>CM076575.1:1348726677-1350074782 GCA_034641835.2 Pinus albicaulis | reverse complement strand
ATCTGTCAAGGCTTTCCAAATCAAGAATGGAGAAGCCTTAACATGAAGGCTGGACACTATGTGATCCTTCACACCTTCCAACATAATCCTTCGACACTTTGTTGTCTTCTTTTTCCATGCGTCAAGTACGACAGCATCAGTAGAAGTAGGCTTTGGAATTTCTGCATCTATGAACTCATTCAACCCATTGTCATCCAACACCGCCTCCATCATGTCCTTCCATGAAATATAATTTGAGCTTCCCTCAAGGGCATACTCCAATCGCAATCCGTTGAAAGACATCTCAACTTCGACACCAAGAAAACACTGCTGCAAATTCGAATTCCACCAGCACAAAACTCAACCGCTTCAATGTTTTGCAATTGCTCCAATGATCAATATAGCTTTGATACCATGTAGAAATTTGAATAACTGATATATTATTCACCGAGATTCTCCTGATCACACACTATTTTAACTTCATGCACAATACAGAATCTCTTCTACCATTGATCATTAATTGCGGAAATAAAAACAATCACATGCGCGCATTAAAACCATAAACAATCACACATATGAACACAGTATTTCATGGGAAAGCTTAAAGCTGAAAACCCCCAACTATCTGTATATTATATGTCATAGAGATCATGTAACAATCATTGTACAAAGCTCCTCACAAGCTCTCAACACAACCTCGAATTGCTACACACTAATCAAGCTAGATCTAGCAAAACACATGCTCCAATCTCTGCCACCTGATAGCCAGCCTCTATTGCGTAATCAATGTTGTAGGATGGCTCATTAAATAACTTGAACCACTTGGCTTGTACTGCGCAATCCTCATGGGCTCCTCCAATCACTGGTTGTTGCAAATATGCAACAGTATAGTCACAACTGATAGTTAACCTGCTCTTTCACCTATCTCTACACTGGTCTCCACTGAAACTGTCCATGCACTGAAGTTAACTGATGTATTCTTTAGTTGATTAATGAGTTTATAATTAGTGAATTAATTAATAATTAATTCACACCACTCTTCACTAATTGTATCAATCAGTTAGACTAAATACAACTAGCTCAACTATGTTTAGATTAGTTAAACTGAACACAACTCCATTAACTCCTCAATCAACTCCACCAAACTCTGTCACATGAGTTCTAACTGAAGTATCCATGCAATAGCTCCACTTAACCCTTAGGAATATCGTAATTCCTTCTGTCAGCTCCTGTGCCACATCTGTGCACTTAACTGAAGTGCTCCAAGAGAATAAGATAATGTTTATAGTCCAAATATTATTAAGAGCTAATAATATTCGACATATCTATTTTTAGACTGGCAATCTAAAAATAGATTCCGCCCAATATGTCTAAAAATAGAAGTCCATCTATTTTTCCGACTTGACCAACCATCCACAAATAGCATCCTGCAACTCATAGAACATGATCCATATGTCTAAAAATAGACTTTGCGCCAAAAATAGCCTGCAGGCCCACTTAGTGAAGGCGACTTCTTTCCACTAAGCTCATCATCTTGTTGCAATCTCAACACTTGTTTCTGTGACTACTTCAGAAATTCTTTCGCTGCGATGTTGATCTTCCTCTTGTTTCATTCGATTCTTCATAATTAGGTTATCCTTTGGGATTACAGAGGAAGGCATTTTGATGCTCGATGTGATATTACACTACTTTATCATCCATATTAGCTTTCATTTGATCATTCAAACCTTCTAACTTAGCCTCCATTTTTTACTTTAAAACATCTATGTCATATTTGGTTGCTCTTTATAAGATCAAAATTTGTTTCAATCGATACCATAATTTTGATATCTCATATTGCAATTCTTCCTCTTCATGTGTCATATTAGATCTTTATGAGGGCTTAATGGGTGTTTAATTCTTTTTAGGGGGGATTTTAGAACCCAATACTGATATCTATGCTTCAATATTCCCTTGGAATCACTTCAAACTCATTTTTCAAACAAGACTTATGCAATTTGAAAAAAAAAATACACACCTTTTTCTTGCTTTTGAGGAGCTCGATATTGAAACAGAATTATCTCTGTGATTTTGGATCTTCAATATCTAAAATTTGACCCTATAGTGGCCCTCTGAATCTTCTTTCGAATTCCATAGGTCTGACCTGATTTGGATTCTTCAAGACAAATTTATGCCCAATCTCCCACAATGACCTAATTATGGATTGGTTCAGTAGAGCGAACTTGTATGGCGTGCCACGTGTCACTATTTCCTACTTCGGCTCTGAAATTGATACACAAGAAACAAAAGTTCATATAATTTCGGCCATTTTTTACAGAATTCCAATCTGATGCTTAGAGAGAGAGTTATGAAAATTTTCCCACGATCACCTCTTTTAGATGAAATTCGGGAGCTTACAAAAACCCTAACTTCCACAGATCATAGCTCCAAAAATATTGCGAACCAAGATCTAAAATGTTTACACAAAGTTCCTCAGGATTTATTCGAAATGGAATTTTTTTTTAGTGTTTGAACCCTTGTAGAAAGAAAAGTTATAGCGAAAATTCCACGATGACCTATTTGAAGCAGCGAAACCCTAGAATCCAAAGTTCTGATACCAAATGTTATGAAACCAGCTCCAAAAATAGAAGAAAAGAGAGATCAACGCCTTAGAAATAAGCCACTTGGAGGTGGAAACCTCCTTTACATTACATAAATGAAAATTTCTTGGATGTTACAAATGAAAAAATCTCCTTTCTATATATAGGAGTCCATGGGGTCACAATATAATCCTATTCGACCTAACAATAATAATGTAAGGGCACACCAATAACAATGGTGGCTTTTATGGGGCACAATAGTAACAATATAGGGGCTATAGGGGTAGAAAAATAACAATAAGGGTGATATAATAACAACAATAAGGAGATACACTAGTATTATAGGGACCTAACAAAACCTAGTTACATATTTCAACACTAAGATACCTGCATGGGACCATCAATATTGGATTGAGATGTGAGACTACATGGATACTCTGATGGTGATTGGAGTGGTAACATTGCTGACAAAAAGACCACATCTATTCGTTTGGTTTGGGATCTGCCATGATATCTTAGATAAGCATAACATAAAAGTATGTATCCCTTAGCACGGTTGAAGTTGAGTACATTATTTCAAAAATAGCTATTTGTGAGGTAGTATGGTCGAGGAATATCTTTGGAGAGTTGTTTGAACATGTACCAGATACGATAGTAATATAATATGAAAATAAGAGTGGGATTCAGCTTGCACAATGTCATGTGTTACATGACAAGTCCAAGCACATTGAGAATAGATATCATTATATTCGAGATATTATACAGAGAGGAGCATTGAGACTCCATCATATTGCAACTGATGATCAGATAACTGACATACTTACCAAGCCTTTGTCGAAAGATAATTTCTTGGTATTCAGAGAGAGACTTGGACTGATGGATGTGACCCTTCCTAGAGGGGTGGTCATGGACGATCAAGAATAATGAGCTATGATCTTTGTTACACCATTTTTTTGGTCAGCTAATTCATTATCATTAGATGAACCCAAGTACACCATGTAAGACCAATTTTACTCTAAGTAAAATTGCTTTCACCATATAAAATAACATTTATCTATATTTCCTGGTCATATTTAACCCAAAACAAGGAAATTAATTAAATAAATCATTATTTATTTAAGTATTTCCTAAGAATAAGTTATTCAAATCATTATTTAAATAATATTCCTAGTTAAATTTGACTAAATAATTTTTAAATAATTAAATAAATCATTATTTATTTAATTATATTCCCACCATCTCCCTAAAACAATAAATAAATCATTTATTTATTTATTGTTTATAAATAAAGGAATTGACCCAAGTCAAAAGACCTTTTCCCTCCAACAAATATAATAAAATATTCCTAAAGGGTGATTCTAGAATCTGATTAATAATATTTTATTCATGCACCGAGTTCTAGAACACCCCAATATTTTGTGATAAATAGAAGGGTTTTCCCCATTCATTAGTCACCTTCATTGCATTAGATCACACTAGATCTACTCTTGGTCACCATTTTCCATTTTTGCTTTGTGAGCTCCCATTGAGTTCTATGTTTGTCAGGGTTTTTCTACCACAATAAGAGAGAGGAATTTTAGATCTGAAATGCTAAGGACTTTCAAGAACCCATCCCATTGAGGAGAACCGGAAAACACCTTTCTTGTTTTCCTCTCAGGTGCCCCATTCTTTAATATAATACAAATTATTCTTTTAAACACTTTGTTATTGTCTTGTCTATTGGATGCATGGAGCCATATTATATTTTATCTGCTTAATGTCTTTTGTGCTTAGATCTGAATTTGTGCAGCAGAATTAAAAATATTTTGCAGCCATAATCGATGTTAGGGCTATTTGTTATGCGTAGCTAAAGTGATCTTTTACGACGAAAGATTCATACTAACACTCTTCCCTCTTATCTGAGCTCACAGGTTGGGAATGGAGCTAGGAGAGCTCCTAGGGTTGAGGGAACTCTTGACTGTAGGTTGCATGTGATCCTTGTCATATATTGGTAAGTTGTAATACCCCCTACCATCAAGTTTGGGACTTGCCAAAAGTGAACCCCAATATGCATCTTACCCACAAGCTGGGCTTGTTGGGAATTCCACCCATCTGGCCAATGAGTGTGGTGAATCTTGGTTATGTGTGATCCTTGTCATGTGTTGATAAGTGTTAATCCCCCAAAGAAAATATGATATTTGGTTATTTTCATGTGTTGAGAAATATTGTGGATGTAGGTGTTCTACCACTTGACTCTTGAGGTGAGACTTGGTTGTGCATGATACTTGTCATGTGTTGACAAGTGGTAATCCCCCCAAGTCTTTGTCAAAGTGGGAAGATCAGTTGATAGAGGGTGATAGATGAATCTCCCCTATGATTATTCTTATTCATTGTATTAGGAAATCATTGTTCCGGATCAGAGATGAGCAGAGAAAGAATATATATTTATTGTAGAAATAAATTCCTCCCTAGTTGATAGGTAGTGTAAAAAAATGGCATATCAGGGATGAATTTACTTAAATAAAAACAAATTTCTGATAATTCTGGAATGAATTTCTAAAATTAGAAATTCATGTCTAGAATTTCAAGTATGAATTTCCAAAAATAGTAAATCACATTGCAACAATTGGTAATCAAGTATAGTTGATGGAAAATCAGTTAACTTATCATTAATCAATCCTAATAGTTCAATTTTGACTTAATCATCAATATTATTATTATTATTAGTATCCTTTATGATACTATGATTCAAGTTCCCTTGATGACACTCAACCATTTCACACTTCTCTCCTTGATGACTCACATAGCATTATGTTACCCCCTCTCTTACACACATTAAAAGAATGTCATGAAATATTCCTCTTACACTCTCATTACTGCATAAGTTACACTTCTCTAAGGCATGTGTTGCCTCTCCATAATGGAATAAGTTACACTTCGCTAAGGCATGCATTTCCTCTCCATAATGACATAAGTTACACTTCTCTAATGCATCTGTTTCCTCTCCATAATGACATAAGTTACACTTCCCAAAAAGGCATGTGTTGCACCTACCTCATGCCATGCAAGTTGTACCTCCTTTATGGAATGAATTCATACATCCTATATGTGTGTCTCATATCATCTCACCTTACTACTTGTGTGTTGTGAAATAAGAATTCAAACTTGAGAGAGAGAGTTGGAGAGACTTGAAGAATATTGTGAGAGAGAGACTTGTGGAGTAAGAGAAAAACACGATGGGCCAAGGTTGATTCAATGTTTCAATGTTGATTCACTTGAAGGGAATTATGTTGATTCAGTGTTTGCAACTGAAAATGCTACCAACGATATTTATGCTTCAACTTATTCATATTTGGGTGAACTTACTCATTCTCTTGATTTCTCATTGTACTCTATATCTCTACTGAACAATTGATACCTAATAGAAGAAAAACCATGTTGGGTTTTACCCTTGTGGGGTTTTTCCCTGGTCATTGAACCTAAATTCTCTATATCTCATTTTATTTTATTTTATTTTATTTTTATTTTTATTTTTTATTTTTATTTTTTATTTTTTCTGTTTTTCTGTTTTCTATTGTGAATTTGGTTTATGTTCTATATATAACTCATTAACTGATATTGCAACAGAAAGAATTTTTTTAATAATTAATTGTTTCAGTATAAAACATCGAAATTTCAACACTATGCATTACAATTTTTTTTTTTTGTGATTTTAGATACCACAAGAGCTATGTAAATTGAAGATATAGATTTTGCAATCGTAAATGCCCCATCCTCTAGACAAGGCCATAAAAGAGATTGGGTACAAACTATAAAGCATGATGCCACCTCCAAATATGAAGGATGTTTTGACTAAGAGTAACCTTAACATATCAAGGACAATTCATATTCATATAAACCCATAATAGAATAGACAAGAAGAATGTGTATTAATGAGACCTTGCATGAAAAAGGAAAGAACAAAATTTTAATAAAGAAACTTAAAGTCCTAGGTGTTAGCACAATTCTTTGCTAAGTCATGAGTCCATTTTAAATTTTTTGTTTTTAGGATTAGACTTTGAAAATTTCAAAAAAAAATTGGTCGCCACCGAAATTTCTGGTAGCGCATGTTTTATCCTTTACAGACAGTCTGTTATTTCCCTGTTTATGTCTGTTTTTCTTTTATTTCGATGCTGCCAGAAATTATGGTAACATCCTATGTTTTTAAAAATAAACGAAAAAGCACATCCACTTTTGTCAAGCCACGTGTTGTATTGTAAATACGTTTCAAATATTTTTTTTAAATGATTTATATCTTGTGATAGGAGTCGTATGCGATCAGTTTAGTTTAAGTCAAGTCATGGTATATGTGTAACGCTTAGGTGTCAACCCTTAGTAATACACCCAACCGTTAATCCCATCCTGTATGTCAGCCCAAGTCAATTAATCTCATGTCAAAGTATGTGTTTTTTCAAACGGAGGAGATCGTGGATCATCAAAATTAACGTAATGACCGTTTGGTTGGTCTCACAATAACGCTGCCGGAAATTTCGACTGATAATCAACAAAGACGATTGAGGTGACTCCCAGTCACAGATCCGCTTGCCTCAAGCCATCTGTAGCATTCCATATGAATATATGAAACCAACTGAAGATAACGATGGACATCACGTGGTGCACACGATGGTCAGGAATATTTTCCATAATGAAATTCGATTAGCATGGGGTGATGAACCATGTTTGTTGTTTTAAAACCACCGAAAAAGCAATAGAATTATCAGATTGAGAGTTTAGGTGTTGGAGATCGAATTGCATAGAGTTGTAGTTTGAAGAGGAGTGTAGATTTCATACAGGATTTCAGAGGGAAACACAAGTAACACTTGTAAGGTGAAGCTCTTCTAGCTCTGCCACCTATCAGTTTCAAGAGACAGAGTCATTAATTTCTGAATATGACTAAAAGAGGTAGGAAAATAAAACGAATTGAGCCACAAGGTGCAGACCTCGTGGATGCAAATTCCAAGGTGAGAAGCTTTTTTATCCAAGCAGAGTGGTATTCTTTGTGCACCAGGTTAGGAAGCTCTCACTTAGGAGTAACTCAAGAGTTTGCAAACTCTTTCAATGAACAAGAAGCCACAATATATGGTTTTACATTGAAGGTTTCAGAAGACAACATTGTTGAAGCATTTAGCCTTCCACATGAATGAGAGAGGTGGTTTAAAGGTTAGGTTATCACTAGAGGAGACATCAATAGTTTCCTCAAGGATACACATAGAGATCCAAATTGGGCCAAGGGAATTCCAAGCACTATATTAACAATAACTGGAAGAAATATGTTAAAATTATCAAGATATACCTCACTTGCGAAAGGAGGTATAAAATTGTGTTTCTTTATCATATGAGGTTTCTTTTTCATGTTGCGGGTATGAAGACCTTAAATCTTCCATAATTCTCGCTGAAGAGTCTGACAAAGTTGTCAGCAAGGATCCAAAATCACACTGTTGTTTTAGAATATAGCTTGTATCCTCAAGCTCTCATCAAGGTTCTAGTTGAAGAAGAGTTAAGGAAAATAAATCAAACCTGGGATCATTTCTTATTTTACAGGGTAGGCTAACCTGCACCTACACCTCCAATTTCACAACAACACCCTCAGCCTGCAAAATGAACCAAGAGGAAGGACAAGAAGAAAAACATTTATAAGGCCAAGAGCAAGAAAGAAAAGGTTTCTGCAGTCAACGCTGAGAGAAAGTTGGAGAAAGGGGAGATCTCCTCAGCAAATAAACCCAAATTTATAAAAATGGTGCCCCCTTTTCCTCCTTTTCCTAATGTCTACACCATAGCCCAAAGAGGAAGGTCTGCAACTGTAGATAAATATAAAGCTCAAATGCTACTGAAAATTTCGGAAGCAGACATTCAACAGAAGATGCAGAAAGAGTATCCGCCACCAAAATCTGATGAAGAACTCCTCAAAGATGTTGGATATGAGATCAATAGTAAGAAGAAGAAAGAGAATCTAAACCTGTTGCTGGTACTAGAAAAAGGAATACTAGAGACAATAACAAGTTCAGGCTTAATTCCAAGGATTTGCACGATCCAAGCTTAATGACATAAGTCATTGATATAGAAGATAAATTTGAAGGGTCAAAGGCAGAAAAATCCAAGAAGAAAAACAAAAAAAAAACCCCTTCAGAGCAGCACTCAGAACCCTCAAAGAGAAGAAAGATACAAAAGGGTTATAAGGAGGAGAAGACCACCGTCCAAGAAGCATCCACAAGAACAAGCAGATCCAGATCAGTTGCTGACAGCAAAACAGACTCGGATAAGCTTGTTAAAGTTGCAACCCACATGGAAGGAAGGTAAAAAGGTTTTTTGATACAAATACCTTTTTTCTTATCAATCACAATTTTGAACAACAACTTAGATGTCAAAGAATATAAGTCTGCACAGGTTTTTCAGCATTTTCTGTGCATTTTTGAAAAAGAAATAGAGTGCTACTGGAAATTCTGGTAGCATTCCATTTTTTGCGCAGTTAAAGGTTTTTCCAGAATTTCCGATAGCGCCTGTTTTAACTAAATTTTGACACCTATCAGTAAATTTTTCGAGCCAGTTAAGGAAGGGTAAGGACCCATAACAAATGGATATAACAAGTGATGGTGAAAGATGATTATGAGGTTGTTGGAGGTCTTATTAAATGGAGATACATGGTTATTTAAAGACCAAAGACACAAGGAGACAAATCAGTAGAAAAAGGGGCAGCATGACATCACACCCAACATTTCAACCCAGATTTATTCTTTTGTTTCTTCTACTTATTTCCTTTCAGTTAGATTTCTATGGGATATTGTTGTAATGTCTTTTCACACCTATGTAATGTTAGGATTAGTGTTTCCTTTTTTTTAGAAGAGATGGAGTTGGTGCCTCTCTTTCTATATATACCATTTGTAATAACCATTTCTAGGTTGGATGTTGTTCTACCTGAAGACTGAATATAATAAAGAAAAGCCTTTTTTACTTCATGTTGGAGGATTATGTGACTCAAGAACTATCTAATGTATGGTGTGTCTTATTTCTTTGTTAATTTCTTCTAGCTTACGAGTTGCAGCAACTAGTAAGGTGAGTGAGAAACTATTAAAGGATTTAATAGTAAATTATCTACTTTCATTTTTCTGCAAATCATATATGTGTTGTAGAACATGTGAGTGAAGATGTCATAAAGGATTTGTGGAATACTTTATACATGCTAACTACTTTCTAATTTTTTTTACTTTTCATAAATAGAGTTTGTGTAAAGAGTCATCATCATAGCTATGTGACTCATTTAGGATAGGAATATTTCCTAGAATAGGTACCAACTATCCATCTTCTTCATTTGTTACACTCTGATCCCTATACTAACAATTTACCCATACAATTTATACTTGCCACAACTTTCCAAATGCATGAAAGTTTTAAATAATTTCAAAAATCATTTCAAAAATCTTTGAGAAGCCATCCCACCACTCAAACAACCTTTTAAAATTTGAAATGAACTATGATGTGTAAGGCTTACTCCTTTTACAGTCAAGGAGTGACTCCTTGCGCTAACACTAGGTATAGTAAAATAGGATATATATATATATATGTTGGAGGAGTACGAAAACATTCTCTCTTGGTCAAAGAATATTAGCACAAGTATTTTCTCTGTGAAGTTGGGATATTCAACACAGATGGAAGAGGATTTCAATGAATCCCCTCTTTGGTGGTGGAAATTTGTTTAGAAACACCACGACTAATTGAAAGGTAAAATAACATTGTAGTTAGATTTATACAATTGATTATTAACTTGGGATAATAGTATTAGAAAAAGCTTGATAGGTCCCAATCTTTGATCATTTTTCTGCAATAATGAAGAATCAGTCCATCATATATTTGTTCAATGTTCTTACTCTCAACATATTTGGCCTCTTCCAAATCCTCTTTCAAGCCATCCAAAGCGAAATGGGGTAAACCTGCACTAGTGGAATGTGTTTTGGATTGGGTTTTAGATTCTTGAATTAATAATTTTCTGGTCTTTCCAGTTGCATTTACGCATACCATCTTGTGGGTTTGCAATCTTCCAACATTTCAAGACAAGAACATTCCTTGTGAAGTATTGATAAGGGTTATCGATTTTTTTGTAAATATTTCAAGGCTAAAGAAAAACAAAAGAAGCTAAGAATCTTGATTATGTCATTGTTGGAGGATGAAGTCCTGTGGGGCTTCTTTAATGGAGCAAGCTAGGATCAAGTATGTGGAATTAGGGAAAACATTTTCTTAGCAAACTTCATTATCTTCAAATTCGTTCTTCTCTAGGAAGGGGATCGAATAAAAAGGTAGAATTAATGGGCCCTATAGGTCCTGGTCAACACAACAAACAAACACAATGTTAAGAAAATTCAGATTATGGGTGACTCCAAGTTGGTGGCTGACTAGGTGGGAGAAAAAGTTGGGTTTTCTACCCCTCATCTATGTCATTTTCTCAAAGTGATTAAACGAGAATTTCTAATATTGGAATGATATTCTTGTAAGCACATATAATCTTACTGACCGCATTTCAAAATGTGTTGCACATGGTCCAATCGAAAGACTTGACATCCACGAATTCATGGAAGGGACATCCACGAATTCATGGAAGGATAGCGTGATGATGCCGTGGTAGTCAATCTGTAATAATCTATGGATACAATTTTATTTTTTTCTACAATTATAAAAAATGGTCACAATAACAAGATTAATGTATATTTTGAATAAAAAAATGTATAAATACATTTTAAAAAAAAAAATCTAATAACAAACCATTTTATGTCCTTGCTATATATATAATTGTATATTAGTTTCTTATCTATCTATCATCTATAATTACCAATCTAACTATAATTGCCTATCTATCATCTATATTACTTTATCTCTGTAATCATAATGCAACCAACAAAATATTTACATGGAAATTACAATGAAAAGTAGAAAAATAGACTACAATTAAATGCTTTACATTCAAAAATAAAAAATTAAGTGGTTTTGAATGTCTACTTACCACTGCCAAATAAGATTCTAGATTCCCTGTGCTGATTTGTAAGTTCATCCCCTATCATTTCCTCTAAATTCACCCATTTACCACATAATCTTGCACATCTCAACATTATCGCAAAGTTGATTTCAATAGCTTAATCATAGACGTTGTATTGAGTCATACCCCATATCCAATCACTCTCAATTTCTAATTTAAAAAAAAACACAAACCTACTAAACTTGCACAACATACTTTATACCTATTTTGAACGATATACTTATTCCATTTGTCAATATTTTCCATATTTCCACAATTAAGTTGAGAATATAAATATAAAACTTACTGTAGAAGATGCGATGGAATGGTATTCTAACCACAGTCACCACTAGGCATTGACAACTGCACAGGACCATTCGGAAGGGCGGCCTGCCTCTTGCATTTATTCTTTTAAAAATTATTATGGATTCAAAAACATTTTCAAAATTTACAAGAGAACAATATAAAGAGATGCCTAAACTACCTCCCTCTTGTGTTCAAATAAGTCACTAAAACATGTGTGGTTTGTACCAATTTCAATTTATAATCAACTAACTATTTAATATAGATTTAAATGAGAGGGACAAAAAAAATTCAATTTTCAATGGACAGAGAAGAGTCTAGGTTTTTCAGATTGATAGTTCTCAATCAAATACCTTTTTAATTTGATAATTTAGTTTTAAAAAATTACAAACGAAAATTGACAATATTTTAAAAATATTTTAGAATTTACAATTGGATAAATAAGATTTTTATGATGGATTAAAAAAAAAATCATTTTTCACATATAAGATTCAATATATATTTTAACTCATTATTTAAATATCATACATACCCTCTATATTTTTGTTAATTTTTTATCGTGATTATAAAAGCACTTGTTTATTAATATAAATTTTGTATTTTTATGGTAAGATGTTTTTAATTTTAAAATATGGTCAAACCAAATAATATGATATGTGTGCATGTTTTATAATACTTCAAAAAGGCCAAATAAATTCAATCTTGCTCATTCCTATTGCCAAATTAGCAAATGATTTGGTGCAATTATGTAGTCACCATTTATGTGATTTCAAAGATTTTTCAAATCATACAAAGCCATTTTCTCAAATATCTTCCCAAAACCCATTAACTATAATGTATTTTGAAGAGGAACATTAATCTGAGCTTTCAACATGATGACTTGGATGAAAGGACAACCTTATAAATCATAAAACAAGTTTGGACCCACTTTTAAGTAAGACTTTGGGAGTATTTATAATAAAATACATGGCATGCATTTTGAAGGAGTTCATAATCTTCCAACTAGTAAGAAGGATGGAGCTCTCCTCTTGACACCCTAGCACTTGAGAGGTCCAAAAATAATTACATTCATATTCGAGCATGAATGCATCTAACGTGTCATATCCTAGGATCCTTTTCAAACTAATAAATAGAGCCATTTTATAGAAATATAAATCTATCACTGATGTATTAACACTAAATAAATTACATTAAAACTCTCAAAATCAAGACAAACAAGAAAATTGAGTGCTATTATTTCTATTAGACAATTGAAAGAATCTTTAATTTGATAACTGTATCTCCATAGGTTAGTGTTTTATATTGAATACCAATGGCCTATAGGTGTGGACATTCTAGGTGAGTATCGGCCTTTAAGATTAATGCTTTAAGTTTAAGTGTGCATACAATGCAAGGTTGCATGATATCAGTGGAGACAAAGACAACTTTTTATAATAAGTCCAAAGTCCCATTGTGGGTGAGTATATGCTTATCTTGAATTCTATGATTGGATAGTGGGTTTCTTTTATTTTTTGTAATTATATATATATATATATATATATATATATATATATATGAAATTGGGTTATATTAATATTAAAGACCAAAGTGACTCATAACTAGTAAAGGTAGTTGATTGATGATTGAAGGAATTTAATTGATTGTACTAATTTCCAAGAGAGGTAGATCTTAATCTGCTAAAAATATTATGGATGTATCAAGTTAAATATAGAACATGGATCAAAATGATTTTGTAATGAAATCTAAAATCATCATCAAATATAATAAATGCGACTAGTTATGCAAGAAGAACTTATAAAGTTTTTATTGATGATAATCTTAATGTAATGGATAATGTTATGTTGATTCTTGGTTAATTATAGGAAAATGTGGTGGAATGTTTATACTAATGCATTCACATTACCAATGTTGATATGGAATTGACATAATACGTCTTTGGTTTAATGTATGTTGATATATCTAAAGAACAATATTCCTTTGATTGAAAACAAGAAACTTTAAATGTGGATAATGAGTTGTTACTTGAGAATGATGTAAAAAGGAGCAATGTATTCATTGGAGACTCAGCTAAAATCAACACTAATGCTCTAGGTAGAATGAGGATTTTGGAGACAATTTTGTTAAGAAAATTTCAAATATTTTAAGATGTATCTTTATTGAATACAAGGATTTGGAAATCTTTATATTGTATTGAGAAACATTGCTTCTTGGGTCTATATTTGATTTTCATGATGCTTGTTAGTAGATATTGATGGTGATGACATGTTTAGGCATGGATGGTTTCATAACCTTCTCAATTTTATTCAATATTTGATCAATGTTAATCAATGCTCATTGGTGCCAAACATTGGAAAGAAAAGGTGAATTTATGCTATCACATATTGATTTGCAAGGAAAAATGTATACTCAATAAAAGGGATATTTTTATTTAGGGTAAGTGATCTGTAAATTTTCATGGGTATTCCATTAGAATAATTTGTCACTATAGATCTAGTATAATTACTTAAACATTTACTATGAGTGTAAATTCCCTTTAGATCTAAAATTAATTAGTTACTATTTTTATGCTTAAATGAATGGATTATCTAAAATACAAGAGTATATAACATAAATAAATTCATACACCATCCACATTAGACAATTTTTTTTCCTTGGGAAATTAATACAGGAGAAGGGGTAGGTCCTACCTTCTATAAAGGTCTTAGCACCAAATGTTCATATAGAGTTGGTAGAGGACATAGTTTTGCATAAGAGGTCTAGTATTTCTCCTGTGAAAGTATACATATTTGCCTAAGGCATCAGTATGATTTTTTATCATTATGAGGAGGATGGATATGAGGATTATGGCATGGTACGGTGATGAAATAGTCAGTGAAATTGGTGAGGATATTCAAGACTAACTAGGGGTTATTTTTCGATGAGTCTTGTGCTCAAGCTTTGGAACCAACAACAATTCTAGAAACTAGTTGGTGAACCCTAGAAGGTGGGAATCACAAAGGGATTGGCCATCCCCAAGAAGGATGTACTACTTGGGTTTTGGAATAACTAGAAAGCCAAATTGGTTATGTCATGGAGGGTGCCTAGAGCGATAGAGCAGCATGCTTGTTGGGTCTGAACCTTGGTAGTTAGCCTAGAGGGTACCTAGAGACCTAGACCATCATGTTTGTTGGGTTGACACCTTAGTTAATATTTTGCACTGGAGGGTGCCTAGAGCCCTGGATAAACATGGTTATTGGGTTAGTGGTGACATTATTGTTATTTAAGTTTTTTTTATTTGATATAATGTTGTTATATTCCATACAAGGTTGTTATAAAATCGCGTTTATAATTTGAAAACCATGGGCCAGTTGGTGAAAATTTAAATCACTTGTATGTATGTATGTATGTAAAGAATAATGTATATGGATTCATGCTTATCTATATAAACACATAAACACATGTTTGCATACATAAATTTTCATCGATGAAAGCATAAAAGCCCTTTTGTTTTATATCTATTACATAAAAATTCAATTTAAATTGTTTAGGAATTTCTTATATGTTTACAAATTATGTGTGTGTGTGTGTGTGTTTAAGTATTGAGAGTGTATAATTTGATTATGCCTCATGGAAGATGAAAAAGGAAAGGGCCACGTCGCCCAGGTTCAAGAGGCATGAGTTCTTTGCAAATAAGAATGAAGTGAGCTTGGTGTTAAATAATAAATCTAGATTGAGAATTTAATTAGGTGTTACAACTTTATAACAACTGAAGAACAAAGCATAAGAAAGGATGAACTTCTTAGAAGCATATCTTTGTGCTATCGAGTTGGAATTTGACATGTGAATAGTTTGAAGAAATGGGATTATGAGTAGAACATATATGGAGTAATAAAAACATGAATTGGTGGATCAAATTTATTAAAAAAACTACAAGCAAAGCTAAAAGGTTTTAGAAAGAAAGAAATGGTGTTTAATTGAAACTTTTGGAAGGTGTAATTTTTGGTGTAAGTGTCATATTTTCGTAAATAGAAAATCTATGGAGAGTTGCAGGTGAGTAGAACTCATTGGAAACTATTATTTTAGAATCGAACTGAAATTTTGTAGAAATTTGTTGGAACTGTAGGTCTGAAAGGAAAGATTCATTATGAGAATTGACGAAGCAAAAAATATGCCAAGATCTAATATCCCAAAGGAAGAAGTTAGGGCTAAATGTATTCTAAATTGTTCCTTGAGTAAATGAAAGCAAGAGAAACATGGATTCAATTCAAAATATAATCCTCCATTACGACATATTTCCCCATATCCATGTTGATTAGCAGACCACCATAAAAATTTTGATATTTGAACATAGGAATCATGCTTAATTCACTAAGGTATGGAGGATGGTATTAATTGACTATTAACCACAAATTCTCCAAACTTCAAATTGCAACCTTGTTTGGTACATTGATCTGCTTCCTGATTATTATCCCTTAGAGTGTGCTTACAAATCATGTTTGGGATATCTTTGATACCTTCTAAATTTGATTTAGGAGATTATCAAAAACATGGCCTCTAGGGGAATATCCTTTGACCAAACAATGAATTATTGAAAGGGAGTCACCCAATACAATGACACAAGAGACATGAAATTATCTGGCAAGAATAATTCCTAGGAGAAAACAATAGGTTTTTTTCTTATTATTTTTCATCTTCCCAAGCCCCATGAATACTATAAAACTTTGATTTCTTCAGCGCCATAAAGGACCCCTAACCCTCCTGCCACCCCTAGTGATTTCTCCTCTCTTAGTAGTTTTTTTTCAATGATTAAAACACAAATAATGGTCCATGTAAAAAGAATCAATGGGAACTATTGTTCCTTAACTGTGCTCTAGGCATATTTATGGATCGACTCTAGAAAAACATAAAAAATCCATTACGAAAAAAGAATATTCAAAATTACGTCCATTTTAGAGGTTCTTTTCAACTTGATGGATTGATCCATGGCTTTGATACCATGCCAGAATTTAAGTGGAGGAGTGAAAAGACATAGTAAACACATATTTACCTAGATTGAAAAACCAATGGAGCATTACAGTTGTTTTCACATTAAATTACCACTTTGCCACACCGCACCAAAAACTATTTTTATTAAATATAAATATAAAATCTGGGTGGAACGGATTTTAACTTGTCTATTTTTGAATGCAGAAAAATATTGTCGAATTTGACATTTTCAAAGAGCACAATTTTTTATTCTACTCCATATAGTATACTATTGCGGAAATCCTATTCATTTCAATAGTTTTTTTTTGGATCTTACTATGAGTTTGCAAGTATTGCATAGGCTGGTAATCACTATTAATACCCAATTGATCTTGATGACTCAGTTGTACCAATAAAGGTAGCTTTTTATTTCCACCCACAGCTAGCGGCATAAGCACCAGCAATAAAGATCAGACTGTAAATAATCAGTAGTAGGAGACAACATTCCTTATGGTTAGATAAGATTGAGACCTCGCAGCAGAGCGAGCAACAAGAGAGGCACAGGTTATTCTTTTTAAAATTAATCTGGGTTGAAAGAATTTTAACTTGTTCATCATTTTTAGATGCCGAAAAATATATCTCAAATTATTTCTTTAAAAATTAATCTAGGTAGAAAGGATTTTAACTTGTCTATTTTTAAATGTAGAAAAATATTCTCGAATTTATTCTTTTAAAAATGATTATGGATTCAAAAATATTTTCAAAATTTACAAGAGAAAAATATAAAGAGATGCCTAAACTACCTCCCTCTTGTGTTCAAATAAGTCACTAAAACATGTGTGGTTTGTACCAATTTCAATTTATAATCAACTAACTATTTAATATAGATTTAAATGAGAGGGACAAAAAAATTCAATTTTCAATGGACAGAGAAGAGTCTAGGTTTTTCAGATTGATAGTTCTCAATCAAATACCTTTTTAATTTGATAATTTAGTTTTAAAAAATTACAAACTTAAATTGACAATATTTTAAAAATATTTTAGAATTTACAATTGGATAAATAAGATTTTTATGATGGATTAAATTTTTTTTTTTTTTTCACATATAAGATTCAATATATATTTTAACTCATTATTTAAATATCATACATACCCTCTATATTTTTGTTAATTTTTTATCGTGATTATAAAAGCACTTGTTTATTAATATAAATTTTGTATTTTTATGGTAAGATGTTTTTAATTTTAAAATATGGTCAAACCAAATAATATGATATGTGTGCATGTTTTATAATACTTCAAAAATGCCAAATAAATTCAATCTTGCTCATTCCTATTGCCAAATTAGCAAATGATTTGGTGCAATTATGTAGTCACAATTTATGTGATTTCAAAGATTTTTCAAATCATACAAAGCCATTTTCTCAAATATCTTCCCAAAACCCATTAACTATAATGTATTTTGAAGAGGAACATTAATATGAGCTTTCAACATGATGACTTGGATGAAAGGACAACCTTATAAATCATAAAACAAGTTTGGACCCACTTTTAAGTAAGACTTTGGGAGTATTTATAATAAAATACATGGCATGCATTTTGAAGGAGTTCATAATCTTCCAACTAGTAAGAAGGATGAACTTTCCTCTTGACACCCTTTGAGAGGGTCAGCCTAAATTACATTCATATTAGAACGTGGATGCATCTAATGTATCCATTATCTAGGATCCTTTTCAAACTAATAAATAGAGCCATTTTATAGAAATATAAATCTATCACTGATGTATTAACACTAAATAAATTACATTAAAACTCTCAAAATCAAGACAAACAAGAAAATTGAGTGCTATTATTTTTATTAGACAATTGAATCTTTAATTTGATAATTGTATCTCCATAGGTTAGTGTTTTATATTGAATACCAATGGCCTATAGGTGTGGACATTCTAGGTGAGTATCGACCTTTAAGATTAATGCTTTAAGTTTAAGTGTGCATACAATGCAAGGTTGCATGATATCAGTGGAGACAAAGACAACTTTTTATAATAAGTCCAAAGTCCCATTGTGGGTGAGTATATGCTTATCTTGAATTCTATGATTGGATAGTGGGTTTCTTTTATTTTTTGTAATTATATATATGAAATTGGGTTATATTAATATTAAAGACCAAAGTGACTCATAACTAGTAAAGGTAGTTGATTGATGATTGAAGGAATTTAATTGATTGTACTAATTTCCAAGAGGTAGATCTTAATCTGCTAAAAATATTATGGATGTATCAAGTTGATAGAACATGGATCAAAATGATTTTTTAATGAAATCTAAAATCATGATCAAATATAATAAATGTGACTAGTTATGCAAGAAGAACTTATAAAGTTTTTATTGATGATCATCTTAATGTAATGGATAATGTTATGTTGATTCTTGGTTAATTGTGGGAAAATGTGGAGAAATGTTTATACTAATGCATTCACATTACCAATGTTGATAGGGAATTGACATAATAAGTCTTTGGTTTAATGTATGTTGATATATCTAAAGAACAATATTCCTTTGATTGAGAACAAGAAAATTTAAATGTGGATAATGAGTTGTTACTTGAGAATGATGTAGAAAGGAGCAATGTATTCATTGGAGACTCACATGCTAATATCAACACTAATGCTTTAGGTAGAATGAGGATTTTGGAGACAATTTTGTTAAGAAAATTTCAAATATTTTAAGATGTATCTTTATTGAATACAAGGATTTGGAAATCTTTATATTGTATTGAGAAACATTGCTTCTTGGGTCTATATTTGATTTTCATGATGCTTGTTAGTAGATATTGATGGTGATGACATGTTTAGGCATGGATGGTTTCATAACCTTCTTAATTTTATTCAATATTTGATCAATGTTAGTCAATTATTATTGGTGCCAAACATTGGAAAGAAAAGGTGAATTTATGCTATCACATACTGATTTGCAAGGAAAAATGTATACTCAATAAAAGGGATATTTTTATTTAGGGTAAGTGATCTGTAAATTTTCATGGGTATTCCATTAGAATAATTTGTCACTATAGATCTAGTATAATTACTTAAACATTTACTATGAGTGTTAATTCCCTTTAGATCTCAAATTAATTAGTTACTATTTTTATGCTTAAATGAATGGAATAGCTAAAATACAAGAATATATAACAGAAATAAATACATACACCATCCACATTAGACAATTTTTTTTTCCTTGGGAAATTAATACAGGAGAAGGGGTAGGTCCTACCTTATATAAAGGTCTTAGCACCAAATGTTCATATAGAGTTGGTAGAGGACATAGAATTGCATAAGAGGTCTAGTATTTCTCCTATGAAAGTATACATATTTGCCTAAGGCATCAGTATGATTGTTTATCATTATGAGGAGGATGGATATGAGGATTATGGCATGGTACGGTGATGAAATAGTCAGTGAAATTGGTGAGGATATTCAAGACTAACTAGGGGTTATTTTTCGATGAGTCTTGTGCTCAAGCTTTGGAACCAACAACAATTCTAGAAACTAGTTGGTGAACCCTAGAAGGTGGGAATCACAAAGGGATTGGCCATCCCCAAGAAGGATGTACTACTTGGGTTTTGGAATAACTAGAAAGCCAAATTGGTTATGTCATGGAGGGTGCCTAGAGCCATAGAGCAGCATGCTTGTTGGGTCTGAACCTTGGTAGTTAGCCTAGAGGGTACCTAGAGACCTAGACCATCATGTTTGTTGGGTTGACACCTTAGTTAATATTTTGCACTGGAGGGTGCCTAGAGCTGGGCTTGGTTATTGGGTTAGTGGAGACATTATTGTTGGCTTTAATTTTTTATTTGATATATTGTTGTTATATTCCATACAAGGTTGTTATAAAATCAGCGTTTATAATTTGAAAATCATGGGCCAGGTTGGTGAGAATTTAAATCACTTGTATGTATGTATGTAAAAAAGAATAATGTATATGGATTCATGCTTATCTATATAAACACATAGCACAATGTTTTTAATACATAAATTTTCATCGATAAGCTTATAAAGCCCTTTTGTTTATATCTATTACATAAAATTCAATTTAAATTGTTAGGAATTTCTTATATGTTTACAAATTAAAAACAGTATTTTGTGTGTTTAAAATTATTGAGAGTGTATAATTTAGTTATGCCTCACTTGGAAGATGAAAAAGGAAAATTGCATTAAGCCAGTTCAAGAGGCATGAGTTCTTTGCAAATAAGAATATGAGATAGCTTGGTGTTAAATATTAAATCTGGGTGAGGGAATTTAATTGGGTGTTACAACTCTATAAAAACTGAAGAACAAAGCCCAAGAAAGGATGAACTTCTCAGAAGAATATATTTGTGCTCTGGAGTTGGAACTTGGCATTTGAATAGTTTGAAGAAAGGGGATTATGAGCAGAACATATCTGTAGTAATAAAAACATGAATTGGTGGATCAAATTTCTTAAAAAAATTACAAGCAAAGCTACAAGGGTTTAGAATGAAAGAAATGGTGTTTAATTGAAACTTTTGGAAGGCTTAATTTTCAGTGTAAGTGTCATATTTTCATAGATAGAAAATCTATGGAGAGTTGCAGGTGAGTAGAACTAAATGAAAACTATAGATTTTTTAATCGAACTAAAATTTTGTAGAAATTTGTTGGACCTGTAGGTCTAAAAGGAAATATTCATTATGAGAACCGACGAAGCAAAAAATATGCCAATATCTAATAGCCCAAAGGAAGAAGTTAGGGCTAAATGTATTCTAAATTGATCCTTGAGTAAATGAATGAAAGAGAAATATGGATTCAATTCAAAATATAATCCTTCATTATGACATATTTCCCACTAGCAGGCCGCCATAAAAATTTTGATATTTGAACATAGGAATCATGCTTAATTCAGTAAGGGATGGAGGATGGTATTAATTGACTATTAACTATAAATTAACCAAACTTCGAATTACAACCTTGTTTGGTACATTGATCAACTTCTTGGTTATTATCCCTTAGAGTGTGCTTACAAATCATGTTTGGGATATCTTTGATACCTTCTAAATTTGATTTAGGATATTATCTGAAAAATGGACTCTAGGGGAATATCCTTTGACCAAACAATGAATTATTAAAATGGAGTCACCCAACACAATGACAGAAGAGACATGAAATTATTTGGCAAGAAGAATTCCTAGGAGCAAACAATAGGATTTTTTCTTATTATTTGTCATCTTCACAAGCCCCATGAATACTATAAAACTTTGATTTCTCCAGGGCCATAAAGGACCCCTAACGCCCTTGCCACCCTAAACACAAATGATCGTCCCTGCAAAAATAATCAATGGAAACTATTGTTCCTTAACTGCGCTTTAGGCATATTTATGGATAGACTCTAGAAAACAATAAAAAATCCATTACGAAAAAAATTAAACCCATTTTAGAGGTTCTTTTCAACTTTATGTATCAATCCATGGCTTTGATACCATGCCAGAATTTAATAGGAAGAGTGAAAAAACATAGTAAACACATATTTACCTAGATTGAAAAACCAATGGAGCATTACAGTTATTTCACATTAAATCCCCACTTTTCCACACCTCACCAAAAACTAGTTACATGGAGAGTATATAAAATTACTTGTTTGACTCAATCTAACACCTTGTTTAATATGGTCTAACTCATTATTGCAAACTACTTCATGTGCATTGAATGCACTACACTATGGAAGCTATCAACTAAGTAAATAACTTAAAAACCTGAAGATGCAGTCAACAATTTTATGGGTAGAATTTTTAGTAGATTTTGTTTGAAATCTAATTTAAAATTGGTAGTCCTAATCTTAACTTATCATTCGCCTAATTCAAATGTTTTAGATGTTTTCCAAAACCATGAAATTATTTTTACATTAAAAAATAGTTTTTAAAAGATGTAACATTATAATCTCACAAAATAACATCTCACTAAATTCAAATGAATATCTAAGGTTATATTTGACAGGTATTTAATAGTGTTTTCCTTATTTCATTGTCAATATTGACCATTTGAAAGTTTGCACATCAATAATAATATATACTTAATTTTTAAAACTCTCAATTTGATGGATAAGTTAAAAAATTATATATATATATATATATATATATATATATATATATCTGATTACAAAAAATAAAAGAAACCCACTATCTAAGTATAAAATTCCCCCATAGTGATGAGCTTACGAGATAAGCATAGACTCACCCACAATGGAACTTTGGACTTATTATGAAAAGTTGTCTTTGTCTCCACTGATATCATGCAACCTTGCATTGTATGCACACTCAAAATTAATGCCTTAATGTTAAAGGTTGATACTCACCTAGAATGTCCACACGTATATGCCATTGGTATGCTATATAAAACACTAACGTATGGAGATAGAGTAATCAAATTAAATAATTTTTTAATTGTCTAATAGAAATGATAGCACTCAATTTTATTGTTTGTCTTGTTTTTGAGAGTTTTAATGTAATTTCTTTAGTGTTAATACATCAGTGATAGATTTATATTTGTATAAAATGGCTCTATTTATTAGTTTGAAAAATATCCTTGGATATGATGCCTTAGAGGCATTCATGCTTGAATATGAATGTAATTAGGTTTGGGCCTCTCAAGTGCTAGGGTGTCAAGAGGAGAGCTCAATCCTCCTTACTAGTTGGAAGATTACGAATTCCTTCAAAATGCATGCCATGTATTTTATTATTAATACTCTCAAATTCCTATTTAAAAGTGGGTCAAAACTTGTTTTATGATTTATAAGGTTGTCTTTTAGTCCAAGTCATCATGTTGAAAGCTGAGATTAATGTTCCTCTTCAAAATACATTATAGTTAATGGGTTTGGGGAAGCTATTTGAGAAAATGGATTGGTATGATTTGAAAAATCTTTGAAATCACATAAATCGTGACTAGATAATTGCACCAATTCATTGGCTAATTTGATAATAGGAATGAACAAGATTGAATGTATTTGACCTTTTTAAAATATTATAAAACATGCATACATATCATATTATTTGGTTTGACCATATTTTAAAATTAAAAAGATATCATGATAAAAATACAAAAATTATATTAATAAACAATTATTTTTATATCCATAATAAAAACTAAGAGTGGCCGCTATAAGGTTATACGAGAATGTAATTGCCAAGTTAAAGAGAAATGAGGGGTGGTCGAAAGATATTAAGTGTAATATCAGAGTTAAACAAGGTTTCCCCCTCTCCCCTACCCTATTTGGAATTTACATCAACAAGCTAGAAGGTTGTTTAGAGGAAGCAGGATGTGTTGGCACGATCTTAGCTGGGATAGTCATCATCCTTATTCTCTATGCTGATGATATTGTTCTTATCGCAAGGTGCCCATCTGATCTTGATAATAAACTTAGACTTCTTAAGGATTTCTGCTTTACCATGGGTATGTCTGTTAACACTGACAAAACAAAAGTTATGATTATCAAATCCAAGAAGGACACTTACGCTAATTTTATGTATGAAAATAGGAAGTGTCTTCTTACAAGTACCTAGGAATTGATATTCATCACAAGCTCAACTGGAACTATAGCATTCAGAAAATGATTAATGGGGGGTGGAAAGCTTATTTTGGTCTTGAAAATAATTGTAAAATGGAAAACCTCGTAATGTGGGATAGAAATAAGTTCCTCTTTGAAAATTTAGTCACTCCTTGATCCAGGTGGATATCGGTGGCTACCCACCTCATCCATTTGGACCCGCAGCATTAATTCTTTCGGTTTTTTAGCTTCAGCACAACTTACTATTTTTAGCAGGTTTTCGGGTCCTGCACACCCGGAGCTGTTTTGGGGACTCAATGATCTAGGTGGATATTGGTGGCCATCCACCGAGTCCATTTGAACCCCCACCATCAGTTCTTTCAGTTTGTAAGTTTCAACACAACTTACTATTTTTAGCAGTTTTTCGGGTCCTGAACTTCCGAAGCCGTTTTGAGGCCCTAAACGATGTTTTTTGGGAAAACGGGGAGCGACATCGGTCTACAACCCATGTTTCTCACTCAAAAGTTGTATTCCTCGGATAGATATTTCTAATGAGCTATTGAGCGCGTCAAACGGAGATCGGATGCCAAAGTTATCCGGTCAATTAAAATTCAAAAAATTAGGTAGTTGGAGTATTTGGAATCCATTTTTGATAGTGGAAATGGATTTAGCATTATAAAAAACCCTTAGGGCACTCAAAATACTAAATTTTAACAACTGTAAACAAGATTATGGACAAATATTTACCAGGTTTTTTGAAAATCATTGCCGGATTCTGAGCCATTTCGCTACCTTGTTACAACGAAAACGGTTACGACGACTCCACCATGTAAATGTAATTTTCATCGGCCGAGATGACAAATGAATTTGAAGTGAGCCACAGAACGGGTTCCAGAACCCAAAGTATCCAATTATCCTCTTCCCACACATTTGTGAGAGGGCAATATGAATATGCTTCCACTGCATTCTGTTGCCACAGCCACCCTCTCACAAACAGCTTACCGGAAACCATGAAGAATACATTGATAGTCATGGAAACCGACATGCTTGAAACCTCTCTCCACTCGTTTGCCACCAAATCATAAACCTCTGCACCATCAATGTTCCCCACGTTGTCATCGCCGAAACCGCCGACCACGTATAGGTGGTTTTCGATGAGACCCCAGCGAACTCTACCTGGTAGGCGAGCATGTCACCGACGAGGGTCCATTTGTGAGTGAGCGACAAGCGTGTTCAAGATGTGGACACCCTGGGAGGCGCGATATGGTGGTTGTGCCTCCAGCGCTGCGTGATGCAGGCTGAAGCCACCGTCGACGATTACGAGGGTGCCATGGAAGACACAGGCGTGGCCCTCCAAGAGTATTCACCCAAAACATCAAATATCTCAGCCAATCTATATAGTATTCTGAAAATATTTCTCAACATCATAATGATAATAATTATAATTGGACACTTCAACAAATATACATAGTACTCGAGAAAGATTTCTCAACATCATAATGATAAAATAACTATGAAAATTTACATATTTAAAATGCGAATAGTCTTTACTGTTACTTTTTGAAAGTTTTTATGGTTGCTTTTTTCAGTATAAACTTCAAAAAATTATATTAAAAAATTATATTAAAGACAATTTCTTTAAAATGTGTTTTTAAAAAAAATTCAAAGAATTACATTAAAGACAATTCCTTTGAAATGTGTTTTAAGCTTACAAATAATATAAGCATCAATAATGTAAGGTTTTTGCACATTACATTATTAAAATTTAAGATTTATAAGAAATTTGTTCCAGATTAGTCAAGATTGACCAAAACAATTACTAATAGAACGGGAAAACGTATATTCTTCGACTGCAACATGGCATAATGAAGATGCAAGCTCCGATTAACTCAAGGTGGTAAGTAGATGATGATATAGGGTACTTAAAAAAAACTCATACTAAATAATTATCGATTTATCATGGTTTAAAAAAATAAACTTCAAGATGGGAAGTAGTTTATTTATTTATTTTTATATAGGATGATAACAAGCAATACTTGAATTGTAGTTGAGTTATGACTATTTTATTTTTTCATTAAACTATTGTAGCTATAGAAATTTTGATTGGTAAATATTTATAAACATTAATCTATAATAAATACCAAAACACCTTATAATATATGTTATATGCTTAAGATTAAGAAAATTATATAAATAAAGTATATTATAAGATTAATTTAAATTATTACTAGTAATAATTAAAAAAAGAATTAGTATATAAGATAAATATATATAATTTAAAAAATATGTAACAATATTCTTAATCATGAAGACTTACCTTCACTTTATCATATATATTTTTAACTTGTAAACAAATTTTATTACAATATCATACCCCAATAACACAACTTATCAATACCACATGCACAAAAAACCATAATTCATTTTGTATTCTATTTGTTAACTTGACATATATATTTTTTGGTTAATCAATTTTATTAAAAAGAACAAAAATGCATAACTAATTTTGGGATAAATATTCTAAAATATTATGTAGAGGTCAAATACCTATTAGTCACCTAATAATTATTGATAATTAAATTAAAATTCAGGAAGCCTTATGGTGTCTCATTAAGAATAAACTTCCTACATGGGATAATCTCCAGAAATAAAATAATACCAAGGTCATGGGACATGTATTCCAAGCTGAATTCAAGGAAAAAACACTATAGTGGGCATTGCTTGTGGATTAATAATGGTTGCGGAAATTGGAAAAGTCATTGACAAAGGCAAAGAGGCAATAATTGACATTTAATTATGAAAATAAATAAAAATAGGAGAAAAGGAAGGTGAAGAGACAAAAATTTGCATGCAAAGAAAATTAAAGGAGAAATGAAGGAAAATGAAGAAAACAAAGACATCAATAATAAAAAGGAATCAGAGAAACAGTTGATGGTTAATGTCCTTTTAATTTTTTGATAGTTTCGGGGTGGAGCTCTAGTTTATTCGCTCACACTCTTACTCTCTCATCACTCTTGCACACTTAGAACATTCTTGGATCACTATAGCATTCTCTTGGATTTGTTGAAAGGCAAGCAAGAAAGAAAAGGAAAACAAGGAAGTTCAAGAAGACAATTGGATCAATAGCTACAGTTGGATTGCTTTGCAGGTAACATGTCACATATGTGATTTCCTTGCTAGTTTTTGGATGCATGGTATATGCATTTAATTGTTTGGTTATGTGTTGTCATTGACATGGAGATTTTCCATGATTGACAGTGGCTTAAGCCTTGCCTTTTCATATCCTGAATAACCATGGTGTTATGGGTTTCCCATTTTTTTTTCTGATTGGTTTTCAGGTTCCCTATGGTTACGGGTTGGAAAAAATGCTCTGGAGCCCTAAAAAAATTTGGGTTGAGTTTCTAGTTCCTGAAGCCTCCAAGTTGGGACGAACGCTTTGCAGTCTTGTGGGTTGAGTTACTAGTCCCTCGAACCGCGGGTTGGAACAAATGCTCTGGAGCCCTGAGCCATTTATGGGTTGAGTTACTAGTTCTAGGAACCCTAGGAAACTTGGATAGAGACTGATCCGATTTTTGTTAGTGATTTCTAGACCGGTTAGGTGAAATCACCATAGTGAATGGTTGAGGTGGTTTGGTCATTATAAGCCCTAATTTTTTTTGTTTTGGTTTAACCTTGATGATCCCACATTCACACTTAGAATATGGCACAGGGATGATTGGTTGAAAGACAAATTTGGTTCATGAATTGTAACTTATATGTTTTCTATATGTTTGATGAAATGACTATCATGGATTAGGCATGTCTAGGTCAAGTTATTGCTGGAGTTTTGATTGGTTGGATGTGTCATCATCTTGTTTATGTTTATGGAAAGTTACAAGAAATTATGGGTAGTGGTCTAGAAGCCATCCTGAAAAGTGGCTTAGATCTCGAAACCACTGGCACAAAACTGGAGTTTTTGGGTCTTAATTGCATGGAAGCGGACTTATGAATGCGGCTATAGACTCATAACTGCATGCATGAAATATAAAGGGTGTTGTTGGATGTCGAGTCATATAAAAATATCTCCAACTTAGGGAATGACCATTTGGGGTGGTTTACAGGCTCCTGAGTGTTCTGTAGTCCCTTAGGGATGTTTGGTTGTTGTTAGTTTGAAGGCCCCAATTCCATAACTAGAAATTGGAAGTTGGGTCATAGCATAGTGGCACTTGTCTCATGTTTACCATGGAGAGTTTGTAAAAGTGGGTAAATGTTGGAGAAGGCGGTTACAAGGTAGTATCATAGCTTCCAGTTTCAAACACTTGGACTCGACAAGCTGGATGTGATTGTTATGCATGCATGTTAGTTGTATATGTATCTACTATGCATGCATTGTAGTGGTCGTGGTTGTCATGTATATAGTCAGTGTTATAGTTTTTCATAATCATGCATGATGTTGATATATTGATATGTTGACATTATTATGTATATTTATTGTGCTAATATGTATTGATTTGTGCATATGAGATAGCCTCCCCTAGGATACAATGAGGTATGATTTTAATTAGGTCTATATTTGGTTTATCTAACATGACATGTTTGTAAGAGCTAGAAGATAAAAGAAGAAGATAAAAATGGTGGACTACAGTTCATTCCTTATAGGTGTGATGTGAATTCCATGGGATGGGACAAATCAGTTAAGCAACAAGGAGAAGAGTATTCTCATAATATAGCAGACACACTAAGAAGTTTGAAGGCAGAAATTAGAAGTTGTAAGGGAGACAATAATAGGATGATTGAGGCACAAGAAAGGATTGCTAGAGTTCAGGAAAAGAAATCATAGGTTAATCAAGTGATCCTTCAGAGTCTTTCAAATTTGCAGAAACAAGGAAAGATGAGGATCAATCTATCGAAAATGAAGCAAGAAAATCTAGTTTTTACTTTTCATTGGTCAAACTAGATTAAAATTCTAATTTCTATTTCAAAAGAATACTTAGAGGTAGTTAATTGAGGTGACATGGAACTTGTCACTAAGTTAAATCAGTTAATTTAAGTTGGAGACACTTGAGTTTAGTTTAGTATGATTGATTTCTATTTTATAGCAATTTATTTCAGTTAAATTGAGTTATTATGAGTTAAACTAGTTCTAACTGTTAGAAGAACTGGTGGAAGGTCTAGTAGTGGGGTGTGACTTTGGTAATCTTCAGTGATCAACTAGTTAACTAGTAAATCAACCCAAAATAATTGATGCATGGATAGAATTTGATTTACCCAGTTGAGATAGGAGTTTAAGGGAAATGTAATATCAATTATAAACTAATCCAAGTTGTACAGGTGGTGCATGTAGTCAGAGATTAGCATAGAGGAGTTGTGCAATCTAGATTGAGGAATTTCCTATTTAATAGGGGCATAATTACTTAAGGAATAATGCAAGGAAATAGAAGCTTGGCAGGCTGATAAATTAGCTAAGTATTGGCCAAAGTCAGTTAGGGGGAAAGAAGAAAGACTTGCCCAAAATCAAGTGTTTTCACTGTCATGAACTTGGACACTATGCCATGAAGTGTCCACACAAGAAGGTGGGCAAGAATCCCTCAATAGGAGCGGAAGGTGAAGTTTTGGCTTCAAAATTCGAGTTGGAATTCAGCCTAATTGCATGCATGGAAAACAAATTGATGGGTAGTGTGTGGCATCGTGGCATCTGGATAGTGGTGCCTCGTTCTACATGATGGGGAAAAAATAATGTTTCAATGACTTGGAGGAGAAATATCTCCAGATGCACATTGAGATGAGAGATGATGGAAGGTACATCACGAATAGTATTGGTACAGTCACTTTTCAGAGGGATTTTGTCTCCCCTCTCAGGTTCAAGGATATGATGTTTGTACCGGGTTTGAAGAAGAATCTAGTTTTCATAGCTATGTTGGAAGGACGTGGTTATGATGTGATATTCAGAAAAGGGAAGGATTTCCTGAAACACATCGCCATAGGATAATTCAAGTAGATCGGGGTTTGAGTGAAGAAACTCCACAAATTAGATGTGGAAGACTATGCAACATTGAGCACAAAAGAAAAGAAGTTGTAGAGCCGAGATATTGGTGAATTATGGCATAGAAGACTTGGCCATTTTCATCATGGCACTTTGAAGATCATGTGGCATATTTCTATAGGCCTCCCTAAAGGAGCACTAGAGTAGTGAGATACATGGAAAGGGTGTACCTTGGGGAAGTACACAAAAGCCGCTTTCAACAATCAGGATAAGAAGGCACATGCAGTCCTGGAAAGGATCCACACTGATGTCTATGGACCTTTCTCGATAGCCTCCACTTCCAAGCACAAGTATTATATTATATTTATAGATGATTTCTCATGGAAGTGTTGGATTTTATTCATGCAAAATAAAGACCACAAATTCTCCAAATTTATTGAATTTAAAGAACTTCTTGAGAAAGAAAATAGCAAGGAAGTGAAGGCTCTCAGGAGCGATAACACAGGTGAGTACGTGTCAATTGAGTTTAAAAATTTATGTGAAAAGGAAGGAATTCCAAGGAAGTTGACAACACCCCACAACCCATAATAGAATGGGGTGGCTGAGAGGAAGAACAAAATTATTTTGGGAGAAAAAAGGGTGATCTTGCATAACCAAGGCCTACCACTACACTTGTGGGTTGAAGCATGCAACACAACGGTCTATTTGCAGAACAAGAGTCCTCATCGAATTCTTGGCATGAATACACCAGAAAAATGTTTCTAAGGGAATAAAACAGATGTTTCACACTTCAGGATCTTTGGATCAACATTTTACTGTCACGTTTCCAAGGAATCAAGGAAAAATCTAGAGCCAACAATAGAGTTGGGAATATTTTTGGGGTACACATAAACACCTCACAACTATTGTGTGTAATTTCCATCCATTAGAATGACAGTTGTTTGAAGGGATTTGGAGTTTGATGAGGAGAAGGAAATGAGGTGTTCTCTTGAGAGGGAGCTTCAATTGCATTCAGATCAAGAGGTTTTAGCTCCAAAGGAAGAACCTCAGGAAGTTTTGGAGTAGCCACAAGTAGAGAAGTAGAGAATGGAGACACCCACTCAAGCAAATACATTCAGAGAAGAAGGAAGTGGACCATGGAAGCTGGCATATTAGTGCATGATTCAAGAGAAAATATGGGAGCACTAACATCACAGTGTAGGCAGAGGAGGTCACTAGATCGGTACATTGGTTACATGGCTATGATGAGTGACATTGTAGAGACTAAGCCATCGTCATTCGAGGAAACTGTAGATAATATAGTATGGGTTGATTCTATGGTAGAGGAATATGATTCCATTATTAAAAACAATGTTTTGGAAGTGGTCCCAAGACTAGAAGACAAATCAGTGGTGGCTTCGAGATGGATATACAAGGAAAATCAGGCAGCAGACAGAAGCATTGAGAAACATAAGGCCAAATTTGTGGCCAAGGGGTTCTCTCAAGTGGAGGGAATTTAAAACGAGGAGAAATTTTCTCCAGTATCAAGGTACTCATCCATCAAATGAATTCTAACACTTGCAGTGCATATGGGATGGAAGATCCACCACATGGATGTGAAGACATCATTCCTCAATGGAGTTATTGAGGAAGAGGTGTACATTAAATGACCAGAAGGTTTTGAGACCTTTGACAGAGAGTTTCATGTGTGAATATTCAAGCGAGCATTGTATGGATTGAATCAAGAACCTCGTGCTTGGTACACTAGGATTGACAACTAAATCACTGAGTTGGGCTTCACAAAAAGTGTAACAACTGCAAGCATTTATCATATTGTGGTTGAAGGTAGATTATTTATTATTATGTTATATGTCGATTATTTAAGTTCAACCTATGATGAGAAGTTGACCAGTTCTTTCAAAGAGGATCTTGCAAGAGAATTCGAGATGAAGGAAATGGGACTCATGCATTTTTTCCTTATTTTGGAAGTATGGAAAGGATATGAGGAACTATTTGTCTCTCAAGGAAATTATGACAATGAGATACTAAATAAGTTCCACATGGAGAGTAGAAAACCCATGGAGACTCCTCTAGCAGGTAGTTGGAGGAAAGAGGATGCCACTTCAGGTGAGGAAGTGGAGGTTACCATTTACAGGAAGCTTGTGGGTTCACTTATGTATTTTATAAAAACACGACCATACATGCGTTATGCAGTTAACCAAATTAGTCAAGAAATGGTTAAGCCAACCAAACCGTATTAGAAGGTAGCAAAGCATGTGTTGAGATACCTCAGGGGCACTACTTAGTTTGGTCTTTGGTACAAACATGCATAGTGAGAGAAGTTGCAAGGATTCAGAGATGCAGATTTGGTAGGGATTCCATCATATAGGAAGAGCACATTAGGAGTAATTTTCAGTGTTTGATCAACAACAATTTATTGGTACAACAGGAAGTAGAGATCTGTGGCACTCAACTCAACAGAAGTAGAGTACATGGCTGCAAGTCAAGCAACATGTAAGGCAATCTGGATGAGAAATATTCTTGTTTGGTTATTTGGTCAAATGATGGATCCTACTGTGATTTACTTTGATAGCCAGAGTTGTATCAAATTATATGATAATCCAGTATTTCATGATCGATCCAAGCATATCAACATCTGATATCACCATCTACGAGATTGTGTGCATAGGTGGATCATGTTTCAATACATTCCTACAGAGGAACAAGATGCATATATTTTGACAAGGGATTTTTCAGGATGAAAATTAGAGTTCCATAGAGGCAGGATTTGGGTATATGATAATCCATTTATTACTGAGAGGGAGTGTTGAAAATGCAACAAGAAAATCTAGTTTTGACTTTGCCTTGGTCAAAATATATTAAAAGTCAGATTTCTATTTCAGCAGAATACTTGGAGGTAGTTAACTGAGGTGAAATGGAACTTGTCACCCAATTAACGCAGTTAATCCGAGTTAGAGACACTCGTTTTCATCTCAGTATGATTTATTGCCGATTTATAGAAATTTATTTAAGTTAAATTGAGTTATTGTGAGTTAAAGTAGTCATAAATGTTAGAAGAACTAGTGGAAGGTCTAATACTATGGTGTGACTTCAGTCATATTCAGTGATCAACCAGTTAAATAATCAATCAACCCAAAATAATTGATGCATGCAAATAATTCAAGTTACCCAGTTGAGATAGGAGTTTAAGGGAAGTGTACTATTAGTTGTAAACTAATCCAAGTTATATAGGTGGTGCATGCAGTCAGAGATTGACCTAAAGGAATTGGGAAATCTAGATTGAGGAATTTCCTAATTAATAGGGGCCTAATTCCTCAAAGAAAAATAAGGAAATAGGAGCTTGGCAGACTGATAACTTGGCTAAATATTGGCCATATTCAGTCAATGAAGCAACATGATAGATTATACAGGTGCAGGTTGTGCTCAAGCTTGAGAAAGCATATGTATTCATCCATTTTTTTATTATTAATGAAATACAAATAGGAAGGGGTTTTGAGCAGTTTCTTTCCCATAGATAAATATCTATTTATTTGTGTTGAATTTCTATGCATGTTTATGATTTTTGTTCTCGATCGTGAATTTATTTCCATGAATGAGTAGAATAGATTTGAGTATTATGTTTTAGAAAATTACATGAGCAGATTTGAATCTACACAGGATTTATACACAATCATGAACAAGAGGAGAAGAAAAATGGCGCATATGGTAGTAGGTCTCGATCGGGATACATGTTGGACAGAGAGGATATAGTTAGAGGTGGCAGATCTTTGGATATACCTAACATAAGGGGTAGTGCTTATGGATTCTATTCTAGTTCTAGTTCCAAGAGGCATCATCATCATTACCGTCATCATCCTTATAGGAGGGGTGAGAGGGAATATTTTCCAAAATCAAGAAAGCTAAGCCTCCTACATTTGATGGAGAAATGAAGAAGTCATAGGACACAAAAGCATGGATACTTTGGATGTGAAGTTATTCAGATTGAATGACTATTCAAAGAATATGAAATCCAATAAAACCACTTTCAGTCTTAAAGGGAAAGTAGATATTTGGTGGGAAGATGTAAATAATTTCAAAGGAATTGGAGAAGAGGAGTTGTCTTGGGATAAGCTCGAGACACTCTTCAGGAAGAAGTACATATCCAAAATATACTATGATAACAGAGCTAAGAATTTATACGAGATGAATATGGGTTATATGACAGATGATGAGTACACTAGCATATTCTTGGAGCTGTTGTGGTATGTGTCTTATCTTAAGGATGAGAAAGGAAATATTCAAAGGTTCATCAATGTGTTTCCAGTAGAATTCAAGGATTGGATTGAGTTTAATGAGTCTTGATCGTTGGAAGAGGCCATTAGAAAGCTAAATTAGTGTTATGAACAGTCATAGCGCAAGTTTGAGTCTAAGCATGATTGGAAGGGGAATGAGAAGAATAAAGGAAAGTGGACTAAGAAGTGAGGAAAACCTCAGGATGCAGGTGAAAAGGAGAATGTAGCGTTGTGTAAGAAGTCCAATGAAATTTACATAGGACATGGGTCTCAACCTAAGTAACAGGACAAGGGCGATGGTAGGTAACCTTTGAGGTGTGGATTTGTGGTGGAAAGCGACATAGGAGAGATTTCGCACAACATCAGGGTGGTAGGCCCCAGATTTATGGTGCCCAGGAGGCACGTAAAGTTGGACATGTTGGCTAGAGTATTCCTTGGATTTATGTAACAGTGGATAACAGGCAGGAAGACCATCAGGAATCCATCATTTATGGAAGGTAAGCTATGTGATCAATTTGTTTCTATTTTGATTAATCCTAGATATAACTATAGTTATAAAATCCTTACCTGGAGGATTAGTGTGGCTTGAATAAAGAAGTGCATGCAGATATTGGTTGGTGCAGTTGGCTACAGGGACCAAGAAGAGAGTTCATCGTTGGGTGATATATTATGCATTTGAGTTGAATGGTATGCCTACATCAGCACATCTAAATTTACTTCCTTTTGGATCATATAATATGCTTTTGGGCATGGAATGGTTTTTCATTCACAAGAATAAGGTGGATTTATATGACAAGGCTTTGAGTGTCTAGATGATGATGGAGAAAGGATAATATTGTAGAGAAAGAATAAGCCAACATTAGTGAGGATGGTCACATTATGCAAGCAAAGCGTAGTCACAAGAAAGGATACTTATTATTTGTAGTACATATTTATAGTGACAAAGGGAAGGATGTTGAGGATGATGAAGTTCTGAAGAAGTATCCAATTTTGTAGCAATTTCAGGATGTGTTTCCTGTAGACATTCCAAAGTTACCGCCTCATAAGGAAGTGGATTTATCTATTGAGTTGGTACCAGGAGCAACACCAACATCTAAAACACCTTACAGGATGAGTACTCCAACATTGGTGGAATTGAAGTTGCATCTCAAAGAAATTATTGATAAAGGATGCATAAGGCCAAGTGTACCACCTTGGGGTGCACCAGTGTTGTTTGTGAGGAAGAAGGATCGTACTCTTAGATTGTGCATTGATTACATGAAGTTGAACAAGGTGGCCATTTAGAACAAGTATCCATTTCCATGAATTGATGACTTATATGATCAGTTGAATGGAGTAGGAGTGTTTTTCGAAGATTGATTTGAGATCAAGATAGCATCATGTGCACATAAACGAAGAATACATTTACAAGATGAAATTTCGTACGAGGTATGGAAATTATGACTTTGCAGTTGCTACTTTTGGTCTTACTAATTTCCCATCCACCTTTATGTGTTTAATGAACAATGTCTTGAGTCCTTTCGTGAAAAAGTTTGTGATAATGTTCATTGATGATATATTTATATACTCCAGGAATGAGGAAGAACATGCAGAGAACCTAGCAAAAGTGTTGATATTGTTGAGAGTTAATTAGTTGTATGCCAATCTCAGCAAGTGCAGTTTCTTTCAAACTGAATTTCATTAATTGGGACATGTTGTTTCTAAGGAGGGGATAGAAGTGGACCCGAAAAATATTAAAGCTATCATGGAGTGATTAACTCATAGGAATGTGGATGAGGTCAAGTCATTCATGAGACTAACAGGTTATGACAAGCAAGTCATTAGGAAATTCTCAAAGATTAGCTATCCTATCATGTCTTTGCAGAAAAAAGGGAAGAATTTTGAATGGATTTAGTAGTGTGAAACTAGTTTTGAGAAGTTGAAGCATTTGATTACAAATTATCTAGTATTGAAGTTTGTAGATCCTGATAAGGAGTTCGTGGTTTGCAAAAAAGCTTGCAAGGAAGGACTTGGTGGGGTCCCGATGGAGGAAGGACAGGTGGTATCTTATGAGTCAAGGAAGTTGAATAAGCATGAGAAGAACTATGTGACTCATAATCTTGAGTTGGAAACTATTATTTAGGCATTGAAGATGTGGAGACATTATCTCCTTGGTAGGAGATTTGTTCTGATGAGTGATCATAGTGGGTTGAGGTACTTGTTTTACCAGCCTAATATGAATGCCAAATAAGCTATATAGTTTTCTTCTCTCAGTGAATTTGACTTTGAGATTAGGTACATCAAAGGAAAAGAGAACATGGCTGCAAATGCTCTCAGTAGAAGAGTGCAGGTGAATCAGATTTAAGCTGTCACCTCTTATGAGAAATATTTACAAGAGAGGATCTTGCATGTAGGGTATCATTATGATAAGTAAAATTAGATGAAGCAGAGGTTGTAGGAGCAGGGTAAAGGTGATATAGATGAGGAGTATCACCTCATGGCACATGGCTTGGTAAGATTTAGGAACACGATTTATGTGTCGGATATGAGTGAGTTGAAGAAGTTTATCTTGAGGGAGTTTCATGTCAAGCCATATTCAGGCCAACCAAGATATCAGAAGACCTTGACAGTAGTTAAGAAGTTTCATCATTGGTTGAACTTGAAGAAAGAAGTGTTTGAGTTTGTTGCTAGATGTTTGGATTGTCAGTAGGTGAAAGTTGAGTTTAAGAACCAAGTTGGTCTATTGTAGCCTATTATGATTCCAGAATGGAAATGGGAGGTAACTTCCATGGACTAATTGATAGTTTTACCGAGGACATCGAGATAGCATGATTCCATCATGGTTGTGGTTGAAACGTTGAGTAAGGTAGCTCAATTCATTGTAGTGAAATATACAAAATCAACTAGTAAGGTAGCTCATATATTCATCAATGAGATAATGAGGTTGCATGGTGTTCCAGAGAAGATCATATTAGATAGAGATGCCAAGTTAACTTCCAGGTTTTGGAAGGATTTGTTTGTAGGGTTGGGGATATAATTAGCCTTCAATACAAATTATCATCCACAAACAGATGGATAGACACAAAGGGTTAAGAGGATTCTTGAGGGCATGTTGAGGATGTATGCCATGCATCATTAGAGGAAGTGGGAGTATCTTCCACTGGTGGAGTTTGCAAATAATAATGGGTATTAGGAATCCTTGAAGATGAGTCCATTTGTGGTTCTCTTTGAGTGAAGTTATAATACTCCTATTAGTTGAAGTGATACAATGAACATGGTCCTAATTGGACTGGATATGTTGGCTAAGATGGAATAGGAGATGCAAGTTATCAAGAGGAATTTAAAGGAAACACAAGACATAAATAAGAGTTATGCATATCAACATAGAGTATTCAAGGAGTTTCAGGTTAGGTAGCATGTGTACTTGCACATCAAGCCTAAGAGTAGCTCCTTGAGGATTGGATCATGTGCCAAGATGACACTTTGATATTGCAATCCTTTTGAGGTCCTTGAGAGGATTGGACCAGTGGCTTGCACACTTGCACTCTCGCCAATAGTTAAATTCCATGATGTTTTCCATGTTTCATTACTTAAGAGATATGTGCAAGATGTTGATCATGTGATTGATTGGTATTTATTGCAGGTGGATCCAGAGGGAGAGTCCCAACCAAAGCCTCAGTGCATATTACAGTGAAAGATGCTCGTGCTCCGGAATTGAGCAATTGAGCAAGTTAAATTACAGTGGAAGAACTTTGAGCCTGATGAAGCTACATGGGAGATGGTTGATCAAATGTGGGCTATGTATCCTTATTTATTTGTTAGTTAAGCAGATGTGTTTGGTATATTTGTTTTGATTTATGTTTATATATGCACGTTTATTGTAGATATTGTAATGAGTTGTGTTATAGAACTCCAATAAGCAGTATGTTGTTCATGGTTTCGGTGGTTTGGTATGATGTAAATGCTACATCGAGTTGTGTTATAAATATCCATGGGAAACATGTTTCTCTTGTTATAAGTATCACTGAACACTGAGGACAGTTTCCCCCCAAGGGGGAGGGGTTTGTAACAAGCCTTGGTTGATTTTCCATGTAAATAAAATAAGACGAAGGTAATGGGACACGTATTCCAAGTTGAATGTTGGGAAAAACACTATATTGGGAATCACTTATGGATTAATAATGGCTAGGGAAATTGGAAAAGGAATTGGAAAAGACAAAGAGGCAATAATTGAAATTTTATAAAAATAAAGGAAAATAGGAGAAAATTAAGGTGAATAGACACAAATTTGCATGCAAGGAAAATTAGAGGAAAAATGAAGGAAAATGAAAAAATAGAGGCATCAATAATAAAAAGGCATCATAGAAATAATTGATGGATTTTATTAGTTTAGATTTTTGACAGTTTTGGGTTGGAGCTCTAGTTTATTCTCTCACACTCTTACTCTCTCATACACTCTTGTAGACTTAGAGAATTCTTGGAGCACTCTAGCATTCCCTTGGATTTGGAGAAACATAGGCAAACAAGCAAATGAAAACAAGGAAGTGCAAGAAGGCAGTTGCATTAGCAATTACAGTTGGATTTCTTTGTAGGTAACAAGTCACATGTGTGATTTCCTTGTTAGTTTTTGGATTCATGGTATATGCATGTGATTATTTGGTTATGTGTTGTCATTGGCATGGATATTTTCCTGGATTGACAGTGGCTTCAGCCTTACCTTGTCATTTCCTTGATAATCATGGTGTTGTGGGTTTCCCACTTGTTTTTCTGATTGGTTCTCAGGTTCCCTATGGCCATGGGTTGAAACAAATGCTTTGGAGCCCTAAAACATCTTGGGTTGAGTTACTATTTCCTGGAGCTTGTAGGTTGGGTCAAATTATTTGGAGCCTTGTTGGTTGAGTTACTAGTCCCTGGAGCCGCAGGTTGGAACAAACACTCTAGAGCCCTGGGTTAATTGTGGGTTGAGTTACTAGTTCCTAGATCCTTGGATAGCTTGGATAGAGATCGATCTAGTTGTTGTTAGTGATTTTTGGACGGGTTAGGTGAAATAATTATGGTGGAGGGTTGAGGTGGTTTTCCTTTTGGAAGGCCTAGTTTGTTTTGGTTTGGTTTAACCTTGATGATCCCACATTCATGCTTAGAATATGGCGCAGGGGTGATTAGCTGAAAAAGAGATTTGGTTCAACCCAATATATAGTTGGGTGGTACGTGGAAGTCCCTGACTTGGTTGGAATTTTCATATGTTAATATGACATATTTTCCTATTGTGATCTATGATAATTTGTATTAATTATGAAGGTGATTTTATGGCTGATTTTCCATGGTTCTTATTCTGGTTTTTTTTGGTTATATTATGTAGTCTATCTATGGCTCTTGTCATTTTTTGATAATTTATTGAATAGTTTCTGAATGCATGGGATAACAAGTGTTATTGCATCTAGGTAGAGAGGGTATAAAGCCTTCTTGGTGATTCTTAGATGAAGACTATCAATTTATGATAAGATATGCATTCATGACTTGTAGCTTATATGTTTTCCATATGTTTGACGAAATGTTTATAATGGATTAGGGATGTCTATGTCAAGTTATTTATTGAATTTTGATTAGTTGGCTTTGTAATCATATTTTTTATGTTTTTGGAAGGTTACAGGCAGTTCTGGGTAGTGGTCTGGAGGCAAGCCTGAAAAGTGGCTCATATCTCAGAACCATTGGCATAGAACTGGATTTTCTAGGTCGTAATTGCATGGAAGTAGGCTTATGAGTGTGTTTATAGCCTAATAACCACATGCACGAAGTGTCAAGGGTGTGGTTGGGGTCTTAAGTGAAAGAAAACAAGCTCTATCTTAGGCATTGACCATCTGGCGTGGTTTTCAGGCTCTTGAGTGGTTTGTAGTCCCTGAGGGATGTCTGGGTGTTGTTAGTTTGAAGGCCCCACTACCATAACTGGAACTTGGAGGTTGGACCATATCATAGTGAAACTTGTCTCATGTTTACCCTGAGGAGCTTGTAAAAGTGGGTAAATGTTGGAGGAGGCAGTTACAAGAATGGAGAGGTATTTATTTTGAGGAGGTCTGGAAATCTTGGTGGGACTCAAGCCATGATTAAAAAAAAGGAACATTCCACTACTTTTTTGTTGGGGTATATGACTCACCAGGAACAAAGCAACTTTTCAAGGTTTTTCATCAACTCTTTCCCTTATTTCTTCAGAAATTTTAGCTATCAAAGGGAGTAGATACATGGAAGGTTTGAAGGAAGGTTTGATAAAGTTGTTGCAATAAAGGTTTCCCGATGGTGACAAGGTAACCCGTGAAAATCATGATGAGGAAAAAAGGAATATGAATTTTTATTTTAGAAATTCCAATGTTGGGTTTATGAACCACCACATTGAAAATATGGATATGAGGAAGTTTTATGGCAAGGATCTAGTAACAAGGATACTACAAATGGAGCAATATTTTGATCTCCATGATGTGCAACACTCACAAAAGGTATGCATTGAAACTTTATATTTAGAACCCAATCCGTTTGTATGGTATCAATGGATTTCCTCTCATAAAACACTTATCACTTGGTCAATTTTTACGAAGGAAATGATAACACATTATGAGGATACAAAGAGCAAAAACTTCTTTAGAAAATTGATAAATATGAAGAAAAAGGGTTCAATCGCATAACACATTGAGGACTTCCAAAAAATAAATATCAGGGTAACATATATTCCAGAGGAGAATAGAATTGATGTCTTCATAGGGAACTTGATTCATTGGAGAAGGAATTCCGGGTGGAAAGAAAATTTGAAAGAAAAATTATGGCAACAAGGAAGTCTAAGCCTCACAACTATAAATATGGAAGTGTTGTTGCTCCTAGAATTCAACAACCTACAATGTTGACACCATGAAAATTGGAGGAAAAAAGAGAAAACGAGATTTTTTATAGTTGTGATAGAAAATACACTAAAGGTTATAAGTGCGCTGAAAATAAATAATTTTACATAGATTGTGAAGAGGAGGAAGAAAAGTAACAAGAAACACCAAAAGAGGAGGATATACACCAGGAAGCAACCCCAAAGAAAGAAGAAATGTATCTTGCCATATATTGTAATGCATTGGCAAGAATTGCCACTCCTAAAACTCTCAATATAGAAGGATTTATCAAGAAGAAGAAGGTAATAGTGTTGATTTATTCAGATAGTACCCATAATTTTATTCATTGTAAGATAGCCAAGGAATTGAATTGCTACCTATATCCAACACTAGAGTGTGAAGTGATGGTTGCAAATGGAGGAACTATAAATTTCTCTAGAAAGTGCCATAATATCAAGCTAACCATGGGGGAATATGTATTTAATAGTCCAATGCTTTCCATTCCAATGGGTGGTGCTAATGTTGTACTTGGAGTTCAATGGTTACAATCTTTGGGGACGATAGATTTTAATTTTGAAGAACTTTTCTTTAATTTTTTTTGGGAAGGAAAGGAAGTTGAATTACAGGGTATCACAGGGAAACAAAGAAATATAATCACCTCTAATGTCATGAAAAATATTTTGAAGAAATAAAAATGAGGTGTAATTGCACAATTATGCTCACTAGAGGTTCAAACATCGAAATAATATATTTCTCCAGATCTCCAAAAAGTGTTGGAAAATCATTCCAAGGTGTTTGAGACTCCCAAAGCCCTCCCACCTATTATTGGTCATGATCATGCTGTTCATTTTATTATAGTAAGTGTTAATCCAAACATTAGGCCTTACATATATCCTTATTCCAAAAAGAGTGAGATTGAACATATGGTTGCAGAAATGCTAGAGGTTGGTATAATTCAACCTAGTCAATGTTCTTTCTCTGCTCTAGTAGTATTGGTGCACAAGAAGGATGGATCATGGCATATGTGTCCATATTATAGGGAGTTCAACAATATCACTATTAAATATAAATTTACCATACCTGTCATTGATGGATTGTTGGATGAATTACATGAAGCAATTTACTTCAACAAGCTGGATCTTAATTCAAGATATCATCAAATTAGAAGGAAGACAGAAGACATTCTGAAAACAACATTCAGAACTCATGAGGGTCATTATGAATTTTTGGTCATGCCTTTTGGCCTTACTAATGCACCTTCCACATTTAAAGGTTTGATGAATTCAATTTTCAAACCCTTCCTTAGAAGTTGTTTGTTAGTATTTTTTGATGATATACTAATCTAAAAAAAATCTTGGGCGGATCATTTTCAACATGTTGATAGGGTGCTCAAACTGTTGGAGGAGAAACAATCACATGAAAAAACCTCCAAATGTTTCTTTGGAGTAAAAGAGGTGGAATATTTGGGTCATATTGTATCTCATTAGGTTGTTAAGGTAGACCCTAACAAAATCAAAGCCATTAAGGAATGGAAAATCCCCACAACCATAAAGCATGTTCGATGATTTCTCGGGTTAGGAAGGTATTATTGCAAGTTTGTTAAGAATTATGGGAGAATAACGACACCTATAACATCATTACTGAAGAAAGATTCATTTTCTTGGACTCCAAAAGAAACTAAGGCCTTTAAACATACTAAATAGGAAATGTGGCAAGTACCAGTCTTCGCTATGCTAAAATTCACAAAAACCTTTATTGTGGAATGTGATGCCTTAGGAAATGGAATTGATGTGGTTTTAATGCAAGAAGTAAGACCTATTCAATTTTTAAAGTCATTCGATCAAAGGAAAGTATTTACATAAACCTATTTCTGAGAAGTAAAATTTGGAAGTATTACATGCACTAAAGTAATGGCGACCTTACCTAATGGGAAGACACTTCAAGGTAAAAACAGATCATGATAGTCTTAAATAATTTTGGGAACAAATATTATCTTCTGAAGAGAAACAAAATGGGTCACAAAGATGTTGGGTTATGACTTTGAAATCATCTACAGAAAAGGGAAGGAAAATGTTGTTGCAGATGCACTCTCAAGAAAGGATGAGGATGTGGAATCATTTCTTTGTGCCATTTATATCATCCAACTAGATTGGATAAACAAAGAAACGGATGGATGTAAGAATGACGAAGAAGTGTGGACGCTCACCCAAAAGTTGTAGAAATATACCAGTACATCTGATACATTTAGTTGGAAAAATGATTCATTATGGTACAAATATCACTTATATCTTTGCAATAATCCCCAACTCAAAAAAAATATTCTTTTGGAATTTCACAACTCTCCCTTCGGAGGGAACTCAAGATTTTTAAAAACTTACCACATGGTTAAGAAGGATTTTTTTTGGGATAGCCTTAAATTTTATATTCAAAATTTTGTGGCAAAATGTTTGGTTTGACAACAAAATAAAGTTGAGACAATTAAGACTTTGGGTCTGTTACAACCTTTATCCATTCCAAGTCAATTTTGGGAGGATTTTTCAATGGATTTTATCATAAGTTTACCTAAGTCTAAAGGAAAGAGTGTCATCATGGTGGTAGTTGATATACTTACCAAGTATTCAAACTTTTGTGCATTATCTCATCCATTTACATTGAGTACAATTGCTAGTGAATTTATGGAAAAAATTCAAAAGCTACATGGAAACCCAAAGGTTATTGTAAGCCACATAGATCCCATTTTCACTGGAAATTTTTGGACAAAATTATTTTCTTGTCTGGGTACTCAATTAGCTCATAGCTCATCTTATCATCCTCAACATGATGGGCAAATAAATATAGTGAAAAAATGTTTGGAAGGATATCTTCGTTGCTATGTATCAGATAAACAAACACAATGGGTCAAGTTTTTACCTCTAGCTAAATGGTTGTATAACACTTCCATCCATACTACAACAAAAATGATCCCATTTATGGTACTTTATGAATATTATCCACCGTCCATCAGATAATATTTAAGAGAAAATTCTAAGGTTCAAACAATGGAATATCACATCGATGATCAACAATAAGTTCTCCAACTCTAAAAGGATAACCTCACTTTGGCGTAGAATCGAATGAAACAACAGTTAGATCAACATCGTAGCTAAATAAGTTTTGATGTAGGTGACATAATTTTTTTACAGCTACAACCATACAAACAAATGTCTCTCAAGCATGCTAAGAAGGATAATAAATTATCACCAAAGTACTATGGTCCTTACAAGGCATTGCAAAATATTGGTACTATGGCATACAAATTGGACCTTCCAGCATCTTCCCTAGTGCACCCAACTTTCCATGTTTCATGCTTAAATAAGGTTATAGGTAACAAGCTTCCAGTTCAAACAATATTTCTAGAACTTGACGAGGAAGGAAAAATCGTATTGGAATCTAAAATAGTGATAGAAGAAATAACTGGAAAACTATGAAATCGATCAATTTCAGAGTATATCATTGAGTGGAATAACTTACCCGCTGAATATTCGACATGGGAGGATGATAATTTTATACATAAGCATCCAGAACTACTCAAGCGTTGATGACAACACTCTTTTGAAGGAGAGGGGCATTTTAGGTCCCTATAATACTAGTGTAGCCCCTTTTTGTTATTTTTAGTGTAGCCCCCTTATTGTTATTTTTGTGCCCATGTAGTCCTCATATTTCTATTATTTTTCCCCATAGAATCCAACTATTGTTATTGTTGTGCCCTTACATCATTATTGTTATGTCAGATCTGATTATATTGTGACCCCTTAGACTCCTATATATAGAAAGTAGGTTTTTTCATTTGAATCATCCAAGAAGTGTTAATTTATGTAATGTAAAGGAGGTTTCCCCCTCGAAGAGGCTAATTTTTAAGTCATTTATCTATCGTTTCTTATATTTTGTTAGCTGATTGCAAAGAACAAAAAATAAAAATAAAAAAATTGTTTTAATTTGGTTGATTATGTCTCCCATTATTTAGCATTATGAGGAGTTTTATTCAACCACAAATGTAAAAAAATAAATATGGTACACTTTAGTTTGTTTTTATAAAATAACAAATAGTTAAAAATAATAAGTTTGCAAATAAAGATATTCTTCTTAAAAATATGTCCCAAGAATCATTATATAGTAAGTGCCTTTATAACTATCATGAAACTTACATAAATTGCAGTGAATTCTTTAATTCCTACTAAATTCTAATGTTTTTGGTGTGTTGTATTTTCCATTGATTCAACCATTGGAGGAGGTAGCTTCCCCCCCTCCTCCCACCTTTGAGATTGACATATTTTGATCTATTGTATCTTCGTTAGGTAAGTCTACAAAATATCCTCCTTATTGATTTGTTAGAAGGTTGGATCAAATAAATGAGGTCCTCCTACATATAAAAAATTCCCTTCAAATGGCTCTTAAGCTTGTAGATAGAGAATTTATAGGGAAATTTTCAAGTGTTTGGACCTCTCCCAAGGACATGGTGATCTAGATCCAAAAGAGCTAGCAAGTTTTGACTAAAGGTAAGATATTCCATTACTTTTTTGGTTAAGGGTTTTATGCATTTTTCTTTGAGGCTAGATATTGATTTAATTTTTTGGCATGGGACACATTTTTTATGGCACCAAAGGAATATAATTGAGTTGATGGACTCCTAATTTTAATTCTGAAAAGTTGCATCCCTTTATTAGTGTCCATGTAGGTGAGGCTCCACACATTCCACTGCATTGTTGGAATGAAGAAATCATGAGGAGCATTTTGAAAACACCTCAAACTTATATAAATGAAGTTGAACTAAGATATGGAGTGATTTAATTCATTCATACATGTGTTGAACTAGATTTTGAAAAAGGTTTACCTAAAGTGGTCTAGCTAACTCTGAAAAATTGGAAGCACATCCAACTAGAGGAGTTAGAATAGATCCCTTTCAAGTGAAAATTGTTACACAATAATTTGTCACCATACTCATTTTCCAGTCGCTGATCCTGAATTTCCCTGTGACGAATCCTGTGTAATTTTTCCATCATCAAGAAATATTCTGATATATCCCCTTGAAGATCCGAAGAAGACTTCCTTGAAAGATTATTGGAGAAAATTGGTCAAATTCCTAGTTTCCTGAGTCAGCGCCCTTCCTAGTGCCATGATCATGTTGATGTCCTTATCCAAGTTCTGGCCCAGCACTATCAACACCCTAATTTATTGGAAAACCGTGCTAATCCCCTTTCTGGTAGTGCTTCCTGAAATGGAGGAGAATATTCGACCTCTAGAAGCTCAAGGGCGACGAGTTGGTTGTTGAATAGAGATGATAAGGTCAAGCTATCTCATTTTAGAGCTTTGATCTCATACATTGGGGACCATCCCTTAGAAAGTGGGTCTTCCTCCTCCTTTCATGGGATCCCAACGTCCTTCTCCTTGCTATAAATTCACATCCTTCATTCCCCCAAGTTTAGAGCTTGGTTGATCATTGTCAGACTCGTCTAAACTCTCATCCCTTCGCATGCTTGCATCATGATTAAGCCTAAGTGCATGAGAGAAGGAATTCTTTTGAGATGGGTGAAGGAATCAGATTTTCACCTAAGGATTCCTACAATATCAAGGCCTGGTTGTAATATCTGCTTCTGTAATTTATCGATAATAACCTCTGATGTGTGAATTCTATATTTTTCTACATGATTATGCAAATATTATGGTACTCCTTGATATTCTAGATAGATAGTGTTTACGCTTATTATATATTGTATCATGTTTTCTGTTGTCTCTCGATCATCCATAGGTATTCATGCGCCACAAGTAGCAAGAAGCGAGCCTACAAGGATCGTGGATCGAGGTCACCATCAATGGATCCAACGATAACGATTGGAAAAAGGTATTTATGTCTTTTTCCTATTTTCATTATAAGAATTAGTTAAGAAATATTATGTTAAAATTAATCTCGTGTGGCTAGAACCACTCTAGGGCTAGAGATATCGCCTCTATCCATAGAGAGGATTTATCATGACAACGGAACTGGCGACTCTGCTAGGGAGATTTATCTTTTTAAGTCCTCCTTCCCCGAAATGATCTTGGATCTATTTCTCTGATTTATGAAATTTAAATCTTCTTAGGTCTTTGTCATCTTATGTAAAGGTTGTTTGTCACTTCATTGTGTCAGGTCTGGTGTGTCTGTGAGACTCTTTTGTTTTTTTACTTGTTTGTAAAGACCAGTGCGCTTTCTGTCCTCACAGTATCACTAGTACAACTATGTTTATTGGCCTTTCAACACCCTTCTTCTCAGTACAGAAGTGTTGATCTCGACCTTTGGAAGATTTGAGTTTCCATCCTGATTATCCAGTGTGTCCTGGCCCTTGAACGATTCTGTGAGATCTCAGTGATATCATTGATGTGTGTTTGACTTACCTATCTCCTCTGAGTGAGTCTGTTTTGTCTCTTTGAGTTGTTGTAAGTTTGGGAAATGTTTTCCATTTCAAACACTTTTTGTCGCATTTTTTCTTGTCTTTTTTTGAAGAGATTTGGTGTATGCTTTGGTCATCTCTGCATTTCTGACTATTTCCCTTCGGTTCAGTGTCAAGCAAGAGATTACAGTTTGTTTGACACACAATTCTAAAAGAGCGTGTTTTGTCTAAATTCAAAAGAAATTGAAAGTGATTTTCTTTTTCATTTTTGATTTAGATTATCCTTGTCATTTTAAGAAAAGTGAAAATAATTTCATTTGTGCAATCTTTAAAACAATTTTTTTTTTGGTTCGATTGAAAGAAAATTAAAGATATTTTTCATTTCTTTCTCCGTTCATTTGTTTTAATCTCATTTCAAAGTGAATATATATATATATATATATATATATATATATATTTTCATGCATCTTAGTGAAAGGAAAGGAATTTTCATTTTAAATTAAGTTGCATTTGCTGGGAAATTGGATTCAATTTGAAAAGCATTGCATTCTCGTAACTCTGAACTAGTTTGGGGGAATTTTCATTGCTGCGTTGAGTGCATTATTGTTTGTATCTCTTCCCTAAATAGTTTAGAATTCATAGAAATTGAAAGATTATTTCTCGCATTTAGTCTGCATCATAAGGATTCAGGTAACATTTGTTTTGAGTCTTGAAACTTTAATCAAGGTCAACTTAAAATGAACCTAATTTACCTTAAGGATCATTGGAATTAATGAGAATATTTAGTGGTCTAGGCTAGAGACGTGTTTTGGCGTTGTTAAGCGTAGGAGCTATTACTAACGGTCTGTGTTACAACCCGGGGGTGATATCCCGTCCCATGTATTGAAGTATATTGATGTATGATTAGTATATTTGGGACGCTCTCATCGAACGGTTACACATTAGACATCACTGCTATGGACTGGACTCCCACGAACCGTTGCGTATATTTTGGGAGACACCTCTAGATTGCAAGTCTTCCAGAGGTAACTGAGTCAGACGCCTTGTAGACGTGATACACCAAACATAACATTCAGGGAGACTCAATAAGAGGGGCCTAGAGCCACCATTCGTATTATTGTTCTCATTTGACTCTTTTCAGATCTCGTGTTTATTTGTTTTAGTTTTAGTGTATATATGCATGCTATTTGTCTATCTAGTATGCTTATGATTCTAGCTTGTTCCACTAACTTGCTTGAATCCACTTCATTTTCTATCTATTACCAATAAATTAAGTGGGTAGACCACACCCCTCAAGTTGGTGTGATTTCATACATACGTGCACCAAACACACTTCAATAGGATTGGCGACTCCACTAATTTTTATTACCAAGTTTATGTGGTTGTGCCTTTTTTGCAGAGACCTCTGTCTGTGCTGTAGAGTGGAGCTAAATTTCCCCTTATTTCTCTTACAATCCCTAAGTCATCCCAAGTGATAGACTGAAGTAGAACAGCTCCAAAATTTACTTGCAGGATTTTGCGCACTTTTTCTTCCCACAGATGTGCCCAGGGCGTGCGTTCAGAGCTAACCCGCGCGCAAACATCGCGCCTATTTCAGCCTTTTGCGCGCAAAAGACAGAAATAGAAAATTATCTTTTATTTATATCTTTTCCTGCTTGTAAAGTGCTTGGAAACCCCTAATACACCTTCGAGCACTGGTTGTGGTACCCTGCAGCTTCCTAAAGATCACTCTTAGCTGCTTTTTGTAGGATTAGTGTCAGTTTTATTTCAAGTTTAATTTTGAAAAGTTTACACATAGTTTAAGTAGGGTGAAAAATAACTTGCATTCCGAAAAAAAAAAATTGTTTTGTAAATTTTGGTACTAACACACCTAGATAACTAGCCAAAGTAAGTGGCCAAAGATCACGCATGCATAGTTAGTTTCTTTTTACTAGTGTAAAAGTTATTAGTTTAGTTCAATTTTTGCACTAGGATTTTCGGCACTAGGATTGAATTGTTGATAGATAAGGAAGTAATCTCTGCTACCTTTGCACCCTTCGGTGATCCTAGGTAAGCATATGAACACTCCCTATTCACAACTCGCCATCTCCCTATAGTTGATCACATAGATTAACTCACATAGATTAACTAGGAAAAATAGAAAGCAGCCCATATCCGCACACGTTTTTTTTTTCAACAAGGAACAATACAACATAGTTTAAATAGGGGATTTTGAAAAGAATCATCGAATATCCACATGTTCAAACTATATGCTTGTCTTCTTTCTATTTACACACATTCACTCACTAAGAGAAGAAAAGACACCTAAAACTAACTTAACCAAACTCACTAAATTCTCCCCATAGGGGCCATAAAAGAATTTATAGATTAAGTTAGGATGAAGGGGGTAGGCATCCAATAAGCCGCCTTGATTATTCTTCATCTTGAAACATAGAACTTGAACATTTAGGGAGCTTCAAATCCACCTATTAGCCCACGAAAAATAAAACCCGAGCGCGATAGAGACCCGTTTCAGAGGGGGTTAGGCTTAGGCGTAGTGCAGGCAAGTATCAGTCAGGGTTACCTGACTTGGCATTAGGGGAATTTTGAGGTCTAAAATGGGCCTCCTAAGAAAAATGTACAACCAAAATGGACTTTATAAGAACCAATAGGATTCAATATGATGATGTCAACCATGGGGGATGATTCACCATTTTTGGAGTAAAAAAGTTGAAATATTAAAAAATAATAAAATAATAAAACTACTTTTTTCAACTCATATTTTCAACTTATCTCTCTAATGGTTTACTCAAATTTCGAGTGGGAGTACTCGTTGGATGCAAAATTTAATTCCTCATCCAAGGAGTACCCATGTTGCATACTTTTGATGGACACTGCTACATGAAAAATGAGAAATACGTTAAAAACGTGATTGTAATCACATTTTTCATGTATTTTTTATCTTTCATGTAACAGGGTCCATCAAAAGTATGCAACATGGGTACTCCTTGGATGAGGAATTAAATTTTGGATCTAATGAGTATTCTCACTCGAAATTTGAGTAAAACCTTAGGGAGATAAGTTCAAAATACGAGTTGAAAAAGTAGTTTTTTCTTTTTCCCTCTAAAATTTAATGATGTAATCAAATCTTATTTTATTATTTCCACTATTATTTTATAATTTCCTTAGGAGGCCCATTTTATACCTCAAAATTCCCCTAATTTTGATACTCAGTATTGTTAGCTGACTTACCAAGAAGCCCAAGACTCGAATGCTCACATGGGATAGTGGTACTTAGTGACCAAAACTAGGGCATCCTTTCCCTATAGGTGATAGTGTAGGTAAGCGCCAGACCCTCTACCCTTACCTTGGTGGATTTTCTTCGGCTGACTGGGGGCGTCGCCAGCTCTTACGGGAGGTTGTGCCAGCACTCGCAAAGATATCCTCTCAAGGCCCAGTTACATTTGAGTTTGTGAGGATGAATAGGTCTTCTAGGATTTTGAGTATCATGCGCAAATAAACAAAAACCACTTTTTTGATTGCTTGATCACATAGAATTAAATTAAAGGGAAAATTTATTTTATTTTCGCTTTTTTTAATGTATGTGACCAGAATTTTGCTTTGATCATAGACTCTATCCTCTCAAATTTTTCCAAAACCAAACCTAGTTGACACCAGAATGGACCCAATGGGACATCGTCGATCTAGGTGTCTTTTGGAAATCCACCCATTACCAGGAGGGGTTCCAGGTCTTTCACTGTTTAGGCGTCAAAGACAGAATGCCGCCACCATTATTGGTTTGTCATTTATTGGGGCATCCTTAGTTGGGAACCCTAGTCGGTCTCCCAACAACACACCACACACCACTCCTCCCACGACCCCTATGGGGCAGAGGAGTGTGTCCCATTCAGGAAGCCAACCGAATACACATCAGGATATGTTGCAGACCAACCCTCTTCCTAACTAGAACTTTTTGTTTTCACACATTTCCAAGGCATCAACCTCCCAGTCAACTTTCTTAGCTTCGTTGAATCTGCCTGATTTAACCAAGATAATGAATGACCCCATCGCACACAACCCTACATGGCCTCCCATTCCCACGAAGCTCCCTTCGAATATTCCAAAGTTCGAAGGAAAGCAAGCGGAAGACCCAGGTAATCATTTCATCAACTTCCACCTGTGGTGCTCATCGCATAGTATCATTGATGACAATGTTCAATTGAGACTATTTCAATGCACTTTGACTGGAGTTGCCATGAAGTGGTATGTGGACCAACCCTCAACTTCACATGGAACCTTTGGTGCCCTCACCGCCACATTCCTAACATATTTTTAACTACCCATTCACCATGATTCCAGAATGGAATTACTGACACATTTTAAACAAACCCCCACCGTCCATATCTCAGACCATCTCCACAAATGGAGGTGGTGTCGTAGTTTATGTAAAGCTAAACTCAACGACCGGGTTCTTTTAGATTTGTTCCTGAAAACTCTCACGGCAGATATTTCAAAGGATGTGGCACAACAAAAGCCCACATCTGAAGAGGACGCCATCAACAAAGCCTAGCAGCTTGAGCTAATTTATACGCAGTCAGGGTACATTTACAACATCCTGCCTAACGCCTCGTGCCTACAAACCTATCAAGAATTTCCAGGCGTGTCGAACTCTGCAGAAAGACTAATTGGGTCATTGAACTAAGGGTACCTAGGTAGTAGGAGTCAAAACCCCAGTTACACGTACAGTTCTACCCAGAGCATACCTCAACCCAATTTTCAAAGTCATCATATGCCTCAACAAAATTTGACCAATAGGGCACTAGCGTATCACCAGGGAGGACCTTATCCTCTGGTTCATGGGACCCAGTATGCAGAAATAAAAAATTACGGACGAGCTCCCCTCCAACAGCCAAGTGCAAACCAGGGACTGCATTATGCTCAGTCCCCAGCACAATGCCCGCCTGTGCAAACCAATGCACAGGTGAACTTTGTGCAACCATCCCAAAACCAACCACACCAATACAACTAGGAGAACTACCCTCCTAATGTGGTGAAGAAAAAATCAAAAAATAAGCCAAAAGGGAACCCTAGACAAGGGGGCAACAACCAGCAATGCCCACCGCGATCCCAAGCTGGAGGCAACTCCAACCGGAATCAGAGCCAGGAGCTAAGAAATTCCCAACGACAGAGCAAAAGGCCACCTCTTCGAACAAACCATTATTGTTCGCTATGTCGTGAGTACAACCACTATGCTCACCATTGTCCCGATCTCCCTAAGCTTAAGAAGCTATAGAGTTACCGAGGATAATGAGGATCTTCCCAGCAACTAGATGTGATGCAAGAACCTTTCCCACATCAAGGGACGGTCAACACTTAGCAGCAAAATACAGACAACTCCGAGAAAAGCAGCCATGACATCTACATGACTAGAAAATAGATGTTTTTCCAAACACAGAATCGTAATTACGACACCCCACTAGACACCATTGCATCAGGGGCAAGTTCTAGTGCACCGACTGCACCTTTGACCATTTCAAAGATGCCTAGCGAACCATTTCCAAAAATGGCGAAGGGACCCAATAGGCGAGCAGGAAACTACTCCAAAGTGGCCCATAGTTATAGTATCAGGGATTATTTAGCACAATCTCTTGCTGCTATGTCAACTTTGTAAGTTTTTCACTTATGCCCGAAACAACGGAAAGCCCTACTTTCCGCATTAGGCGCTATTGACCCTATCGATACACACCTAATGGATTTTGACTTAGACAAAGCCACCCCCAGGCTTCCTTCCATGGTCGCCTTCTAGATACTAGTGTTAGTCCAAAATATCACAATTCACCAATGTGTCATAGACGAGGGTGCATCAACGTGCATCATGTCCAAAATTTTTTGGCAGAAGTTAGGGTCTCCCGAACTAAAACCCTCAGTCATTACGCTTAGAGCATACGACGGTCATCCATCAACCCCCGTTGGCCTCTACCAAAATGTCCTGGTCTTCTTAGTCAAAAATACGGTCCACATATACATTGAAGTCTTGGACGCTCACCTAGACTACAATATACTCCATAGGCAGAGTTATATGTACGCCATGTCTGCCATAGCCTCCTTTGTCTTCCGCATCATGATGTTCCCCCATGAGGACCGCATCATTACTGTAGATAAATTGACACACAACAAGAAGTGACCGTTAATAAACATTGATGTAATTCTACCCTATGTAGATGCATCCTCGGATGCTCTCTAATGGTACCAAGAATATGCCCTGGCCAGTTCAAACCATCATCCATTCTAGGGTCATTCCTTGGAGATCCTTCAATAATCCCTGATTCATCGCCCGATGTCACAGGAGCTCCGATGTGCATGATGTCCACATCAAGTGCCAAAGCTAGTAAGGAGACAGACACAAGCAGTAATGGCATCAAATCATTGGCAACGAAAACCTCTCTAGCCTACACCACCTCCCAAACCCCTTTCCTCTACCCCCCAGCTGGTTTCGTCTCCCAGCAGGTTTTGGAAACACTGGTATTACCAAACATATAATTAGAAATACCAGTTTGGTACCTCATTCCCCCTGTGGGAACAGGAGCCACCCACGTCACTGCCACAGGATTGAAGCCGCTCAGTCCCAAGGAGGCCCCACTCATCCAAGAAACAGTCGAAACTACCCCTTCAAGGGAAATTTCCATTGCAAAAATGGTGATCACGACTAAGAAAACCGAGAAGAGAGGAAATAAGATGGTGACCCCCGCCATACAACAAGATTCACCAGTCTGCGCCATATGTGATGTAATAGGCCACCCTACCCAAATCTGTCCGGAGCTGGATGAATTAAAACCACTCCTTGGCTCTAAGATAGATATCGTGACACTGTGTTCCCGTAAAAAGGAAACTACCACCAAAGGTAAAGGCAAAGCACTACGTACCAATCACGCATGCGCTCTCTGTAGCAACTACGAGCACTATACCCATCATTTCCCAGATATCCTGCAATATAGGGAAGCCTTACATGCCATCGATCGATCCTATCAAGAGGATCCCTCCACCCAGGCATCCAGAAATGAACCTCTTACCATCCTATACCTGCAGGAGTAGTGACGGTCACTAGAAAGACATCCATTTGTCCCTATTCCCCCCAAGCGACCATACACAACCAGGGACAGGGGAACCTGGTTTCCTCATCCTATTGAATTGTCACACACATCGATAATTGTAGATGGTTTGATCGAATCTTTGACCCAAGGTCACCTAGGCAGTAGTAACCTGTATTTGGGGAGTTACCAGGAGCATTGTCTACTGCAGAGGGTTTGATACAGGTCTTTGACCCAAGATCACCTAGGTAGCAGTAACACCCATGATACTCAGGGAGTTACCAGGTAGGTATATTCCACAGATGGCTTGATCAGGTCTTCGACCCTAGATCTCCTATATAACAGTAACACCCAGGTAGGTAGATTCTGCAAATGACTTGATCGGGTCTTTGACCCAAGATCACCTAGGCAACAATAATACCATGCACATTGATTTTGTAGATGGTTTGATTGGGTATTTTTCCCAAGATCACCTAGGCAGCAATAGTACCATGCACGTTGATTCTGCAGATGGTTTGATCGGGTCTTTGGCCCAAGTACACGTAGGTAGAAGTAATCAATACCATGGATAGTCATACAATTCTACTCAGAACGTATCACAACCTAGTTATCATGAAGGTCACCCCGGCACTCATATACCAACCAGAGACAAGGGAACCGATATCCCTCATTCCCCGCACAGAATGGACCACTAGCACAACGTAATGCATCGGTCAATCTAGTGCAACCCTTCCCAGGCTCATTAGCAACCATACAACCATTAGAATTATGAAAGTCCTTCAAATACTGCAAAAATAAGTCGAGGAACAAACAAAAGGGAGATCCTAGATAGGGGGCAATAATCAACAACTCCCCCCGTGATCTCAATTTGGGGGCAACCCCAACCGAAATCAAAACTAAGAGCCAAGTAAAAACTCCCAAAGGAAAACTGGAGCTTAGAGTATCTGATCACCAGACTAAAAGCAGCACTCCATAATGCCCAAAGGCGATGCCACACATTCGCACCCCTGAAAAAATAATTTTTCAGCGTCGGCAGGTATGCCCTCTCTCATCTTCTTTTTTAAAGCTCATGACTTTCAATAATGTTTGATAAAGAAGATGCTTTCACTTGAGGTATTTATTTTTGCAGGAAAATCTCGCAAACCATTCACAACTCCATCTACTGAAATTTCCATAGTAGGTATCATTCTACCCCTAGCATGATAGAGTCCCAGTAAACTCTACATATCCTGACATCATTTCTCCATTAGAAATCAACCATAGGGTCCTCATATCTGACCATGTTTATCATCACCTCACCCTGCACATGATAAACATCCTCGTTGGTCAATAGAGCCTCCCCTCCATGGTGCTCATCACCCACAGTAGACCATATATCACAGCAAAAGTGACATCATGGCCATACCACTTTAGTCCGAGAAGCACCTCATGCCCATCCATTCACCATGCATAAGGTCAAGTTTATCATACAAGCTAAAAGCCCCTTCCTAGACAACCAGGTTGTAAAAGCATTTCAAAAGTGCACTATCGCTCCTCACATTTGGTCCACCATACCCACACCAGCATAATCCCATCTGCGATACTTTTTCATTCGCTTCATCAACCCCATGCATGAGACCAACCAATGGGACCCCCACCCTCAACAAAACACCTTCCTCACAACATCAGTGAGCGAACACTTTCATGTTTTGGGGTACCCATATCTGTGTTTTGTACAAACCAAACTCCATTATTTTATTCTTTTGGTAAGTGTACAAAGACCTTGAATGGTGCACTACATCCCCCCACCCTGGAAGTCCTACCGACTCAAAGGATTTCCCCATCAAAAATGACTATGATTTCCGCCAAGATGCTTAGTATACTCCAACCTCGGGCCACTGAATCCCCATCATCAGTTTTCAGTCACCCCTCACCAACATGCCTATGGTAAACCCATCACATCCAGTTCCTCGACCCCTCACGTCGACAACCCCTCGTTCAGTTGAGGCTTCCTTTTTGTCAACTTCGACACCTATTTTCCTAAAAGGAAGTGGTACCTTGGATTAACCCTCTCCATAAAAGGGGCATCCTTGAGTGGCACTATGGGAGACATCATTTCCTATAGATGTCATCGATCCTCCTGAAATTCGACTACAACAAAAGCTTTCATGTCAAGATGTTATTGTACCTTACAACCATTGCATTTTGATCAAATTTGTTGAATACTCGTGCCTCCATAAGAATCTCTTTCAGCAATGCTTACACAGGAAGGTCCCAACTAGCGCCTATGCGTACAATGCATAGCGATATTCCATACCAAGTTTACACATATGGGTACCACATTCCACCTATTATCAAAGAAAAAATGCCCCAGAGGGCATCAGCAAGCACTAGATCACTACCATATCAATTATAGAGACAGAACATATATCTGTCAAATAGATTTGTTTAACTAGCCACAACATCGTGAGCATGGGACATGCCCGCCTCGTAGAAAATTTGTTTATGTATTGTATTATATTTTCTTACAGGGTTCCCTTAGGACACGTTCATTCTTGGAACCGGTGCAGGGTGTTTTCAATTCCAAGCTTCACGCATATCTCTCTCTCTCTCTACACACGATATGCAGAAAAGAAACTATAATGTATTTCGGCTATACATTTCTTCCTAGACCTCAAACATTAGGGGGCAACTGTTAACACTAGAAAATCGTACAAGAAGAAGATGACATTTTTTAATGTCAATCAAAAGCATTTACAGGGCTGGAAGACATTACAGAATCTTGAAAGTATTTAAAAATATATAAGGTTTGAGGAAAAATAAAATTTGAACAAGCCCTAAATGCTTTTGCACGCATTATCCTTCGTGAAGATCTCCTTTGCGTGCCTTATGGCCCGAAATGCACGCAATCCTAGGAGTGGAAAAATGTCACTTTCCGGGACCACACAAAGCATAAGACAAGTGATTCCTCACTTGAAGCCACCTAAGGACAGCCACCAACGCCTCCTTAGACATCAAGTGAGAACACAATGGAATATTTGGAGCACACAAAGGAATCATACCCCTCTCTTGGGTCACCATCCACAATGTACCAAGAGAGGGAAAGAGGATTTTAAATCTCCTGCATAAGGCCACCATGAGATGAAGAATGGGTAAACACATTGTTATGTTGGCCACAATTGCCCAAGAAAACCCAGAAGTGTGTGATCCGGAGCTGAAGATAGAGGGGACTCATTTGTTGGCCATCCAACAAGTTCAATCCACCATAATAGAGAGAGAGGAAGACTGCACCAAGGCAAGCCTGGGATAAAAACATCCTTGCATCGGGACTTAGAACCCATGTTCTAGGGGCCCTTTGGCAAGAGGGTAAAGTTTCACTCTTATTCCTACCAGCGCTCAATAAGAGGGGCCTAGAGCCACCATTCGTATTATTGTTGTCATTTGACTCTTTTCAGAGCTCTTTTTTATTTTTTTTAGTTTTTAGTTTAGTTTTAGTTTATATATGTGTAATATCCCAAATTAGGAACAACTACACTATTGGGAATATCTCAATATATTACCAAGGTGGACATCAGCAATACATAAAAATGAGCTGGAAATAGCAGTGAATACATTAATAAAAAAATTCCGGAAGATCCACATAACCATTACATTAGATTATAGCAGCAACAATGTATACAAGATCTTGAGAAAATGATCTCTTAGGCTGGGCAATACAGCCCCGATGAAACATATACATGGCACATGAATAAATACTGCTATACAAGAGAAGCCTTGGCTATGACTATGCAATCCATGAAGTAGAACTAGTGAAAATAGTGTAAATAGACAAATATGACAATATACAGTTCAAATAAAGAAGGGGGAGCAAGATCTCAACCCCTGGAAACAACAATACACAATCCTCAAGAGGATTGGCTGAAATATACACAAAATGGAAAATCTGTAGAAATGCCAGAGTTACTGGGCAGCAGCTGCAACTCAGAAATATAACTGGATGTAGATAGTTGATGTTGCTGCAAATGATGGCTAAATCTCATCCAAAGGAACTCTCAGGTGAAAGGCTGATCCAATCCCTGAAGATCTCACCCTCCAAAATAGTGGAGCAAGTCCCCACTGCAATTGCACTCAGAAATAACGCAGTCTAGTGAAGGGACTGTGTTTTTGGTGAAGGGAAGTTCTTGGCCTGATGCCAATGATATGAAATAAGCTCTGGAAACTCCCTCACTAACCTCCCAGAGGAATAGAAGCTCCCTCCTCTAAAAGATGAGCCAAGGAAATGGTGTGTGGAGTCCTCCACTGCAACACCCAGCAACACTGCATAATACTTGAGCAGAAATAACGTAGTAACTGAAAGTAGTAGATTTTTCCTTGAGCCAAGAGATGTGGATAATGAAGAATAATCCCTCGAGACGCCTCTCAAGAAGGTGAAGAAATCCTAAACAGGAATTCCCCGACAATTCTTGCTAAATAGAAAAAGAATGCACAATGTCTGCATAGACAATGAAATCAATAATCCATAGCATGAATAACAATGGTTGCCTTGCCCTCCTTTTAAACAAGTGAAAGCTCTCTCTCCATGGGCCCCATCCATTAGGGTTTCCTCCACAAAATATCCTCTTCCTCATTCACACTACGTTGTCTCATAAAGTGATCCACTCCTCCTATTGCAACACTGTTGACTTGGTCAAACATGACCTTGTCTTCATGCATTTTCCCCTTTTCACACTTGAGGGTGAAAAATGAAGCTACTCTGATGATCCCTTTCACATTATGGGGGATTTTATTCATGTATTCAATAAGAATGGGTTCCTTTACCAATTTATTTAGCTGCAAGGTGATAAAAGAAAAATTTTAATATTCCATTTAGCCATGTGCTAAAATGGGAATATTACAATATGCATGCTATTTATCTATTTAGTATGCTTATGATTCTAGTTTGTTCCACTAACTTTCTTGACTCCACTTCTTTTTCTACCTGTTACCAATAAATTAAGTGGGTAGACCACACCCCTTAAGTTGGTGTGATTTCGTATATACGTGCACCAAACACATTTCAACGGGTGTCACTCCATAATAAAGGAACATCAATGATAAGTTCAACTTATTGAAAAGGGAATTGTAACACATCACACTTGTGATTACTGAATCGAATGGTAATGCTAAAAATCGCAAAGAATAACTAAATTATAAGAATAAAGAAGTAAACATATAACACAAAATAGCAGAAGAACTCCCAGGGACCGGGCCTGAAGCCTCTAGAAGTATTCTACCAAGAAATACTCGGAACCTGCTTATAATGAAAGCACCAACTTCTTCATTAATCAATGGGGAAATAAATCATCACGATTTCAAAGGTTCTGCCTAAATAAGTTTATTACAGAAAATTATAATACATGAACAACTCTCTGTCTCTTTCACCTACAACCTTTTATAACTTAAAGGCGAAACAAAATAGAATAACTAATCCTTATGATTAGGAGATCATGAGGCTTCGTAGCCATCAACTGAATGCTTCAAGAATAGGCGTGTCTCTGCATCTTTTGCTGATTCATAGGAACCGAAATGATTCCATTTAATTTTCTTGACTGTTTTTGTTTAGTCGTTTTGGTCAGCAGTTGTTTTATTTTAATTCCCTATCAATAAAGACAACAAAAATTAGTTTCCATACTATTAAACAAACCTTTTATCAATAATTCATTTTACCTTACTTTTACATTATTCTCCTTCGATTTATTTCTGAAATGAAGGAAAACATATAAAATTTAATGATAAATCATGGTAAAGATAGGGGTAAAATGTAACTTTTCCTCGGCCCAACAGATGCCTCACACAAGATAAATTTGCACCGATTATTGAGAGCTCTAGAGCACTAAAAAGTGAAAAATGCAGATTTTTTGCCGTAGTTTTTTATTTTTATTCTTTTATTTAACCTTGTTCCGGTGCGTGGGTTTTATAGGCGCACCGGTGCGGTTTCTTAAGACCGCACCAGGATATTTTAGTTTTGGCACGGGGTTTTAAAACGCACCAGTGCAGAATATTTGTAAATCACAGGAGGTTCACTATAGTAATAAGACGCACCGAGAGGGTTTGTACAGAGCGCACGGTGTCCTGGTGTGCCAATGTTTTGTGCGCACCGGTGCCTTCTCTAGTTGAACACACCGATGCGGTTTAGGATGATAAGTGCACTGAAAGAAAAACATCTACAAAAACCTCCACTCGCCAACCTCCTCTATTAACCTCCACTATAAATGGAGGTCTAGGGTATTTTTATAAGGGGTTCCTAAAAAACATCTGCTAGAGGGTATTTTCCTTGTAATGATGCTTAAAGAAGGTTATAGGTGACAAGCTTCCAGTTCAAAAAATATTTCTATAACTTGACGAGGAAGGAAAAATAATATTAGAACCTGAATCAGTCATGAAAAAAAGAACTCAACAGGTACGAAATCATCAATTTCAGAGTATCGCATAAAATGGAAGAACTTACCCACCGAAGATTCAACATGGGAGTATGAGAATTTTAGACAAAAGCATCGAGAACTACTCAAGCATTGTGGAAAACACTCCTTTTAAGGAGAGGGTCATGTTAGGTCCATGTTATAATATTGTAGCCACTTATTGTTATTATCAGTGTATCCCCCTTATTGTTATTTTTGTGCTCCTGTAGTCCACATATTGTTATTATTGTGCCCCATAGAAGCCCACTATTGTTATTGTTGTGCCCTTAGATTATAATTTTTATGTTGACTCTGATTATATTGTGACCCCTTAGACTCCTATATATAGAAATGAGGTTTTTTCATTTGAATCATACAAGAATTGTTCATTTATGAAATGTAAAGGAGGTTTCCCACTCGAAGAGTTTGATTTCTAAGTCATTGATCTATCTTTTCTTCTATTTTGTGAGTTGGTTTCATAACAATATTACTTTGAGAGTGGAGACGTGAGCCTCTGTACTCCCTTGTTGTGGATGCAGGAAACATATCCTTTTATTTTTAGGTCGAATAAAGTGTGCATAAGTATATGTGGTTGTTATTGTAAATACCATAATGAGTTGTGTTATAAAGCTCCAGTACATGGTATGACTGTCATGCTTTCAATAGGATGTTATTTTAAATACTACAACGAACTGGGTTATAAAGCTCAAGAGATAGTATGTTTTTGCTTTTCAATAGTTTTTTTGAGGTATAAGTGTGGTTTAACACCGAGGACAATGTTCCCCAAGGGGGGGTTTGTTGAAATATTGTCATTGATAGGAAAGGAGCAGAAAGGAGTAGCACCAGAATTATCATTGCAGACAAAGGAGTAGATCGGGATCAGCTGGAGTATAAAGGAGAAATAAAGGAAAAAAAGAGAGCCTAAGTACAGTGGAGGAGAAGAAAAGAGGCAAAGGAGTAGCGATATGCAAAAATGAGGCACGGAGCAGCAATGTGCAGCAAAGGAGCAAAGGAAATAAAAGCAGCAAGCTTGGGTCAAGTTGTGAACGTGCTGGGTAGAGTCATGGACGTGTTTGGTCGAGTCGTGCATGAGTGGGCAGAGATCGTAAAGGAATGAATGCATTACTAGTGGAGAAATTCATGAACGCGTGAGAAAAGTCGAGCTAGTTTACGTTCATAACAGTGATGGCGGAGATATCGAAAATCATAGTAGAAGGAGTATCGCAAAACATCGAAGACAGAGAAATTTCAAAACATGAAGTGTGAGATGGTGACATGGCTACTGACATAGCAGACGACGTGGATCTAATCCCACAAATCGCAAATAAATTTGATGACGTTGCAAGTGGACGTGGCAAGGTGATGTGGCATGATGATGTGGCAGTAACGTGGCACCCCCAGTGGGACCCGAACCCTTTATCTCATATTTCAAGTCGTAAAGCTCAGAAGGGATAGTGCTTATGTACCACATCGAAATGCCGAAATGTGAAGAGTGACGAGAGCCCATATGCGATAAGCTTCAAAGCTAAAATCTAAAGGATTTAAAGTCCGGCTGTGGGACCCAATCGCATATCGCACATCGCAAGCTCAGAAGGTATAGCACCCATGAACCATGGTGAAAGTATGACTTGCCAAAGTGTGATAAAAGGAGCCAGACGCGATGGATTTTCAAAGCTAAAGACCAAAGCATTTCAAATCCGGATGTAAGGCCTTTTGTTAAGAAATCGCATTGTAGGTGGAACATGTGAATATAACGTAGAAGTACAAAAGAATGCTAAAATGTGATAAAGGGACCGGATCTAATGCAGCTCAGAGCCATTATTTAATAGATTTCAAGTCCGGGTGTATGTGGTTTTCCTTTGTTAAATCACATCGGAGAAAAAAGGAGGCTTATAACGTAGAAAATTTTTATCGTTGAAATGCGATAAATGGACTGGATGTGAGGTTGTTGAAAGGCTATTTGGAATTTATTTAAGGTCCAGGGTTCTCTGTAGTTACATTTTTTTATGAAGAAAATGCAGGCAGCAGACTTGGGTAAGACCCAACACTCGTGCAGAACAATGGTTGATGCGGTTGCGGATTTTAAACAAGAAAAGTCTGAACGTGGGCAGAAAGGCTCGAGTAAGTGACTCGACACAGAGAAAAGCACAGAGAAAGTTGAACGTTGTGCTAATGAGGAGATAGGCACCATGGGTCGAGTCGAGCTCAAAAAAACCTCTGGGGCCAAGTCGGGTGTTGAGATAAGGAGAAGGCTAAAGGTTGCGAGTTAGAGAAGGAAGGTAGATAAGCAGATTCGGGCAAATGGAGCATATGGTGGCATTGTTGGAAATGTTTCAGCTGGGTCGAGTCGAGCAAAAGGCGTTTGTGCAGAAATTTTATAATATCACAACAGAAACAGAAAATACAACGACAGTAGTAGAAAGGACAAATACATAGCGAGCCAAGAGCTCAAAGGGCTGAGTGAAATATATTTTTTTTAATTGTAAATCTATGAATTAATTATTTTTATTGTATGTGATGCAAAGGAAAGTCTCCATAGGCATAGGAAAAACTCCAATGAGTTGTAATTATTATCTGTAATGAAATAACCTAAACTAAAGTGTAAGGAATCGAATGGGTGAAAGGCATAGGGTCAGGCCTATTCACTTCGAATTCCTTGTTGAATGAAAATAGTCATGTAGTTATATATATAAAACATGTAATATCAGTGTGCATAGAGTGATTAGAGAGCTGCAGAATGGAAGAGAGTGGAATAATGTAAGAAGTTGCAGAATGGAAGAGAGTGGAAGAATGTAAGATAGATGTAGAATGGAATAGAGCGGAATAATGTAAGAGAGTTCCAGAATGGAAGAGAGCGAAATAATGTAAGAGATCTACAAAATGTGAGAGAGATGGAGAATGGGAGAGATATGAGAGAGATGTTATGCACAACTGGAGCTGATATGAATCAGATTTGAAGGCAGAGACGGTAGAAGTGAAGGTGGAGGAAAATAGAGTTGATATCCAGGTAAATCAACATTTTATTTTCATGTTGAGTGAGGGGATTGTAGTCTCCTTTCAAGTTGTAGCTTGATAAATTTCCAATTGGAGTTGGGTGCGGTAGGAGCCTCCCGTGGGTTGTATCTTGCAGAAAATATATGGGAGTTGGAGCTTCCTTGCAAGTTGTAGCTTGCAGAAATTGAGGTAGGAGCCTCCTGTAGGTTGGAGAATACAGAAAAAATCAATTGTGAGAGGGAGTAGGAGCTTGCCTCTACATCACAAAAATAATAAAATGTGTTATTCTCCCTTATGGGTTTCCACTTATATTCGGTGTCCATTGCATGATTATTATGTGTTGATTTGATGTGTTGATCTACTTATTACTTGTTGTTCACATATTTAGCCTGCTGATCATTATTTATTAAGATTCTTATGAAATGACTTGTTAATGATTTTAATGAAAAGAATTTTAATATCCATGAATGGCCTAAACTGATTCACCCCCCCCTCCCCCGCTCATTTTAGTAAAGGGTTCGTCAATTGGTATCAGAGCCAGTTCCTTCCGTAATATTTTAACCACGGGAAAGAGGTCCTTAGTCCCCAAAATGGCTAATCTAGAAGGATGATCTACAAATAAATCCCCTCTATTTACTTGCACAAACTATGCTTTCTGGAAAATAAGAATGAGAACATACTTAATGTCTCTAAGAATAGAAGTCAGGGTTGTTGTGGAAGAAAAATATGCACCAAAGGAAACTCACACTGTGAAAGAAGCCAAACAAAATTTCATAGCTAATGAAAAAGAAATGAATGCACTCTTGAGTAGTCTTAGTGAGTCAGAATTTATCAAAGTAATGCATAGTAATATTGCCAAAGAAATCTGGGATACATTAGAAAATATTCATGAGGGAGATACAAAGGTGAAGATGGCCAAACTGGAAGCACATAGAACTCATTTTGAAAACTTAAAAATGAATGAAGATGAAGATATAGCTACATTCTTCTTAAGAATTGCAGAAGTTGTGAATATCATGATAGGCCTAGGAGAAGAAATTAAAGAAAGTGTTGTAGTCCAGAAAATATTGAGATCTCTACCATCCAAGTTTAATCCTAAGGTTTCTGTCATAGAAGAAACAACAGACTGGGAAACCTTAACAGGAAATGAATTACTTGGAAACCTAACAACATATGAGATGAGAATTCCTAAAGGGAATTCAAACACGAGGTAGGTTTCCTTTAAGGCGAACAAGTGCATAGAATAAAATGAAGGTACATGCTCATGCTCTGATGAAGAAGAACCCAAATTTGTTGGGAGATTGGATAGAGGCACAGGTAAGTACAAAGATAAACTTCCATTTAAGTGTTTTAATTGTGGAAGATTGGGGTACTATGCTTCAAAATGTCCTTAGAAGAAAATAGAGAATTAGTCGAAAGGGAAAGAGAAAAATAGTTTTAGCAATAGGCAGAAAGGAAACATATTTGATAGAAAAACATTCTATGCTCAACAAGAAAACAATGCATTTGAGAGTTTAGATGAATCCCCCAATGAAGAAGGGACATCAGAATTCATTTTGATGGCCAAGGAAGAGCTTGAGGAATATCTACTGGAATTTGAAGAAGAAGGTGAGGTAGATATTGAGGGGAAGTTGGTGAGTGCCCTAAAGGAAATTGATAGACTCAAGCTAGGGACTAGAAAATAGAAGGAAATCCTTCTGAAATATGTAAAAGAAGAACCAAACTCTGAAGATTTTATTAATTTAAAAATTGAACTAAAAGAAGCAAGGAAAGTAGAAGACATTCTACTGCAGCAAATAAGAGAGAAAAGTCAAGAATGTGAAAGATTGGAAGAAGAGGTGGTGAGTCTAAGGAAGAAATTGGAAAAGGCTCAAACTAATTTAACAATGAACATTCAACAGTTAAAAGGTGTTGAAAAATTGGACGGGATATTAAATGCTCAAAGATATCCTCTTGTAAAGGCTGGGATAGGATATGAAGGAGAATCCAACAAGTCAAAGGTAGAGGATAAGAAAGCTATTAAATTTGTGAAAGTTTTCCTAAAATAAAATGTTAACTCCCATCAATATGAGAATAAAAATGTGGGAAACCCTTCAAATCCTCATGAGCTATAGAAAAAACCCACCACAAGGAAAGAAATGGAAGAAAAAGGAGTGAACATCCAAGCAACATTCCAGCACGAATGAAATGGATTCCAAGGGTAGAATTTTCATATGACCATATGGCTATATCCCCAAACAACCTTCTCTACCAGATACATATACTACTTCCATGGGTAGTGCTTTTGCTGTAAAAGTTTTGGTCATAAAGCCATGGAGTGTAGAGCGTATATAAGGAGAATGGATTATGGAAACTCAAAGGGAATTAAGAACAATGGTGGATTCTCTCGTGTACATAATCCATTTTGAAATATAATCAAATGTTTTTGCTACCATAAAAATGGGTATAAGTCTTACAAATGTCCTCTCAAAGACTGTGATCCATATCCTCAGAAAATTTATAGAACAAACAACTGCATGAAATGGAAAATGAAGCTAAATAAGTGTGATTTGGTTCTAATTGCTCAGGATTATAAGATTCAATGGTATGTGGATAGTGGGTGCTCAAGGCATGTGACTGGAGACCGAAACAAGTTTGTAAATTTTGATGAAAAGAAATCTGGGAGTGTAACATTCAGAAATGATAGAGAAGGGAAAATCAAGGGAAAAGGCACTGTCAACCTGAATAATGGAGGAGAGGTTCAAGATGTATTGTTTGTAGGTGTTCTGAAAGCCAATCTGCTAAGTGTTATTCAATTTTTTTATAAAGGCTGTGAAGTCCTTTTCAAAGCCCAAGACTGTGAAGTAAGGTCAATCACCACAGGAAAGACCTTGGTTAAATGTGTTCCCAGAGAGTAATGTTTATATAGTGGAACAGGAGAATGAAGCATGCCACATCAGCAAACTTGACGAATCTTGGCTATGGAATATAAGATTGGGACATCTAAATTTTGAACACATCATCAAACTGAGAAAAAAGAAAATTGTCAGAGATTTTCCTGCAATAAAGAAGCCACCAAATACCATATGTAAGTCCTGCCAACTGGGAAAAAAAACTTGCATACCGTTCAAAGCCAAAGACCAACTATCTACAAGTAAGCCTCTTCAACTTGTACACATGGACCTGTGCAGACCTTCAAGAACAAATGCACTAGGTGGAGAATCGTATTTCATGCTGCTAATCGATGAATTTTCCAGATTAACATGGGTGGAATTTATCAGATACAAATCTGAAGCGTTTGATAGATTTAAGATATTCAAGGCACTAGAAGAAAATAAAATTGGATATAAACTAAAATGCATCAGATCAGACAAAGGAAGTGAATTCATAGGTGATGAGTTTGCAGACATGTGTAATGAATGTGGGATAAAGAAAAAGTTTATAGTTGTAGATACACCTCAACAGAATGGAGTGGTAGAGAGGAAAAACATATTTGTATAGTAGATTGCTAGAGCCATGATACAATAAATAAACATTCCCCAAACCTAATGGGAAGAAGAAATACACACATTTGTTCATATTCTCAACAAAGATGTTACACATCATTTTGTCACAGTCCCTGCAATTCCCATCTCACCCATTGGAGGGTCGTTTTTTTGACCAATAAGTAGTGTCATGCCTTGAAAAAACCATCACTGCATTCCTTTGCATGAGAGCAACATTCCTCTGGTTGACAATTCCCTGAGCAGGACTATAAAAACCCTTGTTTTTGCCTTGGCGCGAGTAGCCAGTTACACTCCCACACTGAGCTAGAAAATTAACACTAAGCCCGCACCAGTTGGAACTTTGTCCCAGTTAAGAACCTACGCCAAGCTGTTTATGGAATGTTTTTTAAAAATAGAGGCGGAGGTTCTATTCCAACCACCTCGAGGATGAGTCATTGGGAGTGGTTTAACTGAAAAAACCATGGACTCCCTCCTTTAGTTAGTAGTTTCCACCACCCTTGGAACACTCCTAAAGGATAGGACTCCCTCCCACCTTTGTAGGGATCCAAACCTCCTCCTTTTCCTCTATAAAATAAGTTATCTCTCTTAGTACAAACCAGCTGAACGGCTGAATAGTTGAACTTGAAGAGATGATACTATAGTTGAATGACTAGAGAAGATAGATAGAAGGAGTCACATTGAGGAGAGCTTGAATCCATGTCCTCATTCCGTCTGAATCCCTTGACAAGTACTGAGACGCGCTTCAACTGAACCCCACTGGAGGAGACTCCAACGTCAAAGCATCGATGGTACCTCTTCCTTCTACTTATATATACATGACTACTATTTGATTCCACTATTGTGTTATGATGTTTGTGTAATGCGATAGATTTAGCCCTCTTTGACTGGTTAATAGTTGTGAGTGAAACTATGATGTCATATGCTGTTCTTGTTTCTTGTTCTATGTGCAGGTATCTGGGCGTAACAACGAACGTATTGTGATTTTCCAAGGCAGGAGCGAGAGGTGTTACACCATTTTTTGGTCATCTAACCTTTTATCATTAGATGGACCCAAGTACACCATGTAAGACCAGTTTTACCCTACGTAAAACTGCTTTCACTATGTTAAACCAGGAAACCCCAAAAGGAAATATTAAACAAACCTATATTTGTTTGATTTTCCTCATGGAATAATTAATTAAACCATAATTTAATTATTATTCCCAGTCATGTTTAACCCAAAAACAAAGAAATTAATTAGATAAACCTTTATTTATCTTATTATTTTCTAGGAATAATTATTTAAACCTTATTTAGATAATATTCCTTGTTAAATATAACCAAATCACCCACAAATAATTAAATAAATAATTATTTATTTAATTATCTTTCAACCACTTCCTTAAATAATTAAATAAATCATTATTTATTTGATTATCTTCTAACCGCTTCCTTAAAAAGATAAATAAATCATTTATTTATTTTTGACAAATTAAGGGATTTGACCCAAGTCAAATACCTTTTCCCTCCAACAAATATAATAAAATATTCCATAAAAAGTGGATCTAGATCTGGTTAACCCATGCACCAAGATCTAGAATGACCCAATATTTTGTTATAAATAGGAGGTTTTTTCCTACCATTCTTCACCTTTTGTTGCCTATTAGATCACTCTGGATCTATACACTTGGTCACATTTTTCCATCATTTGCTGTGTGAGCTCCCATTGAGCTCTATTCTTTGCATTGGGTTTTCTACACCAACAAGAGAGAGAAATCTTAGAACTGAAGTGCTGAGGACTTCCAAGAACCCATCCCACTGAGGAGAATTGGATACGCCTTCTTGTTTTCCTCCCAGGTGCCCAATTAATATAAAAATTCTTTCAAAAATTGTTCTTGTCTTGTCTATTGGTATATGGAGCAAACCCTTATTTTTTCTACTTAATGTCTTTCCATGCATAGATCTGGTTTTTGCAGCTCTTTTCTGTTCAACTAACCGCAGATCTGAAGATATTGGCAGCCACTTTTGTTGTTAGGGCTATTAGTTATGCGTAGCTAAAGTGGTCCTTTTTCGTACACTTCAACAAGGGATTCATACTAACAAATGGCGACTCCACACGGGTTTTAAATTACGACCGTTGTCGTTTTTCATATTCCTGCATATCCAGCTACTTCAGACCCTAGGGTTTCTTTTCAGCTGTTTATTTTTCCTATTTTCATGTTGTTTTTCTCACATAAAACCCCAAAACACCAAAATTTCTAACTTCTGTGTGTTTCTGGCCCTATTGTGTAGGTAAGCGACACCAGCCGCAACTGAGACGGCAACTTTTCTGAAAATCTGCCACCGAGACAACCGGAACGGGGGGTCGCACTTTTTGGCCCTAAACCTGTGACCTGGACCTCCAAGTCGCACTTTTCAGCCTGTTTCCTGCGACCTGCACTGAAATCAGGTTAGAAACTGCGACCTGCCATTTTTTCAGTGATTTTTCTGCAATTTTTCTGGGTTTTGCTGCAGCTTCTGTCAGGGTCTTCCAGCCTCTGTCTCAGCCCGCCTTGACCAAGTTCTGATCTGTTTTTACTCATCTAAGTGGGAACCTAGCCCCCTAGGGCTTTAGTACCCTCCACTTTTTGTGGAAGAGTTTTAGCTGTTTCAGCCGTCTGTTTTTCAGAGCTTCAACCCCCTTTTTCCAGATCTGTTACCTCCCTTTCAGATCCTTCGAAATCAGACTTTCTTCCTTTCAAATCACCTCCTGTTGTTTTGTTTGGACCTCCTTTGAAGGCCTCCGCCTTGCCCCCTTCGGTTTTTGCTGATTTCCTTCCTTTTTCCAGCCACCTTGCCTCTGTCTCTTGGCTGTGATCTGCACCTCTTTTCAGCAGCTTTATCCTTTAGATCCCTGTCCCTTTTGACCTTAGATCTATTGGCCCCTTTTCCATGTGTTTTACATAGTTTTTTCCCTTTCTTTTCAGATTAGTTTTGAGAGACCCACCTTCTTGGGTTAGATAGATGCACAAGTAGCTATTATTTTTCTGTTATTTCAGCATTATATACTGTTCTCTGTAGGTTTATTTTCAGCTACGCAGCACACTTTTTTCTTGCTCTCAAAATGGAAAGGGTTTAAAAATTAAAATTAACGCACGCCACACACTGACCCTAAGCGAAGAAGCGCCTGGTTAACACTGCCTGGCAAAGACTCTAAAATCAATTGTCACTGCACCTTTTCTGCCCTTGACCTTATTTGATTCTGTCCCTTTCTGCCCCTGTCGGTTTCCTTCTTCCTGTCATCATTGCGCCCCCAAGGCGCCTTTCCAGGAGACTTCTTGGCCTTCACCCTCAGTTTCCGGTTGATTGACCTGCTCCCTTGCAGCCGTCGATCGAACGATCCCACCTCGCCCAGCACTCGACTCCTCTCTCTCTGATTCATAGGGTCCTCCTTCTCCTCCGGTTCTCCCACGCTCACCTTCACTATGTGCGGCGTCCCGGTGCAACGCTAGCGGTTCTCAGGCGGCCCAATCTCGGCCCCCTCTTGCTAATTAGGCCTTGAGATCTTCTTGACCACCCTGTCTTTGCATAGGTACATTGCAGGCCTCGGCCTCCCCGATTTCCATCAGTTGATTAACGACCCCATTCACCATAATACTACCTGGCCCGCTATGCCCACCAAGCTACCCTCTGATATCCCTAAGTTCGAGGGCCTTAATGGCGAAGACCCAACCAATCACGTCCGGTCTTTCCACATGTGGTGTTCCTCCAACTCCATTACCGATGACTCCATCTGTCTTCGTTTGTTCCAACGCACGCTTACCGGCGAAGCTTCTAAATGGTATGTCGAACAGGCCACTTCCTCCCATACCACGTTCGAGACTCTTGCCCAAGCCTTTTTGTCGTACTTCCAGCTCCCTCTCCGATACGACACTGGCACGGAGCTCTTGACTTCATTTAAGCAATCCTCTTCCACACGCCTTTCTGCCCATGTTCAGGAATGGCGACGAAGACGGAGCTTATGTCGAGCCCCTCCCTTCGAAGATCGAGTTTACATGGACTGGTTCCTTCGCACCCTCCCGTCTCCCATCGGCAAAGATGTCGCCTCTCACTTTCCTCAATCTGAAGAAGCCGCCCTCCAAATAGCTTTAAAATATGACCTGATCTACGCTCAATCTGGTTATGTTTATACCGTTCTTCCTGACATCCCCAGGCCCGGTGGTGCTAACGCCCCGGGGGCATCTCATTCCGCCGACGGTATCGTTGGAGCCCTTTCCCATCCATACGCTCAACCTCCTATGGGCTATGGTCTCCCTCAGGGAGGGGCCAGCTCCTCCAGCACTCTTCCCCCTCCCGGTAGCATGTATCCAGGATACGGCATGCCTCCTCCTTTTGCCCAACCTCTTGCTTACCTCAATGTTGCCCAACCTAACCATTACCTTTATCCGCAGCCTGGTGCGCCAGCTCCTCCAGCATATGCGCTTCCATCTCCCTTGCCTCCTCCAAACCCGCAACAGCACTTACAGCCCCCTCCAGGGCAAGTATTTGCACAGCAGGGCACGACTAATCCCCCTTCTTCTCAAAGAAGGCGGAGAGGCAATCAAAACCAATACGCACGAGTGCGAGGACAGTCGGTGTGGACCACAACAGTAGCGAAAACGAGCGACGGGGCATTCGACCCCCCAGCTGGACAGAGGCCGCTTCGCACAAACAAGCCCTATTCGTGTTGCGGTGTTTATGGTCATTACACCCACGATTGTCCCCTCTTACCCCAGATGCGGTAGATGTGGGAGTCTCAAGCCACATTGCGCGGACAACACGCCTCTCCTCATGCTCCTCCTAATGTGGCCACTACCCAGCCAGCTGTGTTTACTGATCCTTTCCCTCAGCAAGGATTCGTGGCTACCCAACCGCCCGACAGCCAGATAGCCACCCCCCCTTCCATTTCTGGTTCCTCTGATTACCGTTTCCCTTATGATGCACTCACGATGGGTTCTCAGTCGATCTTCTGTGACTCTTCCGTCGGTACCCCGAGCCTCTGCTCGGTCTTCCACGGAAGCCTCCTCTTCGGGTTCTCTGAGCCTCTTTCGACTCCGGTGGTCCTTACATATACCTCAGCCAAAGTAGAGGTCCATACCAAGATTCCACAAGGACCATTACGTTGAAATCCTTACGGTCGAAATTTGCTCATTCGTATAGTATAGTAGACGATTTGGCACAATCCTGCGCCGTTTCCCTGCCCAGAACCTCCGGTCGTGCCCTTCCCAAGGAAAGGCTCTCTTATCTGCCATGGGCGTTGTGAATCTGGCGTGGCCAAATGATTGTTTTCGCGCTGCTCAATCGGATATCCTCCTCTCCCCTCCTTACGTGGCCTTCCAAATCCCAGTCAAAATCCGGAACGCCAACGTGTCCCGGTGTATAATTGATGAGGGGGCATCCACATGCGTGATGTCCGCTTCGGTTTGGAAGCAACTCGGATCTCCTGAGATGGCCCCTTCCACGATCACCCTTCGAGCGTGGGACGGTCATGCCTCCCAGCCCATTGGCCTGTTTCGTAATTGTCCTATCACCCTCGCTGGTAAGACTGTTTGCGTTGACGTCGAAGTCATCGACGCCCCGCTAGATTACAACATTCTATTGGGGCGAAGCTACACCTATGCTATGTCTGCTGTCCCATCTGCGGTCTTTCGCAAGATGTCTTTCCCCCATAATGGAAAGATAGTCACCATTGACCAGTTGACATATCATGAGCCAAAATCTCAGACCTCCCCTGAGACGACCATCTCTTCTGTAGCCAACAAAAAAACCGTCGATTCCTTGACCAGTGTCTCCCCCGGCGTTTACAAAGATTCCTCCCTGCTTGGAACTTTCCCTAACCTTCCCCCCCCTCCTGTCACCGATCCCAGCTCATCGAATATTTGCATGATGCAATCGTCTCAGGCTGCCCTTAAGCGGCCTGCCTCGGCTAGTCAGCAACCTCCATCTGCCCCTCCGCACCCCGCTCCTAGCCATTCCGCTCAGCCAGCCGGACCTCCTCCTTCTGGCCCTCCCCTACAGCTGGTATTCCTGAACCCCTTTATCCTCCCGGAACGGTTTTTCCTAGCCTTAACCACCTCGGCGCCGTCCCTCCTGGTCATTACCCTGCTGGGCAGATACCTTTCCTAGCTCCCCCTCCCGGAGTATTTTCTGTCCCCGTCTTGGCCACCCTCTCCCTCCCTAACCTGACCCTCGGCATACCTGTTTGGTACATTGACCCTCCAGCCGCTACCCCTCCCGGCCACCCCAAACCTTACCTTGCTTTGACACCGGTTCAACTGGTCCCCCTCACCTCCTCCGGGCCCCCATCACCTCCACAGGACCCTACCCCTATGGTGCCAGCCCCCGGAAAGAAAGGCAAAGCTCGTAAGGGGGAAACCCATCAGGACCAGGCCGCCCCGACAACCCCTACCCCTCCGCGACCACCAAAGCCCGCCATCCAATGCGCTTTGTGTGATATCGTCGGTCACGCCACCCACATGTGTCCTGAATTTCCGCACCTCAAGATTCTGGTCAACGAGACGTTTCCTGACTCTGACATCCCAGAAGTCTACGTCACTATCCCAGACTCTATCCCTAAACTCAAAAACTTGCGCACAAACCACCCTTGTGCCTTGTGCGATTTCCACGGTCACTACACCCACCTCTGTCCCCGCCTTGACGAGTACCGTTCCTCCTTGGACATGTACCGCCAATTCAAGGCCACTTCGATCGGACCAGAGGACCTTCCTACTCCCATTAACATTCCTCCTCCCGCCATCGAGCCAACAGAGCCGTCAACCACCATTTTGTACCTGTCATCATCCTTGCGAGATAATTCGCCTGCCCGTCAACCTGCCACTCCTTTCGGCTCCTCTGCCGACCTTGGATCTGTTGATATCGCGCATCTGAGCCCTTCTCCTCTTGACGACCCGTCCCACACCACTACCCCCTCGGGTGACCTTTCTTCCTCCAGTCTTCCCATCTTCCAGTCCGATGAAGACATTATGGAAGCCATGACTAACCCGGACTTTCCATGGGACGATATGCACCATCGCGCATATTTCCTCCCGCAGCAGTCCCATGACCAATTTGCTGTGGAAACCAAAGACTTCATCCCCAATGCAGTCGATTGGTTCAAAAACCCCATCCCTACACCTGATGCTTTCGAAGAAGGAAACATGGCCAATATCTCTCCTACCATCAAAATTGACATTTCAGTCACACCAGGTATCGAAGAATATATCACCTTAGGCGCCCACTGCACCTCGGAAGAAATCGAAGCTTACACCAAGCTTTTCAAAGAATTCTGTGATATTTTCGCCTGGTCCTATTCTGAAATGCCCGGACTCGATCCCGCCATTGTCGAACACCATATCGACACATGGCCTGATGCCAAACCAGTCCGTCAAAAGTTGAGACCCATTCATCCTTCCAGACGTGACGCTATCAGAGCTGAAATCGATAAGCTCAAGCAGGCTGGTTTTATTTACCCCATTGAACACACCACTTGGGTGCAACCCAGTTCCCGTTCTCAAGAAACAAGGCACCATCTGTGTCTGTACGGACTTTCGCGACTTGAACCAAGCTTGTCCCAAAGACAACTTTCCCACACCGTTCATTGACCAAATCATTGACGAGTGTGCGGGACATGAGGTTCTATCCTTTATGGATGGTTTCTCCGGATACAACCAAATTGCTATTCGTCCTGCCGATCAACTCAAAACCACGTTCATTAGTCCGTGGGGAACGTTTGCTTACCGAGTCATGTCGTTCGGCCTCAAAAACGCCGGCGCCACTTTTCAACGGGCCATGTCTTATTGTTTCCATGACTTAGCTCACATTATCCTTGCTTATTTAGACGACCTCACTGCGCGTTCTAAACATCGGGCGCAGCACCTCCACGATTTGCGTACCATTTTTCTCCGATGTCGCAAGTATAATATCCGCCTTAACCCGTTGAAATGCGTTTTTTGCGTCCCTGCCGGCCGTCTCTTAGGCTTCATCGTGTCTAAAGATGGTATCACTCTTGACCCTTTGAAAGTTCAAGCCATTCTTGAACTTCCCATTCCACGTACCCTCCGCCAGCTCCAAAGTCTCCAAGGCAAAGCTAATTTTCTTCGACGGTTCGTCCCTGACTACGCCACCACTGCACATGGGTTCCTTAGACTCCTCCGATCTTCTATCCATTTTTTTTGGGATTCCTATGCTCACGAGTCTTTCGATGCCCTCAAGCAGGCTCTCACATCCGCTCCCTTGATCCGCCCTCCCGACTTTGATCGGGACTTCATCCTGTATATCTCCGCTTCCACCTATTCGGTCGCTGGAGTCCTTATCCAGGAAGATGACAGTGGTATTGAGCATGTGATCTACTACGTCAGTAAGAAACTTGTAGGACCCCCTGTTTCCTACTCACTTGAAGAGAACTTAGCACTGGCTGTAGTGTTCTCAGTCCAAAAACTTCGTCATTATATCCTTATGCGCTCCACCAAGGTTGTGACTAATTCCAACCCCTTGGCTTTCCTGTTGAGTCGCCGTATCCTCACTGGGAAGTATGCCCGTTGGGTCGTTATTCTTCAAGAATTCGACCTCGAATTCGTCATACCAAAGAGTAAGAAAGGCTTGGCCCTCGCTGAGCTCATTTTTGAATTACCTACCGGAGCGCCAGATTCCCCAGTTAATGATGATTTTCCTGATGAACACTTATTTTCCATTACTGCCAATGGCCCATGGTATGGTGACATTCTTACTTACTTACGAACCCAAAAGTTCGCCCTTCACCTCGATCGTGAGGCTCGCCGACGTATCCGACACCAAGCCCCCCGATACCTCCTTATCGGTGATGATCTATATCGTCGCGGGGTAGATACCGTCCTTCGTCGTTGCCTCACACACGCTGAAGCTGAACAAGTCCTTAATGCCTGCCATAGCGGTGCTTGCGGTGGCCACCTCTCCGGTCTTGCTACTGCCCAAAAAGTCATGCGCGCTGGGTATTTTTGGCCTTCCCTCTTTAGTGATTGCATTGAGGCAGTCAAACACTGTCCCAGTTGCCAACATTTCGCCCCTAAGGCGCGAGCTCCACCAGCTCCCCTCCATCCGGTCGTCTCAACCGACCCCTTCTGTAAATGGGCCATCGACTTTATGGAGTGTCGCCCGCCATCCGCTGGTAACCATAAGTATATCATCGTGGCGGTCGACTATTTCACCAAATGGGCCGAGGCCATGCCAACGTTCAACAACACGGCAGCTACCGCGGCCCTCTTTTTCTTTAACCATGTTATCGCTCGATTCGGGGTTCCCAAACAACTGGTCTCCGACCATGGCAAACATTTTGAAGATGAGATATGGCGTAAGCTATCCTCACTGTTAGGTTTTGAGCACCAATATTCCTCCTCCTATTACCCCCAAGGTAATGGCCAAGTTGAAGCAGTCAACAAAATCCTCAAAACTATGCTTCAACGAATGGTGAATAAGCACAAAACCAACTGGCATCTCATGCTCTTCCCTGATTTGTGGGCCTATCGAACTTCTGTTAAAACCGCCACCGGGTTTACTCCTTTCCACCTGGTTTTTGGAGAGGAGGCAGTCTTACCAATCGAGTGTAAAATTCCTTCCCTACATCTGGCCGTTGAACTTCTCCCTGACACCCAACCTCTAGAACAACGACTTATCATGCTCGAGCGTGCTTCTGAAGACCGCCATGTTGCATTGCAAACCATGGAAGCAGCCAAAAAGCGCACCAAAGCTCAGTATGACCGAAAATTCCAACCTCACACTTTTCACGAAGGTGACCTTGTTCTAGTATATGACCAGGCCCATGATGTCCTCGGTCATGGGAAGTTTGACTCATTATGGCTAGGCCCTTACATCATTAGTAAGGATCTCGGTAAGGGGGCATACCTCTTAGAAGATTTCGAAGGCCATCCCCTTCCTAATCCTCGCAATGCACTCTATCTTAAGAAATATTACCCTTAGCATTTCCCTTCTGAAATGCATGTTTTATTTTCTTTTAGATAGCCAGCATCTATTTTTTCATGTTTGTGATCGGATACTTCACCAGGACACATCTTGTCCAAGCAGGGTCCCTTCACCTCTCCTTAAAATCGAATTTCCTCACTTACAACACTTGTACTTGGGGCGCCATCTTGCCTCATTACTTGACCATGTTCGTGACCATTTTCGTCATGAGTCCCCACCTTGTACTCATGTTTTTATGGCCCCCCATTGGGCCTTTTACTGTGTGGCAGCACCATAGAGTCGCCCTTGTTTAGAGCATCCAAGTTGAGTCATCATCACATTCATGGAGTCTATCCCGAGTCCCTTTGTACCCCATTATAGCCCTCCATCCTTCATTGCTTGGTCTCTCTCTTGTGTCGCATACTATGACCTTCCGTCCCACTGTCCCCTATCCCTTACGATATTGTGTCAGTCACTGCCATGTCATTCATTCCCTTTATGCTCTAACAAGGGAAGTCGTCCATTCGCTACTCAGTCTTTTCCATTTCACCATCATCATTAGTGTCAGTCTATCCGTCGCTCTACTATTTTCTCTCGTGCCTTTGTTGAGGATGTCTCATTGCCTCACCTACGGCGGACCTCCTTCTGTCGACATCAGCTCATTCATTCCAGAAGCCAAGTCTAGAGGGCGGTGTACCTTGGTTCCAGCTTCCACTCTTGTTCGGTGCCTCGGATCAGGAAAAGCGATCTCTCCTTTCCCTTTGACTTGATTGTTTCTCCAACTCCTTTCAGCCTGATTGAGATCCGTATACCTGATGGTCCGGTGATCCAGCAGCAGCTCTTGATGATTCCCGGGTGTGTGTGAGATGTCTCAACCCTCATGAGGGGGTGGCCCTGCAGGTAGCCCCCCACATGCCCGGATGACCTCTTCCTTGCAGCCTTCGATGCAGCTCCAGATATTTGATGATGTTGGCCTTAGCCACTTGCAACGCCTCTTTGATTTGCATGTATCAGTCAGATTTTGTGAGCCCTTCCCCATTTACAGGGGGCATTTGGGTTGTATTTGTATCTCATGTACTCAGATATTATTGTACAAGTCCTGGCTGTTATCCCAGGCACAACATGTAAATGGGATTCCTCATTGTATTGTTATCTGGCTCATGATTATGCCAGCTGTACTTTATGGTTCAGTCCCTTGTTTACTGGACACACTATTCTTTTGTACTTTGTCTCGGCGGGCATAGGTATGCCTCCCCCGCTGCCTTCAACACAGGTACCCTCTCATAAAAGAGACTTGTTGCACCTGCGAGTCTCGTCTCCTCAGGGTCTAGTCCTTCAGCACACTATCTACCTCACAGTTCTCTTTCTGACACCCCTTTTTGTTGTCTAGTGATTGTGTTCTTACAACGTACTTCGGTCATACGATTTGCTCCTGACACTCGCACGCTGGGGGGCAATCTGTTACACCATTTTTGGTCATCTAACTTATTATCATTAGATGGACCCAAGTACACCATGTAAGACCAGTTTTACCCTAAGTAAAACCGCTTTCACTATGTTAAAACAGGAAACCCCAAAAGGAAATATTAAACAAACCTATATTTGTTTGATTTTCCTCATGGAATAATTAATTAAACCATAATTTAATTATTATTCCTAGTCATATTTAACCCAAAATCAAAGAAATTAATTAGATAAACCTTTATTTATCTTATTATTTTCTAGGAATAATTATTTAAACCTTATTTAGATAATATTCCTTGTTAAATATGACCAAATCACCCACAAATAATTAAATAAATCACTATTTATTTAATTACCTTTCAACCACTTCCTTAAATAATTAAATAAATCATTATTTATTTGATTATCTTCTAACCGCTTCCTTAAAAAGATAAATAAATCATTTATTTATTTATTTTTGACAAATTAAGGGATTTGACCCAAGTCAAATACCTTTTCCCTCCAACAAATAATAATAAAATATTCCATAAAAAGTGGATCTAGATCTGGTTAACCCATGCACCAAGATCTAGAATGACCCAATATTTTGTTATAAATAGGAGGGTTTTTCCTACCATTCTTCACCTTTTGTTGCCTATTAGATCACTCTGGATCTATACACTCGGTCACCATTTTCTGCCATTTGCTCCCATTGAGCTCTACTCTTTGCATTGGGTTTTCTACATCAAATAGAGAGAGAAATCTTAGATCTGAAGTGCTGAGGACTCCTAAGAACCCATCCCACTGAGGAAAATTGGATACTCCTTCTGGTTTTCCTCCCAGGTGCCCTATTAATACAAAAATTCTTTCAAAAACGTTCTTGTCTTGTCTATTGGTATATGGAGCAAACCCTTATTTTTCTGCTTAATGTCTTTCCATGCATAGATCTGGTGTTTTGCAGCTCTTTTCTTGTCTAACTAATCACAAATCTGAAGATGTTGGCAGCCACTTTTTTTGTTAGGGCTATTAGTTATGCGTGGCTAAAGTGGTCCTTTTTCGTACAATTCAACAAAGGATTCATACTAACAAGAGGCTACTACTATTTCCGCAATGATGACAGCATTGGATTCCAGGTAGGTCGATCTACCATGTATCTTGTTCATTCATTAACTAGGAAGCAACACTTTAGTGTGTCCTTTTGTTTCTATAGCCACCCTAGGGCTAGAGGGATCGTCTTTGTCCGGAGAGCGGATTTACCTATGTAAAAAATTGGTGACTCCATTGGGGATCAGTGTGAGTGTGTTGTTTCTTCCTGTTGGGTTATTTTCAATTATCGATTTCATTTTCTATATTTTTCTAGTTTGTTTACTTAATTTGATCCTTTGTTCAGCTCCAAAGTGTCAAGGTTGGCCTCTGCTCGTTAATTTTTGGTTTTTCCTCTTTTTCCCATAGGTATCTAGCTTGGCACGGTTTTTGTCTGAACAGACGTGCTGATTGGCGCAGGTTTCTCTCTTTTCACTCACGTAAACCCCTGTATGGCGTGGATTACAGCCTTACAGTCGCGCCAACCCCTGTAGGTTTTGGTTTGACCTCCTTAATGACTCTTTTGGTCAATTGTGCTTGCTTCTGGGTTATTTTTTGGTTGTGATTTAGCCTTTGGAACTATGTTGACTACTGTAGACTTCTTTCTTTAAGTTGTTTTTCCATTTTCCTATCAGTTTCATTTAAAGGCCTTAGGGTTTCTAAGTGTTCTTGTACACAGAGCCTTCTGTTTGAAATGCAAGTCTCTTTGATTGTTGTCAGCCTCGTTTCATTTTGTGCCATTAAATTGAGTTTTCCTTGATCCTTTTGAGTGTTTTGGTTGAATGGTATTTTCATTTCATCGATTGATCTTTCCCCTTAGTGCTCGAGGCATCGATTACATTGCTTGTGTTCGGTCGATTTCGAAAATTCTCTCTATTTGATCGAAATTTTGCTGCATTAGCTTGAATGTTTTTTGTGTTTGCTTCGCTTCGGTTGAGTCATTCAATTTTAAATCCCTACATTCGCAAAACTCAAACTAGTGTTTATTTTGTTTTCCATTTGAATTAGTACATTGTGTGATTTTTTCATTGAAAAATCAAAAAAATATGTTTTGCATTCTTTTGTTGCATCAAAATTGAAACATTCCTTTGCATAACTAGCCTTTGTCATCTAGGAAGGAATTTCGTTTTCAATTTATTGCATTTGAGGCATTAGAAGTTTTCTCCGGATACCTTATTTGTTTGTTTTTGTTTGAAAGGTTTCTATCCTTTTTATAACTAGCATTCATCGAACTGAAATGATGTTCATTTGCATATAGTTTGCATTTAGGAAGTTGAGCTCCAAATTCGTTAGGGCCTAGAAATTGAAACCTAATTCAAGATTAAATTTAAAATTTACTCAATTAACCTAAGGCAACATTGAAACCTACCGCAATATTTCTAGTGGTGTAGGCTAGAGACGTGTTCTGACGTCTTAAAACCTAGTAGTTGTCGCTCGCATGTTGGCTTCAGACAGCGCTAGTACGGACTTGTGCTCCCCATACCGTCCCATATATAAAGGGAGACCACTCTAGGTTGTAATCCTTTTATCCATAGGAAGCCGAGTCTGCTGCCTTGTAACCGTGATACACCGAGCACAACATTCGGGGAGACTACCTACACGTACGTCAAGTCCTTGGTCATTTCTGTTTCATTTGATCACCAAGGTGTATATGGAAGTTCACGGAAACCTGGTACGCCCTCTTGCTTAGAATTCCTAAGAAGTCATTTCGATATTTTTGTGACTCTTTAAACAAGAGAAGAGATCATCGAGCACTTTTCCTTTCATGCTTGTTTCAAATTGAAAGTGACTAGAGTCATCTTTTTCCTGTTTCTTGACTCTTAAAACATGAAACAATGAATTTTGGTTTCAGTGTTATAAAATTAATCACCTACGATCACACGCCTATTAAAATTTTAGTACTTGGCCTGATTGATTTCTTTGGTTCTTGTTTTGGCACCTTCGATTGGTTATCTCTTTTTCTCCCTATTCTGATATACAGTCAAAGTGGCGGAACATCCAGTTTCATCGTCCTAACTGTCTCCTAATGGTGGTTCTTTTTCGGATGTTTCTTTTGAAACCCCTCAATCCACTAGGTCTTTCGAGTTCTCACAGCCTATTCTTCCATCTGTCCAACCCCTTGCTACTCGATCTTCGGTTGACGAGCCAATTGAATTCAATTGGCCTCATTCAAGTGCTTGGTATGGTTTTGGGGAAGAAGGAGAATTTCCTCCTCTTACGTCAGGATCTCCTTTTGTTGTTGCTACGGTACCTCCTATTCCCCATAGTGTTTTCGAAGATCTTACGTTGGACTCAGATATGGATTCCTCCAGTCCTGTTGGCAGTGAAGGAATCCCTATTTCCATAGGAGAATATCAACTCTTTCCTGAAGATCTCTCTCGTGCCTCCATCCAATCTTCTCCACTTTCGGTCTCACTTCTGCTTGGATATAGATCCTTGAGTCAGATCATGTCTAGCATTGCCTCCATTGTGCAATTTAGTAGAGTAACTCCACCTCAGAGTTTGGTCCTACCTTCATTGGGGCTATCACCTTTGACTCTCGGTTCGTCGGTTATCGTCACATCTGTTCTAGTTCAACCAACGATTTTTGTGGCTTCTAGCTCAGTTTCCACTCCTCCTGTGATTCCTGGCGGTCTTACTTTTGAATAATATCTATTGGTTGTTCAAAAGAAGAGTTCTCAGGGTTCTTAGTAGTCCCAGGCTCCTGGTAATCCTCGATTCCATCACTATGATGCTATTGGTAATCCTGTATATATCTATCCGCACCATTATGATGTGTATGGTAATCCGGTCTATTTGCCTCCTATTGATCCTTATCAGGATTTTTATGATCCTTATCAGACTTTTACTCATTTGGGAACTACCCTTCCTGCGCAACCCTCTAGCTTCCAAGGACAACCCTCATCGGGACAACCTTTATCTCAGCAGGGCCCTGCTTCTGGTCCACAAGGACAACCATACGGTCCACAAGGCCAACCTTCATGAGGTCAGCCTTTGGTCCAACATGGACAACCCTTCGGTCTTTTGGATCAACCTTTAAATCAACCAGAACCATATTTTTCTCCTGGGGGGAAAAACTATCCGTCACAGGGATAACCTGTTGCACCTCAATCAAAGTCGCACGTTCAGTATGGCCCAAATATTGTGCAACCAGGAAAACCCTTTGGCTCTTCTACGAGTCAACCTGGTTATCAGGGACAACCTGGTCTGTTGCAACCATCGAGCCAACCTTTCCCACAAGGACAACCTGTTGGTCACCAAAAAAATTTTCAACAGTCGGTTCTATTGTACCTTAAGAGACAATCCCTTAGTTGTGATAAGGAATCAGTGCTTAAGACATTTTATAATTATGTCACAAATTTTGTGTCTCTGTTTTATTAACCCTCAAGTATTTATAATCACACCCTTAAATATCAAATATTATGAATGCTTTGCAATGCTACCATCTGTTAATGTTGAACGAAATGACTGGAAGAAAATTTAAGGAGAATTCCAAACTGATATGATGTTTTATACAGAAAATACCATTTCGAAATTTAGAAGAAACATGTGAAAGAAATAGTTAAAACAAAGGAGCGCCAATTAACGTCTTTAAATATTATACACAGAAGTAAGAAGAGACCTGCTGCTCATAACCTTGTTTTATTCATAGAAGGAAATACATAATGAAAACTGGAATACATTTCGACATAAACAAATTGCCAAAAACTTCCTTACTCATTCATTAATCTTTGAATCTTTGAGTACAAAAATATTTGTTCAGGAGGTCCAAAACTCGGAACCCACCTCCCTCTTGGAAATTACATTAAATACAATAAAAAATAGTTTGGAACTACTGTAACCAATTCTAACTACCAAAAATACTTCATGACTTCGAAGGCTATCTATTACATGCCTTGAAAATGTCTTTTACAATTACATTGACTTCAGAAAATAACATAAAGTAAATATTCTAATCTATAGGAATTGCCGATGAAGTGGCTTCTTTTCCTTGATCAACTGATTTGTCTTTCTTTGTTGCTGATCTCTTTGGCAAGTCAATAGTCCAAGCTCTGCACTTTTTTCATATTTCTACCTTCGTCTTGGATGAATGTGTCAGATTGTGATACTCCAATATGAATGTAGTAATCCGGTCATAAGATGGCCTTTCAGAGAAAAGAGTTTTTACCATCCACAAGAGTTGAAAATGTATTTGCAAGAAGTTGACCATTGTCTCTCCTTTAAGTACATGAGTCTTCTCATGCCTGTTGTCGATCTTTATTTTTGTCATCACCAATAAATTCTCATAGGAGCTCCATGGCAGAAGATTCCCCTCAGCTCCCCAACATGATGTCAGGGCTACCCTTGTCATTTTATCAAAAGATTTATCAAATTGACTTACTGCTTCTTTGATTTCTATTAACTTCTTTTATGCAGACTTTCTAAGATCATTCCTGATAATGGTTTCATTAATTTCCACTGCATACAAAATTATATCTTGCATATCATTCTCCTCTAATTCCTGAACTGATTTGGAATTGATATAATCAATAAATCTTCTAGCCCAAATTGCTCTGTCAATCCATTTCTGCTCATCAGACATAACCGGTTCTTCACACTCCACAATAAGGCTTTTTTATTTTGTAATAATCATCAGGAAGCACCAATTGGACTTCATTTCTAAGATGATATCAGTCCAAATGATATCCTTAGCTTTTTTTAATGACACATTACCTTTCATTCTTTCTTTGAGATTCTTGATCTCAACTTCAACATTTTTGAGATCCATTTTTTACTTATTTGCTTCGTTTTCTAAGACCTTCATCAATTTTGTAGCAGTCTCCAAATATGTTTCAGCCTTCTTTCTATCTTAATTGAATAATTTGTGCTTGAGGATTTGCATCACCTGTAGGAAAAAAAAAAGTACAGTTGTGATTATCAATGTGATTTTGTAAAGAAAGTGCAGTCTTCTTCACTTTGGAAAGTTCTTCATCCTTCTGCATAATTTTTCGCAACAACTTCTCTTTTTCCTTCTCTACCTCTACAACCTCTACAGCGATTGAGTGTTCACCAGTAGGTAACCTCAATTTCTTCCTTAGTGTATATATCTCTACTTCAACACTTTGCAAGAATTTCTGCACAGCAGTCTTGTCACTAGGGTCTACACCAATCTTAACAATAATCTTCTTCAACTCTTCATTTTGGACTGTTAAGGCTCTTTAATTGGCCTTTTCCATCTTCAATTGTTTGATAACTTTCCCTAACATGTTTTCAGCTTTAATAGCCATTGCATTTGTCTTTGTGAGATCATTAACAATCAATTGCTCAGTCTGCATATGGAAATTCATTTTGTCCATTAGTGGAATCTTTTTAACATCTATAGTCACATTTACAGTATTAAAACTGTTTGAGGACCCAATTGAAATTCCTATGGGATGTGACAGATAAATCCTAAATTGATCTTTTTCAAGATCCATTACAGTCAATAGCCTTGTCTGATCGGTAGTAACCTGATGTTCTACTTGGGCCTCCATGCTGGCCTTCATTCTCTGATTTCTCTCCTCAATTTTCGAAAACACCTATTTGATTAAGGGTAATTGTTCATGAGAGGATTCATGACCTCCAGGGGAAGAGGGAGCATTCTGATCTTCACCCAAATGCAAGGAAAAAGCAAGTGAATTAGAGGAATGATCCTCAGCAAATTTTGTCCTTTTCTCACCTCTTGGTGCCTCATCATCCAAGTGAATAACGACTTCTTTAGCTCGTTTATTTGTTTTCTCAGTTATAACAGGAGTTTGAATGCTTGTATTTACTGAACTTATTTCACCTTTTTTTTCCACCTTTTCCTGCTTAGGTCTACTTTCATGAATGAAATCTGAGTATCCGTTCTCAATTCTTCTCTGTGAAATTATACCATGAGGATCATAAGCCCATTTTTCTCCTAGTATAAAATGTGTTTCCTCCAACAATTTTGTTACTTCCTCAAACGCCTGCCTCATATTAACTATGAAAGGTCCCACACTCATAGGAGATTTATACATATGACCCTTCTTCATAGGGACAAAGTGCACATGATCAACATTCAGGCTCTGTCTGATAAATTCTAAGGCGAAAAGCCTCATTGGTACAAATGTTGGGAGCCTATAAGGTTCAACATTTGCTCCATACAACCTTATTTTTGAATATTCTTCAAATACAAACTAGTCCCCAAATTTACATCTAGTTCCTAAATGTAGAAACTCCTGGGCTTTGGGTAAAAAACAAGGGGGATGAACTCCATTTAATATTTTATATGCAATGGGCATATACTGACTAGCAAAATGAAATAACCCCTCTTCATTTTGCTCCCTTCTGATTATATCTGTCTAGAAGACAACTTACTGTCTTTGCTTGTTTACATCCATTATATTTAGACCTAACTGCATGAATTCTTCAACATTTTGGTATAAAAATAAGTAGACAATCAGTGAGGGAAATTTAAAAGAACCTTTCGGTGAAAGACTCATCAATTGCGAGTTGACTGCTTCTTTCCAAAAGGATGGAATATCCAGGACCATTCCTGGCTTCATCATCATGGTGAACATTCCTAGGACTGACCTGTCCACTGTAACGTCATCTTATTTGCCCAATATTTTAGCAATGCTACTTAATACGGGTCGAGTGTCTTCGTTGAAAACTCCCATATTAAATTCTCCACATTCTGGCTAAAACTGCTTCATATTGGGCTTCAAATGGAACATAAAATGATTGAATTCTTCTCCTGCAAGGTTTTTATAGTAAGTAAATAGTGAATCTTCTGAAAATTGAATTGATGATTCGGTTTTAGGAAAACACAAGGCTTGGCGGATTAATTGGGTAGACACCTGCAGAACATTTTCCCCTTGGGAATTCATCACGAAACATTTTCCAGGACACAATGTGGAAAGCAACCAATAGATAAACTATGGGAATAAATGTGTCTTTGAGATGCATGCAGAAAGGACCCCGGATTTTTTCATGGTGGAATAGACAGGGGAATTATCATTATTCAATACAACTTGTTGGTAGAATGGAAGATGATTTACTGAAGACGCAGTATCTTTAATGTCTCTCTCATTATCCATGAGAGGAACGTGGCTCGATGAACCAGAAAAAGAAGACCTTTTAGCCATGATTAGAAAAGGATTTGAAGGAATACTCTTGCAAGGTGACTAAAACAGAAAGGTGACGGGAGAACGCAACAGGTCAAAACATAACAAACTGCAAAGTATTTTGAAAAGGAAATTAAAAACACCCCTAAATAGATGCCGCGGATTTTGTTTTAAATGCCTACGCAACGTGTTACTTAACCGTTGGATTGATTTGACATGAAAAACAATTGTTCTCCATTTAGCATATGACGTCACTGTGGGGGGTCTCGGGGTACGGCTGAAAACTCTGGCTGGTGCCCCCGCAGTTGATATCCACCGTTGATCTTCATTGCCTCCACAGTCAACCCAGTCAACTACGGAGGCACCCTTTCCATTAAATCTCGTGCTATTAGTGCCCATGGGTTGAGTCATCCAGTTTATTTTTTTAATATCAGCACTCTCTGCCAGTTAAATTAATCGGCCTTTAATGTTTGGATATAAAACCCACTTGTATAAAGTTTAAAACAATTAAACTCTAATACATCAGAAAAATCATTTCCTTTTTATGCCAAAGTATAAGACTATAATAATTTAACATATTTAACATATTTGCTTTTATTTCAATTTCAGATTCTTTTGTATTTTGAATATAAAATTAAAAGGATATGCAGATGATCCACAACATCTGGCTCCACTTGGGGATAGTGTTTTTTGCCACGAAACACTAAGAACCTGCAGATCAGTGCCTTCACTTCGGGCATGGAGTCAAAAATTTCTTGATGAGAAATATATAATGATAGAAAACCGGATATGTACAATGATGAAATAGTTGCTTCTAGTGCTGGAAATAGTGTTTCAAATACTGCCCATTAACAGGCAGTTCTACTACTTCTCCGTCAAGACTTTCCAACATGAAAGTGTTATTTGCTCTTACTTCAATGATTTTATACGGACCATACCATAAAGGATCAAATTTTCCATGCTTCCCTTTATCCTCTTTTCTTGTATCCCATCTTAGTACCAAATCTCCATTTTGAAACATGATTTCTCTTGCTTTCCTATCAAAAATGCACTTCATTTTCTCCTGATAAGTGACAAAATTGTCCCTAACCTTATTTCTGCTTTCACTTAATTCCATCACTTTATTCATTTTTCTAATCAAGGCATTAGGTTCCTCTTGAGGATCTTGAAGGAAAGATATTACTAGTCTTACTGACTGAGTGGGAAAAAATTCTTGGGTACCATATACTAATTCATAAGGTGACTTACCAGTGGATCTCCTAGTACTCATCCTCACTTCCCATAAAGAAAAGACCAGCTTTTAATCCCAATTCTTCTAGTTCTCATTTATTGTCTTCTTCAAGATTTTCATCAACGTTTTATTATAGGATTCTGCTAATCCATTTCCCTGAGAGTGATATGCTGTGGAGTGGGATAATATCACATTATAAGTTTGAAAAAAGTTTATAAACCTGATTGAGTTTAAAACTTGAGCGTTATCTTTCACAATATTCATTGGACATCCAAATCTGCTAAAAATATTTTCCTCCAAAAATTTCATTACAACCAAATCATTTTCTCTTTTGGAAGGGACTGCCTCTACCCATTTTTTAAAATAATCTGTTGCAGTCAAAATCAATTTAAATTTCCCACTTGATGTTGGATTGATTTCCCCAATGAAATCCAATCCCCATTGTCTGAAAGGCTCTTCAACAAAAACAGGAAGAGGAGGTAAAGGAGCTAACCTTTTCTTTTCTACAAACAACTGGCATTTTTGACAACTTCTAACAATCTTGTATACGTTCGCAAATAAATATGGCCAGTAAAAACCTGATTAAGAATCTTATGAGTAGTTACTTTCCAATTATAATGACCTCCACACAAGCACTCATGATACTCTTTAATCACTTCTATTGTTTCCTCTTCTGTTAGACATAACAACAACACACCAGCAAGATCTTTCCAATACAACTTAGCTTCAATTATAACATAAGGCTGAGCTTTAAGTTTCAAGGCTCTGTACCTAGCTCTATTAATTGAAGGTGGACAAGAAAGGAAACACATATAATGAATAATATCTTTGTACCAGTTTGAAAAGAGGAATTTATACTTAATTGTTTCTTTTGTTTAAATGTGATTTGATTCTTCAGTGACTTCTTCTATAGATGCAAGTAAACTCATTCCCAAAGCTTGGAAATTAGTTTTTTTTAACAATTTAGCCAGTCCTAGTCCTTTGAATAGCTTTGTTGGTTTGATATCCAAATCATATTCTTGGATTTTAGCAATCCATTTCCCTCTTTTCCCTTCGACATCACTCTGTACTAATACATCTTTTACAATAGAATTAGGCACATATGCTACAATTTGAGAATGAAGTATATAAGTTCTGAAAGCCTTCAATGATTTAACTAGAACATATACTTGTTTCTCCAAGATATTATACTTCAGTTCTGCATCTCGAAGCACTTTGCTAAAAAATGCTACAGGCTGCTCACTTCCTTCTTCATTTTTTTGTATTAGTACAACAGCAATTGTAGAAGAAGATGCAAATGAGAAAAATTGAAATGGCTTCAAGTAATTTGGACTGACTAAAACAGGAGCTTCTTGGAGAGCTTCTTTAATTCTTCCAAAATATTCCCTTGCATCTTTGTCCCACTTTACTTCAGTATCCTTTTTCAACATATATGTTATTTTCTTCACAATCTCAACATAATTTGGGACAAATCTTCTTAGGAAATTGATTTTTCCAAGAAATATTTGAATATCCTTCTTACTTTGAGGCAGTGGGATTGTATGTATGGCTTCAACCCTTGCTAGATCAATCTTCACTCCTTTCTTTGAAACTATATGGCCCAGAAATTTTCCTTCTTCTAGAGCAAACAAGGATTTTTTAGGATTCAATGATAACCCATATTTCCTACATTTTAAAAAGGCTTTCTGCAAATGTTGTAGGTGTTCATCATCAGAACTTGAAAAAATTGTAACATCATAAAGATACATAACTACAAATTTGTCTCCTACAAATGCAATATCCATTTCCCTTTGGAAAGTAGCTCCTGCATTCATGAGGCCGAATGGCATCTTGGCATACATGAATGTTCCCCAGGGTGTAGTGAAAGAAATTTTCTTTTGATCTTCCTTCTCCACAACAACCTGATTATACCCAAAAAAACCATCAACCATGGATAACCTATATACTCCAGTTACCTTCTGCAAGACAAATTCCATCTTTGGCAAAGGATAATTATCCTTCAGTGAAGCTCTATTCAAGTTTCTGAAATCTACACATAGTCTTATCTCTCCATTTTTCTTCCTGACTGGTACAATATTGGAAACCCAATCTGAATATCTTAGAGGAACTATAATCTTTGCTTGTAAAATTTTCTTTACCTCTTTTTCAATTGGAGCCAACAATAATGGGTTAATTTGTCTAAGCTTCTGTCTATGAGGCTTAATCCCATCTTTCAATGGGATTTTATGCTGAATAATACTTTTATCATAAGTTTTAAGATCTTCATATGACCATGCAAATACATCCATAAACTACTTGAAAATATCTACATACCTCTCTTTGTATTCCTTTGGAACTCCTTTGAAAAATTTGACTATTTTAGGCTCATGTTGAGTTCCTAAATTGCAGTCCTCCATTTCTCCATCTTGGGATACCTTTTTCTAGTTTATTGCCACATCGTTAGCATCAAACAGTCTTTCAAGAGGTACCAAACCTCTGGGCAAAATATTATCTTTCAACTGAATTATCTTCTGGCCTCCAATTGTCTGCTTCAAATTTTTAGACATTTCACCTTGATCACTTTCATTCACTTCTAAATCAATTTGACTATCTTCAAAATTTCCAATCATCCTCAAGAACTGATTAATCTGCTCATCATCCTCAAAGACCTGCCAATGTTTTATATTATCAGGAATTGAAGGCCTGTGTCTCAACTCAATCTCATACCTCAACCTTGGATTGATTGGTGGTTTGAATGTACTGGCTACAACTGCTAATGAATCTGCCATTCTATTCTCCTCTCTTGGAATAAACTATAATTTAAAGGCCTCAAAATAATTTTCAACTAGATCCCATACCTCATTTCTATAGGACCTCAATCTGGGATGTTTAGTCTGACACCAATATTTATTTTTCCTTATGATCAATTCAGAATCACCAAAAACATAGATAGACTGAATTCCCATCTGTTTAGTTGTTTGTAGACTTAAAATCAATGCTTCGTATTCATCTATATTATTAGTGGATTCGTATTCCAGTTTGAAAGAAAAAGGTACAAGGTTACCTTCAGGTGATACAAATATGAATCCAGCTCTGGTGCCCTCAGAAAATGCACCATCAAAATAACACTTAAAAATATTATTTGAATGCAGCTCCTTATGTAAAATGGCTGAAGGGAGTTGCTTCTGTGAAACTTCAACAAATTCTGCATCTTCATGCATCATGAAACACGAAATATCCTCCTTCTCTTGACCATAAATGGGGGAATTACCTGCATCTTTTTTGGTAGTAGTCTTCAAAAATCTGGTTTCTCTGTATAACCTTCTTTCCTCCCCATTAAAAACATGAATGATGGCATATGTGAAATATAATTTCAAAACCCCTCCAAGTTTTGCCCCCCAAGATCTAGAGAACAACATACCAAATCTAGCTGGAATATCTGCTACTACCACATCTATCATAATACTCTTAGCTTGAATTTGAGATAAGGAAACAACCATATCTTTGATAAGAATGACACACTTCACCCTTTTTGAATCAAAGGAATAAAGGTCTCTATATGGCTTGGTAATTTGCAAATTTAACTCTTTCATCACAGACAGTGGCATTAGATTATGTGATGCACTAGAATCTAGCATACAATTATGTAAAATGAAATCATGCAACAAAACTAATATATAAAAAGGTGGAACAGAAGAATCTACCTCTTCAACATGAGGTCCAAAAGTAACCACTGGTTTCTCTTCTTGCAGATTCACTATATCACCCACTTCATCAGACTGAGATAAATTATTAAACTCTGCAATTTCCTTCTTATAACCAGGTGTTTTGACCAACTCAAGAAGTGGCACTTGAATTTTTACTTTTTCTAATTATTTAAATAAATTAAAGATTTGATTCTATTTTGTAAGTTTCTCAGGCTCTTCTTGATTTTTATTTGAATTTGCACGTTGATCAAGAACAATAACAATTTTCTCCAAAATATTAGGGTCATTAAATTTCATTTGAGGAGTTTCAGCTTGTTCTTTTTCTTTTTCTTTTTCTTGATTCATGGGCTATTTCCCCTTGTCTTATTTCTTAATTTGGTTTTTATGTAGTGGATTCGCCATTGGAGTAGGTACTGATTTTGATTTTTCTCCTTCATCATCCTGAGTTCTCAACCTCTTTTTGGACCTCAAATCATATTTCTTATGCAACTCTGCCTGCATAAAATCAGTAAATTTTTTGCAATAATCATCCATTTCTTCCTGATCAAATGAAATATCAGCTTCTTTACATTCTTCTGCATATTCTTTCTCACTCTCTTCTTCTATTTCATCACCTTGCATATACATAACAAAAATTTTATCTTCATCTTCTTTCTGATCATTATTAGTAGAATGTGATGGGGCTTCTTCTTTATATAAAGGTGCTTGGACTTGATCTTGATATTTCCTTTCCCTCTGTAAGATTTGAAGGGGTTGTTTTCTGAATTGGGGATTGAAAACCCCTCTATTTTTCCGTGCAGTTTTATTGTTATCTATTTCCAGCTTTATCAATTTATTTGACAAAATTTTAATGACCTTTTTCATATCATCTATCCTCTGATCTTGAGATGAGGCTCCTTATTTATCTTGAACTTTCCCAGCAGCAGACATATTTGCCTCAATCTGTAAGGCATCAGTTTGAATCTGTTCAAGAGTGGGGGATCTTCTTTCTCTCAATGTAAAACTAAAATCCAGCTCAAATTCTCCAGCAAAAAAAACCCTTGCTCCAATAGGAGGAGGTTTCATTTCCACAGGCAAACTATTGTACAACTTATTAAATCTTTTGACAAAATCACTCATACTTTCATTTGATTTTTTCTTTATAGCATTAAATTATGTTAATGAATAACCATGGTCTCTTTTCTCACCCCATCTCTAGATGAAATGTATTTCTAATTCATCCCAATCATTGATTGAACCATTGGGTAATCCTTTAAACCATTTTCTTGCCTCTCCACTTAGAGACTGTACAAAAAGTCTAAATTACCACATCAAGATGTTCTACATTAAAATTTTCAGCAAATGTGCAGAACAAGGGCAAGTGTTGTTCTGCAGTTATTTCATCTTCACCAGTAAATCTAGGGAGCAACTTGAGATACTCCTGAGGCATTGCATTCATTGGTTGGGGTAGATTTAATGGTGCATATCTATTCATCAAGAAAGCAAGGGCTGCCATGTTTATTCCCTGATTGACTTCTCCTTGAGCGGGGGTAAAATGGATACTAGTTGTAGGTGGGGATGAATGAGGTGGAACAACTATATGAGGTTGAGTTTCTGTAAGAGGAAATGATACAAACTCAAAATATTGTTCTTCTAACGTTGGTTCTTGGAAATGAATGGGTGAAGGTGAGGATTCTTTTTCTGGGAAAATGAGTTTCCGAGAAGTATCCTTGGACAAATATGTATGTGAACTGCTGCCTGGTGCAAGCAGTGAGGCATCAGGTGTAGAAAATATTTTTGTTTTTTGTCCCTTCTTTGAAACTAGCTTTTCTGGATCAGACAAAATAGGAGCTTTTTGCTGAGAGGTATCTGACCTCGTTTGAGGCTTCTTAGGAGCCAGAATTATTTTAAAGAAGCACAGCTTAGTATTTCCTCCTCTCTGAACAACCAGAGGAAATATTAACAAAACCCAGGGAAAACTTTGAATATTCGATCCCCAGAAACGACGCCAATTAATGTTGTACCTTAAGAGACAATCCCTTAGCTGTGATAAGGAATCAGTGCTTAAGATATTTTATAATTATGTCACAAATTTTATGTCTCTATTTTATTAACCCTCAAGTATTTATAATCACACCCTTAAATATCAAATATTATAAATGCTTTGCAGTGCTACCATTTGTTAACATTGAACAAAATCACTAGAAGAAATTTTAAGGAGAAGTCCAAACTGATATGTTGTTTTATACAGAAAATACCATTCCAAAATTCAGAAGAAACATGTGAAAGAAATAGTTAAAACAAAGGAGCGCCAATTAAGGTTTTTAACTCTTATACACAGAAGTAAGAAGAGACCTGCTGCTCATAACCTTGTTGTATTCATAGAAGGAAATACATAATGAAAATTGGAATACATTTCAACATAAATAAATTGTCAGAAACTTCCTTGCTCATTCATTAATATTTGAATCTTTGAGTACAAAAATATTTTTCCAGGAGATCCAAAACTTGGAACCCTCCACCCTCTTGGAAATTACATTAAATACAATAAAAATCAGTTTGGAACTGCTGTAACCAATTCTAACTACCAAAACTACTTTATGAATTCGAAGGCTGTCTATTACATTCCTTGAAAATGTCTTTTACAATTACATTGACTTCATAAAATAACATAAATTAAATATCCTAATCTATAGGAATTGCTGATGAAGTGGCTTCTTTTCCTTGATCAACTGATTTGTCTTTCTTGGTTGCTAATCCCTTTGGCAAGTCAATAGTCCAAGCTCTGCACTTTTTCCATATTTCTACCTTCGTCTTGGATGAATGTGTCAGATTATGATACTCCAATCTGAATGCAGTAATTCCCTCATAAGATGGCCTTTCAGAGAAAATAGTTTTTACCATCCACAAGAGTTGAAAATGTCTTTGCAAGAAGTTGACCATTGTCTCTCCTTTAAGTACCTGAGTCTTCTCATGCTTGTTTTCGATCTTGATTTTTTGTCATCCCCAGTAAATTCTCATAAGACCTCCATGGCAGAAGATTCCCCTCAGCTCCCCAACATGATGACAGGCCTACCCTTGTCATTTTATCAAAAGATTTATTAAATTCACTTACTGCTTCTTTGATTTTTATTAACTTCTATTCTGCAGCCTTTCTAAGATCATTCATGATAATCATTTTATTAATTTCCACTGCATACAATATTCTATCCTACATATCATTCTCCTCTAATTCCTGATTTGATTTGAAATTGATATAATCAATAAATCTTCTAGCCCAAATTGCTCTGTTAATCCCTTTCTGCTTATCAGACATAATCGATTCTTCACACTCCACAATAAGGCTTTTTTCTTTTGCAATAATCATCAGGAAGCACCAATTGACTTCATTTCTGAGATAATATCAGTCCAAATGATATCCTTAGCTTGTATTAATGACACATTACCTTTCATTCTTTCTTTGAGATTCTTGATCTCAACTTTAGCATTTTTGAAATCCATTTTGTACTTATCTGCTTCATTTTCTAAGACCTTCATCAATTTTGTAGCAGTATCCAAATCTATTTAAGCCTTTTTTCTATCTCTTTCAGCCATCTGCAACTCAGTATTTAATTGAATAATTTGTGCTTGAGGATCTGCATCACCTGTAGGAAAAACAAAAATACAGTTGTGATTATAAATGTGATTTTGTAAAGAAAGTGTAGTCTGCTTCACTTTGTAAAGTTCTTCATCTTTCTACATAAGTTTCTATAACAACTTCTCTTTTTTTTTATCTACCTCTGCAATCTCTGCAGCCATTGAGTTTTCACCAGTAGGTAACCTCAATTTCTTCCTTAATGTAGATATCTCTACTTTAGCACTTTGGAATAATTTCCGCACAACAGTCTTGTCACTAGGGTCTACACCAATCTTAACAATAATCTTCTTCAACTCTTCATTTTGGACTATTAAGGCACTTGAATTGGCATTTTCTAGCTTCAATTGTTTGATAACTTTCCCTAACATGTTTTCAGCTTTAATATCCATTGCATTTGTCTTTGTGAGATCATTAAAAATCAATTGCCCGGTCTGCATATGAAAATTCATTTTGTCCATTAGTGGAATCATTTTAACATCCATAGTCACATTTACAGTATTAAAATTGTTTTAGGACCCAATTGAAATTCCTGTGGGATGTGACAGAGCAATCCTAAATTGATATTTTTCAAGATCTATTACATTCAACAGCCTTGTCTGATCGGTAGTAACCCGATGTTCTACTTGGGCCTACATGATGGCCTTCATTCTCTGATTTCTCTCCTCAATTTGCGAAAACACCTGTTTTATTAAGGGTACTTGTTCAGGAGAGGATTCATGACCTCCAGGGGAAGAGGGAGCATTCTGCTCTTCACCCAAATGCAAGGAAAAAGCAGGTGAATTAGAGGAATGATCCTCAGCAAATTTTGTCCTTTTCTCACCTCTTGGTGCCTCATCATCCAAGTCAATAACAACTTCTTTACCTCTTTTATTTGTTTTCTTAGTTATAACAGGAGTTTGACTGCTTGTATTTACTGAACTTAATTCACCTTTGTTTTCCACCTTTCCTGCTTAGGTCTACTTTCATGAATTAAAGCTGAGTATCCGTTCTCAATTCTTCTCTGTGAAATTATACCATGGGGATCATAAGCCCATTTTCTCCTAGTAGAAAATGTGTTTCTTCCGACAATTTTGTTACTTGCTCAAACGCCTGCCTCATATTAACTATGAAAGGTCCCACACTCATAGCTAATTTATACATATGACCCTTATTCATAGGGACAAAGTGCACATGATTAACATTCGGGCTCTGTCTGATAAATTCTAAGGTGAAAAGCCTCATTGGTACAAACGTTGGGAGCCTGTAAGGTTCAAAATTTGCTCCATACAACCTTATTTCTGAATATTCTTCAAATACAAACGAGTCCCCAAATTTACAACTAGTTCCTAAATGTAGAAACTCCTGGGCTTTGGGTAAAAAAAAGGGGGATTAAATCCATTTAATATTTTATATGCAATGGGCATATATTGACTAGAAAAATCAAATAACCCCTCTTCATTTTTCTCCCTTCTGATTATATTTGTCCAGAATACAACTGACTATCTTTGCTTGTTTACATCCATTATATTTAGACCTAACTGCATGAATTCTTCAACATTTTGGTATAAAAATAAGTAGACAATCAGTGAGGGAAATTTAAAAGAACCTGTCAGTGAAAGACTCATCAATTACGAGTTGACTTCTTCTTGCCAAAAGGATGGAATATCCAGTACCATTCCTAGCTTCATCATCATGGTGAACATTCCTAGGACTGACCTGTCCACTGTAATGTCATCCTCTTTGCCCAATATTTTAGCAATGCTACTTAATATGGGTCGAGTGTCTTCGTTGAAAACTCCCATATTCAATTATCCACATTCTGGCTGAAAATGCTTCATATTGGGCTTCAAATGGAACATAAATTGATTGAATTCTTCTCCTGCAAGACTTTCATAGTAAGTAACCAGTGAATCTTCTGAAAATTGAACTGATGATTCGGCTTCAGGAAAACACAAGGCTTGGCGGATTAATTGGGTAGACACTTGCAGAAAATTTTCCCCTTGGGAATTCATCACGAAACATTTTCTGGGATACAATACGGAAACCAACCAATAGATAAACTCTGGGAATAACTGTGTCTTCAGGATGCATGCAGAAAGGACCCCAGATTTTTTCATGGCGGAATAGATAGGGGAATTATCATTATTCCATACAACTTGTTGGTAGAATGGAAGATGAATTACTGAAGACGCAATATCTTGAATTTCTCTCTCATTATCCATGAGAGGAATGTGGCTGGTTGGTAGAATGGAAGATGAATTACTGAAGACGCAATATCTTGAATTTCTCTCTCATTATCCATGAGAGGAATGTGGCTCGATGAATCATAAAAAGAATAACTTTTAGCCATGATTAGAAAAGGTGCTGAAGGAATACTCTTGCAAGGTGACTAAAACAAAAAGGTGACGGGAGAACACAACAGGTCAAAACGCAACAAACTGAAAAGTATTTTGAAAACGAAATGAAAAACACCCCTAAATAGATGCCGCAAATTTTTTGTTAAATGCCTATGCAACATGTCACTTAACCGTTGGACTGATTTGACATGAAAAATAACTGTTCTCCATTCAACATATGACGTCACTACAGGGGGTCTCAGGGTACAGCTGAAAACTCCAGCTGGTGCCCCCGCAGTTGATATTCACTGTTGATCATCATCGCCTCCGCAGCCAACCCAGTCAACTGCGAAGGCACCCTTTCTGTTAACTCTCGTGCTATTAGTGCCCGCGAGTTGGGTCATCCAGTTTATTTTTTTAATATCAACACTCTCTACCAGTCAAAGTAATCGACCTTTAATCTTTGGATATAAAACCCACTTGTATAAATTTTAAAAGAATTAAACTCTAATACATCAGAAAAAGCATTTCCTTTTTATGCCAAAGTATAAGACTATAATACTTTAACATATTTAACATATTTTTTTTTATTTCAATTTCATATTTTTTTTTATTTTTAATATAAAATTAAAAGGATATGCAGATGATCCTCAACAGGTTCAACCAGCTCTGCAGCCGGTTCAACCATCTCAACAGTCATTTCAACCTGCCCACCAGCAGATTCCTTCGGTTCCGTAGCTAGTTCTACCTATTTACCCTGCTCAACCTGCTCCGCAAGGTCAACCTGCTCAACCACAAGGTGCTTACTACCCTCAAGTTTCCTATCAACCGGTATATAGCGTGCCTCAGATTCCTTACCCTCAAAATCCACCTATGTATAATCAACCTCAAAGCCATGCTTACATTCCATAGTATAATCCTTATACTACTTAGCAAGGACCTCCGTGGTCTACTTCGACTCCATATGCTGGTCCTCAACCCCAGTATCAACCGAATTATCCTTCTTCTAATCCCTATGATCCGAATATTTAGGGACAGAATGTATGGGGATAGAATCCCGCTCAGACTGGATGGATTGTACACACGAGTCCTTATTAAATACCTCCGATGACTTTTAATACTCAATTACCATTTCTTGCTACGTTTGAATTACCTAATGTGTCAAAGTTGACAAATGATCCCATTCTTCATAATCCGTATTGGCCTCCGGTTCCAACCAATATTCCTGGTGATTGTCTTAAATTTGAGGGTAAACCTAGTGAATACCCCTAAACGCATGTTATGACTTACCACTTGTGGTGTTCCTCTAACTCTTGAGTTGACGATTCTATTCGGCTTCGTCTTTTCCAGCGAACTCTTACTGGTGCTGCTGCAAAGTGGTACATTGAGCTATTTCGTGGAGTTTTTTAAGATTTCAATTCCTTAACTATGGAATTCCTTACACACTTCCAGTTGTCGGTCCGCTATGATACTGAGATGCACCTCCTCACTTCATTGAAACAAGATCGAGCTACTCATATCTTAGATCATATTCATGAGTGGAGGCGATGTCATTGCATGATCAAATTTGAAATTCCTGATCAGCTTCTAACTCATTGGTCCACTACCTCCTTTGTTAATCAGATCGCCAAAGACATATCTATGGGGGCATGTGTAACCGAGGAACAAGATAATGCTTACGCCCAATACCTCGATCTTGTGTACTCTCAATCCGACGCTTTATATGATATCTTGCCTGATGCTCCTCGACCTGGAAATTCTAAACCTCCAGTGACTCCATCCGTTGATGGTATTATTGGTTCCGTATCTCAGACTCCTCAGAAGTCTCCATCTAATTCTGGGAAGCAGGAGTCTACTTCTTCCAATAATGTTGCTTCTCAACCAAATCCGAATTCTGGAAAACCCGCAGAAGTGAATGCCATTCAGGCCAATCCTAGGGATAACGCTTCTAAAGGTAAGAAGAAGGGTAAAGGTAAGGCCAAATCTGATACCCCGAAACAAGATTCTTAGAAACCTCATTATACTGATAGTTCTCAACGCAAACTGAAGTATCCTTGTTTAATTTGTGATGAAGAGCACTTCACGAAAGTCTGTCCTCGATGGTCCAAAGTGAGCCGATTGCTCAAAGGCACTCAAGGAGCTCTGGATATTCTTAAAGAACCTTTTCCTACTCAGAAAACTCAGATGGTAGAGAAACCTTAGTCCTCTACCCCATTTGGTTCTCAGGTTTTTACGATGAATGGTTCTACACCCATTTCTATTACTACTCGATCGAAATATTATTCTGGCTCATGTCAGGCAACTGGGAAGGAGATCACTGATGGTCCTCCTCCTCCACTTGTTTCTTGCCCTCTTGAGATTGAAAGGCCTAATAGGCTGAATCCATTGTGCAACACCTTCCAAGGCTGTGCTCCACAAGTATTTGTACAATCCTAATGCCCATTCCGCTCAGCATTATAGTATTATTGAGGATTTGGCTTAGGCACCATCCATAATGCCTATGTTAGAATTACTTTAGAGTTTTCTGTCACAAAGGAAAGCGTTGTTATATGCAATAGGTGGGTTTGATCCTACTGAGACTAGCTTGCTTGCTTTCAATTTAGAGAATTTTGTCCCACGACTCCCACACCAAATTGCGCTCATCATTGAAGTTGGTATAAATGGTTTGAACATTCATTGAGAAGTCATGGACGAGGGTACATCTACCTATGCTATGCCATCTACTTGTTGGAAAGCCATTGTTTCTCTAGCTCTCACCTCATCACCCAATGCCCTTGAAGCATTTGATGGAAGAAAGTCTAAACCTCTTGGTGTTCTCGCTAGTTTACCAATCAAATTAGAAGGGAAGACAATCAATGTCGAAGTTGAAGTCATTGATGCTAAGCTCAATTATAATCTTCTCCTTGGTCGTAGTTAGACTCACACAATGCTATGTGTTCTGTCCACTCTCTTTCGTGTTTTGAAATTGTCGCACGAAGGAAAGATTGTTACTGTCGATCAATTGTATTTTTTCACTTCTTCTTTCGAGAACAACATTCCGTATGTGGTTAAGGTTCCTACTCCCTACGAGAGCGTAGGGCCAGGCCTTTTCAAGGATCCTGACCTCATGGGTATTTTTCCTCTTCCACCACCAAATACTGTTCAGGTCAACATTATTTCTCACACCAATGACCCATGGGTTATCCCTTCTCCTAAACAGATCAATTCTATTGGAGATTTGATGTCGTTGAGTCCGATTGAAATTGATTATTGTGAACTCATTTCCGCATCGTATACTCCGTCCCCTGATTCTGCTCCTTCGAGCATGTCTCTTGACTCAATCCCCTTGGCTTGGTGATTTTGATTCACCCGATATTTTGAAGGAAGTGTTTCCCTCCAATGAGGCCATCGTGGAAACCATGTCTCTCGAAAATCCCCCATGGGACGATAATCATCATCGTTCCTCATTTCTCCCAAGTCTCGGGGCCATGTCTACTTGTCTTGAGAATTTTTCTTCTTAGGTTCCTTCTCCTCTGCTTCAAACACCTGTTTAGATTCATGAAGTTTTTTCAGAAGGTAACTTGAGTAATATTACACAAATGATGCTTATCGACATTTCCGTTAAACTGGGAATTGTCGAGAACATCCATATCGGGGTCACTTGTTCTTCCGATGAAGTACAAGTCTATACTAGCCTTTTTCGTGAATTCTGTGATGTATTTGTGTGGTCCTACAAAGAAATGCTCGTCATTGATCCTAACATTGTGGTACATGTAATTCCCACTTACCCCGGTTAGGAACTTGTTCGCCAGTGTCTTTGTCCGATTCATTCTTCGAAAGCTACTACCATTAAAGCTGAAGTGGAAAAGCTTCTCAAAGTTGGTTTCATTTATCCGATTCCCTTGACAGAGTGGGTCTCTAATATTGTTCCTGTAGATAAGAAACATGGCACTATTTGTTTTTGTGTTGACTATGGTGATATCAATCGATCTTGTCCCAAGGATAATTATCCTACTCCCTTCATCGATCAGATCATTGACGACTGTGTCAGGAGCGAGATTTTTTCCCTTATGGATGGTTTTTCTGGTTATAATCAGATAAAAATTATCCTGACTAATCAACACAAGACTGCCTTCATCTGTCTTTGGAGTACCTTTGCATATAAGAAGCTTCCTTTTTGTTTAAAGAATGTTGGAGCCACATTTCAGCGCGCAATGTTCTACGCCTTTCATGATATTCGTCACATAGTGGAGCCTTATCTGGATGACCTTCCGGCTCATTCGACTAAGCGTAAGGATCACTCTGACCATCTTCATCAGATTTTTCTTCGTTGTAGACACTATAACATTTGGCTTAATCTAAAAAAGTGTGTCCTCTGCGTTGATTCTGGTAGACTCTTAGGGTTTATCATGTCTCAAGATGGAATTTTCCTCGATCCTCTCAAATTTGAGGCTATTCTTAATCTCCCCTCTCCTTCCTCATTGCACCAGATGCAGAGTTTACAAGGGAAAGCTAATTTTTTACGTCTTTTTATACCTAACTATGCCGAATTAGCTAAAGGATTCACACGATTGTTGAAGTAGGGTGTTCCTTTCGGTTGGGATAAAATCGCTCAGAAATATTTTGATACGTTGAAGACATTGCTTGTCAATGCTCCTCTACTTCACCCTCCAAATTATCATCATGATTATTCACTTTATTTAGCTGCCGCTTTTAGCACAATTGTGATGGTTTTGGTACAAGATTATGATGATATTCATGAGCATGTAATTTATTACCTGTCTCGTAACCTTCTCGACCCATAAACTTGTTATGCTCACGTAGAAAAGTTAGCGTTAGCTGCAGTTCAAGAAGTCCAACATTTTTGTCATTATATTCTCTTACGCACAGTGATGGTGATTTCTAATTGCAACCCCATGACTTACATTTTTTCTCGAAAATTGCTGGGGGAAAAATACTCTAAATGGATTGTTATCCTCCAAGATTTTGATTTGGAATTTATTGCTGCCAAGTCTAAGAAATCATTAGTTTTTGTTGATTTACTTTGTTCTCCTCCTTCCGAATCCACTCCTTTTCATTTTGAGGAATCCATTCCAGACGATTCGCTTTTCTTGATTAGCACCCTCGATCCATGGTACGGTGATATCATCATTTAACTCTAGACTTCGTATTTTATATCTGAGTTAACGAAGGATGTCCGCCGATGCATCTACCATCAGTCGCAACCTTATCGTATAGTCGGGGATACCCTCTATTGTGTCGGATTAGATTCCATTCTCCATCGGTGTTTGACCCTCGAGGAAGCTGAGAAATTCCTCAATGACTGTCATAGTGGCGCCTGTGGCGGTCACATGTTTGGTTATGCTACTCCTCAAAAAATCCTTCATGCTGGCTATTTTTTGGCGCTCTATTTTCAAACATTGCATTGTCGCGGTTCGTAAATTCCATGATTGCCAGATTTACCAGAGCAAGATTCATGTGCCACCCGTTCCTCTTCATATTTTCATTACCATTGGTCCCTTTGTGAAGTGGGGCATTGATTTTATGACATGTAACCCTCACTCGGTCGGGGGACATGCTTATATTATCGTAGCTGTGGACTACTTCACCAAATGGGCCGAAGCAATGCCTACACTTGCCGCCGACGGTAAGACAGCTTCTCAATTCATATTCAATCACATTATTTCTAGGTTTGGTGTCCCGCAAGCCATCGTTGGCAATCATGGTTCCCATTTTCGGCATTATATGGTGGTAGAGTTGACTTCTAAGTTGGGTCTGCGTCACAACAGCTCAACGTCGTACTACCCTCAAACCAATGGCCAGGTTGAGGCTGTGAACGAAGTCCTGTCACTATGCTTCAACATACAATTGGGATCCATAAATCAAATTGTCATCTCATGTTATTTTCGGCTCTTTGGGCATATCTAACCTCAGTTAAGAATGCAACCGAGTTCACTCCTTTCCAATTGGTCTATGGCATGGAATCTACTCTCCCGATTGAATGTGAAATACCTTCGCTCAAGTTAGCTGTTTAATTATTGCTGAATACTTTGCCAGAGGAATAATGTCTCCTTTATTTAGAAAGGTTGGATGAAACTCACTGCTTTGCTGCTTTGGTTATGGAAGCACAGAAAAAGCGGGTCAAGGCTCATTTTGACCAATCCATTTCCCCTCGTTCTTTCGTTGAAGGAGATCTCGTCCTCCTGTATGACCAACCTCATGATAAGCTGGGGGTAGGTAAATTTCAAACTATGTGGCATGGGCCCTACATCATTAAACGTGTATTTCAGAATGGGGCCTATGAGCTTATTGATTACGAAGGTCATCCTCTTGAACAACCCAGAATTGGGTTGTATCTCAAAAAATATTATACATGAGTCATCCATGTGTAATAGGTGTACATAGCTGTCATTTTCATTTTTTGTACATATTTTGGTTTGATGTGCTTTGTGAGTGTTTTCCTGCTTATTGGGTCTTGCTTATGGTGCAAATGTCTATTACCCCTTTTTGCAGATGGTGCTTCCCACAGTACTAGGAATTTGTCTTCGGCAGCCTAGGTAATTTATGATCCTGCTGGTGAGTTTATAGATCTGCAAGGTATTTTTCTAAGATGAGATACAAACAATGTTGTTGAATATAACATTTTTATTGAGCTATTAACCGAAGCAATCAACCTCGGCATACGCACATTTCTTGTAAATCTAGATTCACAGCTTGTCGTTCTGTAACTCAATAGTCATTATTCAGTTAGAAATCCACACATTATGAGATTGTATTTACGTATTCGTTTTCTAGAAAGACATTTTGATTTTATTACATATCAGCATATTCCTAGATGAATGAATACATTAACTGATACAGTGGCTAACATTGTATTAGATAGACATTTGTGTAATTTGTAAAATCATCATCACATGTAAAAGATCCATGTAGAAAAAAATATGTGTGTATATATATATATATATATATATCACATGTTTGCAACTATGTGCATCACAACTTCAAAAAATATATGTGTGTTTCTATTACATTATGAGACATCACGTCTTCAGAATATGCAGATGAAAATAAAACCTAGGTGTCTAATCAACATGGTGCTCATGATAACATGTCATTGCCTATACGAGCCGCCTCAACAAGTGGTGAATTCAACTAGGCACCCCTATAGTATGTCTTTGGTAGGCGCGTGGAACATCATCAAAATGTGCATATTATGGAACTCCTCGGGTGATTCCCTCCAGATTACGCACTATCTCATCTTCCTAGCCGCCCTTGCCTTGAGGGTCGAAATCGCGAGGGATTCGCCTCGGTATCGGTGACATACCTGCATGTCTCTCTGGGCCAACATATGCAAACACATGGATTTAATGTTAGAACACACATACATAAAAAAATCATAATACTCATAAAACTTTAAAAAAAAAAATGAGTCTCACCCAAATCTTCATCCCAATCCTCTCCCTCCGGGAGTGGGAGGTCCAGATCATCAGTGAAATCTATACCAGAGTAGGGCCAGTCCTCCATGACAATTAGTTGTCGGCGGAGCCAATAGAAGAATTCTGGTCTCCAGGACATCTATTGACCGCCCCCTACCCTTGGCATCAAAGATTCCCATTGGGCCATCCATGGTTCTCTCATTGGTGGTGCTGGGACTATGACCTCCTGTCATTGGAAAATGAGTATTCATTCCAAGAAGAACGATACCAGAATAGATCCATAACCAAATTGCTTAAATTTCGTCTTTTTGAATTTTTTTAGCTAGCGTTTCATGTTTATTGTCACGACCTCTACCCAGTTGTAGATGGTCGATGCCAAGCAGTGTACAACAAGAAGCAACTATGTCTTTGTTGCTTCGTGTGGTGCTTGTGATCCCGCAGCTTGTGTGATGGTATGTAGCACTACTCTGAGTTTCAAGTCTGGGATAGTCTGGATATCAAATTTCCCACTGCTTGATCCTTTCCGTGCTCCTGGACATACCCTGTCTATCACCATGGTCATGTTTTCCATGCAAGGCCGAGTGCCGGTTAGGGTTGGTGCTACTCCCCTCCACAATAATCCTGTTATGAAATAGACATCAGGGACTTCAATCTCAAGTTCTTGATCCTAAAGCATGAACTTCTCTTGATTTTCGTCCCATATGCTGATCAGATACTACAATAACTCTAGTTGGGCTCGGAGACATGGCGTTAGGAAGAATTTTTTCAGACCACAATTTATGAGAGCTTCCATGACTCCCTCATTTTTCATGGCCATCTCATCTTCTTCACTATGTTACCGTTCTTTCCATTCTATGACCATTTTGCTTCTTTCTACCTGCAAACACATTCATATGAGTGGTATTAGCCATTTTTGAACCTTAAATTTGTGAATAATTGGGGTCTTTGAGTTAAATTTTACATAAAAATGGTTCGCACCGTTGGCACGCTCTAGTGTAGAAAATTGGGTGTCTGGCGCGACTCTGTGCCCGAAACCCGCGCCGACCGCCGTGCTCTAATATTTACATTTCCTCCCCCAGAATTCCAAATTGGAAATTGCAGATGGTAAGAGATGACTTAAAATGACAAGAGGGATCTTGGCTCTTACCTAGAACTGACGGATTTGAGATTGGTTTGTTGGATTGACCGCTATCGTCGCTGCAAGATTGCACAATGAAATGGGTAACTATTGCTCCACAAGAGGTAAAAAGTGAAAATTAATTATTCTTACTATTTTTGGCATTTTATAACTTTTTCACAACCCTAATAAGGTTTTAAGACATATTTTTTGATTATTTTATTATATTATTTTTGAGAAATGGGTTTTACACATGTTTGTTCTGTAGCAACAGGTTTTGATGCGACAGTGAAGTAACGAGTTATATTTTATACTTTTTTCGGACTCGGTAAAAACACGAAAAAGTCATTACTGGAGTCATCTTTCAGCTCTTTTCTAACTCTCTAAAATTGAAAATATTGTCAACATTCTTGTTCTTTTGAACTCATTAAATGGCTGTGAAACGATATCCACCCTGTATACGTTTAACCCTTTTCGGGCTGAGATGAATTATTTACGAAAAAGGAATACCTTAGCCTATCGCGACTAAGAGGTTCTCGTAGACACAATTTTCTACCTTTTTGGATCTGCGAGACTACCTACGAAAAGGGATTTTTGGATTTTTCTTTTCCGCCTTCTTTTCAAACTCTCTAAACATGAAAAGATGTCGAGTTTTCCCTTTGTCAGACTTGTTAAACACTAATGAAATTAGATTTCGTCACCATGAAGTTACTCGAGTTCCTCCTTCCTAGGGCTCGTAAAATGTACTAGGATGGATTTGTCCGAAGGACAAACTTACAGTGCAAACATATGCTATCCCCTTCAATCTTGTTTTAAAAAATAATTGGGGTAATCGCCAGAAATGGTGGGGGGAAAATCGAACCAATTTTTAGTTATGTTGGCAGTATGTTGCTCTTGAACATGGCACTTGTCTGCATTCGTGTCGGGTTGGGTATATCTCATTTCTTCACTTTTGCTTCCATGGGTTTGGGTAATCTCTTCTGACCTCTCATCTGCTCGTTTCCATGTCGTCATGACTTCAGATGCTTTGATGTCAAATACTGCCAAATCCAGTGTCGTGTTGCTGATATGTTCAAGAGAAGTTTGCCTCTGTAGTTTTCAACCGCCCTCTGATTCTCTGTTGGTCCTGATTCACTATTATCATGTTCCTCTGTCTCGCATCGATGATGTGGGAAACATTATGGCCCACCTTCGATTAGGTCACTTCCTGTCGACTTCAACTCATTATCCAGGGATTTGATCGAGAGACTCTATTCTGGTACCTTGGAGCCTCCATGCCTTAATGGCAAGTTTTTCGCATTCGACGCAAGGTCCACATCATTGGCCTTCGATCGAGTGATTATGCAGATGTTCGATGCCAGATCGTTGTTCACATCTCGTGGATTGTATTGGTTGTACCTTGAGAGCCATTCTTATTATTGGTGGTTTCTCTCGTGCATGTTAACAGTTTTCATCATGGCTGGTAATCAGGTGATTTTCTGGCATGTTCGACTTCAGCTCATATATTTGCATGCATGAACTTGTACTTGTTCAAATCAAGATGGAGAGGAAGACCCTGGATTTTGTCTGATAAAGTCCAGGCTGAAAATTTTGGTGGATTGTTATAACTTATTGCATGACTCTTTTGATTGGATGGTTGCGACCATACTTAAGTCCATTTTTTGATCCTTACTGCTGGATGGAATGTCCATACCTTGGATCTCAGTTTTTATATATACTCTATATGGATGGCTGCGCCCATGCCAAATGTTTGTATTAGAGATATCAGTTGTATTTGTAAATTGCAGGTTTCCCGACAACAGTGGTTGGTTCAAACACGTTCTCATAACGCCCCCTCCCTCTCCCTCGGATCTCATGCTTTAGGGGGCATCTGTTACATAGAATTTTTTCACTGTCCCTATAATTTTCATATCGCCCATTGGAGGGTCGTTTTTGTGACCAATAAGTAGTGTCATGCCTTGAAAAAACCATTACTACATTCCTTTGCATGAGAGTAGCACTCCTCTTGTTGACAATTCCCTAAGCAGGATTGTAAAAACCCTTGTTTTTTCCTTGGTGTGAGTAGCCAATTACACTCCCGCGCCGAGCTGGAAAATTAACACTAAGCCGACACCAGTTGGTGCTCTGTCCTAGTTAAGCACTCGCGTCAAGCTGTTTATGGAATGTTTTTTAAAAATAGAGGAGGAGGTTCTATTCCAACCACCTCGAGGATGAGTCATTGGGAGTGGTTGAACTAAAGAAACCACAGACTCCCTCCTTTAGTTAGTATTTTCCACCTCCCTTGGAAATCTCCTAAAGGATAGGAATCCCTCCCACCTTTGTAGGAATCCCAACCTCCTCCTTTTCCTCTATAAAAGAAGCTATCTCTCTTAGTACAAACTAGTTGAACGACTGAATAGCTGAACTTGGAGAGCTGATACTATAGTTGAATGAATAGAGAAGATAGATAGAAGGAGTCACATTGAGTAGATCTTGAATCCATGTCCTCATTCCATTCTAATCCCTCGACAGGTACTGATACGCGCTTCGGCTGAACCCCACTGGAGGAGACTGTGACGTCAAAGCATCAATTGTACCTCTTCCTTCTACTTATATATACATGACTACTAGTTGATTCCACTATTGTGTTATGATGTTTGTGTAATGTGATAGCTTTAGCCCTCTTTGACTGGTTAATAGTTGTGAGTGAAACTATGATGTCATATGTTGTTCTTGTTTCTTGTTCTATGTGCAGGTATTCGGGCGTAACAGCGAACAGATTGTGATTTGCCAGTGCAGGAGCGAGAGGCTACTACTCTTCCTGCAATGATGACAACATTGGATTCTAGGTAGGTCGATCTACCGTGTCTCTTGTTCATTCATTAACTAGGAAGCAACACTTTAGCGTGTCCTTTTGTTTCTATACCCACCCTAGGGCTAGAGGGATCGTCTATGTCTGCAGAGAGGATTTACCTACGTAACAAAAGCTCATCTCAGACCAAATTGTGACAAGACTCCATATGAACTATGGCATGGGAAACCAACACCAATTAATCAATTTATATTCTTTGGCAACAAATGTTTCATAAATAATAATTTTGAAAATTTGGAGAAGTATGATGCAAGTGCTGATGAAGGAATATTTTTTGGATATGCATCAAAGAGTAAGGTTTATAGGTGCTACAATAAAATACTGCATAAAATTGTGGAAAGAATTGATGTGAGATTCGATGAAGAACTACCAGACATAACCAGAAGTACAAACGATGTCAATCCTTGAGATCATCATCATGATGAGAATCAAGAAAATAAAGAATAGAATGAGACAGTAGAAGAGATGAAGTCAGAGTTTGAGATGTTTATGATTGGAGAGCTTACCTTATACCTAGGACTTCAAATTCTAAATAAGAAAAAAGGCATATTCATTTCACAATAAAAATACTTAAGAGACATGTTAAAAGATTCCAAATGGAAGGTTGCAAACCTGTGTCAACTCCCATGATCACTGGATGCAAGTTATGTGCTGATGATGGATCTGCACATGTATATCAAAGAATTTAAATATCTATGATAGGAAGTCTGCTATACCTAACATTATCTATACCATACATTATGTTGGCATTAGTACTTGTGGAAATATATCAAGCAACACCAAAAAAAAATCACTTGCTAGCAATCAAGAGGATATTTAGATACCAACAAGGAACTGCACATTATGACCTATGGCATCTGAAAGGAAAAAATTTCACATTGATAACATATATAGATCCATATTGGGCCAGTTGTGTGGATGACAGGAAAATCACAAGTGGAGGTGCATTCTATTTGGGAGAAATTCTGGTGGCATGGTTAAGCAAGAAGCGAACGTCCGTCTCTTTATCTACAACAGAAGCATAATACATAGTAGCAGCAGCTTGTTGCACACAAGTGATGTGGATGAAACAAACTCTTCAAGACATGAAATTAAGCATAACTAAACCTATTTCTATCAAATGCGACAATATAAGTGCAATAAGAAAATCAAAAAATGATGTGCTTCCATTTGAAAACCAAGCACATCCCAATAAAATACCACTTCCTCATAGAACAAGTAGTAGATAAAATAGTAAATATGAAATATGTCCCAACAAAATAACAGACATTAGACATATTTACAAAACTTCTTGCTATAGAAACATTTGAATATCTAAGAGACAAACTGGGGATAATATCTACAAATTATACTCTTTGATATGGTCAGAAAAAAAAAGGGATGAAAAAAAAAATGAAAAAAAATGCACCAGCAAAGGCTGCAATATCAGGAATAGACATCCAGCTAGGGTTAGACAAGAAGAAACTTCTCAAGGGGAGAGTAGCCCATAAAATTTCTCAAGAAGAGTTCGAGCTATGGAGCTAGCAAAGATATACAAAGGATGAGTACACTGTCTGTCTCTCGGCAAGTGTTAATAATGTAACAAAATGCTTTTAAGAATGATGAATAAGAAAAATTTTATTATCAGTATATCATTACAAATATTCATGAATTGGTATTTGGAGCATTCTTTCTATCAGTAGAATACCAAGTGTTATTTTTGGAGTGGTGTTATGATACAAATCCCCAGTATCGGAGTATTATAGCATACATCATGGTGTTGGTATTGAAGAAATACATCAAGGAGAATGTTGAGTTGCGTTATCAAAGCATTGAAGGGTCATTAAAGTGCCAAAAGATAATTATCCTGTTTTCATTTGAAGTATTATATTAAACATTGAAGCATAATTTATTCTTGGATAGAATTGCACTCTTCCTCAAGTCAGTATTGATATATCTTCAAGGCCTCTTTCTTAATATCATTCACAAAGTTGTAGTATGATGGGCTAGTTGTGTTAATCTTACTATTGAAGTTCAAGATTCTATTATTGATTCATCTGAATCTTACTTCAGCAGAAAGGAATTGTTAATATTTCACTAGTGCACAGAGGTTCATCAAGTAGCGAGGGAGAAAAGAATAGAACATTCTATGGTGGCATGTCTTCCAGCATTCTCATGGGTTGTGATATCATCAATTTTTTGTGTATATTCATATAATCTCAAATATTTTTCAAAGTGTTACCCCAACAATGCTCATATATCATATGAAGTCTGCAATGCATTCCCAATGCTCTTTTAATTTTGAAGTACATATAAAGCAATGCTTATGTGTAACATAAAGAAAAAGTCACGGTTTATACAGAAAAATCAGGAAGGAGTAATACAATGGTGGATTAGGTGTATTCATTCAAATACAAAAGGATTAATAAAGGGTGTAATGAATAGATGGAGTGTTTATTTTCATTTAATAACAAAAGAACTGAATGAAGGATGATTATAATAAACTCAAAGAGGAGAAATGCAATGATGGAATCTACACTGAAAACATTTTATAACCCCTTGACATTGATGTCAAAGGGGGAGGAAAATAAAGCAAAGGAACATAGACACTTTTTATAATGAAAGGGGGAGGAAGTGTTTCCATCAATGCCAAAGGGGGAGACTATTGGAAATATTGTCATTGATGGAAAAGGAGTAGAAAGGAGAAACACCAGAGTTATCATTGAGCATAGATGAGCAGATCAGAATTAGCTAGAGTATAAATGAGAAATAAAGAAAAAAACGAGGCAAAAGTACAGTGGACAAGCATAAAAGAGGCAAGGAGCATCAATGTTCAACAATGTGCAGCAAAGGAGCAAAGGAAAGAAAGGAGAAAAGGTGGCAAAGGCAACAAGTTTGGGTCAATTTTTGAACGTGCTGGGCAGAGTCATGAACATGTTGGGTCGAGTCGTGCATGAGTGGGTAGAGATCGTAAAGGAAAGAACACATTAAACTAGTGGAGAAAGTCGTGAATGCCCGGGCAGAGTCAGGCTAGTTTACGTTCAGAACAGTGATGGTGAAGATATCGCAAATCATAGCAAAAGGAGTATCGCAAAACAATGAAGATAGATAAATTGAGAAACGTGAAGTGCGAGATGGTGATGTGGCTGTTGACATGGCAGATGATGTGGACCTGACCCCACAAATCATAAATACATTTGATGACATAGCAAGTTGACGTGGAAATATGATGTGGCAAGGTGACATGGCATGATGATGTGGCAGTGATGTAGCCCCCCGATGGGACTCGAACCCTTTATCGCATATCACAAGTCGCAAAGCTCAGAAGGGATAGTGCTTATGTACCGTGTCAAAATGCCGAAATGTAAAGAGAGACGAGAGCCCGGATGTGATAAGCTTCAAAGCTAAAATCCAAAGGATTTAAATTTTGGCTGTGGGACCAAATTGCATATCGCATATCGCAAGCTTATAAGGGATAGCACCCATGAATCATGGTGAAATGTTGACTTGCAGAAGTGCGGTAAAAGGAGCCAGATGCAATGGAGTTTCAAAGCTAAAGACCAAAGCATTTCAAATCTGGATGCAAGGCCTTTTGTTAAAAAATCGCATCGGAGGTGGAAAAGGTGAATATAACGTAGAAGTACCAAGGAATGCCAAAATACGATAAAGGGATCGGATGCGATGCAGCTCAGATCTATTATTTAATATATTTCAAGTCCGGGTGTATGTGGTTATCCTTTGTTAAATCGCATCGGAGAATAGAGGAGGTTTATAACGTAGAATGATTGGATCGTTGAAATGCAATAAAGGGACCGGACACAAGGATGTTCAAAGGCTAATTGGAATTTATTTAAGGCCCAGGGTTCTTTGTAGTTACATTGTTTTATGAAGAAAAGTGAACGCGGGCAGCAGACTCAGGTAAGACTCGACACTCGTACAAAATAGTGGTTGATGCAGTTCCAACTTTTAAACAAGAAAATTTTGAATGAAGGGAAAAAGGCTCGGGTAAGTGATTCGACATAGAGAAAAGGGCAGAGAAAGCTAAACGTCGCGGTAATGAGGAGATATTCACCATGGGTCGAGTTGGGCTCAACAAAACCTCTGGGGAAAAGTCGGGTGTTGAGACAAGGAGAATTTTGAATGCTGCGAGAAAGAGAAGGAAGGCAGATAGGCAGAGTCGAGAAAAGGGAGAATATGGTGGCACTGTTTGAAACATGCCAGCTGGTTCGATTTGGGAAAAAGGCATTTGTGCAGAACTATTATAATATAAAAATAGAAACAGAAAAGACAGTGACAACAGCAGAAAGGAAAAATGCACAGCGAGCCAAGAGCTGAAAGGGCTGAGTGAAATATAATTGTTGTAACTATAAATGTAAATGAATTAATTTTTTTTATTGTATGTGATGCAAAGGAAAGTTTTTGTAGGCACAGGAAAAACTCCAATCAGTTTTTTAATGTTTATTTCTGATGTAATAACCTGAATTGGAGAGTAAGGAATCGAATGGGTGGAAGGCATAGGGACAGGCCTGCTCACTTCAAATTCCCTGTAGAATGCAAACAATCATGTAGTTATCTATATAAAACATGTAATATCAGTGTGAATAGAGTGATTAGAGAGCTCCAGAATGGAAGAGAGTGGAATAATGTAAGAGAGATGCAAAATTTAAGAGAGCGGAAGAATGTAAGAGAGCTACAGAATGGGAGAGAGGTGGAGAATGTGAGAGAGCTGATAGAGATGCTATGAACAAATGGAGTTGATATGAAGCATATTTGAAGGCGGAGAGTGTAGAAGTGAAGGTGGAGGAAAATAGAGTTGATATCTAGGTAAATCAAAATTTTCTTTTCATTTTGAGTGAGGGGATTGTAGTCTCCTTTCAAGTTGTAGCTTGATAAATTTCCAGTTGGAGCTAGGTGAGGTAGGAGCCTCCTGTGGGTTGTAGCCTGCAAAAAATATATGGGAGTTGGAGCTTCGTTGCAAGTTGTATCTTGAAGAAATTTAGGTAGGAGCCTCCTATAGGTTGGACCCTATATAAAATCAGTTGTGAGAGGGAGTAGGAGCTTGCCTTTGCATCACAACAATAATAAGATGTTGTTTTTCTCCCTTATGGGTTTCCACTTATATCTAGTGTCCATGTGCATGATCATTATGTGTTGATGTGATGTGTTAATCTACTTATTACTTGTTTTTCACATATTCATTCTACTGATCATTCTTTATTAATTTTCTTATGAAATGACTTGTTAATGAGTTTAATGAAAATAATTTTAATGTCCATGAATGGACTAAACTGATTCACCCCCCCTCCTCCCTCAATTTAGTAAAGGGTTCATCAGGGTTTTGTGATAGACTCGGGCTAAACGTTCATGTAATAAAAGTTAATAAAGAAAAAAATAAGTCCATGGTTAAGGGACACTTATTCCAAGCTTAATGTTGGGCAAGATATCCTAGTGGGAATCACTTAATGTTTTTATGGCTAAGGGTAAATTGGCAAAAGAAATGGCTAAGGCTTTGAAAAGGCAACAAGTATTTTTGGCATGTTTATTTATGAAAATACAAGGAATTAGGAGAAAAGGAAGGTGAAATATCATAGGTTGCATGTGAGGAGGAAAATGAAGGAAATAGAGGCCTCATTAATAAAAAGGATTCTGAGGATCAGTTGGAAGGATGAGCATTTTTTTCAGTTCAGTTTTGGAGCTCTCTCTCTATTCTCTCTCTATCACACGCTTGGACACTTAGAGTTTTCTTGGATAATTTTAGCATTGGATCAAGAAATGGAAGAGAAAGAAAAGAAAGGAAAAGGAAATAAAAGGAAAGTAAATATCAAGTAAAGAAGTGCAGGATCAAGCATCAACAAGAATACTTGCAGGTAACAAATTGCATGTATTTCCTAGATGGTTTTTACATGCATGGTATGTGCATGTTGGTATTTGGTTCTTTTGTTGTTGGTGACGTGGTTTTTCCGGGTTTTGACAACAGTTTTCAGCCTTGCCTTGCCTTTTTCTAGATAGACATGGTGTGATGGGGTTGTTCTCGTTTTTAGATTTGGAATTTCCGGATGGTTTTGGAATCTCAGGTAGAGGTGGTCTGAGGGTCATTCCCAAAGGCCTAGGAATCCCTTGAATTGCTTTGGCGGGCTACACGGTAAAGTTTGAGGGTGGTGTTTCAGTAAGGGCCTAGTGATCCAGTGTGGATTACGGTAAAGCCTAGAGAGAAGGAGACGAAAAATTCCTCGATAATGATGATTTGATCCGGAGGCATTCCAAGCTCAGTTTGGTTTTTTGATCTTGACGTTGATTTAGGTCAAATCATGGTATGATGAGGGTGGAGGTGGTTTAACCTTTGGATTCCCTTGGTTTCTTTTGAATTGGTTTATCCATGAGATCCTACATTCATGCTTGAAATATGGCATAGGGGCGACTAGCTGAAAGAAAATTTTGGTTGAACCATGGCTATGGTTGGGTGGTACATGGAAGTCCCGAACCTAGTTGGCTCTTGCCTATGTTTAATGAAAGATAAGTTCTCTTTATTTTTTACTAGTATTTATGTCGCTTTATTGGTTGTTATCTTATGGTTATTTGTGTGGTTATATGTTGGTTATAAGCATGGTTATGCGACTGGTTATAGTCATGGTTTATTTCATGTTTTACTTGTAACTGAAAGAATAATGGATGCCAAACCTAATAACTGTTAAGACAGCTAATAAGAGAGGATGGTGATCCTTATTAATAATTTTCATATGGATTTTCATTCCCTTACGTTCAGTCTTTTATTCATGACCTTTAGATTTCATTGCTGCCAAGTGTTTGATAGAATGTTAGTCCCAGTTGGGAATGGTCAGGCCTAGTCCTGGAGTTAGTTTTTGGTTTACAAGCATTGTCCTTATGTAATTTATGATTTCTAAAAGTTACAGGGTTTTCTTGGCAGAGTTATATCCCCAACCTTGGAATCTATTGTTAAAATCCACAGTCGCTGACACAACATTGAGCAATTTAGACCATAGTCACACTAATGTAGGCTTATGCATGTGACTGGGAGGTTCCATTCGCACTGAGGCCTTAGAAAGGGAGCGACTACGTGTAAAACTCAGGGAAAAGTCATGTTGGATCAGGGGATGGACATATGGAGGGATTGGTTTACTCTTGGAGGGTCATGTCGCACTTGAGGGAAGTTAGTAAGGTTGTTTGTCGACTCCATTTCCTTAAAGTCACCTAGGAGGTTGAGTCTAGTCATAACTACCCCTCATCTCATGTTTACCCTGGGTAAGCTAGTGAAAGTGGGTAGATGTGAGGGGAGGGTGTGGATTAAACTCGCTTAAGTATTTTAACATTAGTGGATAGTGTAAAAACTTGGGTGACGATGGGTGATCTGATAATGGACCAGCCTAAGGTCACAACCCTCAGTTGGAATTTCTAGGAGATAAGTTCCTAGAGGCATATCAACCATGAGAACATCAACTTTAGACCCTCGTGCTCAAGCATTGAAACTAGTCGATCCTTTAATTCGTTGATAATGGTTAGGCCTATGGTTTTAGCACCTACATCAAGTGCATTGGTGAAATATAGAGCCTAAGTGATAAGAAAAAAATTTGTGTTCTTGGGCACCAAATTTGTTTTAAGGAATTTTGAATAGGTCCAAAATAGTCTAATGCTAGTGGGTATAAATTGAAACCCAAAAGGAATGAAGTTTGAGGAGTCCCCATGAAGATCATAGAATGATATTACAATTTATAGATAGCACAGAAGTAGTTAAAAAAAACATGAAGTTGTGTTGTAGCAAAGCAATATATATGACCGTCAAATCATGGAATGGGATTGAGAAAAAGTAGATGTGCAGAGTGCAGTGTGTTTAATTCTAGCAATGACAAGTTCTCAAGTTGTGGTGTAGTAGAGGGAACAAAACTCTTAAGAGAAAATGAGTGAATTGTTATAGATCAAAGATATAGAGTGTAGAGGAATGTTGAGCAGAGGTAGAGAGGAAAAATTGGATGAGAACTGAAGTTGTTATACAAAATAGAGGTTACATATTTTAATTGATTAGAAATTAAAGGAGAATCACAATATAAAATACATCTTAATAACATATGCAAATTCCAACCAAGCTAGGGACTTCCACATACCACCTGACCATATATTGCGCTGAACCAAATCTCTCTTTCAGCGAATCACCCCCATGCCATATTTAGAGCATGAATGTGGGATCTCATGGAATAAACTAAACAAAACCAAACTAGGGATTCCAAAGGCCAAATCACCTCAACTCTCAACTAGTGATTCCACCTCCCAATTGGAAATCACTAACACCAACCAAATTGGTCTATACCCAAGCTTTCCAGGGCTTCAGGAACTAGTAACTCAACCCATAGCCTTCTATGGCTCTAGATCGTTTGTCTAACCCGACTCCAGTGACTAGTAACTCAACCCACCAATGGCTCCAAATCATTTTTCCCAACCTAGGACTCCAGGACTAGTAACTCAACCCAAGTTGTTCCAGGGATTCTAGGGCATTGTTCCAACCCACATCCATAAGGAATTATGAGCACCAATCAAAACATAATCAAGTGGGAAAACCCACAACACCATGTCTATCCAAGAAATGGAAAGGCAAGTGTAAACCCACTCTCAATCCGGAAATCCTCCATGCCAATTACAACATGTAACCAAAAAACCACATGCATACACCATGCATCCGTAAATCAATAAGGAAATCACATATGAAACCTATTAATTGCAAATAAATCAAGTTATAGTTGTTGATCCACTTGTTCCCTTGCACTTTCTTTCCTTCGTTTTCCTTCTTTCTCCAAATCCAATGTATGCCAAAGTGATCCAAGAATGGTCCAAGAATACTTTAAGTGTGCAAGAGTGTGAGGTAATGAGAGAATAGAAAATAACTTCACCCAAAAACTGTCAAAATTCCATGAAATGATCCTCATAGGCCTTTTTATCATTGAGGCCTCTATTTTCTTCATTTCTCCTCATTTTTTTGTCAATTTCCTTCTCCTGCAAATCTATGTCTCTTCATCTTTCTTTTCTCGTATTTTCCTTTATTTCCATAAATAAAATGCCAACTAATGCCTATTTTTCTATTCCAATTCCTTTTCCAATTTCCTTAGCCATAAATAAACCGAAAGTGATCCCCACTAATATGCTTTTCCCACCATTTAGCTTGGAATATGCGTCTTGTGACCTTGGTCTTATTTTATTTACCTGGAAAATCAACCATGGGTTGTTACAATACATATGCCTCATCCACTTTTTCAGGTTTTAACAACATCAATTGCTTCTACAAATGGCTATATAGGCTACAAGATGATTCAGGAGTACATATGGGATTTTTTCAAGAGATACCCAATATTATTTTCGTCTTCCTAAATTTAGTGGTGTAATCCTATAGACCATGCCCCTATTTTTTCCTGAAGTAATGCCATAAGATTCACCAATCCTCCACGCACTCAATAGGTTATAAATATGACATTATGATACTTTTGAAATATTCCCACTTAGTCACTGTAGGATCTCCCTCTAGCCTTAAGGTTTCCATGTGGATTTCCCACTAGATCATAGCATGGCCCTCTAATTGCAGATGAGAAAAAAATAATTTATGTTCTTCCTCTATATGATGAACTCTAAAATAAACTTATAATTACTGCAACCAGTGATTTAACTTCAAATTTTCAATTTCACCTTGATATGGATAGATTTTTACCTTTACTTCCATCTTAAATAGGGACTATGAATGGTTCAAGGCATTTGAAGTGGGTTGTTCCTTTTCAGGTTCTTACTTAAACTCCCTCTTTGGTTCTTCTTGATCCTTTTATTTCTTCTCTGATCTTACCTCTATGTTAGAACATCCATCTTATTTGAATAGCTTGAGCTTATTGGTTAGGGTTTCCATTATGAGAATCACATTACGGATTATATCCTTTACTTGTGCTTCTAGTTGCATAGACCTCTCCTCTACAGGATTTTGATGGTTATTAACAAATTTTCTAGCCATGGATGGGGTTTTATGACTTTTGTCTTAACTGATATGGATCCTTTGCAACTACCTACAATATACCTAAAGAAACCTATTTTGATACCAATATGATACATAAATTATCATTAATATTCCACTGGATAGTTCGTCACAAGAGATCTAATAAAATTATACTTAAAACTTGAATCTATACTATGGGGGTTGTTTTCATTAAACCTCTAGATTTATTAAATGATTGTTTGCATGCATACAATATGTAAAATGTAGGAAATGAACAAAAAACAAAAATACGATAACTCATTACCATAAAACACAAGATATGTCTCGGAAGACCTTATGGGAGAGAACCTAGTTGGATGGTGAATCTCCTTTGTTCTCTCTTTATTCGAATGGAAATGGATGCAAGTTAAAAAGAATGAGGCATGTGGCCAATGGGGTTTTAAACTGCACAAACTCTCTCTATTTTCTCTCTCTTTATCCAATCTCATGTAATCTTCTCATCTGTTGAACGAAATGCACTCGAATAAAATGGAACACATTTTCCTCATAATGGCCTTGTTATAACAAATCCCATTAGCCTACTATTGGTTAAGTTTGAATCCTTCAAATATTAAATAGATTTACAATATGCAGTATTCTAGAGTCTTCTTCATCATGATCACATTTCTAGCCCATTTTCCATGAATAATGGGGGCTAACGTGGCATTCTCTCAAATAATGGTGGTAAAAACAAGAAGCTCAATATCCAGTTGGCATAAATTTTGCATATGAACTCTAATTAAGGTGTTTCTTGCATCATTGGAAAGGTATCTGTGTGTATGATAGAGAAAGGAGTTTCCAAACTTAACAACAAATTATTGTCCCCAAAACATGTCATTCAATTCCTCAAATGGATTTTGGAGAGTTTTAAACCCATATTCTCCAAACTGGGACCCAATGGTGAAAATGGTCTTGCGAGTCGATTCTTCCAATTTTTCCACTATGAGAGATTAAATATGGATGAAAAATAATATAATGATCCAATCAAATCAATTCCATATATTTTAACACCATCCATTGTATAATCCTCTACCTTCTGAAAGCAACCCTTCGTGCTAGCTTGCATTTGAGGTGAGGTCCTCTGAACTAAATTACGAGAAGTATGGGGTTATCACTTTTTCCCATTAGCTAACCTAAAAAAAATGAGGTCACTCTTGGAAGATAAGTTAGAGAGAATCTATATTTTTCATAGAAATTGGAAAACCTATCATGAATCAATCGTTAGTTGACAATGAGAACCAATACTAGAAAACTCGCCATAGTTATTCAGGGAAAACCACACACCATGAAATAACTTGTTAATGGTTAGTAAAGAAGTAGAATTTCACTCATACCCAAAATAATATTATACATATTATTACCTTTGAAAATATGTTTTTATAAGTTAAAGATATTACCTTTGAAAATCATATTACATCATTAATGAGCCAATTGTCAAAAATATGTTAAGTCCCTATATTACTAGTGTAGTCCATTATTGTTTCTATTTTAGACCCCTTATTGTTATTTTTGTGCTCGTGTAGTCCCCATATTGTTATTATTGTACCCCATAAAATACCACTATTTTTATTGTTATGCCCTTACATTATTATTGCTAGGTCGGCTAGGATTATATTGTGACCCCATGGACTCCTATATATAGAAATGAGGTTTTGTCATTTGTATCATCTAAGAATTTTTAATTTATGTAATGTAAAGGAGGTTTCCCCCTCGAAGCGGTTGATTTCTAAGTCATTGATATCTCTTTTCTTCTATTTTGTGTGTTGGTTTCATAACATTTGGTATCAGAGCTTTGGATTCTAGGGTTCCACTGCTTCAAATAGGTCATCATGGAATTTTCTCTAGAAATTTTTATCTACAAAGGTTATAAATATTAAAAAAAACCCATTCGCAAAGAAATCCTGAGGAACTTTGTGTAAAAAATTCAAATCTTGGTTCACAATATTTTCAGAGATATGATATGTTGAAGTTAGGGTTTTTGCAAGCTCCTAAATTTTATCTCAAAGAGTTGACCTTGGGAAAATTGTCATAACTCTCTCTCTGAGCATCAAATTGGAATTATGTAAAAAGTGGTCGAAATAACACGTACTTTGGTTTCTTTTGTATCAATTTTAGAGCCTAATGAGGAAACAGTGAGACATGGCATGTCGTACAAGTTCGCTCTACTGAAATATTCCATAATTAGGTCATTGTGAGAGATTGGGCATAAATTTTCCTTGAAGAATCCAAATCAGGTCAAACTTGTGGCATTGGAAAGAAGATTCAGAGGGCTATTAATAACTGAAGATAAAATCTTTGGGATCCAAAATTAGAGATACACATCAGTTTCAATATCTAGATCCTCGAAAGTAATAAAAAAGTGTGTATTTTTTTTTTAAATTGCACAAGTCTTGTTTGAAAAATTAGTTTGAAGTGATTCCAAGGGAATATTGAAGCATAGGTATCCGTATTGGGTTCTCAAATGTCCCCTAAAAATAATTCAACATCCATCAAGCCCTCAGAAGTCTATACTATAACTCATGAAGAGGAATAAGTGAAACATGATATATCAAGATTACAAGACCAAGTGCAACAAATTTCACTCTCGCAAAGAGTAACAAAAAATGAAATGGAAGCTAAGATGAATGACTTGAAGAAAGGCGTGGAAGCTAAGATGGATGGTTTGAATAAATGTGTGGAAGCTAATATGGATGGTTTGAAGAATGGCATGGAAGCTAAGATACATGAAAAAATGAAAAGCAACATGGAAGACATGAAGAATGATATAAAAGCATACATGGAAGGTTTTATGGAAAGTTTGACAAATTTAATATGAGAAACGATTCCTAATGGTGAAAAAGTTAGTAGAGGAAACTCATGATGAGAAAAAATAAATGTTAATCGTGATTTCATAAACTCTAATGTTGTATTGAAGACCCACCATATTCAAAATATTGATATGAGGAATTTTGATGGCAAGGATCCCATAAAATGGATACTACAGATGGAGCAATATTTTGATCTCCATAATGTGCAAAAAACATGAAAGGTACTCATTCCAACTTTATATTTAGAGAAAAATACATTTTCATGGTATCTATGGCTTTTCTCTCATAAAAAAGTTGTCACTTGGTCAATTTTTATGGAGGAAATGATAGCACATTATGAGAATACAAAGAGAAACACCTTCTTTAGCGAATTGATAAATCTCAAAAAAAGGGTTTAATGGTGGAGCACATTGAGGACTTCCAAAAATTGAATATAAGGGTAACTAATATTCCAGAGGAACACAAGATTAATGTCTTCATAGGGACTTTAAAGGATAACATCCAACATGAGGTTCGCCTTTGGAAACCTGATTCATTAGAGAAGGCATTTAGGTTGGAAAGAAAAATTGAAAGTAAAATTATGGTGACAAGAAAGCCTACCACTCACATCTATAAATATGGAAGTGTTGATACTCCTAGAATTCCACAACCTATAAGGTTGACACCAAACAAATTGGAAGAAAAAATATCAAAATGGCTTTGCTATAGTTGTGATAAAAAATACACTAAAGGTCATAAGTGTGTTGAGAATAAATTATTTTACATAGAGTGTGAAGAGGAGGAAGAAAATAAACAAGTAACTTCAAAACAAGAGGATATACACCAGGATCCAACCCTAGAGAAAGAATAAATGAGTCCAACCATATCATGTAATGCATTGGAAATAATTAACACTCCCCAAACTCTCAAGATAGAAGGACATATCAAGAAGAAAAATGTAACAGTGTTGATTAATTTTGGTAGTACCCGTAATTTTATTCATTGTAAGGTAGCCATGGAATTGAATTTCTTCCTATACCCAACACCATAGTTTCAAGTGATGGTTGCAAATGGAGGAACTATAAATTTCTCTAGAAAGTGCCATAATATCAAGCTAACCATGGGCTAACATGTATTGAATAGTCCAATGCTTTCCAATCTGATGGGATGTGTTGATGTTGTACTAGGAGTACACTGGTTACAATCTTTAGGGATGGTAGCTTTTAATTTTCAAGAAATTTTTTCAGAAGGAAAGGAAGTTGAATTACAGAGTATCTTAGGGAACCCAGGAAAGATAATAAGCTCTAATGTCATGAAAAATCTTATGAAGAAGGAACAATGAGGCATAATTGCACAATTATGCTCACTAGAAGTTCCAACGTCAAAATCATCTATTTATCTAGAACTCCAAAAAGTCTTGGACAATCATTCCAAGGTGTTTGAAACTCCCAAAGGATTCCCACCTATTCATGATCATGATCATGCTATTCATTTGATTCAAGGAAGTGTTCCTCCAAATATCAAGCCTTACAGACATCCTTATGTTCAAAAGAGAGAAATTGAACGTATAATTGCAGAAATGCTAGAGGCTGGTATAATTCAACCTAGTTAGAGTTATTTTTTTGCTCCACTATTATTGATGCATAAGAAGGATGGATCATGGCGCATGTGTCCGGATTATAGGGAGCTCAATAAGCTCACTATTAAAGATAAATTTCCCATTCTTGTGATTGATGAATTATTGGATGAATTACATGGAGAAATTTATTTTACCAAGTTGGATCTTCATTGAGGATATCATCATATTAGAATGAAGACTAAATATATTCTGAAAACAGCATTTCAAACTCATGAGGGTCCTTATGATTTTTGGTCATGCCTTTTCACCTTACCAATGCACCTTCTATATTTCAAGGGTTGATGAATTCCATTTTAAAACCCTTCCATACAAAATGTGAGTTAGTATTTTTTCATGATATACTAATCTACAACAGGTCCTAGAAGGATCATGTTGAACATGTTGAAAGGGTGCTCAAACTATTGGAGGAGAAACAATTATATGCAAAAACCTCCAAATGTTTCTTTGGAGTACAAGAGGTTCAATATCCGGATCATATTGTTTCTTAGGAGGGTGTTAAGGTAGACCCTAAGAAAATTAAAGCCATTAAGGAATGGAAAGTCCCCTCAACCATAAAGTAGTTGTGAGGATTTCTCAGGTTAACAGGGTATTATCGCAAGTTTTTTAAAAAATATGGGAGAATAGCAAACCTCTAACAACATTATTGAAGAAATGTGAATTTTCATGGACTTCTAAAGCAATTAAGGCCTTTGAACATTTTAAAGAGGCAATGTACCAAGCACCGGTCTTAGCTACGCCACACTTCACAAAAACCTTTATTGTGGAATGTGATGCCTTAGGAAATGGAATTAGCTTTTTTTTAATGCAATAATGAAGACCCATTTCTTTTGAAATTCATGCAATAAAAAGAAAATATTTACATAAAGCTATTTATGAGAAGGAAATGTTGGCAATACTACATGCACTAAAGAAACGACGACCTTACCTAATGGGAAGACACTTCAAGGTAAAAATTGTTCATGATAGTCTTAAATAATTTTTGGAACAAAGACTATCTTTAGAAGAGCAACAAAAATGGGTCACAAAGATGTTGGGTTATGACTTTGAAATCATCTACAAAAAAGGGAAGTTAAATGTTTTTGCAAATGCACTCTCAAGAAATGATGAGGAAGTGGAAGCATTGCTTTGTGCCATTTCTATTATCCAACCAGATCAGATAACTAAAACAAGGGAGGAATGGAAGAATGACAAAGAAGTGTGGACACTCATTCAAAAGTTGCAACAAGGTCCCAATAAATCTAATACATTTAGTTGGAAAAATTATTCCTTATGGTACAAATATCGCTTATATCTTTGTAAGAATTCTGAACTAACACAAAATATTCTTTTGGAGTTGCACACCTCTTCCTTAGGAGGACACTAAGGATTTTTAAAAACTTACCACGGGGTGAAGAAATAATTTTTTTGGGATGGCCTTAAATCTGATATTCAAAAGTTTATGGCGGAATTTTTGGTTTTTCAGCAAAATAAAGTTGAGAAAATTAATACCCCAGGTCTGCTACATCCTTTATCCATTCCAAGTCAATGTTGGGAGGAGGTTTCAATGGATTTTATCACAGGTTTACCTAAGTTCGAAGGAAAGAGTGTCATCATGGTGGTAGTTGATAGACTTACCAAGTATGCACACTTTTGTGTATTATCTCATCCATTTAAAGCAAGTATAGTTGCTACTACATTTATGGAAACAATTCAAAAGCTGCATGGAAACCCAAAGATTATTGTAAGCGACAAAGATCCCATTTTCACTGGAAATTTTTGGATGGAATTTTTTTTCTTTTTTGGGTACTCAACTAGCTCATAACTCATCTTATCATCCTTAATCCAATGGGAAAACTAATATAGTGAACAAATTTTTGGAAGGATATCTTCATTTTTTTGGATTTGATAAAAAACACAATGTGTCAAGTGGTTACCTCTGGCTGAATAGTGGTATAACACTTCCTTCCATACTGCAACAAAAATGACCCCATTTATGGCACTTTATGGATATCATCCACCATCCATCACATCATATTTAAGAGAAAATTCTAAGGTTCAAGTAGTGGAAGATCACATCGAGCATCAATAAAAAATTCTCCAAATCTTAAAGGATAACCTAAATTTTGCACAAAATCGAATGAAACAAAAGACAGATCAAAATCTCAACGAGAGAAGTTTTGATGTAGGAGACTAGATATTTTTACGGCTATAACCATACAAAAAAATATCCCTCAAGCAAGCTAAAAAGGATAATAAATTATTGCCAAAGTATTTTGGTCCTTACAAGGTGTTGCAATAGATTGGTATTATATCTTAAAAAATTGGAGCTTCCTACTTCTTCCCAATTGCACCCAGTTTTCCTTGTTTCATGCTTAAAGAAGGTTATAGGTGACAAAATTCCAGTTCAAACAATATTGCTAGAACTTGATGAGGAAGTAAAAATCATATTGGAACCTAAAGCAGTCATGGAAACAAGACTTCGACAGCTATGAAATCTATCAATTTAAGAGTATCTCATCAAGTGGAAGAACTTACCCACTAAAGATTCCACATGGGAGGAGAAAATTTTATATAGAAGCATCCATAACCACTCAAGCATTGAGGACAAAAAAAATTGAAGGAGAGGGGCATTTTAGGTCCCTATATTACTAGTGTAGTCCCTTATTGTTGTTAGTGTAGCCCCATTATTATTATGTTTGTACCCCTATAGTCCCTATATTGTTATTATTGTGCCCCATAAAATCTCATTATTTTTATTTTTGTGCCCTTACATTATTATTGTTAGGTTGGCTAGGATTATATTGTGACCCCATAGACTCTTATATATAGAAAGGAGGTTTTTTCATTTGTATCATCTAATAATTGTTCATTTATGTAATGTAAAGGACGTCTTCCCCTCGAAGTGGCTGATTTCTAAGTCATTTATCTCTCTTTTCTTCTATCTTGTGAGATGGTTTCATAACAAAATACTAGTCACAGGAAACCAGATTTATTGGTTAGGATCGAAAGTGAAAAATTTATACATTGAAATCTAAGAACAACAACTAAACTAAATAGCATATAACATAAAAGAGCTTGTTGGAACATATTCAAAACATAAAAACCAAATCAAGTGTTTGATGATGACATTGGAGTTGGATCCTTCACACTCAAACCAGGTGGCATAAAGGGCTTGAGCACACATTAGATGTGTCTCTTAACGTGGGATAAGAGATCTTCCATTATATCCATACTAGCCCACTACAAGGAAAACACCCTCTAGCAAAGGTTATAAAAGAGGTTTTTAGTGTTATAAAATTGGCCAAAATTGTCAAAAAAACATTTGCTACAACATATTTTTTTGGTAACGGAGGTTTTGAAGGAGCCTCTAACTGAACTTCAACACAACTAAAAAAATTGGGTGGACGAAAGTTTTTATAGATGTTTTTCTCATCGGTGCGCACCATGTGTGAACACACTGATACATTTTACCCTATACGCACCGGTATTGTAAATACACCAAGCATCAGGATGGAATTTTTTTTTTGGAAGCCCTAGAGCGTTTAGAAACGTCTTGGTGCATGTCACCCACAAAGACGCATCGGGCCGATAGAAGGTGCATGCACCGGTGCTGTTATGGTGTAAAAACGCACCGGGCCATTTAGGTGTTAAAACGCATCGGGCTGTTAAGTTATAAAAATACACCGACGCGTTAAAGGAAAACCATACCAGTGCATATAACGCCTATCCGTCTCGGTCGTAGTTGTCGATAAAGCGCACCAGACATTCTAATTGGTATTGGTATTTGGTTCAGTGCTCATAGGTCGTAGAAACACATCGGTGCACACTATCTTACAAACACACCGATGCGCAGTGTCATACACATGCATCAGTGTTCATTTTCTATTTTTAGAAACATCGACCTTGTGACAGTGCAATTATTGTGATTTTTTTAAATTCATTATTCATCAAAATTCGATGCATATCTTATAACAGTATTAATATTAATTAATTTTTTATTAGTGCATTTGAATGTGATGTTTGGATGAATTTTTTATATCATATCATCAGATTTTTCATCTCTTCACTATAATATTTAATCATCCATATATTTAATGTCAGTCCCTATATTACTAGTATAGTCCCTTATTATTGTTAGTGTAAACCCCTTATTGTTATTATTGTACCCTTGTAACCCCCATTTTGTTATTATTGTGCCCTTAAATTATTATTGTTAGGTTGGCTAGGATTACATTGCGTCCCACTAGGATTACATTATGGCCCCATGGACTCCTATATATAGAAAGGAGGTTTTGTGAATTGTATCATCCAAGAATTGTTCATTTATGTAATGTATTGGAGGTTTCCCCCTCGAAGTGGCTCATTTCTAAGGCGTTTATATCTCTTTTATTCTCTTTTTGGAGCTGGTTACACAACATTTGGTATCAGAGCTTTGGATTCTAGGGTTTCGCTGCTCCAAACAGGTCATCGTGGCATTTTCGCTATAACTTTTTTTTCTACGAAGTTTCAGAAGCTGAAATTTTTAGGGTGCGAAGAAAAAATCCTGAGGAAGCTCGTATAAAAATTTCAGAGTTTGGTTCGCAATAATTTTAGAGATATGATCTGTGGAAGTCAGGTATTTTTTCAGGCTCCTAAACAGGTCATCGTGGTATTTTCGCTATAAAAAATTTTCTACGAAGGTTTAGAATCTGAAATTCATATGGTGCGAAGCTGAAATCCTGAGGAAATTCATCAAAAAATTTTAGATCTTGGTTCGCAATATTTTTGGAGATATGATCTGTGGAAGGTAGTGCTTTTTCAGGCTCCTGAATTTCATCTCAAAGAGGTGATCGTGGGAAAAGTTCAATAACTCTCTCTCTGAAGATTGGATTGGAGTGCCGTCAAAAGTGGTCGCAAGTACACGGACTGTAGTTTCTTTGCTATCAATTTTAGAGACAAAGGACAAAATAGTGACACGTGGCAAGTCATACAAGTTCGCTCTACTGAACCAGTCCAGAATTAGGTCATTGTGGGAGATTGGACACAACTTTGTCTTGGAGAATCAAAATCAAGTCGACTCCGTGGCATTCGAAAGATAATTCAAGGCTACCTCGTTGCTAAATTTTAGGTTTTGAAGAGTCTCAATGACAAGAAAAATCAAATTTCAATATCGAGCTCCTCAAAAGCAAGAAAAAGGTGTGTATTTTTTTTCCGAATTGCATAAGTCTTGTTTGAAAAATCAATTTGAATTGATTCCAAGGGCATATTGTAGAATAGATATCAGTATTGGGTTCTAAAAAATTCCTCGTAAAAATAATTCAACACCCATTAAGCCTTCAGAAGGCTCTACTATGACTCATGAAGATGAAGAATTGCAATATGATCTATCAAAATTACAAGAGCAAGTGCAACAAATTTCACTCTCGCAAAGAGCAACAAAAAATGAAATGGAAGTTTTGAAGAAAGGCATGGAAGCTAAGATGGATGGCGTGGAAGCTAAGATGGATGGCATGGAGGCTGGCATGGAATATAAGATGGATGACATGGAAGCTAAGATCTATGAGAAAATGGAAAACATGAAGAATTTTCTAAAAGCAGACATGGAAGGTTTGAAAAAGTTGATACAAGAAAGGTTTCCTAATGGTGAAAAGATAGTAGAAGAACCTCATGATGAGAACAAAATAAATGTTAATCATGATTTCATAAACTCTAATGTTGGCAAGAAGAACCACCATATTCCAAAAATGGATATGAGGAAGTTTGATGGAAAGGATCCTGTAACATGGATACTACAGATGGAGCAATATTTTGATCTCCATAACGTGCAAAACACACAAAAGGTACGCATTGCAATTTTACATTTAGAACAAAATACATTTGTATGGTATCGATGGCTTTGCTCCCGTAAAAAAATTGTCACTTGGTCAATTTTTACGGAGGAAATGATAGCACATTATGAGGATACAAAGAGCAACACCTTCTTTAGCCAATCGATAAATCTCAAGCAAAAGGGTTTAGTGGGGCAGCACATTGAGGACTTCCAAAAATTGAATATAAGGGTAACTGATATTCCAGAGGAACACAGGATTGATCTCTTCATAGGCACTTTAAAGGATAACATCCAACATGAAGTTCACGTTCTGGAACCCGATTCATTGGAGAAGGCATTCAGGTTGGCAAGAAAAGTTGAATGTAAAATTATGGCGACAAGGAAGCCTACCACTCAATTCTATAAAGAAGGAAGTGTTGCTATGCCTACATTTCCACAACCTACAAGGTTGACACCACAACAATTGGAAGAAAAAAGAGCAAAAGGGCTTTGCTACAGTTGTGATAGCAAATACACTAAAGGTCATAAGTGTGCTGAGAAGAAATTATTTTACATAGGTTGTGAAGAGGAAGAATAAAATGAACGAGAAGAGGATATACACCAGGAACCAACCCAAGAAGAGGAAGAATGAGTCCAACCATATCGTGTAATGCATTGCTGTGAATTACCACTCCTCAAACTCTCAAGGTAGAAGGACATATCAAGGAGAAAAAGGTAATAGTGTTGATTGATTCACGTAGTACCCATAATTTTATTCATTGTAAGGTAGCCAAGGAATTGAATTGTTTCCTATATCCAACACCAGAATGTCAAGTGATGGTTGCAAATGGAGGAACTATAAATTGCTCTGGAAAATGCCATAATATCAAGCTAACCATGGGGGAATATGTATTGACTAGTCCAATGCTTTCCATTCCTATGGGAGGTGTCGATGTTGTACTAGGAGTACAATGGTTACAATCTTTGGGGACGGTAGCTTTTAATTTTCAAGAACTTTTCTTGAAATTTTTTTCAGAAGGAAAGGAAGTCGAATTACGGGGTATTGCGGGGAAGCCAGGAAGGATAATAAGCTCTAATGTCATGATAAAGCTTCTAAAGAAAGAACAGCGAGGCGTAATTGCACAATTATGCTCACTAGAAGTTCCAACATCAAAATCATCTATTTCTGCAGATCTCCAACAAGTCTTGGACAATCATTCCAAGGTGTTTGAAACTCCCAAAGGACTCCCACCTATTCGTGATCATGATCATGCTATTCATTTGATTCCAGGAAATTTTCCTCCAAACATCAGGCCTTATAGATATCCTTACTTCCAAAAGAGCGAAATTGAACGTATGATTGCAGAAATGTTAGAGGCGGGTATAATTCAACCTAGTCAAAGTTATTTCTCTGCTCCCGTAGTATTGGTACACAAGAAGGATGGATCATGGTGAATGTGTCCGGATTATAGGGAGCTCAATAAGCTCACCATTAAAGATAAATTTCTCATTCTTGTGATTGATGAATTATTGGATGAATTACATGGAGCAATTTATTTTACCAAGTTGGATCTTCGTTCAGGATATCATCAAATTAGAATGAAGACTAAAGATATTCCAAAAACAACATTTCGAACTCATGAGGGTCATTATGAATTTTCGGTCATGCCTTTTGGCCTTACCAATGCACTTTCTACATTTCAAGGGTTGATGAATTCCATTTTCAAACCCTTCCTTAGAAAATTTGTGCTAGTATTTTTTGATGATATACTAATCTACAACAGGTCTTGGAAGGATCATGTTGAACATGTTAACAGGGTGCTCAAACTATTGCAGGAGAAACAATTATATGCAAAAACATCCAAATGTTTCTTTGGAGTACAAGAGGTGGAATATCTGGGTCATATCGTATCTCACGAGGGTGTTAAGGTAGACCCTAACAAAATTAAAGCCATTAAGGAATGGAAAGTCCCCACAACCATAAAGCAGTTGCGAGGATTTCTCGGGTTAACAGGGTATTATCGCAAGTTCATTAAGAATTATGGGAGAATAGTAGCACCTCTAACAACATTATTGAAGAAAGATGCATTTTCATGGACTCCTGAAGAAACTAAGGCCTTTGAACATCTTAAAGAGGCAATGTGCCTAGCATAGGTCTTAACTATGCCAGATTTCACTAAAACCTTTATTGTGGAATGTGATGCCTCAGGAAATTGAATTGGTGTTGTTTTAATGCAGGAAGGAAGACCCATTGCTTTTGAAAGTCATCCAATCAAAGGAAAGTATTTACAGAAACCTATTTATGAGAAGGAAATGTTAGCAATACTGCATGCACTAAATAAATGGCTAACTTACGTAATGGGAAGAAAATTCAAGGTAAAAACTGATCATGATAGTCTTAAACACTTTTTGGAACAAAGATTATCTTTAGAAGAGCAACAAAAATGGGTCACAAAGATGTTGGGTTACAACTTTGAAATAATCTACAAAAAAGGGAAGCTTAATGTTGTTGCAGATGCACTCTCAAGAAAGGATGAAGAGGTAGAAGCATTGATTTGTGCCATTTCTATTATCCAACCAAATTGGATAACCAAAGCAAGAGATGAATGGAAGAAGGACAAAGAAGTAAGGACACTCATTCAAAAGTTCCAGCAAGATCCTAGTACATCTGATACATTTAGTTGGAAAAATGATTCTTTATGGTACAAAGATCGCTTATATCTTTGTAAGAATTCCCAAAAAAAACAAAAGATTCTTTTGTAATTGCACACTTACCCTTTAGGAGGACACTCAGGATTTTTAAAAACTTACCACAGGGTGAAGAAATAATTTTTTTGGGATGGCCTTAAATTTGATATTCAAAATTTTGTGGTGGAATGTTTGGTTTGCCAACAGAATAAAGTTGAGACAATTAAGACCCCGGTACCTTTACAACCTTTATCCATTCCAAGTCAACGTTGGGAGGATTTTTCAATGGATTTTATCACAGGTTTACCTAAGTCTGAGGGAAAGAGTGTCATCATGGTGGTAGTTGATAGAATTGCCAAGTATGCACACTTTTGTGCATTATCTCATCCATTTAAAGCAAGTACAGTTGCTACTACATTTATGGACACAATTCAAAAGCTACATGGAAACCCAAGGGTTATTGTAAGCGACAGAGATCCCATTTTTACTGGAAACTTTTGGATGGAGTTATTTTCTTGTTTGGGTACTCAGTTAGCTCATAGCTCATCTTATCATCCTCAATCTGATGGTCAAACTGAGATAGTAAATAAATGTTTGGAAGGATATCTTAGTTGTTTTGTATCTGATAAACAAACACAATAGGTCAAGTGTTTACCTCTCGCTGAATGGTGGTATAAAACTTCCTTCCATACTGCAGAAAAAATGACTCCATTTATGGCACTTTATGGATATCATCCACCATCCATCACATCATCTTTAAGAGAAAATTCAAAGGTTCAAGCAGTAGAAGATTACATCAAGAATCAACAAGAAGTTCTCCAACTCTTAAATGGATAACCTGAATTTGGCACAAAATCGAATGAAACAACAGGCAGATCAACATCGCAGTGAGAGAAGTTTTGATGTAGGAGACTGGGTATTTTTACGGCTACAACCATACAAAAAAATTTCCCTCAAGCAAGCTAAGAAGGATAATATGTTCCTTACAAGGTGTTGCAAAATATTGGTACTATGGCATACAAATTGGAGCTTCCTGCTTCTTCATGAGTGCATCCAGTTTTCCATGTTTCATGCTTAAATAAGGTTATAGGTGAAAATCTTCCAGTTCAAACAATATTTCCAGAACTTGATGAGGAAGGAAAAATCACATTGGAACCTAAAGCGGTCATGGAAACAAGAACTCGACAGCTACAGAATCGATCAATTTCAGAGTATCTCATCAAGTGGAAGAACTTACCCACTAAATATTCTACATGGGAGGATGAGAATTTTATACAGAAGTGCTCAGAGCTACTCAAGCGTTGAGGACAACACTTTTTTGAAGGAGAGGGGCATGTTAGGTTCCTATATTACTAGTATAGTCCCTTATTGTTGTTAGTCTAACCCCCTTATTGTTATTATTGTACCCTTGTAACCCCCATATTGTTATTATTTTGCCCTTAAATTATTATTGTTAGCTCGGCTAGGATTACATTGTGGCCCCATGGACTCCTATATATAGAAAGGAGGTTTTGTAATTTGGATCATCCAAGAATTGTTCATTCATGTAATGTATTGGAGGTTTCCCCCTCGAAGTGGCTTATTTCTAAGGCATTGATATCTCTTTTCTTCTATTTTTGGAGCTGGCTTCACAACATTTAATCAGTGGTGTAACATTTCACAACGACAACGGAGAACAAAATAGAATAAATTAAAAATTATTTATTATATATATATGAATAAGACACTCTTTTTCATACAAAATGGGACAGTTATTGGTATCCCTTTGTCTTTAAATTAGGACACTATGCCCATTACATTAAACAAAATGTCTAATTTCACAGACAAATATTTCAAAAAATACGCCTTTCTTTGATATCCAAACATATTGATCATCATTCTTCATCGGAACTGTTGTCAGTTCTTGAGCTACTTCTATGACTTGGGTTATTTGGAGGAATTTTTTTTTCATTGTGTTGATAGTTTTATTCTTCTTCAAGTTCCATCTACAAACATAAAAATAAAGTGTAATGAGTGTATATACATTGGTGAGAATAATGAAAATTGCAATATTAAATAATATACATCAATGTAAATTGAAAATAAATGTACCATAGTAAGAATTGACTCGTGAACTATACAAATTCTTTCAAAACCAAATTTCATGCCATCTTTCAACAATTCATTTGTTGGCACAGTTCCATACTTTGTTTCCTGCAAGTTTTATACCCCATAACAAATCATAAATGTTATATAAAAAATTTTTGTGTTCTATTAATTATAGATGGAGCTAAGTAAAACAAGATATATGCTTACAAAGTCCACAATTAATTTCTGATATGCCAACATATACTCACATTCCATATTTAACCCAATGTCAATCAATTCTTCTGATGGTTCTTCTTTTTCTGTTAGCACCTATTTGCAGATGTTCAATGATGATTGTTGTAAAAAACTTAAAATATACAAAAATGAAATCTATTTAAGTTGTTATAAGGAAGTAACAATTACTCACAAACATAGATATCGACCCTTTTCTTCCTTTTTGTCCTGTTTTATGTGCTGAATGGGTTCAATTTTCTTTTCTTTTTTGGAAGAAAATACTTGAAAATTAATATTTAATGCTAAATTGTTTATTTATGGTACCTAATCGAAAAAATAAATGATTACATACTACATTTGAAGCACGTTATTGTTGATATGGCTCCTCGTGCAATGAAATTATGTCCATTTCTTTGACCGTCTCCTTGTACACCTTTTTGGACATTCCTACTGGCATATTTATGATATCAGCTCGTTCATCCTTTGAATTTTTCATAATCTTCCTGAAAATGTAACATGAAAATAAACTATTTAATTTTTATATTGATATATGAAAAGTAAATATAAAAAATGTGATATTTATAAATGATTACTTTGTATTAATGTATACATATAATTCTAGAAAAACATTTAAAGGAATTTTACTTTTTCAATCCTTCTTTTTCTTTTGTATATTTTTGTTATTAAAAGTCTGACATGTCTCATTGACCAATTCTCTGGAAACTCATCCTATAGTTTAAATAAAATTTGTTTCTTGGAATCATTGATTGATTTTTGTATTGTATGTGGAAATAATTTATATACATTCATTCCACTAGATCCCTCAAAGTTTTGTAAAAAATTTTCCCCTTTTGTTAACCTCTAGCACCACTCCAGATGAGCTAAGGAGCAATTCATTTTCATTTGTATGTTCTATTTTTTTCCTTTTCTTAGAACATCGTTCCTTTTCTTCATTGTTGGTCCCTGTAGAAAATTAAACATATATGAACTAATATATTGTTTGAAACATGTTATCTAATATTTTTAAGTATATTGTTAATGAAAATTCAAAAAATAAATGTATACTAGATCGATAGTATTTTTTCATTCATTTGATTCATCCATATGCAAATTTTCCATCAACATTTTATGCTCTTGTGGTCTTAGATCATAAATAATCTTATCGAGCTTTGTAATTTTGTGGCTCTGCATGATATACACTAAAAAATACATATTAGTTAAACTTACATATATTTCAAAAATAATAATTTTTGTAAAGAATTTACAAAGAACTTGCCTTTTTTTCTTTTCTGGATGTGCTATCATTATTTTTGTTACTTGAACTCTTGTCTGCCATTTCTTTATAAATATGAAAGATGTACCATTCATTAATATCTTTTATAAATAAATCACACGCTTTTCAGGTAAAAAAAAATCAAGAAAACGGTGCGTCTTTCGCAACTTTCGCATTGAATGTGGTGCGAGAGGTTCTTATAAACGCATCGCCAATACAGTAAAAGCACCGTACATTTCTCTTTTTCAACAAGGAGACTCGATGTTTTATATTAATACAGAAGCACTGATTAACATAAACATAAATTAATAAAAACGTTTTTGACCAAATAGTATTTTTTTCAGTACGCGGTTGGTGCACTATACTACAATCGCGCACCGGTGCGCTATTTTAAATAGTGTGCATTGATTAAAAAAAAATATTGAAAAAATTGTCCAAGGGCCAACAGGGATTGGGATCCGACTTTGTAAGTTGTCCCACAGGTTAAATGTCATATTCCTATATATATAGTAATACAAACCCTATAAATCTAAAATGAAAATCCCTAATTGTGAAGTCACATAAACAAGAAGAAGCAAGGGTTTAACGTAAGAAAGGATTTTTTTGTTTCTTTTCTGAATTTTAATTCAATGTAAATAGGAATAGAGGTTGTAAATGATTTTATTAGTAAAATGCATGGTAAAATTTAAAATTTTTACTATGCATGTATTAAATCTAATAGAAATTGTAAATATATATATATATATATATATATATTACAGTAAAATTTAACAATTTTACTATACTACAGGGTGTGTGTGAATCATTAGATGTTTCAAATTCTGATTCTCTGAATATCGTTGATGTTCGAAAGTATTTTTCTACTCCACAATGCTCTCGTGCTCTCTTTCTCGAGGTATGTCTCTTGTGCAAATCCCTCCCTGAAAATTTTTGCACAAATAATGAAATATGAATAGATTTTACTATTTAAAGAAATTTTTTATGAAATTAGATTTCTGAAAATCGTTTGCCGCTCATTTTTCAAATTACTGCTTTTTTCACTTCAAAAAAATAAAGTTGCACTCCCCCCCCCCCCCCAAATATTCGATGTGTTTGTTAACTAATAGAATCGATGCATCCGTTAATAAAACTGCACCGGTGAGGTTAATAGTACATTAGCACCAATAACAATAAGTCCTTTTTTAAAGCACCGAAATTACTTTTAGGTATGCACACCAAAATTTATTGTTTATTTTGCTAAAATGTAGTGAGAAAATATCATAATTATATCAAATATAAAATTCTTCAAAATCCAACTCATTCCATAAAATTTCTCAAATTCCATCATGGAGTTCACCCTATCCATCTCCAGACGTAATTACTTCAGATTCTATTTATATTTTCATATATAATTGAATTTTTTTTTTTATCCATGTCAATCAGCTGAATAAAATTAATGTATACAAATTTGTAGGTTCATGTTGATTCAGAATCGAGTTCAGATGCACAAAATATTCAAACAATTCCAAAACGTTGGAAGCTCTTATTAGGAGTAGCATACTGCAAGGCGCGGTTTGTATATGAAAATGGATAGGTGCTTCACCCTTCCAATTGTAACATGCCATATTATAGCCACAATCCTGGGACAATGATGGTAATAATAATTGTTGGGTATAATGCAATTATTTCAACGTCAAACCAATTAATCATGCATTGGTGTTCTTACCAATTGATATCATCGATTTTGTACTAATCATGTTCAAATATATTTTTTGAAATTTTTATGATTCTAGTGATGATGACCGACCTACCTACCATCTTCCATTGCACCCCACGACAGTCAAATTGAGAGAAGGATGAATTAAGAGAAAAACTCGGAGAGGAACGATACCAAGAATGGTTGAATCAACCATCTATTCAATTCCCACTACGTCCAGTTTCACTAATTAGGACTGACTACAACAATAGTAGTTCTTCATAAGCTGTCAATGGAGGCAATCAAATAAATGTTGGCCGTATGGATTATTAATTAAGGGATATGACTGCCATGGAGACAATGTTGTTAGATTCATTCTAGAACAATGATCAGCTAGGGGATGATGCTCATATTGCTGATACATTTTTCGAAAGCCTTAAATTTTCTTCCACCACCCCTCTCTTTGGACCTGGAGGTCAGTTAAAGTCTACTCAATTGGGGACAGTGATGTTACTATACACCTTGAAAGAAAATTTTGGCTTTTCGAATGCATGTTTCTCAGAAAATTTGAGATAATTGACCATCAAGTCTCTTATATTTTGAAAAATCTTGTCACAAAATCAACATTACAAATGGTCAATTTTATGAGCGTTAATAATTATCGGCATTAATGTAGATATAATAAATTGTCCATGACCAACTACAAGTTATTCAAAGATAAGGTTCTTCCGAGTGATGATGTCTTTCCTGGTAGCTGCGAAGAGGCAAAGAAATTGTTGAAAATGTTGGGTGTTGAGTACATATCATATCATGCATGTCCAAATGATTATATTCTATATAGAGGAGAATATGTACAAAAAGAGATATGTATGAAATGTGTGGATGAAAAGTATGATAAATAAAAAAATAAGGGTAAATCATATGGTCCTTTTAAGATATTGAGGCACATGCCTATAATCCCAAGGTTTTAAAGGCTCTTTCGTTGCAAATAATTATCTATGTTGCAGGGATGACATGACTCACAAAAAAGTGAGTTAGGAATTATGTGAATGCAGACAAATTCAATAGCCATGAAGCATATAGAGGATACATGGCCAGAAAAATTCAAGGATTAAGTATGAAGTCTACAACTTAGCATAGCCATGGATGGCTTCAACCCATATTCCCTTAAGAATACCAACTATTCTATTTGGCATGTAGTAGTGATCAATAACAATATCCCCCCATGGTTTTCCATGAAGAATGAACATCTTATGTTGGCTCTCATATTCCCTGGTAGAAGACAAATGAAGAATATGGATGTCTACTTACAACCACTGGTAGATGAATTAAAGGAATTATGGGATGGGATAAATGTATACGATGTATCAATACCCATCGAAACAGAGAGGATTTTTACGTTGTATGGCATATGTGCTTACATGACACATGATTATCCAGGCTTAAGATTTTTCTATGGTAAATTACATGTTTATTGATTATTTTATATATGTAACCAATATTCTTTCGCATATTAATTATTCAATTCATTGTAATTGTTCTGATCTTCATGATATTATTTAATTTTCCATGTATATTGCGTACAATAATTTCGCAGGTCTTGTAACAAAAGGGTATTATGGATGTAAATGTTGTGGACCTTCTCTAAAAGCTATATTTTCCAACGACCTATGAAAGCCAGTGTATGACTGCTCCAGGGTATTCCTCCCAGAAGAGCACCCTTATGAAGATCAAAATCCTCTTTCAATGGTAAATGAGAGAGAACCCAAAGGCATGCAATAATGGCACCAACTATATGGGTTAGAGAATATGAGAGAGAGAAGGAGAAGGATTTCATAGAAATGTTCGATTCAAATGGGGAGCCTATGTTCGATGATCTAGAATTCTTCGACACCTATGTTGAGAAATTGCCCATTGGGATGAAAAGGAAATATATCTTTTATAACCTCCCAAATTGGGAGCATCTTAAGATTACCCACTTATTAGATCCCATGCATATATTTAAAAATGTTTCATCTTCTTTATGGAGGCACATATCATCGAAACAAAGTGACACATTCGTTGTTAGGAAAGATCTTATTACTTCATAAAATAAAAAGAAAAATTAGCCAAGACAATTATAAAGTACAAGATCAGAGGCTGGTCCCTCTAATTGGTATTCAAAGAAGGTGATTTCCCATGGATTTTTAAAAAAGATGATCTTTCTTAGGAAAAGGAAGTTATAATGGGTGTTAGGGTGCCATCTTCATATGGGTCTTCACGACGGCGCTGCTTCACTGTGGAAGACCATTTTTCAGGGTTGAAATTGCATGACCATTTGAATATTCTAATAGTATTTATAATGTCAAAAGCATGATTTTATTACTTGTTATATTAATAAATTTTATCCCATGCAGGGATCATAAAACATAACTAATTTTGTATATTATTGCATGTGTTTATAGCTTTGCAGTGTCATTATCGTTTTTGCATGCATGGGTGTGTGAAACATGACTTCCCCCAAGACCTAGGACATGTCATATCTAAATTATATGCATTTGTACATTGGATCACGTCAAAGGAGATTCATGTGGGTAGCATTCCATGCTGGCGTCAAGAGATAGTTGAGATTGTTTGTATGTTTGAGAAGGAACTGTCGACGAGTTTCATGGACTTGCAAGTTCATCTTCTAATCCACTATGTGGATGAGATTGAATTAGTTGGGGTGGTTTCTTGTCGTTGGATTTTCTTCTTAGAGAGGTACATGAATAAATTGAAAGGTTTTGTTCGATAAAGGGAAAAACCTGAGGGATCTATGGCAGAGGGGTACATATCCTATGAGTCTTTCTATTATGCCAATGAGTACATCAAGCATATAAACAACAAACAAGGTGTGGTGATTTGGGATAATGAAAGGGATGAAGACAAAAGAGAAGGGGAGCTTCTCCAAACGAATGGAAAAAGGTGCTTCATAAAGAGTAAGCGAATTATAATTTTTCTATTCATGTTGAAATTCGATATAATGTATATTTTGATCTCATATGCACTATATGTCGGTTTGATTTCATCAGCAAATGCAGAAATAAAAATTACAATTACAATTACAATTTTAAAGATATTTTACATACAATTAGAATTACAATTACAGTTTTACAGTTTTATATACAGTTACAATTACAATCACGATGCATACAATTACAATTTTACAATTTTAATAAAACTGAATCATGACAATACATACAGTTACAATTACAATTTTACATTTTCACAATACAATGACAATTACAATTTTACAAATATTATACATACATTTATAATTAAAATTAAAATTAAAATTACAATTACAATTTTACAATTTTACATATGATTACAATTACAACCAAGATGCATACAATTACAATTACAATTTTACAATTTCACAATACAATAACAGTTACAATTACAATTTTACAAATATTTTACATACAATTACAATTACACAATTTTACAATTACTAATACATAATACTTAATAAATATCATGATTTAATATTAAAAATAAATATCATGATCATGATAACCATCGTACAAACATCATATTCTAAAATACACATTCAAAATTTCTAACATCATCTAATCATCGTGATCACGGTCATCTAACAAAACACTAGCATTGTATAACATCATCACAACACAAACATCAAATATACATCTCATGTCAAATAACTCGTATCACATACACATCTATTTGCAAGCACATTAAATGAACATATCTAACATGACCTAAAAATATACACATCATGATGAACACTAGCATTTAAATTAAGTACATCAACATGAACATAAAATACATGCACCATATATATATATAATGTCAAAAATATACAACTGTAATAGAACTGCATATAAATTTCAAATATCTAGTGGTACTACATGATCAATACTATGACTAGTACCAGTCGAGGCTTGCTCAGTTGATGGTGCAGCCTCATACTTAGATGGATGACATGCTTTCTCTGGAGGTGCCTACTGATCAGATGGTACAGTCTTCTCAAGAGGTGCCTACTGATCAGATGATGCCATCTACTCAGGAGGTGCCTGCTGATCAGATGGTGTAGTCCACTTAGGAGATCCCTATTGATGAGTCGTCGATGGTGAAACCTGCTCGGTGGATGGTGCATGCTCAGATGGACCTGCAAGCTCAAGATCAGGTGCCTACTCAGTCGATGATCGTGTATGCTCAGGACTAGGTGCCTCCTAAGATGATGTAGACTTATCAGAAGATGACTGCTGATTAGGACTCAATGTTGGTTGCTCATCTCCAGTGCGAGGTGAAGGAGGAGGAGGTGGAGTACTAGAATGACGACCACTCCCCTCATGATCATGATTATCTGATGAGTTGCTCGGTCGCGCATCTCCACGATGCCTATACCTAGCCGCCAATAGTATGGAAGCTCCAATGATATGACGCATAAGGGTCATCATATCACGGGGAATGTCTCTCTAGAGCTCTGTGAGCCTACAATCAATGTGGATCTCTCTGATCATAGCAGGGCAGACTCCCTCATCAACTAGGAGTTGACACAATTGGTCACCCAAATCCATTTGGAATCGGATGTCTACCCTATGTCGCATCCTCGTGGGTATCTGCACCCGAGGATCAGGTCTGTCACCCTGATCTGTGACCTCTACCATATCCTCGTTATGATATACAATCAGATCATTCGATGGGGGTGGAATCATGTCCCCAACAAATGTGCTAATATCTACAAAATCTATAGTAGAAAACAATAATTATACAATTTCATTAAACAATTTAATAAAACAAGTTAAAGAATGTGTTAGAATAAATTTTATTCTAATTAATTAATTAATAGAATAAAATGAAACTATATAAATTTAAATAAAACACTAATATTATCTCTAGCATTTGGTGGCTCATCCCGTGTGAAGAGGATGTTGGTACACCCTCGCCAATCCAAACACGTGTACGGACACAACACCATCATGAACGAGTGATCATCAACACTGGATAGCAGCTCCAGTGCATCAATAGATATCTTGGTTGGATAGTCGGACACACCCCTCTTAGGCATCATCTAGCCCCACATCTGCATCTATACATGGAACATTGGCCTATGGGCCTGCCAAAAAAAAGTAGTCCTCGTCTCTAGAAACCTCTCAAAAAATAAACAAAATAACTTTGAAGCTATTATCACTCTGAAATTTCCCAAGAGTTGTTATGTGCATTAAAAAGAAATATCAGATGTAAGTATCATCCACTTTTGGTAATTAGGATCTACCCTTCCTAATGCTCAGAGAAGGCTCTCTCTTCATCATTTAAGCAATTTGATTTAATAAATTTTAGGCTAGTTATTTATGCTTGTTTGGTTTGGTTTTGATTTGTTGGTGGAAATATTGATTTAGATGGATAGGTGTTTTTCCATTTTCCATTGGGCTATAGAGTCAATATAAATTGAAAAAAGAACATGATCAAATTAAAAAGGAAGTGTTACAGGGCAGGATAACTGAGAAAAATTAGATCTCAAGGCTGAATGGTGAAGTGGTTTTCAATCGGGATCAAGGAGGAGTTAAGGGTTCCTTAAACCAGATAATGAAGGAAGGTGAAGGAGTTCAATCGAGATCAGAGAGCAATTAAGAATTCCCTAAACCAGATATCAGAAGAAAACATAAAAATGTATAATAGTTCAAAGCAGAGTGTATTTAAACAAATTCTGCAGTAAAATTCCAATTATAACATTCAAATTTAGAACACATTAAAGTTTATGGAAAACTTAAGAAAAGAACATGAAAAATTGAAATATACTTCATTGAAATAGCTCAACACATGAATCCTGTAAAGAAAAGCCTTTCTTACTTGTACTACCTATCAACTGGAAATAGTACAATAACCCTTAGGTAGTAGATCAATAAACTATAGAAATATTCAGAAATCCACCCCAATACTTCAAAATAATGAAGTATTTATACAAAACTTTACACAAAATATCTTGTCAAATGACTAGGATGTATTTAACGAAATAAAATATCTTCATGCAAGAAGATAGTGACACCTATTAACTGACTAAGATCTATCCCTATTTTATTTGATTGTTGTTTACTTTTTTGTTTCTTTCAACTGTATTTTCTATCACGTTGTATTTCTTTCACGCTGTTTTTCTTTCATCTATCTTCTTCTACATGTATTTGCTCTTTAACCTTTGCTTTATTTTACCTGTTTGCTCTTTAACCTGTCATAGTAAATCACACAATCTTTCCCAGGTTTCTTCATCTGGAAGTTTGATTTTCATCATCCTCCAGTAAATTTCATCTGCCTCTGTGTATTTGGAAAATGTGGGCTTATTAAAAAAAAGGTGATTTACCTCATGCTAGAGGTAAAAGAAGTTTTCTAAACTATGAAGGAGCACTTTTCCTCTGGTAACTCCTTTCATTTTTGAACTGTTGGAAGTCTCTTTAGCCACTTCCCTCATATTCTTATCATAATCTTTATGCCTCATTAGTTTATCATTTATTACAAAAGGATTAGGCAAACCTTTCTGCCTCAATACATAAAATTTGTTCATAAACCTGTTCACTGCAAGTTCCATTGTATAACATTTGACCTCAAGCTGTATCATCATATTTCTCTTGGAAATCACTTTCTTCACCTCTAACATTGTTTTTGTTGTGTCATTTATTCCAAGTTCCTCTAATTCCTGTTTATTTTTAGAATTAAGGAATTTGATTATCTCAGAAGCTTCCTCTAGTTTCTTTCCAAGATTGTCTTTGACCTTTTGAATTGCATCACCAGCCTCCTTTATCAAGTCCTTCTATTCAAATATAACCTGTATAGAAGGCCAAATATCACTAATTTAGTTAATTATATTGGCCCACAACTGTTTTTTTTCTTAGGCTAAAGGCTCTTTCAGTGATAACTCCTTTTCCAACTTATGGATTCTTTCAATTAATCTATTTTCTTTCTGTGCTTCTGCTTGATACATTACTTCTTCCAATTTATTTGTATCTTCTAAACTCTTCACTTGTTCTTTGATCTTGTTAATTTTAGTAGATTGAATTGACATATCCTTCATTGCCTTGATTAATTTTCTGGCCTCATCAGTGAGATGGGCTATTGGTACTGCTGATGTTGTTGCTGATGTAGTTGTTGGAATTGTTGTTGATACTGGAGCTTATGTAGGCAATGGGGCTGATGTAGAAGCTATAGGAATAGTAGTAATGGGAAATGCTTCCATGCTAGATTTCGTTTCCTGCACTAGTTTGTCCATTTTTATTTCCATTTCTTTTAGTTGAGCTGCCAATTGAATGATGAGATCCATCATTTCATCCTTTTGATTATTATTTTACAATACCTCCTTGGTTTGTGGATGTTCAGTAGTTGGTAACTTTAGTTGTTTCTTCAGTGTAGCTATGTCTGCATATTTCTTCTTGATAAGCTCTTCTGATACTTTAATGTCTTTTGGATTATAACCAACTTCCATTACCAAATATTCAAGTGACTTTATCCTGTTATCCATTGCTTGTGTTGAAGCTTTCTCTAGCTTAAAATGTGTCTTTATATTTTCTAGAGAATTCTGCAACTTTTGGACACTTAAATCTTTGTGTGTCATGGTGGAATAGATCATTTCTCCTGCCTGTTTTTAAAACTCAATCTGGTCAATTGTATGTACATCTTTGGAAGGAACTTCAAAGGTTGTTTTAGTATAATATTCTGATGTTTTAGGGGCATGCACCTTTGGCTATAGAAATTTCATCTGCATCTTTCTTTTCTTGAGGTCATAAGCTAAAAGCAACCTACTCTGATCACTAGGAGTTTTCTTCCAATACTTTGCATATGTTACAACCTTTAATGCTTCATTTTTGATTTTAATCTCTTTGTATTTTTCCATGACATCCTTCTCTTCCTTCTCTATCGTTGGATTTAGCTTGGTCTTCTTTCTATTCATAAGCTTTAATTTTGTATCAGAAGTAGTTTCTGCAGAATAAGAGCCTTTCTCTCTTTCCCTCTTTGAATTTATTTCCTTTGGGGCTGGAGTAAGTAGGATGGAACTAGTATCTACCTGTTTCTCTACCTCCTGTAAAGTTTTTTCCAACCACTCTGACTAGTTTGAATACTTTTCAATTTCAGGATTTGACTCATGAATGAAAGGGGTCAATTTGAATTTATCTCTCAATTTACTTATGACACCCAAGGGTTCATATGGACATTTGAAACTGTTGTTGAACTTAAACTATTGTAAACATTTGCCTACTTGTTCTCTAGCATTCCTACTATTACATATAAAAGGCCCTAGCTAGTTTTTAATCTTGAATTGAGTCTTTTTTTTAGCTGAAAGGAAATTGATTTCATCTAAATTCAAAATCTGTCTGATGTATTCTAAAGGAAATGTCCTCATTGGGAGGTATTTGGGAAGCTTGTATGGAGTTAGTTGGCTTCCATACACTCTGATTTCTGTATGATTCTGGTATAAATACCAGTCTCCTGTTTTACTCTGATATGACAATTGTAGAACCTTTTTGATCTCTTCACTGATTCTAGGTTGAATGCTACTGCTTAGCATGTTAACTATTGGATAAACAAAATAATCAATGAAGTCTTTGAAGTTGAATTCATTGGAATCCTTTCTGATCAAGGATGTCCAAAAGACAACAGATTGGGGATTACCCTCTATGTCCAGTTTTTGGAGGCTAACTGCAAACCTTTTTGATTTGAAAAATATAAACATATGAAACAAAACTTAGGAGTATCTGAATACTCCTTCTTCTAGAAGTTTGACTAGTTGATCATGGATTTCATCTACTAGGTATTGGGAAAAATTGAAGATTGTAGCTGGAGGTTGACCTGGGAAAAATATGGATAGGAAACCAAGAATAGATACATCTATATGTTCATCAGTGAAATATCCTAAAATACATGATAACATGGTTACAATCTTCTTGGTTCTTTTTGAAAACATAGAAGTTGAGTATGGAGGATTGTTTTTAGGGGTTTCTACTGATGGAGGGAGGAAAATTTGAAAGATCTGGAATCTTTTTTGGAACTCTAGCTTCAAGTAAAGCTCAGTAAGGGTTTCAATGGATAATGGAACTTTATGAGGTTGTGGTTGAATCTACAGCATTTGATTAATATATTGATCAATGATTGTGAATAGGATTTCTTGGTTTGGGGTCACTAAAGCTCTTTCATTGGGTAAATAGCTTATTTGGCATAATCTGATGATTTTTTGGAATTGATAGGTCTATGGGAATATGTATTTGGATAGGTTTTAATCCCACAGATGGATATCATCTGCTTGGTCAACAAATTTATCATGGCTCCAGTAGTTGAACTCTGAAAGGTTGGACTCAGTCACAGTATCATTGATTTTGAAGTATTTATCAGCCAAAGGGGTGTGGTCGATATCTAAAACTGGTGGTTGAAGAGGGCTTATAGCTATAACATTCTGGGAGGCCATCAATTCGATTCAATTATTAATTAATAAGTTTATTTTATGGTATCAGGAACTTATTATTACCTAGAAAATTAAAGTTTTGGTCTTGGAAGGGGTTCTAGTAGCTCCGGGCTTTAATTTTGGTTTGCAATGGCTCTTTTGGTATTTTCGGAGTTAGATAGAAATAGTCAAATAACAGTAAGCAGTAAGGTTTTATTTTTTTGAAAGTTGGGCTTATCACATGGCACAGAGTTTTATTATTTCAAACATGGTGGTTTCATCACATGGCAAAAGGTGGTTTAGTGGATTATCACACGCAAAAAAGTGGTTAGGTGGTTTTAGGATGAGGGGTTGCGATAAATAGTGGGAGTGCCGCTAGGCAAGGGGGTGAGGGTATGAAACCACCCATTTCGCACCCCCACCATTGGTTTTAAATTTTGGACGTTGAGGGGTGCGAAAGGGATTTGGAGTCATTGGATATGGGTGGCGCCAATCAGACGGTTGACAGGTGGTAGGATAAGTTGGGGGTTCTAAGAGGTGGGGTCAAGGTAAGGACTATGCGGAGGGTTTAAATAAAAATGGGGTTATGAAATATATAAAGCGGGAGGCTTAATAAGATAGGGAAATATATTAAGTGGGGGGTTAAGTGCAATGAAAGTGGGGGTTAAAATAAAGTGGGACTCGGGGATTATATGTTACTTTAAACTATGCAAAATGTGGGTTTTGCATGTTTTATTTGGAAAAGGTGGAGTTAGTTAAGGGGAAATTTTTTTCAAATGGAGAAGGGTTTTTAGTCGGGGAAGGGAATTTTTCAAAGGGAAAATGGTTTTTAGGAGGGGAAATGGATTTAGGAGGGGAAAAGGGTTTTAGTAAGGGAATTTAGGATAAGGGAAAATGTTTAGAAAGCCATTCGTAATAAGAGATAAACCAAGTGATGTTTCCATAACCTTTGAAATCATCCTACCTACACTTTATTTACCCTAACATTTTTTATTTCCTTTATTGGGTGCATTTGAGCTTGCTGACCTTTTTATTTTCTTTTGTTAAGAGAACTAAATTATTTCTAACCTTATATCCTCTTAATGGCTCAGATTCAACTTATGAGCTCATTTTATTCTCTACCTAACTATTGATCTGCTAATATTAAATGGTTAGGTCAAATCTTTATTCACTAACTATTATGACATGAAATTTAAAGGCATGAATAATCAAGATTAAATTGTATGATCATCATGAATTGTGACATTTTGGACAAGCTGCACACAATTTTATTTGCAAAAGAAAATTAAACTAAAAGTAGTGGCATTTGAATGTGAAACACTTTCAGAATTTATTTTTGTTTCTTTTTGTGGGGTTCATATTTTATATCCTTTTTTGACCTTCTTTTCTTTTGGTCCTTTGATTTTTATTTTAGGACATACCCTCTTTTCATTTTTTAATATGGAAAACATTTACAGAAATCAAAGGTATGTACAATATTACAAGATTAAACATAGTCAATTCAAAATTATGATCCCTATTATTATAGGACCCTAACAGTGGCTCCACTTGGGGATGGCATCTCCTTGTGAGATGTAAAGAACTTTCTAATAAGTGGCCTTGGAACTTTGACTTTTATTTCCTTGGAACTTCTTTCTATGATCTCCTTTATTCAAACATATGATGTTATATATTTTTAAGCTTAGGGGCTTTTCTTCGGGCTTCAACTTTGCAAGATAAACATCCAATCCAATCTAAACTTTGATATCATATTTACAATGAGTAAAATAGAATCAAATGAAATACCGGTTATTCTGGTGAAAAATAGTGCTTTAGCATTCGACCATTGATTGGTCCACCTGGTAGATCTGTTCCATCTAACTCTTTCAAGAAAAATGCATTGTTACCTCTGTAACCATAAATGATGTATGGGCCCTTCCAAAGAAAATCAAATTTCCCATGTTTTCCTTTGTCTTCTCTTTTGGAATCCCATTTTATTACCTGATAACCTATGAAAAAATCATCTTCTTTAGTTTTCTTATCAAATATCTTCTTCATTTTGTCTTGAATTACTTTGGATTTGATATAAACTTCTTCCCTGGTTTGCTGCAAATGAATTTTCTGGTTTATCCTCCTTTGGATGTCATTTGGTTCTACTTGCAACTCTTGAATCATTTTCATTACTGGCACTCCTAATAAGGATGGAAAAAAAACATCCATCACATATACCAATTGATAGGGAGATGTACCAATAGACTTCTTGGTAGTTAGTTTGTCTGCCCATAAGGAATTGAACAACATTTTATTCCAGGTTTTCTTGTTATCTTCAAACAGCTTCTTGATGATGTTGACTAATCTTTTGTTTGAATATTCTGCTATTCCATTACCTTGAGGGTAATAGGCAGTAGAATGGCCTAGGATGATATGGTATATGTTACAAAAATATATCATTTTCTTGGATTTGAAGGTAGTAGCATTATCAGTAATGAGATTTTGTGGGCATCCAAATCTAGAAAGGATTTTGTTTTCAAGAAATAATATAATGACAGAGTTTGTGGCTTGTCTAGAAGGGATGGCTTCTATCCACTTGGTAAAGTAATCAGTAGATTTCAATATCCATTTATGCTGGGCAGAGGAGGGTGGGTTAATTTCACCAATGAAGTCTAAACCCCATTGTTGAAATGGAATTTATACTGAGATAGGTTTGAGGGGTAAAGGTAATATTTTCTTCTTCCCTTCAAATATTTGACATTTGTGACAGGAGGTCACATACTTTTGGACATCTGCAAAAAGAGTGGGCCAATAAAAACCTGCCCTCAGAATTTTGTCAGTAGTTTTTTTCCAGTAAAGGTGTCCTCCACACTCTCCTGCATGAAATACCTGCATGACTTTGGAAGCTTCAGCTTTTAATAAAAAAATTAATAGAATTCCACCATGATCTTTCCAAAATAAAACATTATCTAAGATACAATATTTCATTGCTTTCATTTTCAAGAATCTACTTTTAGTTCTATATAAACAAAGAGGAGCTTGTAAGTTGAGTAAAAAAAATATAATGTCTACATACCAGGGTGAATCTATGAAAGCTTCACTAATTTTTGGAGTCGCCATCTATTCCTGATCATCTAGGGCAGCAATGAAATTTATGTCTAAGGTCTGACAGTTCAATTCAGCCATGAATTTGGCTAAACCTTGGCCTTTGATTAATTTTGTAGGCTTGATTTCAATGTCATATTCTAGTATTGTGGCAATCCATTTGCCTCTCATTCCATCATGTCCATTCTGAGTTAGAATTTCCTTTACAACTGAGTTTGGAACATATGCTATTATGTGAGAGTATAGAATATATACTCTGAAATCTTTTATGGCTTTCACTAAAGCAAGTGCTTGTTTTTCCATGATATTATACTTTAGTGTTGCATCTCTCAAGCATTTACTGCAAAAAGTAATGTGTGGTTTATAACCCTCATCGTTCTTTTGCAACAACACTATTGAAATGGTGTGTTCTAAAGTAAATGAAAAAATTATGAAATCTTTTTTAAAGTTAGGACTTATGAGGACGGGTGTTTTAGTAAGGGCTTCTTTGACTACTTCAAAAGACTGCTTTGCCTCTACTGTCCACTTAAGTATTGAATCTTTTTTCAACTTTTTATTCAAATTTCTAAGTAGTTCTGCTAAGTTAGAGATGAATCTTCTAAGAAAAAATACTTTGCCTAAAAATGCTTGTAACTCTTTAATGTTCCTAGGATGACTGATATTCAAGATTGCTTCTATTTGAGCTGGATCAATTATAATGCCCTCTTTTGAAATAATGTGTCCTAGGATTTTTCCTTCCTCTAATCCAAAAAGTGTCTTTTTAGGATTCAAGGATATGTCAAACTTTCTACACTTTATGAATACTCTTCTCAAATGATCTAGATGTTCATTATCTGTTTTGGAAAATACGATGATATTATCTTGGTAAATAACTAGAAATTCATGGATTTCCTTTGCAGAGGCTATGTCCATAGCTCTTTGGAATGTATCTCCAGCATTCATCAGTCCAAAGGGAATTTTCAAGTACATGAAAGTTCCCCAAGGAGTGGCAAATGAAATTTTTTCTTGATCTTCGGGTTGGACTAGGATTTGGTTGTATTCAGAAAATCCATCAAGTAATGAAATTCTGGATGGCCCCACTACCCTCTATATAATGTGGTCCATTTTAGGGAGGGGATATTTATCTTTCAATGATACTTTGTTTAAGTTTCTGAAATCAACATAGAGTTTGATTTATCCTATTTTATTTCGAGTGGGGACTAAATTAGAGACCCAATCATAATAACTAATGGGTGTTATGATTTGAGCTTCATACATCCTTTTAACTTATTTTTCTATTAATGGCATAAGAATAGGGTTAATTCTCCTAAGATTTTATTTAAAGGGATTCTGATTCTCTTTAATTGGTATCTTATGTTGGATAATGCTGGTATCATAAGATTTAAGGTCTTCATAACTCCAGGTAAAGATATCTTGGAAATATTTAAACAAACTAATGTACTTCAAATTTTCAGCTGGAGGTAAGGCCTTAGATATCTTGATAAGCTTGGGATTTTATTCTGTTCCTCTGTTACATTCCACTATATCTGATCTTAGGGGCTCCATTTTAGGTTTTCTAGCTACATCATTGGATTCAAAGAAGTCTTCTAATGGGGCTAATCCCTTAGGCAAAAAAATTTCTTTGAGGTTTAAAACTTATGATTCATCATTAATTAATTCCGATATTTCTACTGTTTCTAATTTGTCTCTTTCTACTTTAGTGAATATAGTTGGTTCTATTTTATTTACATCATTTACATCAAATTCGTTATTTATGGTATAATATAATGTACAATCTGTGTCTATATTACAATTTTGAAACTCTCCCTAAAAATTCATGAAATTATAGATTTCTAAGTCTTGTGAAAAGATTTTCCAATACTTAAAATTATCAAGTATGATTGGCCTATGTCTTACCTCAGCAATGTACTAATGATTTGGCTGAAAGGGTAACCTGCATGTGCTGCCAAAAGTGGCCAAACTATGTGCTTGAAAATTTTTCTTTCTTGGAATAACAACAAAGTCAGTTTCAAGAAAACAATTTGTCAAGTCTAAAATGGTTTCTCTGTATTGGCTAAGTCTAGCATTATTAGCAAGATACTCTCCCTTGATTTGTTTTATGATAATTTCTGAGTCTCCCATGAAAAAAACTATTTTAGCTCCAAATTTTCTTACGATTTGCAGGCCTAGAACTAATGCTTCATATTCTTCCATGTTATTAGTGCATTTGAAATTTAAGCTGAACACATGTCCTTCTGAACGATCATTCTCTAAATTATAGATCCATACTCCAACTCCTGCTCCTAATCTATTTACAGAGCCATCAAAATCTAAATGCCACATAGACTTATGAGTTATATTATCACTATCGATTTCTTTGTGTTTTTCTTCTACAGCTATGATTTTATCTTTGTCATTATCTGAATTACATAAGATAAATAAGTCCAGATCATAATGCAATGAATAGATAGGATAATTCTGTGGTATTTCTGAACTACTTACCATGTATTTCATCAAATTTTCTCTATAAATTTTGCTTTGCTGACCAAATACAAAAATGGTAGCATATGACATGTCTAATTGCAGTGAGCCCTGTAATTTTTCTCCCCATGGGCGAGATAATAACATACCATATTTGGGAGGGATATCAACAACTACTATGTCCATAATAATACTCATTTTTGGGCACTGGACTAGAGTTACACACAGGTCTTTTATCAGGCCAAGGCATTTAACTTGACTAGAATCAAAGGAGAATAAGTCTTTGTATGGTTTTGTGATGTCTAAGTTCAATTTTCCATGACTACCTTAGGCTTTAAGTTATGAGATGCTCCTGAATCTAACATAGCATTATGTAAGATTTTATCATGAATGTTTAGGCTAATGTAGAATGGAGGTACACCCCCTTGTTGATGTTTTCAATTAACTTCAGGACCAAATAATAACTCAGGTTGATCATCATTGAGGTTAATAGCATATTTGCCTTCACCTATGTTTAGTGTTTCAGTGATTTTTGTTTTGTATGAATCATTTTTCACCAGCTCTGTTAAAAGAACTAGTATTTTCAATTTGGCTATCTCAATTTGGATATTGAATGGAATTTGAGTTTTTCCTAATTGAATGATTTCATCTTTACCAATTATGGTTTGTGTGTTTTTTCCTTTTTTATCAACAATTGGTAATTCAGTTTGGGTTTCAACTGTTTTGTTTTCAATTTTCTTGTCTAGAACCTTTTGAGTAGCAATTGAAGTTTGAGTAGCAGTTGAAGTTATGTCTACAATATTTGTACTGGAATTATTCTGAGTTTCTCTAGGGAGAATTTGTAGAGTTTTGGTCACAGAAGCTTCTACTATTTTCTTAGTTTGGGTTTGGACAGATTTATTAGTAGGAACTTCTGTGTTCTTTTTGTTTCTAAGGCTATATTATTTATGAACTTCGTAGATAGCAGATTCATAGCCTTGTTTATATTCAAAGGATTCTCCATATTCTAATTGTAATTGTTGTAACATGTATAATTCTTGTTCTTCTTGGGTAAGAAAAATAGTATTTTCATCGTTTATTCCCATTGAGTTTATCTGAGTGTCCTGATCTTCTTCATTTTGATGCGAAATTTTGGCATAGTTTTCTTCGAAAGGTGGTATAAACTATTGATTAGGTGCAACTTCTCTTGATTTACCAGTATTAGGATTTTTCCTAAAGTTGGGGTTTCTAATTTAGGAACCTTGTTGATTTTCTCACTGAGTTTTTATTTCCATGTTTTCTAATCTATCCATTAATCTTTCCATACTTTTAGCTAAACTATCTATCTTCATATCTAATGTGGATGGTTCTTCCTTAATGGTCACCCTACTTTCAATTCTCATCCTAACTCTTTTAGCTAATAAGTTAGCTTCTACACTAACTGCATCACTATGCATCTATTTTAAAGTTGTAGGGTTTCTTTCTCTTAATTGATAGGACATATCAACATCAAAACCATCAGGAAATTTGATTAGGGCCAAGTCTGGTGGAGGTATGATATTGACTCAAATTGCATTATAAATGTTTTTAAACCTAGTAAAGTAATCCTGAACATATTCATTAGTAGATCTCCTAATGTTTTCATATTCAGACAATATCTATAAAGGGTTTTTCTTTCTTTCCCATCTATTAATGAAAAATTGGTGAAAATCAGCTAAATCATAAATATGGTTAGCAGGTAAATATTTGAGCCATTTATTTACATATCCTGCTAATGTTTGTGAAAATAATCTGATTTGTACATCATCTTCATCAACTTCATGTAATTCAAAATAATCAGTCATTTTATTTACATGTTTTTGAGCATTATACTGACCAATACCATCAGACTAAAAAAAAATTACTCTGGTAATCTTGTGGCATGGCATGTAAAGGGGCCTGTAAGATGAAAGGGGCATATCTGGCTGCCATGGCTAATATTATAGCATGACTGGGAGGTAAAGTAGTGGTACTTGGGGATGAACTTGAAGTTCTTGGAGATTAACTTGAAGTGCTTGAAGATGAACTTGGAATGCTAGAAGATGTACTTGGAACACTTAAAGATGAGCTTGAAACTTTAGGTTGGAGAGGAAGTTTAGGTATGGATGGTTCTATGGAATGAACAGTGGTGGATATTATAGATGAAGTGGTACTAAAGAAATATGTATTTAAAATTTCAGAAGGGATGGTAGAACGCTTGGGGGTAGCAATAGTTAGGGCAGCGAATTCAACCGACTATTGAAAATAGGCTTCATCCATATCTTTAATCAAAGTTGAGGTTAAAACATCAATTTTATCATAAGTGTCTAAGAACTGTTGATATAAATCAAGTTGTATAGTTTTCTTCTTTGCTTCAATAAATTGAATAAATTTAGGGTTTATTACAGTATCAAAGATTGAGTTTTCAAATTTGGTTCTAAATAAAGAATGCTCAAATGATAATTGAATATTCTGTATGCTTGATAACTCTTTAGGAAGTGAATTTTCTTTGATTAACTGACTATTACTTCCTAGACTTTCTAATTTTTAGGTTTTCTTAAAATTCTATCAAGATCATCAACAATAGTAGCAGGTTGTGGATAAGGATGAGCCCTGGTATAATATGTTCTTTTAGAAGCCATAATTTTAACTTTCAATGATAATTTTTAACAACTCTTTTAAAAAACTTAATGTGAATGATGAGGAAAATTGTTTCCTTTAAGATTTATTTAAACTGAGGACTGATTTCCCCAGTATGGTCGCCAATATGTTATCACCCTAAAATTTCCCAAGAATTTTTATGTGCGTTAAAAAGAAATATCAGAGGTAAATATCATCCACTTTTGGAGATTAGGACCTAGCCTTCCTAATGCTCAGAGAAGGCTCTCTCTTAATGATTTAACTTTTTTGATTTAATAAATTTTAGGCTAGTTATGTATGCTTGTTTGGTTTGGTTTTGATTTGTTGGTGGAATTACTGATTTAGATGGATAGGTGCTTTTCAATTTTCCATTGGGCTATGGAGTCAATATACCTTGAAAATAGAACAAGACAAAATTACAAAGGAAGTGTTACAGGGTAGGATAGCTGAGAAAAATCAGATCTCAAGGCTGAATGGTGAAGTGGTTTTCAATCGGGATCAAGGAGCAGTTAAGGATTCCTTAAACCAGATAATGAAGGAAGGTGAAGGAGGTCAATCGAGATCAGAGAGAAATTAAGAATTCCCTAAACCAGATATCAGAATAAAAAATAAAAATGTATAATAGTTCAAAGAAGAGTGTATTTAAACAAATTCTACAGCAAAATTCCAATTATAACATTCAAATTTAGAACACATTAAAGTTTATGGAATACTTAATAAAAGAACATGAACAATTGAAATATATTTCACTGAAATAGCTCAACACATGAATCCTGTAAAGAAATGCCTTTATTACTTGTCCTGTCTATCAACTAGAAATAGTACAATAAGCCTTAGGTAGTAGATCAATCAGCTATAGAAATATTTAGAAATCCACCCCAATACTTCGAAATAATGAAGTATTTATACAAAACTTTAAACAAAATATACTGTCAACTGACTAGGATTTATTTAAGGAAATAAAATATCTTCATGCAAGAAGATAGTGACACCTATTAACTGACTGAGATTTGTCCCTATTTTATTTGATTGTTGTTTACTTGTTTCTTTCTTTCAACTATCTTTTCTTTCACGTTGTCTTTCTTTCACTTTGTTTTTCTTTCATCTGTCTCCTTCTACCTGTATTTGCTCTTTAATCTGTCATAGTAAATCACACCATTTTCCTACGTTTATTCATCTATAAGTTTGATTTTCATCATCCTCCAGTAAATTTCATCTGCCTTTGTGTATTTTTCAAATGTGGGCTTATTCACAAAACGGTGATTTACCTCATGTTGGAGGTAAAAGAAGTTTTCTAAACTCTAAAGGAGCACTTTGCCTATGGGAACTCCTTTCATTGTTGGACTGTTGGAAGTATCTTTAGCCACTTCCCTCATCTTCTTATCATAATCTTCATGCCTTATTAGTTTATCATTTATTACCAAAGGATTAGGCAAACCTTTCTGCCTCAATACATCAAATTTGTTCATAAACTTGTTCACTACAAGTTCCATTGTCTTTTTGTTCATAAACTTGTTCACTACAAGTTCCATTGTCTAACATTTGTCCTCAAGTTATATCATCAAATTTCTCTTGGAAATCAATTTCTTCACCTCTAATATTGTTTATGTTCTGTCAATTATTCCAAGTTCCTCTAATTCCTTTTTATTTTTAGAATTAAGGAATTTTATTATCTTAGAAGCTTCCTCTGGTTTATTTCCAATATTATATTTGAAATTTTGAATTGCATCACCAACCTCCTTTATCAATTAACTGAGCTAATGATATTGGCCCACAACTGTTTTTTTTCTTGGGCTAAAGGCTCTTTCAGTGATAACTCATTTTCTAACTTATGGATTCTTTTCGTTAATATATTTGCTTTATGTGCTTTTTCTTGATATATTACTTCTGCCAATTTCTTTGCATCTTCTAAACTCTTCAATTTTTCTTTGAGCTTGTTGATTTCAGTAGTTTGAATTGACATATCCTGCATTGCCTTGATTAATTTGTTGGTCTCATCAGTAGGATGGGTTGTTGGTACTGATGATGTTTTTGTTGATGTAGTTGTTGGAACTGTTGTTGATACTGGAGCTGATGTAGGAAATGGGGCTGATGTAGAAGCTATAGGAATAGCAGTAATGGGATCTTCTTCCATGTTGGATTGCTTTTCCTGCACTAGCTTGTCCATTTTTGTTTCCATTTTTTTCAGTTGATTTTTCAACTGAATGATGAGATCCATCATTTCATCCTTTTTATTATTATTTTCCAAAACCTCCTTGGTTTTTGGATGTTCATTAGTTGGTAAATTTAGTTTTTTCTTCAGTGTAGCTATGTCTACATTTTTCTTCTTGATAAGCCCTTGTTCTACTTTAATGTATTTTGGATTATTACCAACTTCCATTACCAAATATTCAAGTGACTTTATCTTGTTATCCTTTGCTTGTTATGAAGCTTTCTCTAGCTTAAACCATGTCTTTATATTTTCTAGAGAATTCTGCAACTTTTGGACACTTAAAGCTTTATGTGTCATGGTGGAATAGATCATTTCTCCTACTTGTTTGTGAAACTCAATCTGTTCAATTGGATGTACATCTTTGGCAGGAACTTCAAAGGTTATTTTAGTATAATCTTCTGATGTTTTAGGGGCCTTCACCTTTATCTATAGAAATGTCATCTACATCTTCCTTGTCTTGAGGTCATAAGCTGAAAGCAACCTACTCTGATCACTAGGAGTTTGCTTCCAATACTGTGCATATGTTACAACCTTTAATGCTTCATTTATGTTTTAATCTCTTTGTATTTTTCCATGATATCCTTCTCTTTTTCAACTGGTTTTCTAGATGATGAAACCTCTACACTATGTTGCTTCTGTGTAATTTGTGCACTGGAATTTGATGGAATATGTGTTTCTTCTGAAAGTGTTGGAGGTGCATCATCTTTGACAACAATATCTGTCTCAATGGTTTCAACTGTATCAACTATATCTTCCTGCTCTATCACTAGATTTAGCCTGGTCTTCTTTATATACATAAGCTTGAATTTTGTATGAGAAGTTGTTTCTGCAGAATAAGAGCCTTCCTCTCTTGCCCTCTTTGAATTTATGTCCTGTGGGGTTGGAGTAAGTAGGATGGAACTAGTATCAACCTGTTTCTCTAACTTCTGTAAAGTGTTTTCCAACCACTCTGATTGGTTGGAATACTTTTCAATTTCAGGCTTTGACTCATGAATGAAAGGAGTCAATTTGAATTTAACTCTCAATTTACTTATGACACCCAAGGGGTCATATGGCCATTTGAAAATGCTGCTGAACTTAAGCTCTTGTAAACATTTTTTTGCTTGTTGTCCAGGATTCCTACTATTACAATAAAAGGCCCTAGCTGGTTTTTAATATTGAAATGAGTCTTCTTTTTAGCTCAATGGAAATTGATTTCATCTGAATTCAAAATCTTTCTGATGTATTCCAAAGAAAATATCCTCATTGGGACATATTTGGGAAGCTTGTATGGAGTTAGTTGGCTTCCACACACTGTGATTCATGTATGATTCTGGTATAAATACCAGTCTCCTGTTTTACTCTTACCTAACAACTATAGAAACTTTTTGATCTCTTCACTGATTCTAGGCTGAATGCTACTACTTAGTATGTTAACTACTGCATAAAAAAAAGAATCAATGAAGTATTTGAAGTTGAATTTAGTGGAATCCTTTCTTATCAAGGATTTCCAAAAGACAAGAGCTCGGGGATTACCCTCTATGTCCAGTTTTTGGAGGCTAATTGCAAACCTTTCTAATTGGAAAAATATAAAAATATGAAACAAAACTAAGGAGTATTTGAATACTTCTTCTTCTGGCACTTTGAATAGCTGATCATGGATTGCATCTGCTAGGCATCGGGCAAAATTGAATATTGTAGCTAGAGGCTGACCTGGGCAAAATATTGATATGAAACCAAGAATAGATGCATCTACATGTTCATCAATGAAATATCCTAAAATACATGACGACATGGTTACAATCTACTTGGTTCTTTATAAAAACATAGAAGCTGAGTATGGAGGATGGTTTTTAGGGGTTTCTACTGATGGAGGGAGGAAAATTTGAAAGATTTGGAATCTTTTTGGGAAGTCTAGATTCAAGTAAAGCTCAGTAAGGGTTTAAATGGATAATGGCACTTCATCAGGTTGTGGATCTGCAACGTTTGATTAATATATGAGCAGTGATTGTGAATAAGATTTCTTGGTTTGGGGTCACTAAGGCTCTTTCATTGGGTAAATAGCTTATTTGGCATAATCTGATGAGTTCTTGGAACTGATAGGTCTATGGGAATATGTATTTGGGTAGATTTGAATCCCACAAATGGATATTGTTAGGGTCCTGTGATTTGGCTAATTAGCAAGCCAAATGATAGTGTAACATCAAACCAATATTTGGAGCCCAAGGACCTAGCCTTCCTGGACTCAGAGAGGGCTCTCTCTATTTGTGTAAGGGATATATGTGTGTTTGCTTATTGTGTTCTTGATTTTAGGCTAGTTATGAAGTAGGTTTGTTGGTTTTGGTTTTTAGGTTGTGAGGGATGAACTGATAAAAGACATAAGATAGGTAAAAAGATGTCAGATAAACTGGGCTATGGGGTCGAAAAGGTCAAGAAAGCTTTCAAGTGGTGATACAAGGTTGCTGAAGGGCCGATTTGAGCGAGGTACAATGGATATTTGGGCAAAATGGAGTGAGATGGACATTAAACTTGTGAAGAACAAAGGATTTCAAACATAAATAGTTTAATAGCTGAGATAAACATGGTAGGGAAAACCATTAATCATGAGAAATGTAACTGTAAACTGATCAATGCATTGAAATAAACATTCAAGCCATGCATAGAGATATATGACTCTCTAACTTTAGGAAATGGCTATCAGACTTTGGGGAAATACATTTAAGACAGACAAACAACTGAAATCACTATGTAGGAACACCTAAACATAGTACTTCAAGCTACTGGGCACTTTGGAAACAATATTGCATAGTTTTAGGCAAAGGGCAAGATCAGTACAAGACCTCCTTGGTTCAACAAATGATAATATAATCAATCAAAGAGAGGTTTCATAGGTGGATATATGGATAGCCATGAGTAAGAATGGCACACCGTAAATCATACTTAGCATGCATAAAACCATAAATGAAACAAGAAAACAATATTTTTAAGTTATTAAAGAGAAATCAAGAATTCTTTAATGTGACTAAGAATGAAGAAAACATTGAAGCTATAAAGAAACAGGAAATTTGAGGTGCCTCCAAGGGCATGTCTCAAATCTATTCTCTAATATCTTATAGCAAGCAAGAAACATGGAATTATGAATGAAAACTAGGAAACAAAACAGAGAGAGAGACACTATACCATTCTACCAAGTCATGGAATCCAACAACAATCCTTTTTCATCATCCAAGAACATCCAAGAAACTATCCAAAAGCATGAGACAAGTATTTATTCCAAAGCTTATATGACCATATATTGCTTCTATTCATCAATTTCAGCCTTGTTTACAATGAAAGCCTTTGGAATATATAGGCCAAAGTGAGGAAAACCTCTTAGTTCAACTTGCAATCTCATTGGCCTATCCAAAATATATGATTTTGTCCTTGAGGCTTTGCAAAGCCCAAGGCACAAAATATCTAATAAAATATCTCAACAATGCTAAAAAAGGGAAATATATTGACTTTTCATAATTTATCATGTACAAAAATAGCTAAACGCACATGAAGAAAAATCACTTTTGAAAGGTTCAATTTTTACAAAAATACTCAAAAAATACATCAGCAAAAGCTCCCCTGACTTGCCGGCAACTTTTGGAGGCCTTCCCGATGTCAAAATGAGGCCCATGATAGCTCGTTGGAAAGATATGAGTGTATAATTTCTGAAAATGTTTATTTTTCTCCAAAATGACAACTAGGAGTCCTCCAAAAAAAGACTTGTGTGTAAAAACCCAAAAAATAGGCCTTGCTGATAAACGGGGCAGAGTGTAGAAAAAGCAAGTGTTTTTCGCCATTTTGGGGGAGAAAATGATCTTCAATTGATCTAAAAATCACTGAGTATATGCCCCTGAAATTATGGCATCCAATGATACCATTTTCATCCTTTGAGGATGCCCCAAACTGAAATGGAGATGCTCATGAGTTTTAGCCAAAAACCCAAAAAATGACAAAAAACCAAAATTTGTCGAATTTCACCCAAATTTTGCGCGCATGACCCTCAAGGGTTCTTAGAAACATGCTGTGAAGCTGAGGCAAAAATTTGGAGCTTTGAGGTGTCTTTCCTCAATTTTGGTGTCGGGCACTTCCTTTGAGCCTCCTTGAGTTTTTCTTGAGTGACCTTCAATTCTCGCTGGGCAAACTGATTTAGCTTCTTGTAACGCCCTATCATCCTCCGTTGAAGGTCCAAGTCTCTATTTTCCTTCTCCAATTTCTTCTCCAAGTGATCATTAACTCTCTCAAGCCATGCTTCCCAATTGTTCTCTATCTCTTGTTCGAACAATGCAGTGAGAGGGGTAGATTGGAGAAGAGCATCTTCTTCTTCCTTTTGTTTCTCAAGGGCCTTTTTGAGCCCCATGGTTCTTGGCCTCTTTCGCCTGGGCTGATTTTTGCCTTCGCTCTCATCGAAATCACCCATGAGTTCTTCCAATCTCATTTGTGCTTTGGAGGCCTCCTTTTTGTATTTGATTGCCCGTGTCTCATATACAACCATATGGACACTCATGTTTTTTTTTAACTTGAAAAAAATGATTGAAGTTCCTAGCCCTCTCAAATTCAGTCCTCAAAGCATCAATTTGGTTTTCTCTATTGATTAAGAGAGTTTCAAGGATTCAGGCTTCATTGTCGCTATCATCACTTTGAATTTGAATGATGTCGAATTCCCTTTCCTTTTCATGACTGCTTTCTTCTTTCTCCTTTCCTTTGCTTTGGGTGGATCTTTTAGTCTTCCTCCTCTTGGGAAATTCGACAATGGGCTTCTTGGGAAATTTTCCCTTGCTTCGGAGGGCCCTAGTCACATTTGGAGTTACAACTCTAGGCACCCTTTTTCTTGATGTTCGGGGCTTGGCCACTTTCGAAGAAGAGAGCATTGCCCCTTGCCTAGGAGAGACAGCTAGCACATGCTCTATTGGCTCTTTACCCTTGTCACTTTGCTCATCATTCTTGCTACTGTCTTGGATTTCTTCATGGATGCCTTGGCTGTCCTTTTGAATTTCCTTTTGAGTGTTTTCCTCCTCACTGTGTTGCACCTGTTTATCATGCTGCCCCTCTTCTTCATGAGGTTGTTGTTCATCAACATGAGGATGCTCACTCTCACTGTGCTGACCCTCTTCTTCATGAGGCTGTTGTTCATCAACATGAGGCTGCTCACCCTCACTGTGCTACACATCTTTATCATTCTGCCCTTCATCATCTTCAGGAGTCTGTTGTTCATCATCATGTTTCTTTTCATCATGCCCTTCTTCCCCTTGCTGTTCTGCCTCACTGTATTCTTCTGCCCCTTGCTGCCCTATTTCACTATGATGCTACTCATCATCATCTTCCTCATCATCCCCTTGTTGCCCTGTTTCATCATGCTGTTGCTCATCATCACTTTCCTCTTCTTTCTTATGCTCTTCTTCCTCATCATGTTCTTTTGTTTTTTCAATGGGAAATTTGAGCTTCTTGGGAATAGGCTTGCTTGAAGAAGGTGAAGGATGGTGAGTGGAAGGTGAAGGAGATGTATGAAATGAAGGGACAGTGGCGAAGTCCGGATGTGTGATGAAAGTATCCCAAGAGACCTCCTTCTTCTAAAGCTGATGAAGAATGATTACTTTGATGAGGGAGTGATGGAAGAGGTAGGCTGTCTGTTGAGAAGGAGGATTTTTCTGAACAATGGAGGCCATTTTCTCAATACTTCTATGTAGGAAGAAAGGGATATTTAGCAATTTGGCCCTCGCGAAATGCATGAGCAATCGGATACGATAGGCATAGACTCAGGAGAATCTTCCCTCGCAAGTGAAGTATTTCATGATGATCTTCATGAGGGGGGCGTAGCTAGTCAAAAGATATGAGAAGAGTAAAATGGATGGACATGAATCTCTATGCTCAGGCTTCAGAAAAGGCTTGTATTCTTCTAAGTCCAGGTGGCTTTGTTTAAACTACTTCTCCCCAAAATAACGGATTTTGGTGACCTTGGAAATGGACCTTGGAGAGAATTTGAAATTTAGGCCTGCCAGCTGAAAATGCTTCTCTTGAAACCTCAAAGCGCAAAGATGTGTCAAAGGGGAATAACTCTTCACCTCTTGCAATCTTTGGAAAAAATCTAGACACCCAACCTCATGGATTTTAAAAAGGACCGATGGATGAGCATTTACTTCTTCAATGGAAACATGCTCAAACCTCTTGTGAAGGTCGCTCCTGCTGTCTTTCCTGGGAGGCATCTTGTTTTGAATGTTCTTTGCAACACCAAGCAGTCTCAAAAGGCCTTGGCGATGTTTTTCTCAACCACACCTCTGTTCTCCTTGCTAGTCACTGTTTGACCAAGACAAAATACTTCAAATGCTTTGTGGATCAGTCCTCCAGCACCAACTTTCTGCTTTTTGTAAATCACTGTTTTGTCCTCTTTTGTGCCAACAACAAGTAGTTATCAAATAAAAAGCACACAGTCAAATTGTTACAGTGTTTGGGTAAGGTCACAAGGATATTTTGTGTTTTGGTAGAAACAAGACAGCCTTGTATTTAGACAAAGACAAAAAACAACCTCCCTCAAACAATGCTTCTTTTGCTGTTTCACCGGTTCTTATACACAGGTAGACAAAAGAACCCTAAAATTGATTCAAAGGATTTTCATAGCATACTTTGTTTTATGGAAATCTGATGGCTGCACTGAGTTTTGCTCTTTTTCAACACAGAGAAGACTTTTTCAAAATGACAAGGCTTTGAGACTATGACCATTGTTTCCCCTTTGATTTTTAACAAAGTCTTCTCTTCTTTTCCTGTGGGCTAATCAATGTTTTTAAAAGGCAGTCAGAGGTCCTTTAAGATGGTTTTAAACATCCACCCAACAATGTAAAAAATTGTAACAATCATAGCAACAGAACACTCTGAGTTTGCTCAGAAACACTGTCCTCTAATCAATCTCTCTCTCTTGGCATTTATAGCAATAACACCTTTTGATTTTGGACCAAAATCCTCACCCATTTAAACATTTTTTTGACCTTAAGATCACTGCTTTCCTTTTACAAACATTGTTTTGACCTTATATTTTCCAACAGACATTAATTTTGTTTTCACCACTGCTAGGACACCTTCAACAACTTGAAAACCCTCTACCACTGTGTTTTTTTGCCTTGAAATTAGTGTTATGGCTTATCACTATTTTTTAGGGCAGTTTTAGGCCTTTTGAAACTAATGCAAACACACCCCTTTTTACTATAATAATCTTGGGCAATTATGGCCACAGAAACCTCGGATTTTGTTAGGTCCCTATATCACTAGTATAGTCCCTTATTATTGTTAGTGTAACCCCCTTATTGTTATTATTGTACCCTTGTAACCCCCATTTTTTTATTATTGTGCCCTTAAATTATTATTGTTAGGTCGGCTAGGATTACATTGTGGCCCACTAGGATTACATTATGGCCCCATGGACTCCTATATATAGAAAGGAGGTTTTGTAAATTGTATCATCCAAGAATTGTGCATTTATGTAATGTATTGGAGGTTGCCCCCTCGAAGTGGCTTATTTCTAAGACGTTGATATCTCTTTTCTTCTATTTTTGAAGCTGGTTACACAACATTTGGTATCAGAGCTTTGGATTCTAGGGTTTCGCTGCTCCAAACAGGTCATCGTGCAATTTTCGCTATAAATTTTTTTCTACGAAGTTTCAGAAGCTGAAATTTTTAGGGTGCGAAGCCGAAATCCTGAGGAAGATTTTCTAAAAATTTTAGAACTTGGTTCGCAATATTTTCGGAGATATGATCCGTGGAAGTTAGGTCTTTTTTCAGGCTCCTAAACAGGTCATCGTGGCATTTGCGCTATAACGTTTTTTCTACTGAGGTTCAGAATCTGAAATTTTTATGGTGCGAAGCTGAAATCTGAAAGTTTTCAAAAATTCAGATCTTGGTTCGCCATATTTTTGGAGATATGATGTGGAAGGTAGTGCTTTTTGAATACTTGAATTTCATCTCAAGAAATTAATCGAGAGGGCTACTTCAGTGCTGAATTTCAGATATAGAAGAGCCGCAATCACAGAGATAATACAATTTCAATATCGAGCTCCTCAAAAGCAAGTAAAAGGTGTGTATTTTTTTTCCGAATTGCATAAGTCTTGTTTGAAGAATCAATTTGAATTGATTGCAAGGGCATATTGTAGAATAGATATCAGTATTGGATTATAAAATGGCCCCAAAAAAGAATTCAACACCCATTAAGCCTTTGGAAAGCTCTACTATGACTCATGAAGATGAAGAATTGCAACATGATCTATCAAAATTGCAAGAGCAAGTGCAACAAATTTCACTCTCGCAAAGAGCAACAAAAAATGAAATGGAAGTTTTGAAGAAAGGCATGGAAGCTAAGATGGATGGCGTGCAAGCTAAGATGGATGGCATGGAAGCTAAGATGGATGGCATGGAGGCTAGCATGGAATCTAAGATGGATGACATGGAAGCTAAGATCGATGAGAAAATGGAAAACATGAAGAATTTTCTAAAAGCAGACATGGAAGGTTTGACAAAGTTGATACAAGAAAAGTTTCCTAATGGTGAAAATATAGTAGAAGAACCTCATGATGAGAAAAAAATAAATGTTAATCGTGATTTCATAAACTCTAATGTTGGCGGGAAGAACCACCATATTCCAAAGATGGATATGAGGAAGTTTGATGGAAAGGATCCTATAACATGGATACTACAGATGGAGCAATATTTTGATCTCCATAACGTGCAAAACACACGAAAGGTACGCATTGCAACTTTACATTTAGAACAAAATACATTTGTATGGTATCGATGGCTTTGCTCCCGTAAAAAAATTGTCACTTGGTCAATTTTTACGGAGGAAATGATAGTACATTATGAGGATACAAAGAGCAACACCTTCTTTAGCCAATTGATAAATCTCAAACAAAGGGTTTAGTGGGGCAGCACATTGAGGACTTCCAAAAATTGAATATAAGGGTAACTGATATTCCAGAGGAACACAGGATTGATCTCTTCATAGGCACTTTAAAGGATAACATCCAACATGAAGTTCGCGTTTTGGAACCTGATTCATTGGAGAAGGCATTCAGGTTGGCAAGAAAAGTTGAATGTAAATTATGGCGACAAGGAAGCCTACCACTCAATTCTATAAAGAAGGAAGTGTTGCTACGCCTAGATTTCCACAACCTACAAGGTTGACACCACAACAATTGTAAGAAAAAAGAGAAAAAGGGCTTTGCTACAGTTGTGATAGAAAATACACCAAAGGTCATAAGTGTGCTGAAAAGAAATTATTTTACATAGATTATGAAGAAGAAGAAGAAAATGAACAAGAAGAGGATACACAACAGGAACCAACCATAGAAGAGGAAGAAATGAATCCAACCATATCATGTAATGCACTGGCAGGAATTACCGCTCCTCAAACTCTCAAGATAGCAGGACAGATCAAGAAGAAAAAAGTAATAATGTTGATTGATTCAGGTAGCACCCATAATTTTATTCATTGTAAGGTAGCCAAGGAATTAAATTGTTTCCTATACCCAGCACCAGAATGCCAAGTGATGGTTGCAAAAGGAGGAACTATATATTTCTCTGGGAAATGCCATAATATCAAGCTAACCATGGGGGAATATGTATTGACTAGTCCAATGCTTTCCATTCCTATGGGAGGTGCTGATGTTGTACTAGGAGTACAATGGTTACAATCTTTGGGGACGGTAGCTTTTAATTTTCAAGAACTTTCATGAAATTTTTTTCAGAAGGAAAGGAAGTCGAATTACGGGGTATTGCAGGGAAGTCGGGAAAGATAATAAGCTCTAATGCTGTCATTGAGAATATGATGCGAGGTGTTGTCCTTGATGGCAACCAACGAATGAAGAAGATGAAGACATGCGGCTGATGACATGTGTTGTCCTTGGAACGACGACATTGAGGTGACCTTCTTAAAAAACGGTGGACTTGACAGAAATGAATATGTAATCCAGTGTATGATATATGATCAATTTTTTGAAGCAATATGATGCGGAATGCATGTGAAAAACAACCACTTGATCAAGATGATGGCAACTTACTTAATGAAGTTGTGCTTGCTAGAATATGTTCTTGAAGAGCTAAATATGATGTATCTATAGTGTGTACAGAAGGCAGTGAAGAAAAGAAGTCAGCATGTGCTAAATCTATGATGAAAAGAGTATGTCTCAAGGCATACGCGGATATGTCTAGGGGAAGTCGTGTATGCATGCGGGAAAGAACGTGATAAGTCGCGTATGGGAAAAAGCGCTCAAAAGGTGCAAAACCAGGGGTGACCCTCATGGTATTGACCCATTGTATTGGGTAATGATTCGTCTAAAAGACCCCATCCAGGAATACCATTGGAAGTAATGTAGTTTTGGGCTCATGGTATTGTTTTGGCTCATGGTATTGAAAAAAGGCTCTGTGATGATAAAAAAAGAGGATAAGCCTATATAAGACAAATTCATTATGCAATCATGCAAGTGGGGCAGATGTCTGAGCTTGAATGGGAATACACTTCTCTAAAGTATATACGTATGGAAAGGGTAAAGGTTTGATAATAGATGGAATCTATGATGCACGTATGAAGAAATGATGAAGCGGAATATCTAGATCTGGAATGTATTTGTATCTGCTAAATATGTTTATGGAAGGCTTAGATCTGAGATGAGGCGAACATCTGTCTGAAGTAAAAGGGTAAATCTGAACTGAATATCTGATCTGAAGAAGTATGCTACTCTATAATAATTGAAGATCTATACGCTAGTTCGCCGCAGAGGAAGCGCGTATATACGCGGCTTCGCTGAAGAGAAAGCGTGTATGCGCAATGAAATATACACAGAGGTATACGTTGGTTTGTGTGAACAGAAGCGCGTATATACGCGACATCAGTGAAGTGAAAGCGCGTATGCAAACTAGGGTTTGCTGAAGCATGGGGTATGAAACATCTGATCTGTTCTGCTGTATTACTGTTATCTGATCTGTATTGTCTGAATTGGTAAGTATCTGTTGGTGATGTAGGTTTGAGCTTAAAAGTAAGGAAAGGGTCCAGTCTAAAAATATGATGAAACGTGGCCTGCAAGTGGTGTCCTAGTGGAAGCTTTGGATCCAGTGTGAAAATTGATGAAACGTGGTCCATAGAGGTGCTGAGGGTTGTAGCCTTCAGTCAGGGGGTTGTAGCTCCCTTCCAGGTGAGGCTGGTAAACAAGATCAGGGGGTCGTAGCTCCCTTCCAGGAGAGGCTGGTAAACGAGTCGGGGGGTTGGAGCTCCCTTCCAGGAGAGGCTGGTAAACGAGCGCAGGTGGGTGCCTGCGTGCTGGTAGAGTCTGCACCAGCACATATGTTGTAAGATGTTTTCTCTATAATAAAATATTGAAGGCTGAGCAACTGCGGCGGTGGTTTTCTCCCGACTTGGGTTTCCACCTAAAATCCTGGTGTTCATGTGTGATGCTTATGTGTGATGGTTTATTCTGTTCTTACTGCACATGTTTATTGTTTATAGAACATCTAATGAATGAATGATGGAATGATATAAGTGAAGAATTAATGGCATAATTAGATCTCTGTGTATACACGAGTTTTATGAAGGATATCCGCGTGTATACGCTAGTTGGCTTCAGCAAAGTAGTGTATGGGTTTTAGAGCATGGAAAAGTAAAAAGTTTTAGTTTGCCCTAAATACTGATTCACCCCCCCCCCCTCTCAGTATTTTTCCCAACAATTGGTATCAGAGCAGGTCCTTCTGCAGAAGCTTGATCGCTTGAAGGAGATCCGTCGCAATGGGAAGTCAAGAAGGAGTAATGTCTATAAAGCCACCTTTATTCAATGGAAGCAATCTGATATTCTGGAAGGTACGTACAAAAGCATATCTGCAAAGTCTTGGTGCAGATGTATGGGCAATCGTGGAAGAAGGTTATCAATACCCGGCAAGTATTCCTACTGATGCAGCTGAAAGAAAGAAGTATGAAATCAATGCCAAAGCAGTGAATTGTCTTATTGGGAAGCATGTTTGAATCAGAATTTGCTAAAGTGATGCAGCTACATTCAGCAAAAGATATATGGGACAAAATCATTTTAAGCTATGAAGGAGACACAAAGGTAAAAAGTGCAAAACTCCAAACTCTTAGAATTGAATATGAAAATTTGAAGATGCATAGTGATGAGAGTGTTGCCAGTTTCTTTCTTCGTCTGGATGATATTGTAAATCGAATGAGAAAATTGGGTGAAACCATAACTGATACTACTCTGGTGGAAAAGGTCTTAAGATCCTTGACTTCAAAATTTGACTCTAAAGTTTCAGCTATTGAAGAAAGGCAAGATCTGCAAACGCTTACTATTGTTCAATTACATGGTACTCTGACTGCTTTTGAAATGAGACAAGAAGGTCCTTCTCAAATAAGAGAAGCTGCTTTTAAAGCATCTACAAAAGGAAAGGAAAAGGAAGTTGTCAAAGAATCCAGCTATATATCCGATGAAGAAGAAGCGAATTTCGTGAGAAATCTCCAACTAGGTACTGGAAGATTCAAAGGTAAGCTTCCCTTCAAATGTTTTGAGTGTGGAAAAGTTGGTCACTATGTTGCTAAATTTCCTTATAGAGAAAAGCATGGTAAAGGGAAACAATTTGAAAAGAGAAAGAGTTATTATGCAAAAGAAGATGATGATGAAGTGTCTAGTGAAGATGAAGAAGATTCTGACCATGATCTGAAAGTGCTCATGGCAAAGAAGCAAAAGAAGAAGCCTACTCGAAACAAGGAGATACCTCAGAAATCATGTATAGAAAAAATTGAAGAAGATGAACCAGGTATTAATCATTGTTCTTGTCTCTTACTTAATTGCATGTGCAAAGATTATGACAGTGAAAGTGACAGTATGGATCCAGAAGTTTCTGACGAAGCTCTACAAATACTCATGGCAAAGAAGGAAAAGAAGAAGGCCACTTGTAATACTCTTCTTTGTGCAAAAAATAGTGAAGATAGTAAAGTTGTGGAAGCTATCAAGATCAAAGTTGAAGAACAACAAAAGGAAATTGATACGAAAGATTCTATTTACAAAGAGATGACCTCTCAAATGAAAGATCAAATAGAAATGTTGAATGGACATGTGGACAAGTATCAAAGGTTTCATACTTATGCATCCAATCGAATTAAAGAACTAGAAGCAGATCTTGAAAAATCAAGCAAGAAGAATGAAGGACTTGAAGCTGCAATCATCTCTCTGCAGGCAGATCTAGAAACATCAAGTAAGAAAAATGAGAAACCTCTACAATCATTTGAAAAGGAAGGCCTTGAAGCAGAAATCATATCTCTCAAAGAAGATCTGGAAAAATCAAATAAGAAGAATGAAGAGCTAGAACAAACATGTGAAGAAAACGAAAATTGGTTGAAAGAAGAGATCCTAAATCTGAAGGATCAAGTAGAAGATGGAAGAAGGAAAGAAGAAAGCATGACAAAGCAATGTCAAGCCTTGGAGGTTGAGGTAAACATTCTCAAAGGTAAATTAGAAGAAAGGTTAAACTTTTGAGGTTTCAAGATAGTACTAACACTTTGGACAATATTCTAAGTAATCAAAGGTCTCCTGCTATCAAACTTGGTCTTGGTTTCCATGAAACTGTTAAAGGTGAATCTAGCTCACAAGGAAGTGCTAAAAATTCAGAGGATGTCAATGCAAAACCTGAAGTGTTGAAAGAAATAAAATATCAACCAACAATCATGAATTCTCAAAGGAATTCATTCAAGAGCATTGAATGTTTTAAATGTCATAATTATGGGCATGTTGCAGCAAATTGCAGGAGCAGATCATTTCAGCCACAAACAAACAGGTTCTACTCAGAAAGGTACTCTAGTTTCTTTAGGGGATATTGTTTCTCATGTAACATGTATGGACATAAAGCAGTTGATTGCAAAAGGAGAAAGATTAGAAATACTCATTATGATTCTTATGCTTATTTCTCTGGACACATGAGATGTTATTCTTGTAACAAGTATGGTCATGTAGAAAAGGAATGCAGGTTGAACAGATCTGAGAAAGTGGACAATTTTCAGCACACAAATAGAAAGTTCAAACAAATCTGGAAAAGGATGGAGGACCGATCAGAAACGTAGGGAATTCTGACCCTACTGCAATCATCCGCTTCTGAAGCTTACTTCTTTGATTGACTGCAGGAATGATGTGGGATACATTATCAGATTTAGTAATGTATCGTCACAGGGGAAGCAATGTATGATGTCTCTCATGGTTGATTTGATTATTTTGGTTATATGTATTTTTGACAGTGCATCTGGTGTGAAGAAAAGACAGGAACAGAAGGTAAAATTGCAGGAGGAGATGAAGGTGTGAAATTTTCTATATTTCACTTTCCATACACGGGTTATATGAAACAAAGTCGCGTATACACGCGCGTTCCAGCAGACACAACCGCGTATGCATTGATGATAAGAGAATTTATCTGATAACTGAAGATCTGGAGCAGAGGTCCAGGGGGAGCATCAGTCTGACTGATAATAACTATAGTTTTGACTTTGTATCAGCTTAACTTATCAGTTCTAAATGATGATGATATGATACTTGATGTCTTATGATGAATTTTATGGATAAGTCATGTTTGCTTGTTGAATGAAGAATATTCATAGATGAGTTGGAAGTCATTTGATTCAAAAATAAGAATGGATCATGCAGAGTTTGTTACTATGGTTGAGATCTGTTGCCTACATATATTACTTCATGTTAACTCTTGAAGATCTTGATGATATTGGACCACATGGATGATTGCTTGACACATATTTGAAGATATCATTCTGGAATGATAATCTCTCTTGGAAAGATTGTATTGATGCTGCAAAGAATCTGAAGGCTTGGTTACTAATGTGCTTATGTTACAACCGTTGGATGATACTTGAAGACACAACTACATTGTTCTATCTATCTGTAGTCCAGGGAAGCATTCAAATATCTCAGAAAGAAGCTGAACACTGTCTATGTCTCACAGAGGACCAGATCTGGTTAAATTTAGAAGATGGCATTGTATACGCGGGTTTCCTGAAAAACAATCGCATATATACGCGAGTTCATTCACAGAAAACCGCGTATATCTGATTACTGACAATTTCTACTTGGAGTCAGCTCTCTTCAGCACAGCTGCAGTGCTGTTTGGTATCTCTGATACTGTTTGGTATATCCGGTGGTGTTCCAGTTCTCATAAATCTATTTCTCATGTTTTGATAAAGATGCCTTAATGATTTGTTGGTGAAAGTGTTCAGGATGCACAAACTAAGGGGGAGCCTTAGTCATATGACAAGGATGCTTGGATGCACAGATTCAGGGGGAGCATTAGCGTTGCTAAGTATAATGCATTGTTGGCATTATGATGGTTCTGATATATGATCTCTCTTGAGGTCTCTTTGGTATTGGTTATAAATGGTCATATGTGTAATTTGATGAAAAGGTCTTGTTGAGACCCATGATGTAAAAATTGTAATATTCAGTCATGTAAGGACTTGTCAAATTTGTAAACCCACTTGGTTGGGTAGCTGAGTCAAGTGTGTAAACCCACTTGGTTGGGTAGTTGAGTCTCATATGTAAATCCACTTGGATGGATATTTGATGTAAGTATGAGTCTTTGGTGATAGGAAGTTCATAGAGTCATGTACTTCATTGGAAAATTTGTTTGAAGATTCAGCATGAACTTAGGGGGAGCTTGGTCACTTCAGTATATATCAGATCTGCAGAACGCTTCTTCTACATGAGGAGAAAAGGGGAGAGTATGTTGGTGTTGATCCGCCCTTTGCCCTTGATGTCAAAGGGGGAGAGTGACATGGTGTTTGAATGAAGATAATGATGTCAAATATTTGGGAGAGTGACATGGTGTCATTATATTCTTAATGTATCTATTTGTTGTGGTATCCAAACACCATCGTGGTTGCCATCAAGTCCAAAGGGGGAGATTGTTGGAAAGATGATGTAGAGTGTTTTCCTTGATGGCAACCCACTGAATGAAGATGAAGACATGCGACTGTTGACATGTGTTGTCCTTGATGGCAAACCACCTGATGAAGTTATTCTTGACTTGATGGACTTGGTAAATGATGTAAATCTGATGTGATATGATGTTTGTTGACAATATGATGCTGAGTTTTGTCCTTGAAAGGCAACCCACTTGATGAAGATAATGGCAACTTACTTGATGAAGTTGTGCTTGATAGAATAGGGTTTGATGTACTAAATCTGATGTATCTACAGTGTGTACAGAAGGCAATGAAGAAAGGAATTCAGCATGTGCTAATTCTATGATGAAAAAGAGTATGTCTCTAGGCATACGCGGATTGGCCTAAGGGAAGTCGCGTATGCACGCGGGAAAGAACGTGATAAGTCGCGTATGGGCAAAAGCGCTCAAAAAGTGCAAAACCAGGGGTAACCACCATGGTATTGACCCATTGTATTGGGTAATGATCCGCCTAATTGACCCCGTCCAGGAATACCATCGAAAGTAATGTAGTTTTGGGCTCATGGTATTGAAAAAAGGGGCTCATGGTATTGAAAAAGGATAAGCCTATATAAAGAGATGAAATTCATTATGCAAATCATGAGAGTGGGAGCAAGATGTCTGAGCTTGAATGATACTTCTCTATGAAGTATATCTGTATGGAAAGGGTAAAGGTTTGATAATAGATCTGAATCTATGATGCACCTATGAAGAAATGATGAAGCGGAATATCTAGATCTGGAATGTATTTGTATCTGCTAGATCTGTTTATGGAAGGCTTAGATATGAGATGAGGCGAACATCTGTCTGAAGTAAAAGGGTAAATCTGAACTGAATATCTGATCTGAAGAAGTATGCTGCTCTGGAATAATTGAAGATCTATACGCTACTTCGACGCGGAGGAAGCGCGTATATACGCAGCTTCAGCGAAGAGAAAGCGCGTGTGCGCAATAAAATATACACTGAGGTATACGCCGGTTTGTGTGGACGGAAGCGCGTATATACGCGACATCAATAAAGGGAAAGAGCGTATGCAAAATAGGGTTTGCTGAAGCAAGGGGTATGAAATATCTGATCTGTTCTGCTGTGTTTCTGCTATCTAATCTGTGTTGATAAGTATCTGTTGGTGATGTATGTTTGTGCTTAAAAGTAAGGAAAGGGTCCGGTCTGGAAATATGATGAAACGTGGCCTGCAAGTTGTGTTCTATTGAAGTTGTTGGATCCAGTGTGAAAATTGATGAAACGTGGTCCAAGGTGGTGCTGAAGGTTGTAGCCTTCAGTCAGGGGGTTGTAGCTCCCTTCCAGGTGAGGCTGGTAAACGAGATCGGGGGTCGTAGCTCCCTTCCAGGTGAGGCTGGTAAACGAGATCGGGGGGTCGTAGCTCCCTTCCAGGAGAGGCTGGTAAACGAGCGCAGGTGGGTGCCTGCGTGCTGGTAGGAGTCTGCACCAGCACATATGTTGTAAGATGGTTTCTCTATAATAAAATATTGAAGGCTGAGCAACTGCAGCGGTGGTTTTCTCCCGACTTGGGTTTCCACCTAAAAATCCTGGTGTTCATGTGTGATGCTTTGTGTGATGGTTTATTCAGTTCTTACTGCACATGTTTACTGTTTATAGAACATCTAATGAATTAATGATGGAATGATATAAGTGAAGAACTAATGGCATAGTTAAATCTCTGTGTATACGCGATTTTTATGAAGGATATCCGCGTGTATACGCTATTTGGCTTCAGCAAAGTAGCGTATGGGTTTTAGAGTATGAAAAAGTAAAAATTTTGAATATGTTGTAAATACTGATTCACCCCCCCCTCTCAGTATTTTTCCCAACAATGTCATGACAAAGCTTCTAAAAGAAAGAACAACAAGGCGTAATTGCACAATTATGTCTAAGTTAAGACATCAAAATCATCTATTTCTCCAGATCTCAAAATGTCTTGGACAATCATTCCAAGGTGTTTGAAACTCCAAAGGACTCCCACCTATTCGTGATCATGATCATGCTATTCATTTGATTCCAGGAAGTGTTCCTCCAAACATCAGGCCTTATAGATATCCTTACTTCCAAAAGAGCGAAATTGAACGTATGATTGCAGAAATGTTAGAGGCGGGTATAATTCAACCTACTCAAAGTTCTTTCTCTGCTCCTGTAGTATTGGTACACAAGAAGGATGGATCATGGCGAATGTGTCCGGATTATAGGGAGCTCAATAAGTTCACCATTAAAGACAAATTTCCCATTCCTGTGATTGATGAATTATTGGATGAATTACATGGAGCAATTTATTTTACCAAGTTGGATCTTCGTTCGGGATATCATCAAATTAGAATGAAGACTGAAGATATTCCAAAAACAACATTTCGAACTCATGAGGGTCATTATGAATTTTTGGTCATGCCTTTTGGCCTTACCAATGCACCTTCTACATTTCAAGGGTAGATGAATTCCATTTTCAAACCCTTCCTTAGAAAATTTGTGCTAGTATTTTTTGATGATATACTAATCTACAGCAGGTCTTGGAAGGATCATGTTGAACATGTTGACAGGGTGCTCAAACTATTGCAGGAGAAACGATTATATGCAAAAAAATCCAAATGTTTCTTTGGAGTACAAGAGGTGGAATATCTGGGTCATATTGTATCTCACGAGGGTGTTAAAGTAGACCCTAACAAAATTAAAGCCATTAAGGAATGGAAAGTCCCCACAGCCATAAAGAAGTTGCGAGGATTTCTCGGGTTAACAGGGTATTATCGCAAGTTTGTTAAGAATTATGGGAGAATAGCAGCACCTCTAACAACATTATTGAAGAAAGATGCATTTTCATGGACTCCTGAAGCAACTAAGGCCTTTGAACGTCTTAAAGAGGCAATGTGCCTATCACCGGTCTTAGCTACGCCAGACTTCACGAAAAGCTTTATTGTGGAATGTGATGCCCCAAGAAATGGAATTGGTGCGGTTTTAATGCAGGAAGGAAGACCCATTGCTTTTGAAAGTCGTCCAATCAAAGGAAAGTATCTACAGAAACCTATTTATGAGAAGGAAATGTTAGCAATACTGCATGCACTAACGAAATGGCAAACTTACCTAATGGAAAGACACTTCAAGGTAAAAACCAATCATGATAGTCTTAAACACTTTTTGGAACAAAGACTATCGTCAGAAGAGTAGCAAACATGGGTCACAAAGATGTTGGGTTATGACTTTGAAATAATCTACAAAAAAGGAAAGCTTAATGTTGTTGCATATGCACTCTCAAGAAATAATGAAGAGGTGGAAGCATTTTTTTGTGCCATTTCTATTATCCAACCAGATTGGATAACTGAAGCAAGAGATGAATGGAAGAAGGACAAAGATGTATGGACACTCATACAAAAGTTGTAGCAAGATCCTAGTACATCTGATACATTTAGTTGGAAAAATGATTCCTTATGGTACAAAGATCGCTTATATCTTTGTAAGAATTCCCATCTAAAACAAAATATTCTTCTGGAATTGCACACTTCTCCTTTAGGAGGACACTCGGGATTTTTAAAAACCTACCACAGGGTGAAGAAAGAATTTTTTTGGGATGGCCTTAAATCTGATATTCAAAAGTTTGTGGCGGAATGTTTGGTTTGCCAGCAGAATAAAGTGGAAACAATTAAGACCCCGAGACTTCTACAACCTTTATCCATTCCAAGTCAACGTTGGGAAGAGATTTCAATGGATTTTATCACAGGTTTACCTAAGTCCGAAGGAAAGAGTGTCATCATGGTGGTAGTTGATAGACTTACCAAGTATACACACTTTTGTGCATTATCTCATCCATTTAAAGCAAGTACAGTTGCTACTACATTTATGGACACAATTCAAAAGCTACATGGAAACCCAAAGGTTATTGTGAGCGACAAAGATCCCATTTTTATTGGAAATTTTCGGATGTAGTTATTTTCTTGTTTGGGTACTCAATTGGCTCATAGCTCATCTTATCATCCTCAATCCGATGGTCAAACTGAGATAGTAAATAAATGTTTGGAAGGATATATTCATTGTTTTGTATCTGATAAACAAACACAATGGGTCAAGTGGTTACCTCTTGCTGAATGGTGGTATAACACTTCCTTCCATACTGCAGCAAAAATGACCCCATTTATGGCACTTTATGGATATCATCCACCATCCATCACATCATCTTTAAGAGAAAATTCGAAGTTTCAAGCAGTGGAAGATCACATCGAGCATCGGTAAGAAGTTCTCCAACTCTTAAAGGATAACCTGACTTTGGCACAAAATCAAATGAAACAATAGGCAAATCAACATCGCAGCGAGAGAAGTTTTGATGTAGGAGATTGGGTATTTTTACGACTACAACCATACAAACAAATGTCCCTCAAGCAAGCTAAGAAGGATAATAAATTATCACCAAAGTACTATGGTCCTTACAAGGTGTTGCAAAAGATTGGTTCTATGGCATAAAAATTGGAGCTTCCTGCTTCTTCGCGAGTACATCCAGTTTTCCATGTTTCATGCTTAAAGAAGGTTATAGGTGAAAATCTTCCAGTTCAAACAATATTGCCAGAACTTGATGAGGAAGGAAAAATCATATTGGAACCAGAAGCGGTCATGGAAACAAGAACTCGACAACTACGGAATCGATCAATTTCAGAGTATCTCATCAAGTGGAAGAACTTACCCACTGAAGATTCTGCATGGGAGGATGAGAATTTTATACAGAAGCACCCAGAGCTACTCAAGCATTGAGGACAACACTTTTTTGAAGGAGAGGGGCATGTTAGGTCCCTATATTACTAGTATAGTCCCTTATTGTTAGTGTAACCCCCTTATTGTTATTATTGTACCCTTGTAACCCCCATTTTGTTATTATTGTGCCCTTAAATTATTATTGTTAGGTCGGCTAGGATTACATTGTGGCCCACTAGGATTACATTATGGCCCCATGGACTCCTATATATAGAAAGGAGGTTTTGTAAATTGTATCATCCAAGAATTGTGCATTTATGTAATGTATTGGAGGTTTCCCCCTCGAAGTGGCTTATTTCTAAGGCGTTGATATCTCTTTTCTTCTATTTTTGAAGATGGTTACACAACAGATTTTGCTCAAACAAATTTGCTCTCCTACCACTGTTTTAGTCTTGACAAGCATGGCATCAATCACCCTTTAGAAAATCGAAAGCACCAAGGGGAAATAATAAAAATACCTTGCAGATGGCTTATGTTCCTTGCTTGATGAGTTTGGCTACTTCAAAGGTGCTTTTCAAGGGTTTTTGATCGAGCGACAGTTTAAAAGGAAGAGCGTCGCGTTGTGTAGAGGAGTCGGGTCGGCCTTCGGGCAGAGGTGACCGCGCGCACAGGCGCGCCGCGCACCGCTACAGGCGCACCACACAGTAGTGTAAGGCCTTTGTATTTTCTTCGTTGAACGTGCTACGCACTTTTCCAGGCGTGCCGCATGGGCTTAAAGCCTTCAAAAACTCTGCAAACTGCTCGAAATCTTTCTTTTCTCCAATAGGTAGCTTAGGGGAAAGCTACTTGTGTTTTGAAATGCAAATGAAGTCTTGTCAACGGTCAATAACTCTTTTATAGCTGAAAAATCCAACACCCTTTGAAATTTTCTTTGTGAGGGTTTTAGAGGCCTTTGAAAAATGCCTTTGTCATAACGAAAATAAAATTAGTTTTAAAATGCCAAAGGGGACCCCTATCCAATTTATGTTGATAATAAAGTGTTGTGGAGGCTACTTGAAAGTTTCATACACATGACTTTCCCCTAAAAACATCTCAAGGCTAAACTCTTTTTTTCGTTGTTTTCCTATTAGGGAGGAAACTTGTTTCCTTTTTTCATATCCATTTTTAAGGAGAAAACCCTGCTCAAACCACATACTGACTGTAGATGCACCCTTCAAATGACATTTATTTTTTACTGTGGGAACCTTAACTGCATTTTCCTCAGCAGGGTTTGTTCATTTTGTCTCCAGGCTGCTTTTGAAGGAGATCTCTGATAGGATATAAGTCAGCCTCTCTGATCATTACAGTACCCCTACTTTCTCTTTGTTTTTAACACCATTTATCTATCCATAAGCCTTCAATTTTCTCCCACTTCTTTTAAAATTTGCCTTTCATTCAGTGAAAACCCTAAAATCAGTCTCTGTCCCTGGCCCTCTACTTATTAGATGAAGGAGGCCTTCATCACAGTGCCAAACCCTCTGCTTGTAAAATGAAGGAGGTTTTCTCAGTCTTTCAACCCTCTGCTCATGTATGGAGGAGGCTTTTTCAGTGATACCATTTCATCAGCTTTTAAACAGTGTTATCTTTCCTTTCACTGCCTATTTATACTTAAGCAAATGAAATTGATAGAATGACAATATGCCATGAAGGGCATCTCTCTAAGACATGTAATTATGCTTTTCTAATACCTTTGTGCATCCTTAGACAATTAGAGGTAGCCTGGCTAGTATTTACAGAGCATTTCTTGTCATTTGTAATTTACTAACCTTTGACTATGTTTGCAGGAGCTTAATTAAATAACTCTCTGTCTTGTAGCTGCATTCCAGGCTCAAAACCACATGAGAAGCAGTTGTCTTCTCATGTTGAGTTCAATACTTCTTCTCTTTGACAAAGACATTGAAACATTGTACATTTACCTAATATCAGCTTGACCTGTGGCAAATGTATTGCTGAGATTTCAAGGCTTGTTGGTGGCGCGCTTAAGGGTATAATCAAACTTTATTTACAGAATAGGAAGGTGATCTAGGACTGGTTGATATTATACAGAGTGTCTTTGGCTTTAGGATAGTTTTCCAAGGGAGAAATGCCTAAGGCGCCATTACCTAACTTAGGGGAGACTTCTTGGACAGATTTGGATTATTCTCTTTGGAGCTGATGGACAAGCTAGTATGGCTGAGGCTAGATAGGGCTTGACAATGAGTTTTTATCTTGTCATGGGCTGATTGAAAAGGTTAGGAGGGAAAAAATGTTTATGGGTGTTTTCCAGCTGGAAAATTTGACAAATTTTGAGATCAGCTGCTAGAAAAATTGGCTTTAACAAACAGTCATCATCAACAGGTGAAAAATACTGATGACTAACAGTGGCTCCATTTGGGGAGGGCAGCTCCTTTTCAGGAGGTGTTCAGAATTTTAGATCTCAGTTCTTTGAATACCATTGCCTTTATCCATTGGCGCAAATTTTTTTCTTCCTTGATGTTATTTCTGAAAATTTATAGCATGATTAGCATCAATGATATTTCTACCTACCCCACTATATTTCCTAACATTTTTTCTTCTTTTGGGTGCATTTGGACTAGCAACCCTATGACATAATATTTTTGAAAAATGACACTATCTAATTCTACACTTATATCCGCCAGGAGTTTAGATTAAGCTGATGAACTTCTTCATTTCTCTACCTATGCTAGATCGACTATCAAGGTTAAGCTGTCTGACAGGATTTTATTCTCTAATCTAAAACATGAAATTGAAAAATGACCAAATCAGGATTAGACAGTCTGATTTGTCATGTACTTGTGGCATGAAAGATAAGCTGCACACAAATATTATTTTTCATAAAATGAAATCTAGAAAAACAAGGCTAAGATACACAATTTGTTTTTCATCCCTACTTTCCTCTTTGGTTCTATTTTGAGCATGTGGAACCAGCATCTTTTCCTAATCTACTCTCTTTGATAAGTAAAGCTTACACAATGTTGACCATATTTTCCACTCACTAACTTATCAGCAAATAAATTTAAAACATGTTCAGTTATGATTAGGCTAGATAAATGAACAAGACATTTGAGCACTAGTAGCGGCATTTAGACTTGCGCGCTTTCCGAATGACTATTTTTTGGAATATGGGGCTTTCTTTATATTTTTCAAACCACCCTCTTTTTCTGTTTTTCTATTTTTTTTTTAATTTTCTATTTTTGATTTATTTTTCAAACAATGGTATATACAATGATTGAAGAAGTTTTGACTCAAAAATCTTGGAAATGGAGAAACTTAAGCATCTTATCCTCATAAGGATCTCCTACCACTCTTGGTCCACTCAGCTCTTGAAAAGAAAAATTTGGAAAATTTTCTCTTTCAAGCATGACATAAGGATTCATCCATGAATCTTTGAACAACCCCGTATCCTCCCGCTGTACCTCTTTATACCTCTGATTTCCACTCCTTCTTTTGTTGTACATCTTTTTCAAATAGTGCAGAGAATCTTTGTCATTTTTGAAGTATATGATGACATCAACAAGGTATGTTAGAATGCAGAAATTCAGAATTGGAAACATGGCTTTTAGGAGCATATTTTTTATATCCGGTGGTTTTGCAATCTTGGGTTTGAAAATGGAACTACTTCCAGCATACTGGAAAAATTCTTTGAGATGTCTACTTTGCAAAGGAATCATTTGGATATAAACTGAAACATCATCTTGCAAGGACATATGATTAAAAGCACTTATCATTGGTATATCATGGTCTTGCACAGGAAGGATAAAATTTATGTCACAAGGGTATGTATTAGTGCTTCTAAAATCAAAACAGATCCTATAACTAGCTATTTTATCTTTTACTATTACTGTTTGGTTCAGATTTTTGTATTTTCTTTTGTCGAAGTTGTTTCTTGGAGTGATGGCAGTGGCATAGTGTTTCTCACTTTTTTCTCTATATGAAGTAGTATTTTGAATAATATTGCCAATTCTAGCAGTTCTAAGTCTTTGGTGGAGTGACATAATGTTAGCCAGTTCAAGTAGCTCAGGTATATTTGGACTGCAGTCATCATATCCTTTCATAAGAAGCTTATCAGGAATTTTTTCTGGATTTTGAGATGTTATGGCTACAGTCAAAACTTCATTTGAAAGGGTCGAGTTAAGTGATGGAAAATCCTTAAGGTATGGTAAGAACATTAAACCTCCTTGCCCCTGAGTTCCAAAGAGGTTTGTGATATGCATGTCTTCTAATGCCTCTATTCTGAAAAAGTTTCCTGATGTTACCGCTGTCGTTTGCCTAAGGTTTGAGCATTTTTATTGATATTACATAATGGTTTGTGCTTCTTGTTCTATCCCTGTTTCAAAAGGAACAAACTCTCTTTCCTCAAGACATAGTTGCTCATGATCATGATAATTTTGACTATCTAGTTCATCATAGAGAACTTGGGGCAGCTGATGTGGTGGGTCTAAACTTGTTTCAAGTCCTTCTGACTGTTCTTCAAAGTCCTTGTCAGTGTGTAAAATAAAAGAGTTCAGATTAGAATGCAAGGAGTACACCGGGATGTTATCTAGCCTTTCTTGGCTGCTGATCATATATTTCATGTGTGACTCCTGATAGAGTATTTTAGTTTCGTCGAACACAGGAATAGTGGCGTAGGACATATCAAGTTGAATATTTCCTTGAAGCTTGGCTCCCCAAGATCTGGATAAAAGCATTCCATACTTGGGAGGGATGTCTGCTACCACTATGTCCATGATCAGATGTTTTGTAGGTACTTGGGCCAAACTAAAACAAAGATCTTTGATCAAGCCTAGACATTTGACTCTACTTGAATAAAATGAATATAAGTATTTATATGGTCTTGTGATTTCTACACCTAATCTTTCCATTACAACCTTTGCCATGAGATTATGCGAGGCCCCGGAGTCTAGCATGGCATTGTGAAGGATTTGGTCATGGATATTTATACTGATGTAAAAGGGAAGAGTGGTTCCTTCTTGGAATTTCCCTTCTATTTTTGGACCAAACAACACTTTGGGAGTGTCATCAGCTAGATTAAGGGTGTTCGCATCATTTCCTATATTCGGGACCTTTAACACTTGGGATTTATAAGAGCCTTGGGCGATAAGTTCAATGAGAGGCATGGTAATATTTATTTTGGCGATTTCTCCCTTAAAACTGAAAGATGCTTGTAGTTTAGATAGGTTTTCTTTAGTTTTTTCAGCCATGAATTTCTCTATGTTCTGATTTTGTTGACTTTGTTTTGGGATTTTATTTGACACAACCATATCGGGAATATTTGTGGAGGTACTAGGAGTATCTGAGCCAAGACTTGTTTGAATAACTTTTATCTTTGTTTTGGTCAGTTCTCTTGATCATGATTTTGTTGCTATCCACTGCTTTCTTAAGGATGGTATCAGGGGTTCTAGCAGTGTCTGAGTTACCTTTCTTGGAGTTGTCTTGGTTTTTTCTGCTTCTAAGGTCATATTGCCTGTGAGCTTCTACTATGGCATTCTGAAAATCTATGGCAGGATCTTCGGGATCTTCATAGCTGGTTTCATCTTGATTCGGAGAGAAGAACGCTTGTTCTTCTTCTATGAGGTAAACCTCACTCTCGTTATTAGAACCTATGAGGTTCAAATGATTTTCATCAATGGGTTCTGTCTCCCTATCCTCTTCTTCCACATAATTTTCATTAAAGGGTGGCCTAATTTGTTGGTCATTTTCCCTTGGTTTTTTTTAGGCTGCTCCCTCCTAAAATTTTGGTTCCGCTTTCTGTTTGGAGGGTTTGGCTGGTTGTCCATAAGAGGGGTCTTTTCACTAATATTTTCCCACATTTTTGCCATAGATCTAACTAAGTCATCTATTCTAGGATCTAAGGAGGGGCTAAAGTGGAGACCTCATCCCGGTATGTGACTTTCCTTTCTGATCTAGTCCTGGCTCTTTTTTCTGCTAAGTTGGCTTCTTCACTTATGGCCACTTTTTTCATTTCCTCTAAGGTAGGGGGGTCCTTGTCTCTTAGTTGATAATTCATGTCCAGGTCAAAACATTTGGGGAACTTTTCTAAGGCTAAGCCAAGTGGAGGTTTGAAGTGAGGCGGGAGGGCGTTATACACACTGTTGAACCTAGTGCAGTATCCCTGGACACTTTCCCCATTTTCCCATTTTAGATTGTTATATTATGACAGGATTTTAATGGGGTTCTTTTTGATTTCCCACTTATTTATGAAGGTTTGGTAGAGTTCTGGGAGATCGTGGATGCTGTTTGGAGTTAAGCTCTTAAACCATTTTTTGGGTTCTCCGCCCAGGATTTGGGCGAACATCCTCATTCTGATGGTCTCGTCTTCTATTTCCATGTATTCAAAGGCATCGCTAATCCTATCTACATGTTGTTGAGTTTTGGAAGTCTCAACTCCGGTAAAGTGCGGGATTTTGGATTGATAGTCATTTTGTAAGGGGGCCAAAGGGTGTGGCAGCACCAAGGGTGCATACCAGGCTGCCATGGTGGGAGCTAATGGATGATGTGCAAAATGAGGGTTTGTAGGATGAGCTGAGGTGGTTTGAACAGTAGTGGTTTGGATGGGTGTGGTGGATGTACTTGGGCTAGTGATCTGATTTTGAGCAGATCTGGGGTGGTAGGAGCCAAAGTGATGGAGAAGCTAAAATTTGGGAGGTGTAGTAGGCGAGGCTTCTCTACTAGGGCTCTATGGCAGATCTAGGGGCTCAAGATCGTCAAATTATATCTTACCTTGTGACTTGCTTCTAAAAAGGGTTTTTGTTGATTTTAAGTCAAAGGGGGAATCTTGCAAGGCTGATAGGTGTTCAGGTATTGATCTTGCTTTACGGATGGACCTATCGGTAGCTAAATTTCCAATTTCGGAAGCTTGCCACAAAATCTTCTCTGGGTCATCTACTATGATAGGGGGATTTGGATCTGGATGAGATCTGGTGGTGATTCTTCGTGAAGCCAGATTTTGAATCTAGAGTTTAGAGAGGATGGTATTTGTGATTGTTTCATATGGATGGCCTCTCTAGGGGTTTACTAATGTGAAGGATGGTCAAAACAAAAAGATGGACTAATGGAGTCTCCAGGTGGATTTCTATGAGAACTATGGTCCACCACCAACACTATCAAAGATGCTTTCGGGAAAAAGTTTTATAGCAAAATTTGAGATGAAAACTTGCAAAGAAGAGTGATTCACTTGGTTTCAATATTTTTCTAGGCTGTATGGACAAGCTAATGGTTCTGTTTGCAAGGTTACTTATGTTTATCTCCTATGTTTAGGTGAAGTCTTATGAATTGCTAAGTTATACTTAGTTTGTCACTGATTACAGAGTTTGCACAATTAGCTTTAGGCTTTTGGAAGGATGAGTCAACATAAAGGTATGGTTTATGAATTTTTTGGTTTTTATGGAGTTTTTTAAGGCCTAATGGAGGCTAGTGGAGTCACCAGGTGGAACTTGGTTGTTTTTTGTAAAGATTTAGCTATGGTCCACCACCAGTACTGACAAAAACCAATCTAAGGGAGTTTTTGGGGTTTTCTGAGTTTTTATGTGCAGCCTAGTTTGTAAGAGTGTTATAATCCTGATTCATCACTTTGCTAAGATGGTGAAACAAAGATTTTACTCTAAATTATTCTATCGGCTGATGGTCTGAGTTTAATGTTGAAGGACTAAAGAGTCTATAAGAGTTCGCTAGACTGTCATGTACTCAGAGTCCCACCATGATCGCCATTATGTTAGGGTCCCATGATTTGGCTGATTGGCAAGCCAAATGACAGTGTAACATCAAACCAATATTTGGAGCCCAAGGACCTAGCCTTCCTGGAATCAAAGAGGGCTCTCTCTATTTGTGTAAGGGATATCTGTGTGTTTGCTTATTGTGTTCTTGATTTTAGGCTAGTTATGAAGTAGGTTTTTTGGTTTTTTCTTTTAGGTTGTGAGGGATGAACTGCTCAAAGAAATAATATAGGAAAAAATATGTCAGATCAACTAGGCTATGGGGTCGAAAAGGTCAAGAAAGCTTTTAGGTGGTGATACAAGGTTGCTGAAGGGCCGATTTGAGCGAGGTAAAATGGATCTTTGCGCAAAATGGAGTGAGATGGACATTAAACTTGTGAAGAACAAAGGATTTCAAACATAAATAGTTTAATAGCTAACATAAACATGGTAGGTAAAACCATTAATCATGAGAAATGTAACTGTAAATTGATCAATGCATTGAAATAAACATTCAAGCCATGCATAGAGATATATGACTCTCTAACTTTAGGAAACGGCTATCAGAATTTGGGGAAATACATTTAAGATAGACAAACAACTCAAATCACTATGTAGGAATGCCTAAACATAGTACTTCAAGCTATTGGGCACTTTGGAAACAAGATTGCATAGTTTTAGGCAAAGGGCAAGATCAGTACAAGACCTCCTTAGTTCAACAAATGACAATCTAATCAATCAAAGAGAGGTTTCATAGGTGGAGCTATGGCTAGCCATGAGTAAGAAGGTCATACCGTAAATCATACTTAGCATGCATAAAACCATAAATGAAACAAACAAACAATATTCTTAAGTTATTAAAGAGCAATCAAGAATTCTTTAATGTGACTAAGAATGAAGAAAACATGGAAGCTATAAAGAAACAAGAAATTTGAGGTGCCTCCAAGGGCATGTCTAAATTATATTCCCTACTCTCTTATAGCAAGCAATAAACATGGAATTATGAATGAAAACTAGGAAACAAAACAGAGAGAGAGACACTATACCATTCTACCAAGTCATGGAATCCAACAACAATCCTCTTTCATCATCCAAGAACATCCAAGAAACTATCCAAAAGCATGAGACAAGTATTTCTTCCAAAGCTTATATGACCATATATTGCTTCTATTCATCAAGTTAAGTCTTGTTTACAATGAAAGCCTTTCGAATATATAGGCCAAAGTGAGAAAAACCTCTTATTTCAACTTGCAATCTCATTGGCCTATCCAAAATATCTGATTTTGTCCTTGAGGCTTTGCAAAGCCCAAGGCACAAAATATCTAATAAAATATCTCAAAAATGCTAAAAAAGGGAAATATATTGACTTTTCATAACTTATCATTTATAAAAATAGCTAAATGCACATGAAGAAAAATCACTTTTGAAAGGTTCAATTTTTACAAAAATACTCAAAAAATACATCAGCAAAAGCTCCCCTGACTTGCCGGCAACTTTTGGAGGCCTTCCCGATGTCGAAACGAGGCCCATGATGGCTCGTTGGAAATCTCTGAGTGTCTAATTTATGAAAGTGTTTAGCTTTCTCCAAAATGACGACTATAAGTACTCCAAAAATAGACCTGTCTGTAAAAACCCAAAAAATAGGCCTTGCTGATAAACGGGGCAGAGTGTAGAAAAAGCGAGTGTTTTTCGCCATTTTTGGGGATAAAATGATCTTCAATTGATCTGAAAATCGCTGAGTATATGCCCTTGAAATTATGGCATCCAATGATACCATTTTCATCCTTTGAGGATGCCCCAAACTGAAATGGAGATGCCCATGAGTTTTAGCTAAAAACCCAAAAAATGACAAAAAAACAAAAAATTGTCGAATTTCGCCCAAATTTGGCAAGCATGACCCTCAAGGGTTCTCAGAAACATGATGTGAAGCTGAGGCCAAAATTTGGAGCTTTGAGGTGTCTTTCCTCAATTTTGGTGTCGGGCGCTTCCTTTCAGCCTCCTTGAGTTTTTCATGAGTGACCTTCAATTTCCGTCGGGAAAACTGATTTAGCTTCTTGTAATGCCCTGTCATCCTCCGTTGAAGGTCCAAGTCTCTATTTTCCTTCTCTAATTTCTTCTCCAAGTGATCATTCACTCTCTCAAGCCATGCTTCCCGATTTTTCTCTATCTCTTGTTCGAACAATGCAGTGAGAGGGGTAGATTGGAGAAGGGCATCTTCTTCTTCCTTTTGTTTCTCAAGAGCCTTTTTGAGCCCCATGGTTCTTGGCCTCTTTCGCCTGGGCTGATTTTCACCTTCGCTCTCATCGAACTCACCCATGAGTTATTCCAATCTCATTTGTGCTTTGGAGGCCTCCTTTTTGTATTTGATTGCCCGTGTCTTATATACAACCATATGGACACTCATCTGTTTGTTTTTAATTTTCAAAAACTAATTGAAGTTCCTAGCCCTCTCAAGATCAGTCCTCAAAGCATCAATTTGGTTTTCTCTATTGATTAAGAGAGTTTCAAGGATTCGGGCTTCATTGTCGCTATCATCACTTTGAATTTGAATGATGTCAAATTCACTTTCCTTTTCATGACTGCTTTCTTCTTTCTCTTTTCCTTTGCTTTGGGTGGATCTTTTAGTCTTCCTCCTCTTGGGAAATTCGACAATGGGCTTCTTGGGAAATTTTCCCTTGCTTCGGAGGGCCCTAGTCACATTTGGAGTTACAACTCTAGGCACCCTTTTTATTGATGTCGAGGGCTTGGCCACTTTCGGAGAAGAGAGCATGGCCCCTTGCCTAGGAGAGGTAGCTACCATATGCTCCTTTGGCTCTTTACCCTTGTCACTTTTCTCATCATTCTTGCCACTGTCTTGGATTTCTTCATGGATGCCTTGGTTGTTCTTTTGCATTTCATTTTGAGGGTTGTCCTCCTCACTGTGTTGCACCTATTTATCATGCTGCCCCTCTTCTTCATGAGGCTGTTGTTCATCAACATGAGGTTGCTCACTCTCACTGTGCTACCCCTCTTCTTCATGAGGCTGTTGTTCATCAACATGAGGCTGCTCACCCTCACTATGCTACACATCTTTATCATGCTACCCTTCATCATCTTCAGGAGTCTGTTTTTCATCATCATGCCCTTCTTCCCCTTGTTGTTCTGCCTCACTGTATTCTTCTGCCCCTTGCTGCCCTGTTTCACTATGATGCTGTTTATCATCATCTTCCTCATCATCCCCTTGCTGCCCTATTTCATCATGTTGTTGCTCATCATCACTTTCCTCTTCTTGCTCATGCTTTTCTTCCTCATCATGTTCTTTTGTTTGTTCAATGGGAAATTTGAGCTTCTTGGGAATAGGCTTGCTTGAAGAAGGTGAAGGATGGTGAGTGGAAGCTGAAGGAGATGTATGAAATGAAGGGACAGTGGCGAAGTCCGGATGTGCGATGAAAGTATCCCAAGAGACCTCCTTCTTCTCAAGTTGATGAAGAATGATTACTTTGATGAGGGAGTGATGGAAGAGGCAGGCTTTCTGTTGAGAAGGAGGCTTTTTATGAACAGTGTAGGCCATTTTCTCAATACTTCTATGTAGGAAGAAAGGGAGATTTATCAATTTGGACCTCGTTAAATGCATGAGCAATCAGATATGATAGGCATAGACTCGGGAGAATCTTCCCTCGCAAGTGAAGTATTTCATGATGATCTTCATGAGAGGGGCGTAGCTAGTCAAAATATATGAGAAGGGTAAAATGGATGGACATGAATCTCTATGCTCAGGATTTAGAAAAGGCTTGTATTCTTATGAGTCCAGGTGGCTTTGTTTAAACCACTTCTCCCTGACATAAGGGATTTTGGTGACCTTGGAAATGGACCTTGGAGAGAATTTGAAATCTAGGCCTACCAGCTGAAAATGCTTCTCTTGAAACCTCAAAGCGCAAAGATGTGTCAAAGGGGAATAGCTCTTCACCTCTTACAGTCTTTGGCAAAAATCTAGACACCCAACCTCATGGAAATTAAAAAGGACCGATGGATGAACATTCACTTCTTCAATGGAAACATGCTCAAACCACTTGTGAAGGTCGCTCCTACTGTCTTGCCTGGGAGGCATCTTGTTTTGAATGTTCTTTGCAACACCAAGATGTCTCAAAAGGCCTTGGGGATGTTTTTCTCAACCACACCTCTGTCCTCCTTGCTAGTCACTATTTGACCAAGAGAAACTGCTTCAAATGCTTTGTGGAATAGTCCTCCAACACCAACTTTCTGCTTTTTCTAAATAATTTTTTTGTCCTTTTTTGTGCCAACAACAAGTAGTTATCAAATAAAAAGCACACAGTCAAATTGTTACAGTGTTTGGGTAAGGTCACAAGGATCTTTTGTGTTTTGGTAGAAACAAGACAGCCTTGTATTTAGACAAAGACAAAAAACAACCTCCCCCAAACAGTGCTTCTTATACTGTTTCACTGGTTCTTATACACAGGTGTACAAAAGCACCCTCAAATTGATTCAAAGGATTTTCATAGCATACTCTGTTTTATGGAAATCTGGTGGCTGCACTGATTTTTTCTCTTTTTCCACACAGAGAAGACTTTTTCAAAATGACAAGGCTTTGAGACTATGACCACTGTTTCCCCTTTGATTTTTAACAAAGTCTGCTCTTATTTTCATGTGGGCTAATCAATGTTTTATAAAGGAAGTCAGAGGTCCTTTAAGATGGTTTTAAACATCCAGCCAACAATGTAAAAAAGTGTAAAAATCATAGCAACAGAACGCTCTGAGTTTGCTCAAAAACACTGCCCTCTAATCAATCTCTCTCTTTTGGCATTTATAGAAATAACACCTTTTGATTTTGGACCAAAATCCTCACCCCTTTAAACACTTTTTTGACCTTAAGATCACTGCTTTCCTTTTACAAACATTTTTTTGACCTTAGATTTTCCAACAGAGATTGATTTTGTTTTCACCACTGCTAGGACACCTTCAGCAACTTTAAAACCCTCTACCACTGTGTTTTTTTGCCTTGCAATTAGTGTTATGGCTTATCATTGTTTTTGAGGGCATTTTTAGGCCTTTTCAAACTAATGCAAACACACCCCTTTTTACTATACTAATCTTGGGCAATTATGGCCACAGAAACCTCAGATTTTTCTCAAACAGTTTGCTCTCCTACCACTGTTTTAGTCTTGAAAATCATGGCATCGATCGCCCTTTAGAAAATTGAAAGCACCAAGGGGAAATAATAAAAATACCTTGCATATGGCTTATGTTCCTTGCTTGATGAGTTTGGCTGCTTTAAAGGTGATTTTCGAAGGTTTTTTATCAAGTGGCACGTTTAAAAGGAAGAGCGTCGCACTGTGTAGAGGATTCGGGTCAGCCTTCGGGCAGAGGTGACCGCGCGCACACGTGCGCCACTACAACCGCGCCACGCAGTAGTGTAAGGCCTTTGTATTTTCTTCGCTGAACGCGCTGCGCACTTTTCCAGGTGCACTGCGCGGGCTTAAAGCCTTCAAAAACTCTGAAAACTGCTCAAAATCTTTCTTTTCTCCAATGGGAAGCTTAGGGGAAATCTACTTGCATTTTGAAATTCAAATGAAGTCTTTCCAACGGTCAATAACTCTTTTCTAGCCGAAAAAGCCAACACCCTTTGAAATTTTCTTTGTGAGGGTTTTAAAGGCCTTTGAAAAATGCCTTTGTCATAATGAAAATGAAATTACTTTTAAAATGCCAAAGGGGACCCCTCTCCAATTTATGTTGATAATAAATTGTTGTGGAGGATGTGTTTGGTCAATTTAGTGTGTCCTAAATTGCTACATTAATTTTTCAATCTGGGATTCGTAAGCTGACGAAGTGTGGCGCACTATATGTGCAAGATAACCTATCTCTTACTTTTTGTCGTTTTTGGGTTTTTATTTATCTTGGTTGGTTTCCTAATGTGAGATGGAAATTCTAAAAGACAAGTATGGTTATGAATTTTCAAGGCAATGATGTCCTTTATAATGATTTCCCAAACTTCAAACTTCAAAAGGATTTTGAAACATACAATGACAAAATTAATTCCTAAAAGAAAATGAAAATGTGCCACTATACTAGTTAAACAAACAGTGAACTATTGATCATGAAACCCATTACCCTTGCTGCTGTCTAAACACAAAAGAAACTGTACTCAAAGAAATCCAAAGATTTCAAGCAAAGTAAAGATAAAATCAAATTACATCAACTCATATTCTGACCCCTCACCATTAGTCTCTCTATGGCTTTCGGAGGCAATCATAGACAACTTGAGCAATCTGATATCTAATTTGCAGAGAAATAAACTAATATCAAATTACACACTCATACTTCAATCCCTCACCATTAGTCTCGCTATGGCTTTCGGAGGTAACTGATAATGACATGAGCAATTTAATATCTAACTTGCAGAAAAAATAAACTAATATCAAACTACACACTCATACTTCAATCCCTCACCATTAGTCTCGCTATGGCTTTCGGAGGTAACTGATAATGACATGAGAAATTTAATATCTAACTTGCAGAAAAATAAACTAATATCAAACTACACACTCATACTTCAATCCCTCACCATTAGTATCACTATGGCTTTTAGAGGTAACTGATAATGACATGAGTAATTTAATATCTAATCTAACTAGTAAAGCAAATGTACAAAACTGAAATGAATAAAACAGTGCTGAAATTAAAAGCTAAGAGAAATAAATCAGCAGAAGAACAACATTGATTCCATGTCATTATTCATTGCAAAACTATGTGCAAATGCCCGGGCCGCCTACTATAATCTAAAACAAGGACACTGATCAGTTAACAGCAATATAAAGCATGAAAGATTATGAACAGAAATAAAACGTTAATACCATAAAAGATGTAATATATACACGTGAATGACTATAACACAATGAACGTAAGGAAATGAAGCATGAAACTATACAATAATACACAAAACCTCGGCGTGTGCAGGGGCCCTCTGCACAATCCTCAGGCAACATCTATCAACCACGAATTATACTTATGAACAGAGTCTTCTCATATATTTAAAACACAGTCATAACAGGAAAATAATGTCACGGCACAGTGGGCTTTCTTGACAGCCAAAATTACATTACACCAACTAACTATTATGCGTATGAGAACGCATTATTTATAACAGAGAATGTCATAACTAATTTCCTACATTCTGCGCTGATAGAAGACACGTGAGCCACCACGTCCAGAAATCTAGCATCATGGCTGCCGTGAAGATTAAATCTATGGAGAGTGGTCATTGGATTCGGCTTATGGAGCCATTTACAGGTGTTGATATGTCTCCCATGATTTAGAAACGGCCACACAAATCTTCACGTGGTGAAAAATAGAGTTCTGTCACCGTGGGACTCTTCGGTTGACCACCGCTTGACTACCTTTGACCACAGCCTTCTTAGGTGAATTCGACTGAGCCAATAGGACTCGATCCATGTCCATGTCATTTCCAACTTGCCCATGTGGCTTGATTTTCCTGAAGACACCTGCAATATAGACTTTAACAAAATGGTTGCGGAAAGTTGACGCAGCTGCGGAAAGTGACAAGATTCCACAGCTAAATGAGAAAAAATCTAATTCAAACAGCAGACACAAAACATAGTTAAAAACCACTTTAAATGCTCTTTTATGATTAATATGCAATGATATTGATGGCTTAGGAGGTCCAGATAAATGGAAAAGGTCTAGAAAGGTGTATAGGAAAGGTGCAAGTTTGGGACTCAACATACCCCCACTGTGAAGGTGTTGCATGTCCCCATGCAACCAAAATTTTGATCATCATTCTTCAATTCATATGCTCTGATACCTCTGCCAGTACATCCAGTCCTCTTCTCCTCTTCCATGGTGCTACTATCATCCTGGGCTTCTTCATCAAGCATCTGTATTTGATATTAATCAGTGATCTACTTAACTTCTGGCATTTCTTCTTTAATTTCCTGTTCTTTTTCTGCCACAATCCCAGATGTAACATAGTGTTGTCATGAATGATCTTGTCCAATATTTTTTTCTCTTTTAATGCCTCATTTTCATTTTTAATATGTCTATTTAAAACCTCCAACTCAAAGACTTCTTGTTTCAATGATTGGACTAGAGCTTCTTGTGCTGTGTGAGGCTGAGTGGATGAAGTGCTGGGACCCGTGGCTGTTCTTTCTAAAGATTCTATGTAATCATACACTTCTTGCTACTTTGGATCTATCTCAGGTGTTGTTTTCCTTGGGTTGTCCCCAAAATGCTGTGGAGGAGAATTGACTTCAAAATCTGGCTGAAAAGGGCTAATGTCAACGTCTTGAGGACTAGCTTCAACGTTTGACTGAGAGTGAGGTGGACTATGTTCAACGTTTGGCTGAGAATGAGGTGGAATACAGCCAGCTGGAGTTTTTTCAGGTGTTACTTCTCCCAAATCAATAAAATGGGGTCCTTTTGTTTGTGTTTTCTTCCACTTTCCTTTAAGCCTGCTGCTTCTTCTTACATACTGTGGACTACTGTCTTTTTCCTTGTGTTTTTATTTTCCTCTCTTTTTGGCCATAGATGACTGTTCCTGAAGGTGAACTAGTCTCTCAGATAACACTTGATGGTCTTCTTCTGAGAAAGGAGTTTGATACACAGCCTCAATGCTTCTTTTCTCTTTTGATTTTGTTGGCTTTTTACCTTCAGTCTTTTCCTTCTTCCTTTTAGACAGTCTTTCCTCTCTAATAGTTCTTTCAACTGTGTTAGTAGGAGTGCTTTGAGTTTTATCATCTGTTTTCTTTCTTCTACTTCTTTTTAATGTACTGCCTTCAGGGGTTTCTTGGGGTTCTTCAAAGAAATTTCTAACTAAAAACTGCTCCCAAGTGTCCTTTTTCTCTTTTAATTGTTTTTCTATCAAAATTTTCACGAGACCATGGTGATAAAAATGTGGTTCTATGTCCCCTAGATGCTTCTGGACGGTTACAGACATCTTTTTCAAACTGTTTAGTAAGAAGTATGGCAGATTGAGGGACTGGTTGTCTAGGAAGTTCATCAACAGTCGGGTATGATACATGTACATTGATCCAAAACGTCCCTCACAGGTAATAAACTTTTGAATAACCAATAGTAAACTGGCCCACTCTTCTTTTAAAGCATGAACAGGAGTTCCCTTTTTGAAAATGGTGACATCCATACCTGGGTTACGTAGGATCACTCTCCAGGCTTCTTCGGCAATGCTCTTGTTCTTGAACCAGCGTTCACCTTCTTGAGGGAGTTCTGTAGCTGCTGCTATGGATGCCTCAGTCATTATAAATTTGAGGTCCCCAATTTCCACCTCCAGACCGTTGAAAGACCTCGCAAAAGATTTTGTTACCTCTTTATGGTAGCCTTTAAACTTTTGAATAAACCGAAGCCATTTTGCCTTTTTTAATATATCTTTGACTTGCGGGTATCCTTCCATAAATTTGGGTCCCTCTGGTTCTGTTCTCAACAACTGACCCATCCTTCCTTTTGTACTTTTATAATTCTTCTGCGTGAGGAGGGTTTAACGGAGGTAAGACGACAGAAATGATCAGGGTTTATGAAGGAGGCTAGTGACTGTAAGCGGATATCAGGGAATAGGTACACGGTATGAAGTGGAACAGAGAACAAAATGGGGTGAAAGCTTATGTGAGCACGATGGAAATGTAGCCGTGAGGTCAATAGAACAGTAGGGGAAGCAAAGTGCATTCGGCAGTATTTAAAATTGGGTGGCTGCAGAGTAGATGCAAGCACGTTTATGAAATGGCTACAGATTTTGTACGGCTAAGAGAAGTCATAGTCAAATCAACCATGTTCCTTAATTACAGGTGGAGTATCAACGTATAGCCGAACACTAGTGAAGACCAGATGCTTGATTATGAGGCCGTTTAGAAATGAATGCAAGGATTTTGGGAGAATCGTATAGAGATCGTGGGATCGCTACGGAGTTATCAACGCAATTATTGCATATAATGGAGCTATGGTTTATAACTATGTAAAAATGTGCTTGAATGCCATTTGAAATAAATTTGTACTCATACCTTGGAATTCTTGCCATTTTTCATTGGTATTCAATCAGTTGCTCCTCATTAATGTCTTTGAATGCCCCATGTCTTCATAATATGTCTTCATACCTGCATTTGATTTCATGATTGTTGAACTAACATCTGACTGTGAATTTTTGAAAAACAGAGTGGTGGCTGCAGAAACTGCTTCTGGCTGCGGAAACTGGTGTCAGCTGCGGAAACTGACACAGTAATTATTTGGGTGAATGGAAATAGATGGATGATAACTGACTGAATGAAAATGGTCATGAAAGAAAATTTTTATTGGTGAAATGAAATGAAATAGATGAAATGAAGTGAAATGAAATGAAGTGGAGTGGAATGAAGTGGAATGAAATGGAGTGGGTTGTCATAAAACTTGTGAAATGAGAGAGAGAGAGAATTTTTTTTTTTGGAAAATATAGGGTGTGAGGTGTTCCTGATTTTCACCCTACATTTTCTGTATAAGACTACCAATCAGTAATTGGTTTTCAGGCTTATACTATCTTCTTCTTTTCTTCTTCTTTTTTTTTTTTTTTTTTATTTGAAACTAAAAAGAACAAAAGCTAGGCTGGTGGAGAAGAAGGATTCTTCTTCACTAGCCTTATTGCAGAATTATCTTGAAACATTTTGACCAATTACTCTTTTGAGAGTGGCTTATGATAGATCTTTAATCTGTGGCCATTCACAATTAGAGGAGTTTGAGATTCATCAATGGTCTTGATTCTTACCGCTCCATTGCTAAAGATCTTGTCAATCTCATATGGCCCAAGCCAATGAGTCTGAACTTTTCCTTTAAAATCTTTAAACTTTGAATCAAATAGAAATGCCCAATCTCCTTCTTGAAACTTCTTCTCTTTGATGTATTTGTCATGCCATTTAGCTCTTTGATATTGAACTAGATCAGTTCTTAGAATTGCCTCTTGTCTGATCTCATCTAGCTCATTCAACTGCTCCATTCTATGCTTTTGGGCTTTTGATAGATCCATCCCCAACTGAACTGCTATCTTGAAGGTTTTGACTTGGAACTCAATGGGGAGCAGGACTTCTTTCCCATAAACAAGTTCATAGGGAGAATGTCCTGTTGTATTTCTCCATTTAGTTCTGTAGGCCCACAAGGCTTCAGGAAGCCTTTCTGCCCAATCTCTTCTGTGTAGATGAACAGTTTTGGTGATGATGCTTTCGAGAACTTTGTTTGTAGACTCTACTTGACCATTTGCTTGTGGATGGTAAGGAGTAGATCTTCTGTGCTTGATTTTGTATTCTTCCATCAGCTTCTCCACCAGGTTGGATTTGAATTGGCTTCCCTGATCTGTCACAATTTCTCTTGGAACACCAAAGCGAGTAAAAATATCCTCATAAAGAAAATTAACAACTGAATTTTCAGTAGCAGACACTAATGCTTTGGCTTCCACCCATTTAGTAACATAATCATTACAAACCAATATATACTTCTTTTGCTTAGATGGTGGATTAATAGGTCCAATGAAATCTAAAGCCCATTTTTCAAAGGGTTCGATGAGTACCTGTGGTTGCAATGGAATTTCATTTGAAAGGGTAGGTTTCCCTACTCTTTGGCAGCTGTCACACCTTTTGACATATTGTTTTGCATATTTGAAGAGGGAAGGCCAATAATATCCTAAAGAGAGGATTTTATAGGCCGTCCTTTTGTCTGCAAAGTGTCTGCCGCATGGTTCATCATGACATGCCTTAAGAATATCAGGCATTTCATCTTCCCTTACACATCTTCTGATCACAAGATCTGGCCCTGTTTTAAACAATTCGTTAGAAATCCATGAATATTTTGAACTCTCCTGAATAATTTTTCGTTTTTCACTTGAAAATAAATGTGAAGGTAGTTTCCCTGTAACCAAATAGTTAGCAATATCTGCATACCAAGGAGTTTTAATAGTTACTGCAAACAAGTATTCATCAGGAAACTTATCCTCTACAGGAGAATCTTCTTTAGTATTCTGAATCCTAGACAAGAAATCAGCTACCGTATTTTGTTTCCCTGGTCTATCCAACACAGTAATATTGAATTCCTGCAAAAGTAGGAGCCATCTTGTCACTCTGCCATTAGTAACAGGTTTTTTCATTAGATATCTAATCGTAGAATGATCAGTATGAATAAAAGTTTCATAGCCTGTTATATAATGTCTAAACTTATTGATTGCATGAACAATAGCTAAAAACTCTTTTTCAGTTACAGTATAGTTCAACTCAGTGGGAGTCAAATTTTTACTGGTATAGTAAATGGCATAAGGGACTAAATCTTTTTGACCCAACACAACTCCTAGAGCTGTATCTGAAGCATCTGTAGAAATATGGAAAGGGAGTTTCCAATTTGGTCCTCTCAAAATAGGTGCTTCAGATATTCTTGTTTTCAAAGTTTCAAAGGCTGATTGACAATCAGGATCCCATTTGAATTCACAATCTTTTGTAAGCAATTTGAAGAGTGGAGATGTTATTTTAGTGAAGTTTTCTATAAATCTTCTATAGTAACCAGTAAATCCTAGAAAAATTCTAACATCTCTTTGACAATTTGGAATAGGCAACTTGGAGATGACTTCAACTTTTTATCTATCAACCTTAATCCCATCTCCTGAAATATGATGTCCTAAAACAATCCCTTCAGTAAACATCATAAATCATTTTTCATGGCTTAATGAAAGGTTTGTTTCTTTACATCTTATAAGAACTTTTTCCAAATTTTCTAATGCCTCTTCAAATGAATTACCATAAACCGTAAAATCATCCATATAAACCTCTACACAATCATGGATTAGATCAGAAAAAATTCCTAGTACTGCTCTTTGGAATGTTGCGGGTGCATTACATAACCCAAAAGGAAGCACTCGATAGGCAAAAGTCCCCCATGGACAGGTAAATGTGGTCTTATCTTGATCTTCAGGTGCTACCTGAATTTGATTATAGCCACTAAAACCATCAAAAAATGAAAAGTACTTTTTACCTGCTAATGTGTCTAATACCTGATCGATAAAAGGAAAAGGAAAGTGATCCTTCAAAGTTGCTTTGTTCAATTCCCTGTAATCAATGCATACCCTCCATTTACCATTCTTTTTAGGTACTATAACCAAAGGATAAACCCATCGGCTATCTGAAATTGGATAAATGAAGTTTACATTGAGTAGTTTTTGGAGCTCTTCTTTCACTATCTCCCTAAGATTTGGATCCATCCTTCTCTAAGGTTGTCTGATTGGTCTACTGTTTTCCTCAATATAGATATGATGGATGCAAGTATTAGGATCAATACCTTTCATATCAGTATACTCCCATGCAAATGCAGTAGAATTTTTTGGAAGATTTTGGTTAGTTCCTCCTATTGTGACTTTTCCAAATTTTTATTGATATTTAATGTTTTTCCTGGAAAAATCTCAATGGTAGAACTACCGAACTCTTCCATAGAGTAAAGAGACATTTGTCTTGATGATAAATATTCTATGTCAAATTCCAACTGAAATTGTGTGGGGTCATATTCTGAAGATGTCTCAAAATTTTCTAATGTGTTCAGAATTTGACTATCCTCACTGATTTCAGAAATGGTAAAGACAAGTTGTATAGTGTCCTCATCATCGACCCATTCATTGTCTCCTACTTCTGTAATTTCTTTTGCTGGAGGATACAAATTGAATTTCTTTGTCGAATTACCATTATAAATGTACATATCCCCAGATCTACAACTAATGAAAGCATCAGCTGTGGCTAGCCAAGGTCTTCCTAAGATAAGTGGGTGCCCTCCTAGATTACTCTTGGGAGTCAAAATCATAAAATATACTAGATATTCCCAAGAATCTAAGGAGACTGAAATATCTTCTAATACACCATCTGGTTTAATAATTGATCGATCTGCAAGTTGCAGTAAAGTAGGTGTAAAAAGAAGGTTAGGAAGTTTTAGCTGATCCATAGTCTGTCTACTCATAATGTTGATAGCAGCCCCTAAGTCAATCAATGTGTTTGGAATTTCTATCCTATTTATATGTGTCTTGACAATTGGACTACCTGGATCTACATACTTCTGCATGGTAATTTTTCCCATCATGATATCTGCAATTTTTCCTACCAGGTGGATTCTTCTTGTATCTCTTAGTTTCCTTCCCGGTCTTTTGAGACTCAACTCCTTTATTGTTTTTGCTAGAATAGGAATCTCTCTAATGGCTTGTAGCAAGGGAATCTTGATACAAACATTCTTTAATTCATCTAGAAAATCATAGTTAGGCAACAAGATTTGTTTTTCCACCCCTTTATCAATTTGTAATCTTTCATGGAAAGGAGGTGTGGATGAAGATGCAGGTTGCTCAATTATAGGAGTTGTGGGGGTTAACTTTTCTTTCTCTTTTTGAATGTTTGAGTTTTGAAGAGATGCTTCCTCAGAACCCTTATTGACTTTAAGAGAGTCCTCCTTAGAGGTATCTTGCTCTTGGACATCTATAGAAGGTTTTTCTAAAACTCTACTAGACCTGAGTTGTACATCATTGAGAGGAACAATCATATAGGTAGGAAATTGTTGTCCTTCTATCATGTAAGTATTCTGAGGATTTTTATTGTTATGATTTGGCAATGGCTGAGCTGGAAGTTGATTTGTCTTTTGTTGGAATGGAAGCATAAGTTGAGGATTTGGATTTTGCTAAGAAGATTGTTGTTGTGGAAATGGCAATGAAAGTTGTGGATTTGGGTTTGGAAGTTGTGGAGCTTGTTGATTTTGAAAAGATGGAGGATATTGATAAAATTGAGCAAATCTCCCATAAGGATTTTGCATACCTTGTACCCATGACTGATATGAATTTTGAGGTTGGGGCCAAGGTTGTTGCCAAGGATTCCAATTTGGTGGGGGTTGAGAATTCATAGGGTTTTTAAACCCTTGAGTTTGTTGCCCCTGCCAAGGTCTTCTTGCAACAAAACAGAGAGATTCTACCGAATTTGGATCTTCTTGAAAGACAGCTTTGAGTCCAGGAATTGAAGGACAATCCTTGGTCTCATGATTCTCTGAGCAAATCATACATGTTTCTACAACTTTTGTATCCAAGAGACATTCCCTTAAAGCACGTTTCTTCCTACATTTCGGACAAAAGATGGCTAGAGCATCAGTTTCTGCTTTCTGCTTGTTTTGAATTTTAAGGGTGTCTAGTTGTTCACTAAGGCTCCCTAAGATATCATTTTTGAATTCATCAAGCATATTGCCAATCTCTGCCCTACTTACTGATCCAGTTGCAGATTTGTTTGCCCTGATAAGAGAAGGATCTCTAGGCCCTTTTCTCGTTTTAGATTTTCCCCTTGAGAGATGGACACATAGTTCTGTTATGTCACGAAGTGGAAGTTGAGAAATGTCTCCTTTCCCCATCATGTTTAAAATATCTATCCATTCATCTCTGATGGCTTTTAATATAAGGGCTTTCAAAATTTCCTCATCTAGGTTGCTCATCTTTTCTCTTTTTAAGTTGTATTGAAATCTTTCAAGTAAATCCTCCAAATTTTCATCTTCTTTTTGCACCATTTTGAATACCTCATCCTTGTGATTGGTGGGCATGCAATAGTCCAGGTATCTATCCAAAAATGTTTGTTTCATATCATTCCATGTCCTAATAGATTGGGTGACTAATCCCATGAACCATTTCAAATCAGCTTCCTTCAATGTTGAAGGAAACAGTTTGAGTTTTTGAGAGTCTTCCATGTAGTCATAGGTTCGGCACACGACTTCAAACTCAAACAGAAATGTTTCAGGATCCTCACTTCGCAATCCATAAAAGTTGGGGAGGACAGATGGTGAGATGTTTTTCATTGTTGTATGATTTTCCTCATCAACTATAGGGAATCCAAACAAGTTGTCTCCTTCCGTATTTCTTCCATTATTACCTTCACCTCCACCATTGTTGTCTCCATTGTTTCCTCCTCCTCTACCTCTACCTCTACCTCCGAATCCATCTATTATTTCCTCTGCCATGATATTTTCTTTAGAGTCCTCAAAGTCCTCTGGTTCTTCTATCAAGGGAGGCTGAGAGGGAGTCTCTTCCTTTTCTTCTTCAGGTGATTCTACTTCTTTAATTACAATATACTCTCCTGTAGAAGTAAAGAAAGGGTCCTCTTCTAAATGAGATTTGGTAGGTGGTATAGGAGAATCCTCTAATTCAGCTACTCCTTGAATTCCAAGAATCTTAAGGCTAGGGGTAGATGGTGGTGAATCTTGTCTATGCCTTGAAGAAGATGGAGTTGTGAAAATCGAACTCTTGGCTCTAGCTATAAACCTTCCCCTAGAATCTCTTGCTCTATGCATGTAATTTTTTCATTTTTTTTTTTAAAATTTGGGCTAATAATTCTCTTTCTGATCTTCCAGGTCACACTCGGTGCAAGAAGAGAGCATACTTGAGAAATTACTGAACCGATAACTCTCTTTTATGATCCTCCAGATCACACTAGGTGCAAGAGGAGAGCATACTTCAAGAAGTTATCAAGTTTTCCCTTCTTTTTATTTTATTTTATTTTTTTAAGAAATTGGCTACCTAGTTACACTTCCCCGGAAACGGCGCCAAAATGTTTGGTCAATTTAGTGTGTCCTAAATTGATACATTAATTTTTCAATCCGGGATTCGTAATTTGACGAAGTGTGGCGCACTATATGTGCAAGATAACCTATCTCTTACTTTTTGTCGTTTTTGGGTTTTTATTTTTCTGGGTTGGTTTCCTAATGTGGGATGGAAATTCTAAAAGACAAGTATGGTTATGAATTTTCAAGGCAATGATGTCCTTTATAATGATTTCCCAAACTTCAAACTTCAAAATTATTTTGAAACATACAATGACAAAATTAATTCCTAAAAGAAAATGAAAATGTGCCACTATACTAGTTAAACAAACAGTGAACTATTGATCATGAAACCCATTACCCTTGCTGCTGTCTAAACACAAAAGAAACTGTACTCAAAGAAATCCAAAGATTGCAAGCAAAGTAAAGCTAAAATAAAATTACATCAACTCATATTCTGACCCCTCACCATTAGTCTCGCTATGGCTTTCGGAGGTAATCATAAACAACTTGAGCAATCTGATATCTAATTTGCAGAAAAATAAACTAATATCAAATTACACACTCATACTTCAATCCCTCACCATTAGTCTCGCTATGGCTTTCGGAGGTAACCGATAATGACATGAGAAATTTAATATCTAACTTGCAGAAAAATAAACTAATATCAAACTACACACTCATACTTCAATCCCTCACCATTAGTCTCGCTATGGCTTTCGGAGGTAACTGATAATGACATGAGAAATTTAATATCTAACTTGCAGAAAAATAAACTAATATAAAACTACACACTCATACTTCAATCCCTCACCATTAGTCTCGCTATGGCTTTCGGAGGTAACTGATAATGACATGAGTAATTTAATATCTAATCTAACTAGTAAAGCAAATGTACAAAACTGAAATGAATAAAACAGTGCTGAAATTAAAAGCTAAGAGAAATAAATCAGCAGAATAACAACATTGATTCCATGTCATTAGTCATTGCAAAACTATGTGCAAATGCCCGGGCTGCCTACTATAATCTGAAACAAGGACACTGATCAGTTAACAACAATATAAAGCATGAAAGATTATGAACAGAAATAAAATGTTAATACCATAAAAGATGTAATATATACATGTGAATGACTATAGCACAATGAACGTAAGGAAATGAAGCATGAAACTATACAATAATACACAAAACCTCGGCGTGTGCAGGGGCCCTCTGCACAATCCTCGGGCAACAACTATCAACCACGAATTATACTTATGAACAGAGTCTTCTCATATATTTAAAACATAGTCATAACAGGAAAATAATGTCATGGCACAGTGGGCTTTCTTGACAGCCAAAATTACATTACACCAACTAACTATTATGTGTACGAGAACGCATTATTTATAACAGAGAATGTCATAACTAATTTCCTACATTCTGCGATGATAGAAGACACGTGAACCACCACGTCTAGAAATCTAGCATCATGGCTGCCGTGAAGATTAAATATATGGAGAGTGGTCGTTGGATTCAGCTTATGGAGCCGTTTACAGGTGTTGATATGTCTCCCATGATTTAGAAACGGCCACGCAAATCTTCACATGGTGAAAAACAAAGTTCTGTCACCGTGGGACTCTTCGGTTGACCACCGCTTGACTACCTTTGACCACAACTTTCTTAGGTGAATTCGACTGAGCCAATAGGACTCGATCCATGTCCATGTCATTTCCAACTTGCCCATGTGGCTCGATTTTCCTGAAGACACCTGCAATATAGACTTTAACAAAATGGCTGCGGAAAGTGACAAGACTCCGCAGCTAAATGAGCAAAAATCTAATTCAAACAACAGACACAAAACATAGTTAAAAACCACTTTAAATGCTCTTTTATGATTAATATGCAATGATATTGATGGCTTAGGAGGTCCAGATAAATGGAAAAAGTCTAGAAAGGTGTATAGGAAAGGTGCAAGTTTGGGACTCAACCGAATGCTTGAAAGTTTCATAGATATGACTTTCCCCTAAAAACATCTCAAGGCTAAACTCTTTTTTTCACTGTTTTCCTATTAAGGGAGGAAACTTTTTTCCTTTGTTCATATCCATTTTTAAGGATAAAACCCTGCTCAAACCACATATTGACTGTAGATGCACCCATCAAATGACATTTCTTTTTTACTGTGGGAACCTTAGCTGCATTTTCCTCAGCAGGGTTTGTTCATTTTGGCTCCAAACTGCTTTTGAAGGAGATCTCTGATATGAGATAAGTCAGCCTCTTTGATCATTACAGTACCACTGCTTTCTCTTTGTTTTTAACACCATTTCTCTATCCATAAGCCTTCAATTTTCTCCCACTGCTCTTAAAATTTGCCTTTCAGTCAGTGAAAACCCTAAAATTAGTCTCTGTCCCTGGCCCTCTGCTTATTAGATGAAGGAGGCCTTTATTAGAGTGCCAAACCCTCTGCTTGTAAAATGAAGGAGATTTTCTCATTCTTTCAACCCTCTGCTCATGTATGGAGGAGGTTTTTTGAGTGATACCATTTCATCAGCTTTTAAACAATGTTATCTTTCCTTTCACTGCCTATTTATACTTAAGCAAATGAAAATGACATAATGACAATATACCATGAAGGGAATCTCTCTGAGACATGTAATTCTTCTTTTCTAATAACTTTGTGCATCCTTAGACAATCAGAGGTAACCTGGCCAGTATTTGCAGAGCATTTCTTGTCATTTAAAATTTACTAACCTTTGACTGTGTTTGCAGGAGCTTAATGAAATAACTCTCTATCCTGTAGCTGTATTCTAGGCTCAAAACCACATGAGAAGAAGTTGTCTTCTCATGTTGAGTTCAATACTATCTTCTAGAACACTAGTATACTTCTTCTCTTTGACAAAGACATTGAAACACTTTAAATTTACCTAATATCAGCTTAACCTGTGGCAGATGTATTGCTGAGATTTCAAGGCTTGTTGGTGGCGTGACCTAAGGGTATAATCAAAATTTATTTGCAGAATCGGAAGGTGATCTAGGACTGGTTGATATTAGACAGAGTTTCTTTGGCTTTAGGATAGTTTTCCAAGGGAGAAATGCCTAAGGCGCCATTACCTAACTTAGGGGAGACTTCTTGGACAGATTGGATTATTCTCTTTGGATCTGATGGACAAGCGAGCATGGCTGAGGCTAGATAGGGCTTGAAAATGAGTTTTTATTTGGTCATGGGCTGATTGAAAAGGTTAGGAGGGAAAAAATGTTTATGGGTGTTTTCCAACTGGAAAATTTGACAAATTTTGACATCAGCTGCTAGAAAACTTGGCTTTAACAAACAGTCATTATCAACAGGTGAAAAATACTGATGACTAACATATATCATTTGCTTCATCAAAAAAATTATCATGTCTCCAGTAGTGGAGCTCTAAAAGGTCGGACTCAGTCACAGTATCATTGATTTTAAAGTCTTTATCGACCAAAGGGGTGTGGTTGATATCTAAAACTAGTGGTTGAAGAGGGTTTACAGATATAACATTATGGGAGGCCATCAATTCGATTCAATTATTAATTAATAAGTTTATTTGATGGTGTCAATCACTTAGGATTACCTGGAAAATTGAAGTTTTGATCTTGGAAGGGGCTCTGGCAACTGTGGGCTTCAATTCTGGTCTGCAATGGCTCTTTTGGTCTTTTCGTAGTTAGACAGAAATAGTCAAATAATGGTTAAGAAGTAAGGTTTTAATTTTTTTGAACGATGGGCTTATCGCATGGCGCAGAGTTTTATTATTTCAAACATGGTGGTTTCATCACATGGAAAAAGGTGACCTGGTGGATTATCACACGCAAGAAGATGGTTAGGCAGTTTTAGGATGAGGGGGTGTGATAAAATGTGGGAGTGTCGCATGGCAAGGGGGTGGGGTTATGAAACCACCCATTTCGCACCCCCCCCACCCATTGGTTTTAATGTAATATTCCTACTTAACCTAAGCTGAGAGGAATATTCATTTTTGTTTTAATTTCTGTTGCATGAATAAATGAATAAAGGAGGACATGTAAAACTCTTGAAAAGACTGAATAAATCAATGCCCATGTGAACAAAGATAAATCAAGGCCATGTAAATAAATCACTTGCAGGTGTGAAAGGGGTTTGAGCCGTGACACTGGGCCAACCTTGACCAAATCTACAGTGTTGTCTAGGTTCAATGTATCTCCTAAAGGGACAGTGCAATTCTAGAAGGAGGCTCCTCATGTGAAAGGAGCTAACTCATCAAGGTGGTTTAGGGTTTGCAAAGGCTTTCATCTTATAAAAGGAAGGGAAGGGCAGAAAGAGAAGGTTGTTGATTGATTATATTTCTGAGTATCTTGTCTTCTTAGACAAATACTATTCTCTGTTGTTTAGTAGAGAATTGTGTTGCTTAGCACTTGGAGATCCTATGCAGGGATTTCACCTCTTCCTTTGAGGATTCTTGGACGAGTGTTTGTTGGTTTGATCCACTATCAGGCTTGATGCCAAGCTCTACTTCCAATTGTAGTGCTGATCTAGTGAGGGTTTTGTTTCTTTTACAAGCTGCAACAAGTGGGATTATAGATCTGCAGAGATCTAGCTTTTTTTGGGAGCCTCTTCTCATGTCGTGTGTCTTTTAACCTCCTGGAAGAGTGCCTCTCCTATTTTCACTTCAGATCTGTAACTTGGTATTGGGGCATCTATGTCATTTGAGCTACAGTGTTGTTTCCATTAAGGAACTGTGTTATTTTGATATGAGATTCTTCATGGTGTTTTGATCACAGTTTTGATGAGAGATCTCTGGTGTTGGGATTTTCCTTCCACTTTGGTGATCCATGGATTAGCTTGTTGATCCATGTTATATTTAGATCTAATATATTGTCATGTAATGTTATATTCAGAAATTAATGTAGCATTTTACAGATCTGTAACTTGAAACTCAAATCTACTCTTTGTTTTGCATGATTTTGTCAAAACCCCAAGGGGATCTTGTAAACAAGACTATGTAGTTTCTAGATCTGAAATAGATCTGATTTTTTTTCCACAGATCTATCCTATATCTAAGTTTTAATATTCGGCTGCTACGACTCCTTTGAATAACTTTGTTGAGCCCTTTTTGCAGATATATGTGTGTTGTAGCTCTCTTTTCTGAGGATTTCTTGCTCTATTGCCTCATGTATTCTACTGTATACTAAAAGAGTTTCATTATAGTTCTAATTTGTTGTTGTAAATTCATAATTTAATCATATTTTATTCCCTCTTTCTCATATTTTCCAAGACTATGTTATTTCTAAAGCAGTTTGTTGTGCATAGTTGCAGCCCCTCTTGTAGGGTGTTTTTCAGCTAGACTAGGTGGTGGGAGATCTGTTTACCACACCTATTTTGATTTGTTTTGCTTCCCTTTTGGATATAGAATCTAGATATACTGATCTAAGGGATCCAAGGGCTATAAACTCATTTATGTGCATCAATATCCCAAGAGTGCGTTATTTCAGCAGGCTTGCTATGCTATTCCAAATCTGGAATATTACAGTTGTATGAGAGCTCCTTTCTTGGCACAGCCTGTGCTTGCCTTGGAGCACCAGCCATGTTGCATTTAGAAGAAGATGATCCTCTTACTGAGAGGGGGAAGAGGTAGCAGAATAGAAGTCACAAGAATTTTTATTACACTACTGATGATCCTGACAAGGGTCAAGACAAGGGTAAAGCCCCTGAAGCTGTAAATGATAAAGAAGCAGAAGAGTTTACAAGAACTCTTTTGGTGGATATGGAAGATCTTGCTAGAGAGATCAAATATATGAGGGTGGAAAGAATGAGGAATCTCCTGGGAGATTTCATCCGAGAGAAAGCTCTGACATTTCTCATCCTGGGACTGGTCAACCAGTGGATCTGCCAAAAGCTCCACAAGCTACACAACGCTCCACTATGCCTACCATCTTGGATATGGAGAATGAAGGACCACAAGAACAAGCTTCCCTTGAAGATTACTTTGTGGAGTATGATTCCCAGAGTCAGAGATTCAAGGATAACTTGATTTTCCAAGACTTTTGTCACCTCAAGGACAGAAGAAGACCAAGGCAACAATATAGAGATGGTGGGTTCTTTCATCATCAGGATAGACACCACTCTATGGGCAGATTATTTTTTTTCCCAAGTTTGATGGATCATCCTCAAATTCTGCCAGGGCATGGGTAGAAAATTTGGATATTTAATTCCAGTTGAACAAAGTCCCTGAGACTGAAGCCATCAAGATTGCAGCGCTGCACTTTGAAGGTGAAGCACACAACTGGTGGTTCCATGGGTTGTCTACATTGGGACATATCAATGTGACTACCTATTCAGAGTTTACTAGAATATTTATAGAGAAATTTTACAGGAAGGATCCTGAAGCACCCTTCATAAGCCTTGCAAAGATGAAGCAATCAGGGGATGCAGAAACTTATATCTCTGAGTTTCTGAGATTGTCAGTCATGGTCCCTGATCTATCTGTAGCAAGGAGAGTCTACATGTTCATCGATGGCCTGGAGGAATCTTTGCATGGGTTGGTTAAATCTACCAAGCCCATCACTTTGCATGATGCCATTGAGAGGGCTAGAAACCTCCAAGATGCCTTGCCAAAAGCAAAAGCAACTTTCCAAAGCAAGGCCCCTCACTTTTCTAAGGGGAAGGAAGGAAAATTTGTTCCTCCCAAGGAGAGCTATTTGAAGAAGCCTCTTGATATTGATCTCAGGAGGGAATTGAGGAAGAAGAAATCATGCTTCACTTTCCAAGAGTCATGGGCACCGGGACATAGATGTGTTGTAGGAAAAGCACACTACATAGAAGTCTTCTCAGATCTTGAGGAGGAATATGAAGATGATGAACCTAGGAGGGGTCATAGCGCTGATGATGATGAGGAGGAAGATCAAACACCATCCAGAGATGGGAAGGGAGCCTTTGCTCCAACAAGTGGGACTCTTTCCTCTTTGATAGGAGTGCCTAAGTACTTGACCCTAAGAGTACAAGGTTCAGTCATGAATCAGAGAGTATCTGTCCTGATTGATAGTGGGGCAACCCACAACTTTATTGATGCTCATCTTGTGCAAAAGAGAGGAATCCCCACTAATACTTTCGAGGGATTTTCTGTTTTGGTCCCAGGAGATAGGACCATGCAATGCATGCAATATGTTCCATCACTCTGTCACTATGGGATCCTACACTTTGGTGGATCACTTCTTTGTAGTTGACATACTAGACACCAACATCATCTTGGGTGTCCAATGGTTGATTACATTGGGGAAGGTTACCACTGATTGGAAAGCTTTTCAAATGGAGTGGGTGGACTTGAAGAGTGGGAAACCACAAATGATTCAAGGCATGCATACTTATCCTTCACCTAGTACTTCCACACAAACAACAGAGATGGATTTGCGTAGTGGAAGCAGGGATCTCACAGTTCCTTCTCTCATGTTCATGAGGATGCTGCAAGGGACATTCTTACCTCATGTCAAGCCACCTGGAATGCCATCCGATTCAGATCTTGTGGGGAAGGCTCCACAAAGTGCTGATCCAAATCTAAATCTAGGAAGGATTGGAGAAATGAGAGACTAAGTTACAGTGCTGGGAGGCTTGGGACAGCCCAAGGATGAGGAGGATCTTCTTCCTGCATCACTATCACCCTTTCACTTTTCTTAATCTGTGCTATGGGAGGAGAAGAATGGGAGGATCATCCTTCCAACAAATTTTTTTATCATGTGTAATGTCAAAAGGGAAATCAACAACATGACAAGCACTTCCATGGATGTATCAGCAGCGCTGTCATTGTTGAGCAGTGTGGATCTTTATTGGAAATCTCAACTACTTGTAGAGTATTCCAAATATCTCCACACATGTATGATACTAGATGGCATGCAGCAAGAAGAAGGCTACTTAGTCTAAGGGGGAGTCATCTATTATCATGGTAAGGTCTTCTTGGCTAGAGCTTCCAAGCTCAAGCAGAAGATCCTACAAGGAGCATATGAAGAATTCTTCCTCAGCCATATGTATTCAATGAAGATCTATACCCTGATCATGAAGAGTTTTGATTGGGAAGGCATGAGAGAGGACTTACATCAGCACTTTCAAGAGTGCAATAGCTATGGAAGATTGGGGCAGCCAATGGACTCTTTGCAAGAGTCATCTCAGCCAGCTCTTCCTTTTCTTGAGAGGAGGGGAATGCTCATGCACAACTCCATGTGTGTGAGGGACTATTATGGTAAAGGATTTGATCATGCCAAGCAAGTTGTATTTTCTGATCTATTACATTCCTTTACCATGTTTTTGCAGGATAAGACTCCTAAAGGGAGTGAGAGATCATGTGGATCTCATAGCTTGTTGGGGTCCAATAGAAATTCTGAACTTGGCCACTCCCTTGTTGTGCAAAGGGAGATTCCTTTTCATGATGGGTGCTTGCCAAAGGCACCAAATTTATGTAACACCTTCATCCATGTTAAGGTGACTCATGCAGCAAAAGTGTGGTGGTAATGCCACTTGCCACGCCTGGATCTAATGAAGACAAGAGGTGCACTGTGCTACCACCACATGTGGGATTTTTACCCACCTCCTCAAGTGCAGATTTCAGTTTACATATATGTAGTCCTACTTCCATACTTGGATGATATAGTTGTATTGTTTATGGGATTGTATGGATAGAAGGTGGGAAACTTGTACGTACCAAATGGCTTGGGACTTCTACCTGTACTCCATGATACATTTTTTAGATGTAGCATTTCTCCCACCATGTTTATTTCTGTTGAGTTTTTCACTCCTGAAGGGATGGATTATGCACATATTATGTTGGCCTTGGAGGAACAATTCATGATGTATTGGCTTGTTGAGCACTTGTCCTATGATGGGGGCTTGATCCTTGATGATGCCATCAATGGAGGAGGAGAATAACTACAGCTCTTAAGCTATCAGTTGCTTGAGGACAAGCAACATTTTGGAGGGGAGGGCTGTAATATTCCTACTTAACCTAAGCTAAGAGGAATATTCATTTTTTTTTTACTTTATGTTGCATGAATAAATGAATAAAGGAGGACATGTAAAACTCCTGAAAAGACTGAATAAATCAATGCCCATTTGAACAAAGATAAATCAGAGCCATGTAAATAAATCACTTGCAGGTGTGAAAAGGGTTTGAGCTGTGAGACTGGGTCAACCTTGACCAAATCTAAAACGATCTCTAGGTTCAATGTATCTCCTAAAGGGACATCGCGGTTCTAGAAGGAGATAACTCATCAAGTTGGTTTAGGGTTTGCAAAGGCTTTCATCTTATAAAAGGAAGGGAAGGGCAGCAAGAGAAGGTTGTGGATTGATTATATTTCTGAGTATCTTGTCTGCTTAGACAAATACTATTCTCTGTTGTTTAGTAGAGAATTGTGCTGCTTAGCACTTGGAGATCCTATGCGGGGATCTCACCTCTTCCTTTGAGGATTATTGGAGGAGTGTTTGCTGATTTGATCTACTATCAGGCTTGAGGCCAAGATCTGCAGAGATCTAGCTTTTTTTGGGAGCCTCTTCTCATGGAGTGTGTCTTTTAACCTCCTGGAAGAGTGCCTCTCCTATTTTCACTTTAGATCTATAACTTGGCAGTGGGGAATCTATGTCATTTGATCTACAATGCTATTTCCATTAAGGAACTGCGTTATTTTGATATGAGATTGTTCATGGTTTTTTGATCACAGTTTTGATGAGAGATCTCTGGTGCTGGGCTTTGCCTTCCACTTTGGTGATCCATGGATTAGCTTGCTAATCCATGTTCTGTTTAGATATGATCTATTGTCATGTAATGTTATATTTAGACATTACTGTAGCATTTTACAGATCTGCAACTTGAAACTCAGATCTACTCTTTGTTATGCATGATTTTGTCAAAACCCCAAGGGGATCTTGTAAACAAGACTATGTAGTTTCTAGATCTGAAATAGATCTGATGTTTTGTCCATAGATATATTCTAGATCTAAGTTGTAATATGCAGCTTCTACAGCTCCTTTGAATAACACTGTTGAGCCATTTCTGCAGATATATGTGTGTTGTAGCTCTCTTTTATGAGGATTTCTTGCTCCATTGCCTCATGTATTCTACTGTATACTGAAAGAGTTTCATTATAATTTTGATTTTCTACTGTACATTCATAATTTAATCATATTTGATGCCCTCCTGCTCATATTTTCCAAGACTGAATTATTTCTGAAGCAGTTTGTTGTGCATAGCTATAGCCTATCTTGTAGGGTGTTTTTCAGCTAGACTAGGTGGTGGGAGATTTGTTTACCACACCTAGTTTGATTTTTTTTTGCTCCCCTTTTGGATCTAGAATCCAGATCTGATGATCTAAGGGATCCAAGGGCTGTAAACTCATTTATGTGCATCAATCTTCCAAGAGTGCGTTATTTCAACAGGCTTGTTGTGCTATTCCAGATCTAGAATATTACAGTGGATGTAGATCCAACCAATACACCAAAAGCTCGAACTATTAGTGAAGGAGGCATCCCAGGGTGTTAAGGGTGGGCCTAACCCCACCAGAGCATCTAAGGGTGGGGGCCCTTGCGCAACACCCCTCATTACACAAACCCGGACACGTGGCTGCGGGCCCTACCCGCACATGGGATATTACAACCCACCACGCTCCGCAAGTCTTTACCTCGAGACCTCAGCTTTGATACCATTTATAACCAACCACTACACCAAAATATCAAAATTTTAGTGAGGGTGGCATCCCAGGGTGTTAAGGGTGGGCCTAACCCCACTAGAGCATCTGAGGGCGGGGGCCCTTGCGCAGCACCCCTCATTACACAGACCCGGACACGTGGCTGTGGGTCCTAACTGCATATGCGATATTACATTTAAATTTTAGACATTGAGGGGTGCGAAAGGGATCGAGAGTCATTGGATATGGGTGGCGCCAATCAGACGGTTGACGGGTGCTAGGATAAGTTGGGGGTTGTGAGAGGTGGGGTCGGGGTAAGGACTATGCAGAGGGTTTTAAAAAAAATGCAGTTATGAAATATATAAATTGGGATGCTTAATAAGATAAGGAAATATATTAAGCAGGTGGTTAAGTGAAATGAAAGCGGGGGTTAAAATGAAGTGGGACCCGGGGATTATATGTTACTTTAAACTATGCAAAAGGTGGGTTTTGCATGTTTTATTTGGAAAAGCTGGAGTTAGTTAAGAGGAAAGTCTTTTTTCAAATGGAGAAGTTTTTTTAGTGGGAAAAGGGAATTTTTGAAAGGGAAAATGGTTCTTAGGAGGGGAATTGGGTTTTAGGAGGGGAAAAGGGTTTTACTAAGGGAATTTAAGATAAGGGAAAATGTTTAGAAAGGAATTAGTAATAAGAGATAAACCAAATGATGTTTTCATAATGTTAGGTCCCTATATTACTAGTATAGTCCCTTATTTTTGTTAGTGTAACCCCCTTATTGTTATTGTTGTACCCATGTAACCCCTATATTTTTATTATTGTGCCCTTAAATTATTATTGTTAGGTCGGCTAGGATTACATTGTGGCCCCATGGACTCCTAGATATAGAAAGGAGGTTTTTTCATTTGTATCATCCAATAATTTTTCATTTATGTAATGTATTGGAGGTTTCCCCTCAAAGTGGTTGATTTCTAAGGCATTGATCTCTCTTTTCTTATATTTTTGAAGCTGGTTTCACAACATTTGGTATCAGAGCTTTGGATTCTAGGGTTTCGGTATTCCAAACAGGTCATCGTTGAATTTTCGCTATAAATTGTTTTCTACGAAGGTTTAGAAGCTGAAATTTTTAGAGCGTGATGCTGAAATCCTGAGGAACATCGGCGCAAAATGTTAGAGCTTGGTTCGCAATATTTTCGGAGATATGATCTGTGGAAATTAGGGCTTTTTCAAGCTCCTGAATTTCGTCTCAAAGAGGTGATCGTGGGAAAATCTTCATAACTCTCTTTGTGAGAATCAGATTGGAATGCTGTAAAAATTGGCCACAAGTACACAGACTGTAGTTTCGTGTCTATCAATTTTAGAGTTGAAGGAGGAAACAGTGACATGTGGTAAGTCGTACAAGTTTTCTCTACTAAATGAGTCCATAATTAGGGAATTGTGGGAGATTGGACATACCTTTTCCTTTAAGAATCCAAATCAGGTAAAACCTATGGAATTTGAAAGAGGATTGAGAGGGCTACCTTAGGGCCAAATTTCAGATATTGAAGATCTGAAATCGTAGAGATAATTCAGTTTCAATATTGAGCTCCTCAAAAGCAAGAAAAAAGTGTGCATTTATTTCCAAATTGCATAAGTCTTGTGTAAAAAATAAGTTTGAAGTGATTCCAAGGGCCTATTGAGCATATATTTCAGTATTTGGTTCTTAAATGCCTCCTAAAAGGAATTCAACACCCATTAATCCCTCATAATACTCTAGTATGACTCATGAAGATGGAGAATTACAACATGATCTATCAAAATTACAAGAGCAAGTGCACCAAATTTCACTCTCGCAAAGAGCAGCAAAAAATGAAATTGAAGTTTTGAAGAAAGGCGTGGAAACGAAGATGGATTGTTTGAAGAATAATATGGATGGTTTGAAGAAAGGCGTGGAAGCTAAGATGGATGGCGTGGAAACTAAGATGGATGGCATGGAAGCTAATATGGAGGACATGGAAGAAAAAATGAACGACAACATGGAAAACATGAAGATTTATCTTAAAGCAGACATCGAAGGTTTGAAAAAGTTGATACAAGAAATGATTCCTAATGGTGAGAACAAAATAAATGTTAATTTTGATTTCATAAACTCTAATGTTGGATTGAAGAACCTCCATATTCCAAAGATGGATATGAGAAAGTTTGATGGAAAGGATCTTGTAACATGGATACTACAGATAGAGAAATATCTTTATCTCAATAATGTGAAAAACACACAAAAGGTACGCATTACAACTTTACATTTAGAGAAAAATACATTTGTATGGTATCGATGGCTTTTCTCCTATAAAAAAATTGTCACTTGGTCAATTTTTACGGACGAAATGATCGCACATTATGAGGATAAAAAAAGCAACACCTTCTTTAGCCAATTGATAAATCTCAAACAAAAGGGTTCAGTGGCGAAGCACATTGAGGACTTCCAAAAATTGAATATAAGGGTAACTGATATTCCAGAGGAACATAGGATTGATGTCTTCATAGGGACTTTAAAGGATAACATCCAACATGAAGTTCATGTTTGGGAGCCTGATTCATTGGAGAAGGAATTCAGGTTGGCAAGAAAAATTGAATGTAAAATTATGGCGAAAAGGAAGCCTACCACTCACATCTATCAATATGGAAGTGTTGCTACTCCTAGACTTCCACAACCTACAAAGTTGACACCAGAAAAATTGGAAAAAAAAAGAGCAAAAGGGCTTTGCTACAGTTGTGATAGCAAATACACTGAAGGTCATAAGTGTGCTGAGAAGAAATTGTTTTACATAGATCATGAAGAGGAGGAAGAAAATGAAGAAGAAACTTTAAAAGTATAGGATATACACCAGGAAGAAACCCTAGAAGAAGAAGAAATGAGTCTGACCATATCATGTAATGAATTGGCAGGAATTACCACTCCTGAAACTCTCAATATAGAAGGACATATCAAGAAGAAAAAGGTAATAGTGTTGATTGATTCAGGTAGTACCCATAATCTTATTCATTGTAAGGTAGCCAAGGAATTGAATTATTTCCTATACCTAGCACCAGAATGTCAAGTGATGATTGCAAATGGAGGAACTATAAATTGCTCTGGAAAATTCCATAATATCAAGCTAGCCATGGGGGAATATGTATTGAATAGTCCAATTCTTTCCATTCTAATGGGAGGTGTTGATGTTGTAATAGGAGTACAATGGTTAGAATCTTTGGGGATGGTAGATTTTAATTTTCAAGAAATTTTCTTGAATTTTTTTTTCTAAAGGAAAGGAAATCGAATTACGGGGTATCGCAGGGAAGCTAGGAAATATAATAAGATCTAATGTCATGACAAATCTTCTGAAGAAAGAACAACGTGGCATAATTTCACAATTATGCTCACTAGAAATTCCGACATCAAAACCATCTATTTCTCCAGATGTCCAAAAAGTCTTGGACAATCATTCCAAGGTGTTTGATACTCCTAAAGGACTCCCACCTATTCATGATCATTATCATGCTATTTATTTGATTCCAGGAAGTGTTCTTCCAAACATTAGGCCTTACAGATATCCTTATGTCCAAAAGAGTGAAATTGAACGTATGATTGCAGAAATGTTAGAGGCTGGTATAATTCAACCTAGTCAAAGTTCTTTCTTTGCTCCAGTAGTATTAGTGCACAAGAAAGATGGATCATGGCGCATGTGTCCAGATTATAGGGAGATCAATAATCTCACTATTAAAGATAAATTTCCCATTGCTATGATTGATGAATTATTGGATGAATTACATGGAGAAATTTATTTTACCAAGTTGGATATTCATTCAGGATATCATCAAATTAGAATGAAGACTGAAGATATTCCGAAAACAACATTTCGAACTCATGAGGGTCATTATGAATTTTTGGTCATGCCTTTTGGCCTTACCAATGCACCTTCTACATTTCAAGGGTTGATGAATTCCATTTTCAAACCCTTCCTTAGAAAATTTGTGCTAGTATTTTTGGATGATATACTAATCTACAGCAGGTCTTGGAAGGATCATGTTGAACATGTTGACAGGGTGCTCAAACTATTGCAGGAGAAACAATTATATGAAAAAACATCCAAATGTTTCTTTGGAGTACAAGAGGTGGAATATCCGGGTCATATTGTATCTCACGAGGGTGTTAAAGTAGACCCTAACAAAATTAAATCCATTAAGGAATGGAAAGTCCCCACAACCATAAAGCAGTTGCGAGGATTTCTCTAGTTAACAGGGTATTATCGCAAGTTTGTTAAGAATTATGGGAGAATAGCAGCACCTCTAACAACATTATTGAAGAAAGATGCATTTTCATGGACTCCTGAAGCAACCAAGGCCTTTGAACATCTTAAAGAGGCAATGTGCCTAGCACTGGTCTTAGCTACGCCAAACTTCACAAAAACCTTTATTGTGGAATGTGATGCCTCAGGAAATGGAATTGGTGTTGTTTTAATGCAAGAAGGAAGACCCATTGCTTTTGAAAGTCATTCAATCAAAGGAAAGTATTTACAAAAGGCTATTTATGAGAAGGAAATGTTGGCAATACTACATGCACTAAAGAAATGGATACCTTACCTAATGGGAAGACACTTCAAGGTAAAAACTGATCATGATAGTCTTAAACACTTTTTGGAACAAAGACTATCTTCAGAAGAGCAGCAAAAATGGTTCACAAAGATGTTGGGTTATGACTTTGAAATAATCTACAAAAAAGGAAAGCTTAATGTTGTTGCAGATGCACTCTCAAGAAAGAATGAAGAGGTGGAAGCATTGCTTTGTGCCATTTCTATTATCCAACCAGATTGATAACCGAAGCAAGAGATGAATGGAAGAAGGACAAAGATGTATGGACACTCATTCAAAATTTGCAGCAAGATCCTAGTACATCTGATACATTTAGTTGGAAAAATGATTCCTTATGGTACAAATATTGCTTATATATTTGTAAGAATTCCCAACTAAAACAAAAGATTCTTTTGGAATTGCACACTTCTCCTTTAGGAGGACACTCAGGATTTTTAAAAACTTACCACAGGGTGAAGAAAGAATTTTTTTGGGATGGCCTTAAATATGATATTCAAAAGTTTGTGGCGGAATGTTTGGTTTGCCAGCAAAATAAAGTGGAGAAAATTAAGACCCCGGGACTTCTACAACCTTTATCCATTCCAAGTCAACGTTGGGAGGAGATTTCAATGGATTTTATCACAGGTTTACCTAAGTCCGAAGGAAAGTATGTCATCATGGTGGTAGTTGATAGACTTACCAAGTATGCACACTTTTGTGCATTATCTCATCCATTTAAAGCAAGTACAGTTGCTACTACATTTGTGGACAGAATTCAAAAGCTACATGGAAGCCCAAGGGTTATTGTGAGCGACAGAGATCCCATTTTTAAGGGAAATTTTTGGACAGAGTTATTTTCTTCTTTGGGTACTCAACTAGCTCATAGCTCATCTTATCATCCTCAATCTAATGGTCAAACAGAGATAGTGAATAAATGTTTGGAAGGATATATTCATTGTTTTGTATCTGATAAGCAAGCACAATGGATCAAGTGGTTACCTCTCATTGCATGGTGGTATAACACTTCCTTCCATACTCTAGAAAAAATGACCCCATTTATGGCACTTTATGGATATCATCCACCATCCATCACATCTTCTTTAAGGGAAAATTATAGGGTTCAAGCAGTGGAGGATCACATCGAGCATCAACAAGAAGTTCTCCAACTCTTAAAGGATAACCTAAATTTGGAACAAAATCAAATGAAACAACATGCAAATCAACATCGCAGTGAGAGAATTTTTGATGTGGGAGACTGGCTATTTTTACTGCTACAACCATACAAACAAATGTCCCTCAAGCAAGCTAAGAAGGATAATAAATTATCGCCAAAGTACTATGGTTCTTACAAGGTTTTGCAAAATATTGGTACTATGGCATACAAATTGGAGCTTCCTGTTTCTTCGTGAGTGCATCCAGCTTTCCATGTTTCATGCTTAAAAAAGGTTATAGGGGAAAAAAATCCAGTTCAAACAATATTGCCAGAACTTGAGGAGGAAGGAAAAACCATATTGGAACTTGAAGCAATCATGGAAACAAGAACTCGACAACTATAAAATCGATCAATTTTAGAGTATCCCATCAAATGGAAGAACTTACCCACTGAAGATTCTATATGGGAGGATGAAAATTTTATACAAAAGCACCTGGAGCTACTCAAGCGTTGAGGACAACACTTTTTTGAAGGAGAGGAGCATGTTAGGTCCCTATATTACTAGTATAGTCCCTTATTGTTGTTAGTGTAACCCCTTTATTTTTATTGTTGTACCCCTGTAACCCTGCTATTGTTATCATTACCCTTAAATTATTATTGTTAGGTTGACTAGGATTACATTATGGCACCACTAGGATTACATTGTGGCGCCATGGAATCCTATATATAGAAAGGATGTTTTTTCATTTATATTATCCAAGAATTGTTCATTTATGTAATGTATTGGAGGTTTCCCCCTCGAAGTGGCTGATTTCTAAGGCGTTGATATCTCTTTTATTCTATTTTTGGAGCTGGTTTCACAACACATAACCTTTGAAATCATCCTACCTACCCTTTATTTACCCTAACTTTTTTTATTTCCTTTATTGGGTGCATTTGAGCTTGCTGACCTTTTTATTTTCTTTTGATAAGAGAACTAACTTATTTCTAACCTTATATCCTCTCAATGGCTCAGATTAAACTTATGAGCTCAATTTATTCTCCACCTAACTACTGATCTGCCAATATTAAATGGTTTGGTCAGATCTTTATTCACTAACTATTATGACATGAAATTTAAAGGCATGAATAATCAAGATTAAATTGTATGATCATCATGAATTGTGGCATTTTGGACAAGCTGCACACAATTTTATTTGCAAAAGAAAAGTAAACTAAGAGTAGTGGCATTTGAATGTGCAACACTTTCAGAATTTATTTTTGTTTCTTTTTGTGGGGTTCATATTTTATATCCTTTTTTGATCCTCTTTTCTTTTGGTCCTTTGATTATTCTTTTAGGACATACCCTCTTTTCATTTTTAATATGGAAAACATTTGCAGAAAGCAAAGGTATGTACAATATTACAAGACTTAACATATTCAATTCAAAATTATGATCCCTATTATTATAGGACCCTAACAGAAGCAAAAGAGAAGTTCAACCTCCTGCATGCCTGAGAATGACATCTATATAGTGCTATACAAAACTTCCATAAAAAAATGGCAGACCATCTCACAAGTCGTGGCATCTAGAATAAATAATTAACATAAAATAAAATTGGGAAAATAATGTGTTTCTCCTCACTATTATAGTGTGCAATGGTCATCAGTAGTAGTGATAGGCACCTCACCTCCTCTTTACCAAACCAAGAAATGCATAACTAACCACCAGACACCTGAAAATATGTAGGAGAAAGTATATCGTCCCCAATGTATCTCTGGGAGTACACCAGCTAACTCCCTGCTACATAACTGAAGGGGACAGCTCAGAACTGGGGAAAATCTTGCCCTCTCCTAGATAGGCCAGTAATAAAATAGATGTCCTCCTCAGTGGGCTCATACCACCATCCAGGACCGACTCAGAAAGCTTGTCGATGGGCATCTCACCTGTAGATTAGTTGTCCCAATAACCCACTGTTCCCCTTCAGGGATGTAGCCTCCTCGTAGAACTTGAGGAGACCTACCTCCCTTAAGAGAAACTAGGTGGGTGTCATAATAGGGCAAGGGTACAAAATTATCTCCCTCTCCTGTGCCTCCCATAGTTGAATCATGTTATAACTGTCCTCCATATTCTCTTGTTGTTCCCTTTTCTCTCTCTGTTGACGTCGCTAAATGATTCACATATTAATTTTTTTTTTTTATTAAATGAGATATTTATTTAATATATATATATAACTTTTATTAAAAAAAACACTTGGTGCACCCAAAAAAACAGTAACGCACCGCTACTGGTACGTGCTTCTTTATCACGCATCAGCCACGGTGCGCATGAAAAAAATCATGCACTTCGCAAACATAAATTTTTTTTGTATGGTGCATTGACCGAACTATCCGCCCCGAGGCAGTTATATTGGTCAACGCATTGCCCAACAGTAGTACATAATTAACGGTGCGGTCCTGTAAATGACCGCAACTGTTGTGTTATTTTAAAAAAAATTATATGCTCAGTGCAGCTGACGACCGACACGCACAACACTATTTTAGTGTTACAGTGGTGTCATTTTCTCGATGTTGCACCAAAAACTGATGTGGTTTCTGTTAACACTTTTCGCAGTGCGGCCTGTAAATTTGCAGGCTGCACCACGAATGGTACAAGTCGAACGACTCGAACGCACTGTGCATTTTTTTTTTTTAACAGTAAATTTTAAGTGAATTTGAAAAATTAATCCACTAAAAGCTTAATTTATTGAGAAACAAGTAGATTACCTACACATTTGCGCGTTGAGCAGGCGTATTTTCTAAGGAATACTAAAAAACAAATTTTCCCACTATTTTCGAAAATTTGAACTCCACATAATGAGTAATGAACGGAAGCAATGCAGGAAATGGGAGCATCGATGGCATGGAGCCTCAGAGAAGACAAACTCACACCAGTGCTTACGAGCTCTAGAGCACTAAAAAAGTAAAAATAAGTTTTTTTACGGCTGGTAATTATTTTAAAGTAAACCTTTTTCAGTGCGCTCAATTATGAGACGTGTCAAGTGGTTTTATCAATGGTGCACCGCACTTTGTTACAGTGCGTTAGATTACTAATATGCATGGGGCTGGTTTGTACATAGAGCATCGATGCGCTCGAGTACTAAGATGCACTAGGCTAGTTTTTACGGAGAGAATAGTGTCTCGGTGTGCCAATTGATATTATGTAATAGTGCGATTTTCATAAAACACGCAGGTGCATGTTATGATTAGAAACACGCTGTAAAAAAAGCATGCGCAAAAACCTCCACCCGCCAACCTCCTTTACTGACCTCTGCTACAAATGAATATATAGGCTATTTTTATAAGGACTTCCTCAAAAACATCTGCTAGAGGGTATTTTCCTTGTAGTGCCCTGTCGTTTCCACTGATTACATTGAATATCATTAAGAAAGGAGATGGTGTTGTTCTTATATTCATGCTTCTCCTTTAAGACTCGTCCAATCATAGTATTTAACTACCAATGTACAATAATTGAATGCGTGTACCGGTTCCTTCTTCCCATGGTATGATTAGGGTTAGGGAGATAAAAGGAAACCTCCTCTAAAAGTTTCAAGTCAGAATAATCTTGTTGGTCTTGTGTAGCTTGGGCCTCAAGTTTCTATATCTCTACCTTAGTACAATGAAAGGTTTTAGAGCGATAAGTAGCCACCACCTCTTGAGCCTGTGACTAGGCATCTGACCAATTGATCTAGCCACATCCAACAAACCCATGATTCCCACACACATTTTTTTGAGGCATGGTAACTACTACATGTAATAGACCAACATAGTGCCAGAGAAAGAAACATCACCAATCCCAAATCTCACGCCCCGTCAGCCACCCCTCAAGGAAAAATACCAATACAAAGGCTTGGGAGAATCTATACCTCCCCATTATATTTGAAAACAAATTATGTACTAACCCTATATAGACACACCCAAACTAACTACACATATACAAATAGTAATATACTATAAATTGACCTCACCTTCCAGACCAGTCACCGAGAGGAAATATCCAAAATACACTATGCTAAGGGACATGAAAGCCAAAGATATAAGCACTCTCCCTAGGAGACAAATCCTCACAACTCAGAAGATAAAAGACAAAAAAAACCACCACACAAACCCTTCAGAGAATCCAACACCATGCCAATGAAAAACATAAGAAAAGGAAATGGTAATACTAAGTAAGAGGAGAAAAATTACTTGCCTAAATCCATGAATAAATTCCAAAACAAAAAAAATCAACAATTATGAACTTGAATTTGTCCCATGATGATTCCACCAACAATCCAAATCTTTGACTCGAAATTTCCTTGATAGCCATGAGATTTTAAGCTTCTCAATCTCCAGCCACACAATCATCCTCAATCCAATATATAAAAGAAATGAATTGCAACCTTAATCAACCCTTGATATTGTGCCACCTTCTACATAACAATTCAACATTATATACTCCCACCTTCAAATCCAAATCTTTGGCTAATATACACAACAATTCCCCCTTTCCTAACTCTAGAAGGGGAAGGAAAATCCCACACACACTAAAGAAATTACACATAAAGGGTTCATACTCCCACCTTGCATCATAGACTAGATATAATAAGAGTTCAAAATAATCCTATTCATTAAATTATGAAGTGACCTTGACATGCCTCGTGCATGGAGGGGGACACGCCACACCACCCCCATTTTAATATCATTCAGAGTCAATGGGGTGTTTAGCACCCCCCAAGATCATTTTCCACAAGGACAACCACCCCCATTGGGGATTGTTTGTCAATGTCTAGAATACATCATAAGAGAACATTTTATTCTACCATATTATCTTTATAACATTCCTAATTTATAAATATAGTATTCTCCTAAGTCCCAATATTAGCTAAGAAAATCAAAGCCTTATTCCCAAAGCACCTACTTCAAGAGGCAAAAATGTAACAAATATTATTGAGTAAGTCATGAATACGAGAAACAATGCATTCTAATCTTCAAATTTTATATAAATTTTCCACCAATGTTCTAGAAATTAGCTTCTTAACCATAGAAATCACCAACTGTGAATCCCATTCAAAGTGTAACTTTGAATATACCACTTTAGTGAAAACTATCAAATCTCATTTGAGAGCTAGGAACTTTGCAGTATTATTTTAAAAACCCCTAGTTGAGTTTCCATGTAAATAAAATAAGACCAAGTGTAATGACCATGCTAAAAAAATCATGTAAACATATATAAGACCATGGTCGATGGGATAAGTATTCCAAGTTGAATGATGAGAAAAACATCCTAGCAGATGTTCATTTCGATTTAATATGGCTAAAGGAAATTGGAAAAGGCAATGGAAAAGGATTTGGAAAGGAAAGTGGCATTAATTGGCATTTTATTTATGAAAATAATGGAAATTAGGAGAAAAGGAAGGTGAAAGGTCACCAGTTTCATGTGAGGAGGAAAATGAAGGAAAATAATGGAAGAAGAAGAAAATAGAGGTCTATTTAATAAAAGGCTTCCAAGGAGAAGTTGGTAAGATTTTCTTGGTTCTACCTTTTGGTCAGTTTGGTTTTGGACCTCGCATTATTCTCTCTCTCTCTCTCTCTCTCATACTCTTGAGCACTTTGAGTATTCTTGGAGCACTCTTGGAGAGTGTGGAATACATGGATATTTTAATCAAGAATGCAAAGAAAGAGAAGGATGAAACAAGAGGACATTAGGATCAACATCTACAACAGGTTCTGAGTGCAGGTAACAAGTTGCACGTATCATTTCCTCACTAGTTTTGGCATGCATGGTGTATGCATGTGGATTTTCCTAGCCTTTCTATTTCCTGGATAGCCATGGTGTTGTGGATTTATTTCCATTTATTGTTTTCTATTTGCTTCTCATGATTCCTTTAGATTTTGGGTTGAGTTATTATTTCTTGGAGCCTTGGTTGGAAAAATGCTCTAGAGCCCTGTGAACAGTTGTTGGGTTGAGTTACTAGTCCTAGAGCCTTGGTTGGAAAATTTATCTAGAGCCATAGATGGGTTAAGTTACTAGTCCTAGAGCCTTTATTGGACAAACACTCTGGAGCCCAGAAACAACTATGGTTGAGTTACTAGTCCTAGAGCCTTGGTTGGAATAAGCACTCTAGAGCCCTCGAACAGCTTGGATTGAGACCAATATGTGATGGTTGTGATGTTTGATCGTGAGGTGGAATCATTGGTTGAGGTTTGAGGTGGTTTTGCCTCTAGAAGCCCTGTATTGGTTGTGATTGATGTGTTTGATGAGATCCCACAGTCATGCATGGAATATGGCATGGGGGTGATTGGCTAAAGTGAGACTTGGCTCAGCCATTCTATGGTTTGGTGGAATGTGGAAGTCTCATCTCTGGTTGGTTTTTATGCTCAGTAATAAAGAAATCATTCCTCTGGTATTCAGTATGAAAATGTTCTAGTTTATGTATGGATTTTATTTATTTTGTATCCATTACATTTATGTTGTTATTGTGCTGGTTATAGGCATGAATTTGATCAGTGATGATGTGTGGCTCTATCTATGTTTTTACCTGTAAATGAGTGCACACTGTATCTATGGTCAAATATATTTTATTGCAGCTAATGATGGAAGGGATCGATGATTCTTAGTGATTCTCATATAAGTATGAAATCCCTATCCTTAAATTTGTTGTTTACACCTGTAGATTCAATGTTTGTGATATGTTTGACGAAATTCTTATCATGGCTACGAGGGGTCCAAATGAGTTCTTGATGACATGATTGCTTTCATACCATTATTTTAATGTTATTCATCATCTATTAAAGTTTCTTGAATTTTTTGGAAGTGACCTGGGCTCTAAGGCTGAAAAGGTGTCACAAATCTCGGAGTTGCAGGCACAAAAATAACCAATTGGGGCCCTGGCCACATGTTTTTTGTGTTGTGCCTATGTCTATAGGCTCCCAACCGCTACCATGCCTTGGCATTCCTACAACTATGGTCCAAAAGGGTCAAAAATTCAGTCTCCCTCAAGGGTCATGGGTTTGGAAGGTTAGGTTACCTCTTAGGGATGTTTTTGATGTTGTGTAAGGTGTGTTTGTCTTTTTTATGTGAGTTCCACTTCCTTAAGGTCATATAGGAGGATGAATATCATATTAGTAGCCTCTTTTCGCATGTTTACTCCGGTAGGTCATTTACTTGGGTAGATGTGGGAAGAGGGTGTTACAGAGTGGTATCAGAGCATGGTTCAACCCTTGGATTAGATGGTCGGTGTGTTATTCATGCATTTTTTTCGGTTGCATATGTGTTTAGTATGCTTTTGGTATATATGTGCTTGTTGCATCCATGTTGTATTGGCCATAGTGGCAGTGGTATCACCATAGAAATGATAATGGTGTTGTTGTCAACATGTTTTCATGTGTGTATGATTAGTTATGTGTTGTTCATGCTTATGTATTAACCGTGTACTCTTTCTTACATGTCGCTATATGTTGTACATGTATTACTTGTTTATGGTTGGTTACATGTTGTTCATGCTTGGGTGTTGTCCGTGCATGCTTGGGTACATGTCGTTACACGTCGTACATGCATTGGTTGTTCATGTTTGGTTACATGTTGTTCAGACTTATGTATTGTCCATGTAAGTTGGCATGGTTGATGTTGTCATGCATCATGAGGTCATTATATTAAATTTTTTCATCATGATGATATTGGTATGTTATTATGCTAATGTGTTGGCTAAGATAGAGCAGGAGATGCAGACCATCAAAGTAAAGTTACAACATTGGACCTCGAGGCAATAGCATGTTGTCATATAGTTTTGGATGTTGGGCATGTAGGTATGTAGGTTAAGGATCATTATATGCATTATGGTTATGAGTATTTCTTTCATTATATTGATTTTATGGTTACATACATTATAGATGCTAGTTAATTAGTGTGGTTGTATGTACATGTGTCAAATAGTCATGAATGATAGAAACCTGTGGTGATATGCATTTCTATGGTTTTTTTATGTTAGATAACATATATGTTGTTGATGATCATGTTATGGGTTAACTTGTTGTTGTTGTATGATATTTAGCTTTATGATTAGGTTACATGTTGTTAATGAGAATGATATATAACTTGTTCTTGTTATATGTCAGTTAGCTTGATGATTAGGGTTATAGCATTAATGTCTTGATGTTATATGTATCATGCTAAATTGGATTGGCCTAGGTAGATGGTTAGCGTTATGAAATTCAGGCATCAGTCGATCTAATTATGATAGTGTTTTGTATTGTGTCTAGATTGACAGTGCATATGTGATTGTATGCATGAATGAAAAATGTTTATGAGTTTATGATGTGAACATGTTAGCTAGCTATTGTTATGGATATCATGACCTTACTTATGACTGGGTTGATATGTTGTGAAGTTATATCATGCTAATATAGATTTATTGTGCAGACAAGATAGCCTCCCATGAGATACATTAAGTTATGAGTTTTCTTATGTCATATACTTGGTGCTTGAATGTTTGATTATGTCATATATTTTGTGTTTGAGTGATTTGGTGCCTATTACATTATCTAGTTGATTTATTTAATATTGTACGTTTATATTTTGTTTAAATGTTTGATTAGTTTCATGATGTGATTATGTGACTGAAATACTACACGAATGAATGGTATTGTTTTAAGATGATTTTACTAACTTATTATGTACTGAGATATCCGATATATACTTGAGTGTAAGTAGGTCATAGTTGTAGCATTATGTATTATGACCAATGAATGTGAGTTGATTGTTGATTATGACATGGTTTTTAGTCTTGGTAAAATTTGATTTCGAATTGATAGATATTTTGTATTGATGTTTGGTACATATGTTTAACATGTGTGTTCAATTATAGGTCAGCATGCTTGGCACAACAAGGTAAGATAACTAGTTTATTGTTATATTTATTTATGCGTTGGAAGTTATGTGTTTATGGCAGTATGATATAGGGAATTGAATGGAAAAAAATATTTGCGTGAAATATTTAAGAAGGCTGAGGTTGAGCTTTCCTTTGGAAGTATTGAGAACCATGGGGATTGAGTCATGGTGTTTGTTTCTAGTCTTGTGCTTTCAGTCTTTTTGATTTGTTTTCACTTGATTTATGGTCTTGATTGCATCTAGTGCATGATCATGGCACTTTGTTGTGGTGTCATATTTCTTTTGGTTTCTCACAATCTTCTTCTTGTTTGTTTTTTTAATTTCCTTTTATGTTTTGAGAGTCTTGGGAATTGGTTGGGAAAGAGGAAATTTCATGGCGCTCGGGGAGAGCTTTGTGGTACCCAACAGGTAATGTAAGTCATGGGTGAAGCTCGGTGCATGAGTAAGCACAATGGAAGGTAAGACTATGACAGTTGGTTGGATTGGTTGGGTCCATTGTGATGGAGAGTGGAAGTACAGAAATGAGAATGGTAATCAGAAAGGTAAAGCAAGTGGATATGAGGTGTTAGATTCCTTGGCTATGTTGGGAATTATTGTTCTCAACGTTGTGCATGTTGTGCACAAATAAAGGGAGTTTTCTTAACCTTTACCTTATGTTATTTGGTAATTATGATGTGATCATGATTATGCTAGTGTTTATATATGTATACATGTATGTATGTATGTTGTGTTTGACAGGGTCGTCATGGATCATGATTGTTTAATGATATTGTTTATATGTATATATGTTTGTGTGTATGTTTTTGTCTAACAGGATCATGATTTTTCTATGCTAATGATTATATATATGCATGCATGCATGTATGTATGTATGTATGTATGACAGGGTTTTCAAGGATCATTTTTGTGGAGGAATGATTTCTTATGCAGGTGAATGACCTGAAGAGGTTCTTGGTTGAGGAATCAAGTGGCATAGTAACTCTAACAGATATATAAGTTCAGTATCATGTGGGTATGATTTCATATTATGTGATTATACTATGTATATGTTTATGTTATGGACATGTAATGTTGAGGGATACATCAGCGAAGTGAAAGTAGTGTGATCCGTGGCATGTTAGGATCAACATGGATAGTTGAAAGACACTGGAAGCAAGGTTGCTTGTGGGGCCAGTGTGTATTCTATGAATATGCAGTACTTCCATTGTTTATATGTTGTGCATGTTGTCTATTTAGCGATTGTACCTATGATGATGTGTAATGTTGCATATGTAGTATTGTATACATATGATGTTGTATGCATGTTGTATATTATGTTGTTGTGTGTATATTACACATGCAATGCTAGGTATAGATGGTGCTATGTGCATGTTGGATATGTGGTGTTGTGTGCATATGGTATTGTGCACATATTGGATATGTTGTGTTGTGTAAGTTTGGTGCTATTTACACATTGAATATGCAGTGCTATGTTATGAAACCAACTCCCAAAATAGAAGAAAAGAGATATCAGCACCTTATAAATCATCCACTTCGAGGGGGCAACCTCCTTTACATTACATAAATAAACAATTATTGGATGATTCAAATGACAAAACCTCCTTTCTATATATAGGAGTCCATGGGGTCACAATATAATCCTAGCCAACCTAACAATAATAATTTAAGAGAACAAAAATAACAATAGTTCGCTATTATGGGGCACAATAATAACAATATGGGGATTACAAGGTTACAAAAATAACAATAAGGGGGCTACACTAACAAAAATAAGAGACTACACTAGTAATATAGGGCCCTAAAATGCCCCTCTCCTTCAAAAAAGTGTTGTCCTCAATGCTTGAGAAGTTCTAGATGCTTCTGTATAAGATTAGCATCCTCCCATGTGGAATCTTCAGTGGGTAAGTTCTTCCACTTAATGAGATAATCTGAAATTGATCGATTTCGTAGTTGTCGAGTTCTTGTTTCCATGACTACTTCAAGGTCCAATATGATTTTTCCTTCCTCATCAAGTTCTAGAAATATTGTTTGAACTATAATTTTTTCAACTATAACCTTCTTTAAGCATTAAACATGGAAAACTAGGTGCACTCGGGAAGATGCAGGAAGCTCCAATTTGTATGCGATAGTACCAATATTTTGCAACACCTTATAAGTACCATAGTACTTTGGCGATAATTTGTTGTCCTTCTTAGCTTGCTTGAGGGACATTTATTTGTATGGTTTTAGCCATAAAAATACTCAGTCACCTACATAAAAACTTCTCTCGTTGCAATGTTGATCTGATTATTGTTTCATTCGATTTTTTGCTAAATTTAGGTTATCCTTTAAGAATTGGAGAACTTGTTGTTGATGCTCAATGTGATCTTCCACTGCTTGAACCTTTGAATTTTCTCTTAAATATGATGTGATGGATGGCGAGTGATATCCATAAATTTCCATAAATGGGGTCATTTTTGCTGCAGTTTGGAAGGAAGTGTTATACCACAATTCAGCTAAAGGTAACCAATTGACCCATTGTGTTTTTTTTATCAGTTACGAAGAAACAAAGATATCCTTCCAAACATTTGTTCACTATCTCAGTTTTCCCATCAGATTGAGAATGATAAGATGAGCTATGAGCTGGTTGAGTACCCAAAAAGGACAATAATTTCCTCTAAAAATTTCCAGTGAAAATGGGATCTCTATCGCTTACAATAATCTTTGGGTTTCCATGTAGATTTTGAATTGTTTCCATAAATGCAGTAGCAATTGTACTAGATTTAAATGGATGATATAATGCACAAAAGTGTGCATATTTTGTAAGTATATCAACTACCACCACGATGACACTCTTTCCTTTGGACTTAGGTAAACCTATGATAAAATCCATTGAAACCTCCTCCCAACGTTGACTTGGAATGGATAAAGATTGTAGCAGACCCGTGGTCTTAATTGTATTAACTTTATTTTGCTGGAAAACCAAAACATTTTGCCACAAAATTTTGAATATCAGATTTAAGGCCATCCCCAAAAAAAAAAAATTTCACCCTATGGTAAGTATTTAAAAATCCCGAGTGTCCTTTTAAGGGAGAGGTGTGAAATTCCAAAAGAATTTTTTGTTTTAGTTGGGAATTCTTACAAAAATATAAGTGATATTTCTACCATAAGGAATCATTTTCCCAACTAAATGTATCATATGTACTAGGGTCCTTTTGCAACTTTTGAATGAGTGTCCATACTTCTTCGTCATTATTTCTTTCCTCCCTTTCTTTAGTTATCCATTCTGGTTGGATAATATAAATGGCACAAAGAAATGCTTCCACATCCTCATCCTTTCTTTAGAATACATCTCCAACAATATGTAGCTTCCCTTTTTGTAGATGATTTCAAAGTCATAACCCAACATCTTTGTAACCCATTTTTGTTGCTCTTCTAAATATATTCTTTGTTCCAAAAATTATTTAAGACTATCAGGATTAGTTTTTACCTTGAAGTGTATTCCCATTAGGTAAGGTCACCATTTCTTAAGTGCATGTAGTATTTCCAACACTTCCTTATCATAAATAGCTTTCTATAAATACTTTTCTTCGATTGGACGACTTTCAAAATAAATGGGTCTTCCTTCTTGCATTAAAATAGCACCAATTCCATTTCCTGAGGAATCACATTCCACAATAAAGGTTTTTGAGAAGTCTGGCATAGCTAAGATCGGTGCTTAGCACATTTCCTCTTTAAGATGTTCAAAGGACTTAGTTGCTTCAGGATTCCATGAAAATGAATCTTTCTTCAATAATTTTGTTAGAGGTGCTTCTATTCTCCCATAATTCTTAACAAGCTTGCAATAATACCATGTTAAAACGAGAAATCCTCACAAATGCTTTATGGTTGTGGAGACTTTCCATTCCTTAATGGATTTAATTTTGTTAGGGTCTACCTTAATGCCCTCCTGGGATACAATATGACCCAGATATTCCACCTCTTGTACTCCAAAGAAACATTTGGAGGTTTTTTCATATAATTGTTTCTCCTCCAATAGTTTGAGCACCCTATCAAAATTCTGAACATGATCCTTCCAAGACCTGATGTAGATAATCATATCATCAAAAAATACTAACACAAATTTTCTAAGGAAGGGTTTTAAAATGGAATTCATCAACCCTTGAAATGTAGAAGTTGCATTGGTAAGGCCAAAATTCATGACCAAAAATTCATAATGACCCTCATGAGTTCGAAATGTTGTTTTCAGAATGTCTTCAGTCTTCATTCTAATTTGATGATATCCTAAGCAGAGATCCAACTTGGTGAAATGAATTTCTCCATGTAATTCATCAAATAATTCATCAATTACAGGAATGGGAAATTTATCTTTAATATTGAGCTTATTGAGCTCCCTATAATCTAGACACATCCACCATGATCCATCCTTCTTGTGCATGAATACTACTGGAGCAGAGAAATAACTTTGACTAGGCTGAATTATACCATCCTCTAGCATTTCTGCAATCATACGTTCAATTCTTCTCTTTTGGACATAAGGATATCTGTAAGGCCTGATGTTTTGAGGAACACTTCCTGGACTCAAATGAATAGCATGATCATGATCACGAATAGATGGGAGTGCTTTGGGAGTTTCAAACACCTTGGAATGATTTCCCATGTCTTTTTGAAGATCTGGAGAAATAGATGATTTTCATGTTGGAACTTCTAGTGAGCATAATTGTGCAATTACGCCTCGTTGTTCTTTATTAAGAATTATTTTCATGAAATTAGAGCTTATCATGTTTCCTAGCTTCCTTGTGACACCCCACAATTCAACTTCATTTCCTTCTGAAAAAAAATTCAGGAAAATTTCTTGAAAATTAAAAGCTATCGTCCCCAAATATTGTAACCATTGTACTCCTAGTACAAAATCAACACCACCCATTGGAATGGAAAGAATTGGACTATTAAATACATATTCCCCATGGTTAGCTTGATATTATGGTAATTTCCAGAGAAATTTATAGTTCCTCCATTTTCCACCATCCCTTTACACTCTAGCATCGGGTATAGGAAGCAATTCAATTCCTTGGCTAGCTTACAATGAATAAAATTATGGGTACTACCCACATCAATAAGCACTATTAAATTTTTCTTCTTTATATGTCCTTCTATATTGAGAGTTTGAAGAGTGGTAATTCCTGCCAATGAATTACAAGATATGGTCGGATTCATTTCTTCTTCCTCTAGGATTTCTTCTTGGTGTATATCCTCTTCTTTTGAAGTTTCTTGTTACTTTTCTTCCTCTTCTTCACAATCTATGTAAAATAATTTTTCTCAGCACACTTATTACCTTTAGTGTATTTGATATCACAACTATAGAAAAGTCATTTTTCTCTTTTTTCCTCCAATTGTTGTGGTATCAACCTTGTAGGTTGTGTAAGTCTAGGAGTAGCAACACTTCCATCTTTATAGTTGTGAGTGGTAAGCTTCCTTGTCGCCATAATTTTTATTTAAATTTTTCTTGCCAACCTGAATGCCTTCTACAATGTATCAAGTTCCCAAAGGTGAACCTCATGTTGGATGTTATCCTTTAGAGTCCCTATGAAGACATCAATCCTATGTTACCCTAGAATATTATTTACCCTTACATTCAATTTTTGGAAATCCTTGATGTTCTCCATCATTGAACCCTTTTGTTTGAGATTTATCAATTGGCTAAAGAAGGTGTTGCTCTTTGTATCCTCATAATGTGCTATCATTTCCTCCGTAAAAACTAACCAAGTGACTAGTGGTTTACGAGAACAAATCCATCAATACCATACAAACTGATTTTTTTCTAAATACAAATTTGCAATACGTGCCTTTTGTGTGTTTTATGTATTATGGAGCTCAAATTATTGCTCCATTTGTAGTATCCAAGTTATTGGATCCTTGCCATCAAATTTCCTCATATCTATCTTTGGAATATGATGGGTCTTAAATCCAACATTAGAGTCTATGAAATCGCGATTAGAATTTATTTTTTTCTCATCATGTTATAGCATCATTTATTACCACTATATACTTGATGACTTATGCATTGGCCTTGGGCAGCCCTTCCATTCAGACTTGGTCACATTTCTCAAAAAATAGTATTTTAAAATCCATACGCAACTCTGCCCAGCTTTTTCCACATGCACACACTGGTCCATCCATAGTGAACCCACCTATGCTATTTAAAATATTTAAAAATATAAAATTTGCCTATTATTGAGGCGGGTTTTACAATTTTTCCTTTAACTTAACTACCCCAGCCCGTGGCCTAACTGTTCCCCAACTGAAAAAACTAACTTGAGGAAGTATAAATATGCCTCAAGGGAATGGCCTAAGGGAGAAAGAGAGAGAATTATAGATATTATAGCCTGTTATAGCCCTGATCAAGTTTGATATTTCCCCTGTGCCTCCTGCACTTCCCAAATTTTCAAGAAAACCTTGTTTCCTTGTGATGATCACCCTCATTCTATGTGACATCCTTTGTGCACCACTCATGGAAGAATCTTTGTGAGGCTAGGGCTGGAAGAATCCAGAGGAAGGTTTTTCTCAAGGTCGTGGCAGATCTCAAGTGATTTCTCCACTATTGTTTTATGTACATTTTATCAATAAAAGAATTACCATCTTGTTCCTGATGTTCACGTGTCATATGTCTCTTATACATGATTACTAATCTTGAATAGTTTATTTCTTGTTATCTTTATGAGATAATGTATGCTATTTTTCTAAAATTATAGAACATATATGTTGTAAAACTAGGTTTTTGTGCTTGTTCTTGTCTTATTTGCAGGTTTTGGAGCACAAGGAGTTGCAGTGGGTTTGAATCCTATGGGATTTACTACAAATGAAGGATAAACATGTAAGATCTGAAATCCTCACTTTCTATTTTAGAGCATAGAAGTTGGTGATTTGAGTCCTTCTTGCGATGACATGCCCCTGCGTTGTGAGGTTTAGCAACCCAAGACCTTAGGGTAACATTGCCCGTAACAGAACTGGTAACTCTGTTGGGGATTAAATCCGTGTAATTCCTAGTTTGGGTTATTTTTATCTATCTTGTAGGTTCTCTGATAGGTTAATCACATTTACATTCTAGTAAGTCTTTTTCCCAACGAAACAAAAGCCCTGGTCTCTTGATCGGGCTTGAATTTTTTGTTTCCTTATTTCTATTTATATATGCTACTTTGGATATATACCACCATGTATTCCCTCTGTATTCTCCAAAAGGACCCGCGTATATGCGAGTTTCTTTGGTTACAGCTACATATACACGCTTGTTGCATACAACGAACCCGTGTATGCCTGAGAAAATTTGAAAATTTGAGTTTTGAAGCCTTGGCACTCTTTCCTGACTATGGTTGGCCACTCTTATGGTAATTTTTAGGTGTTTATACTCTGTTTCTTGTGGTTGTATGTCTATTTTTCTCTTGTTCTTGTGAAAAACTAGTCATTTGGTAATTTTTATGTTTTGTGAAATTACAATTGCAGTTGTAGCACCAAGATCTCTTCTTGGAGTTCTTGGCTATTATGACCATTCAAAACAATGATCCTCTTCTTGTTTTCTCATCTTGGCCTTATGCATTGCTTCGCTTTTGGTTTTTCCCTCTTTTGACTTCTTTGGTTTTCTTGACTTCTTGAGACTAGCCTTTTAGTGAATCTTGAAGTGACCTTTCTTGTTTTTTTGAGTTTTTGTTCGCTAGAAGAGTGTGTTACTATTCTGAATCAATTTCTTGGGTATTTTTATTCTTATTGTTTGTTTGAGTCCCACTATGAAAGTACAATAGTTGGCTTATGCATTTTGAAACCTCTTCATGACTCATTTTCTTTATTCTGGTTCTTGAGTAGTTTTGTGCTTGTATTTTTGAAATATTTTTCTTTCCCTTATAAGTGAAATGTCGAAAAACATTTCTTGTTTTCCGTTGCTTTTGCTTTGATTTCATTTTTATGGTTTTCATACGTTTTTGAAGCATTTTGATTATTTTCTTTTTTTGGTTCATTTTATTGGTTTTGAAAGGAGTCTTTTTCTAGATTTCTCTCTTTTACATCAAGTACATTTTGGAATTTTCTATGCATAGGAGTTCTTGTTGGGACTGGCCTTACTTTTCTGTCAAAATTGATTGAACCATTTCTCTCTAGAAACTCTTTTTTCTTCCTTAGTTAGTGATCCTAGAATTTTCATATCATTGGTAGCCTTGCATTAAGTGCACTGAAGCATTTTATTATTTTTTATAGTTTCTGAAGTGTGTGAAGAGTGAGTAACTAAAAATAAAAACAAGTTTCTTTGTTTATTTAGTTTCATAGAACCCATTTAGAAATCTCTTTTCATCGAAAGAAAAATATTTCATTTGCATGTAGTAGGTTTTCATTGATTTCTTTTGCGTTGATAAACACCATCAGTTTCAATTCCGTATAACTTTGACTTAAGTAACAGCCAATTTAAAATCAAGTAGTATAATAAAAATATACTAGGATTTTTTGTATTATTGTTATTAATCATACACTAACTAGCTAGGTTGTAGGGCCTTGGAATAGGTGAGTGGAGAGTTAACTCTCCAAGGCTGCTCAAATTGTTAAACAAAGAAATTTTATTAATGAGCAAAATCCAATTCTGTTAAGTGGACCGAGAAAGCTCTACCTCTAGAGAGTTAAGCATTTTTATTCATCAGTAATTTTTTCTATTTGTAGATGACCGAATACTTGTCCTAGATTTCTAAAAACAAGATTCGTGAATATTGTGAGTTTTAGAAATCTCACTGCTTTCATTATCCTTAAAACAAATATTTCACTATTTTACTACTCTGCTATTCCCTGGTTATACTACCACTCCTAAAAGACCCCTCATGGGCTCATGCCACTCATCTTTGTCCTATTTTCCCACCCATAACCACAGTACTCTATTTTTCCTTTACCTCACCCTTCCACTTTCCACCTAGGATTGCCAAATAGCCTGCTCCTTTTCATGTTCACCAAGTGCCTCAAGCATTGGTGGTCTCAAAACTATATTTGTAGGCTCTTTAGATAAATCAAATACATTGGATTTTGGATCTTCAATACATCAATTTGTCAAAAAAACTCTGTTTTTTTACACATGAAGACCCCAAGCCAAAATTTCAGTCAAAGACCAATTCAAAGAAGCCTCCCACTAGATCATTAGGGTTTCATAGGTTGTAGGGTTATCCTTGGTGTTTTGAAGCACTTTTTTTCATGTGATAGAAGTTGACTCAAATGTGAAAGAAAGTCAACACTTGTTTTCCCAAGTTAGATCAGAAAAATCTCCAAGGAAGACCACCTTATCAAGTTCAAGTTTTGCAAAGGGCAGTTGTTCATTTTGACATTTCTGCAGGAGTGTCAAGGTGACTATCAGCAGAAAATTGGTAAGGTAAGAGGTCTGCTCCTATTTAAATACATTCATAGCAAAATTAAAGGGAGCAGTTTATGTCCAAGGAGAGATCAGGGTTTCTAAGCCTGATTGGGCCAGCAGTGTGCCAAGCAAGGATCCAATGCAGCAAAACACATGTAGGAGGCATACCAAGTGAACCAAACATGGAAGAAGTTTTTTATAAATTATAAATGAAAAAGGGAAAAAGGTGAGGTGAACTGGACATAAATGAATGAACTTGAAAGGGCTATAAAGAACTTAGAAGACAACACTAATAATTCTTCTCAAACAGCCCAGAAACCTAAGGTTTTGGAAATGTAATCAAGGGAGGTAAAGTGAAGCTGTTAGGCCTCCATGATGACGGCAGAAGGAAGCTTTGAAGAGACTATTGTAGGTGACTTCTAGAGTTTTCCAAGGTAAAGTGTTTCACTGCCTCAAAAAGAAAAGAATGCAAAGAGTATCAGTGAAAGAAAGGTCAAGCTCCCATTTTCAGTCATTTACACTTAATAATCAAAGGAACAAAAACATAGGGTTGAGTTCCAAGATGGAAATCCAAGCTGATCATGAGGTTTTTGTTGTGTAACTAAATGTGTCAAACTCCAAGAACATCAGAAAGGGCTAAATCAGTATGTCATGGCACCTGCAAATCAGAAGTGGCCAAAAGAGGAGATAGAATCAGACAAACATCTGCATAAAAAAGTGTAAAAGGCATCAATAGGCCAAAGGAAGTCAAATTTCACCATGTCAACAACCTGACAAGTAACAAATAAAAATGGTTAGAAGGGAAAAGGAACATTTGAATGTTTTTAAGCCACCTACTGCAAAAAAGTAAAAAGAATATCAATGAAAGTGATAAAGAGACTAAAAACATTAGAAATTGGGTCTACAAGGGTTAAATTTATTTTCCTAAGACTATAAAGGGTCATTGTGTTTGTCACTTGGATCATTTTTCATTTGCAAAAGAGTAAAAAACCATTAGGGAGAAAAATTTGAGTTTCAGTGAAAATTTGGGTGAGTTTACCCGACGCTGTGCGTTCATGCAGGCACTATGCATTCAGTGCCTGGCGCTACTCATTAAGGAGATTTCACAATGTAAATTTACACTGCGCTGTGCATTCAAACATGCGCTACACGTTCACCCAAAACTTCCTGGCAGACACAGGAAAGCGTTCAACGTTGCGCATTAAGGAAGCCTAACAGGCCTGAACACGTTCAGGCGTTGCGCTCAGGAGGCCTGACACCTGAATTTGTGTGTAGGAACTACGCGTTGGGTGGGCAGACTCGGGAATGCATGCAAGCACTGTGCATTTGGAAAAAGGGACCCAACTGTGCGTGTAGGCACTGCGTCTTCACCAGAAACTCCTCCTTCACCTGCAAATGCTAAAAACAACAAGAATACTCTTCCAAGCTGCATCTAAGGACCTACAAAGGAATTGAAAGTTGGTAGGTGGATGTCTATCCTTGTCCTCCAATAAAATTTTGATGATTCAATTTTAAAAGGAATTGACCAAACCCTAATGACTAGAAACCCTAAGTCTTCATGACAAAAACCCTGGTTTAACCTCCAAGCAAGAATTTATCAGTTAAGAAGGGTGTGAAGTAGGGTAGTTGTAGTGAGTTCAAGTTAGTCGTTCATCAAGGATTAAAAAGCTTAGTCATACACTTACACTTTCCTATCACTCACTTACAAAGGTTGCCTTTCAACATCATCCCAAATCAGTCTTCATATCAGGTTCCACAAACAGAGCTAGGCTTTGTTTAAAGGTAGTATAAATCAAAATGTTAAGAGAATGAGGGAGTGTTAGCAGTGAAGGAGACCAAGTGCCTATGAAAAAGAAGCAAAAAGGTGGGAAGGTCAATATATTTGAACCCTAAGACACTGTGGAGCTTAATTCTTCTCCCATGATTATCAAATGTTTCCAAAATGTAGGGTGCTTTCAATTTTCTAAAAAATTCCAACAATTGCAAAGTCACCCTGAGCTCACTAGGATTTTTATCCTCAACCTACGCAATAAACAAGTGAATCTTGTAGGTTTATACTTTGAGCTATCATTATATGTCATTACCCATGCTACAAGCATACCTAATGTTGGTGAAAAGTGGTTCAAAAGAGCAAAGTTAGACATAAGTTGTTATGAGCCATTTCTCAAATCTAGGTAAAAAGAAGGCTACAAATCTATTTTCCCTTTTTCACACCTGCTGGAGAGGTATGCACCCTTGATGATGGTCATCATGAAATATTATACATGTGAGGGGAGATACTCTAGAATCTACTCCTATCATATCAGATTACTCATGCACTTCACTAGGGTCAAGATGCTTCATTTACCCTACTACCTCTATAGGAGTATCGACAAGATGTCTTATTTTGTCCAAAGGAGGAACTATTCCCAGCAAATGCAGAGTTTGTTCCATCACTCCTTGATCAAGATGGTTGTGCTACATCAGTTGGAGAAAAAGGGCATAACATGGGAGGTGTTCATTACTCATGAGGTTTTCACAAGCCCATAGCCCCATCATCATCCAAATTTTCCCTCATCATCTCATCCCACTCCCTCTATTCCCCCATCACCTCCTACTAATAATGCCTCATCATCTACACATGTATCCTTCCTCAGGTAAACCTCCCTTCCTCAGCCTCTCCCAATGCATCAGATCAAGAAGGAAATGGCAGTGAACAAGCTAGTGACCATGAAGATGAGGGTGATGGTGAGTCAAGCCAAAAGGAAGCAAAAAACATGGAAACAGAGGGAGATGATAATAGTGAAGAAAATGAATAAGTAGGGGGTAGTGATGTTAGCATGGAAGAAACAAATGATGATAAGGGCAATGATGATATTGAAGATTAAGAGGTAGAAGACAATATGGACACAAAGGGATGAAGTGACAATGAACAAGCAAGTGACAATAAAACAGAGTTTGATGAGGCTCTTAGTAATGAAGAGACAGATGATGATGATAAAGTAGAGAAAATGGTGACTGATGACAATAATGATGAAAATGAAGAGTTTGATAATAGCAGCAAGGATCACAACCATGAGACTCCTAGTAATGATGATGAACAAGATGAAGGCAGTACAAAGGATAGTGCAGAAATGAGTGAAAGGGCCAACAGTGAGGCTGATGTTGAAGGTAATTAGGTAAGCATCAGTCAAGGTAATGAAGAGGAAGACATGGAGAAAAATGATGGCAGCCATGAGGAAGACACCAAAATGATCATAAGAAAACCTCTTCCATTGACATATCAGAGAGGATAAAGGCACGTGTTTGCTGCCTCTAAAAGGCAAGGCGCCATGCCTTCCTCTTCTACCAAGAAACTAGATAAAGGCAAACAAAAAGTGAAGAAAGGTAAGAAAGGTAAGCATGAGCTTAAACAAGGATTTGACATCATTGACCTTGACAAACAAAATGAAGATAAGGAAAAGGTCAATAGAATATTGCTCCAAAGAAAGGATGCTGAGATCAGAGATCTAGAAAGATTCCTTGGCATGGCAATGTATAACATTGACTATTATAAATATGAAAACAAGAATTTTAAGAAGGCAAAGAGGGACCTTGACCTACAAAAGAAGATGATCAAGCACTATGCATTGCAAAATCAAATTGCAAGGGCCAAGCTCAAAGGATCCCTTGCCAAAATAAAATCAGTCAAGGAGGAAAAATACCAAGAAAACCTTGGAATATTGGCTCAAGCTTCTCTACAGACCTCTCAAACCCTATAAGGAATATGTCTACCAATTTTGGGAACTTATTGAGAATTTTTTTCTTTTTTGCTAATTTTAAGGCCTGAAGGCGCAACACCCTTGGCACTATGCTTTCATCTCAGGCATCCTCGGGAGGAAAAATTTACATTTTTTGAATCCTCATCTCAAGTAAAGCATGCTCACCGAATTTCAGAGCATTTGGAGCATTTTTTGTCCCTCAAAAGGCTAAAAAACACCTCATTTTTCACCTTTCTGCCTCATTTTTAGGACTGGCGTTGTGACTAGAGCAGCGTTCGTAAATTCAATTTTTGGACAGGTAAATGGAGCCCAATCAGAAAACCAAGGGAATTTTTGGAAATTAGGCTCGACAATATTTCCAACGAGCCATCATGGAGCAAATTCCGACATCGATAACGACATCAAAACTTTGCTGCAAGTGGACCCAGTTTTCGTGTGCTTGTGCCACGCTTTCAGACCTCACTACTGCGCCTTTAATGTGAAAAGGTCAACAAAAGACACTCATTTATGGAAAAATGATATTTTAGTGTTTTTTGGGGAAAATCACTCCAAAATTAGGTGCTAAGAGTTATTTTTGCATTTATTTCATGAGATATTTTGTATCTTGGGCCTTGCATGGTCTCTTAGACATAAATGACATTTATGGGTGTTTTTTGACATTTTCAAACCCTAGTTAGTGTTTTTTCCCTCCTTTGCTAGATAAATAGAGCATGAGGGCCTTATTGTAAAATTTGGCATTTTATGACTCTTGGGAGCAATACATAGTTTTTTTGGAGATTGAAGAGAAATTGATGTTGTGGAATATGTGGATGGCTTGTTTTGATTGATGATGGAGAAGGCTTGCTTGTAGGATCCTTGAGCATGGTTAATGGTGATGTGCTTCTATTCAGTTCTTGTTTTCTTATGTATCATGTTGCTACATCCTTCTATATTGTAGTAGAACAAAGGTTTTAGACTAAGAAATTTTTTTCAAAGGCGCCTTAGCTCTATTTGTTCTTCACTGCCTCTATGTTTTCCTCTGCTAGGTCAGTTTAGAGAATTCTTAGTTACTCTCTAGACCCACCTAAGCGTTTTTATCTTATGAATGATTCAATACAGTATATATCAAATATTTTTTATGGTTAGCCCTACTTGTTTGATGTCACTAAAACATTGTTCTTAAGATCTTTCTTCGGAATATCACTAATTAGGCTTTGCTAAAGAGGCTATGTTTCGATCATACCCTTTGTCCATTATTAAAAGGTTGATTTAGAGGTCTTTATGGATTGATCAATTATTTTTTGGAGTTCCCTCTTCTTTGATCTATGTTATATGTCTATCTTAAACGTTTTCTAACCTTTAAGGTGAAATCACTAGAAGTTGAAAAAGTTTCTTGCCTTCTATGTTTCATTGGATTGTTTGTCGTAGATGCTTATCTACTTGAGTTTAATCAAATATTTATTGGTTTACCCTATCTTATGATTACTTATTTATGCTTAATAGTGTTCAAGGCATTTCTTGTTAAAGTATTTGACAAAGTATTATTAATTTCCCTTTGCCCTACTTTGTTCACAAACTTGATGTTCATTTCATCTCACACAAACCTTGAAAATCCATTTGACCATGATAGATTTTCCCTGTGACACACCCTGATTCAATGTTGAACTTTCCGTGACTTTTTATAGACTCCATAGCCCAATGAATTGAATATTTCATCACTCCATCTATTCTACTTGATAATCTACCCAAAAAAAACAAACAAACAAACCCTAAACTTAAAAACTAGCCTAAAATCTAACACTAAAAGCAAACAAGTTCAAATCCTTTGCACAGAATAAAGAGACCCCTCTCTAAGTCCAGGCAGGCTAGGTCCTAGGGCTCCAAAGACTGGTCTGATGTTACCCCTGTTCATTTGTTCTCACCAATCTAACAATTTACAGGGACCATAACATAATGGTGATCACGGTGGGACTTTCTGAGTAAGTAACAAGCTTATACATCCTTAGAGAATTCAGAAGCCCTTGTCAAACATTATCTATTGATTTATCACCACCTCATCGCCTAACATAATGGCGATCACGGTGGGACCTCTAAGTGAGTAACATCCTAAGTATCCCTAAAAGACCTCAGAAAACCCAAAAACATCCTTAGATTGGTATATATTTTTTTATGGTGGACAACAAGTATATCCTTAAAATAGTAAACATCATCCACCTTCCATTGGTCTTCAGTAGCCCTGTTGACCCCACTAGTTCTCAAAGACTCCCCCAGGAATGCATTAATCAATCCTAGTATTGCTGATGGTGGACAACAAAGTTGAAATCTTCCACCTAGCGACTCCACAATTCTCAGTAGACCTAAAAACTCCATTGATAGAGAACTCTAGATTGGTTGAAAAGATACAGTGACCCCTTTCTGATTTACAAACATGGATCCAAGAATACAATGAAGATATGCCCCAATGAGTAGAGATCATATCCCTGGATTCCCACACAAAATTCCTCAAATAAATTGGATAAAAAACCTACCTATATTTCAAGATGAAAAAGTTGATGACCCCTTGTTACATCTCATCAAATTTCATATACATGTATGGAGGTTAAAATTTGAATGACACGAGGACTGCCTCATGAAAATGTTTATGGCAACATTAGAGGGTAAGTCAAGGGAATGGTATCGTATTAAACCAAGTAGTTTGTTTTCCTTAAAATACCTCCACAAGGTGTTTTATGAGCATTATAAAGAATATTGTCCATATTTATCATTAGCTGAAAATTGTTGTGATCAATATGAAGATTTCATACAATACCTTGTAAACATTGATGAAGATTTAGGGAACTGGCATCCTGAAGATCTATTAGAAGAAATCCATGCATTTCATACTTGAGATAACTATTATGACAGCTAAGAAGAGTCGGTTGAGGATGAAATAATTCAGGAAGTAAAGGAAGATATTCAGGATCTTTCTGAAGGCGCAAGTAATGACTTACCATCTCTTCTAAGAGAGGCTCAAGAAGACATTCAGCCTCAAAATCAGCCTTCACAAGAGAAAGAGAACTGTTGTATTTCTATCCAAAGAAAGAGGAAAATGCCTCCTCTTTTAACTGAAGAGGAAATAAACTAGCTTCCAAACATATAGCCAGCCTCTAAACCTTCATATGAATAGAACATTCCTATTCCTTCTCCTGCCAATCCCACCTACCACAGATCAAAAAATTGATGTGTAGATCAATTTGAAGAGAAACATTATGATAATCCAATATGTTTGATTGGTGGCATTAATTATTTTGATGATTTTCCAAATTTTGATCAGTATGATGATGGTCATGTTATCCAAACAGAAGCTAATCTTGTAGAGCTATCAACAGTTGATTTGTGGGAGGAATTTCAGTTTCATCCACTTGAAAACAGTAATCAACCAATAAAATTCAGCTATGACACTGATGAGGAAAGTCTATAAAGTTTGGAAGTAAGTGAAGCATCTCTGCATCTTTGTTCTAATTCATTTCAGTCCATCAAGAATAATTTTCATGTGATTGGAAATCAACATTCTTTCAGTTTTGATGTTGAGGTTGGGGAAGATAATGAAATTCTTGAGCAAGTTGTTGATGAGGAGCCTTTTCCTGAGATGGTTGAGGAAATCATTGGTGACATATAATCTTCCTTGTCTCCACATTTGCAGCCACCAAGTCCCATTGAATTTCAAATTGCAGATGAAGGCTTGGAAGTTCATAATCACAGAAGTTTTTTGCTACCTTACCAAGAGGATTTACTGCCAAAAAGTACTCTTACCCATCAACATGATGACCTTCACACAGATTTCAACCTACTAAATCAGGATACATCAGATTTTCTAGAGGAAAAAATTGTTATTTATCATGAAGCTACCAGTTCAGATGATCACACTCAAAGAGTTGAACAAAGATCACTCATGGAACCATTTTCTTGAGTGGTTATATTGGAAAAGTGAGTTCCCCAAATGAATGCACATCATATGTAAAGTTAGATAAGGATATATACGTGCAAATAAGCTCGGCCTTTGAGCATACTTTTAGTTTTAGATTTTTTTGAAAAATGAAAACACAAAAACAAAGAAAAAAGAAAGAAAAAGAGGGCAGATAAAGAATAGGTACAACCCCATACCCAAAAAAGAGTATTGCTGAAAGTGTGCAAGCCTAAATGCCACTGCTGGTTAAGAAAAAAGGTCTTGTTTAGTCATCTAGCCTAATCATGGTTGAACATGTTTTAAATTTATGCTGATAGGTTAGTGAAATAAGGCTTGTCAAATCATTTAAGATTGACTTGTCAGTAGGAATATATTAGGAAGAAAAATGATGGTTCTTAATGCTCAAATCTGAACCAAAGAGAAAAATGGGGATGCCTAGCAAATGATAAAACACAACCCTCATACTTTCTATTTTTGTTTGTACAAAAATAATGTCTATGTGCAACTTGTCCCAATGCCATAGCCCATGGTAAATCAGATTGTTTAATCATGGTTTTGATCATAGTTTCAATTTCATGTCAATAGATTAGAGAATGAAGTTTGTCAAACAACCTAATCTTGACAGATGAATAGTCTAGGTAGAGAATAAAAAATTTGATTAGCATAATCTAAACCTTTGGAAGTGATAAGGGTACAAGTAGATAGTCTTTTTTCTTTCAAAAGAAAAAAAAATGTCAAGGGTTTTTCAGTCCAAGTGCACCCACAAGAAAAAAAATGATAGCCAAAAGTATGATGGATAGGTAGAGATGAGTTTGAAGAAAACATGCCTTTCATATTTGAGATCATAGCTTCAAGAGAAACATCAGTAAATGAAAGAAGAAAAATATGCCCAATGGATGAGGCACTAGTCTTCATAAACTCGGAGATTTGATATCTGAAGTTATTGACACCTCCTGAAAAGGAGCTGCCCTCCCCAAGTGGAGCCACTATTATTCATTAGTAATTTTTGCTATTTGTAGATGACTAAATACTTGTCCTAGATTTCTAAAAACAAGATTCATGAATATTGTGAGTTTTAGAAATTGCACTGCTTTCATTATCCTAAAACAAATATTTCACTATTTTACTACTCTGCCATTCCCTGGTTATACTACCACTCCTAAAAGACCCCTCATGGGCTCATGCCACTCATCTTTATCCTATTTTCCCACCCATAACCTCAGTACTATGTTTTTCCTTTGCCTCACACCTCTACTTTCCACTTAGGATTGCCAAAAAACCTGCTCCTTCTCATGTTCACCAGGTGCCTCAAGCATTTATGGTCTCAAAACTATCTCTGTAGGATCTTTAGATAAATCAAGTACATTGGATTTTGGATCCTCAATACATCAATTTGTCAAAAAAACTTTGTTTTTTTACACATGAATACCCCAAGCCAAACTTTCAGTCAAAGACCAAGTCAAAGGAGCCTCCCACTAGGTCATTAGGGTTTCATAGGTTGTAGGGTTATCCTTGGTGTTTTGAAGCACTTTTTTTCAAGTGATAGAAGTTGAATCAAATGTGAAAGAAAGTCAACACCTGTTTGCCCAAGTTAGATCAGAAAAATCTCCAAGGAAGACCACCTTATCAAGTTCAAGTTTTGCAAAGGGTAGTTGTTCATTTTGACATTTCTGCAGGAGTTTCAAGGTGACTATCAGCAGAAAATTGGTAAGAGGTCTTCTCCTATTTAAAGACATTCATAGCAAAAGGACAGGGAGAATTTTATTTCCAAGGAGAGATCAAGGTTTCTAAGCCTGATTGGGCCAGCAGTGTGCCAAGCAAGGATCCAATGCAGTAGAACACATGGAGGAGGCATACCAAGTGAACCAAACATGGAAGAAGTTTTTTAGAAATTATAAATGGAAAATGGAAAAATTTGAGGTGAACTAGACAAAAATGAATGAACTTTAAAGGGCTATAAAGAACTTAGAAGACAACACTAATAATTCTTCTCAAACATCCTAGAAACCTAAGGTTTTGGAAAAATAGTCAAGGGAGGTAAAGTGAAGTTGTTAGGCCTCCATGATGACAACAGAAGGTTTGAAGAGACTGTTGTACGTGACTTCCAGATTTTTCCAAGGTAAAGTGTTTCACTGCCTCAAAAGGAAGAGAATGCAAAGAGTATCAGTGAAAGAAAGGTCAAGATCCCATTTTCAGTCATTTACACTTAATAATCAAAGGAATAAAAACATAGGGTCGAGTTCCAAGATGGAAATCCAAGTTGATCATGAGGTTGTTGTTGTGTAACTGAATGTGTCAAACTCCAAGAACATCAGAAAGGGCTAAATCAATATGTCATGGCACCTACAAATCAGAAGTGGCTAAAAGAGGAGATAGACTCAGACAAACATCTGCATAACAAAGTGTTAAAGGCATCAATAGGCCAAAGGAAGTCAAAGTTCACCATGTCAACAACCTGAAGAGTAACAAAGAAAAATGGTTAGAAGGGAAAAGGACCATTTGAATTTTTTTAAGCCACCTACTACGAAAAAGTAAAAATAATATCAGTGAAAGTGACAAAGAGACTAAAAACATTAGAAAGCGGGTCTACAAGGGTTAAATTTATTTTCCTAAGACTATAAAGCGTCATTTTGTTTGTCACTTGGCTCATTTTTTACTTGCAAAAGAGTAAAAAACCTTCAGGGAGAAAAATATGAGTTTCAGTGAAAATTTGGGTGAGTTTTCTCGACGCTGTGCATTCGTCTAGTTGTTATGTGTTCAACGCCTGATGCTACGCATTCAGGAGATTTCACAGTGTAAATTTACACTATGCTGCATGTTCAGGGGAACGCGCTGCGCGTTCAGATGGGCACTACCCATTCCCCCAGAACTGCTCAGCAGACATAGGAAAGCATTCATCGCTTCACATTGGGGAAGCCCAATAGGCCTGAATGTGTTCACGCGCTGCGCTCAGGAGGCCCAACACCCGACTCTATGTGTAAGTGCTATGCATTGGGTAGGCAGACCCAGGAATGCATGTAGGCATTGCGCATTGGGAAAATGGGACCCAACTATGCGTGTTGAAGTTTTCAACAAGAAACAGTGAAGGAGGCATCCTGAAACATCATCCTTGATCCTAGTTGCAAAATAATCACCTAAACTAGGTGGGGCCCACACAAACTATTTTTAGGTGTATGTCTATTTTTAGACATGGTGATCATATTTCAGAACTTGCGGGATGATATTTGTGGATGGTTGGTCAAATGTGAAAAATAGATGAAATTCTATTTTTAGAAGATTGGGTGAAGTCTATTTATAGATCTCTGATCTAAAAATAGATGCATGTCGATTATTATTAGCTCTTAATAATAATCCGACAATAAACAACAACTTATTCTCTTGGAGCACTTTATTTCAGTGAACAGATTTAGAAAATCAGTGGGCTGAAGCAATTACGCAATTCCTAAGGGTTTACTGGAGTTCATGCATGGAGGACTTAGTTAGAACTGAAGTGGAAATGTTATGACAGAGTTGGAAGAGTAGTTCATGGAGTTGTATTCAGTTTAACTCAGTTAGACTCGGATGAGCTAGTTGTATCTAGTCTAACTGAATGATACACTAGTGAGAGTGGAGTGAATTAATTAGTTAATTAATTCACAAATAATAACTCATTAATCAACTGAACAATACAACAGTTAACTACAGTGCATGTCAGATCCAGTGGAGACCCAGTGGAGAGATAGGTGAATGGGCAAGATTGTGTGGCTCATTGTGACTACTGGCCGGTATGTGTTCATCTACATATACATTGGAGTTTCCAATGATAATAACGCAGTCAAGGAGAGTGGGATTACATCTAATTGGTCTTTGTAATTAGCTTGGATTGCGTAGTGGAGGCAGGCTAGCAAGAGGGCAGAGATTGGTGCATGGATTTGCAGATTTCTTCTATGTTAGTGTGTGACGATTGTATTGTACTAAGAGCTTGATTTACTAAGCTTTGTATGAGATTGTTACATGATCTCCATGATACATAATATATGATAGTTGGGGTTTTCAGCTTCAGGCTTTCCCGTTAAACAATTGTGTTATGTGCGATTATTTTTATTTATGCTTTACATGTGTGTGTAATTAAATTTTGCATATGATTAACAAGTGGAATAGATTCGATATCTTGCATAAATTTAAATAGTGTGAGATCGGTGGATCTAAGACATATGCATGCTTAGTTCATACAGACATACATGGTATCGAAGCTATGTTATAGATTTTCTACATGGAATGAGAGCAGGAATTTTGGGGTACGCGAGTTTGCAGAGAATATATGAAAATTTGGATGAAAATTTTCAGAAAAAAATAGCATATTTGGATTCCTTGCAAAAAAAATACCCAAATTGAAAAAAAAATCGATCGAATCGGAGCTTGGATGAGGGAGATATCGTCGATTTAAAATCATCTCTTTTGTTAGAAAATTTTGCGATGGTGGGAAAATTACAATGTGTGTGAGCCAAGAATCCACACGCTCTGAGGTACAAGATGCATGCAAAGATTTGAGGAGAAAATCAGAGGTTAGTTACTTGGTGGTTGAGAGGGAGCGTCTCAACATGCAGCATGAGAAGCAGACTCAGAAGGTTGTGGAGCAGCCACAACTGGAGATGCAGAAGAATATTTATAGATTTGATGTAGATGGGATTTCTACGGAGCTTTCTACTATTGGGAAGTGCAAGAAAGACATGCAATTGAATCTTTAGAGGGAGTATGATTTTCATGCATGTAAGAGTGAACCTCGAGATGTGGAGCAGCCACAAGATGAGGATCATGGAGTGGGAGCAACCACTCATGCAGAGAAATTTCGTGCCAAATAGGTAGAGGGAGTTCATGCAGCTATACCCATAGGGTGAGGGATGGGTGACACGCAAGCCAATCCCAAAGAGGAGATTTCAAAGGCGGGGATTCATTGAGATGGTGTGGATCTCATGAATTGAACCTGGCTACGAGGTGCCCACAAAGCAACAGTAGCATGATCATTTGGATTGATGTGGGCAGATCAAAGTGACAGTGTCGGATACTGGAGTGCGGTTCAGAGTTGACAGTAAGTGCAGAGTGCATGGGTGTAGAGTTCAACAGTGTAGTGGTTCCTGAGGACATGTGCAGTTGGTACCAGCAGAAGTCAAAGACTTTGATGATAGATGCATTAGATTGATTGAGTTATTTGGAGCCTTATAGTTTCGGAAGTGTTGCAGGGCGAATGCATGGAGTTGCATGTCACATGCAAAGATAATCCTTTCTTGTTGAGAGGGATTGTTGAATTTTGCAACAAGAAACAGTGAAGGAGGCATCTTGAAACATCATCCTTGATCCTAGTTGGAAAATAATCACCTAAACTAGGTGGGGCCCACACAGGCTATTTTTAGGTGTATGTCTATTTTTAGACATGGTGAGCATATTCTATATGTAGTAGGAGGCTATTTGTAGATGGTTGGTCAAATGTGAAAAATAGATGAAATTCTATTTTTAGAAGATTGGGCGAAGTCTATTTATAGATCGTCGATCTAAAAATAGATGCATGTCGATTATTATTAGCTCTTAATAATAATCAGACTCTAAATAACAACTTATTCTCTTGGAGCACTTAATTTCAGTATACAGATTTTTCAAATCAATGGGCTAAAGGAATTACGCAATTCCTAAGGGTTTACTAGAGTTCATGCATGGAGGACTCAGTTAGAACTAAAGTGGCAAAGTTATGACAGAGTTGGAAGAGTAGTTCATGGAGTTGTATTCAGTTTAACTCAGTTAGACTCAGTTGAGCTAGTTGTATCTAGTCTAACTGAATGATACACTAGTGAGAGTGGAGTGAATTAATTAGTTAATTAATTCACAAATAATAACTCATTAATCAACTGAACAATACAACAGTTAACTATAGTGCATGTCAGATCCAGTGGAGACCCAGTGGAGAGATAGGTGAAAGGGCAAGATGGACTATCCGTTGTGACTACTAGTGATGCATGGATTGCATCTACATATACATTGGAGTTTCCAATGATAATAACGAAGTCAAGGAGAGTGGGATTACATCAAATTGGTCTTTGTAATCATCTTGGATTGCGCAGTGGAGACAGGGTAGCAGGTGGCAAAGATCGGTACATGGATTTGCAGTTTCTTTTATGTTAGTGTGCTTGTTAATTTGTATTGTCTTGAGAGATTGTAAAACTAAACTTTGTCAGTATTGTTACATGATCTCCAGAATATAAATAATGGGATAGTAGGGGTTTGACTTCGGGCTTTCTAGGTTAAACAAGCTTGTGTTGTAATAGATTATTTTTATTAATGATTTACATGTGTGTGCAATTAAATTTTCGCAAAATATTAACAAGTGGAATAGATTAGGTATCTTGCATAAGTTAAATAGTGTGAATCGAAGATTGGATCTAAGACACTGTCTGACTTAGTGCATATAATTTCTACAATGCGTGCAAGCACTGCGCCTTCACCATAAACTCCTCCTTCAACTGCAAATGCTAAAAACAAGAAGAAGACTCTTCCAAGCTGCATCCAAGTACCTACAAAGACATTGAAAGTTGGTAGGTGGATGTATCCCTTGTCCTCCAATGAAATGTTTATGATTCAATGTTAAAGGAAAATTGGAAAAACCCTAAGGACTAGAAACCCAAAGTCTTCATGACAAAAACCCTATTTTAACCTCCAAGCAAGAATTTATCCGTCAAGAAGGGTTTGAAGTAGGGTAATTGTAGTGAGTTCAGGTTAACCATTCATCAAGGCTTAAAGGGCTCAGTCATACACTTACACCTTCCTATCAATCACTTTGGTGCCCGGTGCCTTTCACCATCATTTCAGTTCACTCCTACCAAGTTTCGTAAGTAGACCTAAGGTTGTTTAAAGGCAGCAAAAATAAAAATGTCGGGAGAAGGAGGGAGTGTTAGTAGTGAAGGAAGCCAAGTGCCTATGAGGTAGAAGCACAAAGTTGGGAAGGTGAATATGTTTGAACCCCAAGACACTTTGGAGCATAAATCCTCTCCTATGATCATCACATGCTTTCAAAATGTAGGGTGTTTCCAGTTTTGTGGAAAGGTCCAACAAGTGCAAAGTCACCCTGAGCTGAATAGGTTGTTTATCCTCAACCCACACAATAAACAAGTAAATCTTGCAGGGTTATATTTTGAGCTATTATCAGATGCCATTGCCCATGCCATAGGCATACCCAATTTTGGTGAAAAGTGGTTCAAAAGAGAAAAGTTGGACATGAGGTGCTATGAGCCATTTCTCAAACCTAGGTACAAATAAGGCTGCAAATATATTTTCCATTTTTCACAGCTACTGGAGAGGTATAAACCCTTAATGAGGGTCATCATGAAATATTTTACATGTGACGGGAGATACTCCAGGCTCTAATCCTACCATATCAGATTACTCATGCATTTTACTAGGGTTAAAATGATTCATTTACCCTGCTACCTATATAGGAGTATCGACAAGATGTATTCTGTTGTCTGAAGGAGGAACTATTCCTAGAAAATGCAGAGTTTGTTCCACCACTCCTTGATCAAGATGGCTGTGCTACATTAGTTGGAGAAAAATGGAATACCATGGGAGGTGTTCATTACTCATGAGGTCTTCACAAACCCACAACCCCATCATTGGCCAAATTTACCCTCATCCTTTCATCCTCCTCCCTCTACTCCTCCATCACCTCCTACCGATCATGCCTCATCATCTACACATGTATCATCTCCTCAAGGAAACCTCCTTTCCTCGGCCCTCTCAGTAAACTCAGATCAAAAGAAGGAAATGACGGTGAACAAGGCAGTGACCATGAAGATGAGGGTGATGGTGAGTCAAGCCGAAATGGAAGCGAGAAAACATGGAAATGAAGAGGGAGATGATAACAATGAATAAAATTAAGTGAGGGCGATTGATGTTAGCATGGAAAGAAAAAAATGATGATAAGGGAAATAATGATGTTGAAGATGAAGGGGGCAGAAGACGGTATGGACACAAAAGAAAGTAGCGTTGAACAAGCAAGTAGAAGCAATAAAATAGAGTTTGATGAGGCTCTTAGTAATGAAGAGACGGATGATGATGATGAACGGCGCTTGTTTGATGACTGTGTGATGAAAATGAAGAGTTTGATGATAGCAGCAAGGATCACATCCATGAGACTCCTAGCAATGATGATGAACAAGATGAAGGTAGTACAAAGGATAGTGCAGAAATCAGTGAAAGGGCCAACAGTGAGGCTGATGTTGAAGGTAATGAGGTAAGTAGTAGTCAAGGTAATGAAGAGGAAGACATGGAGAAAAACGATGGCATCCATGAGGAAGAAACCAAAATTATCACAAGAAAACCTCTTCCATTGACATATCAGAGAGGAGAAAGGCATGTGTTTGCTGCCTCTAAAATGCAAGGGGCCATGCCTTCCTCTTATGCCAAGAAGCTAGATAAAGGAAAACAAAAAGTGAAGAAAGGTAAGAATGAGATTAAACAAGGATTTGACATCATTGACCTTAACAGAAAAAAGGAAGATTAGGAAAAGGTCACTAGCATCTTGCTCCAAAGAAAGGATGTTGAGATCAGAGATCTAGAAAGATGCCTTGGCATGGAAATGTATAACATTGACTATTATAAAGATGAAAACAAGCAACTGAAGAATGAAAAGAGGGACCTTGACCTACAAAAGAAGATGACCAAGCACTATGCATTGCAAAATCAAATTGCAAGGGCCAAGCTCAAAGGAGCCCTTGCCGAAATAAAATCACTCAAGGAGGAAAAAGACCAAGAAAACCTTGGAATCTTGGCTCAATCTTCTCTACAGACCTCTCAAACCCCATAAGGAAGATGTCTACCAATTTTGGGAACTTTTTGAGAATTTTTGGTTTTTTTGCTAATTTTAAGACTTGAAGGCGCAGTACCCTTGGTGCTACGCTTTCATCTTAGGCATCCTCAGGAGGAAAAATTTGCATTTTTGGAATCCTAGGCTCAATTACAACATGCTCACCAAATTTCAGATCATTTGGAGCATTTTTGGTCCCTCAAAAGGCTAAACAACACCTCATTTTTCACCTTTCTACCTCATTTTCAGGACTGGCGCTGTGCCTAGAGCAGCCTTGGGAAATTCACTTTACGGACAGGTAAATGGAGTCCAATCAGAAAAAAAAGGGCATATTTGGAAAGTAGACTTGACAAGCTTTCCAACGAGCCATCACGGAGAAAATTCTGACATCAGGAAGGGCATCAGAACTTGGATGCAAGTGGACCCATTTTTCTTGTGCATGTGCTACGCCTTCAGACCTCACTGTTGCGCCTTTAATGTGAAAAAGTCAACAAAAGAAACTCATTTATGGAAAAATGACATTTTAGTGTTTTTTGGGGAAAATCACTACAAAATTAGGTGCTAAGAGTTATTTTTTCATTTATTTCATGAGATATTTTGTGTCTTGGGCCTTGCATGGTCTCTTAGAAATAAATGACATTTATGGGTGTTTTTTGACATTTTCAAACCCTAGTTAGGGTTTTTTCCTTCCTTTGCTAGATAAATAGAGCATGAGGGCCTTATTGTAAAAGTTGGCATTTGAAGACTCTTGGGAGAAATACATAGTTTTTTTGGAGATTGAATAGAATTTGTGGATGGCTTGTTTTGATTGATGATGGAGAAGGCTTGCTTGTAGGATCCCTGAGCATGGTTAATGGTGATGTGCTTCTATTCAATTCTTGTTTTCTTATGTATCATGTTTTTACATCCTTCTATATTTTAGTAGAACAAAGGTTTTAGACTAAGAAATTTTTTTCAAAGGCACCTTAGCTTTGTTTGTTCTTCACTGCCTCTATGTTTTCCTCTACTAGGTCAGTTTAGAGAATTCTTAGTTGCTCACTAGACCCATCCAAGCTTGTTTATCTTATGAATGATTCAATACAGTAGATATCAAAGATGTTTTATGGTTAGCCTTACTTTTTTGATGTCACTAAAAAATTGTTCTTAAGATCTTTCTTTGGAGTATCACTAATTACAAGGCTTTGCCAAAGAGGCTATGTTTCGATCATACCCTTTGTCCATTCTTGAAAGTTTGCTTTGGAGGTCTTTATGGCTATGATCAATGATGTTTAGGAGTTCCCTCTTCTTTGATCTATGTTATATTTCTATCTTAAATTATTTATAACCTTGAAGGTGAAATCACTAGAAGTTAAATAAGTTTCTTGCCTTCTATATTTCATTGGATTGTTTGTCTTAGATGCTTATCTACTTAAGTTTAATCAAAGATTTATTGGTTTGATCTATCTTATGATTACTTCTTTATGCTAAATAGTGTTCAAGGCCTTTCTTGTTAAATTATTTAACAAAGTATTCTTAACTGCCCTTTGCCCTACTTTTGTCACAAACTTTATGTTCATTTCATCTCACACAAACCTTGAAAATCCATTTGACCATGTTAGACTTGCCCTATGATGCACCCTGATTCATTGTTGAAATTTCCATGAATTTTTATAGACTCCATAGCCCAATGACTTGAAGATTTCCTCACTCCATCTATTCTACTTGATCATCTACCCAACCAAAACAAACAAACAAACCCTAAACATAACAACTAGCCTAAAATCAAACACCGAAAGCAAACAATTTCACATCCTTTTCACAAAATATAGAGGGCCCTCTCTGAGTCTGGGAAGGCTAGGTCCTAGGGCTCCAAAGACTGGTCTGATGTTACCCTTGTTCATTTTTTCTCACCAATCTAACAAATTACGGGGACCTAACAAGCGTGAGGGAGAGTGAAGGCAGAGAAGAGAGATACCCCCTCTCCTATTTTCTGAAACTTGACCTGAGACTGTTGCGCCCAGCTGTCGATACGGATTGGTGCCCGTAGTTGCCTCTCCTAGGGACTGAACATGTGACTGTGAGGGGGAATACCTGTGGTACCTGAGATAGACGTTGCATCACTTTCATCAGTACTTCTGGAGGGTGCCCTTGGAAATCTCGGGGACCTTCACCGTGTTAGTCATCAGTAAATTTTACCTGTTCAGATGAATAAATGCTTATCCTAGATTTCTAGAAACAAATTCAAGAATCTCATGAGTTCTAGAAATATCACTACCTTCATTACCCTTACGATAATTTTCTCACTGTTCTACTACTCTACCAAGGCATGGCCAAAATCTCACTCCCAAAAGATCAAATCATGGACTTATGTCCCTCATTCTCACTATGCTTGCCACCTCTGACTTTACCACTCTGTTTCTGATTGCCTAAGCCTTCTACCTTTACACCTTGATTTTCCAAGTAGCTCAAACCTTTTCCCCTACTCACCAAGTGCCTCAAGCAATGGTTATTTTAAACTTCCTCTCTAGGCTCTTTAGGTAAATCAAATATTTCAGTTTCTTGTATGGCAATGCATAAAAAGTTGTCAAAATCTTGTTTTACACCTCCAAACCCTGATTCAAGTTAGTCAAACACCTATTCCAAATGACATCCCAATAGGTCATATAGGGTCTCCTAGGTTATGCATTGCTTTGGTTTCCTAACTCACTATTTTACATATGCCCAAAGGTGAAATCAAATGAAAAAGAAGGTGAGCTCATGATTGTCCAAAGGGTATAAAAATCCTTCAAAAGGACCTCATAGATCAAATCATGAAGTCTGCAAAATGAAAGTAGCCTATATTGAAGCATTTCTGTAGGAATGCTTTATAATGGTTATCAGCAGAAGAAAGGCAAGGTAAGAATATTAAACTCCTCAAGGATGTCCAAAGCAGAAGAGAAGAAACATTCATAAGTTCACAAAGAGGATCATGGTTTCATGACTAATTGGATATAAGGTGATGCCTAGCGAAGAGCCCATACAAAGGATCATGAAGATAGAGATACATAAGCACAACTGTGCATGGATTAAAGATTCATTGAAGCAAGAAATCATAGTGAGAGACCTCCTTGATGACAGTAGGAAAAGATTAAAAAATCATGATAAGGGATGACTTATAAGTCTTATTTAGGCACACATTTTTTCACTGCACCAAAAGGACAGATCGAAAAAGTATCAGTGTGAAGGACACATAACTCTCATGTACAGTCAATGTCCTTGCAAAGGGTTAAAAAGGACAGAGATGCATTAACACCATCAAACACAAAACCAAAGTTTCTAAGAATGATAAATAAGGGAAAGGGGCCCTTCAAAGCTAGAAGTCTAGAAAGGTAGGAAAAAGTGACCTAAAGGTCATAAAACTCCATTAAAGGTTAGAAGGTTTTCAGAGGACATTTGAAAGGAGGCCTCCATGGTTGAAATGAGATAAAAGGGGTTTTTATTTGTCACTACAAAAAAAGGGGAAATTTCTCAAAACAATATCAGTAAAGGTTGCCTAAGTTTTCAAGTACATTCAAAGCATGGTCAAAAGCAGTATGAGGGAGCCTAAGTTTTCTGTCAGATAAGAAAAACAAAGTGAACATGAGTTTATACTATTGGTTGGGTAAGGTATCAAAACTCCCAAAGAAAGTTTGAGAAGACCAAAACCCTATTTTATGGCACCTCCCAGCAAGTCAGAAGTGGTCAAGGGAAAAGGTGTGTTTGGAAACATCCAGCAAAGGTCACCTTTTGTTTAAAATCACCTCCTACACAAGAGAAAAGAAATATCAGTGAAAGTAAAAAGACCAAAAGAAAAACAATATTCAAGGTGGGTTTTGTTTTTAATTTTTCAAGGGTATAAAAGCATCACAAGTTTCATCACTCAACACCATTTCTTCATATGCAAAAAAGAGTGGAAGAAGTTCAGGGTTTTCAGGGTTTCTGGCAGAGTTTTTAGGAAAAAAAATGATTGCGTAGCGCTCCTGAAATGCTGCGCTATGCGCCTATACATGCTGCCTGTGTATTTTCCAAAGGGGCGTCGTGCACCCGTGTAGCAACACTATGCACGTGTGTAACCACTCCGCATGTAGGAGGAACCCAACAACCTGCCGCCATTCAGGCCTCGCCCATACCTCGTGCAGAGACCGCCTGAGCGCTACACTCCTGGGCGTGCAGGGTGCAGTAGCCACATGATACCTCGTGTAGAGGTGCCTGATGCTATGCTCCTATGCATCTAGGTTTTCCAGCCACGCGATACCTCGTGCAAAGGCGCCTGACACTACGCTCCTGTGCATTCAGGGCTGCCCAAGAAGACACGACAACTCGTGTAGAGGCACTCAATGTTATGCTCTTGCACGTTCAAGGCTGCCCAAGAAGACCTGATACCTCGTGCAGGAGGACCTGACTACTCATTCAGAACTTGTCTGTGCTACACTCCTACTGTCCGTTCAGGGTTGCCCGACAGGTCATGCAGAAGGCGCCCGACTGCCCCATGATGCATTTTTGAGCCTGTTACTTCAGCTGTGAAAGATGTTTTGAAGGTATTTTGTTTTTCCCTATCCTTTCATACTGTCTAAAGATGAAATATAGAGAAATTTGAAGGGTGAGCTTAAATAGATTTTGAAAAAAAACCTTAGAGGGAGAAAGGTTAGGTCCCCATAGTTGCAAACATTGCTAATTCAAAGGGCACCCACCCATTTACATACTAAGAAAACACTTAGGCCCAAATTTGTTTTCTTCACTCATCCTTCTCCTCCATTTGCAGTCACCACCTGTCTCATTCTCATTAATCTCTCATTTTCCCTCTCCACATCATCTCCCAAGCAGATCAGAGTTTTGTTTTCAAAGGAAAAAGTAAAGGAAAAAATTCTTAGATAAGGCAGTGTTAATAGTGGTGAAAGAGGCCAAATGCCTAGAGAACAGTAGAGGAAGGGTGGGAAAGAAAATAGGTTTGAGCCTGTAAACACTAAAGAATTGACAACCTCTCCTACTATAGTTTCATATTTCCAAGAATAAGGATGCTATGAGTTCTATGAGAAAGTGCAAAGAGTCCAAAGTCACCCTCAGTTTACCAAACATTTTGTCCTTAACCTCCATGACCACCAAGTACATCTAGTTGGAGTGAATTTTGAGCTGACCACCAATGCAATCTCTATGGCCACTGGAATACCTTTCATGGGCGAAAAATGGTTCAAACAAGTGTATCTAGACCCAAGCCATTATCAACCCTTCTTAAAACCAAGTTGCCAACCTGATTGAAAAACCATTTTCCCCTTTTCTCATTTGTTGGACAAATATGCTCCTTTAATGAAAATCATTATGAAATACTTCACCTGTGAGGGTAGGTTTTCCAGAATCTATTCCTTATGTGAGGGTAGGTTCACCACATAAGACTACTTATGCATTTCACTAGGGCCAAGCTGCTACATTTTCCCTACTACCTTTGTAAAATTATTAATAAAATATCATCCATTGTGCAAAAGAGGCCTCCCTCACAACAGATGTCAAGTATTTTCCACCATTCCCGCATCAAAATGATTGTCTTACACCAATTAGAGAAACAAGGCATCCCATCAGAAGTTTTCATCTCCCATGGTGTTTTCACAAATCCACAGCCTCTTCCTCTGCAAATTTTACCCTCATCATCCCATCCACCTTCCTCCACTCCTCCATCACCCTCCAATGACCATGATTCATCCCCTTCACATGAATCCTCTCCCCAAAAAAACCTCCCTCTTTCACCTTCTCCTAAAAAATCATAACATGAAGAAAGCAGTGACAAAGAGGAAGAAAACAGTGACCAAGATGAACATGACAGTCAAGAAGAAAATGGAAGTCAAGAGGAAGAAACAAATAATGAGGGAGAGGAAGATGAAATTGAAGAAAGTGATGACAAAGAGGAAGATGAAAGTGAAGAAAGTGACGAGGAATAAGACAAAGAATATAGTGTTGATGAAGAAGAAAGTAGTGACAAAGGCAATGAACCAAAAATTGAACAAGAAGGCAAAGGCAGTGAGCTAGATGAAGATGAGGAAATCAATGACATCCAAAGGACAGAGGTAGATTTTGATGAGCCAAATAATGAAGGTAAAGAAGAAAATAGTGAGCACAATAGCAGTGATAAAAGGATAAATGACAAATATGAAAATAGCAGTCAAGAAGAGACGGATTTTGAAGAAAATTGCAGTGGGAAAATCAGTGAATACAGTGGTAAAATCAGTGTGGGTATAGACACACATAATGAGGAATAGAGTGACAGTCAAAGTGAAGGAGAAACTAATGAAGATGCCTCTAACAGTGACCCCACAGAAAATGCAAGCAATGATACAGAGAATGAAGATGCAAAGATAGAGGCAGAGTTTGAAATTGAAGACAGTGGGCCAAATAAGGAAGACATTGGGACAAATAGTAAAGGGGCTAATGACAGTCATAATGAAGAAAGCCTAATGACTGATAGCCCTAACAAAAGTGATAGCAGTGATCCCATGACCTCAAAGGGCACCCAAGAGGATGAAAATGTGCCAAACATCAATGATGACACCTCTAACCATGACAACAAATAATATGACAATGAAGAGGACATGGAAGAAGATGACAATGGTGAAGATCAAGGTAGTGATACTAGCATGGGAGAAAGTGAAAATGCCTCTCAAGAAAGCAGTCTTGATATCACCAAAGATGAAGTGAAACATGTTAAAACTTGTACTCTCACTTACCAAAGAGGATCAAGGCAAGTTTTTACTGCCTCTAAGAGGCAAGGGACCTTGCCATCTACTTCAACTCAACCAATGGACAAAGGTAAGAAAAAAGTGGAAGAAGAAGAGGAAGATCATGAAAAAGAAAGAGAATTTGAACTTATTCACGTAAACAGTGATGATGATAATGAAACAAGAATTTCAAACTCCCTCCTCCAAGACAGGAATGCACAAATCAAGGACTTGGAAGCTGAATTAGAAAGAGCAAATAATGTCATTCACTTCTATCAGATGCAAAACAAGAAAATGAGTGTCCAACAGGCCATCCATGAAACTAGAACACTCAGGTACTGGAAAGAGGCTCAAAGGTCACAAGTGAAGTTGGCAGAATTCATGGGCACTTATGAGGAGAGTAGTGATGAGGGAGGTCAAACTAGAAGGAGACCTAGAACTATGGGTCTAAGGAAAGCATTGGCAAAGCAGAGACAAGAAGAATTAGACCAAGCAGAACAAATTTCTCTCCAAGAAATCCTTGCACTAGAAATTGAACATGATAGGGAATCATGGCTTGATAGGGCTAACATACACCTTGAGGCCAAGCTAGAAAAGGAAAATATAGACTTGGATTTACAAAGAAGAATGACCAAGCATTATGCCCAAAGAAACCAATTTGCAAGGGCAAAACTAAAAAAGGCCCAAATTAAGATCCAAGCACTAAAAAGATAAAAGAGCCAAGATAACCTTAGTTTTTTGGCTCACGCTTCTCTACATTTCTCCCAAGACCCATGAGACATACTTCCACCAAATTTGGGAGATTTTTGACAAGATTTTGTTTTTTGCAAATTTTGAGGCTAGGAGCGCAACACACCTAATGCTACGCTCTTTTTCAAGGCATCTTTAGGAAGAAAGGTTTGCATTTTTTGGTTCCTCGTCACTCATATAACATGCTCAGAAAGTTTCAGCTCAATTGGAGTTGTTTTGTTGCCCCAAAAGGGTAAAAAACACTCACTTTTTCACCATTCTGCCTACTTTTCAGGACATGTGATGCGCTCCTAACAGTCTTGTCATTTTAACTTTTTGGATAGGTTTCAGGGGTCAGATTGGAGAAAAAAGGGTAGATCTTGAAAGTATACTTCAATGGATTTCCAACAAGCCATCACGAAGCCTTTTCCAACATCAGGAAGGCCTTCAAAACACTGTTGTAAGAAGACCCATTTTTCCTATTCTTGTGCTGCGCTGCTGGCATAAACTTTCATTTCAGAACACAGTGCTACGTTCCTATGGTTGAAAATTAAAAATGTGCTTTTGGAAAGTTTTTGGAGGCTTGTTAGAGCTTAAAGGTCAATTTCTTTGCTACAAATAGCCAAAAAGATATTTATTTTAGATATTTTTGTGCCTTGGGCCTTGCAAGGCCTCAAGGACGATAGAGATACTTCTGATTAGCCAATAGACTTCTAGATGCTCTTTAAGGTTTTTCTCCTCCTTTCTTGTTATATAGAGCATGAGGATTCATTATAAGAAGAGGGATTTTGATGTGTTTGAGAGAAATACATGGTTTTTGGAAGTTGAAGAGCAATTTGGTGTTGTGGAGCTTGTGGATGATTTGCCTTGATTGATGTTGATGAAGGCTTGCTTGCAGGATCCCTGAGTCTAGTTAATGGTGATGTATCTCTTATTTGTTCATGTTTTCTAGTTGATCATATGTCCATATTTCTATATTGCAATAGATAAGAAGATTATAGGATGAGAAATGTTGTTTGAGGCACCTCACTCCTCTTGTTTGCTTATTGTCTTTATGTTTTCTTCTGCTGGGTTAGCTTAAGGAATTCTTAGTTGCTCTTTAGGCCCACCTACACTTTTCTATTTCATTATTGGATTAATATGCTAGTTTAAAAATATGATTGACGATAAGCCCTGCTTTTTTGATGCTATCTAAACTCTGTCTTGAAATCTCTCTTTGATGTATTGATTGTTAAGTTAAGCCAAAGAGGTCTTGTTTCAGTCTTGCCCTTTGTATATGCTTATCAATTTGCCTCAAAGTTCTTTATAGTTTAATGAATGATGTCTAGGCATTCCCTCTTCATTTATTGATGCTATTTGTCTCTTATATGTTTTAAAATCTTGAAAGTAGAATCATTGAAGTTAGATAAGTTTTCTTGCTTCCTTTGTTCCACTAGATTGCTTATCTTGAATTTTTATTTGTTTAAAAGTATTGTCATTAAGTAAATGGTGTGCCCTATATCATGATTATTATATTTTTCTTATCAGTATGCAAGACCCACTTTTTCATAGGTATTTGACAAAGGATTCTTAATTGCCTTTTTTCCCTACCTTGTTTTCCCAAAACTTAATGTCCATCTCACCTCACACATAAACTTAAAGATCCATTGACTACACTAGATTGGCCCTGTGATGCACCCCGATTCACTATTGAGATGTCAATGACTTCATAGAATCCATAGCCCAATGTTTGAAAACCTCCCATTCCACTTATCCTACTCAATCATCTTACCTAAAACAAACAAACAAACAAAACCTACACTTAGCAACTAGCCTAAAATCAACCATCTAAAGCGAACAAGTTTACATCCTTCACACACAATAGAGAGAGCCCAATCTAAGTCCAGGAAGGCTAGGTCCTAGGACTCCAAAGACTGGTATGATGTTACCTTGTGCATTTGGTCTACCAATATGCTAAATCACAGGACCCTAACACACTGGAAAAGGCTGTTGTTAGGATGTCGGCGTAACTATTTTTGTTACCTTCACTAGTAGGCCTGGGGCATAATTACCCCAACTATTTTCGAAAGGTCCTCTTATTTTGCTTTCTTTTTTTTGGTGTCTGGTCCTAATCACTCAAAGTGGAAATACCTGAAGGCTGCTTGATTTACTATATCTTAGGAACTTTTTAGAGTGTGCTCTTTGCTCCTAGATTACTTAGCTTTTTATATTGTTTGAGTCTAAAATTAATCTCATAAAGTGGTTGACCGATCGCGTCGTTGATCGAGGAGGCTTCGTGCCATTTCTCCTACGAGTGTCGAGCCTTCTTCAAGAAGGCGTTGGATTAATTTAGTGGGTGATTTTTATCTGGTGGTTTCGAACGCAACAGAGAGTGATCCTCCATCTAGGCTTGTTGTTTCTATGGGTGGTCCTAGTACTAGTGCTATTGTAGAGAGGAGTACTCCAATCATCTCTAGAGTCTTGTTTCTTTTCGAGCATAAGAATTTGAAGTCGAAGAAGTTCCTCAGCCTCATGAGACTTTTTCATCTCCTCTTCTTTCTAGTTTTCCTGGTGTCCTTTTGTACATTGGGCCTGAGTCTCAGAGACCGTCTAGTCCTTTTCATCATATCCCTTTCTTTCAATGGCCACATATGGGAACACAGCTTCGGCTATGAGAACTACAAGTGTTCATAATCCTCTTTCAGTCAAAGAGGAGGAACTATTTCCATTTCGACAATCACTTCTAGTGCTACTATGTTTGGCTCTACTTCTATTCCATCTTCGAGTGGAAGCACCGAAGCATATGCTTCTCAATCTGGCCCCTTTTCTTTTGGAATGCCTTCTATTGGAATTCCTTCTGTCTCATTTTTTTTTTTTCAGCTGTCTCCATGCCTATGACTTCTATGGCTAGTAGATCAGCTTCATTTTAGGGCCTCCCCTTTGGAAGTGGGAATATTCCTCATTCGAACCCTTCCTTAGGATCCTTGCCCTTCACCTCTCAAAATCAAGGATTCAATCCTTTTTCTGGAGGTCAAGGCTCTAATGTTTTTTTCAGGATGGAACCCTGCTTTTACAGCATTGGGAGCTGGGAATCAGTTTTTCTCTGGTCAATAAGGGAATGTTCCTTTCCCTTCAGTGAGTGCTTCTCAGGGTTTTTATCCATTTTCAAATGCTTGGAACCCTTACCAATGGGTTTCTTCTTCATTCAAAGCTTCTCTTATGTCTCAAAATTCTCTACGAAAAATATTTGGAAACCTGGTGCCTCAACAAATCTAGGCTATTCTTTTCAGAATGTGGGGAATAATTTCCATGGGGGATGGAATTCCCAGGCTCCTCTGTGCTTTCCATTCTTGGAAAATTTGAATTTTCCAGATCTATCAAAATTAACTAACGAACCTATTAGGTATAGTCCGGGTTGGCCTCCGGTCCCCATTAAACTACCCTCATACATTCCAAATTTTGAAGGGAATATCAGTGAGGATTCGAAAAACCATGTCACCACTTTCCACTTATGGTGTTCTTCAAACTCCCTTATCGACGATTAGATTAGGTTGAGATTATTTCAACGAACCTTAAATGGGAATGCAGTGAAATGGTATATTGAGCTGACGTGGGGCATTTTTGCTACTTTTGATGAGTTGGCTACTATGTTCTTAAACCATTTTCAGTTTCTTATCTGTTATGATGCCAAGAATGATCTCTTGGCCAATTTCCAGCAGGACAAAGAAACTCACATTAATGATCATATTTAGTAATGGCAGAGAAGGAATAGGCTAATCGAAGCTTAGATTCCAAATGAGTTCCTTCTTGAATGGTTTCTGAAATCTCTACAGCTAGAAATCTCAAAGGATGTATCCCTTTCATGGGTATTTTCTAGAGCAGTCTATTTTTAGGGCTCAGTAGCTAGAATTGATCTATTCTCAGTCTGGAGTCCTTAATAAAATTTTGTCGGATGCTTCTCACTCCAAGTTAGATTTAGCCAAAACCAAACCTGGCCCTCATGGTGACATATTTATCAGTATGATTGATAGTGGTACAACTAACCTGCTAAATTAATTGTAGCAGTTGCCTATACAATATTCTCCTTCTGGTCAAGCTACACCTTCAGTGTCAACTCCTTCTCATCCCTTGGCTATTAATTTCATTCAAACTTCTAACCCCAAAGGAAATCAACAATATGATGGGAAGAGGAAGGGACGAAATAATAAGAAGAAAGACAAGGATGGGAAAGGGAATGTGAACAGATCCAACGATCATGTTGGAGAGGGTAAGAGGGATAATAAAAAGAAGGTTAAGTTTCCATGCAAATTTTGCACTAGAGACCATCTTACGCACCTCTGCCCTAAAATTCAAGATGCTCAACGCTTGTTAGCTCCCAGGCTATATTGATAAACCATTTTCCCCAAGGGCAGTAATTGCATGCTGGCGTGAATGTGAAAATACTGGAGCTTCCTCTGGGGGAACCAGGAAGGGGAAAATCCATCAAACATATACATGATGAGTGCTCATGCATATATCGCTATGAGATATCATGATTATGGTAAATTTGAGTCTTCTAAAGCTAAGGGTTCTCCTAATAATGCTGAGCCACTCCATATAAATAGGCCTACAGTTGAGCCTATACCTCGGATGTTGAAAGGTCTACAAAGCGTACGATGATCAATCCTAATGCCAAGGCTTCCCATAACTACTTGATTGTAGAATAATTGTCCCAAAGTCCTTGCGCCATGTCTGTGTTAGAGGTACTCTAGTTGTGTCCTGCATAAAGGAGTGCATTTCTCACTTCCATTGGGGCTGTTGATCCAAAGAATTCTCTGATGATCACATTTGAGATGTCGAATTTCAAAAAGAGACTTCCTCATCATATGGATTTCAAGATTAAGTCTACATATCATAAGTTTAATATCTTTCGAATAGTTATTTATGAGGGTGCTTCCACGTGTGTGATGTATCTCACATGTTGGAAGGCCATTGGATCTCCTTTAGCTATCCCTTCTGCTACTCTTCTAATTGCGTTTGATGTTCATTCTCACAGGCCAAATGGAATTGTTCCAAATTTACCCATCTGTGTTGGGGGTAAAACTGTCAATATCAAGGTCGATATAGTTCATGCAAATCTAGACTATAACCTTCTGTTGGGGTGAAACTGGATCTATGAGATGGATACTATTGCTTCCTCATTATTTTCCCTTTTATGTTTCCCTCACGAAGGGAGGATTATCACTGTTGATCAGATGGACTATTCTCCTGTAGATATGAATGCATCTGCTGACTCGACTGTTCCCTTGGTGAATGATACCAAGCAACCTGTTGAGAATTTGGGGGTTGGAATGTGTACATATTTGATGGGTACTTTTGAATTTCCACCTCCTTCAGTTAATATCAATGCTATTTCATCCTCTAGGGTTCCTACTCGGAGAGATTTATTTCTAACTCATTATTTTTCGAACCCTTGAACCTTACCTTCTCCTACCTCCACATTAGAAGAAGGCCAAGTGGGTGGAATGGAATTTCCTATGTCTACAACTGAGATTGATTATAGATCTATTGTTGGCTCTATAGATTCCATGCCAGTTTCTCTTTCACCAGAGGAATTGGATGGAGATGTGGCTCCGGCTTGGAATCTTAGTTCATCTTCTGCTCAAAATTTCCTTGATACCACTCTTCCATCTGAAGAGGCCATCCTTGAAGCGATGACTAGTGTAGAGAGACCGTGGGATGATTTTCATCATCAGTCCTATTTTCTACCAGAATTATGAGAAGTTGAATCAAGTTTCTCTAGCCTTCAGTATTCTGGTCCTGTTCACCCAGTTTTGAACCCTTTAACATCAACACAGGTATTTTCTAAAGGGAACATGGTTGTCATTTCTGCTACTACCCTAGTGAACATATCCAAAGATCCCAACATTATTGAGAATATCTTCATTGGAGCTAAATTTTCCCCTGAAGAGATTCAGAATTTCACCGATCCCTTTCGAGAATTTCAGGATGTGTTTGCTTAGTCTTATGAGGAAATTCCTGGTATAGATCCATATATTGTCTAGCATGAGATCAAGACATATGAAATGCTAAGCCTATTCGGTATAAGCTTCATCCAGTCAACCCTAGGAAGGCTGGAGCTATCAAAGCCGAGGTGGAGAAGCTGCTTAAGGTGGGTTTTATATACCCTGTTCCATTAATTGAGTGGGTTTCGAATCCAGTTCCTATGGACAAGAAACAAGGAACAATCCGAGTCTACATTGATTTCATGGATTTGAATAAGGCATGTCCTAAATATAATTACCCCACACCATTTATAGATCATATTATTGATGAGTGTGTGGGGAATGAGATTTTCTCCTTCATGGACAGTTTCTCGAGATATAATCAGATTACTATCCATCTTGAAGATCAGCATAATACTAATTTTATTTTCCCCTGGGGTACCTTTGCTTACAGGAAGATGCCTTTTGGCCTTAAAAATGTTGGAGCTACCTTTCAGCGAGCTATGTCCTATGCCTTCCACGACATCAAACATATTATTGAGGCGTACTTGGATGATTTAGTTGCTTGTTCTCGCACGAGAATTAATCATCCTTCACACCTTCGTCAAGTTTTTGAATGATGTCAGTATTATAAAATTCGGTTGAACCCTAATAAATGTGTTTTCATTGTCACATCTGGTCGATTGTTGGGATTCATAATTTCTACAGAAGGAATTCGGGTATATCCCTTCAAGGTTGAAGCAATACTTCAGTTTCCTCCCCCGTCTTTGATCCGTCAACTTCAAAGTCTACAAGGCAAAGCCAATTTCTTACAGAGATTCTTCGTGAATTATGCCGAGATTACAAAGGGATTTATTAAGTTATTAAACAAAGGAGTTCCATTTTTTTGGGATGACTTTTCTCAATGTTCATTCGATGCTTTGAAAAAAGCATTGACCTTTGCTCCATTACCGAGTCCACTCGATTATAGCAGGGCTTTCCTCTTGTATCTCACTGCAGCATAATCTACCTTAGGTGTTGTTCTGGTTCATGAATATGATTCTCTTTGCGAGAATGTTGTATACTACCTTAGTCGAGGCTTGGTAGGTCCTGAACTCCGATATTCTCCGATTGAGAAATTAGCTTTGGCAGCTATCCACGTTGTCCAGCGGCTCAGACATTATATCCTCCTTCGCAAAACTTATGTTTTGGCGGTAGTTAATCCATTTCATTTTTTTCTCAATAGGCAAGTGATTGGGGGGAAATACAATCGATGGATTGTTATTTTGCAAGAATTTGATCTTAAATTTTTGTCTGCCAAATCCAAGAAGTCATTGGTATTTGCGGACTTGATTTCTGATTTGCCCTGTGGAGAAGAGATTATTTATGAAGAATCATTTCCTAATGAACATATTTTTCTCATTTCTTCAAAGGATCCTTGGTACGGATATCTCATAGTTTATCTCCAGACTGCGAAGTTTCCCTTAGCTTTTTCGGAAGATGAGCATCAAAATTTGTGTCACTTAGCTAAAAGTTATTTGATTATTAGTGACACTATATATCGTCGTGGGGTCGATTCGATCCTTAGACGCTGCTTAACTCTTGAAGAAGTTGAGGTTGTGCTAAATGATTGCCACAATGGAGCTTGTGGTGGTCATTTATCTAGGCTTGCTATAGCCCAAAAAATCTTGCATGCGAGATACTTTTGGCCCTTGATTTCAAAGATCGTGTTGAGGCAGTCAAAAAGTGTCATCCCTGTCAAGTTAATACTCGGAATATGCGCGCTCATCTAGCTCCACTCTTTCCTGTCATCACTATCAGTCCTTTCAAAAAGTGGGGTATTGGTTATACTACTTGTAACCTGCCTTTTTCTAGGGGTCATAAGTACATTATTATAGTTGTAGACTACTTTAAGAAGTGGGTTGAGAATATGCCTACTTTTGGGAATGATGGTGAGACAACATCCCTATTCCTATTTAATCAAGTCATTTCTCGCTTTGGTATCCCCAAAGAGATTGTCACTGACCATGACAGTCATTTTTAGAACAATATGATGGTGAATTGGCTCTGAAATTAGGTTTTTGGCAAGAGCATTCATATCTTTATTATCCTCAAGCCAATGGGAAAGTTGAAGTTGTTAACAAATCCTTGAAGACAATTCTTCAATGGGTAATTGATCAAGCCAGATCCAATTGGCACATAATGTTGTACCCTGCACTTTGGGCATACCGGATGTCTGTAAAGACTGCAACCGGTTTCACTCTGTTTCAACTAGCGTATGGGTCGGAATATATATTTTCTATTGAATGCGAAATTCCTTCCCTTAAGCTGGAAGTTGAGATTCTTCCCGACACTTCTAGTCTCGAAGAACTCCTTATCCATCTAGAACATCTCGATGAGAAGTACCGATATGCAGCTACGATGAATGAGGCACATAAGAAATGGGTTAAGGTTCAATATGATAAGGTGGTCAAGCCTAGGGTTTTCTCTGAAGGTGACCTTGTCTTGGTTTATGCCCAAGAGAAGGATGCCTTGGGGGTAGGCAAGTTCAAATCCATGTGGTATGGCCCCTTTATTGTCAAAAAAAATCTTGAAAAAGGGAGCTTACGCCTTGGATGATTTTGATGGGAACGATTTGGCGGAGCCCATAAATGGGCTCTATTTGAATAAGTATTATGCTTAGGCTTTGTCATAGCATCTTCTTTGTTGTATATATTGTATTTCTGTAAATGTCTATTTTTTGATCTTTGGTGTGAATTTAATGATTTTTATCTGCTTTGGTAGGTATTATTGGATGAGATGAGTCAGTTTGGCTTTGTCGATGGTGCTAGTAGACATACCCAGAACCTGGCTTCCACGTCTTTGGTAATCCACTATCCATCCAGTCAGTTGTTAGTTTCAAGTGGTGTCTAAATTGGTCCCGCTTCGAACAATGTGGTAGAATACACTATAGTGGTCAACCTACTCTCGGAGGAAATATCTCTTGGCATTGATTTGTTAGTAGTTTACTTGGATTCACAACTGGTGGTTTCACAATTAAACAAAAACTATCATGTCAGAGACCCATTTTTGCATCGATTATTTTTAGGGCATGTTTGTTACAACATTCATTTCAATTTATTACATTCATTCATATTCCTCGATCTGATAATTGGTTAGTAGACTCATTACCTAATCAAGCACTTGATTGGCACATTAATCATTAAATACTTTAAAAATATCAAAACATCATTCATCATTGTACATTTGGGACAATCACATCATATAAATCGCCATGTGTATATATATATATATATATATATATATATATATATATATATATATATATATATATATATATATATATCAGAGTGTTAAAAATATACAAAATTTGGATCATCACGTCCTACAAAATTAGGGCTTATGCCCGATCATGTCTGTCATCAAAAAATATTACAGTCATCTGATCAAATCTAAATCTACTCCTGAGGTTCCTACCCAAAATTTGTGTTCTGATAGAACATAATGGCAGTAGCTACATGGTGGAATAACCACACCCAATCTCGTGGTACTCCAACCACCCTCCTTTGGATAGCCTCCGAAAGGTCCTCTATAGATGCCATGGGTACTTGGTGAGTCAAACTCTCCAAGTTTCTCTAGATGGTATGGAGGGTCCTTCCTGGGTCTTCAGCATCTGCCTTTCCTCTGCGGTGCTTATGCATTGGGTAGCCCTCTGGCCTAAATGGTCCCATGTCTGCATCATCATCATTAAAATTTTGTAAGTCATATTGTCCTATCAAAAAAAAAAATTCATTTTAGATATAATTTCAAAAAAAAAAAAAAAAATCACACAATCAAAAATCAAATGTGCAATCTTACCAATTTCCCCCCATGTTGCTCTGGGTGGAAGAACCAAATTAGGATCTGCTCAAAAATCCATCCCAGCATAGGGATAGTCCTCCACTGATATGACATGTTCTACCCACCACTAGAAGAACTCATCATCCCATATGGTTCACGGAACTTCACTTCCCCCTAATATCTTCATCAAATCTACCCATCGGGCTATCCTCAAATCCCTTGGGCTGTTGATAGTGGATATGAACTTGGGCGAAAGCCTTGGGACTCTCTCAAAGAATAATGTCAACATAATAGTGTCTTATCCAAAGTGTTTTGTTTTTATCCACCGGATAGAAGTCAGTTTTTTCTTGAAATTAGCCAATAAGGCTGTGCACCAGTCATAAAGATGGGTCAAAAATTCCGCTGCTAGACTCATATGAGTGTGTTAAGCCTGGTGTATAGATTTTGATCCTACCACTCTACCAATAGTGACGAGAAGTATTTTCATGTACAAATCCCCTAAATCCTTGATTGGGATCTGATTCCCCACCTTATTTGCACCATCTACATAATAGACCTGGACATAGTCATCTACATTAAGCCCTCTAGTGAGCTTACCATGAAAATCAACTGGGTCTCCCCTTCGGGAAAGTCCAATGATAAAATATATGTCTTCCAACTCTATTCTCAATGGCATCTGATCAATTATAAAATAGTGTTCATCTGGTTCCCAATGATCAACCAACATCTCAAGCAATCGAGCATTTTTTTTCATGTTTGGCATTTTGAAAAATTTGAGTAAACCACAACTCCGAAGTATATCTAAGGATTTTTGGTCCTCCATCACTTCATTATCAATAGCACTATACTCTCTTTCTCTCCAAATGATAAACATCCTGAGAAATTTCATTCATTAAACAATTAGATACATGTTTTTAAATTTCGCTCTACGCATACGCGACCTCATTCGGACACAGTCATGTCTATACGTGAGTTACTCATGACAAACCCGCGTATACATATAGGATTTCAAAGAAAATATATTTCCTATGGTAAAAAATCTAAAAAAATTCTTGAAATAGGAATGAAATTGATAAATAAGATGAGTACAAGGCTTGCCTGACTGATTTGAGCTAATTCAGCGGTCGGTTTCTTCGTATGCAAGAAGAGGATTTTTTGCTCCATAACTCTTTTTTCACTTCTGCACTGCACAAATGATCAAAATGTGAGTCAAAATGCTTATTTATGCCCAGAATTTGAATTTTTTTCACAAATTTCATTTGTGTCTATTTTTGGAATTTGATTAAGGTTGTTTAACCTTTTTGCTTGTAAGCATTGGGAAAAGTTATTTTTCAAGTACATTATGGTGAATTTGAGATATTTCCAATTTTTCTTTGGATCCATGATCACTGACCTGTCATGGCAGGTATTTGATTCTGAACTGGCATATAGGTTATGGAATTCACTTTCCATTGCATTTTTGCATACTAGCCTCGATTCTGATCACTTGTCATAGGGTCGATCCCATCATGTCATGACTATTTAACCCATTTCACTTGCCAATTTTTTAAATCATGACTTGGTGGTAGATCCATCCTTTACATGGGCTTCCTAGTTAGTTCCTCGCTAGCATTTGTCGCCCATGCTGCAATTTTTGTAGGCTCGGGAGTCCTCTTTAGTCCCGCCATGACTTACGCGTTGAAGCTTAATTCTTCTTCTTCTTCGCTATATTTATTCCAGCTATCTACCTTAGAGCCTCCCATGTGTTGTCAACTTGTATTACTGCATTGCATATTGACTACTTACTTATCTTGGCCTTTATCCAGCTTCATTTGGACTCATTTTAAAGCCCTCTTTTGACCATGTTTTTTGGTACAATTTAACCATGAAATCACTTAGCCTCTACAACTTGACACCTTTACCCATGGATGGAACATCCCTTTGAGTGTCACTTACTAGTTTTCACTACCTTGCATTGAGCATAGGATTGTTCCTATCCTAGGAACTAGTGCATCTGTTTACCGACACTCGTTCTATCCATTGTACTATAGGAATTATTTTATTCTTTTTCAAGCTTTGAAATATGAAGAAGACAAAAAAATGAAATATTTGAAAAAGAGTGGGAACGGGACAATACTTCCATACTTGATGGCAGCTACAGTGTTAGTTGTGTTGCCCTTAAACAAAGCACAAAAAATCTAATTCTTTTCTCCATTTGGGATGGTTTAATTTTTTGACTTAGGATAAGCCATAACCTTGTTATCGAGTGAGTACTCCCCCGCTTGGTTATCTCTTCCAATAATATGGAGGGTTTGTTTATGCCTCCTTCATGACAAACTTATACAAAGTTATCATTTGCTACCATAGTCAACATGAATCGTGCTTTTATTCAAGGGAATTTAACCTGAGTCGGCCTTTCTGCAGTGTCTCTTGACTCATTTTTTAGTCGGCCATCCCAATTTTATCAGTATCTTGTTCTATCACATCAACTATTTTTTTCTTTGCTCATGCTGGTTTGAGAAGGACTCCATTGACTTCTTGCCAATGGGTTTGTTTCTTATCAACTTCAACATATTTCTCTGAGAGTAAACCTTGAGCCGCACCCTGGCCCTGTTTACATCATTAATAGGTGACCTTGTGCTCAACATTTAATCAACATCATGGGTCTTTGACTGAGTGGTTTCCCTTTTGTTTGACCTCAACTTAAATTATCACACCTGGGATTCATGCAGTACCTTGATTTCCATTTGACCCTATCGATAGATATCTCGCCTCTTTGTTAGCTTTCATTATTGGTTGGTTCAAAGGGTTTCTGCCATACACTAGCTACATTTTGTGCATGCCAAAAACGTACTTCGGGTTGGTTACTTAACTTTGATTCGTCTGATTCCTTCCAAATCTTAGCCTGCAGGTTACACTCGCACTGGACTGATGTGGGATGCCTTAATGCCTTCCTTCCATCAGATCTTTTCCTATCAGCTCCAACTCATTGGTCTGGGGATAAGGTCTAGAGTCCTTTTGTTAGTACCTTAGGGTTTGACGTCATCAGTGGTATACTCTTCACTATCGATAGTGAGAATACATTATTTTCTCTTAATTGATAGATTCTCTCAAATGCTTGACTTCAACTCATTCATTCACACTTGTTGGATTGTACTGGGGCACTTTGACACTCATTATCATTATTGATGGTTTGTCTCGCATTTGTTAATGGTATACATCAATGACTGGTAATCAAACAATTTCTCACATGGTCGACCTCAGCACATTTATTCCCATTGTGTAGAATTATTCCATGGTGATCGGTGAAGACCTCAGGTTTGCATCAGCATGTTTTGGTTCACTTTGACAGCTCCTTTAGATTTCTACCAGTGGCACGATCCACCCTCATATGTTGCAGTTTCATCATGGAAACATCTTATATGTTGGCGCCCGGGTTGCATGTTGTACCATTTGTTCCACCACTTATGATTTTGTACTTAGATATTCAGTTGTGATTTCAGTGATCAGCTATCTATGCAGCATCATTGATCAGTCTTCTATAAGTGATACTTGGACATCATTTTGACTTATACTTCCGGATAGTGATCAAATGATTCATTATGTACTTTACATTTAAGATATACTTGTATACATATTGGATCCGCTCCATCCTTCATATGCGGACATGATTTTCTTTCACTGAGCATGGGTATGCCCGCTTCAGACATGAGCTATCTTTGTGATTTCTATCACTGGTTTTTGGCAGGCTGAAATCTAGTGAAGTCCTCTCTAGTCCTCGCAAGGTTCTTTCTATGCACATAATACATTTCGTCCATCATGTATTCCTTCTAACGTCATATATTAGGGGGCATCTATTATAGCATCATTTATCACCACTATATACTTGATGACTTATGCATTGGCCTTGGGCAGCCCTTCCATTCAAACTTGGTCACATTCTCAAAAAACAGTATTTTAAAATCCACACATGACTCTGCCCATCTTTTTTCACATGCACAAACGGGTCCATCCATAGTGAACCCGTGTATGCTATTTAAAATATTAAAAAATATAAAATTTCCCTATTATTGAGGCAAATTTTACAATTTTTCCTATAACTTAACTACCCCAGCCCGTGGCCTAACTGTTCCCCAACTGAAAAAAATAATTTGAGGAAGTATAAATATGCCTCAAGGGAATAGCCTAAGGGAGAAAGAGAGAGAATTATAGATATTTTGGTGGTGGATTTGACGCACGGGTGTATGAAATCGCACCAGTTTAAGGGGTGTGGTCTACCCTTATAAACTATTGGTCACAGGCAGAAAGTGGTGGAGCTCAAAAGCATATAATATAGAGGAAAAAATATACGAATGTATGTTCAAAGTAAACTAAAAACTAAAACACAAATATACAGAAGCTATTGAAGAGATTCAAAACGGTAATAATGCAAACGATGGCTCAAATGCATCTTCTTATTAAATGTATGAAATGGAGAAGAAATTGTAACCACTTGCCAAAGGGCCCCTATGCAATGGCTCTAGGTCCCGCTGCAAGGATGTTGGTTTCCTAGCTCTGCCTCTGATGCATTCACCCTCTCTCTCCACTGTGATGGACTAGGATTGTTGGGTGGCCAACAATTGAGTCCCCTCTATCTCCAGCTCCGGGTCACACACTGCTGGTATTGCTTGGAAAATTCTGGCCAGCATAACAATGTGATCACCCTTTCTTCATCTCTTGGTGGCTTTATATAGGGGATTTCAAATCATCCTTCCCTCCCTTGGTACATGATGGATGGTGACCCAAGGGAGAGGTATGATTCCATTGTGTGCCCCAAATATTCTTTTGTGTGCTCACATAGTGTCTAAGGAGGCGCTGGTGGCTGTCCTTAGGCGGCTTCATATAAGGAGTAAATGTCCTTTGCTTTGTGTGGTCCTGAAAAGTGACATTTTGTCATTTCCAGGAATGCGCACTTATCGAGCAAAAAGGTGTGCAAAAGGAACTCTTCTCTAAGGATTGAGTGCACAATTTAGCATTTAATACTAGTTCAAATCTGATTTTCTCAAAACCTTAGAGATTTTAAATACTTCTTGATTCCATAATGTGTTCCTGCCCTGTAAATCCTTAGGCTTGACATTAATTAATGTCATCTTCTGCTATACGATTTTCCAGTGTTAATAGTTTCCCCCTAATGTGTGAGGTCTAGGAAGGACTGTATAGCCGAAATACATTATAGTTTCTTTTCTATATCGTGCGCAGAGAGAGAGAGAGAGAGAGGCCTGTGTGAATCTTAGAATTGACAACACCTTGCACCGTTTCCGAGATGACCATGGCCTAAGGGACCCCTGCAAGAAAACAAAATATACAAACTATATACAAAATTTCAATGAGGCGGGCATGTCCCATGCTCGTGATGCTATGGCTAGATAAAAAAAAATTGACAGATACATGTGTTGTCTACATCACTACCGTGGTAGTGATGTTGGTGGTTGTTGACAATGACTGCTAATGCCCTCAGGGGCGTTTTTTCTTTGACGATAGGTGGAATGTGGTACCCATATGCGTAAAATTGGTATGGCATCTAGCTGCACAATGTACACATATGTACTGGTTGGGACCTTCCCATGTAAGCATTGTTGATAGAGACGCTTATGAAGGCATGGGTCTTCGACAAATCTTAATCAAAGTTCAATGGTTGTAAGGTACAATACCATCTTGACATGAAAGCTTTTGTCGTAGTCAAATGTCAGGAGGATCGATGACATCTATGGACAATGATGTCTCCCATAGTGCCACTCGAGGATACCCCTTTGCATGGGGAGGGGTGATCCAAGGTACCGCTTCCTTTTTGGAAAAGAGGTGTTGAGGTCAACAAAAAGGAAGCCTTAACCAAACCATGGGTCGCTGACCTGAGGGGTCGGGGACCTAGATGTGATGGGTTTAACATAGGTAGGTTGGTGAGAGGTGACTGAAAACATATGATGGGGATTCAGTGGCCCAAGGTCAGAGTATAATTTAGCAGCTTGGCGGCAATCATAGTTATTTCTGAAGGGAAAATCCCTGGAGTCGGTAGGAATTCTAGGGAAAGTTTGAACTGGCTATGAATGTCGTGATGTTGCATGCATGGGGGTGAGATACTCCGACCAAGGGGAATTAGGTACTGTTGCCATGGGGGAAAAGATGAAATATGAGGGCGAAGTGGTGAAGTGCATCGTTTGTGGTCTTTGTAAACTTACCAAAAGAATAAAATAATTAGGTTTGGTTTGTACAAAACATAGAGGTGGGTACCCAAAAACATGAAAGGGATCACTCACTGAAGCTGTGAGGATGGTATTTTGCTAGGGGTGGGGGTCCCATTGCTTGGTCTCATGTGCAGGGTTGATGAAGTGAATGAAGAAGTGGCGTAGATGGGATTATGCTAATGGAGGTATGGTGGGCCAAATGCGATGCGTGGAGGTGTGCTTTCAATCTACTTGTAAAACCTAGTTGCCTGGGAAGGGGGTTTGAGTTTGAATGGTAAACTTGACCTTATGCATGATGAATGGATGGGCACAAGGTGTTTCCCAGACTGGAATGGTATGGCCATGGTGTCACTTGTGCTATGATATATGGTCTACTTTGGGTGACGAGCACCATGGAGGAGAGGCTCTACCGACCAACGCGGATGTTTATCATGTGCAGGGTGAGGTGATGATAAACGCGGTCGGGTATGAGGACCCTATGGTTTATTTCTGATGGAGAAATGATGTCAGGATATGCAAAGTTTTCTGGGATTATATCATGCTGGGGGTAGAATGATACCTACTCCAGAACCTTCATTGGATTGTTGTAAGTAGTTTGCGGGTTCTTCCTACAAAAACAACTACCTCAAGTGAAAGCATCTTCTTTTCATCAAAAATTATTGAAAGGCATGAGCTTAAAAAAGAAGAAGATGGGAGGGTGCATACCTGTCGGCGCTGAAAATTTATTTTTCTTGGAAAGCGAATGTGTGGCATCTCTTTCATTCATCATGGCATACTGATGATGGTGCAACTTATGGTTTACGGAATGGACCTTCTAATCTCCTATTATGGACCTCTGAAGTTCTAGAAAAGGGCGATAAATATGGGATTATGGCCCTAATCCTATTCCTTTGTACTTGCTGAGTTTTGGGAGATCAAAGGTGCTTGCAAAGCGTTTCTTGCCATTTCGGTCAGCCCATGTACCACGGATTAGCGATATTATGCCAAGGTAACTTTCATGACATCCTGCTTTGTAATTTCTTCAGTTTGAGGGTGCCGGGGGTCGTAAAAATTAGGTTTTTACAGCCTCTGAGTGAATTTTTGCCCTATATTATGCGGGTGATCTAAGCAAAAGAGTGCCTCCTTTGCATACAATTTTGAGGGACAAGCGTGTGAGGGCGCGATGTTCCCCTCTTTTTTCACGCAAAGGCGCGCCTGTGAAAATACAGGTGCGCAAGGGCACGCCTATCTGAGGGACAAGCATGCAAAGGCCATGATGATAGAAAATTTTGATTTTTTGTCTATTTTTGATGTTTTTCTCTGTACTGATGGGTGCCTGTTTTGCTAATAGGTTGGTGTGGAGAGAGCAGGATTGGCCTCAGATCCGGACTGCTCTAGCTGTTGATGCTGGGGCGCGTCGTCAGTTGGCCGCATGTGGCCTTCTAAAATTTATTGAGACTGAGTTCCTGCAGTCGCATGACCGTTTATTACGTTACATTATATAGCATTGGCACAGGAGGTGCAACATGTTCGTATTTCGCGGGACGAACCTGGTGATTCGTCCTGAGAGGGATATCTATTTCGTGACTAGGTTTTTGCCTCAGGGGGAGGCTTTGAGATACCCACTCTCCTTTGGGAGAGTGAATCTGGATAGATTCCGGAGGTGCCATTATGGAGGGGTGCCTCTTACCGAGGGATGCATCAGCGTTGCATCAGTGGCAGATGTGGCAGAGCGGTGTGCTCTGGCAGTGATTGTGTGATTGGCGGGGTCATTTTCTCCGCATCAAGCATTTGGCCCACAGGTTGGAGTTTTGCGCCAGTTGAGGTCCAGGCATTTCTTTGACTTTGCCTGGTTCTGCTTTGATGGTATGGTGTCACAATCGAACAATTTCCAATGTGGATCAAAGTCTTTTGCGTATGACAGTATCTTATGCAGCATCATGTACGAGCAGGTGGTGCTGCTGAGCCCGGTAGTGGCGGTGCCCATTGGGGGCCCACGGGAGCCACGGATGAGGAGGTGGGCTCCGGTGATGCTACGAGGCAGTGGTGGAATGGTGGGGAATTACTAGAATGCCACAACAGAGGCCTGGTTTGAGGCCAACCCACAGATGTTCTTTCCATATGCGTATGCGGGGATGGGCTTCCAAGGTAACCTAGATATGGGTCTCCCTTTTGGTTATGTTTGGGGGCCTGCAGGTATGTGCTATATTTTTTCTGCATTTGCTTGAGTATTTATGTACTTATGTGTTCTGTTATCGACACTAACATTATCTTGATTACTCATGTATATTTTGGCGAGGTAGGTCGCCCTGTGGCCCAGCTAGTGGGTCACAACCCTCCGCTACGACCTCGAGGTGTTTAGGGGGAGGTGGTACAAGTGGACCAGGTGGTGGTGCTGGTGGACCTAGTGGAGATGGTGTTGGCCCTTCTGGTGAGGGCAGCAGCTCAGCTGTAGCAGAGGTTGCGGTCGAGCAAGATCGTACTGATGTGGCTAAGGCTCGCAATGCAGTACTAACAGCTCAGGTGGTCACTCTTGAGGACTTCCGAGGTCGAGTGGACCGCTTGACCCAAGGTATGCCTCCTTGAGGTTTCATGGACTACTTAGAGAAGGTTTGGTTAGAGACAGTGATGGCCCGCGAGAGGGATTATCGGCCCACTCTACGTCAGGTGGCGATCGCACTGGCGACAATAGCTCCAGTGGTGGTACCAGGAGCAATGGTGGGTCCAGGTGCTCCTCTTGAGCCCCCCCCCTAGAGTATTTTGTACACAGGGAAAGCACCTGTTATAAGGATGCTTCCCTTATTTTTGATGACTTTTGTATCTATGGGCTAGCCAGTGGGCCATCGACACTATTTTTGTACGCAGATACACATATTTTTTATATATATATGAGAGATGTTTTTGCGGCTCTTCATGATGTATTACCTGTTACGTATTATGTGTTATGTTATGCTGATGGATGCTTATATTTTTTGTTTTTTATGTATGATAGTTTATTCGAGATGCATTCTAGTCTAGGGTATTGTTAGCTATGCGATCAACTATTCGGTTTTGATTCCTTGATACATGTGAAAATGTAATGTAATCAAATTGTCTGCTTAATCTTTTGGCATGAAAATATTTTCTAAATAGGTGTGTGTCTCTGATCTCAAATGTTCGGTTTAGCTGTGATACTACTAACTGGGAATCGAGGTAGATATGCATACAGCGAATGCCCCGATGGAGGGCGTCGCACATAAGTCTAATGACGGTGTCATATTCTGCCTAATTGTTTGTTGTTGAACTGATACACATGCCATTTGAACATAGTGGTGACCGATCAGGGTGCTAAATGACCCAGGCAGCAGTGGCTAAATTTTGAGACCATATTGATGCTCCATCAGCAAATCCAAAATATGGTTTGTTTTGGTGATCCATGTTGATACTTTGAGTTCTTTTATCGAAGTCTTTGGGTCAAAAATTTTGAGTGGGTGGGTTTTTGCGTACTTTAAATCTAGGGGAAGGGATGTTGGGGGCCCTTATGGGTAGAAACTCTTGAGGTAAAGGCCGTTGATGGGGTTAGTGAGGCCAGTACCATCTGGTTCCGTCAAGATGTATGCCCCATGTCGAAGGCAGTTTTTGATGATGTAGGGTCATTTCCACAAGGTTTTGAACTTTCCTGGCCTTAAGGCCTCTTTTGCGACATCATAGCAGAGGAATAATTCTCCCTCGGTGAATGAGCGAAGGGTTATGTGGTGGTTGAATAATTCTTTAACCCTTTTCTTGTGGGCCTCATTGTGCTGCAGCAATTGTCGTCGATTTTCATCGACAAGCTCTAGTTGTACTAAGCGCTGTTCTAGAGGCTAAGAGTCATTACGGATTTCGATGGCAGCATGCAAATTGGGGATCTCACGTTCTATGGGAATGACGGCCTCGACCCCATATACCAAGTGGAAGGGAGTGAAACCAGTGGATTTCTTAGCCGTCATGCAGTATGCCCATAGGGCAGAAAAAATCATATGGTGCCATTTGGTTTTATGGTTATTCACCATGTGTTGTAACATAGTTTTGAGTACTTTGTTAATAGCTTCTACTTGTCTATTGGACTGGGGGTAGTATGGTGAAGCGAATTCGTGGGTGAATCTGAGGTGATGAGATAGTTCCTGAAAAAATTCATTTTCGAAATGTTTTCCGTGATCAGAAACTAACTCTTTGGGTATGCCGAATCTGGCGATGACGTGGTTAAACAGAAATCAGGCAGTGGTTTCTGCTATGTTGTCGTATGTGGGCATGGCCTCAGCCCACTTGGTGAAATAGTTGACAACCACGATGATGTATTTATGGTTGCCCGATGAGGCGGGGTTGCAAGTCATGAAGTCGATCCCCCATTTGGAAAAGGGTTTGGCTAGTATGATGGGATGCAGAGGAGCACGAGGTGCTCTTGCTTTATGATCGAAGCATTGGTATCTTTCACATCTTTTAATGGTTGTGATGCAGTCGCCGAATAGGGAGGGCCAAAAATATCCTACTCATAGGATTTTCTGGGTGGTAGCCATTCCTGATAGATGGCCGCTACAAGCACCTCCACAGTAGTCATTAAGGGCTTGTTCCGCTTGATGAGTAAGACATAGACATAAAATGGTGTCGATGCCTCGCCGGTATAAGACATCTCCCAGAAGGAGATATCGGGGGGCTTGCTGGCATATGCACCGACGATCATCTTGTGTGAGATGAGGTCTAAAATTTTGGGTTCTCAAGAATAGGAGGATGTCTCTGTACCAAGGGTCGTCAGTTGCTACAAAGAAGAGGTGTTCGTCTGGCAGCGAATCGTCTACTAGTGATCCCTTGGAACGTCCTGGGAGGTCCGTAATGAACTCTCCTAAGGCAAGTGCCTTTTTTATCTTGGGGGAGCGAAACTGTAAGTAATATTCTTGGAGAACGACTATCCAACAGGTGTACTTATGGTTCATTAAGTGGCGTGTGAGCAGGTATTTAATGGGGTTAATATCTGCTACAACCGTAGGGCCTTTTAAGATGATGTAGTGGTGAAGTTTTTGGACTGCGTAGATTAATGCTAGGGTGGTCTTTTATTTGGGTTCATATCTCAATGCTAGTCTTAACAAGGTTTTTCTGACATAATATATTACGTGCTCCTTTCTATCTAGTCCTTCCTGAACCAATACTTTGGCCAATGTGGATTCGGAAGCTGATAGATATAGGATATAATCCTTGTCGTAGTCTGGGGGACTAATGAGTGGTGCTGAGGATAATGTTTCCTTTAGCGCATCAAATGCTTTTTTGGCGTGGTCATCCCATTTAAAGGGGATGTCCTATCAAAGAAGGCACAAGAACCCTTGAGCACAGGTGGCATAATCTGGGACGAAGCATCTTAGAAAATTAGCCTTTCCTTGTAGACTTTGGAGTTGTCTGAGGGTTCGAGGTGGAGGTACCTCTTTGATGGCTTGGACCTTGAGGGGGTCCACATGAATGCCTTGCTGCGACACAATAAAACCTAAGATTCTTCCTGCACTGACACAGAAGACACACTTGAGGGGGTTCAAGCGTAATTTGTATTGATGACATCTTTGGAATACCAATTGCAGATCCTCAAGGTGGTCTGAGTGCTTCTTAGAGCGGACTAACAATTCATCTAAGTAGGCGAGGATAAGGTGAGCCAGGTCATGAAATATATAATTCATGGCCCTTTGAAAGGTGGCTCCAACATTTTTTAAGCCAAATGGCATCACCTTGTATGCGAACATGCCCTAGGGGGTGGTGGATGCGGTTTTGTACCGGTCCGTGTGGAGGATCTGTATTTGATTGTATCTGGAGAATTCATCCATAAAGGATAGGGTCTCGTGTCTAGCACATGCATTTATGACCTCGTCGATGAATGGTGTGGGGTAATTATCTTTGGGACAAGCTTTGTTCAAATCATAGAAATCGGTGCAGATGCATATTGTGCCCTGTTTTTTCATGGTGGGAACAGGGTTGGAAACCCAAGACGTATAGGCGATGGGGTGGATAAACCCAGCTTTGTGAAGCTTGTCAATTTCTCGCTTTATTGCTTATGCCTTAGATGGGTGCAGTTGACGTTGTTTCTGGCATACTGGAGGTACGTCAGGCCAAGTGTCAATATGGTTCTCTACTATAGTAGGACTAAGCCCATGAATTTCTGAGTAGTCCCATGCGAAGATATCTCTGTACTCTTTTAACAGTTTGGTGTACGAGACTATTTCTTCTGGAGAACATGCTACTCCCAATGAGATTTCTTCAACCTTGGTCGGATTTTTGGATATGTTCACCTTAATGGTAGGAAAAATATTTGACATATTTCCTTCCTCAAATGCATCGGGCACTGGGATGGGGTTTTTGAACCAGTCGACCTTTCCTGATGGTAGGAAGTCTTTTGATTCGATCGCATAGATCTCTGGTTCAGTTTTCTTGTTAGGGCTGAACGTTTTCTTGGGGAGAAAAAGCGAACAGTGATGCATTACATCCCATGGGTAATCCGGCTCCATCATGGCCTCTAGGATATCCTCATTCGAATGAAACAAGGCCCCGAAGGAGGATTGTTCCTACGTAGGTTTGTATTGAATGGGGGTAATCCGGGTGGAGCTAGTTGAGAGACACAAAAAATATTCCATCGTGGATGTGGTGGAACCAGACGCGATCGATAGAGTGCAGATAAATTGCGTCTACATTGTCGTAGAGACAGCTACTCTTGTAGTTGTAGCTGACTTGACACCTATGGCAGATGAGCAGAAAACTCGAGTCATGGTTCCGATAAAGGATGACATGAATCGTATATGGTTTTTCATATTGTCGGCGCTAGGCAGGGGATGAACTTCTCTAATTGGTCATCCTCCTGATGGCCACAATGGGATGGATATATTTGTCACATCATCTTGAGTTGTCATACCATTCATGGATTCTGATTCTGTGCCATCTTCTTGGGAGAGGCAAACTATTTTTGATCGCATACAGGCTAAGGCTGTGTGAAATCGTAGTATATAGTGACAACGACGTATTGGGTGGTTGTCACCACATATCTGACATGAGTATGGAACATCCATTTCACTACGATATACTATATTGACTGGGTAGCATCGTTGGAAAATTTCCAACGCTGGATAGTCAACGATGAAATGATCGAGTTCATCACAGAGTATGCACCTTTCGACTGGGGGGGGTGGTCTGACAGGGAGCCTTTCCGGTGATTGTCGTTCTTACTGTAGGTATAGGATGACACGAGGTTCATCGTTGACAGACTGGATGGAGGGATCCTCTTGATAGGATTGCTCGACCGCATTTAAGGCATCCCTATATCGTAGTATCTCTGGAAAATGGTGGGTATAGTGCCCATAGTTGCCACAGAGAGCGCATGCATGATTGGTACTCAACGGTTTGCTTTTACCTTTGGTGGTAGGTTCCTTTTTATGGGAACGTGGCATCGAGATGTCTGCTTCGGAGCTGAGGAGTGGTTTTAACTTGTCCAACTCTGGACATATGTGGGTAGGGTGGCCTATGACATCGCATATGGCGCAGACTGGTGATTCGCTTTGAACGGCAGGGGTCACCATCTTCTTTCCTTTGTTTGTGGTTTTCTTGGCCGTGATAACTGGTTTCGCAATGGGAACTTCCTTTGCGGGGGCAGTCTCGACTGTTTCTTGGGTCGGTTGGGACTCCTCGGGGCTAAGGGGCTTTAACCCTATGGAAGTAACATTGGTGGCTCCTGTTCTGGATGGGGGAACGAGGTACCAAACTGGGAATGCCAACGATATGTTGGGTAAGACCAGTGTTGCCAAAACTTGCAGTTAGACGAAGCCAGCTGGGGGTAGAGGAAAGGGGTTTGGGACGTGGCATAAGCTAGAGAGGTTTCTGTGGCCAATGCCTCAGTGTTGTTACTTCTTGAGTCTGTGTCCTGACTAAACTCGATGCTTGATGTGGACATCATGCACACCGAGGCCCCTATGGCATTGGTCGATGCCTCAGGGATAATGGGAGGATCTCCTAGGAATGATCCTAGGACAGAAGATGGCTTGAATTGGCCAGGGCCATATTCTTGGTACCGTGAAAGACCATCTGTGACTATATCTACATAGGGTAGATTTACATCCATGTTGGTTAGGGGATGCTTCTCGCTGTGTGTTAGTTCATCTACGGTAATGATGCAATCCTTGTGGGGGAACATCATAATGCGGAAGACGAAGGAGGCTATGGAAGACATGGCATACATATAACTCCGCCCGAGGAGTATATTGTAATCCAAGTGAGCATCCAAGACTTCGATTTCTATGTGGACCATTTTTCCGGCTAAACAGACTGGGACATTTTGGTAGAGGCCGATGGCAGTTGAGGGATGACTGTCATAGGCTCGAAGTGTTATGACCGAGGGTTCTAGTTTGGGAGAACCCAACTCCTACCAAACATTTTTTGACATGATGCATGTCGATGCACCCTCGTCAGTGACACATCAGTGAATAGTAATATTCTGGATCGACACTGGTATCTGGAAGACGACCATGGAAGGAAGCCTAGGGGTGGCCTTGTCTAAGTCAAAGGCCATCATGTGCATATCGGTAGGGTCGATAACGCCTAAAATGAAAAGTAGGGATTTTGTTGCTTTGGGCACAACTGCAATACTTCCAACTCGGACATAGCAGTGGGTGATTGAGCTAAATCGTCCACGATGCTATAATTATGGGCCACTTTGGAGTAGTTACCTGCTCGCCTATTAGGTCCCTTTGCAATATTTGGCAATGGTTCTATAGGAATCTTTGAAATGGTTAAAGGTGCAATCGGTGCACTAGGACTAGCCCCTGACGTAGTTGAGTCTGGTGGGGTGTCGTAACTGCGATTCCGTGTTTGGAAAAATATTTCTTCCCCAGTCATGTAAATTTCATGGCTATTTTTCCCAAAAAATTTTGGGTTTTTTTGTGAAGTGTTGACCGTACCTTGGTGGGGGAAATGTTCTTGCATAACAGTGGGTTGCTGGGAAGACCCTCCTTTTCCTTGGTTACTCTGAAGCTTTTTAAGCTCAGGGAGATCGGGACAGTGGTGAGTATAGTGCCCGTACCCACCACATATTAAACAAGAATGGTTTGTTCACAGAGGTGGCCTTTTGCCTTGCCATTGGGCATTGCTTGGCTCTGGGTTTTGATTCCTGCTAGAGTTTCCTCCAGCTTGGGATTGCAATGGCTGCTGTTGGTTGCTGCCCCCTGTCTAGGGTTCCATTTTGGGCTTTTTTTTTTTCTTAACCACATTAGGAGGGTATTTCTCTTGGTTATACTAGTGTGGTTGATTTTGGGACGGTTGCACAAATTTCACCTGTGTGTTGGTTTGCGTAGGTGTGTCGTGTGCTTAGGACCAGGCATAATGCTATCCCTTGTTTGCACCTAGCAGTTGGGGGGGAGCTCTTCTGTCAATGTTTATTTCGGTGTACTGGGTCCCCTCAGCCGGAGGATAGGGTCCTCCTTGGTGATACACTTGCGCCCTACTAGTCAAATCTTGCTGAGGCATATGATGAATTTGAAATCCAGGTTGATACATGTTCTGGGTAGAATTATGTGCGTAAACAGGATTGTGATTATTTCTGCTTAGGTAACCTTGGGTCATTGACCCAATTAATCCGTCTGCATAATTCTACGTGCCTGGACATTATTGATAAGTTTGCAGGTGCGGGGCGTTAGGTAGGATATTGTAAATGGATCCTGACTACGTATAAATCATTTCAAGCTTCGGGGATTTACTTATTGTGTCCTCTTCGAATGTGGGGTATTGCTACACCACATCCTTTGAAATCTCTGTCGTTAGAGTTTTCAAGAATAAATCTAAGAGGACCCGATCGTCGAGTTAAGCTTTACATAAACTGCGACGTCGCCTCCATTCATGAAGATGATCATAGATATGGACGGCGGGGGTTTGTCTAAATTGATTCAGTAACTCCATTCTTGAATCATGGTGAATGGGTAACTATAAATAAGTGAGGAACGCAGTAGCGAGGGTGCTAAAGGTTCCATGTGAAGCAGGAGGTTGCTCCACGTACCATTTCGCGGCTACTCCTGTAAGAGTGAATTGAAATAGTTTCAATTGAATAGTATCATCGATGATACTATTCGATGAGCACCACAGGTGAAAGGTCATTACATGATTACCTGGGTCTTCTACTTGCTTGCCTTCGAACTTTGGTATATCTGAAGGGAGCGTCGTGGGCATGGGAGGCCATGAAGGATCGTGTGCGATGGGGTCATTTGTGAGCTAGGTTAAGTCGGGTATATTTAACCCAGCTAAGAAGGGTGAATGGGAGGTTGATGCCATGGCAACGTGTGAAGACATGAAGTTTTGGTTAGAATGAGGGTTATTCTCTGATGTACCCTGATGTGCGTTCAGCTAGCTTCCCGGATGGGACACGCTCCTCTGCCCCCTAGGGGTTTAGGGGGGAGTGGTGTGCAGTGTGGTGTTGGGAGACCGACTAGGGTTCCCAACTATGGTTGCTCCAATGAAGGATGAACCAATGAAGGCGGCAGTGTTCTATCTTTGACCCCTGAATGGCGAAAGACCTGGAACACCTCCCTGTAATGGGGAGAGGTCCAAAAGACGCCTGGATCGCCAAGGTTCCGTTGGGACTGTTTGGGTGTTGACTAGGTTAGGTTTTGGAAAAATTTGAGAGGATAGAGTCTATGATCATGAAAAAATTTATGGCCACATACATAAAACAAAGTGAAAATGAAATGAATTTTCCCCTTAACTTAATCTATGTGATCAATCAAGCAAAATAGATGGTTTTTTGTTCGTTTGCGCGTGATACTAAAAATCCTAGAAGACCTATGCATCCTCACACACTCAAAAGTAACTAGGCCTTGAGAATATTTCTTGCAAGTGTTGGCACAACGTCCCGTAAGAGCTAGCGATGCCCCCAGTCAGTCGAAGAGAATCCACCAGGGTAAGCGTAGAGGGTCTGGAACTTTCCTGCACCGTCACCTATAGGGTAAAGGATGCCCTACTTTTTGGCCACTAAGAACCATTGTCCCATGTGAGCATTCAAATCTTGGGCTTCTTGGTAGTCAGCTAATACTACCGAGTATCAGCCGGGTCTGGTAGCCCCAACTGATACCGCACGCACTGCGCCTAAGCCTAACCCCCTCTGAATCAGGTCTCTACCGCACTCAGGTTTTATTTTTCATGGGCTGATAGGTGGATTTAAAGCTCCCTAAATACATAAATTCTATGTTTCAATATGAATTATGATCAAGGCAGCTTATTGGATGCCTACCCCCTTGATCCTAACTTAAACTATAAATTCTTTTGTGGCCCCTGTGGGGAGAATTTAGTGAGTTTGGTTAAGTTAGTTTTATTTGTCTCCCTTTTCTTAGTGGGTGAGTGTGTGTGAGCATATGGTGAAAAATCTCATAGTTTTAACATATGGATATTGATGATCCTTTACAAAAGTCCCCTAGTTAAACTATGTGATGTTGTTCCTGGCTCAAATGGAAAATATTTCCGAATAAAGGGCCGCTTTCAAATTTTCCTAGTTAATCTATGTGAATAACTAAATGGAGATGGTGAATTGTAAATATAGAGCATTCATATGCTTACCTAGGACCACTGAATGGTGCAAAGGTAGCAGAGATTACTTGCTCTAATCGACAAATAGATCTTAGTCCTGCAATCCCTAATGCACAAATTGAACTAAACTAAACAATTTCTACACTAGAAAATAAAACTAGCTTACTTGGACTAGTTAATCTAAGTGTGCATACTAGAATTTGCAAAACATAAATTGTTTGGAAAGAAATGGTTAATTTTCCCCCTAATTTAACTATGTGAATATTTTTTGCGAAAAACCAACTTAAATGAAAACTAACTCTAAGCCTACCGAAGGCAGCTAAAAGTAAGTTCTCAGAAGCTGTGGTATCAACACAAGTGTTGGCAGATACATTAGGGGCTGCCCAGCACACTTACAAGCAGAAAAATGTAGAATATAGAGAAAAAAATCTCATTCTGTAATTTGTGCCGAAAAGTCTCTGACAGGTGCGCTTTCCTACGCACAGGTCAATCCTGAACACGCGCATTGCGCTTCTGTGAGAAGAAACTGTGCACAAAAATCCTGCAAGTAAAAATATTAGGAGCTGCTTTCTTCAGTTTTTCACTCCAAGTGAATCTAGGGACTGTAAGATGGATCATAGGACTATTAGCTCCACTCTCCAGAATAGAAAAAGGTCTCCTACAAGAGATGGCACAACCACATAAACTTGTAAACCGTTAGTGGAGTCGCTAATCCTATGGTGGTGGATTTGATGCACAGGTGTATGAAATCGCACCAGTTTAAGGGGTGTGGTATACCCCTATAAACTATTGGTCACAGGAAAAAAGTGGTGGAGCTCAAAAGCATATAATCTAGAGGAAAAAATATGTGAATGTATGCTCAAAGTAAACTAAAAACTAAAACACAAATATACAGAAGCTATTGAAGAGAGTCAAAACAATAATAATGCAAACAATGGCTCAAAGGCCTCTTCTTATTAAACTTTTGAAATGGAGAAGAAATTTTACCCACTTGCCAAAGGGCACCTAGGCAATGGCTCTAGGTCCCGATGCAAGAATGTTGGTTTCCAAGCTCTACCTTTGATGCAGTCTCCCTCTCTCTCCGCTGTGATGGACTAGGATTGTTGGGTGGCCAACAATTGATTCCCCTCTATCTCCAGCTCCAGGTCACACACTGCTAGTATTGCTTGGGCAATTCTGGCCAGCATAACAATGTGATCACCCTTTCTTCATCTCTTGGTGGCTTTATATAGGGGATTTCAAATCCTTCTTCCTTCCCTTGGTACATGATGAATGGTGACCCAAGGGAGAGGTATGATTCCATTGTGTGCTCCAAATATTCCTTTGTGTTCTCACATAGTGTCTAAGGAGGCGTTGGTGGATGTCCTTAGGTGGATTCATATAAGGAGTAACTGTCCTTTGCTCTATGTGGTCCCGAAAAGTGACATTTTTCCATTTCCAGGAATGTGTGCTTATCGGGCAAAAAGGCACGCAGAAGGCGCTCTTCTCGAAGGATTAAGCACACAATTTAGCATTTAATACTAGTTCAAATCTGATTTTACCAAAACCTTAGAGATTTTAAATACTTCCTGATTCCATAATGTGTTTAAAGAGAGAATCCATACAAGTGAAAACAGTTTTTAGAAGAGAGGAATAACCCGTTTCTGAGTTTATTTATTAACCCAATGTTTCAGACTTCCCAAGTGAGTCCATCATCATGGGTAGACATCAAATGTATTTTGAAAAGTTGAGAGGAATAGGGAAAATGTGGAGAATAAATAGTGAGTGAAGAGGAGTTCTTAAGAAGGTCAGTTTGATAAACGGAAATATTAATTTTTAACTGATGTTAATAATTAGTCTGGATTATGATTTTATTATGGAATTATCTCTTTTTAAATTAATTTTAAATAACTAATCTATTATGTTTTTATTTAAAATAATGTCAATAACTAATTAGTGTCCTAATTTATTTTGTGTATAATTTAATGTAATTAATTATTTAAGACAAATATAGATATTTAATTAACCTTTTGTTACATTTTTAAGTTAATACATCTAAACTAGTTTATCTACTATTTTAAATTGTTTATTTTAATATAATTAGTTTATTTATTTAATTATTTAATTATTTATTAATATTATTATTATTTATTTATTTATTTTTATTATTATTTTTATTATTTTATTATTATTATTTTTTAAAGAGTGTTAAAAGGAGTTTGAATCTTTTTGAATTAACGGTTATTATTTATATTTATTTGGTGTATTTATTTATATTAATTAGTTAATATATGTATTTATCTTATTTATTTATTTATATTTAATTTTATTTAATTTTATGATTTTATTTTATTTATTTTTTTATTTATTTTTTTATTTTTATTTTTTTAATTTTTTTTAATGTAGTGATAATTATCTAGCATGTTATTATAGGTTTTAAGGGCTTAAAGGGTTTGATGAATTAAGGGTTTCCAGGTGTTGCTAATAATGAGTCCATCATCACGATTTATGTTGTTTTTTCTCTTCTCAATTTCTATGGCTTCCTTCATTTTCCTCTTTAGGTAATGGTCCTCCTTAGAGACAAGTTTGGCATCCTCCATTTGTATGTAATGTGAGGATGAGAAGGCATGTTCAGCTAAGGCGGATTTAGCTATCATGTTTTGGGATAAGTCAGCAGTGTGTTCTTTTAGTCTAATGTTAAGGGATCTACCTGTTTCCCCAATGTATTCTTTACCACAAGAGTAGGGTATGATGTAAACCCCTTTTTGTAGCCTAGGGTTTATAGGGTCCTTGGCTGAGTCTACCATGTTTAAAACAGTCTTAGGGGGAGTGAAGGCAATCTTAATTTTATGTTTGTTAAGAATTCTAGAAATTTTATCAGTTGTTCCTTTTATATAAGGTAAAGAGATTTTAGGGATGTCAAAGGTTCTTTTTGAGTTATTTTTATTAAGGGTTTGGTAGGTAGGAGAACCAATGGTGTTGACTATGGTTCTTAGGGGAATGCCTGTTTTATGAACCTTAGGAGCACCATAAATTCTAGGGGTGATGGAGCTAGAGGGGATGATTCTCTTTTTTATGATGGTTTCAAGAGAAGAGTCTTTAATTTTCTTGGTTACTTCCTTAAGAATTTTAGCACTCGGATCTTTATTTAGAATTCTGTAGCAACCATTGTTGTTTAGGTGATCTTCCATTTTCTTATCGTATTCCATTCTGTACATAATTATTGTTGCGTTTCCTTTATCTTATTTAAGGACTATTCACCAAACCCTTAATAAAAATAACTCAAAAAGAACCTTTGACATCCCTAAAATCTCTTTACCTTATATAAAAGGAAAAACTGATAAAATTTCTAGAATTCTTAACAAAAATAACATTAAGATTGCCTTCACTCCCCCTAAGACTGTTTTATACATGGTAGACTCAGCCAAGGACCCTATAAACCCTAGGCTACAAAAAGGGGTTTACATCATACCCTGCGCTTGTGGTAAAGAATACATTGGGGAAACAGGTAGATCCCTTAACATTAGACTAAAAGAACATGTTGCTGACTTATCTGGGAGCAGGACAGCTAAATCCGCCTTAGCTGAACATGCCTTCTCATTCTCACATTACATACAAATGGAGGATGCCAAACTTGTCTCTAAGGAGGACCATTACCTAAAGAGGAAAATGAAGGAAGCCATAGAAATTGAGAAGAGAAAAATCAACATAAATCGTGATGATGGACTCATTATTAGCAACACCTGGAAACCCTTAATTCATCAAACCCTTTAAGCCCTTAAAACCTATAATAACATGCTAGATAATTATCACTACATAAAAAAATAAAATTAAATAAAATTAAATAAAATTAAAATTAAAATTAAATCATAAAATTAAATATAAATAAATAAAATAAATACATATATTAACTAATTAATATAAATAAATACACCAAATAAATATAAATAATAACCTTTAATTCAAAAAGATTCAAACTCCGCTTAACACTCTTTAAAAAAAAATAATAAAAAAAAATTAAAATTAAAAATAAATAAATAAATAATAATAATAATAATAATAAATAATTAAATAAATAAACTAATTATATTAAAATAAACAATTTAAAATAGTAGATAAACTAGTTTAGATGTATTAACTTAAAAATGCAACAAAAGGTTAATTAAATATCTATATTTGTCTTAAATAATTAATTACATTAAATTATACACAAAATAAATTAGGACACTAATTAGTTATTGACCTTATTTTAAATAAAAACATAATAGATTAATTATTTAAAATTAATTTAAAAAGACATAATTCCATAATAAAATCATAATCCAGACTAATTATTAACATCAATTAAAAATTAATATTTCCGTTTATCAAACCGACCTTCTTAAGAACTCCTCTTCACTCACTATTTATTCTCCACATTTGCCCTATTCCTCTCAACTTTTCAAAATACATTTGACGTCTACCCCTGATGATGGACTCACTTGGGAAGTCTGAAACGTTGGGTTAATAAATAAACTCAGAAACAGGTTATTCCTCTCTTCTAAAATCCATAATGTGTTCCTGCCCTGTAAATCCTTAGGCTTGAAATTAATTAATGTCATCTTCTGTTGTACGATTTTCCAGTGTTAATAGATATTATAGCCTATTATAGCCCTGATCAAGTCTAATATTTCCCCTGTGCCTCCTACACTTCCCATATTTTCAGGAAACCCTTGTTTCCTTGTGATGATCACCCTCATTCTATGTGACATCCTTTGTGCACCACTCATGGAAGAAGCTTTGTGAGGCTAGGGCTGGACGAATCCGGAGGACAGATTTTCTCAAGGTTGTGGAAAATTTCAAGTGATTTCTCCACTATTTTTTTCTATACATGTTATCAATAAAAGAAGTACCATCTTGTTCCTGATGTTCACGTGTCATATGTCTCTTATACATGCTTACTAATCTTAAATAGTTTATTTCTTGTTATATTTATGAGATTATGTATGCTATTTTTCTATCATCTAGAACATATATGTTGTACAACTAGGTTTTGTGTTTGTTCTTGTCTGATTTGCAGGTTCTGGAGCACGAGGATTTGCAGGGGGTTTGAACCCTATGGGATCTACTACAAATGAAGGATAAACAGTAAGATCTGCAATCCTGATTTTCTAGTTTAAAGAATAGAAGTTGGTAATTTGAGTCCTTCTTGTGATGACATGCCCTTGCTCTGTGAGGTTTACCAACCCAGGACCTTAGGGTAACATTGCCCGTAACACATCATGAGTTTCCTCTACTACCTTTTCACCATTAGAAAGCTTTTCTTGTAGTAACTTTGCCAAACATTCCTTCAAACCTTCCATGTCTTTATTCAAATATTTCATGGGATCCTTGCCATCAAAATTCCTCATATCTATCTTTGGAATATGGTGGGTCTCAAATCCAACATTAGAGTCTATTAAATCATGATTAACATTTCTTTTGTTCTCATCATGAGTTTCCTCTTCTACCTTTTCGCCATTATGAAGCTTTTCTTGTAGAAAATTTTCCAAACCTTCCTTAAATCCTTCCATGTATTTCTTCAAATATTCCATGCTTCCTTATATACCATCCATTTTAGCTTCCATACCATCCCTCTTAGCTTCCATGTCATTCTTCAAACCATCCATATTAGCTTCCATGCCATTCTTCAAACCATCCATCTTAGCTTCCACGCCTTTTTTCAAACCATCCATATTAGCTTCCACACATTTCTTCAAACCATCCATATTAGCTTCCACACCTTTCTTCAAGCCATCCATCTTAGCTTCCATTTCATTTTTTGTTACTTTTTGCAAGAGCGAAATTTGTTGCACTTGGCCTTGTAATTGTGATATATCATGTTGCATTTCTTCTTCTTCATGCGTCATAGTATAGCCTTCTGAGGGCTTAATTAGTGTTGAATTATTTTAGGGGGAATTTTAGAACCCAATATGAATATCTATGCTTCAACATGCCCTTGGAATCACTTCAAACTGATTTTTCAAACAGACTTATACAATTTTTAAAAACAATACACACATTTTTCTTGCTTTTGAGGAGCTCGCTGTTGAAACTGATGTATCTATGTAATTTAAGATCCCCAAAATTTTATCTTCAACATTTTAGTAGCCCCCTGAATCTTCTTTCCAATGCCATAGGTCTAACGTGATTTGGATTCTTCAAAACAAATTTATGTCCAATCTCCCACAATGACCTAATTATGGACTAGTTCAGTAGAGCAAAATTGTATTACGTGCTACGTGTCATTTTTTCCTCCTTCGGCTATGAAATTGATATACAAGAAACTAAAGTCTATGTACATTTAGCCACTTTTTACATAATTCCAATCCGATGCTCAAAGAGAGAGCTAAGACAATTTTCCCAAGGTCACCTCTTTGAGATGAAATTCGAGAGCCTGCAAAAACCCTAACTTCCACAAATCATATCTCTGAAAATATGGAAAACCAAGATCTAAAATTTTTACAGGACATTCCTCGAGCTTTCTTAGAAAATAAATTTTTTTAGCTTTTGATCCTTCGTAGAAAAAATGTTATAGCGAAAATTCCACGATGTCTTGTTTGAAGCAGCAAAACCCTAGAATCCAAAGCTCTGATACCAAATGTTATGAAACCATCTCCCAAAATAGAATAAAAGAGAGATCAATGCCTTAGAAATAATCCAATTCAAAGGGGAAACCTCCTTTACATTACATAAATGAATAATTCTTGTATGATGCAAATGAAAAAACCTCTTTTCTATATATAGGAGTCCATGGGGTCACATATTATCCTAGCTGACCTAACACTAATAATGTAAGGGCACAACGATAACAATAGTGGGCTATTATGGGGCACAATAATAACAATATGGGGATTATAGGGGTACAAAAATAACAATAATGGGGCTACACTAACAACAATAAGGGACTACACTAGTAATATAGGGCCCTAACATGCTATGTACATATGGTGTTGTGTGCGTGATGTACATATGGTGTTATGTACATTTTTTGTTGTGTGCATGATTGTACATATGGTATTTTGTGCATGTGGTGTTGTGTGCAGGTGGTGTCGTGTACATGTTGTGCATGTAGCATTGTGTACATGTGGTGTTGTCTACCTGTCGTGCATGTGGTGTTGTGTACATGTGGTGTCGTGTACATGTGATGTTGTGCACACATTGTGAAGGTAGTGTTGTGTACAGGTGGTATTGTTTACATGTTGTGCATACGATACTAGGATACATGTGGTAGTGTGTGCATGATGTACATGTTTTGTTGTGTACATGTTATATTGTGTGCATGTTACACATGTTGTGTTGTGTACATGTGGAACCAGGTATGTTCATTATGTAGTCGTGGTGTTGTGATATGTGTATTTTTTGTGTTGTACTCTGTATATGTATGTTTATTGTTTTGTATTGAAAATTGGGTGTAGTTTTATGTGTTGTATGCTAGTGTAGGCGTATGTATTCTATTGTATTGTACACCAGGTGTAGGTGTGTGAGTCATATGCCAGTGTGGGTGTGTGTATTGTATGGTGTTGTATGTCGTATGTGGGTGTACATGTCGTGTTGTACACTATGTGTATGTGTACGTGATTGAAGAGAAGAAAAGGCACTTGGTGCTTGCCGAGGGTGGAAACCAATCTAGTATGGGTACAAAAGAACAAAGGTAGAAGTAAGGATTGATGAAGGATAAGTACCAATCTTTTATTTCAGTTGTATTCTGCATAAGCTTTATGATTTTGGTCTAAGATGCTTACATGTGATCTATGATTATGGTTTATGAATATTGCATGTGATTCATGATTTTTACCTATGATGGTTTTATTTTGAGCTAATCAGACGTGGTATGTTTATACATGATGATTTGATCAAGAAACTGGTTGACTTGTTTTGACAGGAAATGAACAAAATTTCAAGTGTAGCTTATTGAAGAGCTACTAATGAGATATGATGTGAATTTGTTTCATTTTTTTTTAATATAATGGAATATGTACTTGGTACAGGAAGCACGGAAATTCCTGGTTGGGTGGTTGAAACCGATTGCAAGCATTAGCAGCAACAACAAAAAGAATTGAAACATTAAGAATTATGTTGGTAAAGCACTTCAGGAGTAGGGCTATTCTGGGACACTGGTATCTAATAATGTCCATTGATTTCCATGAGCATGCTATGACCGGTATGATGGATTTGAGGCAAGTATATGCCTTGTTTTTTGGTATCTTCTAATGTGAGGAAGCCTTTCCAAGGGATGGATTTCCTGAGATGGGGGTGCCAATGGACTTGGAAGGTGTGTGATTGCATGGAAGGTGGTGACCAGATTGCCCAAGGGACTGTGTAGCAAATAATGGAAGGTCAAAGATGGATTTTTTTTGGTCATTAGCATTTCTATATGGAATCAAATGCACATTGGGAATTTATCCTAGAACAATGAGTCAGTATTTTTTCACTAAGGGTACAATGGCGGAGGATTGTAGTGCTGGAATTTGGATGCAACTTTGAATTTATTAGTGGATTTTGGAATTCCTGGGAAGGAGGTGAATCTTGGTATTACTTTGAGGGTGGAGGCATGAGCCTCTAGATTCCCTTGCTATTGATATGGGCATCATATCTTTTTATTTTTTGGTTTATAAAATGTGTATATGTGTATATTATTGTAAATATTGTATCGAGCTAGATTTATAAAGCTCCATAGACAATATGATTATTTTTTGGTTGAAGAAAGTGTGGTTTTTATTGTAAATACTGTAATGAGTTGTGTTATAAAGCTCTATTAAATGGTATGTTTGTCAGGTTTCAGCAGTGGTAATTGTAAATACTGCAACAAGCTATGTTATAAATCTCCATAGGCAATATGTTTTTTTAGCAGTATGCTGATTTGTAGGTGTCACTGAACACCGAGGATGATGATCCCCCAAGGGGGATGGTTTGGTAACAACCTGATAAAAAAATGATGTAAAGATATATAAGACCACGGTATCTGGGACACGTATTCCAAGATGAGTGGTGGGAAAAACATCTTAGCGAGTGTTCATTTCGGTCTATTATGGCTAAAGGAAATTGGAAAAGGCAATGAAAAAGGCTTTGGAAAGGCAAGTGGCATTTTAATTATGAAAATGATGGAAATTAGGAGAAAAGGAAGGTAAAAGGTCACAAGTTTCATGTGAGGAGGAAAATGAAGAAAATAGAGGCCTCTAATAAAAATGCTTTTGAGGATCAGTTGGTAAGCTTTTGTTGGTTCAACCTTTTGGTAAGTTCAATTTTGGAGCTCTCATTATTATCTCTCTCTCTCATACTCTTGAGCACTTAGATTATTCTTGGAGCACTCTTGGAGAGTGTGTCATACTTGGAGATTTGACTCAATAAGGAAAAGGAAGAGCAGGAAGACACAAGAGGACATCAGGATCAACATCTACAACAGGTTTTGAGTGTTGATACCGAGTTGCATGTACAATTTTCTCACTAGTTTTGGCATGCATGGTGTATGCATGTGGATTTTCCTAGCTTTGCCATTTCTTGGATAACCATGGTATTGTTGGTTTATTTCATTGATTGTTTTATGGTTGGTTCTCATGATTCCTTTAGTTGTTTGGTTGAGTTATTAGTTCCTAGAGCCTTGGTTGGAAAAATGCTCTATATCCTGGTGGAAAACTGTTGGGTTGAGTTACTAGTCATGGAACCTTGGTTGGACAAATGCTATAGAGCCCTAGGTGAGTCGAGTTACTAGTCCTAGAGCCTTGGTTGGAAAAACTCTCTGGAGCCTAGAAACAAATGGGGTTGAGTTACTAGTCCTGGAGCCTTGGTTGGAACAAACACTCTGGAGCCTTGGAGAAGCTTGGATAGAGACCAATTCGTGATGGTTGTGATGTTCAACCATGAGGTGGAATCAATAGTTGAGGGTTGAGCCAATTTTTCCTATAGAATCCTTGGATTGGTTGTGATTGATATATTTGATGAGATCCCACATTCATGCTTGTAATATGTCATGGGGGTGATTGGATGAAGTGAGACTTGGCTCAACCAATCTATGGTCGGGTGGAACGTGGAAGTCCCATCTCTGGTTGGTTTTTACATTCAGTAATGAAGAGCCCATTCCTCTGGTATTAGTATGAAAATCTACTAGTTTATGTATGGATTTTATTGTTGTTGTATCCATTTTATTTTTGTTGTTATTGTGTTGGTTATAGGCATGTATTTGATCAGTGATGATGTATGGCTCTATCCATATATTTAACTATAAATGAATGCACATTGTATCTATGGTCAAATAGATTGTATTTCAGCTAATGATGTAAGGGAGCAATGCTTCTTAGCGACTTTCAGATAAGTATGAAAATGTTGAAATTTTTTGTTTACATCTGTAGATTAAATGTTTGTGATATGTTTGACGAAATTCCTGTCATGGCTGGTGTTAGCCATCAATAAAAAATTTTGTAAGAAAATGATGGCCAAAATAGGCCTTAAGCCTTCAAGAGATCATTTTCATACTAAAATTAGTCTTTCTTGAAGGCTGTTGTTCCCTCATTGCTGTTCCTTAACTACTGTGTCTTAAAAACAATGATGTTCCCTTTAATATCCAACAAGAAATCTATTGTTCCCTTTAAAAAAATTTCCTAAACAACCCCTTTTCATCACTTCATTCACTCATTTTGGTCCTTTTATACTCTCCATTTTTCCTGAAAAAGGCCCTTTCTCTCCTTCTAATTTTCCCTCCATTATCCTTAGAAACCTTTAAAAATTACCTCTCATTTCATAAAAATTCCCTTTTAAATCATTAAAAAACCCTTTGTAGTGACTTAAAAACCCTCATTCTGCCTATCAGAACACTTAAAAACACCTAAAAAGGTTTCATTTTAGGCCTTCTTTTACCCTCAGGCTTTAGCCCCTTTTCGGTGTAGCTCTAGCCCACTATCCATCATATCCCAAAAACCCTGCGACCGAACGCTAAGCGCTCATTGCATCGTGCCTTTTAACATTGCATCGCACAATCGTTGATTCCTTACCCCGCTCCCTTTTCCCATCCTGCCGATGCGATAAGCCCCTTCTCCCTTAAAATTCCCTGGTCACATATTGCAACAGGTGACCATGTCCCGGGCCTAACCTTAGCCCTCATCACATCACTCCATCGGCTTATCCTTTCCCCTTTTCTTTTCCCCCTCCGCAGCAATGTGCTGATGTGATAAGCTCTCCCCTCCTCAACTCTTGGTCACCTTGTTCCCCACAAGACCACACCCATACCTATTCCTCCATCCTCCGCAACAACTCCCCACCGTAGATCTTATAGATCCGACCGTCTTCATTAATCTCGACAACTCAACTCCGTCGGGGCCTACCATCCACTTTACAAAAGACCCTTCCTATCGCGCCCCGACACCTGTCCCCCACTATAGTCTCCGCCCGAACAACTTTTTCATCACGCCCAGTCCGCACTGTCGGATCTCATCCCCCTCATCCAACGGTCTACAACCCATATCGCGTGATTTTTTCATTCGGAGTTTAACACTCCAAAGTTATGCGATACCGGCGGTATCGAAAAAGCCACGTGGCGCGATACAACTGGATTGCGTTCGATTTGGCTAAAACCACTTACCACCCAAATTTAACGCGATAACCACCCCTGGTATTTCAAAACCACTTTTTCCCGAATTCGGGCCCAATGCCATTTTTGAACCCGATTTTCGCCTTATGCTTTGTTAAAGCCTCTTTTCCCTGCATAAATCACCCCTCTGCAATACTCTTTCACCTCCGCCTCTCTCTGCAAGCAGTTATTTCCAAGCTCGCGGGTTTTTTATAACGTATCTTGTGGTTTTTGGAGGTTTTTTATGGTATTTTTTAAGGTAGAAGCCCTCATAAAGTTCACGAAGGAACATGGTTAGGAATTGCCTCATCCAGATGCCTCATGTCCACAGCAAAAAGAAAAAGCAGTGAAGATTAAGAAGAATAGGCCCCAAACACGACACCAAGGCCTAAATCTATTTAAAAGGGGGGCAAAGGACATTTCAAAACGCAAAAACTAAGGTTCACAGGCTTAAATCAAGCAAATATTGAACAAAGCGTAGAGGTTAAAGGTTGAAACAATGAATATAGTCAGAAAAAAGCCCAAAGTATAAAGACAAGGGACAAACCACCATCTGAAGGATTAAAAGAGTTAAACCTTGTTGTGTTAAGGTTAAAACACAGCGAAAAGATCAACACAGCCAGCAGATCAGGATTAAAGACTCTGAGATGATTATAAGGGCATAAAGCAGAATCAGAGCTATAACAGTGTTTTAAAGCCACAAAAATAGACAGATTAGCAAAATAAGCCTCCGAATGCCATATCAGTAAGGCAAAAAAAGCCAAAACAGGTTTATTTCCTCAAAAGAAGGCACTATGAATGCACAGTCAGGGATATTTTTAAAAGACAGCTCAACATTAACTGCCAACCTACCAAAACCCCCAAATTCAACAAAAGTGACTAAAGTTGATGAACTTTTGGCATGAAAATATTTTCTAAATAGGTGTGTGTCTCTAATCTCAAATGTTTGGTTTAGCTGTGATACTACTAACTGGGAATCGAGGTAGATATGTATATGGCGAATGCCCCAATGGAGGGCGTCGCACATAAGTCCAATGATGGCGTCATATTCTGCCTAATTGTTTGTTGTTGAACTGATACACATGCCATTTGAACATAGTGGTGACCGATCAGGTTGGTAAATGACCCAGGCAGCGGTGGCTAAATTTTGAGACCATCTTGATGCTCCATCAGCAAATCCAAAATATGGTTTGTTTTGGTGATCCATGTTGATACTTTGAGTGCTTTTATCGAAGTCTTTGGGTCAAAAATTTTGAGTGGGTGGGTTTTTGTGTACTCTAACTCTAGGGGAAGGGATGTTGGGGGCCCTTATGGGTAGAAATTCTTGAGGTAAAGGCCGTTGATGGGGTTAGTGAGGCCAGTCCCATTTGGTTCCGTCAAGATGTATGCCCCATGTTGAAGGTAGTGTTTGATGATGTAGGGTCATTTACACAAGGTTTTGAACTTTCCTGGCCTCAAGGCCTCTTTTGCGACATCATAGCAGAGGAATAATTCTCCCTCAGTGAATGAGCGTAGGGTGATGTGGCAGTCGAATGATTCTTTAACCCTTTTCTTGTGGGCCTCATTGTGCTACAGTGACTGTCGTCGATTTTCATCGACAAGCTCTAGTTGTACTAGGCGTTGCTCTAGAGGCTAAGAGTCATTACAAAGTTCGATGGCAGCATGCAAATTGGGGATCTCGCGTTCTATGGGAATGATGGCCTCGACCCCATATACCAAGTGGAAGGGAGTGAAACCAGTGGATTTCTTAACCGTCATGCAGTATGCCCATAGGGCAGAAAAAAGCATATGGTGCCATTTGGTATTATGGTTATTCACCATGTGTTGTAACATAGTTTTGAGTACTTTTTTAATAGCTTCTACTTGTCTATTAGACTAGGGGTAGTATGGTGAAGCGAATTCGTGGGTGAATCTGAGGTGATGAGATAGTTCCTGAAAAAATTCATTTTCGAAGTGTTTTCCGTGATCAGAAACTAACTCTTTGGGTATGCCGAATCGGGCGATGACGTGGTTAAACAGAAATTGGGCAGTGGTTTCTTCTATGTTGTCGTATGTGGGCATGGCCTCAGCCCACTTGGTGAAATAGTCGACAACTACGATGATGTATTTATGGTTGCCCGATGAGGCAGGGTTGCAAGTCATGAAGTCGATACCCCATTTGGAAAAGGGTCCAGCTACTATGATGGGATGCAGAGGAGCACGGGGTGCTCTTGCTTTATGATCGAAGCATTGGCATCTTTCGCATCTTTTAACGGTTGTGATGCACTCGCTGAATAGGGAGGGCCAAAAATATCCTGCTCATAGGATTTTCTGGGTGGTAGCCATTCCTGATAGATGGCCGCTACAAGCACCTCCATGGCAGTCATTAAGGGCTTGTTTCGCTTGATGAGTAAGACATCGACATAAAATGGTGTCGATGCCTCGCCGGTATAAGACATCTCCCAGAGGGAGATATCGGGGGGCTTGCTGGCATATGCATCGACGATCATCTTGTGTGAGATGAGGTCTAAACTTTTGGGTTCTCAAGAATAGGAGGATTTCTCTGTACCAAGGGTCATCGGTTGCTACAAAGAAGAGGTGTTCGTCTGGCAGCAAATCGTCTACTGGTGATCCCTTGGAACGTCCTGGGAGGTCCGTAATGAACTCTGCTAAGGCAAGTGCCTTTTTGATCTTGGGGGAGCGAAACTGTAAGTCATATTCTTGGAGAACGACTATCCAACAGGTGTACTTATGGTTCATTAAGTGGCGTGTGAGCAGGTATTTAATGGGGTTAATATCTGCTACAACCGTAGTGCTTTTTAAGATGATGTAGTGGTGAAGTTTTTGGACTGCGTAGATTAATGCTAGGGCAGTCTTTTATTTGGGTTCATATCTCAATGCTGGTCTTGAAAAGGTTTTGCTGACGTAATATATTACGTGCTCCTTTCTATCTAGTCCTTCCTGAACCAATACCCTGGCCAATGTGGATTTGGAAGCTGATAGATATAGGATATAATCCTTGTCATAGTATGGGGGACTAATGAGTGGTGCTGAGGATAATGTTTCCTTTAGCGCATCAAATGCTTTTTGGGCGTGGTCATCCCATTTAAAGGGGATGTCCTATCAAATAAGGCACAAGAACCCTTGAGCACAGGTGGCATAGTTTGGGATGAAGCATCTCAGAAAATTAGCCTTTCCTTGTAGACTTTGGATTTGTCTGAGGGTTCGAGGTGGAGGTACCTATTTGATGGCTTGGACCTTGAGGGGGTCCACATGAATGCCTTGCTGCGACACAATAAAACCTAAGATTCTTCCTGCACTGACACAGAAGACACACTTGAGGGGTTTCAAGCGTAATTTGTATTGATGACATCTTTGGAATACCAATTGCAGATCCTCAAGGTGGTCTGAGTGCTTCTTAGAGCGGACTATCAAGTCATCTAAGTAGGCGAGGATAAGGTGTGCCAGGTCATGAAATATATCATTCACGGCCCTTTGAAAGGTGGCTCCAACATTTTTTAAGCCAAATGGCATCACCTTGTATGTGAACGTGCCCTAGGGGGTGGTGGATACGGTTTTGTACCGGTCCATGTGGAGGATTTGGATTTGATTGTATCTAGATAATTCATCCATAAAGGATAGGGCCTCGTGTCTAGCACATGCATTTATGACCTGGTCGATGAATGGTGTGGGGTAATTGTCTTTGGGACAAGCTTTGTTCAAATCATAGAAATCGGTGCAGATGCGTATTGTGCCCTGTTTTTTCATGTTGGGAATAGGGTTGGAAACCCAAGACGTATAGGCGATGGGGTAGATAAACCCAGCTTTGTGAAGCTTGTCAATTTCTCGCTTTATTGCTTATGCCTTAGATGGGTGCAGTTGACGTTGTTTCTGGCATACTGGAGGTATGTCAGGCCAAGTGTCAATATGGTTCTCTACTATAGTAGGACTAAGCCCATGAATTTCTGAGTAGTCCCATGCGAAGATATCTTTGTACTCTTTTAACAGTTTGGTGTAAGAGACTATTTCTTCTGGAGAACATGCTGCTCCCAGTGAGATTTCTTCAACCTTGGTCGGATTTTGGGATATGTTCACCCTAATGGTAGGATAAATATTTGACATATTTCCTTCCTCAAACGCATTAGGCACTGGGATGGGGTTTTTGAACCAGTTGACCTTTCCTGATGGTAGGAAATCTTTTTATTCGATCGCATAGATCTCTGGTTCAGTTGTCTTCGGGAGAAAAAGCGAACAGTGATGCATTGCATCCCATGGGTAATCCGGCTCCATCATGGCCTCTAGGATATCCTCATTAGAATGAAACAAGGCCCTGAAGGAGGATTGTTCCTATGTAGGCTTGTATTGAATGGGGGTAATCTGGGTGGAGCTAGTTGAGAGACACGAAAAATATTCCATCGTGGATGTGGTGGAACCAGACACGGTCGATAGAGTGCAGATAAATTGGGTCTACACTATCGTAGAGATAACTACTCTTGTAGTTGTAGCTAACTCGACACCTATGGAAGATGAGCAGACAACTCGAGTCATGGTTCCGATACAGGATGACATGAATCGTATATGGTTTTTCATATTGTCGACGCTTGGCGGGGAAGGAATTTCCCTAATTTGTCATCCTCCTGATGGCCACAATGGGATGGATATATTTGTCACATCCTCTTGAGTTGTCATACCGTTCATGGATTCTGATTCTGTGCCATCTTCTTGGGAGAGGCAGACTATTTTTGATCGCATACAGGCTAAGGTTGTGCGAAATCACAGTATATAGTGACAACGACGTATTGGGTGGTTGTCACCACATATCTGACATGAGTATGGAACATCCATTTCACTGCGATATACTATATTGACTGGGTACCATCGTTAGAAAATTTCCAACGCTAGATAGTCAACAATGAAATGATCGAGTTCATCACAGAGTATGCACCTTTCGACTGGGGGGGGTGGTCTGGCAGGGAGCCTTTCCGGTGATTGTCGTTCTTACTGTAGGTATAGGATGACACGAGGTTCATTTTTGACAGACTGGATGGAGGGATCCTCTTGATAGGATCGCTCGATCGCATTTAAGGCATCCCTATATCTTAGTATCTCTAGACAATGGTGGGTATAGTGCCCATAGTTGCCACAGAGAGCGCATGCGTGATTGGTACTCAACAGTTTTCTTTTACCTTTGGTGGTAGGTTCCTTTTTACGGGAACGTGGCATCGAGATGTCTGCTTCGGAGCTGAGGAGTGGTTTTAACTTGTCCAACTCTGGACATATGTGGGTAGGGTGGCCTATGACATCGCATATGGCGCAGACTGGTGATTCGATTTGAACGGCAGGGGTCACCATCTTCTTTCCTTTGTTTGTGGTTTTCTTGGCCGTGATAACCAGTTTCGCAATGGGAACTTCCTTTGCGGGGGCAGTCTCGACTGTTTCTTGGGTTGGTTGGGACTCCTCGAGGCTAAGGGGCTTTAACCCTATGGCAGTAACATTGGTGGCTCCTGTTCTGGATGGGGGAACGAGGTACCAAACTGGTAATGCCAACGATATGTTGGGTAATACCAATGTTGCCAAAACCTGCAGGTAGACGAAGCCAGCTGGGGGTAGAGGAAAGGGGTTTGGGAGGTGGCATAAGCTAGAGAGGTTTCCGTGGCCAATGCCTCAGTGTCGTTACTACTTGAGTCTGTGTCTTGACTAAACTCGATGCTTGATGTGGACATCATGCACACCGAGGCCCTATGGCATTGGTCGATGCCTCAGGGATAATGGGAGGATCTCCTAGGAATGATCCTAGGACAGAAGATGGCTTGAATTGGCCAGGGCCATATTCTTGGTACCGTGAAAGACCATCTGCGACTATATCTACATAGGGTAGATTTACATCCATGTTGGTTAGGGGATGCTTCTCGCTGTGTGTTAGCTCATCTATGGTAATGATGCAATCCTCATGGGGGAACATCATAATGCGGAAGACGGAGGAGGCTATGGCAGACATGGCATACATAAAACTCCGCCCGAGGAGTATATTGTAATCCAAGTGGGCATCCAAGACTTCGATTTCTATGTGGACCTTTTTTTCGGCTAAACAGACTGGGACATTTTGGTAGAGGCTGACAGGGGTTGAGGGATGACTGTCATAGGCTCGAAGTGTTATGACCGAGGGTTCTAGTTTGGGAGAACCCAACTTCTACCAAACATTTTTTGACATGATGCATGTCGATGCACCCTCGTCAATGACACATTAGTGAATAGTAATATTCTGGATCGACACTGGTATCTGGAAGACGACCATGGAAGGAAGCCTAGGGGTGGCTTTTTCTAAGTCAAAAGCCATCATGTGCTTATCGGCAGGGTCGATAGCGCCTAAAACAAAAAGTAGGGCTTTCGTTGCTTTGGGCACAACTGCAATACTTCCAACTCGGACATAGCAGTGGGTGATTGAGCTAAATCATCCACGATGCTATAACTATGGGCCACTTTGGAGTAGTTACCTGCTCGCCTATTAGGTCCCTTTGCAATATTTGGCAATGGTTCTATAGGAATATTTTAAATGTTCAAAGGTGCAATTGGTGCACTAGTACTAGCCCCTGACGTAGTTGAGTCTGGTGGGGTGTCGTAACTGCGATTCCGTGTTTGGAAAAATATTTCTTCCCCAGTCATGTAAATTTCATGGCTATTTTTACCAAAAAAGTTTGGGTTTTGTTGTTAAGTGCTGACTGTACCTTGGTGGGGGAAATGTTCTTGCATAACAACGGGTTTCTGGGAAGACCCTCCTTGTCCTCGGTTACTCTGAAGCTTTTTAAGCTCAGGGAGATCGGGACAGTGGTGAGTATAGTGCACGTACCCACCACATATTAAACAAGAATGGTTTGTTCACAGAGGTGGCCTTTTGCCTTGCCGTTGGGCATTACTTGGCTCTAGGTTTTGATTCCTGCTAGAGTTTCCTCCAGCCTGGGATCGTGGTGGCTGCTGTTGGTTGCTGCCCCCTATCTAGGGTTCCATTTTGGGATTTTTTTTTTCTTAACCACATTAGGAGGGTATTTCTCTTGGTTATACTGGTGTGGTTGATTTTGGGACGGCTGCAAAAATTTCACCTGTGTGTTGGTTTGCGTAGGTGTGTCATGTGCTTAGGACCAGGCATAACGCTATCCCTTGTTTGCACCTAGCAGTTGGGGGGGAGCTCTTCTGTCAGTGTTTATTTCTGTGTATTGGGTCCCCTCAACCAAAGGATAGGGTCCTCCTTGGTGATACGCTTGTGCCCTACTAGTCAAATCTTGCTGAGGCATATGATGACTTTGAAATCCAAGTTGAGAAATGTTCTGGGTAGAATTATGTGCGTAGCCAGGATTGTGATTATTGCTGCTTAGGTAACCTTGGGTCATTGACCCAATTAATCCGTCTGCATAATTCTACGTGCCTGGACATTATTGATAAGTTTGTAGGCGCGGGGCGTTAGGCAGGATATTGTAAATGTATCCTGACTACGTATAAATCATTTCAAGCTTCGGGGATTTACTTATTGTGTCCTCTTCGGATGTGGGGTATTGCTACACCACATCCTTTGAAATCTCCGTCGTCATAGTTTTCAAGAATAAATCTAAGAGGACCCGATCGTCGAGTTAAGCTTTACATAAACTGCGACGTCGCCTCCATTCATGAAGATGGTCATAGATATGGACAACGGGGGTTTGTCTAAATTGAGTCAGTAACTCCATTCTTGAATCATGGTGAATGGGTAACTATAAATAAGTGAGGAACGCAATAGTGAGGGTGCTAAAGGTTCCATGTGAAGCAGGAGGTTGCTCCACGTACCATTTCGCGACTACTCCTGTAAGAGTGAATTGAAATAGCCTCAATCGAATAGTGTCATCGATTATACTATTCGATGAGCACCACAGGTGAAAGGTCATTACATGATTACCTGGGTCTTCTACTTTCTTGCCTTCGAACTTTGGTATATCTGCAGGGAGCTTCGTGGGCATGGGAGGCCATGAAGGATCGTGTGTAATGGGGTCATTTGTGAGCTTGGTTAAGTCGGGTAGATTTAACGTAGCTAAGAAGGGTGAATGGGAGGTTGATGCCATGGCAACGTGTGAAGACACGAAGTTTTAGTTAGAATGAGGGTTATTCTCTGATGTACCCTGATGTGCGTTTAGCTGGCTTCCCAGATGGGACACGCTCCTCTGCCCCCTAGGGTTTGAGGGGGGAGTGGTGTACGGTGTCGTGTTGGGAGATCGACTAGGGTTCCCAACTATGGTTGCTCCAATGAAGGATTAACCAATGAAGGTGGCAGTGTTCTATCTTTGACCCCTGAATGGCGAAAGACCTGGAACACCTCCCTGTAATGGGGAGAGGTCCAAAAGACGCCTGGATCGCCAAGGTTTCGTTGGGACTGTTCGGGTGTCGACTAGGTTATGTTTTGGAAAACTTTGAGAGGATAGATTCTATGATCATGAAAAAATTTATGGCCACGTACATAAAACAAAGTGAAAATGAAATGAATTTTCCCCTTAACTTAATCTATGTGATCAATCAAGCAAAATAGATGGTTTTTTGTTCATTTGCGCGTGATACTAAAAAACCTAGAAGACCTATGCATCCTCACACACTCAAAAGTAACTGGGCCTTGAGAATATTTCTTGCGAGTGCTGGCACAACGTCCCGCAAGAGCTAGCGATGCCCCCAGTCAGTCGAAGAGAATCCACCACAGTAAGCGTAAAGGGTCTGGAACTTTCCTGCACCGTCACCTATAGGGTAAAGGATGCCCTACTTTTTGGCCACTAAGAACCACTGTCCCATGTGAGCATTCAAATCTTGGGCTTCTTGGTAGTCAGCTAATACTACCGAGTATCATCCGGGTTACGTAGCCCCAAATGATACCGCACGCACTACGCCTAAGCCTAACCCCCTCTGAATCAGGTCTCTACCGCACTCGGGTTTTATTTTTCATGGGCTGATAGGTGGATTTAAAGCTCCCTAAATACATAAATTCTATGTTTCAATATGAATTATGATCAAGGAAGCTATTTGGATGCCTACCCCCTTGATCCTAACTTAAACTATAAATTCTTTTGTGGCCCCTGTGGGGAGAATTTAGTGAGTTTGGTTAAGTTAGTTTTATTTGTCTCCCTTTTCTTAGTGGGTGAGTGTGTGTGAGCATATGGTGAAAAATCTCATAGTTTTAACATATGGATATCGATGATCCTTTACAAAATTCCCCCAGTTAAACTATGTGATGTTGTTCCTGGCTCAAATGGAAAATATTTCCGGATAAAGGGTCGCTTTCAAATTTTCCTAGTTAATCTATGTGACTAACTAAATGGAGATGGTGAATTGTAAATATAGAGCATTCATATGCTTACCTAGGACCACCGAATGGTGCAAAGGTAGCAGAGATTACTTTCTCTAATCGACAAATAGATCCTAGTCCTGCAATCCCTAATGCACAAATTGAACTAAACTAAACAATTTCTACACTAGAAAATAAAAATAGCTTACTTGGACTAGCTATTAAGTGTGCATACTAGAATTTGCAAAACATAAATTGTTTGGAAAGAAATGGTTAATTCACCCCCTACTTTAACTATGTGAATATTTTTTGCAAAAAACCAACTTAAATGAAAACTAACTCTAAGCCTACCGGAGGCAGCTAAAAGTAAGTTCTCAGAAGCTGTGGGGTATCAACACAAGTGCTGGCAGATACATTAGGGGCTGCCCAGCAGACTTACAAGCAGAAAAATGCAGAATATAGAGAAAAAAATCTCATTCTGTAATTTGTGCCGAAAAGTCTCTGACAGGTGCGCTTTCCTACGCATAGGTCAATTCTGAACACGCGCACTGCGCATCTGTGAGAAGAAACTGTGCACAAAAATCCTGCAAGTAAAAATATTAGGAGCTACTTTCTTTAGTTTGTCACTCCAAGTGAATCTAGGGACTATAAGATGGATCATAGGACTATTAGCTCCACTCTCCAGCGTAGAAAAAGGTCTCCTACAAGAGATGACACAACCACATAAACTTGTAAACCATTAGTGGAGTTGCTAATCCTATGGTGGTGGATTTGATGCACAAGTGTACGAAATCGCACCAGTTTAAGGGGTGTGGTCTACCCCTATAAACTATTGGTCATAGGAAAAAAGTGGTGGAGCTCAAAAGCATATAATCTAGAGGAAAAAATATGTGAATGTATGCTCAAAGTAAACTAAAAACTAAAACACAAATATACAGAAGTTATTGAAGAGAGTCAAAACAATAATAATGCAAACAATGGCTCAAAGGCCTCTTCTTATTAAACGTTTGAAATGGAGAAGAAATTTTACCCACTTGCCAAAGGGCACCTAGGCAATGGCTCTAGGTCCCGATTCAAGAATGTTGGTTTCCAAGCTCTACCTCTGATGCAGTCTCCCTCTCTCTCCGCTGTGATGGACTAGGATTGTTGGGTGGCCAAAAATTGATTCCCCTCTTTCTCCAGCTCCAGGTCACACACTGCTAGTATTTCTTGGGCAATTTTGGCCAGCATAACAATGTGATCACCCTTTCTTCATCTCTTGGTGGCTTTATATAGGAGATTTCAAATCCTTCTTCCCTCCCTTGGTACATGATGAATGGTGACCCAAGGGAGAGGTATGATTCCATAGTGTGCTCCAAATATTCCTTTGTGTTCTCACATAGTGTCTAAGGAGGCGTTGGTGGATGTCCTTAGGCAGCTTCATATAAGGAGTAACTGTCCTTTGCTCTATGTGGTCCCGAAAAGTGACATTTTTCCATTTCTAGGAATGCATGCTTATCAGGCAAAAAGGCATGCAGAAGGCGCTCTTCTCGAAGGATTAAGCACACAATTTAGCATTTAATACTAGTTCAAATCTGATTTTCTCAAAACCTTAGAGATTTTAAATACTTCCTGATTCCATAATGTGTTCAAAGAGAGAATCCATATAGGTGAAAACAGTTTTTAGAAGAGAGGAATAACCTGTTTCTGAGTTTATTTATTAACCCAACGTTTCAGACTTCCCAAGTGAGTCCATCATCAGGGGTAGACGTCAAATGTATTTTGAAAAGTTGAGAGGAATAGGGCAAATGTGGAGAATAAATAGTGAGTGAAGAGGAGTTCTTAAGAAGGTCGGTTTGATAAATGGAAGTATTAATTTTTAACTGATGTTAATAATTAGTCTGGATTATGATTTTATTATGGAATTATGTCTTTTTAAATTAATTTTAAATAATTAATCTATTATGTTTTTATTTAAAATAATGTCAATAACTAATTAGTGTCCTAATTTATTTTGTGTATAATTTAATGTAATTAATTATTTAAGACAAATATAGATATTTAATTAACCTTTTGTTACATTTTTAGGTTAATACATCTAAACTAGTTTATCTACTATTTTAAATTGTTTATTTTAATATAATTAGTTTATTTATTTAATTATTTAATTATTTATTATTATTATTATTATTATTGTTTTTATTTTTTTATTTTTTTTTAATATTTTTTTTATTATTAAATTTTTTTTTTAAAGAGTGTTAAGCGGAGTTTGAATCTTTTTGAATTAAAGGTTATTATTTATATTTATTTGGTGTATTTATTTATATTAATTAGTTAATATATGTATTTATTTTATTTATTTATTTATTTATATTTAATTTTATTTATTTTATGATTTATTTTATTTTATTTTATTTTATTTTTATTTTTATTTATTTTTTATGTAGTGATAATTATCTAGCATGTTATTATAGGTTTTAAGGGCTTAAAGGGTTTGATGAATTAAGGGTTTCCAAGTGTTGTTAATAATGAGTCCATCATCATGATTTATGTTGTTTTTTCTCTTCTCAATTTCTATGGCTTCGTTGATTTTCCTCTTTAGGTAATGGTCCTCCTTAGAGACAAGTTTGGCATCCTCCATTTGTATGTAATGTGAGGATGAGAAGGCATGTTCAGCTAAGGCGGATTTAGCTGTCCTGTTCCGAGATAAGTCAGCAGCGTGTTCTTTTAGTCTATTGTTAAGGGATCTACCTATTTCCCCAATGTATTCTTTACCACAAGAGCAGGGTAAGATGTAAACCCCTTTTTGTAGCCTAGGGTTTATAGGGTCCTTGGCTGAGTCTACCATGTTTAAAACAGTCTTAGGGGGAGTGAAGGAAATCTTAATGTTATGTTTGTTAAGAATTCTAGAAATTTTATCAATTGTTCCTTTTATATAAGGTAAAGAGATTTTAGGGATGTCAAAGGTTCTTTTTGAGTTATTTTTATTAAGGGTTTGGTAGGTAGGAGAACCAATGGTGTTGACTATTGGTGTTAGGGGAATGCCTGTTTTATGAACCTTAGGAGCACCATAAATTCTAGGGGTGATGGAGCTAGAGGGGGTGATTCTCTTTTTTATAATGGTGTCAAGATAAGAGTCTTTAATTTTCTTGGTTACTTCCTTAAGAATTTTAGCACTCGGATCTTTATTTAGAATTCTGTAGCAACCACTGTTGTTTAGGTGATCTTCCATTTTCTTATCTTATTCCATTCTGTCCATAATTATTGTTGCGTTGCCTTTATCTGATTTAAGGACTATTCACCAAACCCTTAATAAAAATAACTCAAAAAGAACCTTTGACATCCCTAAAATCTCTTTACCTTATATAAAAGGAACAACTGATAAAATTTCTAGAATTCTTAACAAACATAACATTAAGATTTCCTTCACTCCCCCTAAGACTGTTTTAAACATGGTAGACTCAGCCAAGGACCCTATAAACCCTAGGGTACAAAAAGGGGTTTACATCATACCCTGCGCTTGTGGTAAAGAATACATTGGGGAAACAGGTAGATCCCTTAACATTATACTAAAAGAACACGCTGCTGACTTATCTCGGAGCAGGACAGCTAAATCTGCCTTAGCTGAACATGCCTTCTCATCCTCACATTACATACAAATGGAGGATGCCAAACTTGTCTCTAAGGAGGACCATTACCTAAAGAGGAAAATCAAGGAAGCCATAGAAATTGAGAAGAGAAAAAACAACATAAATCTTGATGATGGACTCATTATTAGCAACACCTGGAAACCCTTAATTCATCAAAGCCTTTAAGCCCTTAAAACCTATAATAACATGCTAGATAATTACCACTACATAAAAAAATAAAATTAAATAAAATTAAATAAAATTAAAATTAAAATTAAATCATAAAATTAAATATAAATAAATAAAATAAATCCATATATTAACTAATTAATACAAATAAATACACCAAATAAATATAAATAATAACCTTTAATTCAAAAAGATTCAAACTCCACTTAACACTCTTTAAAAATAATAATAATAATAATAATAAAATTTAAAATTTAAAATAAATAAATAAATAATAATAATAATAATAAATAATTAAATAATTAAATAAATAAACTAATTATATTAAAATAAACAATTTAAAATAGTAGATAAACTAGTTTAGATGTATTAACTTAAAAATGTAACAAAAGGTTAATTAAATATCTATATTTGTCTTAAATAATTAATTACATTAAATTATACACAAAATAAATTGGGACATTAATTAGTTATTGACATTATTTTAAATAAAAACATAATAGATTAATTATTTAAAATTAATTTAAAAAGACATAATTCCATAATAAAATCATAATCCATACTAATTATTAACATCAGTTAAAAATTAATATTTCCGTTTATCAAACCGACCTTCTTAAGAACTCCTCTTCACTCACTATTTATTCTCCACATTTGCCCTATTCCTTTCAACTTTTCAAAATACATTTGACGTCTACCCCTGATGATGGACTCACTTGGGAAGTCTAAAACGTTGGGTTAATAAATAAACTCAGAAATAGGTTATTCCTCTCTTCTAAAATCCATATTGTGTTCTTGCCCTGTAAATCCTTAGGCTTGAAATTAATTAATGTCATCTTCTGCTATACAATTTTCCAGTGTTAACAGATATTATAGCCTATTATAGCCCTGATCAAGTCTAATATTTCCCCTATGCCTCCTACACTTCCCATATTTTCAGGAAACCCTTGTTTCCTTGTGATGATCACCCTCATTCTATGTGACATCCTTTGTGCACCACTCATGGAAGAAGCTTTGTGAGGCTAGGGCTGGACGAATCCGGAGCACGGTTTTGCTCAAGGTTGTGGAAAATTTCAAGTGATTTCTCCACTATTTTTTTCTATACATGTTATCAATAAAAGAAGTACCATCTTGTTCCTGATGTTCACGTGTCATATGTCTCTTATACATGCTTACTAATCTTAAATAGTTTATTTCTTGTTATCTTTATGAGATTATGTATGCTATTTTGCTATCATATAGAACATATATGTTGTACAACTAGGTTTTGTGTTTTTTCTTGTCTGATTTGCAGGTTCTGGAGCACGAGGAGTTGCAGGGGGTTTGAACCCTATGGGATCTACTACAAACGAAGGATAAACAGTAAGATCTGCAATCCTGATTTTCTAGTTTAAATAATACAAGTTGGTAATTTGAGTCCTTCTTGTGATGACATGCCCTTGCTCTATGAGGTTTACCAACCCAGGACCTTAGGGTAACATTGCCTGTAACACGTCATGAGTTTCCTCTAATACCTTTTCGCCATTAGAAAGCTTTTCTTGTAGTAACTTTGCCAAACATTCCTTCAAACCTTCCATGTCTTTATTCAAATATTTCATGGGATCCTTGCCATCAAAATTCCTCATATCTATCTTTGGAATATGGTGGGTCTCAAATCCAACATTAGAGTCTATTAAATCATGATTAACATTTATTTTGTTCTCATCATGAGTTTCCTCTTCTACCTTTTCGCCATTATGAAGCTTTTCTTGTAGAAAATTTTCCAAACCTTCCTTAAATCCTTCCATGTATTTCTTCAAATATTCCATGCTTCCTTCTATACCATCCATTTTAGCTTCCACACCATCCCTCTTAGCTTCCATGTCATTCTTCAAACCATCCATATTAGCTTCCATGTCATTCTTCAAACCATCCATCTTAGCTTCCACGCCTTTTTTCAAACCATCCATATTAGCTTCCACGCATTTCTTCAAACCATCCATATTAGCTTCCACACCTTTCTTCAAGCCATCCATCTTAGCTTCCATTTCATTTTTTGTTACTTTTTGCAAGAGCGAAATTTGTTGCACTTGGCCTTGTAATTGTGATATATCATGTTGCATTTCTTCCTCTTCATGCGTCATAGTATAGCCTTCTGAGGGCTTAATTCGTGTTGAATTATTTTTAGGGGGATTTTTAGAACCCAATACGAATATCTATGATTCAACATGCCCTTGGAATCACTTCAAACTGATTTTTCAAATAGACTTATACAATTTTAAAAAAAAATACACACATTTTTCTTGCTTTTGAGGAGCTCGCTGTTGAAACTGATGTATCTATGTAATTTAAGATACCCAAAATTTTATCTTCAACATTTTAGTAGCCCTCTGAATCTTCTTTCCAATGCCATAGGTCTAACGTGATTTGGAATCTTCAAGACAAATTTATGTCCAATCTCCCACAATGACCGAATTATGGACTAGTTCAGTAGAGCAAACTTGTATGACGTGCTACGTGTCATTGTTTCCTCCTTCGGCTATGAAATTGATATACAAGAAACTAAATTCTATTTACATTCGGCCACTTTTTACATAATTCCAATCCGATGCTCAAAGAGAGAGCTATGACGATTTTCCCAAGGTCACCTCTTTGAGATGAAATTCAAGAGCCTGCAAAAACCCTAACTTCCACAGAAGATATCTCTGAAAATATGGAAAACCAAGATCTAAAAGTTTTACAGGACGTTCCTCGAGCTTTCTTAGAAATAAATTTTTTTAGCTTCTGATCCTTCGTAGAAAAAAATTTATAGCGAAAATTCCACGATGTCTTGTTTGAAGCAGCAAAACCCTAGAATCCAAAGCTCTGATACCAAATGTTATTAAACCATCTCCCAAAATAGAATAAAAGAGAGATCAACGCCTTAGAAATAATCCAATTCAAGGGGGAAACCTCCTTTACATTACATAAATGAAGAATTCTTGTATGATGCAAATGAAAAAACCTCTTTTCTATATATAGGAGTCCATGGGGTCTCATATTATCCTAGCCGACCTAACAATAATAATGTAAGGGCACAACGATAACAATAGTGGGCTATAATGGGGCACAATAATAACAATATGGGGATTATAGGGGTACAAAAATAACAATAATGGGGCCACACTAACAACAATAAGGGACTACACTAGTAATATAGGGCCCTAACATGCTATGTACATATGGTGTTGTGTGCATGATGTACATATGGTGTTATGTACATTTTTTGTTGTGTGCATGATTGTACATATGGTGTTTTTTGTATGTGGTGTTGTGTGTAGGTGGTGTCGTGTACATGTTGTGCATGTAGCATTGTGTACATGTGGTGTTGTCTACCTGTCATGCATGTGGTGTTGTGTACATGTGGTGTCGTGTACATGTGATGTTGTGCACACGTTGTGAAGGTAGTGTTGTGTACAGGTGGTATTGTTTACATGTTGTGCATACGATACTAGGATACATGTGGTAGTGTGTGCATGATGTACATGTTATATTGTGTGCATGTTACACATGTTGTGTTGTGTACATGTGGAACCAGGTATGTTCATTATGTAGTCGTGGTGTTGTGATATGTGTATTTTTTGTGTTGTACTTTGTATATGTATATTTATTGTTTTGTATTGAAAATTGGGTGTAGGTTTATGTGTTGTATGCCAGTGTAGGCGTATGTATTCTATTGTATTGTACACCAGGTGTAGGTGTGTGAGTCATATGCCAGTGTGGGTGTGTGTATTGTATGGTGTTGTATGTCGTATGTGGGTGTACATGTCGTGTTGTACACTATGTGTATGTGTACGTGATTGAAGAGAAGAAAAGGCACTTGGTACTTGCCGAGGGTGGAAACCAATCTAGTATGGGTACAAAAGAACAAAGGTAGAAGTAAGGATCGATGAAGGATAAGTATCAATATTTTATTTCAGTTGTATTATGCATATGCTTTATGATTTTGGTCTAAGATGATTACATGTGATCTATGATTATGGTTTATGAATATTGCATGTGATTCATGATTTTTACCTATGATGGTTTTATTTTGAGCTAATCAGACGTGGTATGTTTATAAATGATGATTTGATTAAACAACTGGTTGACTTGTTTTGACAGGAAATGAACAAAATTGCAAGTGTAGCTTATTGAAGAGCTACTAATGAGGTATGATGTGAATTTGTTTCATTTTTTTTAATATAATGGAATATGTACTTGGTACAGGAAGCACGGAAATGCCTGGTTGGGTGGTTGAAACCGATTGCAAGCATTAGCAGCAACAACAAAAAGAATTGAAACATTAAGAATTATGTTGGTAAAGCACTTCAGGAGCAGGGCTATTCTGGGACACTGGTATCCAATAATGTCCATTGATTTCCATGAGCATGCTATGACCAGTATGATGGATTTGAGGCAAGTATATGCCTTGGTTTTTGGTATCTTCTAATGTGAGGAAGCCTTTCCAAGGGATGGATTTCCTGAGATGGGGGTGCCAATGGACTTGGAAGGTGTGTGATAGCACGGAAGGTGGTGACCAGATTGCCCGAGGGACTGTGTAGAAAAGAATGGAAGGTCAAAGATGGATTTTTTTTTGTCATTAGCATTTCTATATGGAATCAAATGCACATTGGGAATGTATCCTAGAACAATGAGTCGGTATTTTTTCACTAAGGGTACAATGGTGCAGGATTGTAGCGCTGGAATTTGGATGCAACTTTGAATTTATTAGTGGATTTTGGAATTCCTGGGAAGGAGGTGAATCTTGGTATTACTTTGAGGGTGGAGACGTGAGCCTCTAGATTCCCTTGCTATTGATATGGGCATCATATCTTTTTATTTTTTGGTTTATAAAATGTGTATATGTGTATATTATTGTAAATATTGTATCGAGCTAGATTTATAAAGCTCCATAGACAATATGATTATTTTTTGGTTGAATAAAGTGTGGTTTTTATTGTAAATATCGTAATGAGTTGTGTTATAAAGCTCTAGTAAATGGTATGTTTGACAGGTTTCAGCAGTGGTAATTGTAAATACTGCAACAAGCTATGTTATAAATCTCCATAGGCAATATGTTTTTTTTAGCAGTATGTTGATTTGTAGGTGTCACTGAACACCGAGGATGATGATCCCCCAAGGGGGAGGGTTTGGTAACAACCTGATAAAAAAATGATGTAAAAATATATAAGACCACGGTATCTGGGACACGTATTCCAAGATGAGTGGTGGGAAAAACATCTTAGCGAGTGTTCATTTCGGTCTATTATGGCTAAAGGAAATTGGAAAAGGCAATGAAAAAGGCTTTGGAAAGGCAAGTGGCATTTTAATTATGAAAATAATGGAAATTAGGAGAAAAGGAAGGTAAAAGGTCACAAGTTGCATGTGAGGAGGAAAATGAAGCAAAATAATGGAAAATGAAGAAAATAGAGGCCTCTAATAAAAAGGCTTTTGAGGATCAGTTGGTAAGCTTTTGTTGGTTCAACCTTTTGGTAAGTTCAATTTTGGAGCTCTCATTATTATCTCTCTCTCTCATACTCTTGAGCACTTAGATTATTCTTGGAGCACTCTTGGAGAGTGTGTCATACTTGGAGATTTGACTCAATAAGGAAAAGGAAGAGCAGGAAGGCACAAGAGGACATCAGGATCAACATTTACAACAGGTTTTGAGTGCAGGTACCGAGTTGCATGTATGATTTCCTCACTAGTTTTTGCATGCATGGTGTATGCATGTGGATTTTCCTAGCTTTGCCATTTCTTGGATAACCATGGTATTGTTGGTTTATTTCATTGATTGTTTTATGGTTGGTTCTCATGATTCCTTTAGTTGTTCGGTTGAGTTATTAGTTCCTAGAGCCTTGGTTGGAAAAATGCTCTATATCCTGGTGGAAAACTGTTGGGTTGAGTTACTAGTCATGGAACCTTGGTTGGAAAAATGCTCTAGAGCCCTAGGTGGGTCGAGTTACTAGTCCTAGAGCCTTGGTTGGAAAAACTCTCTGGAGCCTAGAAACAAATGGGGTTGAGTTACTAGTCCTGGAGCCTTGGTTTGAACAAACACTCTGGAGCCTTGGAGCAGCTTGGATAGAGACCAATTCGTGATGGTTGTGATGTTCAACCATGAGGTGGAATCAATAGTTGAGGGTTGACCCAGTTTTGCCTATAGAATCCTTGGATTGGTTGTGATTGATATATTTGATGAGATCCCACATTCATGCTTGGAATATGTCATGGGGGTGATTGGATGAAGTGAGACTTGGCTCAACCAATCTATGGTCGGGTGGAACGTGGAAGTCCCATCTCTGGTTGGTTTTTACATTCAGTAATGAAGAGCCCATTCCTCTGGTATTAGTATGAAAATGTACTAGTTTATGTATGGATTTTATTCTTGTTGTATCCATTTTATTTCTGTTGTTATTGTGTTGGTTATAGGCATGTATTTGATCAGTGATGATGTATGGCTCTATCCATGTGTTTAACTATAAATGAATGCACATTGTATCTATGGTCAAATAGATTGTATTTCAGCTAATGATGTAAGGGAGAAATGCTTCTTAGCGACTTTCAGATAAGTATGAAAATGTTGAAATTTGTTGTTTACATCTGTAGATTAAATGTTTGTGATATGTTTGACAAAATTCCTGTCATGGCTGGTGTTAGCCATCAATAAATTTTTTCATAAGAAAATGATGGCTAAAATAGGCCTTAAGCCTTCAAGAGATCATTTTCATACTAAAATTAGTCTTTCTTGAAGGTTGTTGTTCCCTCATTGCTGTTCCTTAACTACTGTGTCTTAAAAATAGTGATGTTCCCTCCAAAATCCAACAAGAAATCTGTTGTTCCCTTTAAAAAAATTTCCTAAACAACCCCTTTTCATCACTTCATTCACTCATTTTGGTCCTTTTCTACTCTCCATTTTTCCTGAAAAAGGCCCTTTCTCTCCTTCTAATTTTCCCTCCATTATCCTCAGAAACCTTTAGAAATTACCTCTCATTTCATAAAAATTCCCTTTTAAATCATTACAAAACCCTTTGTAGTGACTTAAAAACCCTCATTCTGCCTATCGGAACACTTAAAAACACCTAAAAAGGTTTCATTTTAGGCCTTCTTTTACCCTCAGGCTTTAGCCCCTTTTCGGCGTAGCTCCAGCCCACTATCCATCATATGCCCAAAACCCCGTGACCGAACGCTAAGCGCTCATTGCATCGTGCCTTTTAACATTGCATCGCACAATCGTTGATTCCTTACCCCTCTCCCTTTTCCCATCCTGCCGATACGATAAGCCCCTTCTCCCTTAAAATTCCCTGGTCACATATTGCAACAGGTGACCATGTCCCAGGCCTAACCTTAGCCCTCATCACATCACTCCATCGGCTTATCCTTACCCCTTTTATTTTCCCCCTCCGCAGCAATGTGCTGATGTGATAAGCTCTCCCCTCCTAAACTCTTGGTCACCTTGTTCCCCACAAGACCACACCCATACCTATTCCTCCATCCTCCGCAACAACTCCCCACCGTAGATCTTATAGATCCGACAGTCTTCATTAACCTCGACAACTCAACTCCGTCGGGGCCTACCATCCACTTTATAAAAGACCCTTCCTATCGCACCCCGACACCTGTCCCCCACTACAGTCTCCGCCCAAGCAACTTTTTCATCATGCCCGGTCCGCACTGTCGGATCTCATCCCCCTCATCCAATGGTCTACGACCCATATTGCGTGATTTTTGCATTCATACTTTAACACTCCAAAGTTATGCGATACCGGCGGTATCGAAAAAGCCACGCGGCCCGATACAACTGGATTGTGTTTGATTTGGCTAAAACCACTTACCACCCGAATTTAACGCGATAACCACCCCTGGTATTTCAAAACCACTTTTTCCTGAATTCGTGCCAAATGCCATTTTTGATCCCGATTTTCGCCTTCTGCTTCGTTAAAGCCTATTTTTCCTGCATAAATCAGCCCTCTGCAATACTCTTCCGCCTCCGCCTCTCTCTGCAAGCAGTTTTTTCCAAGCTCGCAGGTTTTTTATAATGTATCTTGTGGTTTTTGCAGGTTTTTTATGGTATTTTTTAAGGTAGAAGCCCTCATAAAGTTCACAAAGGAACATGGCCGGGGATTGCCTCATCCAAATGCCTCATGTCCACAGCAAAAAGAAAAAGCAGTGAAGATTAAGAAGAATAGGCCCCAAACACGATACCAAGGCCTAAATCTATTTAAAAAGGGGGCAAAGGACATTTCAAAATGCAAAAACTAAGGTTCCCAGGCTTAAATCAAGCAAATATTGAACAAAGCATAGAGGTTAAAGGTTGACACAGTGAATATAGTCAGAAAAAGGCCCAAAGTATAAAGACAAGGGACAAACCACCATCTGAAGGATTAAAAGAGTTAAACCCTGTTGTGTTAAGGTTAAAACATAGTGAAAATATCAAATCAGTCATCAGATCAGGATTAAAGACTCCGAGATGATTATAAGGGCATAAAGCAGAATCAGAGCTATAATAGTGTTTTAAATCCACAAAAACAGACAAATTAGCAAAAGAAGCCTCTGAATGCCATATCAATAAGACAATAAAAGCCAAAACTTCCACCTATAGGTTTGTTTCCTCAAAAGAAGGCACTATGAATGCACAGTCAGGGATATTTTTAAAAGACAGCTCAACATTAACTGCCAACCTACCAAAACCCCCAAAGTCAACAAAAGTGACTAAAGTTGATGAACTTTAATGTAATAATCAATTAGCAGAGTTAATTCATGTCATTCCTTCTCCATTTGGCCCTTCAAAGGCTGAGAAGCTCTTACTCTGCATTAATTGAACAGATGAACCCTTCTTACAGTACTCCACCTCCTCATTCTTCTATAAATACTTCTGTAGAAGACATTATAGAGGTTGGTTTTTGGATACCCGTTGAATGTAAATAGATGTTGAAGCATGCTATAGTTTCGTTTTGTAATTGAAGACACATAAGCTAAGATGGGAAGTTTGAAGCTGTAGAGACCCACTAGACTTGAAGATTGTAACTGGTTTGAACATCAAATATAAATAGCTGATTTATGGGATCCTGGTCTATGACAATGGTGATGTATTTCTCACTGTAAATTTTTATTTTCTTATTGTTTCCATTCTGTCCACTTTTCTCTGATAAAGAACAACAAACATAGAGTAGGATTTACTTCTGAAGTACCTTAAATCTCACTGATAAATCTTTATCCTTTATGTTTTATTCTAAATGTGTTTTGAAGGTAATTCAATAGAGTATAACCAGTGAAGTGTTGGTAAGCCCATGTTTCTTGAGTACAACTTGAGATATTGTCTTTGAATGTTCTTGAAAGGTTTGCTAATTAAAGATTGAGCTAGAGAAGTCTATGGTTAGCCTTGTCCTCTAGTTTCTTCTCCAACTGTTGCTTTTAAAATTTCCCTTAAGATTATGCTGAAAGTAGGCTAGTTTAAAAGTACTTACCTGATCTTAGACTACTTCTTATGTTTATCATGAATGTTTTCCTTTAAGAATATGCTGAAATCAGGCTAAGTTAAAATTCTTTACTTGCTTAAGTTGTTCTCTGTTTTTAAATGTTTTCTCCTGAAAGTATATCAAAATCAGGCTAGTTTAAAAGCACTTTCCTGATCTTAGGTTACTTTTGTGTTTTCCCTTGAGTGCATGTCAAAAGCAGGCTAGTTTAAAAGTACTTACTTGATCTTAGGCTGTTCTTTGTTTCCTCATGTGTTTCATTTCCTTCGCTTCATTTCTTACTGTTTCATTCCATAAAATCAACTTAAAGATATCCTTTGACATAGATGACTTGCCCCATGGACCACTCTTGAAACTTGTTGTGCAATTAAATCCTATTATGACTCCATAGCCCAATGGATTGATGATGTTCCTTGCTTATCTTATCAACTGAACCATTCTTTCACTTACTCACACCTTCACCCTTCATACAGAATTCCTTCATCTTCATGTTATCCTGCCCAACCAAAACAAAACAAACAACCTTGTTCTTCATAACTAGCCTAAAATCATACTTAAGGATAAAGATCATATCTTTGAAAACACATATATAGAGAGATCCCTCTTTGAATCTAGGATGGATAGGTCCTCAGATTCCAAATTGGTTTTGATGTAGGCTCTGCAGCGTTTGTACTTGCCAATCTTGCAAACTACGGAGACCTAACATACTGGCGACTCTGTTGGGGATTCTGAGTAAAATCCTTAAAAAAAAACACTTAGTATTCAGTAAAGAATGAATAAATTTCTTTAAGCACTACCAAGCATATTGGTGATCATGATAGGACTTGTCTGAATCAGTGGCAATCTAAGTACTTCTTAGGATTCTAACAAACCCTTATCAAACCTTGGATAAATCAGCTAGTAATCCACAGAGTGAAACTCTATTTGTCTCATCGTCGTAGCTAAGTGTTGAAACAGATATAGGACACTCTCATAACCCACAGGACTATTAAAAACTTAGAAAACCCAAAAACATTTCAAATTGGTTTTCAAACCTATTAGTGGTGGTGGACCATAAAACATTTTACCTTCTAAAAAGCTAAAAATTTCCACCTGGTGACTCCACAATCCTTAATAGACCTAAAGACTCCACTGGGAAACCCTTTTATATCATAACATCATACAAACTCAGCTAGGGAAACTTTGATGATTAATTTTTCTTGTTAAAAGATCAGTGAGCCTACTAAATATTGTCATACTTGGTTAAACTTTTCTTATCATTGGGTTTGAAAACATAGCATAGTGGCTTCTAGAAGAGTCCAAAATAGAGCCTATCCTGACCCAAATCCTCCTGATATAGTTGATAATCCAGAAATTATACTTAGGAAATATCCTAAGTCTAAAACTGAAACTGTTGTCAGACCAGTCCATAGAGCTAATTATGTTCCCGAAAACCTTAAAGCTCTACAAGATTCACAATTTGACTTAAGAAACCCATTCAGAACTAGGTCACTTGATGATATAGATTAGATAGATTTTGAGCCTTCACACTCACCCTAAGATAGTGGTGAAAACATTGTTAGCAGAGAAACTACCCCACCTGATTTGCATTTCCTTCATAATTTTGGTTTCTCTCATCCAAGATCTACTCAACAGTCTCTTGCTGGTCCATCCACTTCTGTTATTCATACACCCATTGTTCAAACCACCCCATTCCATCAACCCCCTCCCATCTTACATTCCCCACCTATAAACCCCCCATTTTTTCCACAACCTCCTATCATGGAAACATGGTATGCTCACCTAGTCCTTCCTGTACCTTTATTCAATCTGCCATAGGACTATCAGTCCAAGATACCATTATATGATGCCAGTGATTCTACTACTGCTTCACAACATGTGGACAATATGAATGACTATTTTGATAGAAATGAGATTGATGATGAAACTGTCAAACTCATATTGTTTTCTCAAAGCTTAGGGGGAGAAGCAATAAATTGGTTCAAAGGCTTAACCCCTCATAGTATTAATGACCTTCAAGCTCTCCATCAATCATTCCTAAACAAATGGGAAGTTAGAAAAAAACCTCTCCAAATACTTTTAGATTACAACAATCTCAAAATAAACACATAGGAAAGTGTTCAAAATTATTGCACTAGGTTTAATAGTGTTTATAATGCATTGCCCCCATACTTGAAACATCCTCAAGGCTCAGCCTTGGCAAAATTTCCTGAAGGATTTGATTCTGAAATGGCCTATCAACTAAGAGAAAGAGACCCCTTGACTTTAGAAGACATGCAGAAAGGAGCTCTTGCTGTGGAAGTAAATCTGATTGAAAAAAGAGCTAGGATGAGGAATGAAAAGAAGGTATCATTTAGGGAGGAAACTGCACCATCCACATCTAGCTCAAAAATGGAAAGAATGATGGAGGAAATGATGAAGAAGATGATCATACTTGAGAGAGCATAATCTAGAGAAAACCAATCAGCTCCCCAAAACAGAAATCAATCTCAAAATCAAAATCAAAAATTTAGGAGAAATCAACCTCAAAACAGACAAAGAGAAAATGATCAACAAATCATACCTCCTTTCCAAGAAAATTATGTTAATGAGGATGAAGAAAATAATGAACAAACATATGATGACAACATGAACATGCTGGGAGTAAGCAATGAGGATTCTGATCTCCTCCATGAGAGAAAACAACGTCTATATACACCCTATGATGATAGAAGAACACAAACTGATTATTATGAACAATACTTTGAAAATGCCATCATAAGATCACCTAAAAAATATGACCTAAGAAGTAAAAAGAATCAAGAAACTCCCAGAAACAAAAACTCTGATAAATCTGCCAAGAACAACTCTGAAAATGCACCCAAAAAGACAGCAGAAATTCATAAAACAGTGGCTGTAAATTCTGATTCAAACAAAGGGAAAAACACCCAAGCCAATGAAAAATGAAGTGTTAAACCCAGCAGCACTAGCACCTCAGCTAATTCTCCTAAAAAAACTATTTTAACTGTTGTAAATACTAAAAACTAGCAAGCAGATTTTGCTGAATAAGGAGTGACTAACAAGGCTGAATCAAACATTTTGAAAAACTAGATCCCTTTTAGCCTAGAGAATGAAATATCCAAAATCAAAATCTCTGTCCCACTCACTGAATTAGTCACTCAAAATGTATATAGAGGTCAAATTTTGAAAGCTTTAAACATAGAATACATTCATGACACAGTTAACTTAAATGATGATACCCCAGAGCTAATTTTTGGACCAAAAATTGAAGGAAAATTTCAAGAAGGGACTACCCCTCCATTCTATATTAGCTTAAACATTCACAACAATATCTTGCACAATGCCATGCTTGATTCACGAGCATCACACAACCTCATGCCCAAGGTAATAATGGAAAGATTAGGCTTATAGGTAACTAGACCCTACAAAGACTTATATTCCTTTGATTCAAGTAGGGTGAGATGCCTAGGCCTAATAAAGGACCTCTGTGTTAACTTAGCCCAAATACCAGCCAAGAGTTTAGTGATGGAAATTGTAGGGCTTGATATACCCCCCAAATATGGCATACTCCTTTCAAGATCATGGGGAGCTAAGTTACAAGGCACAATGCAGATGGATATGACTTATGCCACCATCCCTGTCTTCAGTCAACCTAGAAGACTCTATAGGAAAACACACATGAAATACATGGTGAGTAGCCAAGAAAGACCAGAAAACTCTCCTATTTACTCCATACACACTGACCTTGACTATTTCATTTTTTTCAATGATGATATTCCTAAAGAGCAAGAGTTAGTCAATGAAAAATCATCAATGCTGTAATTAGTTCACATGCAAACATAGTTACAGCGATTGCTAAAGAGAAAAATAAAGAGGGAATTAAAAAACAGTTTGCTGATTTAGAAATTTACAGCAAACAGATTAAAGGTCTTGAGGTCAAAAACAGTGATAAAAATAATGCAGATTACGAAAATCAAGGAATAAAAACTCAAATCATTGAAAATTTTGAGCTTGAAAATAAAATTCAGCATAATACAGATTTGCAAGAACAACACAGTGATAGATTAGGCAAACAAAACAAAGAGGACAGCAAGGAAATAAATAACAAATCTGAAATAGTCCTCTTTGGAACATGAATTTTGATGGGTCTTGCACTAAACATGATACAAGAGCAGGCATATGGTTATAGAACACTGAAAACAACCATACTGAGGGGCATTCCTATAAATTAAACTTTCACTGTACCAATAACATAGCTGAGTATGAAGCTTTCCTTTTATGCCTGCATTTATTGAAGAAATTAGGGGCCAAAAGGATAAAAGTTCATGGAGATTCTGAGTTGATTATTAGGCAAGTAAATGGGGAATATAGTGCCAAACATCATAGACTTAGAGCCTATAGAGATGATGCCATGGACTTTTTAAAAACATTTGATGAATTCCAACTTATCTTTATCCCAAGAAACCAAAATGCCCTTGCCAATGGTTTAGTATTTGCTACTAGAACTTGTCTTACACCTTATGAAACCAAACAATGCACCACCCAAGTCAAATTTAGAGTAGCTGTCCCAGACAATGAAAAATACTAGCAAGTTTTTGAGGGAGATAAATAAATAGAAGACTTCCTACAGTCCAAAAATGAATTTGAAACAACACACTCAGATTCAGATTTTGATGAAGATTGTCCTGTTGAAGAAAACCCATTTACTAAAGAAGAAAAGTCTCCTGAGATTGCAGAAATAAATCTGTTAACACATGAACCCAAATATATGACAGAAAATAGCACAAATTTGGAAAATGAAGACGTAGAAGTGCTGCAATCCAAATACCAAAGCTTGCCAAAAGGGCTGGTCCCCTTAGAAGAATTATTTGATTTGAATGATGTGGCCAAGAAGCCAAAATTGGAACCCATAGAAACTGAAGTGGAAGAATGTAACATAGGCAGTAAGGAAAAGCCCAAAATAATCAAACTGTCTAAAACACTGCCAGCTCATATCAAATTGAAATACATTGAGCTTTTTAAAGAATTTTATGATGTGTTTGCATGGAGCTATGAAGATCTGAGATCATATGATACATAAATAATTCAGCATAAGATACCCCTCAAAGAAAACCAGAAACTTTTTAAACAACAATTGCGCAGAACCAACCCTGTTCAATTACCTCTGGTAGATAAAGAAATAAAAAAGATGTATGATGCTGGTATTATTGTCCCTATTAGATACTCAGAGTGGGTGTCTAACCTTGTGTCAGTTAGGAAGAAAACAGGAGAGATAAGGCTTTGCATTTATTTTAGAAACTTAAACAAAGCGTCATTAAAGGAAAATTATCCCTTACCCAAAATGGATCATATCTTACAAATAGTTGGTTCTAGAAGAATTTCTTTGCTAGATGGCTTCTCAGGGTACAATCAAATTTTAGTACATCCTGATGATCAACTCAAAACAACCTTTACTACACCTTGGGGTACTTTCATGTACTTGAAAATTCCCTTTGGATTAATGAATGTTGGTGCCACATTTCAAAGAGCCATGGATATTTCATTTTCAAAAGAAATAGGTTACTTCATTATGATTTACCTTGATGACATAACTGTTTATTCTAAAACATATGAAGAACACCTAATACACTTAAGAAAAGTATTTGAAAAGTGCAGAAAATTTGGACTATCCTTGAATCCAAAGAAAACTTTGTTTGGTCTCCAAGAAGGTAAAATTCTTGGGCATATCATATCAGAAGAAGGAATAAGGATAGACCCAAAGAGGATTGATGGCATATTGCAAATCAACCATCCCAAAAACATCAAGGAACTTCAATCTTTCATTGGAAAGATAAATTTCTTGAGAAGGTTCATACCCAATCTAGCTGAACTCCTTAGAAACATAACAAACATGCTTAAGAAACAAGAGGGAGTCAAATGGACCTTGGAAGCAAAGAAATCATTTGAACTGGTAAAACAAGCACTCACCAAAACACCAGTTTTTATTAGTCCTGATTTTTCCAAATATTTCTTCATCTTTTCATTTGCATTAGAACACACAGTAGTTGTTGTCCTATTACAGAAGAATTTGAATGGACAAGAGCAGCCCATTGCATTTTTTAGCAAGGCATTGAGAGATGCACCTCTGAAGTACAACATAATGGAAAAAAAAGCCTTTGCCTTGGTCAAATATTTAAAATACTTCACGTAGAAATTAGCTGAATAAATCACTTATTCACTGAAGATTAACCTGGTCATATATCAATTTCGAATTGCATACATAACACATAACCTTCTTCTACAATTAATTGTCACATGCGGAAATAACAGAAGCAATCTCACATCAATACAATCACACATTAACTCAGTATGTATGGGGAAAGCCTATAGCTGAAAACCCCGCAGCTATTGTGTATATTATAATGGAGAAATCAAGTAACCAAACAAGTACAATACTCCTCACAAGTACTCAGTACTCTCTCATGAAGTTACTCACAATCTAGCTTGGTTTTGAACAAGTCTCGGGTTCAAAACACACCACTAACTGCCTTTGCCTCTATTGCGCAATCATGTCCTGTATATGAAGAGGTTCAAGGTTCGAATCCCCTTGCCTTGATTGCGTAATTGTCATGGACAATTCCTCCAAGTGTAATGAAAATCTCATGCAAAACCAATCTTCCAACTGATAGCTTTACTCACCCTTTCATCTACCTCTTCCACTGGTCTCCACTGAACTGATCATGCACTGTAGTGAACTGAAGTGTTCTTGAGTTGACTAATGAGTTAATATTTAGTAAATTAAATATTATTTAATTTACTCCACTCATATCTAGTTGATTAGTTAGTTTAACTAATCCCAACTAGTTCAACTAAAACAAACAAAACACAACTCCACTATCTGTCCCGTTAACTCCTCCAAAACTTCTGCCACTGAAGTCTAACTGAAGCCAACCATGCAAGATGCCATCAAACCCTAGGAACCACGTGATTCCTTGTGTCAGTTGCATGAGCCACCTCCATGACTCAAACCGAAGTGCGCCAAGAGAGTAAACTGCTGTTTATAGTCAAAATATTATTAAGGGTAAATAATATTTGACTTCCATATTTTTAGGAGATCAGTCTAAAAATAGCCTGGGTCCTAAAAATTAGGGTCTCATCTATTTTTACCGACATGTCGCATACTTTAAGAATCTCCAAGTAGAATTCCAAAATTATGCTCCGTATGTCTAAAAATAGACATAGTCTAAAAATAGACTTTGCGCCAGAATTTGCCTGCGGGCCCACTTAGTGAAGGCGACTTCATTTCACTAAGCTCCATCATCTTGCCGCATTCTCAACACTCCCTCTCAGCAAGATATGGATTATCTGCAATCCCTATCCTGCCTCTGTGGAATTCGAACTTGCTCCTGGTGAGCGCCTTCGTCAGGATGTCGGCATCCTGATCCTCCGTGGGAACATATGAAAGCATCATGATCCTCCGCCGAACACAATCTCTGATGTGATGGTACCTGATGTCGATATGTTTGGACCTATCATGAAAAACTGGATTAGCCGAGAGCTTGATGCAGCTCTGGTTATCACAGTAGATCACTGTAGGCTCCAAATGCAACCTGAACAAACCTGCGAGGATCTTCCTCATCCAAATAGCCTCACATGCAGCCAAGCTTGTTGCCATGTACTCGGCCTCTGCTGAACTGAGTGCCACGGATCTCTGCTTCCTGTTGTACCAGGAAACTGCTGTCGACCCAATGCTGAAAACTCCTCCAGAAGTGCTCTTCCGGTCTGTTGGGCTCCCTGCCCAATCTGCATCAGTGAAACCAAAAAGCTTCACTCCATCCTCCTGTCTGTACCATAGACCATATCCCGATGTGCCTCTGATATAGCGCAATACATGCTTGCCCGCCTTCCAAAAGAGCTTGGTAGGCTTAACCATAGCTTGCGAAAGCCGGTTAACTGCATAGCATATATCGGGTCGAGTATTGACCAAATACATCAACGACCCCACCAACTGTCGATAGACAGTGGCATCCACTACCTCCTCCGAAGTAGCATCTCCCTTCCTCCATCCACCAGGAAGAGGGGTATCAACAGGCTTGCAGCCTTGCATGTTGAACCTCTCCAAAATCTCCCGGGCATACTTGCCCTGAGAAACAAACAGTCCTCCACTGCGCTGCCAAATCTCCAATCCCAGGAAATAATGAAGGATGCCCGGGTCCTTCATCTCAAACTCTCGTGCAAGATCCTCCTTGCATGAAAGTATCAACTGCTCGTCGCCAGTCAAAATCAGATCATCTACATACAGTACGATGATCAACAGCTTCCCCTCCACCACAATCTGGTACAGGTTTGGATCCGCCTCACTCTTGGAGAATCCAAGCCCGGTGAAGTAGCTGCCTATCCGAGTGTACCAAGCACGAGGTGCTTGCTTCAGCCCATACAGTGCTCTCTTGAGTCGGCACACATGCGACTCACTGCTGAAGATCTCAAAACCTTCAGGCTGCTCTATGTACACTTCTTCCTCAATAACTCCATTGAGAAACGCAGTCTTCACATCCATCTGATGAATGTGCCACCCCATCTGCGCTGAGAGAGCAAGGATCGTCCGTATGGAAGAGTACCTTGCGACAGGTGCAAAAGTCTCCTCATAGTCAATCCTCTCGATCTGTGAGAAGCCACGGGCGACAAATCTCGCCTTGTACTTCTCCACACTCCCGTCAGCCGCCTGCTTCACCTTGTAGATCCATCGCGAACCTACAACTGATTTCCCAACCGGTCTTGGGACAATCTCCCATGCACTGTTCCTGATGATCGAACCATATTCTTCGATCATGGCATCAACCCATGCGGGTTCCTCCACAGCTTCCTCAAAAGAGGATGGCTCTGTCACAACACATTGACTCATAAGAGCCATGTATCCAGTGTACCGATCCGGTGACTGTCTCTGTCTGCGCTGTGCCGTAGGTGGTCCTACAACCTTCTCTGCATCCCGAGCCAGTCGCTCAGCTTCTGTAGTGCGCATGCGCCCTCTGATGGTTGGCGCTGCCTGGGTGGTTTCTTCCACCTCCTGAACCTCCTCTTGTGGCTGATCCACATCCGGAAGCTCCTCCTTAGGAACCAACAGCTCCTCATCTGCATGCAAGTGTAGCTCCCTCTCAAGCGAACACTGCATGGCTTTCTCCTCCTGAAATTTTATATCCCGTCGCACAACAGTCTTTCGACTGTCTGACAAATACACCCGGTAGTTGTGAGGTGTATCAGCGTACCCCACAAATATTCCAACCTCAGCAGTTGGATCCAGCTTCCTTCTCGCATCCTTCGTCACATGCATGTAGACAGGAGAACCAAAAATCCGCAAATGGGAAATATCGGGCCTCTTGCCAGAATAAGCCTCCTCCGGTGTACTCATGCCAAGAACCTTGTGAGGACAACGGTTCTGCACATACACTGCTGTATTGCATGCCTCAGCCCACAAGTGAAGGGGTAGGCCCTGATCATGCAACATCGCCCGTGCAGCACCCACGATCGTTCTGTTCTTCCGCTCAGCCACCCCGTTCTGCTGTGGGTTATGGGGTGCGATGAGCTCGCTCCGAATCCCTTCTGCGCTGCAGAACTCCTTGAATTCAGCCGAGATGAATTCACCACCGTTATCACTCCTTAGAGCAATCACCTTCTTCCCCGACTCCTTCTCGACCAGTGCTTTAAACTCACAGAACTTCGCGACTGTATCGCTCTTCTTCGGCATGAAGAAGATCCAGCACTTTCGAGAGAAATCATCAACAAAGATCACATAATACTTGTGCTTTGCTGTCGAAGCAACTGAGAAAGGACCACACACGTCTGTGTGAACTCTTTCAAGGATCGTCGTGGCGCGACTATCCTTCTCGTGAAAGGTGGCTTTCACATACTTCCCTAAAGTACACCCCTTGCACTGATCTGACTGCGCAAGGGTGCCCTTAGGAAGTCCAGTAGAAATCTACTGCAGAATCTTCAAAGCTCCATGGTGAAGATGGCCCAATCTCCTGTGCCATAGTTCGCCCTCATCATCCCGGCTCACCACTTCTCCCGCCTTGCATGCCATAGCTGCGCAGTCATCTACCTGCAACTGATAAAGGTTCTGAGTTCGAACCCCTATCTTCCGGGTCTCTCCAGTAGTCTTATTGCGCAGGAAGGCTTGTCCTTCGCTGAAGACCACATCATAACCCTTATCCTCCAACATCGCTACTGAAATCAGGTTCTTCTTCAATCCAGGTACATGCATGACATCCTTTAATACAAAGGGTTTACCAGACTCCCTCTGAAAGGATACGGTACCGATACCAGTCGCACTGTATCTACCGTCATCGCCCATCTCGATGTGCATACCCAAATCCTTGTCCTCCAGATCTGAGAACAACTCCCGATCTCCCGTCATATGAAATGACGCACCGCCGTCCAAGAACCACACCGATCCCATCACACTTGAAACCAAGCATGCAATCAGTGAAAAGTCAAGCTCGAACTGTGAAGCCAAAGCTTCTCCATCTGCAGATCTTCCCGCTTGCTTGTTCTTCTTCTTTGGACAATTGGTAGCATAATGTCCGTGATCATGGCAGTGAAAACACTTCACTTTCGCCATATCCTGCTTCTTGCCCTTAGCTCCAGAATGAGAGGTTTTCTTACCCTTCCTTTTCTTAGCTTTGGACACCAAAGCGCAGTTTTCTTCATCAGCTCCCTTTGATGAAGATCCATCTCGAGTAGTCCTCCTTATCTCCTCCTGCATGAGATCCGCCCAAAGGCGCTCCCATCCCGGCAGCTTCTCCTGACCATTGACACTATCTTGATATGAGTGCCAAGCCTTCGGAAGACCAAGGAGAGCCAGGCCGACCATGTCCTCGTCTTCGACAGTCACCCCCACACTTCCCAGCTCATCTCTGCACTGAGTGAACTTCGTGAGGTATTTGGCGATACTGTCGCCTTTCTCCATCTTGATGTTCCCGAGCTTATCTTTGAGCGCCAGCTTCCTTTGGTCACTCTTACTCTGGAATAGATCCGTCAAAGCTTTCCACATTAAATATGGAGTAGCCTTACCATGAAGGCCGGATACAATATGATCCTTGACGCCCTCCAACAGGATCCTTCGACATTTCGCGATCTTCTTTTGCCATGCATCGACCAAAGCTGCATCAGTGGGCTTTGGGACATCCGCATCCACGAACTCCTTCAGACCATTATCTTCCAACACTGCTTCCATTCGATCTTTCCATGCAACATAGTTCGAACGGCCTTCAAGAGCATATTCGAGTCGCAAACCATTGAAAGAAGACATCTTTCAACACCGGCACCAAGAAGAACAACCTTCTGCAAAATTCGAATTCCAAACTCCAAGCTCTATCGCTTCCGATCTACACTTGAAAAACAAATTATTTCCAAATCAGAGATTGACTGCAAGGGGCTTTTACCAGACCTTTCACTTTCCGAAGAAAGATGAATCCGGAGGCTTCCTGGCCCGTATGCAGACTCTATCCGAGGAAATAAGTTTGCAATCACCGTAATAGATCTCGACAATTAATCTCGCTCTGATACCATGTAGAAATTAGCTGAATAAATCACTTATTCACTGAATATTAACCCGGTCATATATCAATTTCGAATTGCATACATAACACATAACCTTCTTCTACAATTAATTGTCACATGCGGAAATAACAGAAGCAATCTCACATCAATTCAATCACACATTAACTCAGTATGTATGGGGAAAGCCTATAGCTGAAAACCCCGCAGCTATCGTGTATATTATAATGGAGAAATCAAGTAACCAAACAAGTACAATACTCCTCACAAGTACTCAGTACTCTCTCATGAAGTTACTCACAATCTGACTCAGTTTTGAACAAGTCTGAGGTTCAAAACTCCCCGCCAATTGCCTTGTCTCTATTGCGCAATCATGGCCTGTATATGAAGAGGTTCAAGGTTCGAATCCCCTTCCCTTGATTGCGTAATTGTCATGGACAATTCCTCCAAGTGTAATGCAAAACTCATGCAAAACAAATCTACCAACTGATAGCTTTACTCACCCTTTCATCTACCTCTTCCACTGGTCTCCACTGAACCGATCATGCACTGTAGTGAACTGAAGTGTTCTTGAGTTGACTAATGAGTTAATATTTAGTAAATTAAATATTATTTAATTTACTCCACTCATATCTAGTTGATTAGTTAGTTAACTAATCCCAACTAGTTCAACTAAAACAAACAGAACACAACTCCACTACTTGTCCCGTTAACTCCTCCAACACTCCTGCCACTGAAGTCTAACTGAAGCCAACCATGCAAGATGCCATCAAACCCTAGGAACCACGTATTCCTTGTGTCAGTTGCATGAGCCACCTCCATGACTCAAACTGAAGTGTGCCAAGAGAGTAAACTGTTGTTTATAGTCAAAATATTATTAAGGGTAAATAATATTTGACTTCCATATTTTTAGGAGATCAGTCTAAAAATAGCCTGGGTCCTAAAAATTAGGGTCTCATCTATTTTTACCGACATGTCGCATACTCCAAGAATCTCCAAGTAGAATTCCCAAATTATGCTCCGTATGTCTAAAAATAGACATAGTGTAAAAATAGACTTTGCGCCAGAATTTGCCTGCGGGCCCACTTAGTGAAGGCGACTTCATTTCACTAAGCTCCATCATCTTGCTGCATTCTCAACACTTCAGACTTTACCTTTTACATTTCCACATCATAGCATTTGTGCCCCATTCAGTGGTCAAAGACATATTTACCCAAGATCCATATGGAAAGAGAGGAAAGTGGATTGCTGCAATTTTAGAGTATGACTTAGAAATCAAACCCACTAAACTCATAAAGGGTCAAGGACTAGCAAAACTGAAGGTTGAATCTAACTTCCAAGCTCTCGATGTAAACATGTTTAATGCATTAGATGAATAGGAGGAGTTTTCAACTCCAATTATTGAAGATCATTTTATGAATTCATCTTGGTATGCTGATATTTTGTATGTTTTGATCAATCTTAATGTTCCTCCTGGTTTGTCTAAAACAAAGGCAAGATTTTTAAAATTGAAAGTTGTAAATTACTGCATTTTGAACAAATGTTTATATTGGAAAAATACTAGTGGATTATTGCTTAAATGTTTTCCTGATAATGATGCAGATAAGATCAAGCATGAGTTCCATGAAGGAGAATGTGGAGGCCACCTCTACTGGAAATCAACTGCTAATAAAATCCTTAGAGCTGGTTATTACTGGCCCACTCTCTTTCAAGATGTCCATAAGATGATTATTTCCCGTCATAAATGCCAAATATTTGAAGGCAAAAGAAAACGGCTTCCCTTACCTCTGCAACCAATCACTGTTGAAGCTCCTTTTCAGCAGTGGGTTCTCAACTTCATTGGGTAAATCCATCCTCCCTCATCTGCCCAACATAGATGGATCCTCATAGCAACATATTATTTTACCAAGTGGATAGAAGACATCCCCTCTAGGAATTCCACAGACTCGATCATCATCTCATTCCTTGAAAACCATATACTTTCCAGATCCGGCTGTCCTAGAAAGATCATAACTGATAATGTTGCTGCATTTGGGTCTAAAAAGATGGTAGAATTATGTCACAGGTATTAGATTATATTGGGTTATTCCACAGCCTATTACCCTCAAGGAAATGGGCTAGCAAAATCATCAAATAAAAGTCTGGTAAACATTATCAAGAAGTTGCTGGAAGATAACAATAAATCATGGCATAATAAGCTAGTGCATGCTTTATGGGCAAACAGATTGACAGTGAAAAGGTCAATTGCAATGTCTCCCTACCAACTAGTTTATGGAACTGATGCAGTATTCCGAACCAGTTTAGGAGTGCCAGTCATGAAGCTGATCTAGGAAGTTTAGTCTAAAGATGATGATGTAAAAAGAAGGATAAACCAAATAATACATCTACAACAAACCAAAGAGGAAGTATACATAAGAGCACAGCAACTACAATAAAATATCAAGAAGCTATTTAACAAAAGAACCAAGGCAAGTGATTTCAAGATTGGTGATAAAGTTTTGAAATGGGATTCAAGAAGAGAAGATAAGGGTAAACACGGGAAATTTGATAACTTATGGCAAGGCCCTTATCTTATCCAATCTTCTATTAGAAACAATGCATTTTTTTTGCAAGAATTGGATGGAGCTGAATACTTTGGAGGTCCTGTCAATGGCAGGGTTCTCAAACATTATTACAGTTAACTGATATTTTACTTTCAAAGCTTTTTATTCATTGTATATAACATTGTTTTTCAATTTGAAGAAATAAAACTACAAAAACAATAGAAAAAGTAAAAAGAGGGCAGAAATAAAATAGGAAAGGTACAACCCCATACCAAAAAAGAAAAAAGAAAAATTCTGAAAGTGTGCAAGATTAAAAGCCACTACCAAAAACAACACTGTTATTTTAGTCATACATCCTAATCATGACTAAGATATATTTCAATTTTCTGCTGATAAATTAGTGAAGAAGATTTTCCAAACTGTTCAATCTTGGCTTATCAGTAGAGTAGATTAGGATAGAAAAAACAGTGGTTCAAACAACCTCAAATCTTGAACCTGGAAAGATTGGTATAGAATTGGTTCTAATCTGCTCAAAAATCTGAACCAAAGAAAGAAAAGAAAAGCTCAAAAAGATCAAAACCAGAGCTGCAAAAAGAATGAAGGATGTTTAAATTTTCAGATTTCAAGCCTTCATAGTTTTGTTTTGAAATTCTACAAATAAAGTCTATGAGAAGCTGGTTTTTTATGCCACGGTCCCACAGCAAATCAGATTGTATAATATTCATTTGACTGTGTTTTAAATTTCTATTTTAGAAAATAGAGAATAAAATCTGCCAGACAATCTAATCCTGGCAGATAGTAGCTTAGGTAGAGAATTTATGAGTTCAACAGTCTAATATGAACTCATGGAAGAAATAAGGGTATATTTAGATTAGTTTTTCCTGCTTTAAAAAGAATAAAATGTTGATGTTTAAGGTCTGCAAGTCCAAATGCACCTTCTGAATAAAAAATGTTAGGAAGTAGGCTTTGTAGGCAGAATGATTGAGAGAAGTTGTTTGCTGATATGAAATACTGATCATCTTTTCTAAAGAAGCATGATCATTGAAGAAGAGGTTGTCATGGATAAGGCATAGGTCTACATCCCAAAGATAAAATTCTGAAGATTCTTGACACCTCCAAGGAGCTGCCATCCCCAAGTGGAGCCACTGTTAGCCATCAGTAAATTTTGTCATAAGCCAATGATGGCTAAAATAGGCCTTAAGCCTTCAAGAGATCATTTTCATACAAAAATCAGTCTTTCTTAAAGGTTGTTGTTCCCTCATTGTTGTTCCTTAACTACTGTGTCTTAAAAATGGTGTTGTTCCCTCCAAAATCAAACAAGAAATATCTTGTTCCCTTTAAAAATATTTCCTAAACAACCCCATTTCATCACTTCATTCACTCATTTTGGTCCTTTTCTAATCTCCATTTTTCCTAAAAAAGGCCCTTTCTCTCCTTCTAATTTTCCCTCCATTATCCTCAGAAACCTTCAAAAATTACCTCTCATTTCATAAAAATTCCCTTTTAAATCATTAAAAAACCCTTTGTAATGACTTAGAAACCCTCATTATGCCTATCGGAACACTTAAAAACACCTAAAAAGGTTTCATTTTAGGCCTTTTTTTACCCTCGGGCTTTAGCCCCTTTTCGGTGTAGCTCCAGCCCACTATCCGTCATATGCCCAAAACCCCGCGACCGAACGCTAAGTGCTCATCGCATCCCGCCTTTTAATATCGCATCGCACAATCACTGATTTCTTACCCTGCTCCCTTTTCCCATCCCGCTAATGCGACAAGCCCCTTCTCCATTAAAATTCCCTAGTCACATATTGCAACAGGCGACCATGTCCCAGGCCTAACCTTAGCCCTCATCGCATCGCTCCATCAGCTTATCCCTTCCCCTTTTCTTTTCCCCCTCCACAGCAATGTTCCAATGCCATAAGCTCTCCCCTCCTCAACTCTTGGTCACCTTGTTCCCCACAAGACCACACCCCTACCTATTCCTCCATCCTCCGCAACAACTCCCCACCGTAGATATTATAGATCCGACGGTCTTCATTAATCCCGACAACTCAACTCCGCCAGGGCCTACCATCCACTATAAAAAAGACCCTTCCTATCATGCCCTGACACCTGTCCCCCACTACAGTCTCCGCCCAAGAAACTTTTTCATCGCACCCAGTCTGCACCGTCAGATCTCATCCCCCTCATCCAACGGTCTACGACCCATATCGCGCAATTTTTGCATCCGGAGTTTAACACTCCAAAGTTATGCGATACCGGTGGTATCGAACAAGCCACGCGCCGCGATACAACTGGATCGCGTTCGATTCGGCTAAAACCACTTACCACCAGAATTTAACACGATAACCACCCCCGGTATTTCAAAACTACCTTTTCCCGAATTCGCGCCAAATTCCATTTTTGAACTTGATTTTTGCCTTCTACTTCGTTAAAACCTCTTTCGCCTGCACAAATCACCCCTCTGCAATACTCTTCCGCCTCCGCCTCTCTCTGCAAGCAGTTTTTTCCAAGCTCGCAGGTTTTTTATAACGTATCTTGTGGTTTTTGCAGGTTTTTTATGGTAGTTTTTAAGGTAGAAGCCCTCATAAAGTTCACGAAGGAACATGGCCGGGGATTTCCTCATCCAAATGTCTCATGTCCATAGCAAAAGGAAAAAGTGGTGAAGATTAAGAATAATAGGCCTTAAACATGACACCAAGGCCTAAATTTGTTTAAAAAGGGGGCAAAGGACATTTCAAAATGCAAAAACTAAGGTTCCTAGGCTTAAAGCAAGCAAATATTGAACAAAGCGTAGAGGTTAAAGGTTGACACAGTGAATATAGTCAGCAAAAGGCCCAAAGTATAAAGACAAGGTACAAACCACCATCTGAAGGATTAAAAGAGTTAAACCATGTTGTGTTAAGGTTAAAACACGGTGAAAAGATCAACACAGTCAGCAGATCAGGATTAAAGACTCTGAGATGATTATAAGGGCATAAAGCACAATCAGAGCTATAAAAGTGTTTTAAAGCCACAAAAATAAACAGATTAGAAAAATAAGCCTCCGAATGCCACATCAATAAGGCAATAAAAGCCAAAACTGCCACCTACAAGTTTATTTCCCCAAAAGAAGGCACCATGAATGCACAGTCAGGGATATTTTTAAAACACATCTCAACATTAACTGCCAACCTACCAAAAACCCCCAAAGTCAAAAAAAGTGAGTAAAGTTGATGAAATTTCATGTAATAATCAATTAGCAGAGTTAATTCATGTCATTCCTTCTCCATTTGGCCCTTCAAAGGCCGAGAAGCTCTTACTCTGCATTAATTGAACAGATGAACGCTTCTTACACTCCACCTCCTCATTCTTCTATAAATACCTCTGTAGAAGACATTATAGAGGTTGGTTTTTGGATACCTGTTGAATGTAAATAGCTATTGAAGCATGTTGTAGTTTTGTTTTGTAATTGAAGACACATAAGTTGAGATGGGAAGTTTGAAGCTGTAGAGACCCACTAGACTTGAAGATTGTAACTAGTTTGAACATCAAATACAAATAGCTGATTTATGGGATCCTGGTCTATGTCAATGGTGATGTATTTCTCACTTAAATTTTTTATTTTCTTGTTGTTTCCATTCTGTCCACTTTTCTCTGATAAAGAATAGCAAACATAGAGTAGGATTTACTTCTGAAGTACCCTAAATCTCACTGATAAATATTTATCCTTTATGTTTTCTTCTAAATGTGTTTTGAAGGTAATTCAATAGAGTATAACCAGTGAAGTGTTGGTAAGCCCATGTTTCCTGAGTACAACTTGAGATATTGTCTTTGAATGTTCTTGAAAAGTCTGCTAATTAAATATTGAGCTAGAGAAGTCTATGGTTAGCCCTGTCCTCTAGTTTCTTCTCCAACAGTTGCTTTGAAAAGTTCCCTTAAGAGTATGTTGAAATCAGGCTAGTCTAAAAGTACTTACCCGATCTTAGACTACTTCTTATGTTTAGCATGAATGTTTTCCTTTAAGAATATGCTGAAAGTAGGCTAAGTTAAAAGTCTTTACTTAATCTTAAGTTGTTCTCTGTTTTTAAATGTTTTCTCTTGAAAGTATATCAAAAGCAGGATAGTTTAAAAGCACTTACCTGATATTAGGTTACTTTTGTGTTTTCCCTTGAGTGCATGTCAAAAGCAGGCTAGTTTAAAAGTACTTACTTGATCTTAGACTGTTCTTTGTTTCCTCATGTGTTTCATTTCCTTCACTTCATTTCTTACTATTTCATTCCATAAAATCAACTTAAAGAGATCCTTTGACATAGATGACTTATCCCATGGACCACTCTTGAAACTTGATGTGCAATTAAATCCTATTATGACTCCATAGTCCAATGGATTGATGTTGTTCCTTGCTTATCTTATCAACTGAACCATTCTTTCACTTACTCACACCTTCACCCTTCATACAGAATTCCTTCATCTTCATTTTATCCTGCCCAACCAAAACAAAACAAACAACCTTGTTCTTCATAACTAGCCTCAGATTCCAGGATGGCTAGGTCCTCAGATTCCAAAGTGGTTTTGATGTAGGCTCTGCAGCGTTTGTACTTGCCAATCTTGCAAAATACGGAGACCTAACAGTTGGGAGGGGTCCAGATGAGTTCCTAATGATGTGATTTATTTTGTACCTTTTTTTTTAATTTTATTTATCATCTCCTAAAGTTTCATGAAGTTCTGGGCAGTGACCTGGGCTCTAGGGCTAAAAGGGTAGCACAAATCCTAGAGTTGCAGGCACATAACTGACCAATTGGGGCCCTGATCGCATGCTTTTTTTGTTGTGTATGCAGCTATAGACTCTGATCTCCTACCTTGCCTTGGAATTCTGATGGCTATGGTCCAAAAGGGTCAAAAAGTCAGTCTCGCTCAGGGGTTAGATGTCTATAAGGTTGGGTTAGTTCCAGGGGATGTTGTTGATGTTGTGTAAGGTGTGTTTGTATTGTTTCCATCAGCTCCACTTACTTAACATCATCTAGAAGGTTGAATCTCATATTATTAGCCTCTCGTCGCATGTTTACCTTGGTTGGTCACTTACTTGGTTACATGTGGGAAGAGGGTGTTACACCAAGGTCATGGGACACGTATTCCAAGTTGAATGGTGGGTAAACACTTTAGTGAGTATCACTTGTGGATTAATAATGGCTATTGAAATTGGAAAAGGAAAATAGGCAATAATTGGATTTTAATTATGAAAATAAAGGAAAATACGAGAAAAGTAAGGTGAAGAGACACAAATTTTCATGCAAGGTAAATTAGAAGAAAAATGAAGGAAAATGAAGAAAAAAGAGACATCAATGATAAAAAGTGTTATACATTATTTTTTCACACTCCACTTTGTGTCGTCATACCACTAATGTCACAAAATATGTTCTCCATGAAACATGTCTAGGACATCCCTAAAGAGATGTAAGAAGACTTTGTTTAAGAAGATTTTGAAAATCTTGTCAAAAACCTTGTTTTACAAGCCCAGTGAGTTCTTCACTACTAATTACCTACGCTTGTCACCTTTTTCAAAACATGTGCCTAGCACTCGCAACACGACTTTTTTCAGGAAAATCCGCACTAGTCCTCTTCAGGAAGTTATCCCAAAAATGGAGGAGAATCTTCCCTTACTAATATCGTCGAGAACGATGATGTGGTTTCAAGTTGTTGATGATAAGAGCGAGATCTCCCATTCATGGCCATGGATCATATTTCCATGGATCTTTCCCTTAAGATGTGGAACTCCTCCCACCTTTTATGGATCGTAAACTCCCTTTCCTTCCCTATAAATGAAACCCCTACCATCCACTAATGGTCAGTTTCCATCCTATGAGCTGAAGCATGCCCAATTGCTGCCCATTTGTGAAGGAGGAAGTTGTCAGAAGAGTTGAGCCCAGGACTTGGAGTCTTAACTGAAGGAGGCGTACAACATCAAGGCTTCTGGTTGTATTTCTCCCTTTACAATTCTATTAATAATATATTATGTGTTTCCTTTCCATAAGTATTTTAATTATTGTCTATTTATTGTAGTGTTCCTTGATATGCTACATAGCTTATACTAGATATTGTTATGCTTCGTATCTGTTTATTGTCTCCACTTTTTCTTCCTTGTAGGAATTTTTCTTCACTAACAGAGAGGAGATCGTGAGAATGGAAGAAAAAGAAGCAATGTTGACACCAAAGGAAATCATTAGCATCAGAAATAGGTAGTAAATATAATCTACTTCTTGTTTTCTAGCATAAGTTAGGAAATGTTTCATATATTTGTCTCGTTTGTTGCTAGATCCTCCCATTAGGACTAGAGGGATTGTTTTTGTCTGCAGAAAGGATTGCCTGCACACAAAAATGGCGACCATACTAGGGAGCCATTAACCCTTCAATCCTCCTTGTATTTTCGGTCTCTTCGATTAGTTTGGCCAACCGCCTTATAGTCCATCATTTTGATTTCTTATAAGCTTTCATTCTGAGTAGTCTGGTCTTTAGAGTGTCAAATCTAGATTTTCTTCCAGTTTTGATTATTTTTTTCCTAAGCTTGCCTCGCCCAACATGTTTTCTTTGGAAAACTGAGCATTTTCAATGTGTATTTAACTATGAACAGTCACGCTTAAATCCTTGGCTACCACTGTCTACACACGTTGGTCTTTAAAAGTGAATTTTTTTAAGGTTTTTTTACTCAAATTCTAGAATGTTTTGATCTCTGAGGTCCTTTTCCTACTCAATGTGCTTTACATTCTGATTTATTGCTATTAAATTCTTCATGGTTTGCAAAATTTTGGCTCATGTTCAAGTAGTGGAAAGAGATTGAGGTGAATATTTGGTTATTTGGGCAACTTTTGTTGGCATGTGTTACTGATTTGTTGTTTGATACACATTTTAGCTATTTCGGAAATAAAAAGGAATTGCATCTTTCATTTGTTAAGTTTTCTCTCAAAATATTGATCATTACTTATGAAAATTGCATTAGTTTTCATTGCATTGGAAAATCAATTTTTGAGATTACCATCAAGCATAGATTACATTGCTTAGTCATTGAAAGTTGATAAGTGCGTCTTTTTAATTTTTTTTTTTTTTTTTTTATAGGTGAACTTTGGTGAATTGAATTGAATTTACTATTTAATTTTTGAATTGAAAAGTGAAAGCTCTAGTTTGGAAGATCTTAATTGTCGCATCTTTGTTTGATTGCATCAATGCTTGAATTCCTTCCCTATACTAGATAGCTTTCATCGAAATAAAAAGAGTCTTTTTCTCACATAGGTGTTCAGGTGACATTGATCTTTGAGCCTTAAAACTGAAACGTAAATCAAGATCAACTTAAAATTTACCTCAATTAATATAAGGAGAATTTGGAACATTAACGCCAACATTTATAGGTCTAGGGTAGATACGTGTTCCAATGTCATAAAACGTACGAGTTGTCATTGTTTTCTAGCAGTTTATCCCAGGGGTGATATAATTTTCCACGTACGAAAGTGTATAGGACTATTATCCGGTACTTATGGGTATATTAGAGGCGTGCCACACATGGTAAGTATATGGGAATGCTCTCATTAAACATTTATGCATTAGAAAACACTACTACGGACTGGACTCCCACGTACTATCACATATATTTTTGGAATCTCCACTCCCACGTACATAGCACTAGTTCCATAATCTGAACAGCCCCAAAATGTGTTCTTCAGAAATCGTCTTATAATCTGAAAGTGCGAGCTGCCCAACACTGCAATATTTTATAATATTTGGCTCAAGCACCCTCGACAATGTCAGCCTTGGAAATCCTTCAAACTTTTCCATCACTGATCAAGCGCTCAAAATTATGCTCAGAAATAAAAAATTTTGGATCAGTGTGGAACCTGAATGACCGGTAGATCTCATCATTTTGAATCTAGTGCAATTCGTTTTGTGGAAAACCAACACCGTGTGCTCCTAGAAACGCATTCTTTCCATTTTTTTCAAACAAGAAATTAAAATAAAAATGAAGGACAACCTAGTTAGAAATACGTACAGCTGACTTGGCATGCCTACGTGGCACGATGACTGTAAACTTTAAATTTTTCAAGGGTTATCTCTGGCGAGTGGTATCATGCCAAGTGGCACTTGGATACTGGTTCGAAATGGTGCAATTTTATTGGTGGATTTGATGGCCGAACACAAGCTACCACGTGGCCCAGCTAGGGGCTTCCACGTGGCAGCTCGAGGGCCACCAAAATGTTGGTTCAAGTTCGAGCAGCAGCAATGGGGGTTGAACTCGCGACCACCGAGCACCAAGCACCAAGAGCTATCGTTGCGCCATCACCTATGTTCCTTAATAAACTATGGATTGAGTTTGGTTTTCTATTAATATAATTTTCACATTGGGGGGAAGGGTCGGGGTCTAGTCCCAACCCTGGTCACCATTGGAGGAGGGACCACGGTCGGTAGGCTAGCCCGGTGTCCCCGTTCTTAACCGCAAATCGTTCCAATAGATGTTAACCCCGCATGTGATGACCATTGTAAAAAACACAGTGACTGCCAGTCTTGTTAACCTACAAACCATTAACAAACATTTTCTACCAAAACAAAACCATGACATGTGACACAATAACACCAAATTTTGATGGTTACTACTAATGTGTAGCGAAATTATATGTAAAATCATTTTATTATCCATACTTCATATGGTTTGAAATCTGGTTTATGAGCGTCATTGGGAAATTTGGCGTGCCAACAATTTCACTCAGTTTTTGGCGAAATTGGTGCTTAGTTAGTTGGATTCCGAGTAGATTTGTACGATGATGTTGGATTTTGGGGAAAATGTGGAGCGAATAGTGCATGAACTTGGGGAAGTCATAACTTGATCTTTTTTTGGCCAAATTCGATGTAGAAGGAGGCTACACAGGAATTTTTTGGAATTTTGGAGCTGATGGAACATGTTTCAAATTTGTTTGAGCATTATAAACACATGTAATCACACATTTGAGGATAATAGAAGGAGACGTAGCCCAGGCGGGGTGAACTCCTTCATCATGTGTTGTTTTGTGATTTTTTAAGGTGATGTTAATGCTTGTTATATGTTGTTGTTCTGTGTTTTATTTATGTTAATTTTCTCATGAAATTCACATAAAAAATCATAAAACCTCATGTTAAACTTGCAATTAACCACATCAACCTCAAGCACTTTGTTTATATTCTGAATTGTATCTTAGCACAACAAAACTAATATTCACATTCAGATCAAATTGGTATCAGAGATAGGTTTACTTGTGCAAGGGGTATTTAATTTTTTTTTCAAGTGTTTAAATGCTTAAAAGGTTGAATCTCAAGAGAGGAGAAGGCAAGCTTGTGAGTGCAGTTTCTCTAGTTGCAACAAGGAGAAGGAGGGCATAGTTGCCACAATTTCCACCACAAGATTCACTTCCACTTGCAGTAGAAGCTTCAATAAGAATGTCTCATGAAGGAGGAATTGATAACATGTTAGAGGATGAGAAGGCATATAGGAAGGCTTTCTTTGACTTGACAGAGATGGTGAAGGTCCTCTATGAAGAGAGGAACACAAGGTTGCAGGGAGAACGCTCCAAGCCTCCAAGAGGAGAGGGTTCTCCAGGAGGAGATGGTAATGAAAATGGTAATAAGCCACCATATACTCCACCATCATCCTCACCACCATATTCACCTTCATCTTCATCCTCTTCCACTACTACAACCCTTACTCATACTCATCAACATACCTCAAAAGGAATCGGTAAACAACCCTTGTTAAAACTTGATATTAAATTTGAGCTGCCTATGTATAATGGTGAAGTGAATGCAGAGAAGATTGAAAATTGGGTTCATTAGTTGGAGGTCTATTGCAGAATTCAAAACCTTCAAGATGATGATACAAAGATACAACTAGGCGCTTCCTTGAGACTAGAGGGTGCAACACTAGTATGGTGGGAAGACAAGAGATAAGATGAGATTAAAAAACATGCTAAGATATCACTCTCTTGGTCTAATTTCATTGCTGCAATTAAAATACAATTTTACCCTCTAGCATATATGCAAAAAGCCATCATGACTTGGCAGAACTTCAGACAACTTAAGGGTCAAAGTGTGCAAGATTACACCCAATAATTTAGAAAAAGAGCTCTTATGTTAGGTGTTGATTTGCATTCACAAGAAACATTGTTGAAGTATATAGGGGGTTTACATAGCTACCTAAGGCATACTATCCTTATGTTAAATCCCACTATTCTAGATGAGGTTTGTGTGCAAGCCACTCGCCTTGAGGCGAGAGGGAAAAATATTCCAGAAGAGGGTAAAAAGAAGCCATTTAAGGGTGGAGAGAAAGGAAATGGTTTCAAAGGAAATGGAAATAAAAGTGCACCCATTAAAAAGGAAGGAGATAAAATTACATGAAAAATTTGTTCCAAAAAGGGTCATTATGAATACCATTGTTGGAAGCTTTATCCAGAGATGAGGCCCAATAAATTCAACAACAAGGGGAAAAAAAAAACAGTTGCAACCACTCAACAGGATTTGGGATCCGATTCGGGTGATGAAACTAAAATGACATCCATGGGTATGAAAGGAAAAGAATCCATTTCTAGCACTAGTTCATCAAATTGTCACACTAGTACTCCAAATGAAGAAACAAGAATTGAATTATTTCATGTGATGGTTATTCCAAAACATACAAAAATCGACACACTATTTGTTAGTGGGTATCAAGCCAATTTAATATCTAAATACTTATTCAAGAAACTTAATATTGAAACCATTCCTCATCATAAACCATATCAATTGGGTTGGATATGCAAGAACACAAATTCGTAGGTTACAAGAAAGTGTATTCTTCAGTTTGAAATCACAACAAACTTCATTGACGAAGTTGAATTAGATGTTGTACCACTTGATATTTCAGGATTTTTTTTGGGTAGTCCTTACCTCTATGATAGAAAAGCCATCTTCTATCACCATGAAAACAAGTACCACTTGTTCAAAAATGGTGTGGAGTATATTGTGAGAGCTCATCTGAAGAAACTAAATCTTTCAATAGTTAATGCAAGGAAAATGAAAAGACGAGTGAATTCAAGCAAGAATTTTGTGCTTCTTATGATTAAACTAAATAATGATATTGATTAGGAAGAATTTTAGGGTTGTGATACAAATTTGAAATCTGATTTGATTGAAGTGGTTAATCAAAATAATGAAATGTTTCAGGAGCCAAAAGGATTGCCTCCCAGGAGGGGAATCCAGCATGAAATATAGTAGCAACAAGATTTTCCTCTTCCTAACATTGGCATGTATAGGATGTCGGTGATGGAGATTATTGAAATCAAAAATAAAATTCAATGGTTTTTGGACAAAGGTATCATCTGAACAAGCACTTCACCATGAAGGTCACCTATTTTGTTGGTGCCAAAGAATGATGGAGCATGGCGCATGTGCGTAGATTTCCATGCATTGAACAAGATTACAGTAAAGAACCATTATCCACTTTCTATAATAGATGATTTACTTGATCAATTGAAATATGAAAAGTATTTTACCAAGTTGGACTTAAGGAGTGGCTACCATCAAATTATAATTGTTGAAGGTTACATTTGGAAGACAACATTCAAAACAAAGCAAGGTTTGTTTGAATTTCTTGCTATGCCTTTTAGTTTATGTAATTCACCTGCTACCTTCATGTGTGTGATGAATGATGTTTTAAGTTAATTTCTTGATGAGTTTGTCATTGTCTACTTATATGATATCTTAATTTTTGGTAAATCACTTGTTGAACATGTTATGCATGTAAGAAAAGTACTTGATGTCTTAAGGAAAGAACAACTATTTTTGAAGATGTCAAAATGTGAGTTCGGTAAAAATTTATTTGGTGTACTTGGGGCATATTTTTGGAGGATGCAAGTTGAGGATAGACCCCTGTAAGGTTGAGGTCATTGTGAATTATCCAATGCCCAATATAGTCACTACGGTAAGAAGTTTTTTGGGAGCAACCGAATATTGGAAGAAGTTTATTGCTAACTTATCTTCTATCGTAGCTCCTTTGCATGCAATGAATAGTGTGAAAAAGGTATTCCAGTGGAGAGGCAAGCAACAAAAAGAATTTGATTCTTTGAAAGAAAATATTATTTCAACCCCAGTACTTGCATTATTAGACTTGAGACAACCCTTTGAGATTCAAACTGATGCAAGCAACTATGCCATGGGTGGAGTCCTTATGAAACATGGTAAGCCCATTTCATTTCATTCAGAAACTTTCAATGGTGCAGTGATTAACTATCCTAATTATGAAAGGAGCTTTATGAATTGGTTCAAAGTGTGAAAAAGTGGAAACACTATTTTATGGGAAGGAAACCATCATACACATGGACCACCAACCATTGCAATACCTGTAATCACAAATTAAGTTGCAATAGTCAAGGGACTTTCGATGGATGGGTTTCTTACAACAATTCCACTTGGTCATTAGGTATAAGAAAGGTATATACGACAAGGTTGTTGATATGCTTTCTAGGCCTATTTTTAGTGCAACTACTTTACTCAAGCATAATTCTTTTCTGTAGGAAAGTTATGTTGAGCAATATGCATTTGATAATGACTTTCAAGATGTTTATGTAAGCTTGAGTCAAGGCAACCAAGTAGAGGAATTTGATTACCATGTACATAATAACTTGTTATACAATTTGGGAAAGCTTTGTATTCCACGAGGGGAGAGAGTGAATGTCATAAGGAAAGCACACAATTCTCTTATTGTTGGAAATTTTGATGTAAGTAAAATAGTGGCACATATTCAAAGGTATTGTGATTGGCCTCGTATGCTTGAAAGTGTGTCACGTTTCATTAAAGGTTGTTCACTATGTGCAATCAATAAGCCTAGCAATAGGATTGTACACACCACTTCCTGTACCTTCACATCCATGGGAGAGTGTTTCTATGGATTTTGTAGGAGGTCTTCCATTGTCAAAAAGAGGTCATGATTATTTGTATGTAGTTGTGGATAGGTTCAACAGGATGTGTATATTAATTCCATGTAAAAATAAAATCATAGCTGAACAAACAAATCACTTATTCTTTCAGCATATTTGGGTTCATTTTGGTTTTCCCACATCCATTGTTAGTGATCAATATGCTTGATTTGTTGGGAATGTTTGGTCAATTTTGTGGGACTTGATGGACACCAAGTTGAAGAAGAGTCCAAACTTTCATCCGCAAACAGATGGTAAAACTGAGGTGGTCAATCAAACAATCATACATCTTCTTTGAGGATATTGTATAAAGCATCCTAAGTTGTGGGATGAAAACTTTCACTACATTCATCATGCTTACAATCGTGCAAAACACTCCTCTACACAAACATCGCCATTTGAGGCATGTGTTGGATACTTTCGTAGATTGCCATTGAATTTCATTTTTGGGAAGAATGTTGATATTGATGGCCATAATGACATAGACAAAGCTAAGAATTTCATAGAATAAAGCCAATTGATACATCAAACCATTCAATATCAACCTAAAAAGATGCAAGGCAAGTACAAAGCAAGGAACGATAAGCATTGTGTAGATCACAAGTTCCAAGTTGGTGACGAAGATTGGCTTCAAATTAGCAAAGAGAGGCTTCAAGGAGAAGGTAAAAAAATGAAACCAATCCCTTATGGTCCTTTCATAATTTTGTAAAAGATTGGTGAAAATTCCTTCAAGTTAAATTTGCCTTCATACATGAAAATTTTCTCTATTGTTAATGTTGAGAACTTGAGGTTGTATGAGCCTCCATTGATTGAAGATCAAGGAGAACAGGTTTAGATTCCTTCTATTGAAGAATTTTCTCCTGAATACCTTGATGAGCTTCAACAAGACACAATTATTGGCAGAAGAACAAGGATGTCAAAATGAGGGAGTGTAGAATACCTTCATGTGGAGCTCAAATGCACAAATCCTTCTAAGGCTAAATGGATTGAGATTGGAAAGGTGAAGGAAATGTAACCTCCTCTGTTGAACAACTAAAAGTGATCTTTTAGGGTCCAAAATATTCCAGTGGGGAGGAGTGATCAGGTGCTCGAAAATCAAAGTTGTTGGATCGGTGTGGAACCTAAACGACCGCGTAGATATCATTGTTCTGAATCTGACGTAACTCGTTTCGCAGAAAAATGACACTATATGCTCCCAAAAACGTGTTCTGTCCACTTTTTCAAACATGCAAATCTAAAAAAAAAAATGTAGGACATCCTAGTCAACAGTCTGTACAACTGACTGGGCATGCCTACGTGGCAGAGTGATTATATAGTTTGACTTGGTCAAGGGTTATCTCCAGCGAATGGTATCGTGCCAAGTGACTCTTGGTTACTGGTTCGAAATGGTGCAATTTTATTGGTGGATTTGATGGCCAACCATACGCTGCCATGTGCCCCAGCCAGGGGTTGTCACGTTGCAGTCTGAGGGCCACCAAAATGTTGGTTCAAGTCTAAGTAGCAACAGTAGGGGTTGAACCTGCGACCACCGAGCACCAAGCACCAAGAGCTACCATCGCACCATCGCCTATGTTCCTTAATACAATATGGATTGAGTTTGGTTTAATGTTATTATAATTTTCACATTGGTGGGAGGGGGCTAGGGTTTAGCCCCAGCCTTGGTCACCACCGGAGGCAGGACCAAAGGTAGGAGGCTAGCCTCGTGCCCCCGATGCCCTGTTATTAACCGTAAATCTTGGCAATAGATGTTAACACTGCATGTGATGACTACTATCAAAACTGCTGGGACTGCCGGTCTTGTTAAACCAAAAACCGTTAATAAACATTTTCCACCAAAAAACTGTTACATGTGACACGGTAACACTAAATTACAATGGTTAGTACTAACCGTGCTACGAAATTATATGAAAAAACATTTTATTATCCATGCTTCATATGGTTTGAAATCCGGTTTATGAGCGTCATTGGGAAACTTGGCGCACCGACAATTTCTCCCAATTTTTGGTGAAATTGGTGCTCAGTTAACTGGATTCCGAGTGGATTTGTAGGATGATGCCGGATTTTGGGGAAAATGTGGAGCGAATAGTGTAGGAACTTAGGGAAGTCATAACTTGATCAATTTTTGGCCAAATTCGATGCAGAAGGAAGCTACACATGAATTTTTGGTCATTCTGGAGTTGATGGAATAGGTTTCAAAGCTATTTGAGCATTGTAAACACATATAATCACACTTTTGAGAATAATAGAAGAGGGCCAAGCCATTGGAAGCTGGACCAGGAAGACGTAGCCCAGGCAGGGTGAACTCCTTCATCATGTGTTGTTGTGTGATTGTTTATAATGATTTTAATGTCTATTAGATGTTTTTTTTTGGTGTTTTATTTTTTAAAATTTTCTCATGAAATTCACATAAAAACTCATAAAACCTCATGTTAAACTTGCAATTAACCACATCATCCTCAAGGAATTTTTTTATATTCTAAATTGGATCTTAGCACAACAAAACTAATATTCCCATTTAGATCAATCACAAAGGAAGGCTTTGCTATCCACCATTGGAGGAATTGATCCCACATATTCTAGCTTGATCACTTTTGATCTTGAAAACCATGTTCCTCGCCTACCACATCAGCTTTCTTTTCTCATACAAGTTTTCCTTATGGGCAAGACTATTCATAGGACTATTGTCGATGAAGGAGCCTCCACATGCATCATGTCCATCTCATGTTGGAAATCCCTTGGCCCTCCTCCTCTCAACTAGTCCCCAAACACTTTGAAAGCCTTTGATGGCATGTGATCTCGACCTTATGATATTTTCAATGCTTTACCTATCCAGTTAGAAGGAAAAAGTGTCATTATGGAAGTATAGGTTGTCGACGCAAACCTCGAATATAACCTTATACTTGGTCGTAGTTGGTATCACATGCTGGTCGTTGTGGTTTCCACTCTATTCCATGTACTTCGCTTCCCCCATCAAGGTAAACTTGTCATGGTGGACCAATCAGCTTTATTTTCCTCTAACACTTCTACTGGTAATGTACGTTATGTTGAAAAATCCATTATACCTTATGAAAGCATAAGAGTGAGTCTTTTCAAATACTCTTCCTTGATGTGAACCTTTTCCCTTCCTCTGCCCAAAATTGCCTCGATTAACATAATCTCATCTAGTAATGACCCTTGGATCATCCCTAGCCCTGATCAGATTGATAGTCTTGGTGACACCATGTTTCTTAGCCCCATTTAACAAGCTCATCAAGCTAACATTTTGGCTTCTATGGATGCATTTGAAACTCATGATAAAGTGATTACATTCCTAGACTTGTATTTGCAAAATACTTGGCTTGGTTCTTTGGATTCTGATGATCCTTTGAATGAGTTTTTACTGATTGACGAAAGCATCGTTGAAGTCATGTATTTCACTGTAACCCCATGGAATGATACCCATCATCATTCCTCCTTTCTTCCTAGCCTTGGAGATATTTCTACTTGTTTGGATTCTTTAGTTTCCCCTGCAACGATTGCTCCCCTTTAGACTCCCATTTAAGTTCACGATGTGTTTTCTGAAGGAATATGGGAAATATCACGACAAACATGCCCATTGACATCTCTGTGAAACCAAGGATAGTAGAAAACATTCACATCGGATCCCCACTCACTCCCTTATACCCAGTTATTATCGTTCACCCATTTTCCAAATGGGGCATTTTTTTCATAACTTGTAACCCTCCCTCGGCTAAGGGACACAGGCACATTATTTTTCCTACAGATTTTTTCACAAATGGGCCAAGTCGATACCTAAATACAATGCCAACGGTAAAATTGTAGCCTTATTTCTATTACTCATGATGCAAATCAGTGGTCTGGGCCCTACAATGGGCTCTACCTGAAGAGTATTATGCTTGATTTTGCATGGATGCTTTGTACATTAGTGCGAAGTCTTTTGATGTGATTGTTTGCATGCTTGCGAACATGTTTTCCCCTGCTTACCATGTGTTCCACTTGGTTTTCATATGTCGAAGAACCCTCTTCCTTATGTCCATTGATGGAGCTTCTCATAGTACACAGAATCTATCTTCCGCTACATGGGCACTTTTTTATCCCAATAATGAGTTAGTGAGTTTGCAAGGTATATGTTTAGGATGCACAACTAAAAATATAGTTGAATATAGTGTAGTCATCATACAGTTGTCAGAAACTATTACTCTCGGTATTAAGGCGTTAGTTTTTAAACTTGATTCACAACTCATTGTATTACAATTAAACAAGCATTATTCCATCAGAAACCTCCAAATTTTAAGGATTTATTTTGCGTGTTCATCTCTTGGAAATAAATTTCGATTACATAAATTATCAACACATTCCAAGACATCTAAATACATTGACAGACACATTGGAAAATCATGTTTTAGATAGACATTTGCAACACATGTAAAAATAAAAACCATGACACAATAGGAACATTAAGATACATCAAGGGAAACATGTATGTATATATATAGAGAGAGAGAGTTTGAAAAAATCTTATTACATCAAAAATCAAAATATGTGTTCTGAGACACATAGCTCCTTGAGCCTAAATAAGTGCAAAAATGAGATCAGGGACATGTCTATCCAGTGACATGGTGCTCATGATAACATGAGACAAATCTAACAACTCAGCCTAACAGCCAGTGTAATATAGCTAACACTCCCATGGTGTGCCTTTGGTACCGGAGTGGTATGTCATCAATAGTCGCATAGTCTATAATGCCTCTAGTCAAGGCATCTAGGTTACACTCCACCTCTACCATAAGTTCAGCTCCCTCGATGTATGGGAAATCCTCAAGCTGATGTGTCACCCTCCTGACTATTGGAGAAACCCCTGGAGGTCTCTCTAGTCCAACATCTGCAGAATATCATAAGTCTCAATCTTAGTTCACATAAATAAAAAAATCAAAACATTTGAAAAACTTAAAAAACATTTCTTTACTTGGGCCATTCCATCGTGTCCCTAATGGAAGTGGGAGATCAGGATCTTTTGTGTATTTTGTCCGTGCATAGGCCCAATCATCTACAATGATCAGTTGTTGCCATAGCCATACGAAAAATGCAAGTGGGAAGTGCATTTGTTGACCACCTCCATGGTGAGGCAACTCTGCCCATCGTGACAAGCTTGGACCCTTGGGTTCAGGAGTGTCCACCTCCACCCATTGATATCTGAACAATGGGAAACGTTCTAGGAAGAACACTACCAAAATCGACCCGTAACCAAATTGTTTCAGCTTCCCTGTCTTGCATTTGGCGAGTTTGTCTTTCATGTTGGCTAGTAGCCCCTCACTCCAATTGAATATGGTAGGGTTTAGGCATTCCACTTCATACTGAAGGTAAGACTTTCTCGCCTTGTGGATATCTTATACCCTGGCAACAAGAGCTATAATAAATAGAAAAATTCTCAATGGAATCTCCCTGACATCCTTGATGTTGATTTTCCCGCTTTTGGTTTTGTGAGAACCATGGGCACAATGCCTAGAAATCAGCATATTCATGCTCTCTCCTCCTATATGTGCACCCGATAACTGAACTCATTGTCACCTATTGGAAAACCCATTAGTGAAGTATTTGTCTGATACTTCTATTTCCAACTCCTGGTATCCTATCATAAACATTTGGAAATCAATGGGTATTTTTTGAATTTGATTGAAAAAAATTATGAATCGGTGCTAGCGTGTATATTTATGAATTTTCCCACACTATCATCACGTTGGTCCTTTGGAGCTGAGGGAAAACAACGTGGTCCCGATGGGTAAATCCCCTGCTAGCCGCCCACAAGCCCTATTTTCTTCAATCCTTCCTAGACACCTACTCGATGGATGAAAACACTTAAAAATACCATTGAAATGCAGAGGAAGGACATATATCTCACCTATGATTGACAGCTCATCGAATGGCACCCTGGTTTGATCACACTCCCCGCCTAAATATTGGGGTAATTTTGGGTAAAAATCCAAATTCACAAGTTACAAATGGCAATTTTATTTTTACTTTTTGAGTTTATATAAAATTTTTAAAGTACTTTTACCATTTAAAATGTATTTTTACCTATATTACTATATATTTCTCAAACTGGGCAACGTTTGTTCACATGTGAAACAACAGGTGGTTACAAATTGGTAACAATAGTTGATTTTGGGTAAACTGACGAATTTTGTTTTATCAATTTTTCGGACTCCTGAAAAATAAATGAAAAAGGAACCCCCTCTGGAGTCATCTTTCAACTCTTTTCTGACACTCAAAAAATGAAAAAATATTTCCAAGCACTTTCATTTTTTAGCTCATTAAAGTAAATGAAATGTCATCTACTCAATTAAATTTTAACCCTTTTCCGGACCGAGATAGACTAATTACGAAAAAGGAATACCTTAGTCAAATATGACTAAGAGGTTCTCTTGGATATTTTTTTCTACATTTTCCAGTTCAAGAGACTATTTACGAAAAGGGACATTTGGAGTTTTCTTTTCCACTTCTTTTTCAAACTCTCTAAACATGAAAAATATGTCGAGTTACCACTACGACAGACTCGTAAGACTTAAAGGACAAAGGACTTGTCACCATAACGAGACCGAGTTAATCCTTCCTAGGGATCGTTAAAATTACTAGGATGGATTCATCCAAAGGGTGGAATTGTACACTAAGCATATGGTATCCTATTCAAGCTTGCGATCCAAAATAAAGAGGTACTCACTAGAAATAGTGTGGGAAAATGGAAGGAAACACATATCCTGTATTTTTTCTGAAAAGGCAGTATGTCGCTCTTGAACATGAAACTTTCCTGTCTCATGTTGGGTTTGGTACATCCTCACTTTGTCACTTGCCTTCCTAGGTTTTGGAAATCCATTTCCCTCTCATTCAATTATATCATATTGTCATCATGATATTTGATCCCATTTTGAGTCAAATGCTGCCAAATTCTGGGGTCATGTCGCCGATATGTTCAAGAGAATTCCCTGTCTGCAAACTCAAACCACTTATACCTTGTATGACCTTCTCTAGATCAATACTGAATCTCTCTTATCAACTCTGTAAATCCTATGTTTCATGTCGATGATGTGGGAAACATTGTGGCCCTCCTTCGACAGATCACTTCTTGTTGACTACAACCCATTATCTAGCAAGATGATCTAGGAAATCACTTTCAATACCTTATATCTTTCATGCCTCAGTGTAAGGTTCTTCACATTCGACAATAGGCTCACATCATTGGCCTTCGATCGAATGATTCAACGAGTGTTTGAATTCATCCCCATTTTTCACACTTGTAGATTGTGTTGTTGTACCTTGAGATCCAATGTCATCATTGGTCATTTCTCTCATGCATGTTAACAATTTACATCATTGACGGGTAATTAGGTAGTTTCTACCATGTTTGACTTCAACACATCTATTCACATGGCCATATTCACACCGTGGATGGGTCGAGATAGAGGCGAAGACCCTGGATTTAATTCTATAAATCCAGGCTACGTGGAGTTATTCATGATTGTAGACATGATACTTTCTAGTTGAATGGATGTGCCCATGTTGTGGATTCATGTATTCATATATTCATGATCCTTTTTAGTTGGATGGTTGCGTCCATGCCATGAATCCATGTATTGTTAGATGCCTGCTCAGAGATGTATTGTTAGGCATACTTACATTAGAGATGTCATATGTATTTTATCATGTTTGATTCGTAGGTCTCCTAATGATGGTTCTCTAAAGTCCTTTCCTTTGCTTGTAAATCACTTAAGCCATCACTCCCTATTATGACTTCATTCTTTAGGGGGCATCTGTTATAAAATATTTTTTCACACTCCACTTTGTGTCTTCATACCACCAGTGTCGCAAAATATGTTCTCCATGAAACATGTCTAGAACATCCCTGAAGAAGTGGAAGAATACATGATTTAAAAATATTTTGAAAATCTTGTCAAATACCTTGTTTTACAAGCCCAGTGTGTTTTTCACTACTAATTACCCACACTTATCACCTTTTGCAAAACATGTGTCTAGTGCTAGCAGTGTGACCTTTTTCAGGAAAATTCATGCTGGCCTTCTTCAGGATTTTTACCCAAAAATGGAGGAGAAGATTCCCTTACTAGAAGCCTCGAGAAAGGCTATGTGGTTTTACGTTGTTGATGATAGGAATGAGATATCCCATTCATGGCCATGGATCCTCTTTCCATGGATCTTTCCCTTAAGATTTGGAACTCCTCCGACCTTATATGGATCCTCAAATGCTTATCCTTCCCTATAAATGAAATCCCTACCATCCACTAATGGTTGGTTTCCATCCTATGAGCTAAAGCATGCCCAATTGTTGCCCATTTGTGAATAAGGAAGTTGTTTGAAGATTTGAGGCTAGGAGTTGGAGTCTCACCTGAAGGAGGCATCTAACATCAAGGCTTTTGGTTGTATTACACCCTTTACAATTCTATTAATGATACATTATGTGTTTCCTTTCCATAAATGTGTTAATGATTGTCTATTTATTCTGGTGTTCCTTGATCTACTACATAGCTTATATTAGAGATTTTTATGTTTCATATATGTTTTTTGTATCCACTTGTTCTTCCTTGCAGGCATTTATCTTCAACAACAGAGAGGAGATCGTGAAAGTGGAAGTGAAAGAAGCAAGGTTGACACCAAGGCAAGCATTAGCATTGGAAAGAGGTAGGAAATCTATCCTCCTTTGTGTTTTCTAGGATAAGTTAGGAAATGTTGCATATATTTGTCTTTTTTGTTGCTAGATCCTCCCATTAGGACTAGAGGGATCATTTATGTATTAAGAAAGGATTGCCTACACAAGAAACATACATCAAAGAATCAATTTCTAGTTTTTTGACAGTTTTGAGTAGAGCTCTCCTTTCATTCTCTCTTTCTATCATACTCTTGCACACTTAGAGAATGCTTGGAGAACTCTAGCATTCACTTGGATTTGGAGAAAGCAAGTAAGGAAAGCAAGGAAGTGGAAGGAGATAGTAGGATGAACAACTACAACGAGCTTTCTTTGCAGGTAATAGGTTTCACGTGTGATCTCCTTGCTAGTTTTTGGATGCATGGTATATGCACGTGGTTCCTTGGTTATGTTTTGTCATCAGAATGGAGATTTTATTGGATTGACAGTGGTTTCAACCTTGCCTTGCCATTTCCTAGATAGGCATGGTGTTGTGGGTTTTCCAATTGTTTTTCTGATTCGTTCTCAGGTTCCATATGGTTGTTGTCTGGAACAAATTCTCTGTTGTCTTATGGGTTGAGTTACTAGTCCCTAGATCCACAGGTTGGAACGAACACTCTGGAGCCCTAATTTAGTTGTGGGTTGAGTTACTAGTTCATGGAGCCCTAGAAAACTTGGGTAGAGACCGATATGATTGATGTTAGTGATTTCTAAATCATAGAGGTGAAATCAATATGGTTGGGGTTTGAGGTGGTTTGGCCTCCAGAATCCCTGTTTGGTTTTATTTGGTTTAACCTTTATGATCCCACATTTATGCTTGGTATATGGTGTGGGGTGATTGGCTGAAAGAGAGATTTGGTTCAGCCCAATCTATGGTCAAGTAGTACATGGAAGTCCCTGATTTGGTTGGAATTTTCATATGTTAATATGAGTTTTTTATATATTTATTGTGATCTATGAGCACTTGTATTGGTTATCATGTTGACATTATGGATGATTTTTCATAGTTTCTAATGATCCAGGTGGAATAATCAGGTACAGGTACAAGAGGCTTGAGTACAAGGCTCAAAAATCAAAGTGTTCAAAAGATTCTCGAACCAGGTTTAAGTTGTAGATCTCGTAATTCTGAATCCAACGACGCAGACGGCACTCAATTCTGAGTCCATATGAAGAAGTTATAAGCGGTCAAAGTTCCAGGTTGACTTGGTGACTGGGTAGCCTTAAAGAGGACACAAATTGGACTTTTTCCGGCCACCGGATTCCGGCAAGCTCAAGCCAGATTCCGGGCAAAATTGTGGCCTGGTTAATTGCACTCCTTCGGTCCAAAACCGAATTTTTCAAAACGCATAAGCTTGTTTTAATAACAAAAAATTATTTAAAAAAAAGGGGGTGGGGGCCGTGACCCCCGCCACCCCCGTCAGCATATGTGGCACCATATATAAATGGGCCGGCGGGAATCGAACCCACCCGGCCACGTGGGTCGGCCCGCTCCACGGGCGGCCCAACTTAAAACACACCAACCATATTAAATGGTGCCAATGGGAGTCAAGGGAGCGAGCCGCCCAATGCGGGCCCGACAGATTACGGCAGGTTTAAAAAACAAACGCGCCGTTAAAAATATATATATGCGAGTTAAAATATAATGCGGTTAAAACAAAAATCAAACGTTCGGCCTTTTAATGGAGGGGTCGGGATTTGACCACCCGACCTCCTCCCAAACAAAGTGGATCCTTAACCATTATGCCAACGGTTGCTTTGTAAAATTTGCTCGTGATTTTTTATTTAAACTCGTCCTTTTACAAGTGTGCCCAGGCCATGTGGGAGCAGAGCGCGCACGGAATTTGAGTTTAATATTTTTTTAATTGCAGACTAGTGCGCCCAGGAAATGGAGCAGCGCACACGGAATCCAAGGAGATGCACGGATTTCCAGTTTTAATATTTTTTTTATTGCAGGTGCATGTGGAACCATGAGCCAGAAAAGAGGCAGGCGGAACCCTGATTGAGGCCAATTTTCAGGAGGGCGAAATTTTGACTTTGTCCAAATGGGACAAATCTTATGTCGTTTCAGCACTACTCGACGCCAAGAGTCTGATGGCGTGCTCAGTTTCTGCATCTGAGTTTTCAATTTTTCAGCCACTTTTGGAAGTGGGTTATGCCGGTGTCAGATTTGCACATGTGAGCAGTCGTTTTCACCTTTCTCGACGCCACAAGATTGATGGTGCTTTCAGATTCAGCTGCAAAGCAGTTTAGCCTTCAGCAAATGGCAGCATGAGGTATATGATGTGTATTCCATGTACTTCTTCATTTATTTCTCTTTGAGATGCATTATGTCTTGCAGATCCTGGTTGATACATGAGTTGTGGGATCTTGCTTTGTGTTGTTATTGATGTACTTTCAACTATGGATTTGTGTCATGTATGAGTCCCTTTTATTCCACATTGGCGGGATGCTCTTATTTTCTATGTGTATTGTTGAGATCCCTTGTTTGCCAGGATTGGCGGGATACTCTTATTTGCTACATGTCAGCTATGGGCATACTGATAGGAGTCTTTCTTTATGTATGAGAGTTCTGCAGTAGAACATCTCTTAAAGAAGTTAAGCCACTCCTGCATGAGGGAAATTTTTCCTTGTATGTCATAGGGAAACACATCCATGTACATCTCTTCTTACAACACATAATGCAGCGGCCTACACCATCTTGACACTGAGGCCCGGAGATGTAGTCCCTCCTGGACGAACTCCGTCATCAAACAACGTGTTCTCATGATTGATGATCTTGTTCATTTATGTTCCTATTATTTACAGCTACAATTGTTCATTTCAGTTCTTTAACGTCTTTAATTAAATGCAATTCTATTTATCAGCCGAATTAAAAGGTCTTGGTTAAGGGGTATCAAGATTTTACCCTGGATCAAGTGGTATCGGAGCAGGTATTCTTGCTGATTGGATTGCAGGGCGTGAACATTGGAAGTTTGCTGAGTTGAGCCATGGAAAGTGTCAAGGACATGTATGAAACCATGCTCAGGGTGTCCGAGAAAGCAGACATACTATACGAGGCTTACGAAAAACACGCAGCAGAGAACGAAGAATTGAAGACCCTCCTACACAAAGAAAAGGAGGAAAAACAACAGTTGCAGCTTCAGTTGCAAGCCACAACAGAAGCGTGGGATGATTGGAAGCGCAAAAATGAAATTCTGCAAGCAGATCATGATGCCTTGAAGGCATTACTACATGAAGAGAAGGAGGAGAAGCAGCATTTGCAGCTTCAGTTGCAGGCCACGACAGAGGCGTGGGAAGATTTGAAACGCAACAACGAAACTCTTCAGAGAGATCATGATGTCTTAAAAGCATTCCTACAGAAAGAGAAGGATGAGATGCAGCAGATGCAGCTTCAGCTACAAGCCGTGTCAGAGGCAGTGACATAAGTGAAGCGCGACGAAGGCTTACAACAGCTTTCTTCATCTGTTTCGCAATCAACACCTAAGGTAAACAGTGTTGATTTTTCTTCAGTTTCTTCACATGATGTCATTTCAGTTGGAAGTGTGGAGATAACAATCACAGGTACCGGCATGAGGCTCCTCACTAAAATGGGGTACAGAGGAGGAGGACTTGGCATTCGTGGCCAAGGCATCACCGAACCATTGGAGGTTGTGCAATGACCTCGTTATGCAGGTTTGGGGTACATTGACAAAGGATGTTCGAAGGACATCAAAGGCAAACAGATAATGATGAACTCTCCAAGGAAGAGGAATGATAGGGACACTTCGCCATCATTCCACGGCAGTGAACGTTGCAGTGAAGGAACCAAGGCGAGCTCCCATCATCATGATGGCACCGGAGACCACCCCAGAAGGTATACTAAGTCTCATTATTCCAGAGTGCATTTTGATTACAAGAATGTCGATAACCATGGTCGTAAAATATGGCATCGTAAAACTTGTTATTTTTGTGGTTTAAATAACCATGTGATTTCTAAGTGCTGGAAAAGGATGGCAGCACAAAGAAGGAAGAGGCACGAAAGGCCTTCTCCCCAACAGGAAAAGAAATCAGTTAAGCAGGTTTGGAGGAAAAAGAACTTTTGCACCCATTGCGACCGAAGTGGCCACCAAAGAGCCACATGCTGGAAACTTCATCCAGAGCAGCGCCGTACAGCCAAAGAGCCCGTGCATACACAAGTCGAAAGAGCTGATCGACAAGCAAGTTCGCCACAGGGAAATGATCCACTTGTTTTAATAAATGAGAAGTGGTTCTTCTAGATTGTTTTTTCTAGAGATGTTAAGCTTGTCATGGCCATGCTTGTAAGTCATTTGTCGCATTTTTATTATGAAAGTGATGATGTGTTTCCATCACTCGTTTAAGCGACCATGACATTTTTTTTTTTGGCCTTGTTTTATAAGCCGTGTGTTGAATCTCTTTCATGTAAAAGTGATGATTGTTGCCATCACTTTGAGATGCGACGATTATGTTTTGGTCATGTTGTATGAGTCATCTGATGCATTTCTTTCATGTAAAAGTGATGAGGATTTTTGCCATCACTTCGAAATGCGACGATGAGGTCTGGTCTTGTAATTTTGTTGATGTATGATTTCCATTTTGCTGTAAGCTTGACCACCGAGTACATGTTATAAACTCGTGGCAAGTATGGAAATATCTGGGTCATTATTGGTCACATTGAGAATGTAATGTTCATTGCAGCTTTGGGCAGGTGTTGGCATTCCGATTCCGAAGGACAGAAGTGAAAGAGTCTTTAAGGGATGCACCTTTTCAGACATTTGCATTTCAGCATTTGCAGGTGTTGGCTTTGCATCTTGACTCTGAGGTACGTAAGGTGAAGGAGTCTTCAAGGGATGTGCCTTTTCAGACATTTTCATTTCAGCAGTTGCAGGTGTTGGCTTTGCATCTCGATTCCGAAGTACGTGAGGTGAAGGAGTCTTCATGGGATGTGCCTTTTCAGACATTTGCATTTCAGTAGTTGCAGGTGTTGGCTTTGCATCTCGATTCTGAAGTACATGAGGTGAAGGAGTCTTCATGGGATGTGCCTTTTCAGACATTTGCATTTCAACAGTTGCAGGTGTTGGCTTTGCATCTTGATTCTGAAGTACGTAAGGTGAAGGAGTCTTCAAGGGATGTGCCTTTTCAGACATCACATTGTAGCAGTTGTACATGATGGCTTTGCATCTTGATTCCGAAGTATGCCAGGTGAAGGAGTCATGTGGGGATGCGCCTTTCAACGACAGTTGATGATACGTAAGCTTGATGCTTTTGGAGGACCAAAAGCTCCTTAGTGGGGAGGATTGATCTAGGTGGATTAATCAGGTACAGGTACAAATGGCTTGAGTACAAGGCTCAGAAATCAAAGTGTTTAGATTTCTTTCAAATGAATTTCAAGTTGTAGATGTAATTCTAAATCCAACGGCGCAGACGGCACTCAATTCCGAGTCCGTATGAAGAAGTTATAAGCGGTCAAAGTTCCAGGTTGACTTGGTGACTGGGCAACCTTAAAGAGGACACAAATTGGAATTTTTCCGGCCACCAGATTCCGGCAAGCTCAGGCCATATTCCGGGCGAAATTGTGGCCTGGTTAATTGCACTCCTTCGGTCCAAAACCGAATTTTTCAAAACGCATAAGTTTGTTTTAATAACAAAAATTTATTTAAAAAAAAGGGGGGTGGGGGCCGTGACCCCCGCCACCCCCGTCGGCATATGTGGCACCATATATAAATGGGCCGGCGGGAATCGAACCCGCCCGGCCACGTGGGCCGGCCCGCTCCACGGGCGGCCCAACTTAAAACAACCAACATAGCAATTTAAAACAACGGTTGTTAACCACCGCCATTTGGCACAGTTCCGTATGGGCGGGTCGCCCAACATGGGTCCGGCCCCCCCATCAAATCAAACAAATTTTTTTTAATATAAAAAAACAGTTCAACAATTCGACCTTTTAATGGAGGGGTCGGGATTTGACCACCCGACCTCCTCCCAAACAAAGTGGATCCTTAACCATTATGCCAACGGTTGCTTTGTAAAATCCACTCGTGATTTTTTATTTAAACTCGTCCTTTTACAAGTGCGCCCAGGCCATGGAGGAGCGGGAGAGCGCGCATGGATTTCAGAGTTATGATTTTTTAATTGCAGGTGCAGTGGAACCATGAGCCCAGAAAGAGGCAGGGGGAACCCTGATTGAGGCCAACTTTGAGGAGGGCGAAATTTTGACTTTGTCCAAATAGGACAAATTTTATGTCGTTTCAGCACTACTCAGCGCCACGAGTCCGATGGCGTGCTCAGTTTCTGCATCTGAGTTTTCGATTTTCCAGACACTTTTGGAAGTGGACTATGCCGGTGTCAGATTTTTGCATGTGAGCAGTCATTTTCACCTCTCTCGACGCCACAAGATTGATGGTGTTTTCAGATTCAGCCGCAAAGCTACTCAGCCTTCAGCAAATGGCAGCATGAGGTATATGATGTGTATTCCATGTACTTCTTCATTTATTTCTCTTTGAGATGCATTATGTCTTGCAGATCCCGGTTGATACATGAGTCATGGGATCTTGCTTTGTGTTGTTATTGATGTACTTTCAGCTATGGATTTGTGTCATGTATGAGTCCCTTTTATGCCACATTGGCGGGATGCTCTTATTTGCTATGTGTATTGTTGAGATCCCTTGTTTGCCAGGATTGGCGGGATACTCTTATTTGCTACATGTCAGCTATGGGCATACTGATAGGAGTCTTTATTTATGTATGAGAGTTCTGCAGTAGAACATCTCTTAAAGAAGTTAAGCCACTCCTGCGTGAGGGAAATTTTTCCTTGTATGTCATAGGGAAACACATCCATGTACATCTCTTCTTACAACACATAATGCAGCGGCCTACACCATCTTGACACCGAGGCCCGGAGATGTAGTCCCTCCTGGACGAACTCCGTCATCAAACAACGTGTTCTCATGATTGTTGATCTTGTTCATTTATGTTCCTCTTATTTATAGCTACAATTGTTCATTTTAGCTCTTTAACGTCTTTAATTAAATGCAATTCTATTTATCAGCCGAATTAAAAGGTCTTGGTTAAGGGGTATCAAGATTTTACCCTAGATCATCTAAGCTGGTTATATGCATGGTTTTTATGATGTGCTCTTACTAAGGATCTCTCGCATGATTTGTTAAGTTACTGGATGGTTGATGAATGCATGGACTAACATGTGTTATCACAACTAGTTAGAGAGGGCTTGGATCCTTCTTGGTGATGCTCAAATGAAATTTAGAAGTGTATGATCAAATATGCATTCATGACCTATAGCTTATATGTTTATCACATGTTTTATGACATTTCTATCATGGACTAGGCATGGTTAGGTCAAGTTCTTATTCAAGTTTTGAATGGTTAGCATTGTTAGCATCTTTTTTATGTTTTTGGAAAGTTACAAGCAGTGACCTGGAGGCTAACCTAGAAAAGTGGCTCAAATATTGGAACCGTTGGCACAAAACTTGAGTTTTTGGGTCATAACCGCATGTAAGTAGGCTTATGAGTGTGTTTATAGCCTCATAACCACATGCATGAAGTGTCAAGGGTGCGCTTATGGAGTTAAGTTAGTGAAAAAAGGATTCCAGCTCAGGGTTTGATCACCTGGGGTGGTTATCTGGCTCTTGAGTGGTCTATAGTCCCTGGGGATGACAGGAAGTTTTTATTTGTAGGCCCCACTTCCATCAATGGAACTTGGAGGTCAGATCATGTCATAGTAGCACTCATCGCATGTTTACCCTAGGGATCTTGCAAAAGTGGGTAAATGTGGGAGAGGTAGTTACAATTATTGCTAGTATGACCATAATAAACTGTGAAAATTGTTAGAGTTATGCCTTCTTAATCCCAAAAAATACCTTCACAACCAGATTGACCTAGGTTTCCCTAGGAAAAACCAAAAAAATGAAGTTTTTAAAATCTTTTAGGAGGAGGGGAGAAGAAGGATGCAAACAATATCATCTAATTGGGATCCTTGGATGGTGGAAAGATGATTAGTGAGGGAGAAAGATCAAAATAAGGGGGAAAAAATATAATTAGTGATTCTAGCCTCCTAAGTGAAGACCATCTAGTCCTCATGGGTCCATGTTTTGCTGAGCACTGTCTCCCATAGATGTTTCTTTACTTCCAACAAGAAAAATTCTTCTTTCGATGATTTTTGCTTGAAAATTATTTTATTCCTTTCTTTCCAGTGTTTCCACAACAAAAAACCTATGGTCAACATCTAGGCTCTATTTACTACAAGAATATTGAATGTGTTTGGGTACCACGATGCTAAAAATTCAATAAGATTGTCAACGTTTCGATTGGAGTACCTGTAGAGGCCTAATAGCTTATCCCAGAGATGAGTCACAAAGGAACATACATTCATTAATTCCTCATCATTCCAACAAATAAAACATAGCGATAGACCCAAGAAACCTTTCCTCCTAACATGCTCCCAAGTAAGGATTCGTCGATGGCTTAACAACCAAAGAAAGTAGGCTACTTTAGGCCAAAGACCATATTTATAGATTTTCCTGCATAAAATATCTCTGTGAAGGCTTTGATGTCCAGTTAAAACATAATACATTTCCTTTATGGTGAACATGCCTTTTATTTGATACCCCCATCTATGTTTGTCCTAATCATTAGAGAAAGTTATCTTTTGATGTTGCAATTCACTAGATAAAATACGCCAAGAGAAGAGCATTAAATGAGACAACCAATCCTTAATTGTTTTCCATTCCCTCTAAGGTTAGGAGCCTTGTAGTGGTTTCCAGAAATATGCTGACATGAGTCACTAGTATAAGTTTCTACATTTTAGAACTCTCTTCGGCTCCCCAATCTAGGCATTTATTTCTAGGCATCCTTTCGAAAGAGAGCACACCTACCATCTTTGATTTCCCATAAATCATGTTGTTGGATCAACCTATAATTAGCCAAGGGGAAATGCCAAATGGAAGAGCCAAGAGGGTAATTTGTTTTCCAAATTTCCTCCACTAAAGAAGAAGAGTGTCCATAATTTTGATCCCAAACATCTTTCCATAGTTTGAGACACTCTGGAGCCATCACCAACATAATTTAGCACCTAATTACTTTTTTAATATTTCTAGATCTATAAGTTCGAGAACCCCTATTAGCTTAGGGAGGAATACTTTATCTCAACCTATAAGTGACCTCTTCTGCTCTTTCTTTGCCCCTCTCCACAAGAAATTTCTAAAAATGGAGATGATAGCTTTGAAGACCGTCCTAGGTATATCCAAAGTTGATAATTTGTAAATCAACATGGATTGTAATACAAATTTGAGGAGGACAATTTGACCTACTAAATTCATAGAATGAAACACCCAACCATTCAACTTATTGGTTAGCTTTTGAGTAAGACTCCGCCAACACGCCAAGCACAAAGAATTGACAGTCAAGGGAACTCCCAAATATTTAGATGGAAGGGAGCCATTTTTGAAGTCCAATAGGTGATCTAGATTTCGCTAGATAGGTATATTGGTGTTGAAGAAGTAAATATTAGATTTATCACCATTTATTAGGGTACCAGAAGCTTCCATAAAGATGTTCAAGATAGATTTCAAAGCATCGGCTTCTTGAACCATAGAAAGAGAAAATAGCATAATGTCATCCTAAAATTATTGATGGGTGATATTTAGGTCATTACCAAATAAACAAAGGATTTTAAGAGTTTCCCACTAACCAACAACTTTAAGAAACCTACCCATCCCCTCAATAACTAAAATAAAGAGGAAAAATGATATAGGGTCACCTTGATCAAGCCCCTTAGAAGGATCTGTTAGAGTAGGTCTTTACATCCCTCCGTCAGAGATCATTTCTCTTATTTCATTTCAATTTTTTTAGGTGTCTCATTCCGCTCATTCATCTGCATTCCATTAGGGGCATGCCATCATCTGACGGAAGGGTATCTTCACTAGTTTCCCTCATGTTTGTACCTGTTGGGTTGGTCAAAATTTATCAAAATTCATTAAAGTTGATTTCAGTCATTTACAATCATAGATGGTCTTGTGGTCAAAAAAGGGTCTTTCAGTCACTAGGTCTAGGGTCTGGTCTTCAGAATTTCAAATAATGCCCGCAGGCCATGAGGATGTCTTCAATAAGTTTTCATTTCAAGATTTTCATCATTAACAATGCTCAAGGATGTTTCTTCTTCAAAACTTTGTTTTGAAGAATAAATCGTCAAATTAATTGTTTGTAATAAATATGTATTTTTACAGTTTTCCGCCATGAAGTACTTCAAATGCAGCCTCTGGTCATCCTTTGTCGAAGTCCAAATGCCACCATCCCTGCAAAAAATCAACGAAGAAGCCATCATTTCGAGCCAAAAAATGAAAAAGGAAACTTGAAGAACAGAGTTGTATTAAAAGTGAAGAAATGCCAATTTTGAAACATTACAAAAGTGGGTCTTTACAAAGAGAAAATCAAAGCCATGACTTTATAAAGATATTTTCATTGTTTGAAAAGCCATTTGCATCCAAGACATCAAAGAAAGTCAAAATTTAGTGGTGAGAGGGCGAAGCTGTCATTTTGGAGCCAAGACTGCGGGTAATTGTCTGCGCGGCGCATTGGGTAAGAGCGCGACGCCCATAGGCTACGCGACGCACTGGGCCTCCTGCCACAGTGCATTTTTCCACTGGCGCGGCGCATCCATGGAGCGTGGCGCACTGGGCTTGTGCGCGGCGCAGAGAGCCTTAAAGAAAAAAATTCATCACGGCTCCATAAACAATCAAATCGATTCAACTCATTTTCTCCAAGTAAGTTTGACAACGCTTGTTCAGTGATTTTAGTCATGTGTGGTGTTGTTTGGAGGCAAAGACATTAAAGTTTTGGTTGGTGAAAAACAAACCCTATTTCCATATCAAAATTTTCTCCCTTAGGGTTTGAAATGAAGTGTTGAAATTTGACTATTGGTGCTAAACACTCCCACTCCATTGTTCATTCGTGTTCCCATCACTGTCATATTGTTATCACAGTCCTTTCCTCTTCCCTCTGTCCCAAAACAATCATATCCCTTGTACCCATTTTCCCTATCATCCCCTATCACTATCACTCTCCCATATCATTTTCAAAGAGTCCCTAATTCTCAAAATTCCTAAACCCCACATCCCTAAACACAGTCAAGTGACTGTTAACACATTTCAAATCTCACTTGACAAACTCCACAGTCCACTTATACCTATTGTCCCATATTCCTCACAGTACCTTATTTCCCTTTGGCACATTTGGCATTGAAAAAAAAGACACCAAGTCTTCATTTCTCATTTTCAACCAATCAAACATACACTTCTCATACACATTGCAAACACCATGACGGACACAGATTCATCATATGAACAAGACAGTGACTGAACTGCATGCACCAAGAGGCCACTGAAGCGTCAAAAAAAGCAAGATCCACTCCAATTCTTGGCCGAAGCTTCTTTGGCTGAGCATGACACATGATGGGGGACCTTCACTCCAAATTTCAGCAAATTTGGAGAAAATTTTGTCATTTTTGAAATTTTGGTTGCAAAACAGGTTTTTCTGCCCAACGCGTCGCGCCACTCGACGCGCGCTTATGCTTGGAACATATTCTGGAGGAAAACTTGATGTTTTTGGGTTTTTATGATAAATTATGCATGCTCAGGAATGGCTGAGAGATTTCATCAAGTTCTGGGTGGTCTTAAGGGTCAAAAACACTCCAAAAATGGCCTTTCTGCCACTTTTTGCACCAGCAGGAACCAGTCTTGGGAGATTGAAGTTTTGGAGGGGAAAATGAACTCCAAATTGAAAAATTCCACTTGGGTTGGATAGTAGACAGACAGGGATTTCTAACGAGCTATCATGAGCTCAATTTGGACTTTGGTAAGTGCCTCAAAAAAAGGCTCAAAGTGGCGCGACACATTGAGTTTTTGGGCGCGACGCATAGAGAAATTTAGCCTCATTTTGACTCTTCAGCTCAGAAATTCGCCCAGTTTTGACTAGTTTCACTTTTTGATGTAACTATTGATCTATCTTGATGTAATTTGATGACTATGAAATAATTTTGGCTCATATTTACTTGTTCTAGAGGATTCATTCACTAAAAAGTGAAAAGTAAGTGAATGGATCAGTTTCCTAGCATATAGAGGCAAGTTGTTTGGCTACCTAGATTTCAGTTCCATCTTTAGAATTGGTTGAAACAGCTCCTAGAAGGATGAGCTTGACCCCTAGAGTCATGGGAAGGGGTTAGGATGGTCTATATATTGTATTTTCTGAGACATTTTCAGGGTTGGACTCTTGGGAAAAGTTTGGCACCTCATTGTATATTCATTTCAGCTTTTTGGCAAAGGAAAGACCAGAGTTTTGCAGCACTTGTTGGGATCCTTGTGGCTCTGAGTTTTGATGATGTTTATATCCATGTATCTATAAGTTTCATTAATTTTATATGTATGCCATTTCCCTTCTCTTTGCTTCTGAATTAAACAAATGAGTAACTAAGGTAGAATTCATTAGTTTGCTGGTGCTCTACCTTAAACTTTTGTTTAGTTTTATATGTTTTCCTCCATTTGAAGAGGATCCTTGCACCTTCTTGCCCTCTTCAGCTCTTCAGCAGTATTTTCTATCCATTCATTGAATCTAAGACATCAAATTCATTTCCTTCCCTGCCCCAACTTGAACTCTGCAAGAATTTGGCCTCATCTCCAAGCCCAAAACTGCCTTTTCCTTTTTCCAACAAAAAAACCCCAAAAAATCATTCCAAACTCCTTGATTAATATACCTAGCCTAAAATTAGCACTCATTTCAGTCATCTCAAGGCCTATTGATACATTTTTACTGAGATTGACCCGGAGAGAGCCCTCTCCTGTTCTGGTAGGGCTAGCTACCAGGCTGAGTGTGGTTTGGTGTTACCCTGAATCCCGCCTTCCTTTAGCCTAAGGTGGATTTGGGCTATAACATAATGGCGACCATACTAGGGAGAAAATGGTTTGCTTGTTGGTGTTATTTGTTTCATAAGCTACAGACAGAGCCTGAAGTTATGCTAGGTAGCCTTCGAAACGCTTTTGCTTTGCATTAGCAGAAGTAGATAAACGCTGCTTCAGTCAATCTCCGGTCTAGCTTGTGACGTGACACTTGACTTGTAGATTGTCTTGCCCCAGTACATGTATCAAGTTCAGATCTGATGGTTGATGGTGGACAACGATCAGACATAAGAAGGCTGAAATCATTCACCTAGTGACTCCAACTCAATATAGAGACTCCACTGGAGGACTAAATCTTTCTCTGCGAAAATGGAAGGATCGTACACTAAGTTCAGGTATCCAAAGTGGAATGGTGTTCAGGATCTAGTCTGCTTTCTTGTAAATTACTTCTTTGCTGTTCTTGAAGCTGTCCTCAAAGTTTTTCAGAATTTGTTGTATGATAAAGATGATCAAAATCTTCACTCGACCTATTAAAAAAGTGTAAATACTGAGTTTCCCTTTGATCCTGGCCTCCTTACTTTTCCCACATATTATGTTGACTCTCTTCAGAGTGATGAGCCTAAAGAAAACAAAATTGATCTCGTAGCTCTTGTATATACTCCTACACCTTATATAGTCCCAGATAAGTATAAACCTCTTGTTTTACCTTATGTTCTTCATGCTTTCCCTAAAAATTATGACCTATATCTACCAAGATTTGACGGTGAATGTAACAATGTCAACATTGAGCAACATGTGCAGAATATTGAGACTTTTCTAGACCTTTTTGAAGTTGATGACGAAGATGTTAGTATTAGGCTTTTTGCTCTTTCTTTTCAAGGCCAAGTAAAGAGTTGGTTCAAAGCCTTGCCTGATGCGAGCATCTTAGATTTCCAACAGTTCGTCGAAGTTTTCCTCAATAGGTGGGTGATTAGACAGAACCTTTTCTTGATTATAGAAGAGTATAACCAGCTGAAAAGACTGCCAGGGGAGATAGTACAACAATTTTCTGCCAGATTTAACCAAGTATATTTTTCGATGCCAGCTGATATAAGACCTTCTCCTAGATCTGCTCTCTTGCACTACTCGGGTGCCTTTGATCCGGAAATGGAGTTTCAGTCGAGAGAAAGGAATATTGCAACACTTCAAGAGATGCAGAATAGTGCAGTGAATGTAGAGGCTCATTTGCTGATCCGAAGGGCAAGGTTGAAGGAAGAAGAGATGAAAAACATAGATTCGGAGAAATCGACATCTCTAGAGGTAAAGCTTGACATGTTGGTAGGTGCAGTAGGAGAGATGATGCAAAGGAACACCACAAGGAATGAGTATAATGTTCAAGCCCATGGCTCGCTGATTGAAGAAGAACAAGTTGCTGATCCAAAAATTTTTGTTTCTTATCCCAGTTGTCATAGATCTGATAATGATTTTTTTGTAGATCATCTTGGAGAAGAGAGATATGTTGATTTGACATGTATGATTGATGATGTGTTTTATACCGATGATTTTCCTCAGTTTGATCAGTATGATGATGATTATTTTCTCCAAACAGAAGCTAATCTTGCAGACAAATCAACAGCTAGTTTGTGGAAGGAGGAAGTTCACTTTCAGCAGCTCGAGTAAAGTGATCAACCGATGCATATCAGCTACGGAAATGACGAGGAAAGTGCAGAAAATTTTGAAGTAAGTGAAGGATCTTTGCCTTTTTGTTTTGTTCATTTCAGTTCATCAGAGACAATTTTCATGCAATCAGAAATCAACTGCCAAAAAGTCTTGATTTGGAGCATCTTGAGCGCAATGAAAACCTTGTTCAAGATTTCTCATATTCAGATTTGCAATCCCCGAATGCCATTGATTGTCAAGTTGTAGATGAAGACATGGAATCCGGCACATATGATCCAATGATACAAGGTGACTCTGTACCATTTTTTTTTGAATCATTTCAGTTTTTGAAGGGTAAATTGCATAGTAAATCTTCAAATGAGCAGCCTGTAGCTCCAAATTTGCAGCCACCAAACGAAATTGAAGGTCATATTGCAGATGAAGGCGTGGAAGCTGAAATACATGATTTAATGATGCAAGAGGATTCTGTACCCTTTTGTTTCGAAGCATTTCAGTTTATAAAGCAGAATCTTCGTAATATCTCTCAAGAAAAAGATGAACAGCCAGTAGGATGTCAGACAGTTTCAATGGATACACCGCAACATTCTTCTCAAGTTTTTGATGATCCTATTGCTCGTGTGTTGGATGATGTTTGCTATAAAAGTTTTCCTCCATTGGCTAACCTTGTGACATAAAAGAATGCTGATAATAATCTTATTCAAAAGTCGCCTTCATTGTCTTGTCTAACAGTTTTTTCATTACAAAACTCATTTCAAGGTTTGCAGCTATATGAGGAGATTGATAAAAGAGACTTTTTTTCTGATTGGAATCAGAAAAAGAGTTTGGTTATCCACGAAATTCAAGATCCTTTTGACAGCTTGCTGCTATCACCAAAGAAAGACAGTACAGATGTGAGGAAAAGTTTAATATCCAGCTATGAAGATTACCTAGACCAGAGCAGTTATGTGTTAATGGAAATCAATGGCTATGTTTATGAAGATCCTTTCGCAGTTTTCTTGAAGTCATCTAGTCAATTCATGCTTTGTAAGTTTATCAACAGTCAACTTGATTCCAAGTTTCCATGGGAGTTGCCTTTTGATTCTTCCCTTTTCCTACGCATCAGAAAGAATTTGGGAAGAAATCAAATAGCAGCCAGGATGCTTACATGGTTGCATTGGTTGTTTCATTTCACTTGATCAGGTGGTGAATGGAATAACTAGAGTAGGTTGTATTGAATAAGCTTCATATTGAGCATATTTTCTAGTTTGTCGATTGTGTTTAAGTATTGAGTCAGTTTTTAGTTAATTAAGAGTCAATTTGTGTCGTCAAGTCATCAGTTTTCAGTCATGCATTTTAGCTTGAGTTTTTGACTCCATTGCCCAATGGATAAGGCATTGGTCTGCTCTCCCAAAGATCTGTAGTTCTTGGCACCTCCCAGGAGCTACCATCCCCATTGGAGCCAATGTTAGAGTAGGTCTTTACATCCCTCCGTCAGAGATCATTTCTCTTATTTCATTTCATTTTTTTTAGGTGTCTCATTCCGCTCATTCATCTGAATTCCATTAGGGGCATGCCATCATCTGACGGAAGGGTCTCTTCACTAGTTTCCCTCATGTTTGCACCTGTTGGGTTGGTCAAAATTTATCAAAATTCATTAAAGTTGATTTCAGTCATTTACAATCATAGATGGTCTTGTGGTCAAAAAAGGGTCTTTCAGTCACTAGGTCTAGGGTCTGGTCTTCAGAATGTCAAATAATGCCCGTAGGCCATCAGGATGTCTTCAATAATTTTTCATTTCAAGATTTTCATCATTAACAATGCTCAAGGATGTTTCTTCTTCAAAACTCTGTTTTGAAGAAGAAATCGTCAAATTAATTGTTTGTAATAAATATGTATTTTTAAAGTTTTCCGCCATGAAATACTTCAAATGCAGCCTCTGGTCATCCTTTGTCGAAGTCCAAATGCCACCATCCCTGCAAAAAATCAACCAAGAAGCCATCATTTCAAGCCAAAAAATCAAAAAGGAAACTTGAAGAACAGAGTTGTATTAAAAGTGAAGAAATGCCAATTTTGAAACATTACAAAAGTGGGTCTTTACAAAGAGAAAATCAAAGCCATGACTTTATAAAGATATTTTCATTGTTTGAAAAGTCATTTGCATCCAAGACATCAAAGAAAGTCGAAATTTAGTGGTGAGAGGGCGAAGCTGTCATTTTGGAGCCAAGACTGCGGGTAATTGTCTGTGCGGCGCATTGGGTAAGAGCACGGCGCACATAGGCTGCGCGACGCACTGGACCTCCTGCCACAGTGCATTTTTCCCCTGGCATGACGCATCCACGGAGCATGGCGCACTGGGCTTGTGCACGACGCACAGAGCCTTAAAGACACAAATTCATCACGGCTCCATAAAAAATCAAATCGATTCAACTCATTTGTTCCAAGTAAGTTTGACAACGCTTGTTCAATGATTTTAGTCATGTGTGGTGTTGTTTGGAGGCAAAGACATTAGAGTTTTGGTTGGTGAAAAACAAACCCTATTTCCATATCAAAATCTGCTCCCTTAGGGTTTGAAATGAAGTGTTGAAATTTGACTATTGGTGCTAAACACTCCCACTCCATTGTTCATTCGTGTTCCCATCACTGTCATACTGTTATCACAGTCCTTTCCTCTTCCCTCTGTCCTAAAACAATCATATCCCTTGTACCCAATTTCCCTATCATCCCCTATCACTATCACTCTCCCATATCATTTTCAAAGAGTCCCTAATTCTCAAAATTCCCAAACCCCACATCCCTAAACACAATCAAGTGACTGTTAACACATTTCAAATCTCACTTGAAAAACTCCACAGTCCACTTATACCTACTGTCCCATATTCCTCACAGTACCCTATTTCCCTTTGGCACATTTGGCATTGAAAAAAAAGACACCAAGTCTTCATTTCTCATTTTCAACCAATCAAACATACACTTGTCATACACATTGCAAACACCATGACGGACACAGATTCATCATATGAACAAGACAATGACTGAACTGCATGCACCAGGAGGCCACTGAAGCGTCGAAAAAAGCAAGATCCACTCCGAATATTGGCCGAAGCTTCTTTGGCTGAGCATGACACATGATGGGGGACCTTCACTCCAAATTTCAGCAAATTTGGAGAAAATTTTGTCATTTTTGAAATTTTGGTTGCAAAACAGGTTTTTCTGCCCAACGCGTCGCGCCACTCGACGCGCGCTTATGCTTGGAACATCTTCTGTAGGAAAACTTGATGTTTTTGGGTTTTTTATGATAAATTATGCATGCTCAGGAATGGCTGAGAGATTTCATCAAGTTTTGGGTGGTCTTAAGGGTCAAAAACACTCCAAAAATGGCCTTTCTGCCACTTTTTGCACCAGCAGGAACCAGTCTTGGGAGATTGAATTTTTGGAGGGGAAAATGAACTCCAAATTGAAAAATTCCACTTGGATTGGATATTAGACAGACAGGGCTTTCTAACGAGCTATCATGAGCTCAATTTGGACTTTAGGAAGTGCCTCAAAAACAGGCTAAAAGTGGCGCGACGCATTGAGTTTTTGGGCGCGATGCATAGAGAAATTTGGCCTCATTTTGACTCTTCAGCTCAGAAATTCACCCAGTTTTGACTAGTTTCACTTTTGATGTAACTATTGATCTATATTGATGTAATTTGATGAATATGACATAATTTTGGCTCATATTTACTTTTTCTAGAGGATTCATTCACTAAAAAGTGAAAAGTAAGTGAATGGATCAGTTTCCTAGCATATAGAGGCAAGTTGTTTGGCTGCCTAGATTTCAGTTCCATCTTTAGAATTGGTTGAAACAGCTCCTAGAAGGATGATCTCGACCCCTAGAGGCATGGGAAGGGGTTAGGATTGTCTATATATTGTATTTTCTGAGACATTTTCAGGGTTGGACTCTTGGGAAAAGTTTGGCACCTCATTGTAGATTCATTTCAGCTTTTTGGCAAAGGAAAGACCAGAGTTTTGCAGCACTTGTTGGGATCCTTATGGCTCTGAGTTTTGATGATGTTTTTCTCCATGTATCTGTAAGTTTCATTAATGTTATATGTATGTCATTTCCCTTCTCTTTGCTTCTGAATTAAACAAATTTGTCCTGAGAATCTGCTGCAGAATTTTTTAGTTTGTTGGCAGTTCGCTAAACTTTATTATTTTTTTATATGTTTTCCATTTTAAGAGATCTCAGACCTTCTTCCTTCTTCGCCCTCGCCAGCTTCTATCCATTCATTGAATCTAAGACATCAAATTCATCTTCCTCGCTCCCCAACTTGAACTCGCAAGAATTTGGCCTCATCTCCCAGTTTTTCTCCAAATCGCCTTTTTCTTTTTCCAACAAAAAACCCCAAAAAAATCATTCCAAACTCCTCGATTAATATACCTAGCCTAAAATTAGCACTCATTTCAATCATTCCAAGGCCTATTGATACAGAGATACATTTTTACTGAGATTGACCCGGAGAGAGCCCTCTCCTGTTCTGGTAGGGCTAGCTACCAGACTGAGCGTGGTTTGGTGTTACCCTGAATCCCGCCTTCCTTCAGCCTAAGGTGGATTTGGGCTATAATAGGATCAATAGTGTAAGAAGGGGAACCATTTATGAAGATGGAGTAGATATGGGACGAGATTAGAGAATATATCGAAGAGAGCCATGGGTGGGCGAAACTAAAGGAATGAAGAACACATATAAGATAATGCTAGTTTAATATATCATGTGCCTTACAAAGGTCCAGTTTAATCCACATTTTCAATCTCATTAGTGATTTCAGGGAATCAATAACTTCATGTACAATGAAAATCCCATTAAGGATTTGATGACCTTCCATGAACCCAGTTTGTTTAGGGTATATAATTTTAGAGGCTTTAGGACATTCATTATCATATAAGACTATAATATTATAAATGACATTACAAAGGGATATAGGCTGAAATCCACTAGGGTACTCTGATTAGCCAACATTCCAGACAAAATTAATAAAATAGGAATTTATACCAGGCCATGCCTTCTAGAGACTACATGATTCTTCCACCAGTTCATGAAATTTCCTAATAAAATACCAACAGGGTTGGAATAAATCAATAGTAAAATTGTCGGGTCCTAAGGATTTTCTCTTAGGCATTTCCATTACTCCTTCCTCCACTTCAAAGAAAAATATTCCTCTCATTAAAGCCTCATTTTACTTAACAATGATGATACTCGAGATATGTGTCGCAAGGTGGTGGATAGTTTCCGTTGTTAGGGAAATTATCAATAAACATGTCTCTATAAAATGAATCCAATTCATATTCCATGTCATCATGTTGAACCAACCTCTGACCGCTCCGAGAAGAGAGGGAAAAAATCCTATTACGACAGCAGTGTCTAATCATGGCCTTATGAAAAAATTCATGTTCCTTTCTACCTCCTTCAACCATTTCACCCTAGACTTTTGTTTCCATAATATTTCCTATTGCTTTCTACGGTGTTCCAACTGGTTGACAAACCTCCCCTCCCTCTATATCAATTCATTTGGCCGACCATTCAGGATTATCTATAGTTGTACTTGCTTCATCTAACACTCCTACATTTGTTTTTCCTTACGGATATGTCCAAATTCTGACTTATTCCATTCCTTAATTTGTTGTTTTAATACCTTGAGTTTTAGTTGAAAGGTATACATACAACTAGCTCCCTGCACTTACATATACCCCCTTCAACTCTATGCTTTACCTTAGAATTCAGGATCCTTTAACTAAAAAATTTCGAATCTAAAAGGGCGATTATCTAAAGCAACCTTGAGATCTATCTCCAATTGAAATGATTAGAACCCAAGCTTAGAAGTATAGAAACCTCATCATAGAGATGCCTACCCATCAAAGATTTTTAGGTAAGAAAGTGATCTGACCGAAAGGAAATCTGATGGTTTCCTCCACATCTATTATTCCAGGTAGAGATTCCATTATTAGTAAGAAGATCCACTAACTATAAATCTTGGATCAAATCCCCGAAAAATTGTGCTTTAGAATCAAGCCTCCTAATGCCTCCCTTCTTTTCCTCCAAGGATTTAATTAAGTTGAAGTCTCCTCTGACAACCCACAACTCATCCCGATGGATAAAGTGATTTTTTATCAGATGAGCCAAAAAATTCGGGTTCTCTATTAGTATATGCAGTCCATAGACAACTATAAGACCTCCCATTTCTTTCAAACAGAGATAATGAAATTTCCCCAATAAAATATAGGGTAAAGTAATCCAATCCTAAAAAGAGACTTCCTTAGGGTTTCAAAGAATAACAATGCCCCTTGCACTACCTATAGCATCCAAGACTATTTCCTCACACCCCTTCCAACAACGATCAACTACTATCTAAACAATTTCATTGGAGATACTTATTTCTTGAATCATAAATATCGAAGGTTTTTTCCTTACTAATAATCTCTCCAAGATATCTTTTTTCCCCCTGGCTATTCAAGCATTGGATATTCCAGGAAATCATATTCACGGTAAGAGGTGCTTGATGGAGGAAAACACCTTTGGCAATGTTGTTACCTTACCTAAATCAACCACGTGTTCTCCCACCATTTAAATCTATCCTTAGGTCAAACATCTTCCCCTTTTTCCTAAACTCCTTGTGCATCTGACTTTTACTCTTATCATCGTGCGTTTGTACCCTCAATCCCCTAGTTAAAAATGTAGATTCCCTATCCTTTGCTTCTGTTTGATGCTTCAGATGGAGATAGGTATTTTGAAAGTGTATTACTTGTTGTTCTAGAATAGTAGCAAGATCTTTACTTTCCCAATCCTTTAGCATACTATTCAACAATTGTTCATCATGGATCAAAGTCTTGGGATCCTCCTCGACCTCCATCTCTAACCCTTCCTGATCTAAAGTGACCTCTATATATGGTTCTTCCAAAGGAATTTCATGAGCTTTTTTCTTAGAATTTGTTTGAAACAAAGCCTTCTTAACCTATTTGTCCATATTCATGATATCATAAGGAAGTTCAATATATTCCTCAGGGTTTGACAGGGTTGGAAATTGATTGAGATTTAGATCCAACTCTGCAATTGGACTAATGGCTTTGCCTTACCTTTGCGAGTTCTTGAGGTTTAGCCTCTTGGTCACCACTGTTTGAAAGCCATCAAAGTTAACCTTTGGATCATCATCACATTGATCCACTTGGACAATCAGGCAATATGTGAAGAGATGCTTGTACTCATGGCATTAGTGACACTGGAATGATAAATGCTTGTAGTCTAAGGGCTGGATCCACGTCTCATTATAAAAGGACACTCATTAGAATCCTTGAGAGCTACCTTATGGACAAGTTGTTCTTGAATCGTTGGATTTGGGAAGATCTTCCCCAACAATTGTTTGTTTATAAGAGGGGATTTCTCCCCTCCCCACCTGAGAGGACATGGAGAAATCAGAAAGAGAAAGAGAGAAAATCAAACATGTACATAAATGGAACAAAGAAGGATTCCTACTGCAAAATTAAAATTTACAGAGAAAACTGTTGAAACAAAACCCTAACCCTACCAAAGCTCCAAAACCTTTAGAAATATTATAAAAAATGTGAATGAAATTATATATTTATTGTTAATACGATTTTGTCATTTGTAAAATAACACTTTACATAATCTCTATCATATATGTCCAAGTGAAAAGGGAATGTTAATGAATGCTAAATATACAAGACGGAAGAAGCCCCAAGGGTTAGCTCAATCGGTTGAGTCCTCGCTGTTAAGTACTTTGCTGGTTGGGAGGTCACAAGATCGGATCTCCTTGACGCCCTCAAGGTTAGGCCTCGTGTGTATGACTGACCGTAGATCCCCTTGGGAGGGTCTAAGGAGGGTCTATCAAGATTAAAAAAAGAGATGGAAGACAAGGAAGCATTGACTCATGATATTATAAGAAAACCTATTAACAAACTAAAAAATCACTAAAATGAATCTATCCATTATTTTAATGCCTATCATAAATCCATACCAAAACCTATTAACAAACTAAAAAAATCAGTGAGATGAACCTATCCATTATTTTAATGCCTATCATGAATCCATACCAAAACCTATTAACAAACTAAAAAATCAGTAAGATGAATCTATCCATTATTTAAATGCCTATCATGAATCCATACCTATTTAAATGCCTTGAGCTATTTATAAATTGAAGGGATTCATTTGTTTCAACTTGTCCGTCTTGTTTATGCCTGGTTGGAGGAGAAATTAAGAATGGCAAGTCACCGCCAGAACCCCCATCTCTTTGTGATGCCAAAGCCTAGCACTGGTAACGAGCAGGGAGAGATATTGGGGTTGGAGTGCCTGCAAATCGACCTGGTCACCGGCACCAAAACCCTAATCAACTTCTCCCCAAACACTTCACGCGGTGTAAACCAGCTCTTTCTCGATGGCCACGCCTGCGTTTCCCACGCCCCGCTCGTCCTCATCGTCGGCGGTTACTCCGAATCGGCCTCAGCCATCGGCGGCATTCACATCTTCAACACGGCCACCGCGCAATGGACTCTCGGTCCCAACATGCTCTTCCCCAGGGGCTCCTTCGCATGGGGAGTCATTGGAAACCGCCTCTACATCGCCGGTGGTATTGGCCCATTCGGCACCGTGAAGGAGACGGAGGTTTACGATTTGGAAACAGGGGAGCTCTGGGCGGTGGCAGCTCTGCCGGTTTCCATGGCGGTGGACGTTTTCTTTGTGTTTTCCGGCAAGCTGCGCGTCAGAGGTTGGGTAAGGGGACATGACCGTGGTTCTGCGGATTGGACCTCCAAATGTTTGTGTTATTGCCCTCATACAAATGTGTGGCAAAATGATTCGTGGTTGCAGAAGGTCCTCAAAAGGGTTCCTCGCATGACCAGGTTTAAATTTGTCGTAACCTCCGATAACGAGATTTACAAGGCAGAATTGAAGAAAATGGGGGAGGGTTTGAACGGACCAAACCCTGGACCATGGTCTGTTTTCATCTATAAGCTTGACAAAGGAAAGCTCAAGTGGGAGAAGATTTTTCTTACAATTGACAGTGAAGTTCATGATCACTGCAAATGCCCCGCCGGTGAGAGGGAGGTTCGGTTTTTTGCATGCAGGGACACGGTGTTCGTTCTGATGCACCATGATGATCCGGACGAGGGAGAAGTCACTCCGCTCGCCCACGACATAACGGAAGTCTCCTTTCTGTGCCCTTTCCAGTGGGCTTCAGCAGCCATTCTTTATGCCTAAAATTTGGCCCAAGTGATCCATCCAACTGCCTGCCAAAAATCTGAATTCTTTAGATATACATATGGTAATGGTAATTTTTATTGTGATTTTAAATTTTGGAATATTTTCTAAGCGGGAGTATAACTAGTTTGCATATTTGTTTTGAAACTCATCTAAATTTCCGCAGGATTTCGACAGCAAGAATTTTTATCAATTCAAATAAAAACTTTTAAGTGACGAAAAGTTTTTGGAGTCGTCTAACGAGCTGGAGGAATTGCTCGGACGGTCAAAATTGGCCGGAATTCGGGCCAATTTTTTTTTAAAAATCTTGCAGAAACAGTGTTTGAATCCTGATTTTGACATTGGAAATGGATTCAGCACCATCAAAAACCTGTAGGACATCCAAAATATTAAACTTTGATAGTTATAACATGGATTTAGAAAAATGCCTGCCGGATTTTCTGAAAATCTAATCAGAATTTTCATGATTTTCAGGGCGATTCCTCTGGCTAGTTAGACTACGGCCTTGATGGTGTCAAAACACTGTGCCTGATTTTGGGTGACAAGAAGTTTTTGATGGTGTCAAACACTGTGCCTGATAGCTGATCGTTGCTTTCCATTTTTTGGGTTTGATGTCAAAGCTGCGTAGAAAGTTTCTTTCTTTGTTTCTTGAGATAATTTAAGAAAGGATGTTCTTTTAGTTTAGGATGGCAGATTCAAGTTGTGACTTGGCAGTTTGGATTGTGTTAGGATTTACATTTGTATGTGCATGTGCAGAGCATTGTGTAAGTTTAAAGTATTTGATCTTGCTAATTTAATAGATATCTAATATAAAGTAAATTTAAATTTGAATAAAATCTATAATTAAGTATATAATTTATTTATTTATAAATTGATAGCATAAGCGACAAGCTATTCTTAAAAGGAAACTTCTATGGAAGAAAAAGATAAAATCCTTATTAATGAAAAATTATATTTCTCAGTATCTTGATTTAAAATACTGACCTGCATTTTAACATTGCACAGAATAGAAAATGGCAATGAAGCAAATTATCTGAAAAGTTTTTATCTATTTAAAAATTTCTTTGAGCTTTTAAGATATTACTTGAAATTTAGATAGGTAAACCAGAGAGGATAGGAAGGTAGGTTGGAATTAAAAGAATCATAAATAACTTAATGGATATTAGGTGCTTCCTTCAGATAGGGTCTAAAGAAGGAATATCCTTCTATTGTAAATCCATTAATCTATTCAAGATTCATTTGTAAATTCATTTAATCTATTTAAGATTCATTTAAGGTAATTTTATTTTTAAGAAAAATAATATATTATTATTTTATATGTAGTATTTTTATTTAAGGTAATTTTATTTTTAAGAAGAATAATAAATTACTAGGAAATTGTTTATAAATTGGATTATCTATTTTATGAATTAATTTAATTTTTTGAATTCTTCATTTAAAATTTGTTGTTAATACTATGTCATAAGTTCAAATTAGTTTTAAAGGATTACATTATTGTAAATAGAAGTTGAGTTGTTTATTTAAATATTTCAGAAAAAAAAGAGATTTAGTCAAATTTTTTTTTGAAAAATAAGTAAATAGATTCAATAAATAGATAACAAGTCACATAAATTTAAATTCAAAAATTAGTAAAATCCAATTAAATATAGTCAATCATTTTTTTTGAAAAATAAATGAAGGGATTCAATAAATAAATAAGTAAATCATATAAATTTAAATTCAAAAATCAGTGAAATCTAATTAAATATAGTCCAATTTCAAAAATAAGTGAATGAGTTCAATAAATAGATAAGCAAGTCACATAAATTTAAATTCAAAAATCAGTCAAATCCAATTAAATATAATCCATAATAATTGCTAAAGCATGAGAAAAGTCATAATTTAGAGCTTATGGAAAACAATGCTCTAATTCCAAGTGAAGATCTCATTTTTGTCCATCACTGGCCTTAAATGATATCTTTTTGAGGAGTTTATTTCAACTTCTTATTTCATGTTTTTATTTTTCCATCCTTTACTAGTTTAGCATATCCTTTACTATTTTAGTATAGTGTTTTAAAGAGAGGGTGGATAATTAAAGGAAGGGAATTCAAGTGATTTAAAAAGAGGGTGGACAATGAAAGGAAGGGAATTCAAAGTATTTATTTGATAACAATGAGAGGTTCAAAACTTTCATGGTATATTAAGGTAAAGTTCAGCAAATACAAATTTTAGTGTGGAGCAAGTATGCCCAATATATTTTTTTATAATTATGTGTGTTTTTAACTCACTATAAATCTAACTATTTTTATAGCTATACACATTTATACCTTATTCATACAATTAGTTATATTAAGATAATATTTTTTTTAAATATTTATTCTATGCCATATGATAATGGTATCATATATGTTAATTATATAAAATATATACTTTTCTAAAATCTCAAAAAATTTAAATCCTAAACCTTAATATTTCAAAGTTTTTTTTACTAATATTAAGTTAAACATACAAAAGGTTTAATTTTTAAAATCTCCAATTTTTAAGAATTTATAGTTCCACCTTACTTAAATCTATATCAAAATTGTTCTCATTAACTTTTATTGGTTTAATTTTAAAATATCCAAAATTTAAGGTTATAATATTTTCTCTTTACTTGAATCTCAAAGTTCTCTTTATTCGTAAAATTTATTAGGCAATCCCTCCTAATTTTAGGCAATGTTTTACTTCAATTTTGAAGATCAAAGTTCTCTTTATTCCTAAAATTTAAAATTTATTGGACAATCCCTCCTAATTTTGGGCAATGTTTTATTTTAATTTTTCTTCAACACGGGACAACTAAAAATGAGTGAATACTGAGTTTTTTTAGTAAGTGTAATTGGAAATGTTTATGAGATGGTTTTTAAAATTAATATTATTAATATTATTATTATTTTTTAATATATATATATATGATGTAGAAGTGGAATGTTCATGGAATAGTTTTTTAAATTAATACAATTTAAATTATTTGAATGTTTTCTCTCACTTTTTTGGAATTATATTGATAACTTTAAGCAATATATAGAAAAAGGGTGGTTTGTCATTGACATAGTCAAATTCAATGTTATTCTTTTTTTTTATATGTAAATGATTTTCTTCTCCTTGCAAAAACCATTAAAAAACTTCATAAGAAAACCAAAGTTCCATTTTTTTGTTTTGCAAACTATGAAGGTACCTTTAAGATGAACCAACATTATTATATTAAGAAAGTTATTTATATTTTGATTTTGTGTGGTAATAACACCCTTGAAGATGCACAATCTTACAAGTACTTGGATATCAATGTCAATTCTCACGTAGACATTAATGTCAATTCTCATTTGAGCTAGAATGATAGAGTACAAAAAAATAAAAATTAGTTAGAAGCTTAATACAACCTTGAAAAGAAATATAAATTTTTTTGAGATGCATTGGTATAAGATAAAAACCATTTTCAATAGTTTTAGTTATCACAATTATATTTTATGGTTGTGAAGTTTGGGTCTACAACATCCCCTTTGAGAGTTGAAATAAAAATGAACAAATTTAAAAGTACCTAATAATCTATAATTTAGAAGTAAATGAAACACTCCTTATCCTATTAAAAAAGCCCTAAAATGATGAGATTCAAGAACTCAAACCTTCAAAAGATTATTTTTATTAGTGTATTTGCATATTTAGTTAGTGCATGTTCCTAAGTTCTATAGTTCATGGCTAGAGGGTGCACTTGGTCTTAGATATTCTTTTTTCATTGGGTGAAAATATTCTCCTTCGGGATAAGTCTACATTTTTCCTTGAGTCATGCATCAATTTTTCTTCAGTTACTCTAGTGCCATCTAGTTTTGGATGCACTACTAGCTCATCACTCCACTCATGCAAGCTAACTTTGAAATCATCACCAAGGAATGCATACTTCAAGTGCATGATACTAGGAGGGCTTAGTTATTAAGCATACATGAGTTGTGCATGGATAGTTAAGTGAACATTTTTATGCATGCATGATTTAGTCACTTCAAGGGTAACTCCATTACATGGTCAATTATCTTAGACTAATGGGTTGTTTACTAGTGTTCAAATATGTGCATTAGCTCCCTCATGGAGAGTATTTTCATATGTAATTCATTCATTCTTTGAAGTAATATGATTCCCTTTATTCTCTCTCCATTCCTTTGGGTCTCAAGCTTGCAATTGTTGTTTATGCTTTGCAAGTAGATTTTTTAGTGCCATTTATCTTACAAGTTTACACGGTATGAGAACACAAGAGGAGCTTGTAAGGAGAAGCACATATTTTTTTTGTAGGGATTGGAGTGCACATAGAGAATAGGTAAGCCCTCATTAGTGATCCTTACACCATTTAATTATTTGAATGGAAGTTGAATGTTCTCCTTCTACTCAAAAGAAAAGTTCTCTAGATAATTGCAATGGAAATTGAACTAGAGCCCAATTCTATAGTTGAGAAAGAAAAATATTTTAATAGAATGGACAAAACATTTGAGATATTTTTCTTGTAAATATCTTTGATATACTCTACATGATTACAATAGAAATTGAACTAGATCCTAACTATAGGTGAGAAAGAAATATTTTAATAGAATGGAAAAAACATTTGAGATATTTTTCTTGTCAATATCTTTTATATACTCTTCCATTTATAGTTTTATTCCACACCTAATGAAATCTAGACCACAATGAAGGATCCATTTGGTAAATAGCACATATTGTCATAACACCAACAAGAGAAAAAAGCTCAACCCATTCATCCCAAGTAGTTTTGATACCCTAAAAGACTTCTTCACAAAGTTCATATTGTTATTGCTACAACTTAAGGAATGTGAAATACATAGTAAAGAGGAGAAAGTAATACTCGATATTCCCTCAAATCTAGGTCCTAAGTACTTTCTCTTTGTTTCCTCCTTTCATACTTCAACGCTAGCAATTGAAGTAGCATAGAAAATGCCTCCTATGGATGCATTCATTGAATCACACATACAAGAGTAAGACAATATCATAAAAATAGGTGCTATTAAGAATTCCAAATCCAATGTGCTTGCATTACATGAATATCAAGACAAACAATAAAAACAACTAGAAGAAACTTGATCAAGGAACAAATCTCAGATCCACTAAGAAGTCTTCTAACTCCAAATTAGGAAGATTAAAGAAGGATAAATCCAAATGCAAATATTATAGAAGAGGATATCTTCCAAAAATTTCATGAATGAAGAGAACTATCAATCTAATGACACAAGCTCTTTAGAAAAATAATCTTGAAGATTGCATAACTAAAAATTCAAGAAAAATCATACCTAAAATCTTTGGTTTCTATTTATTCCTCACATAATACATGGATTTTAGATTCCAGAGTCTCAAACCATATGGATTCTTCAGAAGATACTTTCTCCTCTTTCGAAAGTTACACCAATCATCTCAATTTAAAATGAGATGACACTCCTATGAAAGTATGTGGAAAAGGCAGAGTGGATCTAGATGATGGATGTCTCCAAAATGTCTTGTATGTTCTCTTTGTTCTATTTGTATGTTTTTCATGTTATCAACCTAGGATCTAGCACTATCTTTGGTCCAACCAAAAGTAATATACCATTTCCTTGTCATCAACAAAGGTGCAGTCAATGCTACAACTAAGGCCATATGGTTACAACACTTCCTTACATAATTGGGTGTATAGTTTCGTTGACCAATTGTTATCTAATGTGATAATTAGAGTACATTGAAGTTCTATATATATCTAGTACAATGGTGATGAACCTAACATATATATCTACACATGCACTTCATCCAAGGATAGATCCATTATGGTGTCATCATTCTGCAACATTGTCCTTCTTTAGATCAAGTTGCAAACACATTCACAAAGACATTCACCAAGTAGAAGTTTGCAGGTTTGCAAGATCTCTTGGAGATGAAGGACACAAATACATATTAACTAACATAGTTAACATTATCTTTTTAGGTGGGAGATTGGGTTTTCCTCTTGATCGGAATCTGGATAAGGGCCAAAAATTTGCTCAAAATTGAAAGTGCTCAGAATTGCGCCAAACTAGAACGAAAACAACCAACTCGTCTCTAGGAATACAACACAATTTGTTTCGTTGAAAACCGAGTTTGGATGAAGAAGTTATGGTCTGTTGATCGCCGTTTAGAACACAAAATTAAAAAAAAAAATTGCAGAACAGGTACAAGCTGATGACATGGCCACCCAATCAACATGTAAGGAATCTTCTTCAGTTTATGTCCAATGGGACTGTGACAAGTGTCACTGCAGGATTCGCCAGTTTGGTTTGTGAAGGTGAAATTTTCCCAATGTCTTCCAAGGTTGAATTTGGGTTGTGCTGGAATTATTTTTAATTATTAAGGGTTGGATATATATATATATATATATTATTATTTATCCAAATTTTATTAATATATTCTGCATATACATATGGTTTTATTAAACTTTGGATTATACATCACGGTGGCATATCAGATTTAATGTCATATCCAAAGATCGATTAAACAAAGGTTTTCATTATGCGTGTTTAACCTAAAGTCCGATGACATGACATATATCATGTGGTGGAAAATTATCCAAAGTCCGAGATACATTATTTGGTGGAGCGTGTATTTAAATCCACAAAGGTTTTACAAAGGTTTATAATTGTTGGCCAAAACACGTGTATGAAGGGGCGAGGTCGGGGCTCAACCTCGTGATATCCCTCGCTCCACTCTCGCTCTCATACCAATGAGCCACAACTATGATCCTTGAAGAGGATGTGCATAAACATATATTTCAATGTATTGCAGAAATCCGATGGCGGGAAGGAGGGGGCTAGCCCTGCGAGCTAGCCCTCCTCCCATATGACCCATCCACATAACCCAGTGAAGCGGATTTAATTAATGGCACAGTTAATTCGTGCTTAGCCACAGTTAATCCATGCTTATCATTTAATTAACCCAACACTTTATTTGGCGGTATTTTTGGCGGTCCCTCCATTTTCGGCGGATTAACCAAGTTTGGCAGAGTTAACTGGCAGTTCTCCAGATTTAGAGGCAAAATCTAGGGGAAAATTGAATGAAGCCTATCTTGAGCAATTTTCGACTAATTTTGGCTCAGGAAGAGTTATTCCTAGTAGATTGGCATGCTCTGAATCCATTGGAATAGCTTGCAGAGGCAATGGAGAAATTCTACATGTGTTTTTGGTTACTTGAAGAATTTTGAAGCCTAAGGTCACTAGAAGGCCATGCCCAAATCAGTTGAAGGTCAAATGGAGATATTGAATAGTAATTTTAGGGGTTTTTGAGTGTTCTGAAGACAATGGAACGTGCTTAAAATCCATTGGAGCAATGGAGCATGCTTGTAATAAAAAATTTGACTCTTAATCCCAAGAGGGCCTAGCTAGTTAAAGCAGGTCCATGGAGATGTAGCCCAGGAGGGGTGAACTCCATTATCATCCATTGTGTTATGTGATTGCTGTGAGTTATTTATCTAAATTTCATTTTCTGTATATGAGTTTTTAAAATTTAATTAGGTGACAATCTGATCATAAAAAAAAACATGAAACTTGACACATAAACCCTTTCACAAGTGGTTAAATTGAGATGATCCTAATCACACATTTTTAATACTGATGAGGGATATAACATAGAAATAACTAGTTTGCCCATATTCAGATCAAGTTGGTATCAGAGAAAAATTTTAGCTCATTTTAGCCAAGGTTAGATTGAAGAATTAACAATTGGTTTTTGAATTTATGCAAGGAGAATTTAATAGTTAAATTTCAAGTTTATGTGTGAAGGAGAAGATAAAAATTGAGAATTGAATTCTAAAATCACAATAGAGAAGATTTGTATGCATTGCAGGTGTGATGGCAGCTTCATTAAGCAATGTTTCTTGTCAATCTTCCCTAGAAAAACTCTTTGATAAAGAGATATTGCAGAAGCTCTGCATTATGATTGATAAGATGCAATAGAAGTATGAAGATAAGAGGGAGAGAATTCATTAGGGGAATTTTGAGGTCTAAAATGGGCCTTCTAAGGAAATTATAAAATAATATTTGATCACATCATCCAATTTTAGAGGAAGAAAAGAAAAAACTACTTTTTCAACTCGTATTTTCAACTTATCTCCCAAAGCTTTTACTCAAATTTCAAGTGGGAGTTTGTTTGATGAAAAAATTAATTCCTCATCCAAGGAGTACCTATGTTGCATACTTTCGATGGACCCTGCTATGCAAAAAATGAGAAATACATGAAAAACGTGATTGCAATCACTTTTTTCATGTATTTCTCATTTTTTGCATAGCAGGGTCCATCGAAAGTATGCAACATGGGTACTCCTTGGATGAGGAATTAATTTTTTCATCCAACGAGTACTCGTGCTCAAAATTTGAGTAAAAAAATTGGGAGATAAGTTGAAAATACGTGTTGAAAAAGTAGTTGTATTATTTTATTATTTTTTAATATTTTTACGCTTTTAATTAAAAAATGGTGAATCATCCCCCATGGTGGACATCATCATCTTAAATCTTATTGATTCTTATAAAGTTTATTTTGGTTGTGCATTTTTCTTAGAAGGCCCATTTATGACCTTAGAATTCCCCTAATAAAACTTCAAGAGCAGTTGATTGCCATGAAGGAGGAGAAGCATGAGCTTCTTGAAAAGATGCATGAGATGGAGACTTAGCTCCATATTGCAAATGAGAACCTAGCAAGGATGCATGAGATGGAGACTCAACTCCATGATGCAAAGGAATCCTTAGCCAAGCATGTGCTTGAAAAGGAGGTATGAAATTCAAGTTTATATTCAATTTCCTCTCAAAATTAATGTGTAGGTGCTTTTGAAAGACACACTAGAGGGATAGGGTCCAAATTATTTATGAATATGGGCTATGAAGGTAAATGATTAGGCAAACATGCACAAGCCATAGATGAGCCAATTGTTGTTGAGGAAAGGCTTAAGTATTTGGGTCTTGGTTATGGACAACAAGATGGAGAAAGCTCTAAAGCCATGAAGGTACATGAAGGTGTTCCAAGAAGGACTTTAATTTCATGTTCATTACCTCAAGCTTGTGAAGATTGTGTTCATGAGGAATGAAAATTTTTTACACCCACTTTGCAAGAAGGTGCTCATAAGCATGCAGCTAATGAGAATGGTGAACAAGAGGATGCTGAAAGCTATAAATTCATTGAATGCATTGTTGGTATTCCGAAGAGAGCCACTACCTCATCAAATTCACCTCCTCAAGAAGGCGAAAAAGCTGAATGTTCAAGGTATAAATCTTCTTTTAATCAAGTTTCTTTTGATTGTGATAAACATGGAAAATTCTCACATAATATTTGGAGAAAAGTTGCATGTTCCTTTGTTAATTTTGGACAACTAGGTCCAAACTCCATGTGATAATCAGATGAAGATACCAATAATTTTTATTAGGTTCCTCTTTCGAACAGGTGCAAGGTCGATCTAAAGATCATCTTGATCCGATGAGCAGAACATTTATTTTGAATTTATTCAAGATATGTGCAGGTCGGCCTTAGGGTTTTGTGCCCCAGTAGTTGTGTCACACACCCTCACTGATGGATATATATTGGTCAACATTGGAGGAAATTTTCACTCATATCATCCTCACACATTTCTCTCTCCTCATCTTATTGGTTCGATGTCCTTGGTGGCTCTTCTCTCCACACGTGGGAAATTTCCAGCAGCAGCACATTTCTGATTTCAGTCTAGGGTTTCTGCAACAATCTTTGACCAGCGTTGAATTTGGTCAATGCAAGGTCAAATCAACCCGAAACTCTCCCAAAATTTTGATTTTCCTAATCCGCATTTTATGGCACTATTCCTGAGGCAAAACGTTGACTTTGAATTTTTAGTGTTGACCTAGCCATTGCTACTGTTTGTGTTGACCATTGAATTTTTTGGGTTGAATTTTGAGCTGACCATTTGGTTGTCCTATAGAGTTGTGTGACATTGCTGGTTGGTTGACCATATTGAGACTTTGCTGGTTGAAGCATCCTGTTGACCGCCGTAACGCACTGACACACTTACATATTTATGGCTTGTCTTCTGTCGATCTACTCGTATGTTCTATCAAAATTTTACTTTATTGTTTATGTGATTGCTGTCTAATATTGAAGAGAAAGTAAAGTTGCATCAAGCATAGATCATATACATATATTTACATGGTTTTAGAGCTGAGATGAAGACAAAGCCCTAATTTGTAGCAATCATCGAAGAAGAGGATGGATTCCTCAAACTACAATGAATTTAAGGCTGTTGACAAATTGATTGGGAAGGATGACTTCCATGCTTGGAAGATGACATTGGATCTTAACTTGGAAGACCAAGATGTCATGGACGATGTGCAAGATACAATCCAAGAGCCTCCATCCACTACTATTGCTACTGCCGAAACAAAGTATAAGAAGGGGGAGATCAAAGAAAAGCTGATGATCTGAGACTCAATTCACAAGAGTCTAGTTTCCTACATCTATGAATTGGGTACATCCAGAGAGATGTATGATAAGTTGGTCCACATGTTCAAGGCCAACAATTCGAATCAAGTCCTATTCTTCAAAAATCAATTGAAGAATCTGAAGAAAGGTAGAGATGAGTCTGTTCAATCATATTTTCTGAAGCTGACCGAGATCAGGAACAATCTGCTGGCTATTGGGGAGACAATAGCTGATCGAGAGATGGTACTCACTGCACTTGGAGGGCTCTCATTTGAATGGCATGTGTTCAAAACAACCATTCTCAATAATGATGTGATACCTTACTTTGACGAACTACTATCGAGATGCATACAAGAAGAGACAAGAATCAAGGAGTATGAAAATGAAGGAAATTTTGCCTATGCTGCTCATTATAGAAAGAAGAACTTTGGTGGGCCAAAGAACAAAGGAAGAGCAGGGGCCCAAGGAAATAAGGGAAAGTGTTACACTTGCCATAGGCCAGGTCACTATGCTAGAGAATTCCCTTTCAAGAAGGCTTCTCCCGATGATGATGACAACAACAAAAATCAGAGGAATGGAAATCAAAGGAACAACAGATCAAGGGAAAGAGGAAAGTTTCCTCCGGCGGAAATGGTTAAAATTTCAAAATGTCGAGAAACTCCAGGTACGAGGAATCAAATGTTTTTGATAAAATAAATGAATTCATTCTTGTATCTGTCCTCTCTGCTACATCTCCACCCGACATTATGGATGTCTAGTTGATAGATAGTGGTGCCTCAAGGAACATCACTGGGTTCAAGGAAGCACTTTCTTATATGGTTGAGAAGGATACTAATCTGAAAATTATCCTTGGATATAATGCCACATATCCCGTGAAAGGGACAGGGACTGTGACCCTCCACTTGTCTCAAGGTCAAGTCCTCCGCTTACAGGATGTACTCTATGTACCTAATTAGAAGAAGAACCTTGTGTCTATATCGGCCATGGAAGACAAAGGTTTCAATGTGGAATTCATTGATGGGAAGGTGCGCGTCTGGAAGAAGAGCTTCAAGGAAGCTATCATGATTGGGTTTAGAGTTGATACACTCTACCAGGTTGGAGGAAGTCCACTATGAGTGATGACGTGTGATACTATTCGATAGACTGAACTATGGCACTGGAGGTTTGGACACCTTCACTTCAAGGATCTTCCCGAAGCAAGGAAGGTGGTAACGGGGATGCCCAAGTTTTCAAATAATCATGAAGGTGTATGTCAGGGTTATGCCGAAGGAAAGCATACAAGGGGAAATTTTCCCTCAAGTGTCACAAAGACATCTGATGTCTTGCAATTAATACATTCTGATCTGTCTGGGATGATGCCCGTGACATCCTTTGGAGGATGTTCTTATTATATGAAATTCATAGACGAATTCTCTTGCAAAACCTGCATATACTTTGTGAAGAAGTAGGATGAGGCCTTCATGTGGTTCTGTACCTTCAAAGCTTTGGTGGAAAATCTGACAGGGAAGAAGATCAAGATATCAAGGACCGATAATGGCACTGAATATGAGACGAACTAGTTCGAGAACTTTTGCAGAGAAGCTGGGATCAGGAGGGAGACCACAACTGTCTATATTCTTGAGAAAAATGGTGTTTCTGAATGAATTAACATGACCATTGTGGAAGCTACCCATGCCATGCTATGTGACCAGGGTCTACCGAAGTTTATATGGGGAGAAGATGTGAACACTGCTGTGTACATACAAAACCAATGCCCACATTCCGCTCTGGACTCCAAAACTCTCGAAGAGGTTTTCATTGGTAAGAAATCTTACGTCTCACATTTTATAGTTTTTGGATGTCCTATTTATTTTCATGTGCCGAAAGAGAAGAGGAGAAAACTGGATGCTTCTGGGAAGAAGGAAATGTTTGTGGGCTACAGAAAAACTTCGAAGGCCTATAGAGTCTATGTGCCTGGTCAAAGGGAAGTGGAGATATGCCATGATGTCACCTTTGATGAAGATGCTCCCTTGAGGAAAGTATTCAATATTCCGAGATCTGAGGAAGATCATGAAGCAAGGCCTGGAAATCAAGAAGAACCGAAGGATGAGACGATGCCTGATGTTGAAGGACTGATGGACTCGATTGATCCACCTCCTTCACTGGGAAAGATACCATCATGGCTCAGGGACACTCTCAAGGATTCCGAGGGACATATGGCCCTAAGGGGGACATTCTTTGAAAGCAAGAAGCTGAATAGATACCAAGTGTATCTAGCAGCCATGAGTACTATTATACAATCTGAGCCTGGATATTTTGAGGATGTTGTAAAGCATCAAGTCTAGAAGGATGCTATGCCCAAACAGTATGAGTCCATATTGAATAATGATGTCTAGGATGTGGTTCCAAGACCAAAGGACAAAGAAGTTTTCACCTCAAAATGGATCTACAAGATCAAGCATGGATCTGATGGAAGTGCTGAAAATTTCAAGGCAAGATTCGTTGCATGTGGCTTCTCTCAAAAGGAAGGCATAGACTATGATGACATATTTGCACCTGCGGCCCGATATACCACCATTCGATCTATCATAGCCCTTGCTCCTACGCAAGGATGGATTATTCATCAGATGTATGTAAAGACCGCATTTCTGCATGGTGTGATAAAGGAAGAGGTGTATGTAGAGCAACCTCTGGGGTTCGAAGTCCAGGATCAGGAAACCCATGTCTATAGGTTGAAGAAAGCCCTCTATGGGTTGAAGAAAGCACCCAAATATTGGTACGAAAGGATAGATAGCTACTTGATGAAGCTGGGCTTCACTCGTAGTAATGTTGATCTGAACCTTTACTTCAAGGTTGATAGAGAGAAGCCTCTCATTCTGGTGCTGTATGTGGATGACCTCTTCCTGATAGGTGCTGACCCTCTCATTCATCAGTACAAGAGGGAGCTCATTACTGAGTTCGAGATGAAGGTCCTAGGACTGATACATTACTTCCTAGGCTTGGAGGTCTGGTAGAGACCTGGTGAGATTTTCTTTTCTCAAGGAAAATACATTGTGAAGCTTCTCGAAAGATTTGGTATGGTGGAATGTAAGTCCGTGTCGACATCAATGGAGCCCAACTTTAAGAATTTGAGTGGCAGCACTGCTGGGCCCATGTTAGCAAATCATACTGGGTATCATCAATTCGTAGGGGCCTTGATGTTCTTAGTGAACACTCGTCTGAACATATGTTTTGCAATGAACACTTTGAGTAAAAATATGGTTGAGCCTCATCACACTCACTGGGTTGGTGCCAAGAATATTCTAAGATATATTTGGGGCATGATAAACCATGGGATCAGATACACTGCAAGGAGCGTGACACTCCTTGGATATACTAATGCTGATTGGGCTGGCAGTGTGGTGGATCGTAAGATCACATCGGGATGTTGCTTCACACTTGGATCTGCTTCGATATCATGGATGAGAAGGAAGCATAATTCGGTGGCTTTGAGCACTGTGGAGGCTGAATACATTGTAGCGAGTATGGCCTATTGTGAATCAGTTTGATTGTGAAAGCTCTTTAGTGAGCTGTTCGGGCATGTGCTAGATACCACCGTGATACTCTGTGATAAACATAGTGGGATTTGGTTGTTTGAGAATCTCTTGTTCCACGATCGATCCAAGCATATTTATATCAAGTACCACTTTATCCGGGATATGGTACAACGAGGCACCATAAGGCTTGATCATATAGGAACTGATGAGCAGGTCGTGAATATTCTCACAAATCCTTTGGAGAAGGTCAAGTTCCTAAACTTCCTGTTATAGGTCAATTTTGGCACCATTCCAAATGACCTAGTTAACTGGGCATCATCTCCAGGACTGATGATCAAGGGTCTATCATTCCCTATCATTTCAGTTGCTATATGCCCTAAGAAAATAAACAAGATAAATCAAGCAAGACTTTCATCAAGCAAAGGTTTCCATGGTTTGAAGCTTATTGTATATCATATGAGAGCTCACCAACGTAGGCTCTAAGGGGCCTAAGTGCATTGCATATGTAGGTAGCCCCATGCAAGGCTCCTCTGCAAAGAACTTCCCGACATTCACAGGTGTGTTGGTCACATTGGGAGCGAAATTCTCATTGTTTCGAAATCTCCCCTTGGCTAGTGCCTTCTAGAAGAGTTCACATGTGTCAAGCTTCAGATCCAAGTGTCCATTTGACATCTACATGACTGGAAACATGTCTTGCCTATTTTTGGAAAGTTATTGATGGCAAAAAAACCTACATTTCATCTATAAATTGAGCACAGATCTAAGTGCTTGAGAAGGAATAATTTGAGTAGAGAAATGTTGGAGAATTTTCAATTGAGAGCTTGATTTGTGAAGATATTGCTGGAACAATTTATACTGTGATGAGGCTTGGGAACTTTGCTGGAAGGTCACTTCAAATCAGTCACTAGGTTGTAACCTCTCCTTCTATCATCAATAAAGAGTACTTCTTATTTTTCCCTACATGCATATGTATTGACTTTGATTTTCCATATTGTAAGATCTTGGTTGATGTATGTGGTTTATGCTTTATTGATTTAGCTAACTAGATTGAATAGATATCTATATTATTGCATCTTATGCTATTTCAGTGTTCTTTCTTGTAGGAAGCATTCAGCTCACAAACCGCTTGAATTTGAAGCTGCAACGGAAGCGAAAGAAGGAGCCATTTGGAAGCGACTGAACAATTAAGCCTCCAATTCTATCTGTATATCTGTTCTAAGTTAGGAGAAATAGTAGTATAGTCTTTCATCTGTTGTTCTAGACTAGCACCTGTCTAAGGAAGCGTAATTTATCCGTAGATTACAATTCTGTCCCAACAAATTGGCGACTCCACTGGGAATAATTTCTCTTAGTTCTAGGTGTTAGAGCCTCTGATTTTCTTTGTTAATCCACCTAGTAGTTCTTTCACATAAAGATTAAAATTTTTCAAAGCTTAATTTGTAAAGACAATGAGTTAAACAATAGCATTTTTCTTTGTTTACTACACCCAACACACCCTTAGACTAGACATAGTGCTTTGCAGAGCACTGTCTCCCTTCCAAGCCTACGTTGCAGAGCATTGTCTCCCCTTGGAGACTGGGTTGACTCCTAAAAGTGACCAAATTCCCTTGAATTTGACTTTGCAACTTGCTTTATTTTTTTTCGCTGCTGTGTTATGAAAAATTTGATGCTCAATTGACCAGTGAATCTATATACTTCTTCCTCCTTTGGCTAAAAATTTGTTCAATGTTTGTATAGAAAAGTTTTTCTTTATCATTGAAAAGTTTATTTCAAAGTAATTTTTATGGTCGCATTAAGAATCATTTGCTTTCGAAATAGGAAATTGTCGTAAAATCTTCATTTCCTTGATAGGAGAAATTGTTGTTGAAATCCTCGTTTTTCCTTCAAAAGAGAAATTGTTGTTTGTATTCTTCATTTCTCAAAAGTAAAAAGCATTTGAATTATTGATATAGTGCACCTAGTTTCTTTTCTGCATTCATAACATTAAGGAAACTAAAAAGAAAAACTTTCATTTGCATGTAGAATTGTGTGTGTTTTGCAAAAGGAACATTAGGAAATCTGCATTTATCTTGTGATTCATTGATTTTGTTTTTTTCATTGATTTGTTTGCTCACGTACTATTTGCTCTCTTCCCTTAGTAGCTAGGTTCTTCATTGAAAAAGCTGAAAGTGAAAGTTTGTTTATCATTCTTAGCTTGCATCTTAGGAATTTCATATACATCATCGTGGTGAACCTGAAAGGAAAATTGTTAAGCAAGATCAACATAAAATAAATCTCAATCTACTTAACAACACATTGGAACCATAACGATAACATTTAGAAGGTCTAGGTATGAGACGTGTTCTGGCGTCATAAAACATAGTAGTTGTCTTTAACTTGTCTGCGATACATTCCGAGTGTGATACGTCACTCCACGTACGTAAGTATATTGTAGCTCGTTCACGTACTTTCGGGTATATCGGGCGGTGTTACAGTACGATAAGTAAAAGGGGTGCTCTCATTGTGCGGTTTCGCATCAGACAACGCTAATACAGACTTGGGCCTCCACGTACCTTCGGGTATATTTGGGAGGAAAAATTTTAGGTGCTATCCATCCATAGTGAACCGAGTCGGCTGCCTTGAAATTGTGATACACTGAACACAACATTCGGGGAGATTACCTGCCCATACTTCTTGGTTCAATAGGAGGTATTCTGCAGTTCACAGTTTCTCGATAAACCCTTTTGCCTAGCATTACCCTCTTTTTGTTTATTTGTTTTTTGGTTAAAATAAATCAGTAATAATGGAAGAAAAAAATCCTATCCCCCGTCGTTCACGTAGATTAGCTTTAAAACAATCTTTACCACCGGAAGTTACTTCTGGTAGGCGAAGGCAATCATGATCTACTAAATCAAATACAATTCGTACCTCTGGAGAAACATCATCTTTTAAACCAGAGTTAGCTCAAATTTTTTCCACACATCCCGGTTCGTTTACTGTTATCGAAACAGAGTCTTCACAACTACCCGTGGTCACGATCCATTCAATCACTGAGACCATACCTCCTGGACCCGACGTTGTTCAAACACAAATTGATCCAGATCTTGTCTCTTCTTTGCGAGAAAATCTTAATCCTGAAGTTGAACAACCAGAAGTTGTTCCTACCTTGGTCACTCCACAAATTTCTGTAGCCACTGAAACTCCTATATCACATAGTCAACCATCTGAAATATATTTTGGGCCTGATGGTGAAGTTCTTCCTCCTGGTTTAATTGCGATTAAAGAAATCCCACAAGACGATACACCTTTAAGTCCAACCCATTTTGGGGGAGAACTTTACCTGTACCAGCCTTTTCCTCAATTGTTTCTATCTGCTTTTGTTGATCCTATTGCCATTCAATCTCCTGTTGATTTTCGAGGGTATACATTTGGTCAAACAACCATGTCTGAACTAGCATCTTCGTTTGGGTCTGCTATTCCAATTACGTCAGCTCCTACCCTCACTACTCCGTCGATGTTCACAACCTCACCAGAGTCATATTTTCACGGTGGCCCTTCGGTCCCAATAGGTTACAAATCATTATATGGCACTTACTCTGGTGCATCTTCAAGACCATGGTCTTTACCAATGTCATCATCTAGTGTTTTAACTGTTAGTCCTATAGTCAGTACTAAATTACTTGATTCATTACATCCATCATCAGGGAAACATCAAGTCGGTCCTTATGGGTCAATTCCTTTAAGTACCATATCAATTGGACTCCCAACATTCAGGGAATAATATTTTCCATATTATTATCCTCCTTATGCTGGGGGGAAACCTTTGGTCACCCAATATGACAATAATCAGTCAATTTTTGGTCAAACTAATGTTGACATGAATGTTTGTCAATGGCAGCCCACTCTGCCTATCCAACCACAAACGGTTGTACAATCGTATCAACTGGTTCAACCTGTTACACCCACTTTATTGCCACTTGTTAATACATCTATACCCCTGTTACAGAATCAAAATATTGTACATCAACCTAATCAGGCGAGTTCTTCAACTCAATATCATCAAATGTTGGGTCCATAGACTCAAAATCCTTTAGTTAATTTACAACAACCTATATCAAGAATAATTTATTCACAAGCTGGTGTACCATTTTATGGGATGTCACAAACGAAAATTGGTTATACATATCAACTGAATCAAACTAATTTGGGTTATAAAATTCATGGACAGATCCCTTGGTAGCCCCAGGCGGAAACTCCTCAAACTTCATTTCAACAAGTATCATATCCAGGTTTTGGTCAATAGAATTATCAAGTGTTTGCAAAACAACCCCTATCTGGGTTACCAGTAGCAGATTCCGTATGCTGGTGCTCAAAGACCTGTTGCCCAAGAAATTCCATCTTATCCTAGCTATTCTCAACCTGACCTTAATAGACAGTTGCCTTTTGTTTCAACTTTGGAATTACCAGATTTAAACCGGCTAACCAATGATCCTATAAATTATTCTCCTTGGTGGCCGGTGATACCTCATAAATTACCCTCCGATATTCCTAAATTCAATGGAAACCCTGGAGAAGATCCGTCGACTCATGTCATGGCTTATCATTTATGGTGTTCATGAAATTCCTTGAATGATGATTCTGTTCGACTACGTCTTTTTCAGTGTACGCTTATAGGTCCGACTGCTAAATGGTACATTGAGTTACCTAGAGCTTCTTTCGGCAATTTCACTGCTTTAGCTACTGTCTTTTTAACCCATTTCCAGTTACCGATCAGACACGAAACTGGAATGGAACTCTTGACCAACTTCAAATAAACTAATGCTATTCACATTTCCGATCATATTCATAAGTGGTGTCACTGTCGATGAATGGTTAAGACATTTGTTCCTGATCAGCTACTTGCTGAATGGTTCATTAAGTCCCTATTACCATCTATAACTGAGGATGTAGCTAAAGGTGGCGTCATCACAGAAGAGCAAGTTATCGCTCGTGCCCAATATTTAGACTTTATTTATACTTAGTTTGGCACGCTTTATGAAAAAAATCCTAATGTGCCGTGATCTAATTTCAATGTTCCTCCTCAAATAAAGGACTCTCATGCTGGAGACGGCTTGATAGGCACTGCAAACACACACCACGCTACTGCATCTGATCCTGCTCCTACTTCCAAAATTAATTTTGTGTCATTTGATAAAGGAAAAAGTATCAAGCATCCAGGAGGTAAGAAAAAGGGGAAATCAAAGAAAAAGCAAACTTCTAACCCGCAGGAAAGATCATATGATCAACTGTCAGGACCATGGAAACCTCGTTATCCATGCATAATTTGTAATGAGGAACACTTTGTTAGGGATTGTCATCACCATGTTGAAGTCTCAAAAATCATCAAGACTTCTCATGCATCAGCTATGTTGACAGACCCATTTCCAAATTTGGACACAAATTTGGTTGCTACGGATCCAGCTCCTAGTTCCCAAGTGTTAATGTTATCCACCACAAAACCTTCACAAGATATTTTGGTGTCGAAGCGGAATAAAGACTATGGTAGTCCGGCCACTGATCAACCTACTAGCTCGACAATGAATCCATCTAATAAATCAGTACCACCTACTGTTATTCCTGAATTTACAATTAAGCCACCAAAGGGAGTAATTCATAAACCGACATATAATCCTCGAACAAGAGTTGCAAAAAATTATAATATAGTTGAAGATTTGGCTCAATCCCCTTTATCTATGTCCGCTCTTGAGGTATTACAAAATTGTCCCTCCCAGAAGCAGGTTTTATTATCGACCATTAGTGGAATTAATCCAACTTATTCTAATCTTGTCGTCTTTAATCATACGGCTATGTGCCACAGCTACCAACAGAATTGGCATTCTCCATACAAGTAAATGTTCTCAATCACCTTGTTCATCACACTATTATTGATGAGGGAGCATCTATGTGCATTATGTCTCTAAACTGTTGGAAGTCACTTGGCTCGCCGCGATTATCACAATCATCAACGACGTTGAAGGCTTTTGATGGAAGAACATATAAACCTTGTGGTATTATTAGTAACATGCAAGTTGAATTAGGGGGCAAAATAGTAAGTATTGATGTTGAGGTTGTTGACGAACCCCTTGACTATAATATTCTACTTGGAAGACCATGGGTATATGCTATGACTGCCATTGTTTCTACATATTTTAGAATGATTTCCTTTCCACATAAAGGTACAATCACAGTCATTAATCAATTATCCTTCTTTGCCTCTGCCTCGCAGGTAACTAGAAGCGTTCTGTTTGTTCACTTACCCCAACTAGAAATTCAGAACATTGGTGTAGGAATCTTAAAGGATTCCACTCTTATGGGAACCTTTACATTATCGCCGACTGCGATGTCGACATAAATTGCAAGCACAGAAACCTGCTACATGATCTCTTCCACTCTATCTAGCTTAAGGGAGAGTACGTGTGATTCTGATATTTATACATTGGATGATGTTTTACCGACCAAACCTATTGAGCTGGCATAGTAATCAATCTATTTGGCTTGGGCGGCAAATCCGAAATCAGCGTCGCCGAGTGTTTGGGTTGATCGTTCATTAGATTTTGGTACTCCATCTGATCCATTTTCCTCAAAATTTTTGACAGATGAAAATATTTTGGAAGCTATGATGTCAGAAGGAGAACCATGGGAAGATTATCATCATTGTTCCCATCTTCCTGATTATGAAGAAAATAATCTTAATGAACTATATCACCCATCCATAAAAAATTTCTTTTCGAATTATTTACCGATTAATGCAATTGAATCTGAGCGAAACTTATCTAATATTGAAGAAATGATTTCTATCGATATTTCGACAGAAACTGGCGTTGTAGAAAATATTCATGTGGGTTTATTTTGTTCTCCATCAGAACTTGATTCATATCGCTCTCTTTTTCGTGAATTTTGTGACGTATTCGCTTGGTCTTACGAGGAAATTCCAGGCATAGATACTAGTATAGTTGAAAAAACTATTAATATGTATTCTGATGTCAAGCTGGTGTGTCAACGACTTCGTCCTGTTCATCCGAAGAAAGATGCTGCCATCAAAGCAGAAGTTGAAATTTTTTTGCGTGCTGGTTTCATTTACCCTGTTTCGCTAACTGAGTGGGTTTCCAATATCGTTCCTGTTATGAAAAAACAAGGAACCATTAGAGTGTGCATCGATTAGTAGGGTGCTAATCACGCTTGTCCAAAAGACAACTATCTTACTCCCTTTATTGACCAGATTATTAACGATTGTACTGGATGCGAAATTTTTTCGTTCATGGATGGATTTTCCGGCTATAATCAAATCAATATCCGCCCAGATGACCAACATAATACAACATTCATCTGTCCCTGGGGCACATTCGCATATAGGAAACTTCTGTTTGGTTTAAAGAACGTTGGGAAAACTTTTCAGAGAGCAGTGCATTATGCTTTCAACGACATCAAGCACATTGTTCAACCATATCTAGATGATTTACCAGTGCATTCACAAAATCAGACTGATCACCCGATGCATTTGAGAGCCATTTTATTACGCTGCCGAAACTACAAGATATGCCTTAATCCACACAAAAGTTGTGTTTTGTGTTGGTTCTGGTCGATTACTTGGATTTGTAGCCTCAAAAGTAGGAATTCGAGTAGACCCACTGAAGGTACAAGCCATTCTTGATTTTCCTGCACCATCAAACTTACTTCAGATACAAAAACTTCAAGGAAAGGTTAATTTCCTGAGAAGGTTCATTCCAAACTACGCCGAAATGGATAAAGGATTTGCTCGATTATTGAAAAATGGGGTTCCCTTCCTTTGGGACCAAGTTGCGCAAGCTTCTTTTGATGCTGTCAAGGACACTCTTGTCCGAGCATCATTAATGTATCCTCCAAATTATCAAAATGATTACTTCCTATATATCGTCGTGGCTGAAAAGACCATCGCAATGGTTTTGGTCCAAGTAGAAGATGGAATTGAACGTCCGATCTATTATTTGAGTCGTATTCTTAATGATATGGAAGTTAAGTACTTGTACGTAGAAAATCTTGCCTTGGAAGCTGTTAAAGTTGTCCAAATATTTCACCATTATATCCTGCTCCGAAAAACAACAATAGTTTCGGATTGTAACCCCATGACTTACATATTATCACGTCAATTTATGGGGGGAAAATATTCAAAATGGATTGTCATTTTGCATTTGGAATTCATCAAATCCAAGTCAAAGAAGTCTTTAGTTTTGGTTGAGCTTCTCTGTGACCTTCCCTATGATAGTACTTCTAATATGTTGGAACCATCTATTCTTGACGAGTCTCTGTTTCTGATCGGATCATTTGATCCTTGGTATGGAGATTTCATCATTTATCTCCAAACCCAAAATTTTCAACCTAATACCTCTCGCTCTGAACAACGATATATTCGATACCAAACCAAAGATTATCTGATCGTCGGTGATACACTTTATAGTCATGGTTTCGATACCATTTTAAGGAGGTGCCTCACTCATGAGAAGGCCGAAAAAGTGTTAAATGATTGTCATGTTGGGGCTTGTGGTGGACATTTATCTAGATATGATACCGTGCAGAAGATACTCCACACTAGTTACTTTTGGCCTACTATTTTTCAATATTGCATCCTCGCAGTCAGAAGTTGTCATGCATGCCATATTTTTGACTGTAAAATCTGCAAACCGCCATCGCCAATGCATCTTGTTGTCTCTACTGGACCATTTACGAAATGGGGTATTGACTTCATGACTTGTAACCCTTTTTCGTCTGGGGGGCATGGTTATATTATTGTCGCAGTTGACTATTTTACCAAATGGGCCGAAGCTATTCCTACATTCAACAACACAGGACAAACAACTGCATTATTTTTCTTCAACCATGTTATTGCACGGTTTGGGGTCCCATAGGCTATATTTACGGATCATGGGAAGAATTTTTGGAACCATATGATTTCTGAATTGAAAGCCAAGTTAGGATTGTCCCATGATAATTCTACTCCTTATTATCCACAATCAAATGGACAAGTTGAGGCTATCAACAAAATTCTTAAACGAATGCTTCAACGAATGATAGGAGTTCGTAAAAGGAACTGGCACTTGATATTGTAATCCTCCTTGTGGGCGTATCAAACCTCAGTGAGAAACACAACCGGATTTACTCCTTTTCAGTTGGTGTATGGTCTGGAAGCTATCTTACCAATTCAATGCGAGATATCATTGTTAAAACTCGCGATAGACTTGTTACCTGACACCTCAAAAGAAGAAGCGCATCTCCTTAACCTCATCCATCTTGATGAAACGTGTCATGAAGCCCAATTGGCCAACGAAGCACATAAGAGACATATAAAGGTGTAATACAACAAAAATTTCCAGCCTCGCATCTACTCAGAGGGCAACTTGGTCCTTCTTTACGACCAAGAAGCTGATGTAATAGGTACAGGGAAATTCGAGCCATTATGGCATGGCCCCTATATTTTCAAAAGAGTTCTTGCTAAGGGTGCCTACGAGTTAGTTGATTACGATGGGATTCCATTCGCACAACCTAGAAATGGGTTGTATTTGAAATGTTACTATGCTTAATCATGAGCGTAGTAATTTTTTGTATTATATTATTTATATGTTGTTGATTTGCATTCACTATCTTAATTTGTTTTTATAGTTTTCTTGACATTAGTAATCCGCTTTACATTTCATCACAGATGAGTGAATCTTCAGAACCATTTGTTGGATACGCTGATGGTGCTAGTCATAGTACGCAAAATCTATCCTTTGCAGGGTGGGCCATTTTCGCTCCGAATGGTGAGTTAGTGAGTTTTCAAGGGATTTGTATTGGTAGATCGACAAATAATATCGCTGAGTATAGCACGTTGATAAAAATTCTCTCTGATTCCATTTCATCTGGTATTAACCGCATAATCATAAGGTTAGACTCACAACTTGTGGTACTACAACTTACTAGTATTTTTACTATTAGAAATCCAACACTTCTTAGATTGTTCCTAAGAGTTCAACTTTTGGAGAGACATTTTTATTTCATTCAATATCAACACATTTCCAGAAATATGAACACTTTAACTAATTCATTAGCTAATCAAGTTTTATACAGACATTTCCGACATAAGTAAAGAAAAGATTCACAACATTGAATAGGATTACACATTAAACATAGGAAAAATTCTGAAAACATATAGATAGATAGTTATAGGTTTTTTACAAAATTTGTGCCCAAGACACATAGGTCATATGACCTCAAAATGTACGCAAAATGTCACAAGTAAACTAGTGGTGCTCATGGTAACATTCTATATATCTATAAATCCTATGGAGCAACCGCATCCAACGGTTAGGAACCTCAATTGTGTGTCGCTACAGTTGCACGAGAATCTCTTCGATCCAGTAATCCTGAATCCCGAAGGTCAACCCTTCTATGTATTGTTGGAGCTGAGCCAGAGTATAAGCCATATCAAGGTCCTGAAGGACTGCCCTCCCGATAGCCCTCTCTGCTGGCGCATCTGCTTCGCGCTTTGGTTCCTCTACTAGTTGAACGCGACCAATATCTGCATTACATCAAACATTTAGTTTAGTCTTGGAAAGAAATCAAAACACAAAAACATTGTATAAACCTTATAAAAATAAAAATAAAATGGTCAAATCATTCTTACCTATTGCACCCCACTAAGCGCCTTCTAGTAATACTAGATCTGGATCTCCTCGGAAGTCGACGCCTGCGTATTCATACTCATCGATGGCGATAATCTGTCGCTGGAACCAGACGAAGAATGCAGTAGAGAACACAATATTAGATTGGCCTGCATATCAACCCATTATTTCTACCCATCTCTGCATTCGAGGATCTCTACGACTAGATATATCCAATGTTACATGTTGTGGTTGCATCAGTGGAATCCGTTCCAAAGCGAAGGAGATAAGGATTGAACCATAGCTGAAATTTTTCTTCCTTCCTCCCTTTGCTTTATTCAGTTGTTCCTTTATCTGAGATAGAACAACTTCAGACCAGTTGAAGACTGTTGGCTCTAAGCACTCTAGCGCATACTGCATATACGATCGGTTCACTACATGTTGTGTAACGGTGCTAGCAAGTTTAGCGATCGTGAAAAGGATGGTTCTCAAAGGCAAATCCCTGACATCCCAGATGTTTGTTTTTCCATGTTTGCTAGGTTCTGCCCATGGATAGCAATATTTCATAACATAATCCCTAACTGTCTCTCCTCCAACAGTAGACCCTGTGAGAGAAATGGGCAAACCTCTCCTCGAAAAACCTGTGAGAAAATACACATCCTCAACTATTATGGACAAAACTTGATTTTTTATGTGAAATGCCTCTATCGTTGGATCCCATGCTCGAACTAAGAACTTTAAGAGTTCTATTTGTTGCCTCATTCCCGAAAATTTTAAGTACTTAAGTAGCCCGCAATCTCTTAAGGCTCTTACAGTACCCGGATCATTCAAGGCAATCATATCTTGTTCTTCACGTTCTCTTTCTCTCCATGTAATCGTCATTATAATTCGATGGAAACCTAAAAATCAACCATAAGATCCATTAGATACCATTAAGTGCAAAAAAATAGACAAATTTTGAGCACATCATGAAAACCAAAAACTTGAACTGCGCCCAACGCACTCCCTGGGTTGAGATAGTGCATTACATATGCAGGTACCCTTCACTTTACCTGCTATGAAATGAAAGTTTTGACATTCAAGGGTGCGTTGCCCTCAATTTGGGCAGAATTTACCCTAGGGGCCTTAAAACCCTAAAAAATTGCAAGGAATGGGAATGAAATGAATATTGAAAGGAAGAGGAGGTTCAGGCCACTAACCTAGATCAAACGGCGACGAATTCCTTCCACATAAATGACCACAATCAACAACTGAAGTTTGAGGGAAAAATCAGGTTTAGAGTTCCAAAATGAAAATGGTAACTTGGAATAGTAAAAATGAATAGTGAAACTACTTTATATAGTCATTTAATTGTTTGCAAGTTAAATTTATTGCTATGAATATAGTTTTATTATGTTTTTATCATGAAACAGGTATTTTTAATCCATTTAATGTTGTTCTGAATAGGAAATACAACTGATGAATAGATTAGTCATGCAGATTTATTTCAAAGAAAGAATTGACCACAAAGCGTACTTTTTCTCCTTATTTTTCGAGCTTTGTTAAAAATGAAAAAGGATTTGAAGCACACTTTATCTCTTTTTCGAGCTTCGATAACATCGAAAAAGGAACCCTTGGATTCTTCTTTCAGCTCTTTTAAAACTCCGATAATGTGAAAATATTGAAGAGCACTTTTCGTTTCGAGCTCGCTAAAGTAAATGCATTGATATCTACTCAGTATAAGTTTAACCCTTTTCCAGACTGAGATGGATTATTTACGAAAAAGGAATACCTTGGTTAAACATGACCAAAGAGGTTCTTTTAAATATTATTTTACACTTTTTTCGGATCTGAGAGACAAATTTATGAAAAATTACTTTTGGAGTTCTCTTTCGCCCTCTTGTTCAGACTCTCTAATTATGAAAAAGGATCGGGCTATCACTGTCGTTAAGCTCATTAAAACATAAAATAGCGAAGGTCTTGTTGATCATGGCAAGAATCGAGTTTCATTCATCACTAGACTCGTTAAATTATTAAATAGTGATACTTCATTCGCCTGAAGGGTTGAATTATAGATCAAGAAAATGTTATCCTCCTCAAGCTTGTTAAAAAATAAAGAGGTACTGGTCAACAAACGACCGGGGAAAATTTGGGAAAAGTAAGTAAAGTTTCTTTTTGGTAACAAGTCGCTCTTGAACATGACACTTCTTTCACTCCATGTCTGTGACTGTTTGGGTTGGGTAATCATCTTGATGGTTCATTCACACCTATGATTCATCATACCTTCACTTCGGTTTTGGGTCAATGCTGCCAACTCATCACAGTGTCGTCGATATGTTCAAGAGAAGTCATCCAGTGATTAAAAAATCATCCATTTGTAATACTCATAAACCTTCATTTTCATGACCGTTATCCCTGAAAATTGCTGTATCAAGTCATACCCTTGTCTTTGAAATCAGTAATTCCTATTTTGCAATAAGGTGACTTCCTGTCGACGACAAATCAATATACAGGAAGTTCATTTAGAAACATCAGATTCCAGTACCATGAGGCTTGTTACAGCATCGACAAGATCCTCACTTCTGGACCTTTGACCAAAATATTTTGTTTGGTGTTCAACATCAAATCATCTATTCACGCCTTACAAAATGTACTACAGTACCTTGAGGGCCATTGACATTAATGGTAGTTCTCTTGTGTTTGTTAACAACTCACATCATTGGCTGGTAATCAAACAATGTATTTCCATGTTCGACTACAAATCATATATTTGCATGGCTAGACTTGTACCCAAATGATCAAGTGAATGAGATAAGAAGACTCCGGATCTAGTTTCATCCATCCGGGCTGCGATTTCAGGATTGTTGTACACATCATCTGTACGGTGACCTTACATATAGATTTTCATCCAAACATGGGCCTATATCTGTAGGCATGTCTGCATCTAGGCAACATTCCAATGTAGACCACTTTCTAAATTATGTACATGTTATTAGATTGTTTATGTGCTGACTATGGGAATGCCTACCCTCAACAATTATGATCAAAAGAGGATATATCATGATGTAATGTATTGTAAGATTGATGTAGGTGACCACTCCGCTTTGTTTCCAGGCTCATCATAGTGTAAAGCATCTCAATCAAATATTATTATTATTTGGATCTCATGCTTTAGGGGGAAATTGTTATAGGTCAATTTGGGCACCATTCCCAATGACCTGGTTAACTGGGCATCATCTCCAGGACCGATGATCAAGGGTCTATAATTCCCTATCTTTTCAGTTGCTATATGCCCTAAGACAAGAAACAAGATAAATCAAGCAAGACTTTCATCAAGAAAAGGTTTCCATGGTTTGAAGCTTATTGTATAGCATATGAGAGCTCACCAACGCAGGCTCTAAGGGGCCTAAGTGAGTTTCATATGTAGGTAGCCCCATGCAAGGCTTCTCTGCAAAGCACTTCCCGACATTCATAAGTGCATTGGTCACATTGCGAGCGAAATTCTCATTGTTCCAGAATCTCCACTTGGCTAGTGCCTTCTAGAAGAGTTCACATGTGTCAAGATTCATATCCAAGTGTCCATTTGACATCTACATGACTGGAAACATGTCTTGCCTATTTTTGGAAAGTTATTTATTGCAAAACAACCTATAGTTCATCTATAAATTGAGCACAGATCTAAGTGATTGAGAAGGAATAATTTGAGTAGAGAAATGCTGGAGAATTTTCAATTGAGAGCTTGATTTGTGAAGCTATTGCTGGAGAGATTTATACTGTGATGAGGCTTGGGAACTTTGCTGGAAGGTTACTTCAAATCAGTCACTAGGTTGTAACCTCTCCTTCTATCATCAATAAATATTACTTCTTATTTTTCCCTACATGCATCTGTATTGACTTTGATTTTCCATATTGTAAGATCTTGGTTGATGTATGCAGTTTATGATTTACTGATTTAGCTAACTAGCTTGAATAGATATCTATATTATTGCATCTTCTACTGTTTCAGTGTTATTTTTTGTAGGAAGCATTTAGCTCACAAACCGCTTGAATTTGAAACTGCAACAGAAGCGACAGAAGGAGCCATTTGGAAGCGACTGAACAATTAAGCCTCCAATCCTCTCTGTATATTTGTTCTGAGTTAGGACAAATAGTAGTATAGTCTTTCACATGTTGTTCTAGACTAGCACCTGTCTAGGGAAGCATAATTTATCTGTAGATTACAATTCTGGCCCAACACTTCGGTGAGAGTCTTGGTATCGTGGAACGAACCTATGCTGAGGGTCCTATTGGACGATGAGCTCTGGGAGCTTTGGGGATAGCTTATCGGAGCTATAAGAAACCATAGGGCTAGGCTTGCTGAACCTTATTGGTGTGCTTCTTCCCCACCGTTGTGATGATTGAGTTGGTTCACCTCTCATTATTTGTGCCCCATATGCATCCTACCCATTGAGTTCAGGGCTCATGGGAAGTACCTCTCATTTGGCCAGTGATGTGGGAAAAGTCAGAGACTAGTAGAAAAGACTAATGAACGCATCAGAGATTGTTTTACTCTTTATCTAGGGTGGCACGGTCCAACCACTTGATCTGGGATCAAGTCTAGAGAGGTGTCAGACCTCCTACTGACTCTGGGTCAGATAAACCAACTTCGGGTTGGTATGAGACTCTTTGTGAGTCCTATAGAGGTTTCAGACCTTTGGGCTAAAATTGTCAGTCGGAAATGATGTCTTTGTGACTGACCCACTTCTGTTCTGAAATAAGAAGCCAACAAAGAAAGTTATAGCGGGATGACGCATGATGTTTGGATTGCACAGGTGGATGGAGTTCTCCCTAGTTGAGAGGGAGTGTTAATTTTGGACAAATAGGTCCAAAATCCATGTTGTTATGCTCAGATGAAGATACCAATATTTTTATTGCGTTCCTCTTTCGGAGAGGTGCAATATCGATCTAAAGATCATCTTGATCTAATGAGCTGAACATTTATTTTGAATTTATTCAAGATATGTGCAGGTTGGCCTTAAGGTTTTGTGCCCCAGCAGTTGTGTCACACACCCTCATTGATGGATATATATTGGTCAACATTGGAGGAAATTTTCACTCATCTCATCCTCACACATTTCTCTCTCCTCATCTGATTAGTTCGATGTCCTTGGTGGCTCTTGTCTCCACACATGGGAAATTTCCAGCACAACATATTTATGATTTTGGTCTAGGGTTTCTGTAACAAACTTTGATCAGTGTTGAATTTCGTCAATGCAACGTCAAATCGACCCAAAAATCTCCCAAAATTTCAATTTTCCTAATCTACATTTTCTGGAACTATTCCCGAGGAAAAATGTTGACTTTGACTTTTCAACGTTGACCTAGCTGCTGCTGCTATTTGTGTTGACCGTTGAATTTTTGGGTTGACTTTTGAGTTGACTGTTTGGCTGTCCTAGAGGGTTGTGTGACATTGCTGGTTGGCTGACCATATTGAGACTTTTCTGGTTGAAGCATCCTGTTGACCGCCGTAATGCACCAACACACTTATATATTTCTGGCTTGTCTTCTGTCGATCTACTGGTATGTTCTATTAGCATTTTACTTTATTGTTTATGTGATTGCTGTCTAATATTGAAGAGAAAGTAAATTTTCATCAAACATAGAACATCTACCTAAATTTACATCCTTTTGTGGTTTGGATAACCATAATGTTTTGAGGTGTTGGAAGAAGATATCCATGTATAGGAAACTTTCAAAGTAGAGAAAGCATAAAGCTAAAAGTCCATTGGACAAAGCAAACATGCTAAAAAGAAGACACTATTGTTTTGCACTCATTTCCATAATCAAGGTCATCTTGTAGACACGTTGTGGACTTTGTATCCAACAAATAATCCATGACATTTGAAGAAGGTGGAGAAAGAGAATGGAAAGAATGGAAAATAAGATTCCATAATTGATGTGGTTCAAGATGATTCACATGATGATGATGTGAAATTGAAAGAAGCGCCATTGAAATAGTTTGGTAAGAGATAGTTAGATTTCTTATCCAATTAAGGCTTTGCATGTATTTTGATGATTTGATACATTCTTTGCCTATTGAATGCATGTTTCATGTTTAAGACAAGAAGGTGATTGAAAGTGGAGTATGTTGACTCACTTTATTGCAACAAAATTTGTTCATTTCATATTTAAGTACATGTACATATGAATGGGGTTCTTGTAGTTATGATTGTACTTGTGAGAGAGTTGAAGAATTGTATACATGCATGAGAGTTTGTGTGTATAAACAGTGGAATTTTGATGATTTCATTGTGCTTGAACATGCATGCATAATTGACTTGTGTTGGTCGATTTCTTTGTTTAACATGGATGTTGTCAACTTGAGAGTGTTGATCATTTGCACATGCATGAGTGTCGGCATGTGTTGGTTGATTGTGTGTTATATGCATGTCATATCGACTTGGAAGAGCTGATTTTGTCTCCAAATATGAAAAGGACATGTTGACGAAGTGTTTCATGAGATGTGAAATTCTTTTTGTTTTGGGAAAAGAATTGTCAAATCATTACACATGCTTATGCTTGACTTCAGAGTCAGTCGTTTGAAGAGGCATGCTTTTCGACTTGTGTTTGGTCAATGAATTTTGACACCAAGATGTAAGAGTACATGGAGATGTTCACATGATGTGAAATTGTTTTCTTTGAAGGGGCAAGAGGATATGTCGTCAAGTTATGTTTCTTGCATGATGTGTTTTTTAGATACAAAAAACAACCATCAATCTGAATATGTTGTGTTTGTGACAAGATGTCAAAAAAATCTTGCAGCCCTTGTAGACCCTTTTATGTGTTGATGCCAAGAAGAGAAGGAGATGGAAAATGCATTCTACCAGATGTGGAATTTGGAACCATGGAGGTAAGAGAATGGTAATTTATTTTCTTATTATTACTGATGTTGGAACTCATTTTTTTAGTTCACTCAGATGGGCTTAATTTGGAAAAGTGTTTTCCAAGGAGAAGCTTGCATCAAATGAATGTTTGTGAAAAGGAGGAACATGATTCTTAATGGGAAGGCAATCAGTTAGTTTTCCAAGAACTAAGGAATCAATTTGGTACAACAAAAGTGTTATATCAGTCAGTAAGAAACCATCAAGTGTTGGATTGGGTCAGCAGCAAAAGGAGAATAGTGGTTGAAGAGCCAAGCCATTTGCTAAGCAAGGCATGTCAGTGAACCAAAGTGGTTGTCATGGTGATTTTTCCAAGTATAATCAAGATGATAGAACATGGCAAAAAAAATAGTATTCAGCTCTCATGAGATTACCAACTTTTGTGGGTCCAAAATCACATCAGTGGGAAGGAGTGATCAGAATCTGGGTTAGGGGAAATTTTTTTCTCAAAATTGAAAGTGCTCAGAATTGCACCAAACTAGAACGATAGTGACCGAACTGTTTCCAGGAATCCAATGCAAATTGTTTCGTCTAAAACTGAGTTCAGATGAAGAAGTTATGGTTTTCTAATCATCGTTCAGAACATGCAATTTAAAAAAATTTTTTTACAGACATGTAATGTAGCCTATTGGTCATGGCCGTTAATAATGGAGGGAATATTCTTTGTTGAAAGCCCAATTGGAACAAGAAAAGTCCTCCATTGTAGGATTCGAAGCAATGGGTTTGAGAAGGTTAAATTTCCCAATGTCCTCCAAGGTTGAATTTGGGTTCATGATGAATTATTATGTGCTCGAATTATTTTTATAGTTATTAAGGTTGGATTAATATATATATATATATATATAATAAAATAAATGATATTAACCATATAAAATATTATATATATATATATATAATATTTTATATGGTTAATATCATTTATTTTATTATATATATATATATATATATATATATATATATATATATATATATATTATCTTTTATTATTTATCCAAACTTTATCAATATATTCTGCATATCCATATGATTTTATTAAACTTTGGATTATACATCACGGTGGCATATCGGATTTAATTTCATATCCAAAGTTCAATTAAACAAAGGTTTTGCTTATGCGTGTTAAACCTAAAGTCTGATGACATGAAAGATATTATGTGGTGGAAAATTATCCAAAGTCCGGGATATATTATTTAATGGACGTGTATTTAAATACGCAAAGGTTTTACAAAGGTTTATAATGGTTGGCCATAAACATGTATCAAGGGGCAAGGTCGGGGCTTGAACCCATAACCTCCCCCACTCCACTCTCGCGCTCATACCAATGAGCCACAACTATAATCCTTAAAAAAGGATGCACACAAACATATATTTCAATGTATTGTGGACATCTAATGGCCGGAAGGAGCTGCCCAACCCCGCAGGCCAACCCTCCTCCATATAACCCATCCACATAACTGGGCGGAGCAGATTTAATTAATGGAGATGTTAATACACGCTTAGCCACAGTTAATCCATGCTTATCATTTAATTAACTCAACACTTTATCTAGCAGGATTTTCGGTGGTCCCTCCATTTTCGGTGGATTGGCCAAGTTTGGGGGAGTTAACTGATAGTTCTCCAGATTTAGAGGCAGAATCTAGGGGAAAATTGAATGAAGCCTATCTTGAGAAATTTTCGACCAATTTTGGTTCAGAAAGAGTCATTCCTAGAAAATTGGCATACTCTGAATCGATTGGAACAAGCAGAGGAAATAGAGCAAATCTACATGTGTTTTTGGTCACTTGAAGAATTTTGAAGCCTAGGGATACCCAGAAGGAAGGCCATACCCAGATTATCTGAAGGCCAAATGGAGAGATTGAATAGTCATTTTAGGGGTTTTTGAGTGTTTTGAAGCCAATGGAGCAGGCTGAAAATCCATTGGAGCAATACAGGTGCTTGTAATTAGAAATTTTACTCTTAATCCAAAGAGGGTCTAGCTAGTTAAAGTAGGTCCATGGAGATGTAGCCCAGGAGGGGTGAACGTCATTATCATCCATTGTGTTATGTGATTGTTGTGAGTTATTTATCTGAATTTAATTTGCCGTATATGAGTTTTTAAAAGTTAATTAACTCATAATTTGATCATAAAAAACATATGAAACTTGAAACATAACCCCTTCACAAGTGGTTAAATTGAGACGATCCTAATCACACATTTTTAATACTGATGAGGGAGCTAGAATAACAATAACTAGTTTTCCCATATTCAAATCACCTCTATACCTCATATTTTTTTTATTTTTCCATAGTTGTTTCATATATGGGTACCTAACATGGAGTGACATATTTTTGGGACCCATTTATTGTACACATCCTAGTTTTTTCCCTATTTACCTCATATTTTTTCTATTTTCCGTAGTTGTTTTGTACATGGGTGCCTAACATGGATACATATTTTTGGGACCCATTTATTGTACACACCTCCGTTGTGCTTAAGGGTGGGTTAGTATACATGCATATTTTCCTAAGTTCTATATTTAATGGTTAAAGGTGCACTTGGTATTCAATATTATTCATTGGGAAGAATATTATCCTCCTAGATAGGTGCACACTCTAGCTATGCATCAATTGTACTTGAGTTACTTTAGTGGAGTCTATCTACATGCACCACTATCTCATCAATCTACTCATGTATGCAACATTGGAATCACTACCAAGGAATGTGCATTTCTTGTGAATGATGCTACAAGTAGATATTTCTTATGCATGCATGAGTTTTTCATTTGTTCATGATTATTTAATTGAGGATTTTAATGCACGCATGGGTTTTTCATTTGTTCAAGGTGAGATAATTGAGGATTTTTATGAATGCATGATTTTGAGAGCATTTCACTAGTGAATGACTAGTTAGTTGGGGATAACCCCATTTCCTTACCATTTAACTAAGGCTAAGGGGTTATATACTAGTCCTTACCTATGTGCATGTATTAGGATCCCAACCTAGTGCACATTTTCTCTCTCATAGAGATTATTTTCATGTGTAATTCATACCTTATTTGAAGTAATGAAATTTCATTGATTTACAATTAATTCCTTTTTGATCCGTAAATTTCCATGGATATTCCACTGGAAAATCCATCAAAAAAAATATGATACAATATGTTTAAAATTCTAGAATCTACACTATGATAGTTTTATTTCTCTTTAGATTTATAATTTTGTAGATTACTGTTAATAACATATTCATGCGAATAAAAAATATGCAGAAAATATAGAACAATGAAATAAAATCACTCACACACATTTGACACAAGATATGACTTGGGAAACCCTTTCGGGAGAAAAACCCAACTAGAAGGTGAGGCCTTTTTGCTCTCTTTATTTGAATAGAAATTGTCTGCGAGTACAAAGAAGTATGAATTGTGGTCCGTGGGCTACTACAATGCAAAAATACTCTCTATGTGCTCTATATCCTATCCCTATCAACTATTTTACTCAGTTATGGAACAAATGCACTCAAAAGAATGGAACCCCTTTTCCTCCTACTGGCCCGGTTGTAACACAACTCGATAACCTTATATTGTTTAGGTTGGAATACCTCAACTCTTAACTAGAATTACAATATAAACTCTTATAGAATATTCTACATCATAATCACATGACTATCCCATCTTTCATGAATAATTGGGGTTGACTTGACATCTGCTTGAATTATGGTGGTGAAAATATGAAGGTTAAGTTCTGAGTGGCATAACTTTCACATACAAATTTTGACTGACGTGATTCTTGTGTCATCGGAAAGTTCTCTACGTGTAGAATAAGAAAAAAAGGTGTGCTCTAAAGAGGAAAACAATTACCCCCAAAATAAGCCTTTTGATTCCTGAAAACACTTTTGAAATGTTTCAGGCCCCAATTTTCCAAACTAGGTCCTGCTAGTAAAAATGGTCCCAAGAGCTGATTCCTCCACTTTTTCCATTCTGGAAGAATCAAGATGGATTAAAAATAATATAATGTTCAAATCCAGACCACACCGCCCCATTTTGGGAGGATTTTGGTCCTCGAATGATTCTGCTGAATGAGGTGAGGAAAATTTTCCTCCACCTTTTCTCGGGTGTACCATTTAGCTTTGCCTTGAAGTTTCCCTTTCAACCCAATTTGCGAAAGGTCATGCTACCCCTGTCTTGTTGTTCTGGAGACCTTTTATGTAAAACTATATCTTCTTTCAACTCTGATTGAGCATCTGGTGCCAAATCCTAAATAGAAGGTAGGACCTGTTACTCTTCCTGATCTAACATGGAGGGCTCATAGAGCTTCAAATTATCTATGTTCACAACTAAGTAAATGCACATATATGGTGGTAAAATAATTCAATAGGAATTATTAGCCACCTTTTCCATTACCTTGAAGCGACCATATTTCATAGCCTTGATTTTTGTACTAGGCCCCTGCAACCTCTCCTTGTTCAACTATATCCATACTTTGTCTGCCACTTTAAAAAATTTCTCTATTCTATATTGGTCATGCTTGGCATTATATTTCTCCTGTTATGCAACCAGATCACAAAACACAAGAAATGATAGATCAACGACTTGAAAATTATCCTCTTCAAGGGGAAAACCTCCTTTACATTAGATAAATGAACAATTCTTGGATGATACAAATGACCAAAATTCCTTATTATATGTAGGAGTCTAAGGGGTTACAATATAATCATAGCCTACATAACAATAATAATGTAAGGGCATGTTGACAGGAAGAAAAATTCCTCCCGCAACGAGTTAATATTGGCCCAATCAGGGTCCCAATTACACCCTTTTTCATTTGGTGTGGCTATATACTCTTTGGGACAAAGGCTTGGTTGTCTGTGTTAACTTAAACTAATTTATAATAATAACTAATGACTAATCTAGGGAAAATATATGACATATTTTAGTAATTACAATTATCTACAAAATATAAACAAACTGCTGGTAAGATATGCTCAGTTTAAATAACAATGAACTAAATGATTCAAATGAACATAATACCACATGAAATATCATGTGATTTAAAATCCTGACTGGATTTTGGGTCCAAAAAACCACACATATAAGTTTTGAATAGAGTTTTTATATATAAAACTCCAAAAAACATTTTTCATGTTTTCATCCTATTCAAACAAATATTTTCTTTTTGTTATTTTCCTGGAATATATATGCATGCATGGACTAAAATAAATAATATAAAATGTTTATCTAAAAAACAAAATAAATAGAAACCTATCTTGTGAATATAAGATTCCAATGATCAAACAGTAATGAAAAATAAATGATTTATAAACTTGTGTTGATAAAATGATGTATACTATAACACATCATAATAAATGGTTAATGAAACAATCAAATATTCGTTTAGAATCAAATAACAAAAATTGTAGAGAAATACCAAAGGCATCCATTAAATAATTAAAATGATATCCAGACATAAATATCATAGCTCATCACACATTAAAACTGAAACCGGTCTTCAAAAAATTTGATACTTCAAAATCGATTAAAAAGCACAAGTCTGTAGTATTAACAATTTATCAACCTTTTGCACCAACACAAAAGGTTTTATAAGAAGATAGGTTCAAAAAATAAGGTAATTCTTAAAACAAGAAAATCACAAGATGTTGGTAAAATGATTCTTATATATGTTTTCCTTGATGGAATCTCTCTCGAAAATGATGGAGTATATGTCTTTTGGAGAAGCTCAGTAGTTTGCAGAAGGTCTATCAGAAGGAATGTGTAAATTCTAGAAGGAGTTGGTTAATTTTCATATTGAATGTTCTATACGCAGGTTAGTATAGGCCAAGTCGCGTATACATGAATATAAGAACGGTCCAAGTCACGTATGCCTTTTGCGCTCTAAAAATATGATACCAGGGGGCATTACCATGGTATTAGCCCACAGTAGTGAGCATTGTGTCTTCTATTTTATTCCATCCAAGAATACCATAGGTAGTTGTGTAGTTTTGACTCATACTGGTAAAGGCTAAATCTATATAAGGAGAATAAGATCATATTGAAAATGTGTGCATGTGTAAGGGCTGTCACTGAATACTTCTCTTTGAAGTATATCTGCATGGGATGAACTCTGTTTTATTGATAGATCTGAATCTATGATGCACCCTTGGATACAATGATGAATCAAGATCTCTAGACTTGAAATGACTATGTTCTTGCATGATCTATTGAAGAGATGACTAGATCTGTGACCTAGCGCAAGTTTGCTGAAGTGAAGTGAAGAAATTTGGGTAAGTTTTATAGATCTGAAAAATTATGCAAAATTAATATTTACAGATCTATACGCTAGTTCATCTCGATAAAAGCGCGTATATACGTGGATTTGTCTAAAAAAAAGTGCGTATGGAAGTCAGGTTTTTTTGAAGCTTATTGCAGAGGTTATTTGTTTATTGTTGTTGTATTTCTGCTGTCTGTCAATGAAGTCTTCATGTAGACCTAGGTTGCTTGAATGGTGTATATGCTGCTAAGTTGAATATGTACAAATCTGATCAATGAGTGAGTAAATATGTTTAATGATGTATGACTGATTAAGGGTTCTGCAATACTGAAAATATATCTAACTGAAAGCCTCAGATCTATTTCTAAGACTGACCATATTCTGGAAGATCAGTATTCACAGATCAATACGCAGGTTGGTGTGAAGGAAAGCGCGTATACACGTGAGTTCAATAAAGCAAAGTAGCATATGAATGTTAATATAATGAATGTTCAGGGTTAAATTTGATTCTACATACTGATTCTGAAATTTGGGTTATTACTGTGCTCTGGTTACAATTATTTTACTATTTTTATTGAAGTATTGGGTGAAGTTTATTATTGTTGATCTTTATGAAGAGTTGTGTTGAAGCTGTGTGATCTAGTGTGAAAATTGATGAAACATGGTTTGCAATGGTTCTAAGGGTTGAAGCCTTCAGTGTGGAAGTAGAAGCTTCCTGCCAATAGAAGCTGGTGTTCTGATTAGGGGGTTGAAGCTCCCTTCCAGTAGTGGCTGGTAAACAAGATTAGGGGGTTGCAGCTCCCTTCTAGTAGCAATTGGAGAATGAGAGAAGGTTGCAGCCTTTTGCAGGTTGATGCATGCGTACTGATATGAGTCTGCATCAGTACAATATTGTAAGCAATTTTCCATATAATAAATATTGAAGACAGAGACGACAACAACGGTGGTTTTCTCCCGAATTGGGTTTCCACCTTAAATCTTGGTGTTCATGTGTGATGATCTTATGTGATGATTTATTCTGCTATCACTGCACATATTCACTACTTAAATAAATGATGCATAACTGATAAGATGAATTAAATATTGTTTTTGAAAGTTTTTCTAACAATTATCTCAGTATACGCAAGTTTCTGTTGGTATATCCACGTGTATACGCAAGTTGGGTTCATTAAAGCCGCGTATGGAATTAAGTAAAGAAAAAATAAAAATTTTCAGTGAGCTCTAAATACTGATTCACCCACCCCCCCCCGGTATTTTTCCCAACCATTGGTATCAGAGCAGGTCCTTCTGAAGAAGCTTAATCGCTAGAAGGAAGAACAATTTATCAAGCCTCCTCTCTTCAATGGAAACAATTTAATCTTTTGGAAGACAAGGACAAGATCTTATCTTCAGTCTCTTGGAGTAGATGTATGGGTTATAGTTGAAGGAGGTTATCAATATCCAGCTTCAGTTCCAACAGATCCAGCCGCAAGAAAGAACTATGAAACCAATGCAAAGGCAGTCAATGCATTATTGGTAAGTTTGACTGAATCAGAATTTGTCAAAGTCATGTAGTTGAATACAACAAGGAGATATGGGACAAGATAATTCTAAGCTATGAAGGTGATGCCAAGGTAAAAAGTGCTAAATTTAAAACTCTCAGAATTCAATATGAAAAACTCAAAATGCATAATGAGGAAAGCATTGCTAGTTTCTTTTTACGTCTAGATGATATTGTAAATATTATGAGAAATCTGGGTGAAACCATAACTGATACTACTCTAGTAGAAAAGGTTTTAAGATCATTAACTCCCAAATTCGAGTCAAAAGCGTTTGCTATTGAAGAGAAGTAGGATCTAAAAACTCTTACTGTTGCTCAACTTCATGGAATTCTAACTGCATGTGAAATGAGGAAAGGAGGTCGATCTGAAGCCAAAGAATATGTTTTTAGAGTTGCTGCAAAAGGAAAGGAAGTAGAAGAAAAAGAAGGATCAGGGTATGTTTCAGAAGAAGATGAGATAAATTTTGTAAAGAAGCTACAACTTGGCACTGGAAGGTTCAGAGGTAAGCTTCCTTTTAAATGTTTTTCTTGTGGAAGAGTTGGTCATTATGCTGCTAAATGTCCCCATAAGGATAATCATGAAAAGGGAAAGGAAGTGGCAAAAGGAAATACGAAATGGTTTATCAATAGAAAAATCTATTATACTCATGAAGACAATGATGGTGTATCAAATAGTGAAGAAGGATAATCTGATCAATATATTAGACTCCTCATGGCTTTTGAAAAAGACTCTAGTGAGGCCAAAGATACTTTTATGGATGCATTAGAAGAAAATGATTTTCTTGAAGAAATAAATCATCTCAAAATATGTTCGGAAGAATTTTTTTTCTTCCATAGATACTTTAAAGAATAAGCTTATAGAAAAGGAGAAGCACAATGAGAAATTAGAATGTGAAATAGTAAGTCTAAGAAAGGAAATTTAGAAAGTGAAAACTTTAAATCTTAGATTTGCTAAAGGATCTGAAACCTTATATGAAATTATCAAGGTACAACTCTCTCCTCTTGTAAAGACAGGTCTTGGATATATCAGAGAATACTCTCAGTCTTCAACACCAAGCTATCTAAATGCAACTAAAGCAAGCCTAAAACATTTTGTCACTCAGCAAAAGAAAAAAGAGACTACACAGGTAAAGCATGACCACTTCAATACAAGGAAGAACAATAACAAAAATATCAATCAGCAGGTAGACATAAATAGAAGGTTTCATGATCGTAGAAACTTCTTCTTTAATGGACAATGTTTCTCATGTCATAATTTTGGTCATAAAGCTGCTCAATGTGTTGCATACAAAACCATCATGACCAGAGAAGCAAGAAAGCAAAGAAATGAGACTTGAATAAAGAAGAATAATTATAACAACTTTTCTCCTCTTCAAAATGAAATTGAATTCTCTTATTGGAATAACTTTGGACATGAAGAATCTGAATGCAAGAGAAAAATTCAGCCAAAGGAGAATATACCTTCAAATTCCAAGGTATGGAGAAAGAAGGAATTACAGGTTGAAAGCTGTGGCATAGCTTTATTTGCAGAAAGGGAAGAAAATCAATGGTACATTGATAGCAGATGCTCAAAACACATGAAAGGTTATAAAAATAAACTCCTTTCATACAATGCTCTAGAGAAGGAAAATAATGTTACCTTTGGAAATGACTCTCCTGCTGTCATTAAATGAAAACATTCTATTTTTCTAAAAGAAAAGGTGAAAGCTAACAATGTTATGTATGTGGATGGATTAAAGCATAACCTATTGAGTGTAATTCAAATGTGTGATCAAGGAAATGGAGTTGTCTTTAGTTCAAAAGAATGTGTAGTACATGAAATTGACACAAGAAAAACGATAATAAAAGGAACTAGAACACCAAGCAATCTGTATGTATTGAAAGGTGGCCAAGAGCAATGCTACTTGGGAAAATATTCAGATAATTAGTTATGGCACAAAAGATTGGGACATTTGAGCTTCTCTCAAATAAGAAAATATAGCAGACTCAAAGCTGTCCATGATCTTCCCAGCATCACTCTACCTAAAAGTACCATATGCAAATCATGCCAATTTGGTAAGCAAACAAGGGTGCAATTCAATGCCAAAGAAGGATCATCAAGTAAGCCTCTTGAACTTATACATACTGATCTATGTGCCCCTGTAAGAAAAAAGTCACCTCGTGGAGATTTTATTTATTGATGACTTCTCTAGAATGTGTTGGATCGGCTTACTGAAACATAAAGATGAAGCATTTGAAATATTTAAGATCTTCAAAGCTTTGGTTGAAAATTAACTAGATCTAAAAATCAAATGTCTTAGATCTGACTGAGGAGGAGAATATATATCAGATGAATTCTTTGATTTCTATGAACATCATGACATCAAAAGACATTTTTCTGTAGCTGGAACCCCACAACAAAATGGTGTGGCAGAAAGGATGAATAGAACAGTTCAACAGATGGATTGAGCTATGCTTGATGATTCTAGAACTCCTGATACCTTTTGGGGAGAAGCAGCACATACTGCAGTAAATATTATTAACAAGGCTCATGTTCATGTGAATAGTGATAAAACTCCTTATGAAATCTGGTATGGAAATCTTCCCACTATAAAGTACTTTAGAGTTTTCAGAAGAAAATGTTTTATAGAGAACAATGATTAAAAACTTGGAAAGTTTGAACCTAGAGCAAATGAAGGAATATTTTTGGGTTACTATTCTAGAAGTAAAGCATATAAATGATACAATAAAAGACTTCAGAATATTTTTGAATGTATTGATGTTGTAATTGATGAGTCTCTCACAGCGCCTAAAAGGGAAGTAACAACAAAAAATGAAGATGATGATGATGATGTATATTTTCCCTCATCAAATAGGAACAATATAGAAGGAGAACCCAATGAAGCACCAGAAGAAGATCTATCTGAAAAGGATCCATCCAGGTATGTTCAAAAGAATCATCCACAATCTCAAATTTTGGGAGAAAAGGGATAAAGTGTCTAAACAAGAAGAACTCTTGTAGGATCCCCTAGCTATATGGAATTCTTATCCACTATTGAACCATAGAATGTAAATCAAGCTAGTAAATATGAATGTTGGATTCAAGCCATGAATGAAGAACTTGATCAGATTGAAAAGAATCATACTTGGGAACTGGTTCCAAGACCTCATGATAAAAATGTTATTGGAACAAAATGGATATCCAAAAACAAGTTAAATGAAAATGGAGATGTTATTAGGAACAAATCTAGACTTGTTTGTAAAAGGTATGCTCAACAAGAATGTATAGACTTTGAAGAAACATTTTCTCTTGTAGCCAGACTTGAAGCCATAAGAATGTTTCTTGCTTTTTCAAGTTTTCAACAATTCAAAGTTTATCAAATGAATGCTAAATCTTCCTTTCTCAATGGTGATCTAGAAAAAGAAGTTTATATAGAACAGCTAGAAGGATTCATTCTGGGAAATAATGAAAAAATTGTTTGTAAACTAAAAAAGGCTTTATATGGTCTCAAACAGGCTCCTCAGGCATGGTACTATTGTCTTGACAAATATCTTCAACAACAAGGTTTCACAAAGGGATCTGCTGACAGTAACTTATACACAAAAATAGAGAATGGTAAACTATTGGTAATTATTGTGTACGTTGATGATATCATTTTTGGAAGTAACGAAGAGTCCATGAGTCAGAAATTTTCTTCTATTATGCAACAAGAATTTGAAATGTCTTTACTTGGCGAACTAACATATTTTCTTGGCTTACAAGTGCAACAAGAAACATATGGCATATTTCCATCACAAGCAAAATATCTCAAGCAAATTCTGAAGAAGTATGGGATGGAAGAATGCAAACCTGTAAGTACTCCAATGGTAATTGGATGTAACCTAAGTTCTCATGATTATTATCCCACGATGAATCAAACAAAATATAGATCCATGATTGGAAGGCTGCTTTATCTAACCGGGACAAGACCAGAAATTATGCATGTAGTTGGGATTGTTGGACGATTCCAAGCTAATCCAAAAGAGTCTCACCTTCAGGCTGTAAAAATAATATTCAAATATCTACAAGGGACTCAAGACTTTGGTCTATGGTATCCAAAGAATACTGATCTTACTCTTCATGCTTACACAGATGTGGATTAGGTTGGAAATGTTGATGATCGAAAAAGCACTAGTGGTGGTGCATTCTATATGAGGCCCCGATTAGTATCTTGGTTCAATAAGAAACAAATTTCTATTGCCTTATCTACATCGGAAGCAGAATATATGGCTGCCACATCATGTTGCACACAACTTCTTTGGATTTGTAGACACTACAGGACATTCAAATCAAGTGTTCACCCCCCATCTCCATCATATGTGATAATACAAGTGCCATTAGTATCTCGAAGAATCCTGTTATGCACTCCAAGACCAAGCACATTCCTATCAAGTATCACTTCCTACCTGAACAAGTGCTTGAACAAAAGGTTAAATTGGAGTATGTTCCCTCCAAAGAACAAGTTGCAGATATATTTACTAAACCTCTTCCCAGGGAAACATTCAAATATCTTAGATAGAAGCTGGGAGTTGCCTTTGCCTCTCTGATCAAATCTGCTTAATTTCAGAAGATTAAATTCGATATGATGGTTTCATAAAGGCAAATTGTGTATATGCACAAGTTTCCATGCATAAAACCGCGTATGGATTTTCCTGACAGAAATTCTCTAGGTCAGCTTTCAGAACAGTCTCTGGTGTTGTTGGTTAATCCCTGTTGTTGTTCCAGTATTCATCTTTTTGTACCATTCTTTGATATTTATCTCCTTGATGAAGATGATTTGATGAATTGGATGTTGAAGGTGTTTAGGATGCACAAGCTTAGGGGGAGCTCCTGCCTTGTTGAAAATGATGCATTGTTGGCATTCTAATTGGTTTCTAATTTATGATCCCTCTCTTGAGATATTTTGGTCTTGATTATGAAAATTCATTTCTCTAATTTGATGAAAAGAGCATGTTGATACCCATGATGTAAATTTTTCAGTCATATAAGGACTTGTTCAAATTTGTAAACCCACTTGGTTGGGTAGTTGAGTCAAATATGTAATTCCACTTGCTTGGATCATTGAAGTAAGTATGAGTCCTTGGTGATAAGAAAGGTCATACTCAGTTGAGTTATAGAGTCATGTCCATTGAAAAATCTGTCTAAAGATTCAACATGAACTTAGGGGGATCATGGTATCTTCAGTGCACATCATATCTGCAGGATTCACCCTTTGCCCTTGATGTCAAAGGGGGAGAGTATTCTGATATGGTGATCAAACTACATCATGGTTTCCTTCAAGTCCAAAGGGGGAGATTGTTGGAAATATGATTCTTATATATTTTTTCCTGATGGAAACTCTCTGGAAAATGATGGAGTATATGCCTTCTGGAGAAGCTCAGTAGTTTGCAGAAGGTTTATCAGAAGGAATGTGTAAATTCTAGCAGAAGTTGGTTAATATTCATATTGAAGATTCCATACACGGGTTAGTACATGCCAAGTCACGTATACATGCAGATAAGAATGATCCAAGTTGTGTGCCTTTTGCACTCTAAAAATATGATACCAGGGGGCATTACCATGGTTTTAGCCCACAATATTGAGCGTTGTGTCGTTTATTTGATTCCGCCCAAGAATACCATCGAAATTTGTGTGGTTTTTACTCATGGTATTGGTAAAGGCTAAATATATATAACAAGAAGAAGATCATAGTGCAAATGTGTGCACGTGTAAGGGATTTCACTGAATACTTCTCTCTAAAGTATATCTGCATGGGATGAACTTGTTTTATTGATAGATATGACTCTATGATGCACCCTTGGATACAATGATGGATCATGATCTCTAGACCTGAAATGACTATGTTATTGCATGATCTATTGAAGAGACGACTAGATCTGTGACCCGACACAAGTTTGCTGAAGTGAAGTGAAAAAATCTAGGTAAGTTCTATAGATCTGAAACACTATGAAAAATTAATATTTATAGATCTATACGCTATTTCGTCTCAATAAAAGCGCATATATACATGGCTTTGTCTTAGAAAAAGTGCGTATGGAAGTCAGGGTTTTCTGAAGCATATTGTAGAGGTTATCTATTTATTGCTGTTGTATTTTTGTTGTATGTCAATGGAGTCTTCATGTAGATCTGGGTTGCTTGAATGCTATATATGCTGCTAAGTTGAATGTGTACAAATCTGATCAACGAGTGAGTAAATATGTTTAATGATGTTTGACTGATTAAGGGTTCTGCAATACTGAAAAGATATCTGACTGAAAGCCTCAGATCTAGTTCTGAGACTGACCATATTTTAGAAGATTAGTATTCACAGATCTATATGCAGGTTGGTGTGAAGGAAAGCACGTATACATGCGGGTTCAGTAAAGAAAAGTAGCGTATGCATGTTAAGATAATGAATGTTTAGGTTCGAGTTTGATTTTGCATACTGGTTCTAAAATTTGCGTTATTACTGTGCTTTGGTTATAGTGATCTCACTGTTCTGATTGAAGCATTGGGTGAAGTTTATTATTGTTGATATTTATGAAGAGTTGTGTTGAAGCTGTGTGATCTAGTGTGAAAATTGATGAAACATGGTCTGCAGTGGTTCTGAGTGTTGAAGCCTTCAGTGTGGAAGTAGAAGCTTCCTGCCAGTAGAAGTTGGTGTTCTGATTAGGGGGTTGAAGCTCCCTTCTAGTAGTGGCTGGTAAACAAGATCAAGGGGTTGTAGCTCCCTTCTAGTAGCATTTGGAGAACAAGAGAAGGTTGCAACCTTCTTCAGGTTGATGCTTGCATACTGATACGAGTCTGCATCAGTACAATATTGTAAGCAGTTTTCCATATAATAAATATTGAAGACAGAGATGACAACAATGGTGGTTTTCTCTCGAATTGGGTTTCCACCTTAAATATTGGTGTTCATGTGTGATGATTTATTCTACTGTTACTGCACATATTCACTGCTTAACTAACTGATGCATAACTGATAAGCTGAATTAAAGATTGTTTCTGAAATTTTATCTAACAATTATCTCTGTATACGCAAGTTTCTGTTGGTATATCTGTGTGTATATGTGAGTTGGGTTCATTAAAGTCGCATACGGAATTCAGTAAAGAAAAAGTAAAAGTTTTCAATGAGCTCTAAATACTGATTCACCACCCCCCTCTCAGTATTTTTCCCAACACAAGATTCTCTGAAAGTAAATGCTTAATTCTAAAAATATAGATTCTATCTTTGCTCAATTGATATCTCCTTGATAAGTAGGTAAATTTTCCTTGTCTTTAGAATCTTCATAGCTAATACTAAGCAATAGATGGGGTGTGTGAACGTCAATATGCTTTACCCATTATGACTAGACCTAGGAAACAACCAAGAAGTCAATATAGGGAAACCGATTAATGTTGATTTTGCAGTTGACAATCAAACCTTGGAATTTTTTCTTTCTTTTTTGATAAATGATTTCAAATTTAGAAATAAGCTTGATTTGCTCAAAAGGAAGTTGTAGAAATTTCTGGAAAGTTTGTTGCTTTTAGACCCTAATATTTTTTATTTATACATGATATTTGGTGACAAGGTCTTCATTTGGTTGTTTTAATTCCCTTGGAACAATTTATTTTAATGGCTTGGAACCTAGCAAGTTGAATTCTTCTATAAAATTCAATCACTTTTTCCCAGATTGTCAAGCATTTCCCTTGTGAAATTTTGATCCATTCTCTAATTTCTCTAGCTTCATCTTCCCGTGTGTCTCAAAGATGAAAGCATCAATATTTTATCTGTTTTTGAAAATTTTGGAATTTCTTCAGATTGGAATTCCTTCTCCCAGTCAAGAATAGACAAAAAATTGTTTTTAATGGATTTGTATTCTTCTAATAAAGAATCAATCCTTTCATTTAAATTTGTAATCTCTCGATAAAATATTGAGATTTTATCCATCATTTTATAAAACTTTGATCAATTTTTCCTTAAAATTAGACAAATTTGTAAAGTTTGTTCTCTAAAATCATCTAGGATCTGTGTGAATTCTTAATTTTGATTAAGCTATCTTTGAAGAGAATCAAATTTCTCTTTCAAATTTGTAGTCATGATCTTAGATTTACTTTTAGCTTCTTCCTTCAAAATGCGAGTTTGATCTTCATGCATTTTACTTAACTCCTGAATATGTTTCTCATGTTTTGAATTTAACTCTTTCAATTCTTCCTAAAAATGATTCTATATATTTTTCCTCTCTATAATGAAACCTTGAGTCAGAGTTGCTGATTAATTCTTCCAATTTTCTTCATTAAAAAACTCATTTTTTTCCAATTGTTTCTCTAATACTTGAATTTTTTGTAGATTGTTATCATATGAGATTGCAAGCTCATTTATCTTATATTGGTTATAATTAACAAAATATCCTAAGACCTGAGAGGATTCTTGGGATTTTTCTTTCACATCCCCTTGAGTTTGTCAGCTGAATTCAAACATAGTCTCTAATGAATCATGCTTCCTTTTCTTTGTCCTCCTCACTATTGGTTTTATTTGAAAATTGAAATAATAATATGTCAAAGAAGGAACTATAGCTAGAACTACCTATAAATCATAAATCAGTTTGAACACAACATATTCCCAATATATATTGGTATAAATGGTTGTCATTGAGGTCTTAGGAGATGTAGTGGAAACAATATCCATCTTTCTTTGTGATTCCATTGCCTCTTCATTTTTATTAGTGACAGTTTCATTAGATAAAGCTTTTTTTTCTCCTCATCAACTTCCATTTCTACACTTGTTGTATTTTATGGTTTATTATGTTATATCTCCTCAGGGGAATTAATTAGAATAATTTCTTGTTAAGTTATTTTTTTCTTTTCTGTTACTTTTGTTGTTATTTTGATTTCTTTCTTTTCTTTAGGAATCTTCATGGCTGCAACTTCTGATGTAATATCCTGATCTTTTTTAATTGCTTCATGGCTTCGTTCTTATTTACATCTAACTATAAAATATTCCATTTTTTTCAATTTCAACTTCTTGTTCTTTTGAGAGACAATGGAAGGATATGAAGTGATTTCATTGAAATTAAATTGAAAGAATTCAGAAGACTTCAATTCCTCAAAAGAAATATTGAGATGAAGATCTTTTTCTCTTAAGAAAATTTCAAATAGGTTTTCTCTAAACTTTTGTAACTTGTCTATTGACTCAATATCTAAGAGTTTTCCTCTTTCAATATCCCGTTGAAAGTCATCAATATCTATGAAAATATCATCAAAGGGAGACTCATTATGAGTAAATATTTTCATAAAACTAACTATTATATAATGACTTCTAATAATCACATTAGGATCATAGTCATACTGAGGTAGAGAGTGTAACCAAACTTGTTGAATCTCTTTAGATACCTTGAATCCATTCCCTTTGTCCCTAATATTTTTTTTCACCAAAATTATTTGGAAACATAATCCAATTTTCTTTTGTAACTTAACTTCTTGGCCTGACCATTCAAAACAACTTGATTTGCAACTTCCCTCAAAGTGAGCCTTTCAGGGATATAACGGGGTAAAAGGTGTGGACAAACCTCACTCTAATAAAATATTATATAAGAAAACAACTCCTCCACAAACCAATGACCAATGGAATCTAGGCCTTCTTTCATATTTTAACTAATTCTTGGAGGGGTTTTTCCAAATAGGATTTCATAAAAAATGAAATTTAAAAACTCCCATAGAATTGTGGCATAACTGCTGATCAGATGGGTAGTTCCATTTCATGAGAGGAAATGGAATTGAGGTAATGGAAATAACTATCATATATGAAAACATATAAAAATGTTTTTGTAGCTAGAGGGAGACGCTAATGACAATTTTAAGGAATTTATGATGTTCTATGGCAAAATTTCAACCCAATTGAGACATTTCCCTTCATTTAGGATTCTATGTATTATTGGAATCCATTTTATTTTTCAATGTTCAGGGTCTTGCTCTCCATAGAACATGGTAAACCTCTTAATGAGAAATATGATATGTTTCTTAAAAATAATTATACGATATCCTTTATCAGCCTTAAGCTTAAACCATTCATTTTTTTCCCTTATCCATTCTTCAATTACCGTGTCATAATTTTCTCCACATTGCTTGAAGGCAATGTTTCCGAATTTTTTTAGAAAATCAACATTGAGTTGGATTTCTGGGGACTGAGCTTATAAATAACTGATAGGATTTCTATTTTCCATGAGGCTATGACAATTTTTTTATGGTTTGATATTGTACAAGTTGAGGTATCAACATGAGTAAAAATCCTTGAAACTGTTAAGTCCCTATATTACTAGTGTAGTCCCTTATTGCTGTTTTTTTTTTTTTCTCAGTAAATCTAATTCTATTAGTGAAACATAATAAACAACAATTACATGGCCATCAGAGGCAAACAATTAGCAAAATAACAAGAAATGAACCGCCCTCGAGGGGAAACCAGCCCCTAGATCATTTGAGTGCTTCCTCAACAGAGGAAACCAACCTTGACATGCAAAAATTAGACAAGAACCGACCCGAAAGAAGTTCTAAAATTGCCTCGACAGAGGCTCGCAACATGGACATATGAAAACCTGTAGTGACTAGAAACAACAAAAATTCATAGAGACTAAGCAGAATTGCATGGACCAAGATGTAGATGCTAGAGACCATAGTCGCCTGAGGGCGATTCTTCTTCAATTCTGCACCATCCAACATCCTCATCGTTGTGGCTTGGACCGCTTTGGTGTGCCTCAGCACCAGCCTCACTTTCTACAACCTGCAATCCAACTTTCTGATGAACATTCGAGCAGATTTCCCCTGCATTGTGGGTGGCACTTTTGCCCACGGGCTGAGGGCCATGCGAGGAAGACGGGGGTGCTTGCGGATGGACTAGGAGCGACGCTAGGGGGGGGGGTCCGGAGGGGCTCCAGGGATTTCTTTGAAAGACACTGAGACAGTAGAGATAACCAGGGGGCGATTGGAATTGTAGCGGTAATGAAAAATAGCAGAGGAGGGGCTATGGAGAGTGGCAGAGACAGTTGGGCGGGGCGCCAGAGGCAGCCTGGATACGGCAGAACCTCGCAGAGGGGAAGGGGTAGAGTGCCTTCCACTGCCTCTTCCACGAAAATTACGCACAGGGGGAGAGCGGCTCCGGAAGCTTTCCGAGGAAGATGACGGTGAACTGGAGGAGGGAGAGCGGTGTCTGCTGGTATCATGGCCCCGGGAACTACTGCGATGACACCGCAGTCTATGCCGAAGCCTTGGCATGGTGTCACAGCGGCAGGGAGAAGGAATTGGGCAAGCAGGAGACATCAGAGGGAAGGAAGGGGCCAAGGAACCAGGCGAAGAAACTGAGAGAAGGGGGCAAAAGGGACTGTGAGACAAATGTAAGTCGGGAAGTAAATCAAAACAGCAACCCAAATGGCATATTCGACCCACGGAGGTGCGTCGGCTTGACAATTCGGCGTCCTGAGAGCATCGGGAAGCCACTGGCCGGAAGAGCATCGGCATGAAAACCTGCAAAATGCAATTAGACCACACCAGGAACCCAAATACTGAATTACAGAATGGGGACGATGAGCCGAGCAGAGGCAAGTTATGAAGCTGGTTCTCTTGGCTTCCCCATCGGCATAAATGCCGCGTAGGGTGACGGCTTCGGGAGAGGCGCTCGACAGTGCAACATAAATGAAGCATGAATGCTGATTGCAGGTGGTCAAGTGGGCATGCCACGCGCTGCCTTACTCGAGCTCACCCATCATTTCAGAATTAAACACCCGCATCTGGGTGGATACAGTCTTGGTGCACCAACAGAGTGCAATCTTGAATAAGTTCATTGTCATTGAAGCTTGAAAGGGGCCCTGCAGAAAGATTTTGGGCACTCTTAACACCTTTATTGGCCATAAGGTCAGCGACTTTGTTACCCGTCCTTTTTGTATGCTTAAGACAGATGGCTCTGTGCTCCTGGACCCATCCAGTAATGAGCTCAATCCTAGCCAAGAGTCTCCAACTGTTAGCCACCTTAGTAGGATGAGAACCTGAAAGCAGTTTGTGGACCATGTTGATAAGAATTTGCGAGTCTCCCTCAATTTCAATGGGAAAGAAATTATGTTGCTGTGCTAATTGCAAAACCTGCCAAAGTCCTTCCAGCTCAGCGGAATTATTGGAGTCCCAACCTATTGATCCATAGTAAATGAGTAAAGGGATGCCTTGGTGGTCCCAAAAAATTCCTCCGAAGCCAGCTTGCCCTGGATTGCCTTTGGAGGCACCATCAAAATTGAGCTTTAGAAAGCCTTCTGGGGGGGGACCCAGGTGTTGTGAGTGGTCTGTTGAGGGCCCCTAGTGCAAGCTGGCATCTGATCTAGATTGAGCTTGAGTTGCCAACTTTCCCAAATTTGAAGTTCAATAGGCAAAGTCGGGAAGTCATCCTAGTTCCATTTCTGAAGCGCCATTGTTTCCTGTAGGTTATTGCAGAGGGTGTTCCAGAGGATTTCTGGCGGAGTACATTGGTCCTTGAAGATCCTTTTGTTCCTTTCCTTCCAAATGATCCACAAAGTGAGCCCAGGTATGAGTCACCAGAGAGTGTTGAGCAGCGCAGACCTGTAGGGCGCGACCGTCCAGTTGTGAATGATAGAGTTTAGATCCCCAGAGCTCCTACCATCCCTCCTGCAATTAGTACTGAGGGTGTCCCAAAAGAAAGCAGCTAGGGGGCAAGTAAGCATAAGATAATGTATGGTTTCCTCTTGACTGTGCAATTGGGGCAGCAGGAAGGCCCAACAAAACCTCTCTTCAAAAGGTTATCCCAGGTGAGGATTTTCTTGTGACATAGGAGCCATAAGAATAGGGAGACCTTCGGCCACAGAGGCGGCAACCAAAGATCCTTCCAAATGGGATCGATAGGATCAGGGTTGCTGGTTAGCAAGGCGTAGGCTTCCTGAGTGGTGAAATTTCCCTTTGGGGTATGGCCCCAACGAAGGATGTCCTGCTTATCTGAGTATCGGATTTTCTTGTTTGTTAATTCTAAATCCAGAGCTATATAAGACTGTTCCTGCAGACGATTGAGACAGCAGTCAGCTGATTTCCATTTCCTGTATCCTTGAGAGTGGTTCTCCTCCCAGAACTGGTGGACCGTGGCCTCAAGAGCAATGATTTGGTCTGGCTGAAGAGGCGGATGAATGGTGGTAATCAAATTAGGCTGCTATTGCCAAGAATCTCTCTAGAAGCGAGCTGAGTGGCCATCGCAAACCTCCCAGAAGCTGTGTTCTTAGATGAGGAGGCGGTGTTTTTTCACAGCATTCCATATTTGTGAGCCTTCAGCTGCTTCTGAGAGTCGAATAAGCTCTGAGGTGGGTCTGTGGTGGGCATATTTGGCAGTCCATAGCCTTGCCCAGGGGCGGAGGGGGGAAGAAAGCCATTGCCACCAAACCTTAGCTCCCATTAGCATTGCTGTGCTGAGGATCACGGAGTCCTAGGCCGCCAGCATGCTTAGGGCGATAGATCGAAGTCCACTTTACCAAGGCCCATTTTTTGTTTTTTCCAGAGGCACCCCACAAAAAATTCCACTGAAGAGATCGAATTTGCTTGAGAACCCATTTAAGGGCGGGCAAGACGGAGAAGAGGTAGATGGGCATGGATTGTAAAACCGACTTGACCAGAGTGAGTCTACTGGGAAGGTTCAGAGAATGAAAAAGTCCAAGATGAAATTCTAGCCTCAATCTTGTCCAGGAGGTTTTGCCAAGCAGAGTGTTTGAGGGCCGAAACAATCAGGGGGGCTCCAAGATAATTAGCAGGCATCTTAGCAATGGAGAATTTGAGGATTCAGACAATGCGAAGCTGAATGGAAGGTGCTGTGTTGAAGAAAAAGATCTGGGACTTGGAAGCATTGACCATCATGCCTGAAGCTTTAGCAAACAAATCCAGGAGGCTCTTGAGGGTGGAGGCCTCTTGGGCCGAGGGATGACCGAAGAGCATATTATCGTCCATGAATTGCTGGTGGGTGATGGTAGGGGCTCCATGGACTGAGATGCCTCTTAGATGTTGTTTATGTAGAGAATGATGAATGGAACGACTTAGGCCCTCAGCCATAAGGAAAAAGAGAAAGGGAGACAAAGGAGACAGAGGATGACCTCGGGAGGGGGAGAAGGGGTGGGAGGGAATGCCATTAACAAGAACCGAGAAGAAAGAAGGAGAGATCAAACTCATGACCTATCTGATCCAGGAAGGACTGAAACCATAAGCAGCTAACATCTGATGAATGTACTTCCAGTTTAATTTGTCAAAAGATTTAGATAGATCAATATTCAAGAGCATACCTGGATTTTTGGTTTGTTAAATGAGTGAATGACCTAATGAGTGAGAATTATGCCGTCCAAGATTTGGCGACCCTCCACGTACCCTGTTTGCTCAGGTGAGATGAGCAGAGGGAGAAGCGACTTGAGCCTGTTGGCGATAACCTTAGAAATGATTTTTTAGATGACATTGCAGAGAGAAATGGGCCGAAATTTGTCAGGCGTGGCAGCATGGTTCTCCTTGGGGACAAGCGTTATAAGAGTGGAATTGAGAGACGGAAGGAGCCAGTGCATGGATTTGGATTCTTCGACTAATTGCCAAACGCCATTTTTGATGAGGTCCCAGAAGTGATGGAAGAAATTGGAGGTGAATCCATCAGGTCCTAGAGCCTTACCTTCTTTGTTTTGGGCCACAGCTTGTTCAACTTCCAGAAAAGTGACAGGTCACAGTAAGAGTTGATTGTGCTCCTCCATTATGAGTTTAGGAATGTGTTGCAACACTTCAGTAATTTCAGGCTGCCTGTCGATTTGGTCTTCTTGCAGTACCATTCTGAAGTGAGAGACCAATTCCGTCTCGATTTCTTGATGGTCTTCTAGTCGCTCTCCCGCTTGATTGAGGAGAAAACCAATGTTATTGCCCATTCTGCGTTGGATGGTAGAGCGATGAAAGAACTTGGTATTACGTTCCCCTTCCTTTAACCACCTGATTCTGGACTTTTTCTTCCAGAAAATTTCCTCTTGCTGCCTTCTTTCCTCCAGCTGTTTAAGTAGGCTTTGCTCTTTCATGTCCACCATTTCATTGCGCCCCTCTTGAATGATGTGCAACTAGAGGTCTGCCATTTCCTTTTCAAGGAGCTGTTGCTACTGAAAAATGTTGCCGAAAGTGGAGTGGTTCCAAACTTTGATACGGGCCTTAAGATCTTTGAGATGCTGCTGAAACTGGAACATCTTGGAGCCCAGGGGAGGGGTGAAAGCTTTCCAGGCCGAACGGACCATTTCCTTGAAGCCTGGGTGAGTGAGCCAGAATGCTTCGAAGCGAAATGGTCTTTTGATGGAGTCCCCTGGCCTGGACCATTGGAGAGCTATGGGCCAGTGATCTGAACCTGCAAAAGGTAAGATTGAAGTTTCGAAGTCCCCCCCAATGTGAATAGCATTGTCAGATAGGAGGAAGCGATCCAGTCTGGAAGCGATTTGCTGCGAACCAAATCTTTTATTGTTCCAGGTATGGATGCCATTTGAAAAGGGGATATCAATGAGCCAGTTCCACTGTGTGAAGTCCTTGAAGTGGGAGTTGTCCGCCTCAAGCTTTGCGTGTCCGACTCTTTTCTCCTCTAAACTGGTTATCATGTTAAAGTCACCTCCCATGATCCAGAGAGGGTGATTTCTAGTAGAGTTGAGGAGTTCTACCGTGTTGAGCAGAGAAATTTTCCTGGCAGCATCCTGAGGGAAGTAGACATTGGACAGGTGTCCATGCAGGTTGGTGCCAAGAATGTGAAAAGAAGCCTAGATTAGGTTGTGAGCTGCATGAGCATGACTTATTGAAACAGAGCGTGGATCCCATGCAATAGAAAGTCCTCCAGAAGCTCCAGAGGCATCGACTGCGACAGAATGACAACCGGGCCAGGCCTTAGAGAGAATGAGGCCTAGCGTGTTACTTGTACATTTTTTTTCCTGCAGGAAGAATAATTGTGGTCTTTCCGTCCTTATCAAGTTCTTTATCATTCGAAGTTTTGAGGGGCCATTGAGACCCCTGACATTCCACGAGACTAGTTTCATTGGGAACTGTCTTCACATGGTGAGAAAAACTTGGTAAGCTTGGGATACCTACCAGATTCCATGAGCATTTCTCCGACTAGGATTGTCCTTTGAAGTTCAGTTTTCCTTCCTCTTTTATTTGAGTCTTTGAAGATTTTCTTGCCATCCCATGGGCTTCCCTGTTGAACGCCTAGGGATTTTTGGTGCTGCTGCGCCCGAGAGAGGGCATCCATTAGTCTCTCTATTTTTTTTTCAGAGATCTGATCATACGTCCTTTTTTTGCAAGCTTGCTCCAGAGTGAAGATATCCAGTTCTCCAATGTCCGCCATCTCCGATTCATCCTCCATAAGACTGATTTGGCTTGCAGTTGCCCCGTCATTTACCATCTCCATGTCGACAGAGGGACCTGTGTTAGAATCAGGTTCCGAGTTTGGCAGAGGTTGGGGGGTGGTTTCTGTTTGGGGGATAATGAAGTCAGGGATGGCCAGGATTCCAAAGCTGTTACTGGTGGAGGGGGGATCAGAAGTTTGGAGAGAAGATTTAGGGGCTGTAGGAGGGGTTTTCTTGTTGTGGTGCCGCCTATTCTAGACCTTGGTAAACCCCTCTGCATCAGGGGCAGAGGAAGCATCCGAGGGTTTGCTAGGAGGCATGTACAGAGGGCAATCGCGAAAGAGGTGGCCGTGGGTATGGCATTTCCTGCATCTGAATGGGACGTGTTCATAGTCAATGGACTGTACCCATTCGAAATCATCGTGGTAGAGAATTATCGAGTCGGGGAGAGCGTTTTCAAGGTGCATGAAGACACAGATTCGGGCATAGGAGGTGTACCGCTTGAGCTTGGTCTCCTCAGCAATTTTGATGAATTCTCCGAGGCCGTTTCCAATATATTGTTAGGTCGGCTAGGATTATATTGTGACCCCATGGAATCCTATATATAGAAAGGCGGTTTTGTCATTTGTATCATCCAAGAATTGTTCATTTATGTATGTAAAGGAGGTAACCCCCTAGAAGTGGCTAATTTCTAAAGAGTAAATCTGTCTTTTATTCTATTTTTGGAGCTGGTTTCATAACATTTGGTATCAGAACTTTGGGTTCTAGGGTTTCGTTGCTTCAAATAGGTCATCATGGAATTTTCGCTATAAATTTGTTTCTACGAAGGTTCAGAAGCTTAATTTTTTTTTTTTGCAAGATATCCTAAGGAAATTCATGTCAAAATTTCAGATCTTGGTTCACAATATTTTCGGAGATATGATCTGTGGAAGTTAGGGTTTTTGCAGGCTCCCAAATTTCATCTCAAAGAGGTGACCTTGGGAAAATCATCATAACTCTCTCTCTAAGCATCCAATTGGAATTCTGTAAAAAATGGAAGACAATGCATAGAATGTAGTTTCATGTATATCAATTTCAGAGCCAAAGGAGGAAACAGTGACACGTGGCATGCCTTACAAGTTCGATCTACTGAACCATTCCATAATTAGGCCATTGTGGGAGATTGGGTATAACTTTGTTGTGAAGAATCCAAATCAGGTCAGACCTATGGCATTGGAAAGAATATTCAGAGGAATACTAAAGGGCTGAAGATAAAATCTTGGGAATACAAAATTACAGAGATACATCAGTTTCAATATCGAGCTTCTTAAAAGCAAGAAAAAGGTGTGTATTTTTTTTTCAAATTGCATAAGTCTTGTTTGAAAAATATGTTTGAAGTGATTCCAAGGGCATATTGAAGCATTTATATCAATATTGGGTTTTAAAATGCCCCCTAAAAAGAATTTAAAACCCATTAAGCCATCAAAAGGCTCTACTATGACTCATGGAGAGGAATAAGTGCAACATGATATATCAAAATTACAAGAGCAAGTGCAAGAAATTTCGCTCTCGGAAAGAGCATCAAAAAATGAAAATGAAGTTTTGAAGAAAGGCATGGAAGCTAAGATGGATGTTTTGAAGAATGGCATGGAAGCTAATATGGATGACATGGAAGAAAAAATCGAAGACATGAAGAATGATCTAAAAGCAGACATGGAAGAGTTTAAGGAAGGTTTAACAAAGTTGATACAAGAAATGGTTCCTAATGGCGAAAATATAGTAGAGGAAACTCATGATGAGAAAAAAATAAATGTTAATAATGATTTCATAAACTCTAATGTTGGATTGAAGACCCACCATATTCCAAATATCGATATGAGGAAGTTTGATGGCAAGGATCCTGTAACATGGATACTACAGATGGAGCAACATTTTGATCTCAATAATGTGCAAAGCACACAAAAGGTGTGAATTGCAACATTATATTTAGAAAAAATAAATTTGTATGGTATCGATGGATTTTATCCCATAAAAGAATTGTCACTTGGTCAATTTTTACGGAGGAAATGATAGCACATTATGAGGATACAAAGAGAAACACCTTCTTTAGCCAATTGATAAATATCAAACAAAAGGGTTCAGTGGTGGAGCACATTGACAACTTCCAAAAATTGAATATAGGGGTAACTGATATTCCATAGGAACAAATGATTTATGTATTCATAGGGAATTTAAAGGATAACATCCAACATGAGGTTTTCCTTTGCGAACCTGATGCATTGGAGAAGGCATTTAGGTTGGCAAGAAAAAATGAACATAAAATTACGGAGACAAGGAAGCTTACCACTTAAATTTATAAATATGGAAGTGTTGTTACTCCTAGACTTCCACAACCTATGACACCACAAAAATTGGAAGAAAAAATATCAAAATAGATTTTCTACAGTTGTGATAGAAAATACACTAAAGGTCATAAGTGCGTTGAGAAGAAATTATTTTACATAGATTGTGAAGAGGAGGAATAAAATGAACAAGAAAATTCAAAAGAGAGGATATCCACTAAGAACCAAGCCTAGAGAAAGAAGAAATGAATCTGACCATATCCTGTAATGCATTAGCAGGAATTACCACTCCTCAAAATCTTAAGATAGAAGAACATATCAAGAAGAAAAAGGTAATAGTGTTGATTGATTTAGGTAGTACCCATAATTTTCTTCATTGTAAGGTAGCCAAGGAATTAAATTGCTTCCTATACCCAGCACCATAGTGTCAAGTGATGGTTGCAAATGGAGGAACTATAAATTTATTTGGAAAATGACATAATATTAAGCTAACCATGGGGGAATATGTATTGAACATTTCAATGCTTTCCATTCCAATGGGAGGTGTTGATGTTGTACTAGGAGTACAATGGTTACAATCTTTGGGGACGATAGCTTTTAATTTTCTAGAAATTTTCTTGAAATTTTTTTCAGAAGGAAAGGAAGTTGAATTATGGAGTATCATAGGGAAGCCAGGAAAGATAATAATATTTAATGTCATGACAAAGCTTCTGAAGAAAGAACAACGAGGCGTAATTTCATAATTATTCTCACTAGAAGTTCCAACATCAAAATCATATATTTCTCCAGATCTCTAAAAAGTCTTGGAAAATCATTCCAAGGTGTTTGAAACTCCCAAAGGACTCCCACCGATTCGCAATCATGATCATGCTATTCATTTGATTCCAAGAAGTGTTCCTCCAAATATCAGGCCTTACAGATATCCTTATGTCTAAACGAGTGAAATTGAACGTATGATTTTAGAAATGTTAGAGGTTGGTATAATTAAACCTAGTTAAAGTTATTTCTCTGCTCCAGTAGTATTGGTGCATAAGAAGGATGGATCATGGCACATGTGTCCAGATTATAGGGAGCTCAATAAGCTCACTATTAAAGATAAATTTCCCATTCCTATGATTGATGAATTATTGGATGATTTGCATGGAGAAATTTATTTTACCAAGTTGGATTTTCATTAAGGATATCATCAAATTAGAATGAAGACTGAAGATATTCCAAAAATAGGATTTTGAACACATGAGGGTCATTATGAATTTTTGGTCATGCCTTTTGGCCTTACCAATACACCTTCTAAATTTCAAGGGTTGATGAATTCCATTTTCAAAACCTTCCTTAGAAAATTTGTGTTAGTATTTTTTGACGATATACTAATCTACAACAGGTGTTGGAAGGATCATGTTCAACATGTTGACAGGGTGCTCAAAATATTGGAGGAGAAACAATTATATCAAAAAAACTCAAAATTTTTCTTTGGAGTACAAGAGGTGGAATATCTGGGTCATATTGTATCTTAGGAGGGTGTTAAGGTAGAACCTTAAAAAAATTAAATCCATTAAGGAATGGAAATTCCCCACAACCCTAAAGTAGTTGCGAGGAATTCTTGGGTTAACAGGGTATTATCGCAATTTTGTTAAGAATTATGGGAGAATAGCAACACCTATAACAACATTATGGAAGAAATATGCATTTTCATGGACTCTTGAAGCAACTAAGGCCTTTGAACATCTTAAGGAGGAAATTTTCCTAGCACCAGTCTTAGCTACACCAGACTTCAAAAAAACCTTTATTTTGGAATGTGATGCCCTAGGAAATGGAATTAGTGTTGTTTTAATGCAATAAGGAAGACTCATTGCTTTTGAAAGTCATCCAATCAAAGGAAAGTATTTACATGAATCTATTTATGACAATGAAATGTTGGCAATAATACATGCACTAAAGAAATGGTGACGTTACCTAATGGGAAGACAAATCAAGGTAAAAAATGATCATGGTAGTCTTAAATACTTTTTGGAACAAATACTATCTTCAGAAGAGAAACAAAAATGGGTCACAAAGATGTTGGGTTATGACTTTGAAATCGTCTACAAAAAAGGGAATCTAAATGTTGTTGTAGATGCACTCTCAAGAAAGGATGAAGAGGTGGAGGCATTTATTTCTGCCATTTCTATTATCCAACTAGATTGGATTACTAAAGCAAGGGATGAATGGAGTAATGACAAAGAAGTGTGGACACTCTTTGAAAAGTTGTAGCAAGATCCTAGTGCATCTAATACATTTAGTTGGAAAAATGATTCCTTATGGTACAAAGATCGATTATATGTTTGTAATAATTATGAACTAAAACAAAATATTCTTTTTGAATTGCACACCTCTCCCTTAGGAGGACACTTAGGATTTTTAAAAACTTACCACAAGGTGAAGAAATAATTTTTTTTGGATGGCCTTAAATATGATATTCAAAATTTTGTGGCAGAATGTTTAGTTTTCCAGCAAAATAAAGTTGAGACAATTAATAACTCGAGTCTTCTACAACTTTTATCCATTCCAATTCAACGTTGGGAGGAGGTTCAATGGAATTTATCACATTTTTACCTAAGTCTGAAGGAAATAATATCATCATGGTGGTAGTTGATATACTTACCAAGTATGCACACTTTTTTGCATTATCTCATCCATTTAAAGAAAGTACAATTGCTACTGCATTTATGGAAACAATTAAAAAGCTATATGGAAACCCAAATATTATTGTAAGCGACAGAGATCCCATTTTTACTGGAGATTTTTGGACGGAATTATTATCTTGTTTGGGTACTCAACTAGCTCATAGCTCATATTATCATCATCAATCCGATGGGAAAATTGAGATAGTGAACAAATGTTAGGAAGGATATATTAGTTTTTTTTTGTATCTGATAAAAAAACACAATATATCAAGTGGTTACCTTTGGCTGAATGGTGGTATAACACTTCCTTCCATGCTGCAGCAAAAATGACCCCATTTATGGCACTTTATGGATATCATCCGTCATCCATCACATCATCTTTAAGAGAAAACTTTAAGGTTTAAGAAGTGAAAGATCACATTGAGCATCAACAACAATTTATCTAACTATTAAAGGATAACCTAAATTGACACAAAATCGAATGAAACAACAAGCAGATCAAAATCGCAGTGAGAGAAGTTTTGATGTGGGAGACTGGGTATTTTTATGGCTACAACCATACAAACAAATGTCCCTCAAGCAAGCTTAGAGGAATAATAGATTATCAATGAAGTACTATGGTACTTACAAGGTGTTGCAAAATATTGGTACTATGTCATACAAATTGGAGCTTCCTACTTCTTCTCGAGTGCATAGAGTTTTCCATGTTTCATGCTTAAAGAAGGTTATAGATGAAAAACTTACAGTTCAAACAATATTTCTAGAACTTGATGAGGAAGGAAAAATCATATTGGAACCTGAAGTAGTCATGGAAACACGAACTCGACAGTTATGAAATTGATCAATTTCAGAGTATCTCATCAAGTGGAAGAACTTACCCACTAAATATTCCACATGGGAGGATGAGAATTTTGTACAAAAGCATCCAGAGCTAATCAAGCATTGAGGAAAACACTTTTTTGAAGGAGAGGGGCATGTTAGGTCCCTATATTACTAGTGTAGTGCCTTATTGTTGTTAGTGTATCCCCCTTATTGTTATTGTTGTACCCCTGTAGCCCCCATATTGTTATTATTGTGCCCCATAAAAGCCACTTTTTTTATTGTTGTGCCCTCACATTATTATTTTTAGGTCGGCTAGGATTATATTGTGACCCCATGGACTCCTATATATAGAAAGGAGGTTTTGTCATTCATATAATCCAAGAATTGTTCATTTATGTAATGTAAAAGAGGTTTCCCCCTCGAAGTGGCTCATTTCTAAGGCGTTGATCTCTCTTTTCTTCTATTTTTGGAGCTGGTTGTTGACAGTGGTTGCTTAACGTATATGAATGGAGATAGAAGGAAATTTGTATCTCTAAAAGAGAAGAAGGATGGAATCATATCCTTTGGAAATTATGGATCTTCAAATGTTATAGGATCAGGTACCGTCACTCTCGGAAGCAAAGATGTTATAGCCAAGAATGTTCTATTGGTCGAAAACATGAATCACAATCTACTTAGTGTTGGAAAAATGTGTGATCAAGGACACACAATGCTATTCAACTCCACAAAATGTGAAATCAGGAAAGGCAGGTATGGTAAAATTGTGGCTACAACAAGTCGAGCTCCAAATGACATATATGTTTTGGATGAAGAAACTAAAGCATGTCTACTAGATAAAGAAGATGAAAGTTGGTTATGGCACAAACGAATGGGTCACATAAACTTTGACAATCTTGTTAGGATAAGAAAAAAGGAAGCAGTACGAGAAATACCGAAAATCTCAAAACCTTCCAACACACTATGTGAGGCATATTTCCTGGCTCTCGCAACTAGTTTGTATACCTCTATTCTTCTTATTCCTTAAAACTGATTATTCTTTGTTTGAGAAGACCTTGTATTTTTTAGCCATCCTCTTTCTTCAAAGAAGCCAAAAATTTCCTCCCATCTCATCGCACCTGCTTCTTGGGTCTTGTAAGTAGATTCAGAGATGAGGAATGGGTTGAGGTTAACCTCCTTTGGCTGTGGATTCTCTATTTCTTTAAAATTTTCCTTTATCTACTCCACTTGTTGTTTAACTGCTAGAGAATATATAATATTTTCTGAATTAAAATTTAAAATTTAAAATTGAAGAAATAATCATTTATAATTTCATCCTACTTACACAAAATTTCTGCAACTATGTTCTCAGGTTTACAACAACCCTATTTTGTTTTGTATATAGGAAAAATGAATTAAAAAAAAAGACCCTAATTTTTTTTTTAAGGCTTAATTCAGAGGTCGAATACATGAAAGTTTTGTAAATAAAATTATAAAAGCCCAACTACCCAACCTTCCAACCATATGACTATTAGGACATGCTAACTACCAAAAGTTTTATAAATAATCCTTCTGACTTCCCGAAATCCTGACTACACGACTGCATGACCTCCAAACGAGACTCGAATATGGTATAGTCAGGGTAGATATTGAATAAATCAATCGTAAAATGAAAAAAATGTCTGACTTCCCAACTTCCCGATCTCTCGTTTCTACGATCATCACAATAAAATAGAAATTTTTTCGATTTACATGAATTTTTTTTTTTTTTTAATTAGGTTTTCAATTTTTTTTCCATTTCCCATTCAATTTATTGTTTGTTAAATCAATAATAAATTCTTTGATAATTTCTCAATTCACGAAAATAAAACGGTTGGCCTATTTTTGTAGCTGCTACAACACCCTCCATAATTTTTTCCTATACCAAATTTTGGAGCCTTCCTTGGTCTTGTTCATTATTTCACAAAATTTGAAGTTCATTTTATTGGTTTTCTTAGAATGTTATGATCCCTTTCACAAGAAAGGAAAAGTGTTGTCTTTTGGCATGTTGGCTGTCTCTTTGTATGCATGAGCCTTTTCTAGTGGTCCCAATGTAGAAATTATATACACTAAGCATGCATACATCCAAATTCCCTTGATCTCACAATATTTAACTTCTTGAAAAATACATAATCATTCCACTGTTAATCTTTTGCGGAAAATTAATTGCAAACACATGAAGCAATAAAAACAATCGCACATAACACAGTTGTTTAACGGGAAAGCCTGAAGCTGAAAACCCCAACTATCATATATTATGTATCATGGAGATCATGTAACAATCTCATACAAATCTTAGTACATCAAGCTCTCAGTACAATCAATCGCCACACACTAATAAGAAGAAATCTGCAAATCCATGCACTGATTTCTTGCCACCTGCTAGCCTGTCTCCATTGCGCAATCCTTGCTGAAGAATAGCTCTGAATGAATTCGAATTACCCTTGCCTTGACTGGGCAATCCTCATTGGCAACCCCAATGTGTGTGTGGTGCAATCAATGCATCACTATATTCACAATAGAAGTCCATCTTGCCCTTTCACCTATTTCTCCACTAGGTCTCCACTGGAACTGACATGCACTGTAGTTAACTGTTGTATTTGTTTAGTTGATTAATGAGTTATTATTTGTGAATTAATTAAATAATTAATTCACTCCACCCTCACTAGTGTATCATTCAGTTAGACTAGATACAACTAGGTCAACTAAGTTTAACTCCAATAACTGAGTTAAACTGAATAATAACTCCATGAACTACTCTTCCAACTCTGTCATAACTTTTCCACTTCAGTTCTAATTGAGTCCTCCATGCATGAACCACCAGTAAACCTTAGGAATTGCGTAATTCCTTTAGCCCATTGATTTTCAAAATCTGTTCACTGAAATAAAGTGCTCCAAGAGAATAAGTTGTTGTTTATTGTCGGATTATTATTAAGAGCTAATAATAATCGACACTTCTATTTTTAGATCGACGATCTATAAATAGACTTCGCCCAATATTATAAAAATATAGTTTCATATATTTTTCCAACTTGACCAACCATCCACAAATAGCATCCTGCAACTTCTGAAATATGATCACCATGTCTAAAAATATACATAGTCTAAAAATATACTTTCGCCAAAAATAGCCTGCGGGCCCACTTAGTGAAGGCGACTCTTTTCACTAAGATCATCATCTTGTTGAATCTCAACACTCCCTCTCAACAAGATAGGGATTATCCTTCACCCTGATCCCACCTCTATGGTATTCGAATTTTCTCCTGGTGAGTGCCTTCATCAGAATATCTGCATCCTAATCTTTCGTAGGAATTTACTGAAGCAACATGATCTTCCACTGCACACAATCTCTGATATGATGATACCAGATATCAATAATTTTAGATCTATCATGAAACATAGGATTAATCGAGATTTTAATGCAACTCTGATTATCACAATGTATCACTGTAGGATCTAAATGTGAACCGAAAAAACCAACCAGGATCTTCCTCATCCAGATAGCCTCACATGCAGCTTGACTTGCTGCCATGTATTCTGCTTCCGCTGAACTAAGTGCTATGGATCTTTGTTTCCTACTATACCAAGAAACTTCCATAGATCCGATACTAAAAATCCATCCTGATGTGCTCTTTCTGTCTGTTGGGCTGCCTACCGAATTTGCATCCGTGAAGCCATGCAACTTCACCTCATCCGTCTTTCTGTACCATAAACCATACTCAGATGTGCCCCTGAGATACCTCAGGAAATGATTTCCTGCCTTCCAAAAGAGCTTGGTAGGCTTAACCATCACTTGTGAAAGCTGGTTCACTGCATAGCATATGTCCGGTCTTGTATAAACTAAATACATGAGTGAACCCACCAACTGTCGATAAACAGTCGCATCCACTACCTCTATTGATGTAGCATCCTCTTTCCTCCAATTTCTTAGAAGAGGAGTGTCAATAGGCTTGTAGCCTTGCATGTGAAACTTCTCTAGTATCTCCCGGGCATACTTGCCTTGAGACAAAAACAACTCACCTTCCCGCTGCCATATTTCCAATCCAAGGAAATAATGAAGGAGGCCCAAATCCTTCATCTCAAACTCCTTTGCAAGATCTACCTTGCATGAGTGTATCAACTGCTCATCACCTATTAGAATTAAATCATCAACATAAAGAACAATGATTAAAAGCTTACCCTCCACCACAATTTGGTACAGGTTTATATCTGCCTCACTCTTGGTGAAGCCAAGTCCAGTGAAATAGCTATCGATCTGAGTGTACCAAGCACGAGGTGCTTGCTTCAGCCCATACAACACTCTTTTGAGCCTGCACACATGCGACTCGCTAATGTAGATCTCAAATCATTTATGCTACTCAATGTACACCTCTTCCTCAATGATCCCATTAAGGAACACAGTCTTCACCTCCATCTAATGAATGTGCCAACCCATCTGCGCTAAGAGAGAAAGGATGGTCCTTATGGAAGAATAATATGCGACAGGTGCAAAATTTTATTCATGATCAGTCCCCTCGATCTGTGAGATGCCCCAAGCAACAAATATTGCCTTATAATTCTCAATGCTCCCATCAGCAGCTTGCTTTACCTTGTAGATCCATCTTGATCCTACAACTGATTTACCCATTGGCCTTGAAACAATATCCCAAGCACTGTTTCTGACAATGGAGTCATACTCCTCCACCATGGCATCTACCCATGTGGGATCCTAAATTGCTTCTTCAAAAGAATATGGATCTGTCATGATACACTTGCTCATAAGAGCCATGTATCCAGTAAATCGGTTAGGTGACGGTATCTGTCTGCACTGTGATGTAGGGATTCCTACATTCTATGCCGCATTAAGCTTCAGTCTCTCAGCTTCTATGGTATGCTTTCTACCTTGTCTAATGTTTGGTTCTGCATGAGTGGACTCCTCCACTCCATGAATCTCCTCCTGTGGCTGATCCACATCTAGAGGCTCATATTTGGGAACAAGAAGTTCCTCCTCTGCATGCAAGTGTAGCTCCTTCTCAAGCGACAACTTCATGGCTTTCACCTCATTGAATTTTATATCCCGTCGCACCACAGTCATCCGACTATCTGGAAGATACACATGATAATTATGGAGTGTTTCTGTGTACCCCACAAATATTCCAACTTCTTCAGTCAGCTCTAGCTTCTTCCTGGTGTCCTTTGTCACATGAATGTAAATAGATGAGCCAAAAATCTTCAAATGAGAAATATCAAGCTTCTTACCAGTAAAATCTTCTTCAAGTGTACTCATGCCAAGTACTCTATGAGGACAACGGTTTCCCACAAAAACCGCAGTGTTGCATGCTTCCTCCCACAAGTGCATCGGTAGGCCCTGGTCATGCAGCATCGCTCGTGCAACACCCATGATCATTTTTTTCTTTATCTCAACGACCCCATTCTACGGTGGGTTATGAGGCACTATGGGTTCTCTTTGAATTTTTTCTTTGCTACAGAAGTCTTTGAATTCTGTAATGTTCCCAAAATTAGCATGAAGCTAATTAGAACATTGATTTTGCTTATATCATCTAGGAGGTGAATAAATGGGTAAGGAGGCCCATGAGTAAGAATAAAATCCCTCTTAGTCTAAAAGGGATCATCATATTAGCTATACTTTGCACCCTCAGGTGTGAAAAGGGGCAAATGCATGAGGACAAGGTCAAGTTTGACCAAGTCAACAACTCTACCATTGGGGGAGTGGATCACTTTGAAATACAACGCAGTATGAATGGGGGAGAGATAATTTGGTGGAGGAAACCCTAATGTGTGGGGGCCAAGGCGAGAAGGCTTTCATTTTCATAAAGGGAGGACAAGGCAGCCATAGAAGGGCAAGCTATTGAGTATTTATTTTGGTCTGCATGGCTATTTGCTTTCTCCAGTTGTTTAACTGAGATTGTTATGTTGCTTAGCACAAGGAATTCCTATTTAAGAATCCTTATCCCTTCTTGAAAGGCCTCTTGAGGGATTGTACTTCATTTCTCCATATTCAGGCTCAAGGCCAAGCTACCTCCTTCATCTACAACGTTATTCATGTAGCAGGAAACATTGTGTTGCAGTGGAGGGTTCCACAACACCAGTTCTAGAGCTTATCTTTCAGAGGAGGGAGCTTCTATTCCTCTGGGAGGTCAATGAGGAAGATTCAACAGCTGATTGTTGGGTGTGGAGCTTGATTATTTTGTTTATTTTGTATCATAGTGTTGGACCCCTGTAACTTAATGGGGGTAGCAACACCACCCGTAATTAAATACTACCTGGGGGGTCCAGGGGGGTCAGTTGCGACTTTATGGAGCCCCCCCCTGGCAGGGTTTTGGGGGCAGCGCCCCTGAAGCTAAAAATAGATGTAAAATTTCCTTGTAAAAGTATAGTAATTTCTAGCCAATCTAGGCCGTTCATTAGGTGGATGATCTGACGGTAGAAGTTATGTTTAGTTTAGGGTTTTTTTCCTTAGAAGGAAACCCCTCGCTTGTATGAGGGTATTTTATTGCGGCTGTGTATTGTATGTGTATTCTCAGAGTGAGAAAAAGATAGGGAGACTGTGAGAGAGAACAAAGGATATTACAACGTATTTGCTGTAGGTTGTGTCTCTTCATTTTGCTGGATAACAGAAAGGAAGGACTGGCTGTTCGGGGTGGACGTAGCCCAAACTGGGTGAACCACGTATATCTGTGTCTCTATGGTTTTATGTGTTTTGTGTGCTTGTGTTTTCCACATATTTTATGTGTTTCATTGCTCTATAATATATATAAATTTCTAACAACTGGTATCAGAGCCAAAGGTCTATTTGGCTGATAAACTTGCAGGAAAGAAGGGTTCATGGTTCAAGGGGAACAATGGTGGAAGATGGTAAATTTAGGGTCAAGAAATTTAACGGCCAAAACTTCCCACTGTGGAAGATGCAGATGGAAGATTATCTGTATCAGAAAGATCTATACCTACCATTGAGCGAAAAAACAAAGAAGCCGATGACTATGACATACGCGGAATGGGATATTCTTGATAGAAAGGCACTCAGAACCGTACGGTTGTGCCTCGCGACATCGGTAGCCTTCAATATTTCGAAGGAAAAAACAATAGAGGGTTTTATTAAGGTGTTGGCGAAACTATATGAAAAACCCTCGGCCTCAAACAAGCTATTTCTTATGAAACGTTTATTTAATATGAAGATGTCAGAAGGTGGATCTGTTGCAGACCATTTAAATGATTTTAATACAGTTACCAGTCAGTTAAGTTCTGTAGGTGTAAAATTTGATGATGAAGCTAGAGCTCTGTTATTTTTGTGCTCATTGCCAGAAATCTGGAATGGTTTAGTTATGGCCATTAGTAACTCTATCTCTGGATCTAGTACTTTAAAGTTTGATGATTTTGTCGGTGCTATCCTTAGCAAGGAAATGCGACAGAAAGCTCCGGTGAGACATCGGGTAATGCTTTGAGTGCAAAGTCTAGGGGAAGAAGAATGGAAAGAGGAAAGAGCTTGGGATATCACAGTAAATCAAGGAAAGGTAGATCCAAGTCTAGATCGGGGATAGTGTGCTGGAAATGCGGAAAGAATGGACACCTAAAGAAATACTGTAGATCTCGGAAGGGAAAAGGAGACACATAGCAAGAAAAAAATCATGAAGCAAATGTGACAGGTGATGTGTTACAAGATGCTTTGATTCTTGCTTTCGAAAATGTTACTGATTCTTGGGTTGTAGATTGAGGGGCCTCATTCCATGCCACACCTGATAAGAAATATTTTCATGACTATGTTTAAGGATATTTTGGACAAGTCCATTTGGGTGATCATAAACCGTGTAAAAGTGTTGGAATGGGTAAGGTTCTTGTAAAACAACAAAATGGAAACCAATGGCTATTAAAGGAGGCAAGGCATGTTCCAAATCTGAAGAAAAATCTGATTTCAACAGGGCAGTTAGGTAGTGAAGGTTGTGTGACAACTTTCACAGATAAAACTTGGAAAGTCACCAAAGGAGCGTTGGTAATAGCAAAAGGTGAAAAGGTTGGAACATTGTATTTATGAAATGGTATTTCTAACTCTGTTAATGCTTTAACTTCCAAAGGAGAAAATGCAGCATTATGGCATCATAGGCTCGGACACATGAGTGAGAAGGGGATGAATATTCTTCACTCAAGAAATTTGTTGCTGGGTTTAAAGGATGTTGATTTGGATTTATGTGAGAATTTCATTTATGGAAAACATAAGAGAGTCAGATTTCTCAGAGTTGGGAAAGAAAAGAAGAGCGAAAAATTAGAGCTTGTGCATACAGATGTATGGGGACCTGCTGAGGTATCATCTCTTGGTGGCTCTCATTATTATGTTACTTTTATTGATGATGCAACTAGAAAAACTTGGATTCATTATATTCAGAATAAATCTGATGTATTTGATTATTTCAAGAAATGGAAAGCTTTGGTTGAGATTGAGACAGGAAAGAAGTTGAAGTGTCTCAGATCAGAAAATGGAGGTGAATATTGCAGCAAAGAGTTTGATAGGTACTGTTCAGTGCACGGAATTCGTAGAGAGAAGACAGTTCCAAGAACACCATAAGAAAATGGTGTTTCAGAAAGTATGAACAGAACAATCATGGAGCATGCAAGGTGCATGAGATTGCATGCAGGATTGCCTTTACAATTTTGGGCAGATGCTGTAGATACTGTTGTTTATCTAATAAACAAAGGGCCTTAAAGTTCCTTGGATGGTGGTATTCCAGAGGAAGCATGGACAGGTAAAAAGGTAAACTACTTTTTTTTAAAGCCTTTTGGTTGTGAGGCCTTTGTCCATATAAATAAAGAAAATAGAAAAAAGCTTGAAGCAAAATCAAAGAAATGTACCTTTATTGGATATTGTGTTAATGATTTTGGTTATCACTTATATGATTATGGAAATCAAAAAATCATTAGGAGTAGAGATGTAATATTCAATGAAAAGGTATTGTATAAGAATCAGCTGTAGGAAAAGAAATAGGAAAAAGAAAACAAAGAATACACAGTTCTTGATGAGATCACATAAAAGGTAAAGGTGCCTGAAAATAATAGCAATCAAGAGCCACAACAACAACCACCACCACAATAGCAATAGGCACCTCAAACACCTGAAAATGGTTTTAGAAGATCTACCGGGATAAGTAGACCCCCTGAACGATACTCTCCTTCATTATATTATTTATTGTTGACTGATTCTGGTGAACCTAAATGTTATGAAGAAGCAATGCAGGTTGAAAGAAGGAAGAAGTGGGAGCTAGCCATGGAAGAAAAGATGGAATCCTTAATGCATAACTAGACTTGGGAATTAGTTAGGTTGCATGCAGGTAAAACTACATTGCAGAATAAATGGGTTTACAAGCTGAAGGAAAAAGATGGAGGAAAATAGAGGTACAAAGCTAGACTTGTGGTGAAGGGGTTTGCACAAAAGAAAGGTATTTATTTTGATGAAATATTTTCTCCTATTGTTAAGATGACTTTAATCAGAACTATTTTAAGTCTTGTAGCAGCGGAAAATTTACATATTGAATAGTTAGATGTAAAGACAACATTTCTCCATGGAGATTTGGAGGAAGAGATCTATATGCAGCAACCAGAAGGATATGACGTCAAAGGGAAATAAATATTAATGTGCAAGTTAAAGAAGAGCTTGTATGGCTTAAAACAGGCTCCAAGGCAGTGGTATCTAAAATTTGACAATTTTATGTCTGAACAATGTTATACTAGATGTCACTATGATCATTGTGTTTATCTGAAAAGGAAAAATGATGGCAACTATATTATATTGTTATTGTATGTAGATGACATGCTTGCTGCAAGGTCTAACATGCAGGAAATAAATGTGCTCAAAATAAAATTGGAAAATTCATTTGCAATGAAGGATTTAGGAGCTGCAAAACAAATCCTTGGTATGAGAATAACTAGAGACAGGAAAAATCACAAATTAACACTCTCTCAGAATGAGTACATACAAAAGGTGTTGAAAAGATTTAATATGCAGAATGCAAAAACAGTTAGTACACCTTTTGCTAGCCATTTCAAACTTAGTAAGGAGATGTGCCCCAAGACCCAAGAAGAAATGGACTATATGTCTAAAGTTCCATATGCATCAGCAGTTGGAAGCTTAATGTATGCAATGGTCTGCACAAGGCCTAATATTGCACATGCAGTGGGAGTTGTAAGCAGGTACATGAATAATCCAGGAAAAGAACATTGGATGGCAGTAAAATGGATTCTCGGATATTTGAGAGGTACCACAAATCAAGCATTATGCTTTGGTGGTTCAAACATTGCTCTACAGGGATATGTTGATGCAGATATGGTAGGTGATAGAGATAACAGGAGGAGCACTACAGGGTATGTATTTACTGTAGGTGGAACAACTGTCAGTTGGGTTTCAAAAATCCAAAGTGTTGTTGTACTTTCAAGAATAAAAGCAGAGTATGTTGCTGCTATAGAGGCTAGTAAAGAAATGATTTGGTTACAAAGATTTATGGATGAATTAGGTAAGAAGCATGATATGGGCACCTGATACAGTGATAGCCAAAGTGCCATTCATCTTGCAAAGAACTCAACATTTCATTCTAGGACTAAACACATACAGCTCAAGTACCATTTCATATGGTCAGTATTGGAAGATGGACAGTTGAAGTTGGAAAAGATACACACTAGCCAGAATCCTGCAGATATGCTAACAAAAGTTGTAACCAGGGAGAAACTGAGAACATGCTTAGTTTCAATTGGTCTTCAAGGATGACGATGAAGATGAGAAACAACCAGGTCCAAAGAGGAGTCATTGTCTAGCAAATGAAGCAGCGGTGGAGTTTCTACAATCAATCTCCAAGTGGGAGATTGTTGGGTGTGGATCCCAATTATCTTGTTTATTTTGTATCACAGTGTTGGACCCCTGTACCTTAATGGGGGTGGCAACGCTTCCCATAATTAAACGCTGCCTGGGGGGTCCAGGGGGGGCGGCTATGACTTTATGGAGCCCCCCCCTGGCGGGGGGTTTCGAGGGCAGCGCCCCCGAAGTTAAAAACATATGTAAAATTTCCTTGTAAAAATATAGTAATTTCTAGCTAATCTGGGCCATTCATTAGGAAGATGATTTGACGGTAGAAGTTATATTTAGTTTAGGGTTTTTTGCCCTAGAAGGCAACCCCTCGCTTGTATGAGGGTATTGTATTGTGGCTATGTATTGTGTGTGTATTATCGGAGCGAGAAACAGATAGGGAGACTATGAGAGAGAACAGAGGATATTACAACGGATCTGTTGTAGGTTGTCTTTCTTCATTTTGCTGGATAATAGAAAGGAAGGACTGGCTGTTCAGGGTGGACGCAGCCCAAACTGGGTGAACCACATATATCTGTGTCTCTCTGGTTTTATGTGTTTTGTGTGCTTATGTTTTCTGCATATTCTGTGTTTCATTGCTTTGTAATATATATAATTTTCTAACACTGATTGCACATATTTTTCATTAGGCCAAGCACTTCCCATCACCTACAGCATAATCCATCTCCTTGACTGCGTTATTTCTGAGTATATTTGCAGTAGGGGTTTGCACCACTATTTTGGAGGGTGATATCTTCAGTGATTGGATCAGCCTTTCACTTGAAGGATACTTTGGATGATATTCATGTATCATATGTAGCATCTTGAGTTATCTTCATCCATTTCTTGAGTTTCAGTTGCTACACAGTTGAGACTGCAACTCCAACATTTTTTATTTTTGCATATTTCAGCCAATCCTTCTAGGATTGTCTAGAAATTTCCTTTGGGAGTGTATATCTTTTCTCCCCATAGTGTATGAGATGTATATTGATATATCTATGTATTGACATGTGTTAGCAGCAATTTCTCCTTATAAAACTACGCTGTCATGGCCTTGGACATTCTTGTGTAGCAGTATTTTATCATATTTCATGTACATGCTTTCTTAAGGCTAATATTGCCTAACTTGAGTGACTATCTCCTCAAGATCCTGTATACATTTTGCTGCAGCAACTTAATATGATGGCTATGAGCTCTTCTTACATTTTATGAGTTGATGTGTCCCCGCTACTCCATTATTGTGTTTACATATTGTTGTATCTCCAATCTTGGGATATTATACGATATTCCCAACCTTGTATATTTTCCCTATTTTGGGATATTACAGTGGTATCAAAGCATGATATTTGGCTTAGCCTATGAGTTTCAACCATAAGAAGATAGAAGAAATCAAGATGATGAAAAGAATGAGCTTGCTCTCATCACTTTTCAGATCCAGGAAGGACCTCTCTGAGGAGGTTATCAGAAAAATAAGAAGAGTTGCAGTGAAACTCCTAGAGGGTTTCAAGAAGAGGAAGAGCCATGAACTTCATATTCTCAAAGAGAAGAAGACATGAAGCATGAAGAACACTTGGAATCTAAAATTCTAAGTGAATACCTTGCTGAATATAAAGCTAAACCTAGAGCCTTCAAGGAGACTCTAGCTTTACCACAGTTCATTCAGCTAGAGGAAGACAGAAGACCCTACAGCTGTGGGATGATGAGAGACAAGAGATTTCTATTGCCCACTTTTTATGGATCACTCACATGTGCAACAGAGGTTTGGGTGATGAAGCTAGAGGCTTTCTCCCTACTACATCCAGTAGTAGAGAGATAGGCTGTAGAAATTGCAGCGCTTCACGTTGAAGGTGAAGCTAATACGTGGTGGTTCAGCCATTTGAGCCATGCAAGGGTGTCTACTCTTGCTGATTTTTCTCAAAGGATGATCAGGAGATTTGGCAAAAGGAGGGAGAAGCCCTCACCACCAGTAGAAGGAGCATGTACCAATGCTGTTGTAACCATGGAGGAGCAACCTTCATCTTCAAAAGTTTGGGAAGCCAACACATATGAGGAAGAAATTCTTGCAGCCCTGCAAGAAGCTTATAAATTTGACCAAGGTGTGATTAAGTTTCCATCTCTTGTCATTTCAGCAAATATTATGGAGGGACCTACATTATTATATACTACTGATTTAGAGAAACAGAGTTGCATTGTGCTGTACAAGAGTAGTGATGAAGAGAGGAGGACCCATTATTTATGGGAAAATTCAAATTTCAACTTCATTCATGAAGAAATGGTGGATGGAATGATAGATGGTAGACTGTAATATCCCAAAATCAGGAATGCTAGCAAGGCATGCCTGAAAAATGCATTTTTTAGGAATGTATGCTACAGGATTGGAAACCAGCACTTGGATCCCTTAGATATGATAATATAAGACCTGAATCCAAGAGAGATTAAAAAAAAAATCCTCCTAGGTGGGTTAAATAGATCTCCCCACACCTAGTGCAGCTAGAAAATACCCAAAGAGGGGACTGCAACAATACAAAAACAAGACTGCTGGAAAATAACACAGTTCAGCCCAATGTTTGCAATAGATCAATAAGGAGGGTCAATAATGTCTCTTAGATGTTGAATAAGAGATTATATTGAAGCCCATCCATCATTATAAAGAAAGTAGAAGAGAATACATGAAGAAATCCTGAAGAATGAGGTGCTACAACCACAAGAAACATATGAATAAGCTTGAAAATGTTATTTCTATTTTATAAAGTAGTAGCATGGTAAAACTTAGATCTAGGGAAAATATGTATAGAAAATGTTAGATCTATTTAAGATCTGTACACAAGAAAGGCTCCTCTATACACTCCCCTTGGTGATCTCAGTAAAACATGAAAGTACAAGAGTAGATCTGAGATCTAAATTACATATATACAGTAATATTCAGAAAATTCTGAAGTATGTGATGTAAAAAAGATCAGATATGAAACAAACATGGATTGGATGGCCAATCCATGGATCACCACAGTGAAAGGAAGGATCCAATCACTAGAGATCTCTCCGCCAAGCTGATGCCAAAACTCCCTGCAACTCTGCTACTATAAATAACATAGATCTGCAAAAGGGAATGCACTGTAGAATCTGAGTACACTTTTTCCTAATGCCAATATCTGGATCTGAAGCTCCCAAGTTCTAGAACACTCTTTTCAAAGGGATAAATGACTTTTCTAGTGAAAAGGGGTGTTAGAGCTGCATAGATTTGAAGAGATCTATCCTCCGCTTGCTACAGCTCACAAGGACAACCCAATCCTAAATAGGACCAGTGCTATAGGTGTAAGATGAAGCTTGGCCAAATGCCAGATAGTGCGCAAGAAAAACAAGGCTCCTCCAAGAGCTACTCTAGGAAAGAGATGGGATTCCCGACCAGGAACACCAAATGCTAAACAAAATTATTCTCAGCTAAACAACTAGAGAATTAGAAATGTCTAAACATACAATATCTTCAAAAAATGATAATCATCAACAACCCTCTCATGCTGCCCTCCTCTTCCTTTTATAAAATAAAAGCCTTGTCAAACCCTAAACCACTTCAATGAGTTAGCTCCTTCACATTTGGAGCCTCCATCTAGAACTGTACTATGTATCCATGAGGTACATTGAATCTAGACTGCGCTGTGGATTTGGTCAAGGTTGACCTAGTCACATAGTTAAAACCCATTCACACTAGCAAATGTTTATTTTAAATGGCCCAGATTTGTCTCTATTCACATAGGCATGGATTTATTCATTCTTTTCAGGAGTTTTATATGTCCTCCTTGGTTCATTTATTGAATCAATAGAAAATTTAAACAAAATTGAATATTCCTCTTAGCTTGGGCTAAGTAGGAATATTAAAATCCTCCCCTCCCAAATGTTGCTTGTCCTCAAGAAACTGCAAGGACAGAACTGAAATGGATTGGGAAATCATCTTTTCCCAAGCAATCATCCATACAAAATGGGTCACCTCCCAACATAGTAACTCCAGAACATTCTCCTCCACCTTAGGTTCCTGCAAAGAAGGTGGGCTGAAAAACTGAACATGGTAGACATAGGTGCCTACCTCACGCTGTCCTCCTCTCCACTTTGATAAGTTTGGAGTGTTTACTGATCCTGGGTTGCAATGATGTTGCCTTCAAGAGGTCAGATGAAGATTAGATCTCTAAAGATCTCCTCTCCAACATTGTGAATCAAGCTGGCTGAAACCATTCCATATGTGATGGATGGGAAACCATCACCATATTGCATCTCATCAAACTCATGGCCCACCTCATAAAGAAAAAGATGTTTGGCTGTGGTCGCCATATCTTCTCTCATGTTACCATTAGAACATGCAATGTAGAAAATGTGGGAATCCTCTTCCCAAAAGAACACATCTAGCCAATGTGTTTCCTCTCCAATCATTCTACTCACAAAAGGAAGATCAACATCAGCAATTGGAATCATGATTAGCATCAAGGAAAAGGACATACTAAAGGCTTCATATGGTGCAAGAAGGTACCAACAGTCTCCCATGAAGTTACAGCGTAGTTTTTCCAATTACAGCTTCAGAAAATTACAAGGCAAGTGGCTGCTGGATACATGGTGGTCTATGTATGTTATTTCATTTACTAATGAATAGTAGACGGATGCATACAAAAAATGAACATACATGAAGTAATACAACACTTTACCATGGCTATATAAGAGATGGCTTTCTCCATCATATAATTTGGCCCAATGTTGATCATGGAGCTCAATGAAAAGCTTGCCCTCTTATGGAGCAATGCACTGCATAGAAGTGGTAAGAGTATGCAGATTACTAAATGCAAAAACAAGATCCTTACCATGTGCCAAAAGTAGGATCATGATAGGGTCCATGAACAAATTCTCCATAATGATATGACATACTCTCATGAAGATAAATGAATCATGTGCTGCATGAAGAACCTTCCTCATGTACTTGGAAATCCAAGCCAAGAAGAACATGTCGCAACAATAGATGTCTCCATCCATTACTCCATATTTCTCACCTCCTCCTTGTCCGTCAAGTGCATCAAGAGTGGAATGATCCTGGGGACACCCCATCCATAAGTTCATGCTCCAAAGTGACAGTGCTGTTGGCCTATGCAAATAAGCTCTTGCCAAAACATAGCTCCTTTCTTTGACATTCTCATTATCAAAGACATCTTCCATACTGTTGATACAAGCAAGAATTTCCTTCTAGAGTGGAAGTACTTCTAGATCATCCAAGGCTAAGGGGATAATGCTATCTCCCCCCCCTGCAACATCATGCAATGTGTGAGAGCAAATCTTCTCTTGCTCTCCCAAGGACATCCAAAGCAACAAAAGATTTTGCTGCTTCCCTATACCTCCATCACATAAATCATGTGATGAAAACATGGTGATTGATATGAAGAATGTAATATCAACAAAATGTGTTCATACTCCTTGCTACTCAATGATGCAAGTATCCTACCACACATATTTCCTCCACATACCCTTAGAAAGAGGATGATGGCCAAACTCTTTCAAGAGTAACCAACGCAGCCAAGCTTCCTGCTGCCCGGTATCATAGATCTGCAAGTGGCCTACTAACCTCTTGCTCTTCATCCAAATCCACTCAAACATTTGTGGATGTATCCTTCCATCCTTAATCTTGGTACTCCTTCCATGAGGGCTACCATCCTCCCAAATAAATTGTATGTCTTTGCATTTCATGGGATATTGAAATGAAATCTTCTCAAGGATCAATTTGATCCCATAAGGACCCAAATAGGTGGTAGGAAAAAACCTCCCATCATGATGTGTAGGGCTCAAGAAATGTCCAACACAAGCATGAGAGATGTTATCCATCCTAAGATGTCCTCCATAATCTATCTTATCCTCCTTGAATCCATAAAGATCCAAGTGTGAGAAGGGAAGAACCTCCTCAAACTGTTGAAGAACTTTTCACTTCATGGAATGTTGAAGTGCACCTTTCATGGGATCTCTTGATGAGACCTCATCCTCATGCATGGCCTTCCAAAACCAGTGGGGTCTTGGATCTGCTGCAACTAGAAGTCTCTCTTTGAGCTGTGGCATGCTCATTGAGAAAGTGTCATCTAGAGAGGAGGAAATGTTTCTCATCTCAAGATGTCTACCCCTTGTCTCCATTGCTTCCCGAATGAAGCTGACATCTGATTTCTCCCATGAGGAATGGGCCTTCTTTTATTCAATGCTTCTCTTGAACAGCGTAGTGCAACTCTGATACTCTAGATTAGCAGTAAGTGATGATTCAGGGTCATGCATGAGCAGGTTTCCACAATCCTAAAAAAATTTTGCAACAAAAATAGAAGGTAGAAAATCAATATTACCTTGATAGGCTTTGGGAACATATTGTGTGGTTGCAAGAGTTCCTTCTTCTACAATGTTAAATCCCTCAACTGTTGGTGTTGAAGGCTTCTCCTCCAAGGCTGTCATAGTGCTGGTACAAATCTCCTCAAGAGATAGTGAGGACTTCTCTTCCTCAAATCTCTTGATCACCCTTTGAGTGAAATCTGCAAAAGAAGATACTTTTGCATGTCTCACATGGCTGAACCACCAATTGCTTGCTTCACCCTTCAGGTGCAGTGCTAAAATTTCCACTTCTTCTCTCTCTACCACCAGATGTAGTAGGAAAAATGCACTGAGTCTTCTTACCCAAGCCTTGGCTACAGTTGTCCCATCAAAAGTGGACAATATAAATCTATTGCCCTTGATCTCTCCCTTGTTGTAACGTCTCCTTCCTTCCTTTAGTTGAATGAAGTGTGGGAAGGCTAGAGTCTACTTGAAGGTCTAGGTTGAGACTTGTACTAAAAAATTTACTCGCTCAGGATCTGATGATCCAAGTGTCCTCCATGCTTCTTGTCTTCTTCTTTGTTAGAGTAGGAAGTGCATGGTCCTTCCTCTTCTCCTTCCTATATCTTCTTAACCTCCTTGGAGAGGTCCTTTCTGGATCTAAAAACTGATGAGATAAGGCTCATTCTTTTCATCATCTTGATATCTATCTTGAGACTCATAGGCTGAGCCAAGAAATATGCTTTGATACCACTGTAATATCCCAAAATCGGGACTACTAGCAAGGCATGCCTCAAAAACACATTTTTTAGGAATGTATGCTACAGGATTGGAAAAAAACACCTGGATCCCTTAGATATGATAATATAAGACCTGAATCCAAGAGATATTCAAAAACAAATACTCCTAGGTGGGTTAAATAGATCTCCCCACACCTAGTGCAACTAGAAAATACCCAAAGAGGGGACTGCAGCAATACAAAAACAAGACTGTTAGAAAATAACGTAGTTCAGCCCAATGTTTGCATTAGATCAATAAGGAGGGTCAATAATTTCTCTTAGATGTTGAAGAAGAGATTATATTGAAGCCCATCCATCATTATACAGAAAGTAGAAGAGAAGACATGAAGAAATCCTCAGGAATGAGGTGCTACAACCACAAGAAACATATGAATAAGATTGACAACATTATTTCTATTGGATGAAGTAGCAACATGGTAGAACTCAGATCTAGGGAAGATCTGTATAGAAAATTTTAGATCTATTTCAGATCTGTATACAAGAAAGGCTCCTCTATACACTCCCCTTGGGGATCTTAGCAAAACATGAAAGTATAAGAGTAGATCTGAGATCTAAGTTACAGATCCGTAGTAATATTCAGAAAATTATGAAGTATGTGATGTACAATAGATAAAATCTAAAACAAACATGGCTTGGATGGCCAATCCATGGTTCAACACAGTGAAAGGAAGGATCCAATCACTAGAGATCTCTCCTCCAAGCTGATGCCAAAACTCCCTGCAACTCTGCTACTGCAAATAACCTAGATCTGCAAAAGAGACTGCACTGTATACTTTGAGTACACTTTGGCCTGATGCCAAGATCTAGAGCTGAAGATCCTAAGGTCTATAACACTCTTGTCAAAGGGATAGATGACTTTCCCAGTGAAAATGGGTGCTAGAGATGAATATATATGAAGAGATCTATCATCCAATTGCTTCAGCTCAGAAGGACAACCCAATCCTAAACAGGACCAGTGCTGTAGGTGTAAGATGAAGCTTGGCCAAATGATAGATAGTGGGAAAGACAAACAAGGCTCCTCCAAGAGCTTCTCTAGGAAGGAGGTGGGATTCTCGACTAGGAACACCCAATGCTAAACAACATTATTCTCAGCTAAAAATCCAAAGAATCAGAAATGTCTAAATAGATAATATCTTCAGAAAATGATAATCATCAACAGCCCTCTCATGCTTCCGTCCTCTTCCTTTTATAAGATAAATTCCTAAACCACTTCAATGAGCTAGATCCTTTCACATTTGGAGCCTCCATCTAGAACTGCGCTGTGTATGCATGAGGTACATTAAATCTAGACTGCGCTGAGGATTTGGTCAAGGTTGACCCAGTCTCATAGTTCAAACCCATTCACATCTGCAAGTGTTTATTTTAAATGGCCCTTATTTGTCTCTGTTCACATAGGCATGGATTTATTCATTGTTTTTAAGATTTTTACATGTCCTCCTTGGTTCATTTATTCAATCAACAAAAAATGAAACAAAATTGAATATTCCTCTTAGCTTGGGTTAAGTAGGAATATTACATAGACATCTTGAAGTGAGAAACCATTTCTCTTTTCTAGATGACCCTTTCTCAATTAGCACTCCTCATCTCAAAGAGAAACTTATACCTGCAGCAGATCCAGAACCTTATTGGTTTTGGAAGGCCATTGATGAAGAGGAGGTCTCATGGAGAGATCCCATTAGAGATGCACTTCAACATGTCATGGAGTTCGAGGTTCATCAACACATGGAGGATGGTAACCCTCATGGGAGGAGTACCAAGATGGAAGATGGAAGGATACATCCACAAATGATTGAGTGGATGTGGATGAAGAGCAAGAGGCTAGTAAGCCACTTGCAGATCTATGACACCGGGCAACAAAGGCTTGGCTGTGCTGGTTACTCTTGAAGGACTTTGGTCATCACTTGGAATATACTCTTCCTAAGGGTATGGGGATGGAGAAGATGTCGCAGGATGCTTGCATCATTAAGCAGCAAAGAGTATGGATGCATGGTGTTGATGTGACATTCATATCATTCATTATGTCTTCATCACATGACTTGTATGATGAGAGCATGAGGAGGTTGCAAACACTTTTGTTGCTTGGGTTGTACTTGAGAGAGCAAGGGCAGATTTTATCTCACATGTTGTATGATATTGCAGGAGTAGGAGATGGCACTATCATGGTGCAAAGGGACTAATCCTTGGCCTTAGATGAACAGGAAGTACTTCCATTTTGGGAGGAATTTCCTAGTTGCAGCAACATTATTGGAGGAATCTTTGACAATAACCATGTCAAAGAATTGAGGTATGAGTTGAAAAGAGCCTATTTTCATAGGCCAACAATGATGTTCCTTTGGAGCATGAACTTATTCATGGATTCATGCATCACTTTACCTTCAACATATGGTGAGACTATTGTTTTTTCATTTATTGATTATCTAACACAGTATTTGCATCCTCTTACCATTATCATTCAATACATTGTTCCACAAGAGGGCAAGTCTATTGTGGAGCCCCATAAACAAAATTTTGCCAACTATTATTATGCAGACAACCATCCTTTGTATAACCATGGGAAATTTTTTGATTATTTCTTGTATGCTCAGTTGACACATTCACCCATTTACTATTCACTAGTAGATGTGATGATTCACACAACTAGCCATTTGTCAAAACATCACTTGCCATGCTATTTTCTGAAGTTGCAGTGGGAGAGACTGTGATGTGTCCACTTGAGAAATTGTTTGTATCATGCAGGATCATGTAAAACCTTCAGCAAAATTCTCATTTGGATATGCTATGATGATCATGTCCTATTCATCATGGATGTGATGTTTTGGGCCAGCTTGTTCTTCAATGTTGGAGAGGAGATCCTTGGAGGATTGTTCTTCATTTTTCCACTTAAGGGAAATAATATTGCAGCCCATAAGCAGCACGTACTCTACACTTATCATGAGTGGAGAGAAGGACACCGTGGAGTAGACTACCTTGTCTACCATGATCAGATTTTCAGCCCACCTACTTTACATGAGCCAAAGGTGGAGGAAGACTTTCAGGAGTTTCCATGTTGGGAGGTAACTCATTTTGTATGGATGATTTCTTGGGGATGGGAGATTCATATGGGGATGGTATATCCCAATTCATATCAGCTCTCATGCCTCAAGAAGGCCCTTCAATTATATCCTTGAAGTTTCTTGAGGATAAGCAACATTTGGGAGGGGAGGACTGTAATGTTCCCAAAATTAGCATGAAGCTAATTGGAACATTAATTTTTCTTATATCATCTAGGAGGTGAATAAATGGGTAAGGAGGCCCATGAGTAAGAATAAAATCCCTCATAGTGTGAAAGGGATCATCAGAGTAGCTATACTTTGCACCCTCAAGTGTGAAAAGGGGCAAATGCATGAGGAGAAGGTCAAGTTTGAACAAGTCAACAACGCTGCCATGGGGGGAGTGGATCACTTTGAAAGACAACGTAGTATGAATGGGGGAGAGATCATTTGGTGGATGAAACCATAATGTGTGGGGGCCAAGGCAAGAAGGATTTAATTTGTATAAAGGGAGGACAAGGCAACCATAGAAGGGAAGGTTATTGAGTATTGATTTTGGTCTGCATGGCTATTTGCTTTCTCCAGTTGTTTAACTGAGATTGCTGTGCTGCTTAGCACAAGGAATTCCTTTTTAGGAATCCTTCTCCCTTCTTGAGAGGCCTCTTGAGGGATTGTACCTCATTTCTCCACATTCAGGCTCAAGGCCAAGCCACCTCCTTCAGCTACAACGTTATTCCTGTAACATGAAATGTTGTGTTGCAGGGTGTTGCAGTGGAGGGTTCTAGAACACTAGTTCTAGGGCTTATCTTTCAGAGGAGGGAGCTTCTATTCGTCTGGGAGGGAAGTGAGGAAGATTAAAGAGCTGATTACATATATTTTGCATCAGGCCAAGCACTTCCCATCTCATATAGTGCAGTCCATCTCCTTGACTGTGTTATTTCTGAATATATTTGCAGTAGGGGTTCACACCACTATTTTGGAGGGTGAGATCTTCAGTGATTGGATCAGACTTTCACCTAAAGGATCCTTTGGATGATATTCATGTATCATATGCAACATCTTTATTTATCTTCATCCATTTCTTGAGTTGTAGCTGCTACACAGTTGAGACTGCAACTCCAGCATTTTGTATTTTTGCATATTTCAGCCAATTCTTCCAGGATTGTCTAGAAATTGCCTTTGGGAGTGTATATCTTTGCTCCCCATAGTGTATGAGATGTATATTGATATATCTATGTATCAAAATTTGTTATCAGTAGTTTATCCTTATAAAAATGCGCTATCATGGCCTTGGACATTCTTGTGTAGTAGTATTTTATCATATTTCATGTACATGCTTTCTTGAGGCTAGTATTGCCTAACTTGAGTGACTATCTCCTCAAGATCCTGTATACATTTTGCTGTAGAAAATTAATATGATGGCTATGAGCTCTTCTTACATTTTATGAGTTGATGTGTCCCTGCTACTCCATTATTGTGTTTACATATTGTTGTATCTCCAATCTTGGGATATTATAAGATATTCCCAACCTTGTAGATTTTCCCTATTTTGGGATATTACAAATTCGCCTGAGATGTATTCACCACCATTATCTCTCCGTAGAGCTTTCACTTGCTTCCCTGACTCTTTCTCCACCAATGATTTAAAATCACAGAACTTTGAGAATGTTTTGCTCTTCTTTTGCATGAAGAAGATCCAACATATATGAGAATAGTCATCAACAAATATAACATAATACATGTGTTTTGCTGTTGAAGCAACCGAGAAAGGTCCACACACATCTCTGTGAATTCTCTCCAGGATCGCCGAAGCACGATTATCCTTCTCATGAAAGGTGGTATTCACAAAATTACCCATAGTACATCCCTTGCACTAATATGACTATGTAAGAGTGCCCTTGGGAAGTCCAGTAGAAATCTGCTACAAAATCTTCAAAGTGCCATGGTGAAGATGGCCAAATATCCTGTGCCATAATTCACCCTCATCCTGGCTCACCATTTCGTCTACCTTTCCCACCATTGTAGCGCAGCCATCTACCTCTAGATTGTAGATATTCTTAACTCGAATCCCTATCCTCTTGGTTTGATCCATTTTTTATGTCGCAGGAAAGCTTTTCCATCGCTAAAAAAAACGTCATAACCTTTGTCTTCCAACATTGCTACTGAGACCAAGTTCTTCTTCAAACCTGGAACATGCATAAAATATTTCAACAAGAATGGATTACCAGACTCCCTCTCAAAGGTAATGGTCCCAATTCCAGTTGCACTGTATCGACCATTGCTTCCCATCTCTATATGCATTTGAAGGTCCTTCTCCTCCAAGTCACTAAACAACTCCTTGTATCCCGTCATATGGAAAGACACACCAATATCAAGATACCAAACCGATCCCATGTATATTGAAACCAAACATGTGATCAAAGAGAAATCAAGTTCAAATTGCGAGGCTAAGGCCTCTCTAGCTACAACTCCAGCAACCTTCTTGTTCTTCTTCTTCTGTGGGCAGTTAGTGGCGAAATGCCCATGTTCGTGACAGTGAAAACACTTTACTTTGGACAAATCTTGCTTCTTCCCTTTAGCTTTGGATTTTGAGGGAGATTTCTTCCCCTTCCCTTTCCTTGCTTTGGCAGCCAAAGAAAAATTCTCTTCATCTTCATTCTTCAATGAAGAGCCATCCTTGGTACCCCGCCTTATCTCCTCCTGCACAAGATCCGACCAAAGTCGCTCCCATCCCGACAGTTACTCCAGTCCATTGACAAAGTATTCATAGCTATGAAAACTCTTCAGAAGCCCAAGGAGAGCCAAGCTCACCAAATATTCATCATCAACAGTAATCCCCACACTTCCTAGTTCATCTCTACAGTGGACAAACTTCGTGAGATATTTTGGAATACTGTCACCCTTCTCCATTTTTATTTTTCTGAGCTTGTCTTTCAGTGCCAACTTCCTCTGGTCGCTTCTACTTTGGAAAAAATATGTTAAATCCTTCCACATTAAGAATGGAGTGGCTTTCCCATGAAGGCTGGACACAGTATGGTCCTTCGCACCTTCCAACAAAATTCTTCTTGTCTTTTCTATCTTCTTTTTCCATGCGTCAAGTAATGTAGCATCGCTAGATCCCAGCTTAGGAACATCGCTATCGATGAACTCCTTTAGTTCATTACCCTCCAACAACGCCTCCATCCTATCATTCCAAGATATGTAATTCGAGCTCCCATCAAGGGAATACTCCAATTGCAACCCATTGAAATACATTTCAATGTATACTCAACTTCTGCACCAAGAATTTTCTATAGCAAATTCGAATTATTCACCAGCACAATCTCAAAAATTCTTCACAATTGCAATATTCAAGAATTAACACTACTCCGATACCAGTTAGAAATTATATACACTAAGAATGAATACATCTAGATTCTCTTGATCTCAAAATATTTAACTTCTTGCAAAATACAGAATCATTCTACTGTTAATCTTTTGCGGAAAATTAATTGCAAACACATGAAGCAATAAAAACAGTCGCACATAACACAGTTGTTTAAGGGGAAAGCCTGAATCTGAAAACCCCAAATATCATATATTATGTATCAAGGATATCATGTAACAATCTCATACAAATCTTAGTACATCAAGCTCTCAGTACAATCAATAGTCACACACTAATCAGAAGAAATCTGCAAATCCATGCACCGATTTCTTGCCACCTGCTAGCCTGCCTCCACTATGCAATCCCGGATGAATAATAGCTCTGAATGAATTCGAATTACCCTTTCCTTGACTGCGCAATATTCATTGGAAACTTCAATGTGTGTGTGGTGCAATCAATGCATCACTATAGTCACAACAGATAGTCTATCTTTCCCTTTCACCTATCTCTCCACTGGGTCTCCACTGGAACTGACATGCACGATATTTAACTGTTGTATTTGCTCAGTTGTTTAATGAGTTATTATTTTTGAATTAATTAAATAATTAATTCACTCCACTCTCACTAGTGTATCATTTAGTTAGACTAGATACAACTAGCTCAACTGAGCTTAACTCCAATAATTGTGTTTAACTCCAATAACCGAGTTAAAATGAATAAGAACTCCATGAACTACTCTTCCAACTCTGTCATAACTTTTCCACTTCAGTTCTAACTGAGTCCTCCATGCATGAACCACCAGTAAACCCTAGGAATTGCGTAATTCCTTTAGCCCACTGATTTTCCAAATCTGTTCACTGAAATAAAGTGCTCCAAGAGAATAAGTTGTTGTTTATTGTCGGATTATTATTAAGAGATAATAATAATCAACACTTCTATTTTTAGATCGATGATCTATAAATAGACTTCGCCCAGTATTCTAAAAATATAATTTCATCTATTTTTCCAACTTGACCAACCATCCACAAATAGCATCCTACAACTTCTGAAATATGATCACCATGTCTAAAAATAGACATAGTCTAAAAATAGACTTGCGCTAAAAATAGCCTGCATGCCCACTTAGTGAAGGCGACTCTTTTCACTAAGCTCACCATCTTGTTGAATCTCAACACCTAAGAGGTCACCTTTTTGAAAATTAGTTTTTCTAACATTTTAGGTACCCATCGCAGTCATTTTCAAAGTTTCAACTAGTGTCACACAAGTGTCATCATGGTCACCGTAAAGTGTATATTTGGTGCCACACTTGTCATAACTGGTCATAAATATTTCACACAGAGGGAAATGATTTGTTTTCATGTCATGGATGATCTATGTTGATTAAGTCATCAAAATATGTTAAGTGTGTGATCATAGTCAAAGTTCATCATTATTCACACCGATCTCACCGGTTCCGCACTAAGTTATTTTTTAGAAAAATTCATGACCAACCAACCTAGCTTCACCTGACATCCCCTGAGATACACACTGTGTAGTATCAGTCCTCTAGTTGGGACCTTTCTACTTGTCACTACATAACTCGAAGTTTCTACCTTCCAGGACTATAACATTGCGCGGTTTCTATGACCAAGCCTCGACCCTGACCTATGAAATTGTACAATCATGACCCCCATCTAGGCTCGCACTACAAAATTTGAATCCACAAGCCTCAAGATCATCTGCTGATACCTTGTACTACGAAGTTCCATAGTAGCCCGAACTTGCTTGACCCCCAAAACTGCATATAAATATATACCAATTCCCATCCCTTCATCCTGTCCCACTGGCTCCGGAAACTGTGCAGTATTGTCCCTCATCCTAGCCTGAAATGCACACTGTGCTCTATCAAGGCTCAAGGCTTCCCATGCCTTCTTGAAATACGTAACTGCATAGTCATTGAGCCTCCTTTTCTAGACTTTTACTTGTTCCGAGCCTAATCCATGGATCAAAATGCATCATCTTAGGCTAGGGGTTTTCAGATTGATGTCGTCTTGTCATGAGTGAATTGCAGGAACATGTACTTTGTCATGTCATGGACATATTATGATTAAGGATATGAAGGAGGGAAACATTCTTAAAGATACTCTTGTAGTTGAAATTACAAGCTGATCAATCAGGAGAAAGTGAAGGGACACCAGTTTGCGACCATTATCCAAGACTTGAGATCATTTAAGACTCCTTATGTTAGGTCCCTATATCACTAGTATAGTCCCTTATTATTGTTAGTGTAACCCCCTTATTGTTATTATTGTACCCTTGTAACCCCCATTTTGTTATTATTGTGCCCTTAAATTATTATTGTTAGGCTGGCTAGGATTACATTGTGGCCCACTAGGATTACATTATGGCCCCATGGACTCCTATATATAGAAAGGAGGTTTTGTAAATTGTATCATCCAAGAATTGTTCATTTATGTAATGTATTGGAGGTTGACCCCTCGAAGTGGCTTATTTCTAAGGCGTTCATATCTCTTTTCTTCTATTTTTTGAGCTGGTTACACAACATTTGGTATCAGAGCTTTGGATTCTAGGGTTTCGCTGCTCCAAACAGGTCATCGTGGCATTTTCGCTATAACTTTTTTTCTACGAAGTTTCAGAAGCTGAAATTTTTAGGGTGCGAAGCTGAAATCCTGAGGAATATTGTCTAAAAATTTCAGAGCTTGGTTCACAATATTTTCGGAGATATCATCTGTGGAAGTTAGGTATTTTTTCAAGCTCCTAAACAGGTCATCGTGGAATTTTCGCTATAAGTTTTTTTCTACGAAGGTTCAAAATCTGAAATTCGTATGGTGCGAAGCTGAAATCCTGAGGAAATTTTTAAAAAAATTTCAGAGCTTGGTTCGTAACATTTTTTGAGATATGATCTGTGGAAGGTAGTGCTTTTTCAGGCTCCTGAATTTCATCTCAAAGAGGTGATCGTGGGAAAAGTTCAATAACTCTCTCTCTGGGCATTGGATTTGAGTGCCGTAAAAAGTGGTTGCAAGTACACGGACTGTAGTTTCTTGGCTATCAATTTCAGAGACAAAGGATGCAAAAGTGACACGTGGAAAGTCCTACAAGTTCGCTCTACTGAACCAGTCCAAAATTAGGTCATTGTGGGAGATTGGACACAACTTTGTCTTGGAGAATCAAAATTAGATCAGACCTACGACATTTGAAAGAAGCTTCAGAGGGCTACTACAGGGCTAAATTTCAGATATTGAATATTTTCAATTACAGAGATAATTCAATTTCAATATTGAGCTCCTCAAAGCAAGTAAAAGGTGTGTATTTTTTTTTTCTGAATTTCATAAGTCGTGTTTGAAGAATCAAGTTGAATTGATTCCAAGGGAATATTGTAGAATAGGTATCAATATTGGATTCTAAAATGGCCCCTAAGAAGAATTCAACACCCATTAAGCCTTCAGAAGGCTCTACCATGACTCATGAAGATGAAGAATTGCAACATGATCATGCTATTCATTTGATTCCAGGAAGTGTTCCTCCAAACATTAGGCCGTATAGATATCCTTACTTCCAAAAGAGTGAAATTGAACGTATGATTGCAGAAATTTTAGAGGCGGGTATAATTCAACCTAGTCAAAGTTCTTTCTCTGCTCCTGTAGTATTGGTACACAAGAAGGATGGATCATGGCGAATGTGTCCGGATTATAGGGAGTTCAATAAGCTCACCATTAAAGATAAATTTCCCATTCTTGTGATTGATGAATTATTGGATGAATTACATGGAGCAATTTATTTTACCAAGTTGGATCTTCGTTCAGGATATCATCAAATTAGAATGAAGACTGAAGATATTCCAAAAACAGCATTTCGAACGCATGAGGGTCATTATGAATTTTTGGTCATGCCTTTTGGCCTTACCAATGCACCTTCTACATTTCAAGGGTTGATGAATTCCATTCTCAAACCCTTCCTTAGAAAATTTGTGCTAGTATTTTTTGATGATATACTAATCTACAGTAGGTCTTGGAAGGATCATGTTGAACATGTTGACATGGTGCTCAAAATATTGCAGGAGAAACAATTATATGCAAAAAAATCCAAATGTTTCTTTGGAGTGTTGGCAATATGATGCTGAGTGTTGTCCTTGATGGCAACCCACTTGATGAAGATGATGGCAACCTACTTGATGAAGTTGTCCTTGATGGAATATGTCTTGATGAACTTGTTAAATGATGTAAATCTGATGTATCTACAATGAGTACAGAAGGTAATGATGGAAGGAATGTCAGTATGTGCTAGAACATGATGAAAAGAGTATGTCTCAAGGCATACACGGGTTTGTCTAGGAGAAGTCGCGTATGCACGCGGGAAATAACGTTCCAAGACGCGTATGGGCAAAAGCGCTCTAAATATGTAAAACTAGGGGTAACTACCATGGTATTGACCCATTGTATTGAGTAATGATTCGTCTATGTGACCCCGTCCAGGAATACCATCGAAAGTAATGTGGTTTTGGCTCATGGTATTGATAAAGGGTAAACCTATATAAGGAGAAGAAATTCATTGTGCAATAGGGGGCAAGATGTCTGAGCTTGAATGAATATTTCTCTTTGAAGTATATCTGAATGGAAAGGGTTACAGTTGAATGATAGATCTGAATGCATGATGCACCAAAGAAGAAAATGATGAAGAAGGGGATCTAGATCTGAAATGTATTTGTATTTGCTAGATCTGTTTATGGAATGATTAGATCTGAGATGAGGCGAACATCTGTCTGAAGTAAAGGGTAAAATCTGTGTGATGTATCTGTTCTGAAGAATTGCAATGACCTAAATGTCTGAAGAACTATACGCTAGTTCGCTGCAGAGTAAGCGCGTATATACGCGGGTTTGCTGAAGAGAAAGCGCGTATGGGAAGTAAAATTAGCTCTGTAATTTGTACAGAATTATATGCGGGTTTGTATGGTCGAAGGCGCGTATATATGCGGTATCATTGAAAGGAAAGCGCGTATGCAAAACTAGGGTTTGATGAAGTATGAGTATGAAATGTCTGATCTGTTCTGCTGTGTTACTGTTATCTGTCTGGGTTATCTGAATTGACAAGTATCTGTTGGTGATGTATGTTTGAGCTTAAAAGTATGGAGTGGGTCCAGTCTGAAAATATGATGAAACGTGGCCTGCAAGTTGTATTCTAAAGGAAGCTTTGGATCCAGTGTGAAAATTGATGAAACGTGGTCCATAGAGGTGCTGAGGGTTGTAGCCTTCAGTCAGGGGGTTGTAGCTCCCTTCCAGGTGAGGCTGGTAAACGAGATCAGGCGGTCGTAGCTCCCTTCCAGGAGAGGCTGGTAAACGAGTCAGGGGGTTGGAGCTCCCTTCCAGGAGAGGCTGGTAAACGAGCGCAGGTGGGTGCCTGCGTGCTGGTAGGAGTCTGCGCCATCACATATGTTGTAAGATGTTTTCTCTATAATAAAATATTGAAGGCTGAGCAACTGCAGCGGTGGTTTTCTCCCGACTTGGGTTTCCACCTAAAATCCTGGTGTTCATGTGTGATGCTTATGTGTGATGGTTTATTATGTTCTTACTGCACATGTTTACTATTTATTGAACATCTAACGAATGAATGATGGAATGATATAAGTGAAGAATTAATGGCATAATTAGATCTCTGTGTATACGCGAGTTTTATGAAGGATATATGCGTGTATATGATAGTTGTCTTCAGCAAAGTAGCGTATGGGTTTTAGAGAGTGGAAAAGTAAAAATATTTGAGTATGCCCTAAATACTGATTCACCCCCCCCTCTTAGTATTTTTCCCAACAATTGGTATCAGAGTAGGTCCTTCTACAGAAGCTTGATCGCTTGAAGGAGATCCGTCGCAATGGGAAGAAAGCAAAAGAAGAAGGCTACTGAAAAGGAGATATCTCAAAAATCATGTGCAGTAGAAAATGGAGAAGATAAAACAGGTACTGATTGTTGTTCTTGTGATTCACTCTCTTGTGCATGAAATGGTGAAGATAGTAAAAGTAATGTTTGGGATCTAGAGGAAGCTATCAAGAAAATTGAAGATCGACAAAGATCAATTAATCAGAGCGAGTCTATGTACAAAGGGATGAAAGAACAGATAGAAATACTACATGGACAGATAGACAAGTATCAAAGGTTTCATGCTTATGCATCCAATCGAATTAAAAGACTAGAAGCAGAAATTAACGATCTAAATGTAGATCTCGAAAAATCAAACAAGAAGAATGCAAGACTAGAAGCTGAAATCATCTCTCTCAAAGAAGATCCAGAAATATCAAATAAGAAGAATGAAGAACTTGAAGCAGATATCATCTCTCTGAAAGCAGATCTCGAAGCATCGAATAAGAAGAATGAAGAACTTCTACTAGCATTTGAAGAACAAGAAAATGGGTTGAAAGAAGAAATCTTGAAACTGAATGATCAAGTAGAAGAAGGAAGAAGGGTTGAAGAAAGTATGAAGAAGCAATGCCAAAGCTTGGAGGTTGAGGTAAATATTCTCAAAGGTAAATTAGAAGAAAAAGATAAATTATTGAGGTTTCAAGATAGTACTAAGATTCTGGACAATATTCTTAGTAGTCAAAGGTCTCCCTCTATCAAACTTGGTCTCGGTTTTCATGAAACGGTTAAAGGAGATTCTAGTTCACAAGGAGGTGCTAAAGAATCAAAGGACATGAATGAAAAATCTGAAGTGTTGAAAGAAACAAAATGTCAACCGACAATCATGAATTCTCGAAGGAAATCATTCAATAATGTTGAATGCTTTAAATTTCATAATCATGGACATGTTGCAGCCAATTGCAGAAGCAGATTGTTTCAGCCACAAACAAACAGATTCTACATGAGAAGGTACTCTAGTTTCTTCAAGGGATATTGTTTTTCATGCAGCAAGTATGGTCATAAAGCAGCTGATTGCAATAGAAGGAAGATTAGAAATACTCATTATGATTCTTATGCTTATTTCTCTGGACACATGAGATGTTATTCTTGTAACAAGTATGGACATGTAGAAAAAGAATGCAGGTTGAACAGATCTGAGAAAGTGGACAATTTTCAGCACAGAATTATAAAGTTCAAGCAAATTTGGAAAAAGAAGGAGGACCGGTCAGAAACGTAGCGAATATTGACCCTACTGCAGTCATCAGCTTCTGAAGCTTACTTATCTTAATGACTGCAGAAGTGATGTGAGATACATTATAGGGATTAGTAATGTATCATCACAGGGGGAGCGATGTATGGTGATTTCCATGATTGTTTTGGTAATTCTGGGTATGTGTATTTCTCACAGTGCATCTGGTGTGAAGAAAAGACAGGAACAGAAGGTACAAATTCAGGGGGAGATGAAGGTGTGAAATTTTCTATATTTCAATTTCCATACGCAGGTTCGAGGAAACAAAGTCGCGTATACACGCGAGTTCTAGCAGACACAGTCGCGTATGCATTGATGATAAGAGAATTGGGATGACAGCTGAAGATCAGAAGCAGAGGTTCAGGGGGAGCATCAGTCTGACTGCTAATGATTGTACTGTTAGCATTATTCTGTTTATACTCATGCTAATGAAATGATACATGGTTTCTTATGTTGAAGATTATGGATGAGCCCGGATTTCTTATTTGATGAAGAATATCTTTTGGATATGATGGAAGTCTTATGATTCGGAGATCCAGACAGATCATGCAGATATTGTTGCTGATGACTTGCTGTTAAAAGTATTCAGACTACACAAGCTAAGGAGGAGCCTTGGACATATGGAAAGGATGTTTGGATGCACATTTTCAGGGGGAGCACTAGTCTTGCTGAGTATAATGCATTGTTGGCATTATGATGATTCTGAAATATGATCTCTCTCTTGAGGTCTTTCTGGTATTGGTTATAAAAAGTCATTCTTGTAATTTGATAAAAAGGTCATGATGAGACCCATGATGTAAAATTATAATATTCAGTCATGTAAGGACTTGTTCAATTTGTAAACCCACTTGGTTGGGTAGTTGAGTCAAATTTGTAAACCCACTTGGTTGGGTAGCTGACTCAAAATATGTAAACCCACTTGGTTGGGTATTTGAGTCTCATATGTAAATCCACTTGGTTGGATCTTTGATGTAAGTATGAGTCATTGGTGATAGGAAGGTCATAGAGTCATGTAATTCATTGAAAAATATGTTTGAAGATTCAGCATGAACTCAGGGGGAGCATGGTCACTTCAGTGTACATCAGATCTGCAGAGCGCTTCCTTCTACAAGAGGAGAAAAACCTTGTGTTGGTTTTGGTCCGCCCTTTTCCCTTGATGTCAAAGGGGGAGAGTGACATGGTGTTTGAATAAAGGGAAAGAATGGTGTCAAAGAATGGGGAGAGTGACATGGAGTCATTGTATTCTTAATGTATCTATCTGCTGTGGTGATCAAACACCATCGTGGTTGCCATCAAGTCCAAAGGGGGAGATTGTTGGCAATATGATGTTGAGTGTTGTCCTTGATGGAAACCCACTTGATGAAGATGATGGAAACCTACTTGATGAAGTTGTCCTTGATGGAATATGTCTTGATGAACTTGTTAAATGATGTAAATCTGATGTATCTACAATGAGTACAGAAGGTAATGATGGAAGAAATTCAGAATGTGCTAGAACATGATGAAAAGAGTATGTCTCAAGGCATACGCAGATTTGTCTAGACAAAGTAGCGTATGCACGCGGGAAATAACGTGCCAAGTCGCGTATGGGCAAAAGCGCTCTAAATATGTAAAACTAGGGGTAACCACCATGGTATTGACCCATTGTATTGAGTAATGATTCGTCTATGTGACCCCGTCCAGGAATACCATCGAAAGTAATGTGGTTTTGGCTCATGGTATTGATAAAGGGTAAACCTATATAAGGAGAATAAATTCATTGTGCAAATGTGTGCAAGAAGTCTGAGCTTGAATGAATACTTCTCTCTGAAGTATATCTGAATGGAAAGGGTTACAGTTGAATGAAAGATCTGAATGTATGATGCACCAATGAAGAAATGATGAAGAAGGGAATCTAGATCTGGAATGTATTTGTATTTTCTAGATCTGTTTATGGAATGATTAGATCTGAGATGAGGCGAACATCTGTCTGAAGTAAAGGGTAAAATCTGAGTAATGTATCTGTTCTGAAGAATTGCAATAACCTAAATGTCTGAAGAACTATACGGTAGTTCGCCGCAGAGTAAGCGCGTATATACGCAGGTTTTCTGAAGATAAAGCGCATATGGGCAGTAAAATTAGCTCTGTAATATGTGTCACATACGTGGCTTTTTTGGTCGAAGGCTGTGACACGCAGACGTTGAAAGGAAAGCGCGATATGGAAAACTAGGTTTGCTTGAAGTTTGGTGGTATGAGATCTCCGGATCCGTTCATGATTTACCGCTTATCTCATGACGAATTTATAAGTATCACTTTGATGTATGATTGAGCTTAAATGTGTGGAGTGGGTCCAACAAAATATGATGAAACGTGGCCCGCAAGTTGTGTTCTAAAGGAAGCTTTGGATCCAGTGTGAAAATTGATGAAACGTGGTCCATAGAGGTGCTGAGGGTTGTAGCCTTCAGTCAGGGGGTTGTAGCTCCCTTCCAGGTGAGGCCGGTAAACGAGATCAGGGGGTCATAGCTCCCTTCCAGGAGAGGCTGGTAAACGAGTCAGGGGGTTGGAGCTCCCTTCCAGGAGAGGCTGGTAAACGAGCGCAGGTGGGTGCCTGCGTGCTGGTCAAGTCTGCGCCAGCACATATGTTGTAAAATGTTTTCTCTATAATAAAATATTGAAGGCTGAGCAACTGCAGCGGTGGTTTTCTCCCGACTTGGGTTTCCACCTAAAATCCTGGTGTTCATGTGTGATGCTTGTGTGTGATGGTTTATTCTGTTCTTACTGCACATGTTTATTGTTTATTGAACATCTAATGAATGATGGAATGATATAAGTGAAGAATTAATGGCATAATTAGATCTCTGTGTATACGTGAGTTTTATGAAGGATATCTGCGTGTATACGCTAGTTTGGTTCAGAAAAGTAGCGTATGGGTTTTAGAGAGTGGAAAAGTAAAAAGATTTGAGTATGCCCTAAATACTGATTCAACCCCCCCCCCCCCCCCCCTCTCAGTATTTTTCCCAACATGGAGTACAAGAGGTGGAATATCTGGGTCATATTGTATCTCACGAGGGTGTTAAAGTAGACCCTAACAAAATTAAAGCCATTAAGGAATGGAAAGTCCCCACAACCATAAAGAAGTTGCGAGGATTTCTCGGGTTAACAGGGTATTATCGCAAGTTTGTTAAGAATTATGGGAGAATAGCAGGACCTCTAACAACATTATTGAAGAAAGATGCATTTTCATGGACTCCTGAAGCAACTAAGGCCTTTGAACATCTTAAAGAGGCAATGTGCCTAGCACCGGTCTTAGCTACGCCAGACTTCACAAAAACCTTTATCGTGGAATGTGATGCCTCAGGAAATGGAATTGGTGCTGTTTTAATGCAGGAAGGAAGACCCATTGCTTTTGAAAGTCGTCCAATCAAAGGAAAGTATTTACAAAAACCTATTTATGAGAAGGAAATGTTAGCAATACTGCATGCACTAAAGAAATGGCGAAATTACCTAATGGGAAGACACTTCAAGGTAAAACTGATCATGATAGTCTTAAACACTTTTTGGAACAAAGACTATCTTCAGAAGAGCAGCAAAAATGGGTCACAAAGATGTTGGGTTATGACTTTGAAATAATCTACAAAAAAGGAAAGCTTAATGTTGTTGCAGATGCACTCTCAAGAAAGAATGAAGAGGTGGAAGCATTGCTTTGTGCCATTTCTATTATCCAACCGTATTGGATAACCGAAGCAAGAGATGAATGGAAGAAGGACAAAGATGTATGGACACTCATTCAAAAGTTGCAGCAAGATCCTAGTACATCTGATACATTTAGTTGGAAAAATGATTCCTTATGGTATAAAGATCGCTTATATCTTTGTAAGAATTCCTAACTAAAACAAAAGATTCTTCTGGAATTGCACACTTCTCCTTTAGGAGGACACTCAGGATTTTTAAAAACTTACCACAGGGTGAAGAAAGAATTTTTTTGGGATGGCCTTAAATCTGATATTCGAAAATTTGTGGCGGAATGTTTGGTTTGCCAGTAGAATAAAGTGGAAACAATTAAGACCCCAGGACTTCTACAACCTTTATCCATTCCAAGTCAACGTTGGGAGGAGATTTCAATGGATTTTATCACAGGTTTACCTAAGTCCGAAGGAAAGAGTGTCATCATGGTGGTAGTTGATAGACTTACCAAGTATGCACACTTTTGTGCATTATCTCATCCATTTAAAGCAAGTAAAGTTGCTACTACATTTATGGATAGAGTTCAAAAGCTACATGGAAGCCCAAGGGTTATTGTGAGTGAAAAAGATCCCATTTTTACTGGAAATTTTTGGACGGAGTTATTTTCTTGTTTGGGTACTCAATTAGCTCATAGCTCATCTTATCATCCTCAATCTGATGGTCAAACTGAGATCGTAAATAAATGTTTGGAAGAATATCTTCGTTGTTTTGTATCTGATAAACAAACACAATGGGTCAAGTGGTTACCTCTTGCTGAATGGTGGTATAACACTTCCTTCCATACTGCAGCAAAAATGACCCCATTTATGCACTTTATGGATATCATCCACCATCCATCACATCATCTTTAAGGGAAAATTCGAAGGTTCAAGCAGTGGAAGATCACATCGAGCATCAGCAAGAAGTTCTCCAACTCTTAAAGGATAACCTGAATTTGGCACAAAATCGAATGAAACAACAGGCAGATCAACATCGTAGTGAGAGAAGTTTTGATGTAGGAGATTGGGTATTTTTACAGCTACAACCATACAAACAAATGTCCCTCAAGCAAGCTAAGAAGGATAATAAATTATCGCCAAAGTACTATGGTCCTTACAAGGTGTTGCAAAAGATTGGTACTATGGCATACAAATTGGAGCTTCCTGCTTCTTCGCGAGTACATCCAGTTTTCCATGTTTCATGCTTAAAGAAGATTATAGGTGAAAATATTCCAGTTCAAACAATATTGCCAGAACTTGATGAGGAAGGAAAAATCATATTGGAACCTGAAGCGGTCACGGAAACAAGAAATCGACAGCTACAGAATTGATCAATTTCAGAGTATCTCATCAAGTGGAAGAACTTACCCACTGAAGATTCTACATGGGAGGATGAGAAGTTTATACAGAAGCACCCAGAGCTACTCAAGCATTGAGGACAACACTTTTTTCAAGGAGAGGGGCATGTTAGGTCCCTATATTACCAGTATAGTCCCTTATTGTTATTAGTGTAACCCCTTTATTGTTATTATTGTACCCTTGTAACCCCCATTTTGTTATTATTGTGCCCTTAAATTATTATTGTTAGGTCGGCTAGGATTACATTGTGGCTCACTAGGATTACATTATGGCCACATGGACTCCTATATATAGAAAGGAGGTTTTGTAAATTGTATCATCCAAGAATTGTTCATTTATGTAATGTATTGGAGGTTGCCCCCTCGAAGTGGCTTATTTCTAAGGCGTTGATATCTCTTTTCTTCTATTTTTGGAGCTGGTTACACAACACCTTATCACCAAGGCATGTAGATGTGAAAAGGAAAAATATTTCACGAAGACATTCAACTCTCAACATACGAAGTGGCTTGATATTTCCATGTCATTAAGTAGTCCATGTCATGTCATGTCATGAGTGGTCATATTCCACATCGCTGGTGTGGACCATGTATATTGTATTCAAAATCTATTGTAAAGTGGAAGTCCAAAGGATACACATGGAATGTAAAGAGTCATGTAAGTTGAAAATTCATGGGAAGTAAAAAAATAATGAGGGTAGTTAAAGTGTCACCCTTGGTTATATATACTCCCTCATTGTTTGAGCAAAGGATTTTTCACCTTGGCTCCACACCAAATCATTAGAGAGATAAGCTAGTTATTTTGTGGAGCAAGGAGTGGCTCCAATGCTCCACTATTGTAGTTACTGATGTTCATTGTACAATGTGTCTTGTAACTTTTACTTAATAAAAAATCCTTCCAAGGCTATCATGTTCTTCATGCGTGGACTATGAATTTTTGTAAGATTATTTTACGGATATTTTCATTTCATGTTTTCTTTCACATGTTCTAAGATAGTTGAACTATTTCGGTTATTTTAGTACTTCTATTAGTGAGAATGTGTTGTAATGGTTTTTACTGTTGTTGCATCCTTGTGGAATATTCTCTAGTATATTAGGTAGATCTTTCTCAAAATTTGTTGGTTGTAATGATCATCGCATCCCTTGTGAAATATATTATGTTGGATATTAGATGGATCCTTTACTTCATGTCTGTCTCTTATTCGGTGGTACTATCACCTCTCTATTAGAGGCTCACTTCTCTCTCTCTCTCCCCCATAGTATAAGAACCTTGGCACACTTGCAATTGGACACTCACAAGGCACACCACCCTTGCCTTTTGAAAGAACATCTTCACCCCTCTCTCTCTTGCCGACAATCAAAGCTAAGCAAGATATTTAAGAATATAGCAATCGGGCCTTTATTTCAGATGGGATTCCTACACCAAATGGTGTGAGGTCTAATTGGGAATTCATATCGGGGAGATACCTTGAATGTTGTCAGGTCCAACACCCTTAACATTTCTGGTTCCAGAAGGAGGGTAGTCAATGTTTTATGGCTAATAAACCCACTGACCCCAACATATCATCTTCTCATCAAGGAAAAAATATTCAGTGCACCTCCCCTACTCATGTTTCTGAACTTGGCGACTCTTCCCCACCACAACCCACTAAAAATTGTGAAATCCCATGCAATTAGCTTTGGGCTATTGATCCTATAACCCGTCATTTTTTAAAATCAGTTGGATTGATCCTGGGAGTACTCAGTCTTCCATATTCATCACAGAAGAAAAAAACCAACCCTACAGGGATAATGGTTTCCTCCCTTGAAGACAAAATTATTTCCATCGTTGAAGAGTTAGAATATTATGTGGAAAAAATAGAAGAACCACTAGTTTTTAGTGGTGGAAACGAAGATAACCCTGTACTATTAGGCATAAATTTTTTCGGGTTGGGTAGTGAGGAAGAAGAAGAAGAGCCATTAGAATTTGAAAAATAAGAGGAGGAGAGCGAAGAAGAAGACATGATAGATCAAGGTCTAGATTGGATGACTCATGGTCCACTTTCACTTCTGGCTATGTTGCACAAAATTATGAAGCATTCAGAGAAGCTCTTAACGAACTATGACCTTGATAAAATAGTGAAGGCTGAAGACCATCTGGACAAATCTTACCTACATCTGCAAACACTTGAGGCACATCATGATAATTTTGCATGTAAACTTTTCCCATGTACTTGGATGTTAGAGAAACTATATGGTATCATAGCCTTCGAACTCCATCCAAAATTGGAGGGGCTTTAAGAAAATTTTCCTTGAAAATTTTGCTGACGATAAGACCCCTGCCATTTTCTTAAAAGAGCTGGGTAATCTAAAGATGGAGCAGAGTAGAAAGTGAAATAATTCAATCAAGTTCAACCACGTCTTGAATATATTTCTAGAAGACATGAAACCTCATGAATCCATCACAACAAATTAATACACTTCTGCCTTTCTAGCAAGCATTGCGGAGTTCATGAAGTGAACTGTGAAACTAACATTAACGAAAAATTATGAAGATGATATAGCGGTTGAGAAGGACTTGCATGAAATTGGAGACATATTAGATGATGAACCAACAAAGGACTCCAAAGGCACAACTAAAACGTCTCACGCCTTCGTACGTAAGGCCAAAGAGAAAGAACCGTATGATCTTGAGAACTTGACATGCATTGTTAAGAATATATCAAATGAGGTGGAATAACTCAAACAAAGGTCAAGTGAGACCACCATGAGCAACACGCCTCCACGATTCAACTTGGTCAGAAGGATTGCAAATTTAGGTAGTAGTAGTAACCAACTGAAAAAGTCTGTGCAAAGATCAAATGTCGTGTCGAATCTTGAAAAGTTGGGCATGGACACATAATGTTCATATCATCAAGATTACCATTCTGAGAAAACATGCCCATAATGGAATCAAATCATGAGCATTATTGGTATGCATATTTGCAATGCAGTTCTTGTTGATGATAAAATTGAGCCTGAAGAAGAAAAGGAAGAAGCTCCTGCAACCGATGAGACTCCAAGTGTTGGTAATATAGTAAACATGTTCAGTTGCATACTTAAAATCCAAAAGAGTACAACCTAGGAAGAACCTCTGAGTGACCCTATGGCCCAGAAGCAGAACAAACGATATAATTTGAGAACTCAGGGGCAGACCACTACAATAAAGTTGACAAAGTAGAAACTCAAAGAAGGCTTGTTAAGGAAAATCGGTCCACCTGTCAACTTAGCGTAGAAAACTCTGAGAAATTTTGGGAAAATGGTTTAAAAAAAAGTACTTCTGTAAACAAAAAAGACAAGACCATTTCTCCATAAACCATAAGTCAGGCCACTTCCATAGACACTTTTTCCATCTTTCCCACTGTGGATTATAACATATTTGAAGATATGAAAAAGGTTTGTGCAAACATTTCAATGTTTGAGTTAACAAATATCACGAGCCAACATGAAATTCTCTTACACACACTTGGGCAAGCCTCCACAGGTAACATTTCAACTTTAGAAAAGGGACTGGGTATGTCTTTTGGTTCCATAGAGTAAGTTCTTAATGATTTAACAATGGAAGAAAATACACTTTGCTCTCCCTTCCTCTTAACGTTTGAAATTTTCAATTTTAATGTACAAAAGTGCTTGGTTGATTCCAGTGCATCAGTTAATGTAATTCCATTATCTATCTCAAAGAAAATCGATGAAAAATGGAATAAAATAGATACACAAATAATTTTGCTGGACAATACTCTTATCCACTTGGTTGGTGAACTGAAAGACTTGATCATCCGTTTATTATCCAATGAACAAGTTCACCAGTGCATAAACATAGTGATTGTGGATATACCAAAGGAATACATGCTATTGTTAAGAAAATACTGGTCAAGTAAGATACAAGGATACTTTTCTATAGACTGGTCACATTTATGGTTTCCGTATAAGGGTAGAAACAACCAGATTTTAGTGGACTCAGAAAGATGCATGAAGCATAATATTAATCCCTTGAAAGGACACAACGAACTAGTGGCTTTCATAGAACTCTTTTTGGAAATTTATTTTTGGAAACTCAACTGGGGTGTTATCTTGCACAACCATCCCCAATATCACCGGAAACATAGTTGGAACTCCTTCCTAGTCCAACTGGTGCAAATGACCTTTGTATAGTTAGTAAAAGTAGCAGTTGTAGTAGCACTAGTACTAGTGTAGTCCATGATCCTTGTACATATGACATGTGGAATTTTAACTTTGATGTTTCTAAGACACATGAAGGCTCTGGAGATGGTTTCATTTTAATAGATCTGCTATAGAGAAAAAAATTGATCTCTAGCCACTAATAATTTGAGTGCACAAACAACACTGCTCAATATGAGGCACTTATATTGGGCTTACAAGGAGTCATCAACCTCAATGTTGCGTACTTAAAAGAAGTAGGTGATTCAGAACTTGTGATGCAACAGGTACATGAGACCATACATTATGTCTCACCTAATCTAAAGAGTTATCAACAAGAGGTATGGAATTTAGTTTCACATTTCCAAGATTTTACTATTATTTCCGTTCTAATAATATGTAATGAAGCTACAACTGCATTAGAAAATCTGCTGCTAGGTCATTGTCATTGAGGGACGAATTTTATATAGAAAATATTTATAAACCATTCATCCTCGATAACATCACTAATTTAGGTGTTTTGAATGATGACCAGTAGATAATGTGCTTCATGGAAAACACTAACATGTTTAAAGACGCAACGATTGATGAAGACAAGACGAAAAGGCACTATAGGATGTAGGCAAGATGATTAAAGGAAATATCATCCCAAAGGGTGTGTTATCTTTAGAGAAGTTGTATGACCTGCATAACTGCTTCCAGGGACCTGTTAATGCCAAAACCCATAGTTCCACATTGTCGCACGAGGATATCAAATTAGGAATAGAAAAGGATGTAAAGTATGTCAATCTTGGTACCTATTGCACACCAAAAGAGAGGCAAGCCTTTATCTACTTATTCAAGTAGTACCGAGATGTGTTCATGTGGAAATATGATGAGCTATAGATTTATGACACACAAATCATCTAGCATGTAATACTGATAAAAAAAGGGGCCAAGCCGTTTCAACAAAAACTAAGAAAAGTACATCCAACACTTGAGCTTCTCATTTAAAATGAGTTAAGGAAGTTTCTGAATGCTCAGATCATATATTAAGTGAAACACTCTACCTGGGTGTCAAATTTGGTCCTAGTAAGAAATTAGTCCAGGGAAATTTGTGTCTGTGTTGATTTTTGAAATCTCAATATTTCCTCGGACAAGGATAAATACACCATTCTGTCCATGGAACAAATATTGCAAACAATATCGGGGTCTGAAATATTTTCTTTGCTTGATGTATACTTAGGCTACAACCATGTTCTAGTCTTAGATCTTGATAGACTTAAAACCACCTTTCGAACAAAGTGGGGTACATTAGCATTTAAGCGAATTCCATTTGGGTTGATCAACGCTGGTACAAGATTTAAACGTGCTATTGACATCACATTCCACGAATTGATTGGGAAGTATGAAGTGGTTTATCTCAACAATATAACTGATTTTTCTAAACAAATGTCAGACCACATATCCCACTTAAGGAATTTTTTCGAGTGATGTCGCAAGTACGGGATATCCCTGAATCCCAAGAAGAGTATATTTGAAGTGTCTTAGGGTAATTTATTAGGCCACATTATTGCTAAAAGTGGGATTAAGGTAGACCCAGAAAGGGTCAGAACAATCACACACATTCCCTTCCCAGTGAACAAGAAGGCCATCTAGTCCTTCCTTGGGAAGAAGAACCTCCTCCGTAAGTTCATCTCCGATTATGCTCAGACTGTAAAATTGATGCAATAAATGGTGGAGAAGGATGCTATATAAAAATGGGATAAGAGGGAAAAGGATTTGTTTTCTCATATCAAACAAGCTATCACATAAGCACCCGCATTGTACAACCTAGATTTCAATAAGGATTTTTTGTTATACAGCTTTGCTTCTGACACGTCTCTTGTCGTTGTACTCACATAGAAGGATGATCTGAACAACGAGCGACCTATTTATTTCATGAGTGCGAGTTTACAAGGACCTAAGATAAACTACCCCACCATGGATAAACAAGCTTATGTGGTATATAAGGCGATGAAACATTTTCGACCCTATCTACTAAAGAATAAATCTATTCATTAGGGGAATTTTGAGGTCCAAAATGGGACTCCTAAGAAAAATGTACAACAAAAATAAAGTTTATAAGAACCAATAGGATTCAAGATGATGATTTCAACCTTGGGGGATGATTCACCATTTTTAGAGTAAAAAAGTAAAAATATTAAAAAATGATAAAATAATAAAAATATTTTTTCAACGCATATTTTCAACTTATCTCCCTAAGGTTTTACTAAAATTTTGTGCGAGAGTACTCGTTGGCTGAAAAATTTAATTCCTCATCCAAGGAGTACTTTCGATGGACCATGGCAACATCAGAACTGAGAAATACATGAAAAAAGCGTGATTGCAATCATGATTTTCATGTATTTCTCATTTTTCTTGTAGTAGGGTCCATAAAAAGTATACAACATGGTACTCCTTGGATGCAGAATCAAAATTTTCATCCAAGGAGTGTTACCACTTGAAATTTGAGTTAACTCATAGGGAGATAAGTTGAAAATACAAGTTGAAAAAATAGTTTTTTTCCCCTCTAAAATATGATGATGTAATCTAATATTATTTTATTATTTCCACTATTATTTTATGATTTACTTAGGAGGACCATTTTGGACCTAAAAATTCCCCTAATGATATTTTTTATGAACCCAATAGTCAGATCATTGCTCATTCAACAGGAGCTGGGTGAAAGAAGAGAAAACTAGATGACTAGTTTGTAGGAATATGATCTTGAAATCAATCTAGTTCACACAGTCAAGGGCCATGATGTTTTTATAATAGAAGCAGAAGTAGTGGATGTAAAAGAAGAATACGATCTTTCAGGGTGGGAGCAAGAAATTGAAATGTACAACATCGACCAAGCCAACCCCACTACTAGCAAAAATCCTTGGTATGTGGACATGCACCAATACCTTGAGCATGACACCGTACCCTCCCATTTTTATGCACAACAAAAGAGGGAAATAAGGCTTAAAGAATTATCTTACCAATTGGTTCATGGGGTTATTTTTAGAAATAACCATCATAGAGTATTTCTCAAGTTTCTGGATGCACATGATTCAAAGAAGGTATTGCGTGATCTCCACGATGGACCAACCGAGGGAAACTTTGAGGGAAACTAGAAAATGCATAAAATCACACAAGACAGTTTTTATTGGCCCAAATTATTTAAGGATGCTCATTCTTTTGTCTGCATATGTCCGGTCTGTCAAAGGTTGCCAACAGAAACAAGAATTCAGCCGACCCACTGCATCCTTTCGCAATGGAAGAAGCATTTCAACTGTGGGGCTTGGATATTATTGGAGAAATATTTCCACATTCATAAATGAATCACCATTAAATTCTCATTGCCATATATTACTTCGCATAGTGGATAGAAGAAGTTCCACTCAAACATGTGAATGATTAGTAAGTCATCAACTTTCCTACTTCACTTGTTTTTGACAATGCAACATATTTCTCATCGTTAACACTTTATGAATTTGCATTGGAAAATGGAATTGTATTGAAGAATTCTTCTAATATTTTATTAATTAAAATTTAAAATTGAATAAAGAATAATTTATAATTTCATCCTACTTACACAAAATTTCTGTAACTGTGTTGTCATGTTTACAACAACCTTATTTTGTTTTGTATATAGGAAAAATGATTAAAAAAATAGCCTATTTTTTTTTAAGGCTTTAGTCAGAGGTCAGATACATAAAATTTTTGTAACTAAAATATAAAATCTTGACTACCTGACCTTCCGACCATATGACTTGTAGGACGGGTGGACTACCAAAATTTTTATTCTGACTTCCCAACCTCCCAACTACTCGACTATCCTACCTCTAGATGAGACCCGACTATGGTATAGTCAGGGTCAAAATTGAATAAATCAATCATAAAATGAAAAAATGTCTGAATTCCAAACTTCCCAACTTTCCAACTGTACGATCATCCAAATAAAATATATATATTTTTTATTTACATGCAATCCAATTTTTTAGATAGATTTTCAAAATTTTCCATTTCCCATTCAGTTGATTGTTTGTTCAAACAATAATTAATTTTTTGATAATTTATCAAGTCACGAAAAGAAAACAGTTGGCCTGCTATTGTAGTTGCTACAATCCCCTCCAAAATTTTGGCTTATACCAAATTTTGGAGCCGTCCATCATCTGGTTCATTATTGTCACAAAATTTGAAGTTCATTTTATTGGTTTTCTTAGAATGTTATGATCCCTTTCAAAAGAAAGAAAAAGTGTCGTCTTTTGGCATGTTGGCTATCGCTTTGTATGCATGAGCCTTTTCTAGTGGTCCCAAGAGGTCACCTTTGTGCAAATGAGTTGTTCCAACATTGTAATTACCTATCACACTCATTTCCAAAGTTTTGATCAGTGTCGCAAAAGTGTCCTTACGGTCGTCGTAAAGTGTATATTTGGTGTCACACTTGTCATAACTGGTCATAAAGATGTCACACAGAGGGAAATGATTTTTTTTCATGTCATGTATTATCTATGTTTATTAAGTCGTCAAAATATGTTAAGTGTGTGATCACAATCAAAGTTCATCATTATTCACACTGATCTCACAGGTTCTGCACTTAATCATTTTTTGGAAAAATTCATGACCAACCAACCTAGCTTCACTCAACATCCTCTGAGTTGCAAACTACGCAATATCACTCCTCTAGTTGGTACCTTGATGCTTGTCATTGCACAGTTCGAATTTTATTCCTTCCAGGACTGCTGCATTGCGTGGTTTCTGTGACCAAGCCTCAACCCTAACCTATGGCATTGAAGATTCATAACCCCGAGCCCATACACACTTCGCAACCATAAGCCTTAATATAATCTCCTGAGCCCTTGAACTGTGCAATTTCATACTAGCCCAACCTTTCTTGACCCCCATAACTCCACTGTAAGGTCTCCTACTTTCCATCCCTTTGTCCTGTCCCACTGGCTCTAGAAATTGCGCACTCTTCTCCCTTAGCCTAGCCTGCAATGCATACTGTGGAGTCTCAAGGCTCAAGGCTTCCCATTTCCTTCCTGAACTATGTAATTGCATATTCATTGAGCATCACTATGCAACCTGTCACTTGTTTCGTGCTTAATCCATGGATCAAAATGCATAATATTAGGCTAGGGGTTTTGGGATTGATGTTGTATCATCATGAGTGAATTGCAGGAACATGTACTCTATCATTTCATGGAAAGACGATTTAGAAGGAGAGGAAGGAGGGAAACATGTTGAAAGACAATCTTGTAGTTGAACTTACAAGCTGATCAATCAGGAGAAAGTGAAGAGACACTAGTTTACGACCATTATCCAAGACTTGAGATCATTTAAGACTCCTTATCACTAAGACATGCAGATGTGAAAAGGAAAAATATTTCACTAAGACATTTAAATCTCAACGGCAGTAATGGCTTGATATTTCCATGTCATTAAGAAATCCATGTCAGTAGTGTCATTTCATGTCATGTCATGAGTGGTCATATGCCACATCACTAGTGTGGACCATGTATATTGTATTCAAAATGTATTGTAAACAGGAAGTCCAAAGGATACACATGGAATGTAAAGAGTCATGTTAGTTGAAAATTCATGGGAAGTAAAAAAATCACGAGGGTAGTTAAAGAGTCACCCTTGGTTATATATACTCCCTCATTGTATGAGAAAATGAATTTTCAGCTTGGCTCCACCAACAAAGCATTAGAGAGATAAGATAGTTATTTTGTGGAGCGAGGATTAGCTCTAATGCTCCGTTATTGGAGCTAGTTGTGTTCATTGTAAAATGTGTCTTGGAAATTTTACTTAATAACAAAATCCTTTCGAGGCTATCACGTTCTTCATGCATGGAATATGAATGTTTGTAAGACTATGTTGCAGATATTTGTATTTCATGTTTCCCTTCACATGTTCTAATATAGTTGAAATATTTCTGTTATTTTAGTACTTATATTATTGAGAATGTGCTGTAATGGTTGTTATTGTTGTCCCATCCTTGTTGATTATTCTCCAGGATATTAGGTAGATATTTCTCAATTGTTCATTGTAATGACCGTCACATCCCTTGTGGAATATATTCTGTTGGATGTTAGATAGATCATTCGGTTCATGTGTGTCTCTTCTTGGGTGGTACTATTTCATCTATATTAGAGGCTCACTTATCTCTCTCTCTCCCCTGTAGTAGAAGAAAATTGAAACAATTGTAATTGGAAACTCACGAGGCACACCCCTTTCTTTTTGAAAGAACATATACACCCCTCTCTCTCTCTTGATGATAGTCAAAGCCAAGGAGGATCTTTAAGAATATATAAATCAGGCCTTTATTAAAAATGGGACTCCTACACCAAACAACGTGAGGTCTAATTGGGACTTCATATTGGGAAGATACCCTGAATGTTGTTAGGTCTACCACTTTCAACATTTCTAGTGCTAGAAGGAGGGTAGTCGATGTTTTATGGCTGATAAACCCACCGACCCCAAGATATCATCTTCTCATCAAGGAAATAACATTCAATGCACCTCCCCTACTCATTTTTATGAACTTGGTGAATCTTTCGAACCACAACCCACTCGAACTTGTGTATCCCATACAATTAGCTTTGGGATATCTGTCCTATAACCCGTCATTTTGTAAAATTAGTTGGATTGATCCTGGGAGTACTCAATATTCAATATTCCTCACAGAAGAACAAAACCACCCCTACTGGGATAGTGGTTTCATCCCTTGAAGACATAGTTCTTACCACCATTGAAGAGTTAGAAGGTTATGTTGAAAAAATAGAAGAAAATATAGCTTTTAGTGCTGGAAATAGAGATAACCCCGTACTCTCAGGCATAAATTTCTGTGGGTTGGGTGGTGAGGAAGAAGAAGAAGAGCCATCCGAATTTGAAAAAGATGAGGAGGAGAGAGAAGAAGAAGAAGAACCATTTGAATCTGAAAAATAAGAGGAGGAGAGAGAAGAAGAAGACATGGTAGATCAAGGTCTAGAATGGATGACTCATGGTCCACTTTCACTTCCGGCTATGTTGTACAAAATGCTAAAGCATTTAGAGAAGCTCTTAACAAAGTATGACCTTGATAAAATAGTGAAGGTTGAATACCATCTAGAAAAGTTTTACCTACATCTGAAAACACTTGAGGTACGTCACTATGATGTTGCATGTAAACTTTTCCCATGTACCTTGGATGGTAGAGAAGATGTATGGTATTACAACCTTCTTTCGAACTCCATCCATAATTGGAGGGGGTTTAAGAATATTTTCCTTGAAAAATTTGCTAATGATAAGACCCCCGTCATGTTATTGAAAGAGTTGGGTAATTTAAAGATGGAGCAAAAAGAGAAAGTGAAATAATTCAATCATAGGTTCAACCACATCTTGAATATATTTCTAGAAGACATGAAACCTCATGAATCCATCATAATAGATTACTACACTTCTGCCTTTCTGACAAGCATTGCATAGTTCGTGAAGTGAACTGTGAAACCAACATTAATGGAAAATTATGAAGAGTCTATCATGGTTGAGAAGGACTTGTGAGAAATTGGAGACATCTCAAATGATGAACCAACAAAGGACTCCAAAGGCACATGTAAAAGTTATCAGGCCTCCGTAAGTAAAGCCAAAGAGAAAGAGCCATATGATATTGAAAACTTGACCTACATTGTTAAGAATATGTCAAATGAGATGGCATTACTAAAACAAAGGTGAAGAGATTTAACCGTGAGAAACAAGCCTCCACGATTCAACTTGTTCAGAAGGATTTCAAATTCAGGTGGTAGCAGTAACAAACCGACAAAGTATGTGAAAAGCTCGAATGTTGTGTTGAATATTGACAAGTTGGGCATGGAAACATAATGTTCATATCATCAATATTACCATTCTAAGAAAATATTCCCACAATGGAATCACATCATGAACGTTATTTCTACGCATCTTTGCGATGCGGTGCTTGCTACTGAGAAAGTTGAGTCTAGAGAAGAAAAGGAAGAAACTGCTACAACCGATGAGACTCAAATTTTTGGGAATACAATAAATATGTTCAATTTCATACCTATAGCCTAAAAGAGTACAGCCTAGGAACAACCTTCGAGTGACCCTATGGCCGAGAAGCAGACCAACCGATATAATTTTAGAAGTCAAGGGCCAACCAATACAATAACGTTGACGAAGTAGAAACTTGAAGAAGAATTTTTAAGGAAAATAAATCCACCTGTGAACTTAGCGCAAAACACTTAGAGAAACTTTGGGAAAGAGGTCTCAATGAAAAGTACTTCTGCAAAAAACAAAGACAAGGCCATCTCTCTAGAAATCATAGGTTAGGCCACTTCCCCAGACACTTCGTCCATATTTCTCACTGTGGATTATAACAGATTTGAAGATACAAAGAAGGTATGTACAAAAATTTCAATGTTGAGCTAACAAAGATCATGAGCCAACATGACATTCTCTTACACACACTTGGGAAATCCTCCTTAGGTAAATTTTCCCCTTTATAAAAGGGACCAGGTACGTCTTTTGGTTCCCTCAAGTCAGTTCTTAATTCTTTAACAATTGAAGAGAATACAATTTTCTCTCCCTTCCTCATAACGTTTGAAATTTTCAATTTAAATGTACAAAATTTCTTGGTTGATTCTAGTGCATTAGTGAATGTAATTCCATTATCCATCTCAAAGAAAATAAATGAAAAATGGAATAAAATAGATGCAAAAATAATTCAACTTAACAAGACTCTTGTCCACGCGGTTGGTGAACTAAAAGACTTGATCATCCATTTATCATCCTATGAACGAGTTCACTAGTGCATAAACACAGTGATTGTGGATATACTCGAGGCATACATACTATTTTTAAGAAAGGATTGGTCAAGTAATCTACACAGATACTTTTCTATAGACTGGTTACACTTATGGCTTCAGTATAATGGTAGAAATAACCAGATTTGAGTGGAATCAGAATGATACATGAAATATAATGTTACTCCCTTGAACATAGACAATGAACTAGTGGATTTTGCAAAACCATTTTTGGAAATTTATTTCTGGAAACTCAACTGGGGTGTTATATTGCACAACCATCCCCAGTCCCACTAGAAACATAGTTGGAACTCCTTCCTGTTCCAATTGGTGAAAATGAACTTTGTATAGTTATTATTATTATTATTATTAGTAGCACTAGTACTAGCGTAGTTCATGATCCTTGTACATATGACATGTGGAATTTTAAGTTTGATGTTTCTAAGACACATGAAGGCTCTGGATATGGTTGCATTTTAATAGACCCATTACAGAGAAAACTTTTGATCTCTAACCGCTTGGAATTTGAGTGCAAAAACAACAATACTGAAAATGAGGCACTCATCTTGGGCTTACAAAGATCCATCAACCTCAATGTTGCATCCATAAAAGAAGTACGTGATTCAAAAATTGTGGTGCAATAGGTACATGAAACCATACATTATGTCTCACATAATATAAAGAGTTACCAAAAAGAGGTATAGCATTTAATTTCACATTTCAAATATTTTAATATTATTTCCATTCTAAGAATATGTAATGAAGTTGCAGATGAATTATAAAATGTTGTTGCTAGGTTGTCATTATTGAGGGAAGAATTTTCTATAGAAAATATTTATAAACCATTTGTCCACGATAATATCACTAATTTAGGAGTTTTAAATGATGAAAACTAGATACTGTGCTTCATATACAAATAAAAATGTACAACCAAAATAAAATTTATAAGAACCTATAGGATTCAAGATGGTGATGTCAACCATTGGGGATGATTCACCATTTTTGGAGTAAAAAAGTAAATAGATTAAAAATTAATAAAATAATAAAACTAATTTTTCAACTCGTATTATCAACATATCTCCCTAATGTTTTACTCAAATTTTGAGTGGGAGTACTCGTTGGATGCAAAATTTAATTCCTCATCCAAGGAGTACCCATGTTGCATACTTTCGATGGACCCTGCTACGAAAACTGAGAAATACATGAAAAAAGTGATTGCAATAGTGATTTTCATGTATTTATCATTTTTCTTGTAGCAAGGTCCATAAAAATTATGTAACATGGGTACACCTTGGATTAGGAATCACAATTTTCATGTAATGAGTGTTTACACTTGAAATTTGAGTAAACACATAGGGAGATAAGTTGAAAATATGAATTGAAAAAATAGTTTTTTCTTTTTTCCCTCTAAAATATGGTGATGTAATATAATGTTATTTTATTATTTGCACTATTATTCTATAATTTCCTTAGGATGCCCATTTTTGACCTCAAAATTCCCCTAATGATCTTTGTTCTGAACCCAACAGTCAGATCATTTCTCATTCAACAAGAGCTGGGTGAAAGGGGAGTGAACTGGATGACTGGTTTGTAGGAATATGATCTTGAAATCAATCTAGTTAACACAATCAAGGGCCATAATGTTTTTCGACTAGAAAAAGAAGTAGTGGAAAAAAAAGAAGAAGACTATCCTTTAGTGTGGGAGAAATAAATTGAAATGTACAAAATCGAGTGAGCCACCCCCACTACTAGAAAAAATCCTTGGTACGTGGGTGTGCGCCAATACCTTGAGCATGACACCGTACCCTCCCATTTTCTACATGACAGAATATGGAACTAAGGCTTCAAGAATTATCTTATCAGTTGGTGCATGAGGTGATTGTCATAAATAACCATCATAGAGTATTTCTCAGTTTTCTGGACGCACATGATTCAAAGAAGGTATTTCATAATCTCCATGACAGACCACCCGAGGGACACTTTGTGGGAAACACAACAACACATAAAATCACATGGTCTAGTTTTTATTGGCCCACACTATTTAAGGATTCTCATGCTTACATATGCATATGTACAGTTTGTCAAAGGTGTCTCGACAAAAACAAGAAATCGGTTGACCCACTTCATCCTATTGCAATGGAAGAACCATTTCAAATGTGGGGCTTGGATATTATTGGATAAATATTTCCACATTAATTAAAGAATCACCACTACATTATCACCACCACAGATTACTTCACATGGTGGATAGAAGAAGTTCCACTCAAACATGTGAATTATTAGTAAGTCATCAAATTTTTGTAGCACAACATCATTTCCAGGTTTGATATTCCTACTTCACTTCTTTTTGACAATGCAACATATTTCTCATTGTTAAAAATTTATGAATTTTCATTGGAAGATGGAATTTTATTGAAGAATTGTTATAAATACTACCCTCATGGGGATGGTCTTGCCGAATATACGAATAAAAACCTGATCCGCATCATTAAGAAGACCATATTATCTAAGCATAGGAACTGGAATTCCTCTTTTGTAAATTCTCTATGGACTGACCAAGTCATGCCTAAGCCTTCCCTGAACACCTACCATTACTACTTGTTATACAAAAAAGAAGCCATCCTCCCTCCCAACATCTAATTTCCTGCTCTCCAACTCTCACAAGAATCCCAAGGAAATCCATCTTTGTTAGTGCATCGTAGGATGGACACCCTTCATAAGCTCTAGGAAGAAAGGATGAAAGAAAAATAATTTATTGTTACTTCATCAAAATCATATAAAGAGGTGGTTCGACATGAAATATATAGGGAAGAATAAATTTAGTGTGGGTGACTTAGTCTTAAATTGGGAAAAATCCCATGACGACAAAGGAAAACACACTAAGTTTCTATCCCTGTGGATTGGGCCACTCACTATATACGAGAATATTTTCCAACACACCTATTGTCTTCAAACACATGATGGGAATATTGACTCTACCTCTATCAGTGACCAAGATTTGAAACAATATTTTCATTGAGAATTAGGGGCTGTGCTCTAAACTATTTACATCCTTTCCTTTGTTTTTTTTATTCTTGTTCTTGTCATTTTCTTTGTTTCTTGTTTTGTTATGTGAATAAGTGTTGTCCTTGTCCATGTGTTGGTTTATGAGATTGTGTGTGGTTTAATTATAAGGAGTCTTGTGACACTTAAAAATTTGGTTAGCCTTTGGTTCACCTTCCTTGTGTTGGTTATGTATTTTTGCCAATGAAGTTCTCATAAAAAATACAATCCACCCATAAGGAGAGTTTTGGGAAAACCATGAACTCATGTCTTTTCAAGAAACCTTGTGCCTATATTCGATTATTTATGTTTTTTTGTTTTCAATCTTATCCAATTAGTTAAAAAGGAGAAGGGGAAAATATAAATGATAAAAACTATATCAGAGGTATCTATATGCTTCTCTGAAGGAACAACATCTCCGGCTCTCAATAAGTCAGGATCCCTCTTCTACCCAAAATGAATAAGTGCCAATCCACGCTCCTCTTTTAAAATAAATAAATCAAGGAAAAATAAGAGAAATACTTCCTGCGCATAGAGGTGAAGAAAGCAACTCCATTGGGGTAATGTTCAGGCTCGCTGGAAACAGAGCAATATTTGTGTTCCTGTAGTGACTCCACCAGGGTACTTTCCAGGCCTGATCGCAACAGAGCAACACCAAAATGAAAAAATATACTATGAACATATTAAACTCGTGAGATTCAAAACCATTCCATTCTTGAAACATTGTGATAATGCTGAATTTTTGTTGAGTTAAACTGAAATGGCATGACAGGGACTTCGTCTATTCACAGGGTAAGGGGGGAAAGCAAAGTGATATGCAAAATGAATTAATGCTCCCTGAAGAACCAAGGCCCTGCACGAAAGAAGTTAACCAAGATAGAGAAGCTTGAATTATACTATTGTGTCACCAAGTGTTGTAGATACTACAAACCCCCTCCAAATTTTGGCCTATACCAAATTTCAAAGCCTTCCTTGGTCTTATTCATTATTGTTGCAAACTTTGAATTTCATTTTATTGATTTTATTAGAATTTTATGATCACTTTCGAAAGAAAGGAAAAGTGTTTTCGTTTGGCATGTTGGCCATCGCATTGCATGCATGAGCCTGTTCTAGTGCCCCCAAGAGGTCACCTTTGTGAAAATGAGTTTTTTTAATCATGTAAGTACCCATCACACTCATTTCAAAAATTTTAAGCACTGTCGTACAAGTGTCGTCACGGTTGTCGTAAAGTGTATCTTTGGTGTCACACTTGTCATAACTGGTCGTAAAGATTTCACACAGAGGGAAATGATTTATTTTAATGTCATGGATGATCTATGTTGATTGAATCGTCAAAATATGCTGTGTGTGTGATCACAATCAAAGTTTATCACTGTTCACATCGATCTCACCTGTACTACACTTAGTCATTTTTCGGAAAAATTCCCAACCAACCAACCTAGGTTCACCCGACCTCCCCTGAGTTGTGCAATGTGTAGTGCCAATCCTATATCTATGAGCTTTCTACTTTGAATTTTATAGAGTGAAGTGTTTGCCTTCCTGGAGTACTGCATTGCGTAGTTTCTGTGACCAAGCCTCAACCCTGACCTACATAATTGCACAATCATGATCCCCAGCTCAGTTTGAACTACACACTTCGTCACCAAAAGCCTCAAGATGATCCCCTTAGCCCTTTAACTATGCATCTACGTAGTATCTCGACCTTTCTTTAGCTGCATAACTTCACATTAATCTCTCCAAGTACCCATTCCTTCAACCTTTCCCACTGGTTTCAGAAACTGCTCAGTATTGTCCCTTAGCCCAGTTTGAACTGAACACTACATGGTATCAAGGCTCAAGGCTTCCCCTTTCCTACCTTCAATGCCAAAATGTGCATTCATTGAGCCTCCTTGTCCAGCCTATCACTTGTTCAGAACTTAGTCCATGGATCAAAATGCATCATCTTAGGCTAGAGTTTTTTGGATTGATGTCATCTCATCATGAGAGAATTGCAAGAACAAGTAATATATCATGTCATGAAAATATTATGAAGAAGGAGAGGAAGGAGGGAAGGATGCTTAAATACACTCTTGTAGTTGAACTTACAAGCTGATCAATTAGGAGAAAGAGAAGGGACACTAGTTTGCAACCACTATCTGAGACTTGAGATCATTGAAGACTCCTTATGACCAAGGCATGCAAAGGTAAAAAGGAAAAATATTTTACGAAGATATTCAACTCTCAAAAATAATAGTGGATTGGAATTTCCATGTCATTAGGCAGTCCATGTTAGCAGTTTCATGTCATGTCCTGTCATGAGTGGTCATATGTAACAACCCCAAAATTTAACATGCAACTAGTTATATCAAATATGCAATTAATAATCAACACACAAACTATTAAAAAGCTAGCATAGAAATTTCATAAATGCGAGTAAAGACGAATTACCTGTAACAATGCTATTCCTTACTTAAGACTCCAAAATGGAGCAATATTTGAAGCCCGCTGATCACAACAAAGTTTTGGGGATGTCTCTCTACCCAACCATAGGCTTAGCTGCATGTAACCTTTCTACAACTAGCCACCCCCGAGCCCTTAATTAACATACTACTACCAGGGAATCCTTTGTATCACAAAACCTTTCTCCCAAGAGAATGGATGAAGGAATGATGAATCTCATCTTCCTCAACGTCTATTAAATAGACCAAACAATGGAAAGGGAACCACATGCACACATTCCTTGTGTCAACATGCAACTTTTATTTTTTTATTTTAAGTTTTACTTAATTTAATGTTTCTCTTAATCTAAGTATTTCTTATTTTATTCATTTTTACTTTTTTTTTAACTTTACTTATTTTTCACTTCTTTTTATAGTATTCTTAGTTTAACTCTTTCTTATTTTATTCCTTTTTACTGTTGTTAACTTCAATTATTTTTACTACTTTTATATATTCTTATTTAGAACTCGAGTTTATTATTTACTATTTTATTTATTATGTATTTACTATTATTGACTTATTATTTATTTACTAATTATTTTAATATTATATTATATTATATTATTTATTATTTATTATTAGGGGACATTACATACTCCCCCTCTTTAAGGAACTTCATCCCGAAGTTAAGTTGAATTATTTAATATTTTATTTATTTAGTTATTTATTACTTCACGTTTTCCCAAGACCCTCTATTGAACTAGTATAACCAGCAGACATTGAAAGTTTCCACAACACCTGGGAAATCTCAAGGAATATCTGTCCTTTTTCCCACTTTTGGAACTGGGCATAAGCCTCATCAGTCTATACTGTAGCCCAAGGCTAGCCCTAAGGTTCGCGCTCGATTCATACCTCATCTTCCCCAAGGCAGGCATCCAGTCCCAGTACTCAATGACTTCAAACATCTGGCAAGGCTGGCCCACTCCCTCCACCCTCACTAAGGCACACAACCCCATGCATCAAAGTCCTTACACCCGTTCCAGAATTCAGCATCCCAATCCAATACCAGGCACTTGGCCTACAATATCAGGCCCTTGGCCTCCTCAAGATGGCCCCACAGCCCCTCAAGAGCTATCCATCAAGAGATGTACAAGACAAAGGAACTACTAGCTATCTAGTGTTGATTGAGTTTGTCCCCATCCCATATGGTGTTACATATTCTCCCTCATAGGTATGGGCTCCCAGGATATCATCAAATAAACCGACCCTCTCGTCTCATTTGTGGAGTTCTTGTCAGTCACCACACCTCAACATGCAACCAATGCATTAGTTATAATCATAATATCATATAAAATAATCCATAGGTAAAATTTTTCATGTCTTCCTGATAAAATAACATCATTATTATCAAAAAATTCTAAATGGTAAATAACTACATGCTCTTGCATGTCATAAAATCTGCATGTGATCACCACATGTTTCACATCATAAAATAGCCTCATAAGTTATAAAATTAACATATTTACATCAACTATATATCATGGAATCACATAATAAATGAAAAACATGGAAATATACATCATATCACAACATCATGATCCTTATGCATATCTTATCCATCATTAGCATACAACATCATTATCATAACAAATAAATAAATAAGCACCACATATGCATCATCAACCTCTCATTAGAACTATATCCATTTACCACATACCATCACATCATGAAACCTTATTAATATGAGAATCATCTCAATACTTATCAAATATAGAACAAAAAAACAGAAGAAGCATTCTTATCAAGATTTAATTTCATTTACTTATATAAACAATGCATAGTAACTCCGAATTAAGATTATTCAACATCCCTCTAGGTTCTATGTTATACACATATTATGATTATCCAAATGACACATTTACAAGAGGTCATCCTTATTTAAGTCTTATGTTATGCTTAGTTCACCCACATGAGGGCTTGGTGTCCCCTAGTGATTTATCCATCACTCACATAATTGTCATTGCTCATCTTAAAATATTTTCTTATCTCATAAAATTTCCACTTTATCTCTTTTATTGTAGATTCACCCATCTTCTAGTTGGACTAGGGATTCTTCCACCTTAATTTTCACTCGTTAAATATTTAGTTTAGAATTTTAAATTCTTGTAGCCACTACCACCATTATTATCCATGAATGATTTGGTGTGCTCAATGTGTTTGGAACTAACTTCTTTCAATACTAACAACACACACTAGTAAGTTGTTGAAGCACACCCTTTATTAATAGTTGATTCTCACTTCTTTTGCCAATTTATGTGCAATCATTCTCAAGTCTCATTATAGAATTTCCAATAGTATTTATTCTCATTGTTTTCTCATCAATTTACATAGTTCTTTTCTTTTTCCAAGAGTTAAACAATCATTGTCCTTGAAATACTTTCCTATTTTATCACAATTGTTCAAAATTTTATAGGTCATAACTTTGACCCTTACCAATCATGTTGATCAATCCACCCATCATATTTTTTAAGAGAATTATATTCTCGATTGAATCACTCTTTCACTTCCTCATATTGAATATTCATAGATATAATTCATTTTAACCCTAGTCTCAATTACCTAATATTCCATGTCTACTAGCTTCAACAATGGAAACTTCTTCACTTTGTTCAATTTTAAGAATAAATTATCAAAATGGATTTAAGTTCTCGCCTTTAGTCATCGGTTTCTCTCTCTTATCTATTATATGCACAAATTGTTGAAAATTGAGGATGTTGTTACTACTTCCTAACTAAGAATGTTGTTCCTATTCATTGTCATCCTATAGGAATTCATAAATTAATTACCTCCTTAACCCAACACCACCATTCCAATTATTATTATATAGTCACCATTATGTATGCATAAAAAATAAATGCATATAATACATAATAATTAAAAGTTGCATATTAACAAGGACATGTAAATATATAAATACATATATATATATATATATATATATATATATATATATATATATATATATATATATATATATATATATATATATATATATATATATATATATATATATCATATTTTCATGGATTAAGTATCACTATCTTCACATTTTGTTTTGTTATTTACAATTGTCCGTTCTTTTTATTTTTAAAATATTCACATAAATGTAGTTAACATTATATGTATAATAAAAACATTTACTAACAATAAGTACAATTAGATTTAACGATTACTTTTTTCTTCTTTGAATTAAGAGTTATCTTTTCTTTTATAGTTTGGAATTGACAAAATTCTCCCCTAATTTTCGCCTAATTTTAATTAAAATTAGCAATAACTATATAATTAAAATTATTATCTAAATAAACATAGTTAAAAGTGATTGAACTTATTAGCTAAAATGAAATATGATATGTAACTTAACATGCATATGAAAAACATGTATGTGAAAAAGATAATAAATAAAGCTAATGAAAATATGTCATCATATTATATATATATATATATATATATATATATATAAACTTGAAATTTATATGAAAAGAGTTTTATATAATATTTTTTCATAATATCACTTGAAATTAATATGGAAAAACTTTTTGTAATGCCTTCACATAATATCTCAAATATTTTAGAAATAATTATTTCTGTGAATATTCTATATAGTTAGAGTAAAAATAGTAGACATATGAGAGATAAGCTAGTTCTTTTGTGGAGCAAGAAGTGCCTCCACAAATAAATCATTAGAGAGAGAAGCTAGTTATTTTGTGGAGCAAGCAGTGGCTCCAATGCTCCACTATTGGAGGTAGTGATTTTCATTGTACATATCTGTCTTGGAACTTTTACTTAATAACATAAGCCCTCCAAGGCCATAACATTCTTCATGCATGGACTATGAATGTTTCTAAGACTATTTTGTAGATATTTGTATTTCATGTTTGCTTTAACATGCGCTAATATATTTGAACTATTTTGTTTATTTTAGTACTTATCTTATAATTTAGAATGTGTTGTAATGGTTGTTATTGCTTCCCCATCCTTATGGAATATTCTGTAGGATATCAACAGATATTTATTAATTTTTGGTTTTAATGATCGTCACATCCCTTATGGAATATTCTAATGGATGTTAGATGGATCCTTTGATTAAGTGTGTCTCTTCTTGGGTGGTAGTATTACCTCTCTCTTAGAGGCTCACCTCTCTCTCTCCCCTTCGTAGTAGAAGAACCTTGACACACTTGCAATTGAAAAATCACGAGGCACACCCCCTTGCTTTTTGAAAGTACATTTGCACCCCTCTCTCTCTTGCTAACAGTCAAAGCCAAGGTAGATATTTGAGAATATAGAAACCGACCCCTTATTCCATATGGGAATCCTACCAAACGATGTGAGGTATAATTGGGACTTTATATCAGGGATGTCCCCTCAATGTTGGCAGGTCTAGCATCGTCAGAACCTACTTACAGGAAATTAATGAGAAAATTTAAATGAAATTTTCTCGTATTTCTAAACAAAATTTAAATTTTTTGGACTGTTCCTCCTGCATGTTGCTTTCTTAAGTCTAGTTCCAAGAAAGATTGAATTAAGAGTGAATGACAAAAGTTTCAAAATTTCTATGTAAGAAGGATTTAATTTTACAAATGCTTAAATTAAATTTCAAATTTCAAATAAGTAAAACCTATATGTTCTCTGTCATTTGTTAACATGTCACAAAATTGAAAAAAAGGGAAAATCTCCCGCAAAACAATAAATGGAGAAAATTAAGGAAAATATTAACAGGATGGATGATTTGCTACTAGAGCAATTCAACTCCAAGCCATTCCTCATATTAGATTCAACTTACAAAACAAAAAAGGCAGGTATGATGAGCTAGGAGGGGATATTTCATTTCTTTGAGGAAAGAGAATGGTTAAAAAACACAAGAGCTTCTAAAACAAATAACAATCGTTTTGAAGCAATAAGAAAATCTAAGTTACATAAAGTAGCAATTAGGGCGAGCATTTTTCCCTACTATGACATGGTTTCATGGATATTCTCTCATACTGATATTAAAACCTGAACAATATCAAACCATCAATTTTTTTTCATAAACTCCTCTAAATATGAGGTCCTATTAGCCATATACATGCTCAGTTCCCCAGAAATCAATCTAAATGTTGAATTCCTTAATAAGTTTTGAAGTAATGTATTAAAGGTTTGTGGAGAGAATTATGATATGGTAATTGAGGAATTGTTGAGATAAGAAGATCAAGGTAAGGAATTTCCCATAGCTATTTTTAAGAATCCTATTAGATTTCTTATTAAAATGCTCTTTATATTACATGGTGAACAAGATCCCAAGCATTGAAAAATTAAATGGATCGGAATAATCCATAACATTTTAAATGAGGGGAAACTGTTAGAAAATTAGATATTACATAACAATGGAACACATAAAAATATGCGGAAATACAAACACAGAAAATACATAAAACATGAGATACAAAGATATATGTGGTTCATCCAACTTGGCCTACGTCCACGGAGAAAAAACCAGTCCTTCCTTTATATTATCTAGAAAAATGAAGAGACACAACCTACAACAGATATTTTGTAGTTTCATCTACTCTCTCACACAATATCTGTTTCTCTTTCTCGCTCAGAATACACACACAATACAAAAACTCAGTACAATACCATCATATGAAAGAGGCATTGCCTTCTATGGAAAAAATCCCTATATTAAACACAAATTCTACCATCAGATCATATACGTAATGAACAACCCATATTGAATACAAAAGTACAATATTTTACAAGGCAAGTTTACATCTATTTTTAGCTTCAAGGGCGGTGCCCTCGAACCTCCACCAAGGGAACGCTGGCCCCCAAACCCCTACCCCAGGGGGATCCCCATCACATGGAGGGGTGTACAATATTCTTAGGGTATACATTTGGCTGAAACAAAGACCTTTGAATCATGATGATAATCAAGCTCCACACCCAACAGTCTCCCACTTGGAGACTGCTTTTAGCAACTCCATTGCTTCTTCATTTGTTGGACAATGACTCCAATTTGGACTTGGTTGTTTCTCATCTTCATGATAATGTTTGAAGACCAATTGAAATTGAGAAAAAAATCAGTTTCTCCCTGTTTAAAACTTTTGTTAACATATCTATAGGATTATGGTTAGTGTGTATCTTTTCCAGCTTCAACTGTCCATCTTCCAATACTGACCATATGAAATGGTACTTGAGTTGTATGTGTTTAGTCTTGGAATGAAATGCTGAGTTATTTGAAAGATGAATGGCACTCTGGATTTCAGTATATAACCTTCCCATCTTCTACTTATTACCCAATTTATCCATAAAACTTTGTAACCAAATCATTTCTTTACTAGCCTCTGTAGCAACAACATATTCTGCTTCCGTTGTTGAAATTGCAACAACACTTTGCATATTCTAAACCCAACTGACATTTGTTCCACCTATAGTAAATACATACCCTGTAGTGCTCCTCTTGTTATCTCTATCACCTACCATATATGCATCTACATATCCCTATTGAGCAATGTTTGAACCAGCAAAACATACTTCCTAATTTGTGGTACGTATAAAATACTTGAGAATCCATTTTACTGCCATCCAATGTTCTTTTCCTAGATTTTTCGTGTACCTACTTACAACCCCCACTGCATGTGCAATAGTAGGCCTTGTGCAGACCATTGCATACATTAAACTTCCAAATATTGATGCATATGGAAATTTAGACATGTAATCCATTTCTTCTTGGGTCTTGGGGCACATCTCCTTACTAAGTTTGAAATGGCTAGCCAAATGTGTACTAACTAGTTTTGCATTCTACATATTAAATATTTCCAACACCTTTTGTATGTACCCATTTTGAGATAATGTTAGTTTGTGATTTTTCTTGTCTCTAGTTATTATCATACCAAGGATTTATTTTGCAGCTCCCAAATCCTTCATTACAAATGAATTTTCCAATTTTCCTTTGAGTACATTTATTTTCTGCATGTTAGACCCTGCAACAAGCATGCCATCTACATACAATAACAATATAATATAGCTGCCATCATTTTTCTTTTTCAGATAAACACAATGATCAGAGTGACATATGGTATAACCTTATTCATACATAAGCCTGTCAACTTTAGATACCACTGCCTCAAAGCTTGTTTTAAGCCATACAAGCTCTTCTTTAACTTGCACACTAATTTTTTCTTCCCTTTGACCTCATATCCTTGTGGTTGCTACATATCTATCTCTTCCTCCAAATATCCATGGAGAAATCTTGTATTTACATCTAACTATTTAAGATGCAAATATTTCGCTGCTAAAAGACTTAAAATAGTTCTGATTGAAGTCATTTTAACAACAGGAGAAAATATTTCATCAAATTCAATACCTTTCTTCTGTGTAAACCCCTTCACCACAAGTCTAGCTTTGTACCTCTTTTTCCTCCATATTCTTCCTTCAACCTGTAAAACCATTTATTCTGCAATGTTTTTTTTTACCTGTAGGAAACCTGACTAAGTCCCAAGTCTGGTTATGTATTAAGGATTCCATCTCTTCTTTCATGGCTAGCTCCCACTTCTTCTTGGTTTCTACCTGCTTTGCTTCTTCATAACATTTTGGTTCACCAGAATCAATCAACAATACATGATATAATGAAGGAGAGTATAATTCAGGGGGCCTACTTATCCTAGTAGATCTTCTGACACCACTTTCTGGTGTTTGAGGTGCATGTTGTTGTTGTTGTTGTGGTTGTTGATTTTTATTATTTTCAGGCACCTTTACTTTTTCTGTGACCTCATCAAGAACTGTGTATTCTTTGTTTTCTTTTTCTCGTTTCTTTTCCTGCAACTGATCCTTATACAAGACCTTTTCATTGAATATTACATTTCTTCTCTTAATGAATTTGTGACTTTCATAATCATATAAGTGATAACAAAAATAATTGACACCATATCTAATAAAGGTACATTTCTTTTATTTAGTGTCAAGATTTGTTCTATTTTCTTTATTAATATGGAAAAAGGAGTCACAACCAAAATGATTTAAAAAGGAGTAGTTTACTTTTTTACCTGTCCATGCCTCCTCTAGAATACCATCATCCAAGGAACTTGAAGGGCATCTATTTATTAGATAAAAAACAGTATCTACAACATCTACCCAAAATTGTAAAGCTAATCCTACATGAAATCTCATGCACCTTGCACGCTCCATGATTGTCCTGTTCATCCTTTCAGACACACCATTTTCCTATGGTGTTCCTAGAACTCTCTTCTCTCTACAAATTCTATGCTCTGAACAATACCTATCAAACTCTTTGCTGCAATATTCACCTCCATTGTCTGATCTGAGACACTTCAACTTATTTCTTGTCTCAATCTCAACCAAAGCTTCCCATTTCTTGAAAGTATCAAATACAACAGATTTATTCCGAATACAATAAATCCTTTTTTTCTAGTTACATCATTAATAAAATTAACATAATAATGAGAGCCACCGAGATATGATAGCTAAGAAGGTCCCCATACATATGTATGCACAAGTTCTAGTTTTTCTCTCTTCTTTTCTTTCCCAACTCTAATAAATTTAACTCTCTTTTGTTTTCCATAAACACAATTCTCACAGAAATCCAAATCAATATTCTTCAAACCTGACAACAAATTTCTTGAGTGGAGAATCTTCATCCCCTTCTCAATCATGTGTCTGAGCCTATGATGCCACATTATTGCATATTCTCCTGTGGAATTTAAAGCATTAACAAAATTATAAATACCATTGCATAAACACAATGTACCAACCTTTTCTCCTTTTTCTATTACCAGGGCTCCTTTAGTGACCTTCCAGGTTTGATCTGTAAAAGTTGATGCACAACCTTCACCACCTAACTTCTCTGTTGAAATCATATTTTTCTTCAGATTTGGAACATGCCTTACCTCCTTTAATAACCTGTTGTAGCCTCTACAACACCCTCCAAAAAACCCCACTTCAAAATTTTTTGGAGCCCCTTGAGCACAAAGAAAAATTAAGTAAAGAGTCGAAAGAAAAGTTAAGTAAAGAGTCGAGAGGACTAAGTCGCTGAGTCGCAAATCTTAAAATTTATGGAAAATCGCGACCCCACGACCTTGCGACCCCGCGACCCTAAGGTCGCAAGGTCGCAAGGTCGCTAGGTCGCATACATCCCACATCACCTCGCCATGCGACCTTGCGACCTCATTTATGGCCCGCACGTGCGACCTTTTATATATAGGAGGTCGCTAGGTCGCATTTTGCATATGCAGCGGATAGAAAAAAACGCCTTTGACAGGTTAACTGGAGCGCGATTTTCCCGGGTAAGTTGTCGTTTCCTCTTGCTATTTCCTTTTTGGTTTTTCTTGCCTAATCTCTGCATCCCTCAGCCTTTAAATTTCCCCCTGCCTTAGTCATTTTTTTCATTTATCACTTAGGGCTTTTCTTCTAATTCCAACGTTCACCCTGCTTGCCCAACTTTCACAATTCCTCATCCGGTCTCCCATGGCCTGTATCCTGCTTCAGAAACTATCCCATGGCTCTGTCTGGACCCTTTTAACCCTGTATTTTGCAAGTTAAAGGCCAAAAAAAACTTCACGCCGCATGTGCCAAAACCCCATCAAGACCTAGCGCGACTTGCGACCCCGCGACCTAGTCACAAGGTCGCAAGGTCACACCTTTTCCATTTTATCACAACTTGCGACCCCATGACCCAGTAGGCCACTTATTTAGTTCTGCCTATGTCCTCAATTGAAATAATTGATAAGCTGTAATTGGTCTTGTATCATCATGGCATCTTTCTTATCCTAGGATTCTTTCATGAATATGACAGGTGAATTTGAAACAGACTTGGAGTGTATACCTGTCCCCTCAGATTCCAGCGACATGGGACCTCCAGTATCTCAGAAAAAAGACAAGCACCTGGCAGTGGAGGATGTAGAGATGAACATGCCAATTTCCCCACCCCCGATCTACAGAGATACACTATGCACATTTTCCAAAGGGGACAACATGCACTAGTACCAAGTGTACCAAGAGTTCGCTAAAACAGAATTACCAGAAGACCTCCCTGATCGGGAGATATACTTAAAGGTAAAAAGGTCTAAGATCCATCTTGCAGGTGCCCATCCAGCTATATTCCCATGCCCAGAGATGATATATTGGATTATACAGAAAAATGACCCCAAGAAGTTTGTGATCAGGGACAACGAAGGCAAAGCTTTCGAAACACTCAAAGGCTCAGACGCTCATGTTTATTACTATTTTCCTGATCGAGAAGAAGATTTCAGAAAAGAATGGGCTATCGCCCATGCAGTTCCTGTAGTTGACACTATAAAGCAGTGGTGGGAGGAGCCTGAGAAATTTAAGGTCAAGAAGGACCAGGAATATCCAGTGGCGAGCCTGAGGAAAGTATATAAATTAGTGGCTACCATGCTTTGCAGATTGTACGGGCGCCTCAATGCCACCACCTTCAATGGCACATGGGCAACTCTCATGGAATATGTCATAGTGCACGACACCCGTTTCAACTGGGCTAGCATATTAATGACCTCCATGCATACAAACTTATCCTCGGCATTGGTACCAGATGAAGGAATGCCTTCTCAATTCTATATGGCCTCTTATTTGTTGGATGCCGTCTGTTCAAGGTTACACTTTGAAGGATGGGTGCATAACTGGGATCCAAAAAATACCCATGCAATCCACTTACAAAACAAGGTGTTTTGGGAATCCAGGTATAAACAAGACATAGAGCTGATCTCTCAAGTGTTCATCCCCGCTCTATACAGAAAATTGTTTGGCCAAGACGCTCCTTGCATATCTTCGCGAGTCATGGAAACACTAGTCAAGGTGGTGCATTGGTTCCCATTCGCCGAGTATACGTTCATCCAAGTCTTTGGCTCATTTAGGGCCCCACATGCTATGCCTCGTTTTTTCACAGAAAGAATGCTCATGCAGGAGGTCTATTTCCAAATGTCTTCAGGTTTCTCCAGGGTCCTGTCCAAGGGTAAGAAGAAGCCATGGCCTACGCTACCCCTCACTATCGGCACATACACAGTCAAAGACTTCAGAGAGGTAGAGGTAGAGGTAGAGGAGAGGAAAGGTTACCGCCTTAGGGCATTATAATACTGAACATACGACCCAAAGAGGATAGTTCCTGATCATTGCAAGAGGGCTAAATTAAAATGGAACTACTAGCACATGGAACGCCTGGGAGAATATGAAAGAAGAAAATGGTACAATGCAGACCGAAAAATTTCTCTGGGGGCGGACTCTGGCCAAGAAGACCCAGATGACCAAACCTTGGAAGACATGAGCTGTGAATTAGGCGGCGCTTCTTCTTCTCTGGCTAAAAAGCCTTGAACCAGTACAGGACACAGTCCATCTACCCAACAGAAAGAAATAGAGGCCAAAGCCCAGCAAGAGAGAGAGAATAAAATGAAAGAGGATGAGGATAAGCGCAAGAAGAGCCTAAGGTCAGAGCAGAAGAAAAAGCAGGCTGAGGAGGCCAAGAATGAAAAGGAGAAACAAGAGGCGGAGGCTGCAGCAGAACGGGAACTCAAGAAAGAGTTAGATAAATTGGAAGCTGACCACCAGAAGAAAGCAGAGCAAGCTGCGATAGTTGAGCGTAAAAGGAAAGCCGAATTAGAAGCAAAGGCATAAGCCGAACGCCTACAGAGAGAAGAGGAAGAAAAGAAAAAGAAAGAAGAGGAGGATGGAATGCTAGAGAACATCGAGGTATCTCCCCTTGAGGTACCTCTAGTCAGTACACGAGCCACGCTCTCCGATGTCAGTTCTTCCCAGGGGCAAGAGGAGGAGGTATTCGACCTCACCAGGCTCACGTTCGATCAATTCTCCTTCCAAATATGACAGGAGAAGATAAGATGCTTGGCACAAAATCCTTTCGCCGCATCCATAGTCACAACTGGAAAAGACATAGTCCTCGATACTAGGACTAATCCCATGATGATAACATCGGCTGTCACAACCTTCGCTATGGCCACAGAAGAGAACGTGACCAGAATGAGTAGAGAGATCGTTTCTCTACAAAATAGGCTACAAGAATCAGAGCAGCGGGAGAAAAGGGCAGAATAGGAAAAGACGGCATTGAGAGAGGAGGTTCAACAACTCCGAAAAAAAACTCCCCCTGTCAATGAAGTTCTGCTTAGCATTAAAATGGAGTTCAATATATTAGAGGCTGCCATGAGGAAAGTTTATGGGGAAATGTTTACCATAAAACAAACAGTCGCCCCATTGGTGAGAGCCCAAACGAAGACTAAGAAAAAGCACGAGCAGCTGAAGGAGGCCTCATCTGCCTTGGACAGAATGATGGACTGGACAGTGCGGTACCCTCAGGCTCCTAAACATTTGCCAAAGAAGGACTGGATTCAGACGCAAGATGCCAAAGTCCAAATCCATATGAAAATGCAGTCCAAGGATAAGCTATCCAAGGACCTAGACAAGGTTATGGCTGCATACGAACATCTGATCAGCGGCATCGATTTGATGCACATCTTACATCACATTCCATCGCTGGGCGCATTGGACGAGGGGAAGACATGGGAGAAAGTGAATCAAGAGATCCAGTCATTTTTGCAGCCCATTAAACAAGATGCTGCCACTTCCGACCTTGCAGCATCGCAAGAGAACATGAACCAATTTCTTGTCACGCCAGTTTGGGTCTACACCAAGCTCACTTCTCTGTCCAACTAGATCTCACAGAAGAAGGAGACTCTAATCCCAAACGCCTTGGAGTGTATGCACCAGCTAAAAGAAGAGGTCCCTTTGGTTTCTCCCATAGCAGCAGACTATCAAACTTGGCAAGACTTCCTTAAAGGACAATAGATTGATACCCCTGATCTCACAATTGCACGCACATCTTCATAATCTGGTGGCAGTAGTTCGATGGGAGCTTTTGGAGACAGGTCGCAGGTTGCACCGCCCAGACATGTCGCAGGTCGCATTGCCCAGATATGTCACAGGTCACATTGCTCAGCCAAGTCGCAGGTCTCAGTTCCCTTCCAGGCCACAGGGCAGCTCAACGGTCAGGCAGGCGAAGGGTCAGGAAGCCCAAAGGGCAGATTTTGAACTATAAAACTCCCTTCGGGGAAAATGTAAAGGGATTTTTTTTGGGAACTCAAGAGCTATACAGCATTGTATTGAAAGATAACACTCTTGTGCATATGAATACAGATACTTGTTTAAACTCCTTTTGGATCTGATGTGTTTTGCTGTGCGAACACTATGAGTATTTCTTATAAAGTTTCGAATATCTTTCTAGTTAACAAAGCTGCACTTTTAGTGACATCATTTATGAATTGTGGCTATCTGTAACTGTGTTAATGATGTTTAGTTCATTTTGATTTCTTAATGGATGTTAATGACTTTTCTTATTAGCATTTGTTTTATCTTTCACGCATGTAAAAGGGGCATCTCGCCATAAAGAATTGTTTCTTTTGTGGTCAGAACAAACTACAAGCATAACCCCAATGATGTGTTGTTAACAACACCTCCTTCGGTGTCTATGCTTCATTATTTGTCTCGCCACGCATAGTGTTATACACATGTTTAATGCATCAATCATGTATCTTGTATCATTTGAATAAGTGTGTGTCTGCAGGTTCAATCGAGTTCTTTTGAGACCAAAGGGAAGGTGACTTAAGTGCTAGCCGGACCCACACCCCGGACGGGATCCCTATCCCAAACGGTTCAAATTCTATTTGGGACTTTCTACCGGGGAGATCCCCTACTATTGGCCGGATAGATTTTCCCGTCAACATAACCATTGGTTTCCATTCTTCTGTTTTACAAGAACTTCACCCATTTGAACAATTTTACAAGGTTTTTCATCACCCAAACGAACCTATCCAAAATCTCCTTGAACATAGTCATGGAAATTTTTCTTATTAGGTGTGGCATGGAATGAGGCCCCTAAATCTACCACCCATGCATCAATAACATTTTCTAAAGAAAGAACCAACGCATATTGCAACACATTACCTCTCACATTCACTTCATGATTGTTTTCTTGCTGTGTTTCTCCTTCTTTTCCCTTCCAAGACTTATAATATTTCTTCAGGTGTCCTTTTTCTCCCACATTTCTAGCACACTATCCCTGATCTGGACTTGGATCTACCTTTCCTTGATTTACTATGATATTCTAGTTTCTTTCCTCTTTCCATTTTTCTTCCCCTAGTCTCTACACTCAAATAATTTCCCAATGTCTCACTAGAGATTTTTCATCGCATTTCCTTGCTAAGGATGACACCAACAACATCATCAAACTTTAAAGTAATAGATCCAGAGACAGAGTTACTAATGTCCATAAGTAAACCATTCCAAATTTCTTCCAATGAGCATAGAAATAACATAGCCCTAAATTCATCATCAAAGTTTACCCCTAAAGAACTTAAGTGATTGGTAACCATATTAAATTCATTTAAATGGTGAGAAATAGGTCCACCTTCCAACATCTTCATATTAAATAAACGTTTAATAAGAAATGCCTTATTTGAGGTCGTGGGTTTTCATATAGTTTGGCCAATGCTGTCATTAAACCCTCTGTTGTCGTTTCCTTAAAAATATTAAAGGCTACCAATTCCATGAGGCACAACCATATTGTTTCGAGTGCCTTTCTATCAAAAATCCCCCATTCTTTGTCTATCATACTTGAAGGCTTTTTTTTTTTTTTTTCTGCTCAATGGTATGTACATATCTTTCTGATACAGATAATCTTCCATCTGCATCTTCCACAGTGGGTAGTTTTGGCCGTTATATTTTGTGACCCTAAACCTTCAATCTTCCAACACTACTCCCACTCGAACCAGGAACCCTTCTTTCCCATGAGTTTATCAGCCAAATATACCTTCGGCTCTGATATGAGTTGTTAGAAAATTATATATTACAAGAAATGGAACACATAAAAATATGTGAAAATATAAACACAGAAAACATATAAAACAAGAGAGACACATATATATGTGATTTAGCCAACTTGGACTACATCCATAGAGAAGAATACAATCGTTACTTTATATTATCCAACAAAATGAAGAGACACAACCTAAAATAGATCCGATGTAGTTTCCTCTACTCTCTCACACAATACCCCTTTCTCTTTCTCGTTTAGAATACACAAAAAATACACAACCGTAATACAATACCCTCATACAAAAGAGGGTTTAATTTCTAGGGAAAAACACCCTAAATTAAACATAACTTCTACTGTTAGATCGTCCGCCAGATTGAATATGAAATTAAAATATTTTACAAGGAAATTTTACATCTATTTTTAGCTTCGGGGGCGCTGTGCATGAATCCCTGCTGCGGGACCGCTAGCCCCCGGACCCCCCAGCCGAGGGGGATGGGCCCCCCTGAACCCCCACAGGGGGGAAAAGTGTTGGAAATATTTTCATTGATGGCAAAGGAATTGGCAAAGCAAAGACAGGAAGGCAAAAGAGACAGAGCAGTAGAGTTGAATTAGGGGTTTAATACAGTTTGCAAAGGAGATGGCAAAAGGGAGAGCTGCTAGGAAGAGCCAAGGTAATAGATTGAAGGACAAATTGAATATCTGGCCAAGATTTGTGTATGTTGATGAAGAACCGTGGAATTTTGTTAAGAATGGTTGAGTAAATCTGGAATGACCTGTGTGATCAATTTCATAATGGGCAGAGGATACCTACAGTGCAGAGAGAAGAATGAATTCATCATTGCAGAGTTAGAATATGTGTATTATATGTGTTTTGACTGATGTAATTCTTGTATGGAATCCCCTGAAACTCTATTATGGAGTCAAATGATGTCATGTGTAATTGGAAGGGTTGAATGATGTTCTGTATCTGGTAAGGGAGTTGATGGGAGATGGCGCAAATTAATGGAGTAGCGAAACACTTGGTGACGACAGAACGCAAAACATTAAAGAGAAATTTAATTATAATAATACTTTTAAAAGGCAATGGAACCCTGCGTGGATGAGTGGAACCATGACCATATGAACAGTAAAGGTGGTTTACGGTTTTCAACACACCACCTATGTGGAGTAAGCGGTATTTCCAGATGAGGAGCGATTCCATAAAATATTCGACACGCGTCCCTGTAGGATTTTACAAAACCGCTTTTCACTATGCGCCATCGCGCGTTATAGTTCGACCCAAGATTCCCAGCGATATTGTTGAGCGTCGTTGATCTGGGAAGGGGTCATCAGACGGTCATCAATTGTTGAAGGTGCGCAAAGATTAATACAGGTATGACTAGCCATCACCCGTTAACATTCAACATCGGAGGTCGAGCGATATGCATATACGTCGTTGATCTAGAAGCTTGCTAATCTAACAGTGATCGGACGTTGGACTTGCGCGAGGTTTACTATGGTACGATGGGTGTACTGGATTGGCTATTAACTATGTATGTGGGCCCGGGGTCAAAGGTTTATCGCAAGATTAATTTATTTGGAAGCGTTGGATGTTTCTATAAAGTCCGAAGGGTTAAACTTTATATATAAGGCTTGGGAATTAAAAAGTTGTAGATATAATTATTTGTCAATTTCTTTAAAAATTGATAAATAAATTAAAAAGAGATCAAAATCCCCATGGGACAAACTAAAAGGAATACCACTAGCGGTTCGTGGTTTTGACTCATGGTTTTAATAAAGGGAAAACTATATAAGGAGAAGAAAAATAAAGAACGAGGTGTGTATTGTAAGGGTGGTGAATAAAATTTCCAAAAAGAATATCTGTATGGGCGAGCTCTGTTCTTGACTGATAAATCTGAGACTACGATGCACCCATGAATATAAATTGACGATGATAAATCTCTGGTTTGAATGACGGATGATATCATGAAGAACTGGTGTGAGTATACAGAAAATAAATAAATCTGGTGAACGACAAGGTATGTCGTATGGAAACTGGTGGATCCAGTATGAAAATTGATGAAACAAGGTCCACAGTAGTGCTGAGGGTCGAAGCCTTCAGAGAGGGGGTTGTAGCTCCCTTCTAGTGGTAGCTGGAAAACGAGAGAAGGTTGTAGCCTTCTGCAGGTGGGTGCCTGCATGCTGGTATAAGTTTGCACCAACATACATTGTAAGAAGTTTTCTCTATAATAAATATTGAAGACTGAGATTACAGCAGTGGTGGTTTTCTCCCAAATTGGGTTTCCACCTTAAATCCTGGTGTTCATATGTGTTGTGTATGTTTGATGGTTTGTTCTATTATTTATGTTCATGCTTAATGCTTATCTGATGCAATGCTCTAAGTAAAGACATAATAAGATTTCTGGACATACATGTTGGATGCAGTACTGTAACATAAGGTTTTAAGAAAAAGAAAAGAAAAATAGTTCAGCCCTAAATACTGATTCACCCCCCCCCCTCTCAGTATTTTTCCAACAATTGGAATTAGAGCAGGTCCTTCTGAAAAGCTTAGCCGCTAGAAGGAAGATCAAGCAAGATGAGCAATGAAGATGGAACAAAATCTATCAGGCCTCCGCTCTTTAACGGAAACAATTTAATCTTCTGGAAGACAAGGATGAGATCCTATCTTCAGTCTCTGGGATCAGAGGTATGGGAAATTGTTGAACAAGGATATCAATATCCGGCTGCAGTACCAGCAGATCCAACAGAAAGAAAGAATTATGAAACAAATGCAAAGGCGGTCAATGCTCTATTGGGAAGCCTAACAGAATCAGAATTTGTCAAAGTCATGCAGCTGAATACAACAAAGACAATATGGGACAAAATCATTCTAAGTTATGAAGGTGATGCAAAGGTAAAAAATGCTAAACTCCAAACTCTCAGACTTCAATATGAGAATCTAAAAATGGATAATGAAGAGAGCATTGCCAATTTATTTTTACATCTTGATGATATTGTAAATCGTATGAGAAATCTAGGAGAAACAATAACCAAATCTACTTTGGTTGAGAAAGTCTTAAGATCACTAACGACGAAATTTGAGTCAAAAGTCTCTGCTCTTGAAGAAAAGCAGGATCTTCAAAATCTAACTGTGGTGCAACTTCATGGAATACTAACTGCATATGAAATGAGAAGAGGAGGACCATTTGAAGTCAAAGAAGCAGTCTTTAGAACTTCTACAAAAGTGAAGGAAGTACAAAAACCAGAAGGATCAGGATATATCTTAGAAGAAGAAGAGATAAACTTTGTAAAGAAACTTCAACTTGGCACAGGATGGTTCAGAGGTAAGATTCCTTTCAAATGTTTTGATTTTGGAAGAGTTGGTCATTATGCTGCTAAGTGTCCTTATAAAGAAACAGATAAAAAGGGGAAGGAAGTAGCAAGAAGGAATAAGAATCGTTTTAGCTCTAGGAAGAGTTACTATACTCAGAAGACAGTGATGGGTTATCTGATAGTGAGGAAGAATATGAACAAGATCTTAGACTTCTTATGGCATTTGAAAAAGAATATAGAGAAGAAAAGGATAATTTTGTGGATGCTCTAGAAGACAGTGATTTTCTTGATGAAAACAATAAACTAAAAATTCGCTTAGAAGAGAGTAAAATAACCATAGAAACTCTGAAAAATCAGCTTTAAGAAAAGGAGAAACACAATGAGAAATTAGAGTGTGAAGTAGTAAGTCTAAGAAAAGAACTTGAGAAAGTAAAGACTCTGAATCTTAGATTTGCTAAAGGATCTGAAACCTTAGATGAGATTATCAAGGTACAACGTTCTCCTCTTATAAAGACAGGTCTTGGATATATAAGAGAATCTTCTTAGGCTTCAGCATCAAACTATCTAAAAGCAGTTACAGCTGGTTTACAACATGCTGCCACTCAGCAAGGGAATAAAGAATCTTCACAGGTAAAGCAATACATCTCAATTCAAAGAACACTAACAGGAATGTCTTTCAAAGAAACACCAATCAACAAGTAAATTCATATAGAAGATTTTATAATCGCAGAAATTTCTTCTTCAATGGACAATGTTTCTCATGTCACAATTTTGGTCATAAAGCTGTTCAATGTGTTGCATATAAAACCATCATGACAAGAGAAGCAAGAAAGAAAAGGATTGATATTGAAAAAGAGAAGAATACTTATAACAACTTTTCTCCTCTTCAAAATGAAGTTGAATGTGCTTATTGCAATAACTTTGGCCATGAAGAATCTGAATGCAGGAGCAAATTTCAGCCAAAAGAACATTTTCCTTCAAGCTCCAAAGTATGGAAAAAGAAGGAATTACAAGTTGAAAATTGTGGCATAGCGTTATTTGCAGAAGATGAAGAAAACCAATGGTACATTGATAGTGGATGCTCAAGACACATGACAGGTGATAAAGACAAACTTCTTGCATATGATGCTCTAGAAAAAGAAAAAAATGTTACATTTGGAAATGACACTCCTGCGGTCATTAAGGGAAAAGGGTCTGTTTTTCTAAAATAAAAGGTGAAAGCTAATGAAGTCATGTATGTGGATGGATTAAAGCATAACTTGTTAAGTTTAAGTCAAATGTGTGATCAAGGAACTGAATTTGTCTTTAGTTTAAAAGAATGTGTGGTACGTGATCTTGATATAGATAAAGCAATTATAAAAGGAAAAAGAACTCCAAACAACCTGTATATATTGAAGAACCCAAAATAACAATGTTATTTGAGTAAATCTTCAGAAAATTGGCTATGGCATAGAAGGTTGGGGCATCTGATCTTCTCTCAAATCAACAAATCAAGAAGACTTAAAGCTATTCGTGATCTTCCCAATATTACCCTACCTGAAAATATCATATGCAAATCCCGCCAATTCGGCAAGCAAACCAGGGTACAGTTTAATGCCAAGGAAGGATCATCAAGTAAGCCTCTTGAACTCATTCATACTGACATATGTGGACCTATGAGGAAAAATTCACCACGTGGTGAAGAATAATATATCTTATTCATTGATGATTTTTCTAGAATGTGTTGGATTGGGCTGCTTAAACACAAAGATGAAGCATTTGAGAAATTTCAGATCTTCAAAGCACTAGTTGAGAATGAATTAGATCTAAAAATAAAGTGTCTCATATTTGATCGAGGAGGAGAATATACATCCAATGAATTCCTTGAATTTTGTGAACAACATGGCATAAAAAGACAGTTCTCTGTAGCTGGCACTCCACAACAGAATGGAGTTGCAAAAAGAATGAACATAATAGTTCAACAAATGGCTAGAGCTATGCTTGATGATTCCGGAACACCTGACACATTTTGGGGAGAAGCAGCACATACAGCAGTAAACATTCTCAACAAAGCACATGTTCATGTAAATAGTGATAAAATTCCATATGAACTCTGGTATGGTAATCCTCCCACTATAAAGCATTTTAGAATTTTTGGGAGAAAATGCTTTATCAAGAATAATGATGAAAGACTTGGCAAGTTTGAACCCAGAGCAAATGAAGGAATATTTCTTGGTTACTCCTCTAGGAGTAGGGCATATAAATGTTACAATAAAAGACTTCGGAATATTGTTGAATGTATTGATGTTGTTATTGATAAGTCTCCTGCAGCTCCAAAAGAAGAAAAGCAAACAACAGATGAAGATGATGATGACACATATCCTTCTACATCAAATAGTAATGATACGAACAGTGAACCCAATGAAGAACCCAAAGAGGATTTGTCTGAAAAGGCTCCATCTAGATATGTTCAAAAGAATCATTCAGAATCTCAAATCTTGGGAGAAAAGGGATCAGGTGTACAAACAAGAAGGACTCTTGTGGGATCTTCTAGCAATCTGGCATTTCTGTCCACTATTGAACCTCATAGTGTCAGTCAAGCTAGCAAAGATGAATTTTGGATTCAAGCCATGAATGAAGAGCTTGATCAAATTGAAAAGAATCACACTTGGGAATTAGTACCAAGGCCTGATGACAAAAATGTCATTGGAACTAAATGGATATTCAAAAACAAGTTAAATGAGAATGGGATGTTATAAGAAATAAAGCTAGACTTGTGTGCAAAGGGTATGCTCAACAAGAAGGTATAGACTTTGAAGAAACCTTTGCTCCTGTAGCCAGACTTGAAGCCATAAGAATGTTGCTTGCTTTTTCAAGCTTCCAACAAATCAAAGTTTATCAAATGGATGTTAAATCTGCTTTTCTCAATGGCGATCTAGAAGAAGAAGTTTATATATAACAACCAGAAAGATTCATTTTGGGAAATGATGAAAATCTTGTTTGTAGACTTAAAAAGGCTCTATATGGTCTCAAACAAGCTCCAAGGGCATGGTACCATCGTCTTGACAAATATATTCATCAACAAGAATTTTCAAAAGGGTCTGCTGATAGCAACTTATACACAAAAATGGAAAATGACAAACTATAGATTGTGGTTGTATATGTTGATGATATCATTTTTGGAAGTAATAAAGAGTCTATGATTCAGAAATTTGCTTCTAATATGCAGCAAGAATTTGAAATGTCTTTGCTTGGGGAACTAACATTCTTTCTTGGCTTGCAAGTCCAACAAACAACAGATGGCATATTTTTATCACAAGCAAAATACCTCAAAAAAATCTTGAAGAAGTATGGCATGGAAGACTACAAACCTGTAAGTACACCAATGATAACCAGATACAATCTCAGTTCTAATGATGATTCCCCCACGGTGAATCAACCTGAATACAGATATATGATAGGAAGTCTACTTTATCTCACTGGGACGAGACCAGACATCATGCATGCAGTTGGGATTGTTGGACGATTCCAAGCTAATCCAAAAGAGTCTCACCTTCAGGCTATGAAAAGAATATTCAAATATCTACAAGGAACTCAAGACTTTGGACTATGGTATCAAAAGAATGTTGATCTTACTCTTCATGCATACACTGATGCAGATTGGGTTGGAAGTGTTGATGATCGGAAAAGCACTAGTGGTGGTGCATTCTATATGGGGCCCCGGTTAGTATCTTGGTTCAGCAAGAAGCAAAGCTCCATTGCCTTATCCACAACAGAAGCAGAATATGTGGCTGCTCCATCATGTTGCACTCAATTTCTCTGGATGATGCAAAACCTACAAGACTTTCAAATCAAATGTTCACCTCCTATCTCCATTATGTGTGATAATACAAGTGCTATCAGTATCTCAAAGAATCCTGTTATGCATTCCAAGACCAAGCACATTCCCATCAAATATCACTTCTTACGTGAACAAGTGCTTGAAAAAAAGGTGAAATTGGAGTATGTTTCCTCCAAAGAACAAGTTGCTGATATATTTACCAAACCTCTACCCAGGGAAGCATTTGAATATCTCAGACAGAAACTGGGAGTAGTATTTGCCATGCAGAGGATCAGGTCTACTTAAATACAGAAGATTAAATTGGTTGTGAGGTGCTGTTAGGCATCTCTGAATGCAGCATGATCTCAGGGGGAGCATGACATTATCGGTTCAAAGGATCTAGATCAAAATCTTTGCCATTGATGTCAAAGGGGGAGGAAAAGCAACAAAGGGCTTCTGTAAGGCCATCAGAGGAAGATTATTTCCATCAATGCCAAAGGGGGAGATTGTTGGAAATATTGTCATTGATGGCAAAGGAATTGGCAAAGAAAAGACAAGAAGGCAAAAGAGACAGAGCAGTAGAGTTGAATTAGGGGTTTAATACAGTTTTCAAAGGAGATGGTAAAAGGGAGAGCTGCTAGGAAGAGTCAAGGTAATAGATTGAAGGACAAATTGAATATCTGGCCAAGATTTGTGTATGTTGATGAAGAACCGTGGAATTGTGTTAAGTATGGTTGAGTAAATCTGGAATGACCTATGTGATCAATTTCATAATGGGCAGAGGATACCTAAGGTGCACAAAGAAGAATGAATTCATCATTGCAGAGTTAGGATATGTGTATTATATGTGTTTTGATTGATGTAATTCTTGTATGGAATCTTCTGAACCTCTGTAATGGAGTCGAATGATGTCCTGTGTAATTGGAAGGGTTGAATGATATTCTATATCTGGTAAGGGAGTTGATGGGAGATGGCACAGATTAATGGAGTAGCGGAACACTTGGTGACGACGAAACACAAAACATTAAAGAGAAATTTAATTATAATAATACTTTTAAAAGGCGACGGAACCCTGCATGGATGAGCGGAACCATGACCATATGAATAGTAAAGGTGGTTTACTGTTTTCAATGCACCACCTATGCGGAGTAAGCGGTATTTCCGGATGAGGAGTGATTCCATAAAATATTCGACACGCGTCCCTGTAGGATTTTACAAAACCGCTTTTCACTATGCGCCATCGCGCGTTATAGTTCGACCCAAGATTCCCAGCGATATTGTTGAGCGTCGTTGATCTGGGAAGGGGTCATTGGACAGTCATCAATTGTTGAAGGTGCGCGAAGATTAACACAGGTATGACTAGCCATCACCTGTTAACGTTGGGCATCGGAGGTCGAGCGATATGCATACACGCCGTTGATCTAGAAGCTTGCTAATCTAACGGTGATCGGGCGCTGGACTTGCGCGAGGTTTACTATGGTACGATGGGTGTACTGGATTGGCTATTAACTATGTATGTGGGCCTGAGGTCAAAGGTTTATTGTAAGATTAATTTATTTGGAAGCGTTGGATGTTTCTATAAAGTCTGAAGGGTTAAACTTTAGATATAAGGCTTGGGAATTAAATAGTTGTAGATATAATTATTTGTCAATTTCTTTAAAAATTGATAAATAAATTAAAAAGAGATCAAAAACCTCGTGGGACAAACTAAAAGGAATACCACTAGCGGTTCGTGGTTTTGACTCATGGTTTTAATAAAGGGAAAACTATATAAGGAGAAGAAAAATAAAGAACGAGGTGTGTATTGTAAGGGTGGTGAATAAAATTTCAAAAAAGAATATCTGTATGGGCAAGCTCTATTCTTAACTAATAAATCTGAGACTACGATGCACCCATGAATATAAACTGATGATGATAAATCTCTGGTTTGAATGATGGACGATATCATGAAGAACTGGTGTGAGTATACAGAAAATAAATAAATCTGGTGAACGGAAAGGTATGTCGTATGGAAACTGGTGGATCCAGTATGAAAATTGATGAAACGAGGTCCGCAGTAGTGCTAAGGGTCGAAGCCTTCAGAGAGGGGGTTGTAGCTCCCTTCCAGTGGTAGCTGGAAAATGAGAGAAGGTTGTAGCCTTCTGCAGGTGGGTGCCTGCATGCTGGTATAAGTCTGCACCAACATACATTTTAAGAAGTTTTCTCTATAATAAATATTGAAGACTGAGATTACAGCAGCGGTGGTTTTCTCCCAAATTGGGTTTCCACCTTAAATCCTGGTGTTCATATGTGTTGTGTATGTTTGATGGTTTGTTCTGTTATTTCTTTTCATGCTTAATTCTTATCTGATGCAATGCTCTAAGTAAAGACATAATAAGATTTTTGGACATACATGTTGGATGCAGTACTACAACATAAGGTTTTAAGAAAAAGAAAAGAAAAATAGTTCAGCCCTAAATACTGATTCACCCCCCCTCTCAGTATTTTTCCAACAAAAAGTCCCCCCCCCCGCATGGAGGGGTGTACAATATTCTTTTGGTATACATGCAGCCAAAACAAAGACCTCTAAATCAAGAAGATAATCGGGCTCCACAACCAACAAAAAATCCTAAATTGGGTTGAGATATTGTCAAATAATATAATGGATTCATTAAAACTATCATTAACAGCTCCCCCTAGGTTCAAAAATATATTCTATGTCTTCCTAATTGAATATATTCTTATTGCCTCAATTTCGATCCCACTCATGAAATGGAACTACCCATCTCATCAAAAACTACCCATTCAAAATTATGATCCTATTGTATGGGTGTTGGTAGGTATAAATGCTAGATTTACACCCACATTTAAATTGTCAATTTGGGGCCATAAGACTTAGTGACATAGCACAATATATGCCATAATACGACCTCAAGGATTTGTGAAATCAAAGTCCTAAAAATCATTCAAGAAAATACATTCTAAAGTAAACACACTGCAACAAATAAAGCATGCAAAGCTTCTTAAAAGACTAAAAATATACTGCAAAGATGGAAATCATGAAGCAAATTCAATTTCAACTATTTTAAAAAATGTACTTAAAATGCTTCTTTCGAATGATGTTGGAAAGGAATCATATGTGCATGGAAGTATTCAACCCATAATTTTAAATTATTGAATGAGGATATATTTAAGAGTGTTGTTGGGAACTTTAATTATGTTAAAAATGTACTCAAACTAATCTTGATATTTGAATAAATGTTGTTTTCTTAAAACTCCAATATAAATTACATGTAATGGTTTGGGTTTCTTATAAGTGCCAAACAATATGAATGGAAAATCGAATGAAATCCTTATTTCTCTTATACTATTTGGTCCCCGTCTTGAATCCCTGTAGACTAAAAATATGTTCTATTATATAATAAAGAGAATAGGGAAATTAGTGAAAACGAGAAAAGAAGCACTTGTTATCTATACTCTATTTGCTGGAACATAAATAAATTAAAAATATTGTTAAATTTACTAATCAAACCTGTGAAATTAAATATAAAACATAAAGGAAATCATGAAATGGAAGAACAAAATTTAAATAACACCACACAATTCAGGAAATGGAATGCAATCAAATGAATAAAATGCAGTAAAGTAATCACACTAACAATAAATAAAATGTAAAGGGGTAGATAAATCCTAAGTAGTCTGGGTAATGAACAGGCTTGTTAACCACTGGAGTGGCACTTGATGATAATGTGAAGACTCCATGCCTAAGTATGTACTAGAAGACACTTGTACCATCAGATATCATCAGTTCAACAAAGTTTTTAAACTCTACTTCTTATTCTTATCATTTTACTTAAATTCTTTAGGATTGTATCTTCACGAGTGATATTGTATAAATTTCAATTAGCATGATGAAAAAATCCATGTAATGTGCCTTAGGATGTTGGTACCTAATCAATGTGTTGAAAGACGAGAAGACGAATTTGAGTGTTTTTTTTACTTGGTTAATTGTTTCCTTTTTTTAGCAGCAGATAATTTTCTATGTTTTTTCACTCATTGCATTACCCCAAAGTCGGGGTGATGGCTTGAACGTTGAAAAATTAATGCATATTGGTGTTTAGAGTCAATGCATATTACCATGCTAGGTCATCTCTGAAATTTTACGGAATTTGACTAGGTCTAAGTAGGATTTTTTAATAACTAAAAATTTCCTGTAAAACATGATTTTTTAATTAATTTCTATGTAATGATGTAAATAAGTGGCCTTCGGAAATGTCTAGGGCATGTGACTACTCGAAAATCATCCTGAGAGGCCAAGAATTATCCTAGGACCCAGGTTGAGTGTCAAAAAACAACTTATAGTCCCTCAAAAGCCAATTTTCCTAAGGTTAGTGGCAAAAATGAGGAAAAATCCAAAAAAAATCAATAATTGGAAAAATTCATAAAATTTTCTAAAGTAAAAAAAAAGGTCAAATTTTGACATGGAAAACTCAATGAAATTGAAAGGTGATGTGGCAACCGTGTGGGGCTCACTACATAAGGTACAACTCAAGTCAACATTTCAAAAGCAAGTCAAGAGTGTCACGGTAGTTGAATGAAATGCTACATATGGCTAAAGATTCACTTTGAATTTAATTTAAACATGTTGAAAATAAAGGGAAGGCACATTAAAAGTTAATGGGGGACAAAAGGTGTGACGTGGAAGCCACCTTGGAGGTCAACTTATCCAAGTCAACAATCAAGTTAAAAAGGAATGACATGGAAATTTTGATGGCCCACGAATTTGTGAAGAAAAATAAATCTGTTAATGTGATTGGAATATTTTCCAAAGTGAATTATAATGTTAAAGAAATATAATTAGAGGGCCCCACCTTCATGCTCCATGTATAGGAAACTGAGGAATATTTCATGTGAAGGATGATACACACATGTTGAAACAAGAATCCACACTACAATAAAGGAAGGACGGAGATATATCCACGTAGATTGAAAGGGTAAATCAAATACAGGTAGATTCATTTGAGTATGTCTGCACCAATTCACGCTTCACCATCCACTTGTACCCTATTATCTATCTCATCCATACTCGAAGCAGTCAACTACAACTTGTATGCAGCAATTAGAGGCAGTCATATGTTGATCATAACACACAAATCTGATTGGCATTGATTTGGTACATGTGGGGCACATGATAGTTGTATTATGGATAGTTTAGTGGGATATTGCTCCCATTTATTGCCATAGATTTCACACTTGAAAATAATAAGATGCACATAACAGTTAGAAGTGTACGCTGCCAGTGAAGAAGACCACCTACAATTTTTTGAGGTTCAGTTTTACATGGGAATTTAGCAACAATTATATAATTGTTTATGTGTCACTCTTCAAAAGAAAAATGAGGGATATGTTTCCCTTCTTTCCCACATAGTTGCACAGTTGTGCCACTTAAATTGATATGTTTCCTTGCAAGGAAGACTACGCAGGCCATCTACATGTATGCTCCAAAAATCTGATTTCGATTTGGAGGGTTCATCTTCATTGGGATATCAGTTATCAACCACTTGAAAATTTGTTTTTTCATTGGGATTATCTTAACCTATCCACTTGTCATGAGGTTCCTCATTGAGAACTTCTCCAGGTTTTGTATATATTGGGCCTTGGGCTCTCATTGTAATCATGGTTTTGAAGCTTGTGCTTATTGTTACTATGCCAAAATTGTTATTGAGCTAAATAAAGGAAAGTATTTGGGGTTACTAGCTTCTCTTGTGGTTCATTCTTCGGTCGATGATGTATACTTGTTTCATTTGATTTTGTTATTCATTTATTTTACATTTCAATCTAGTTGTTTTTTTTTGTGCATTTTCCTGAAGGCACTATTGTATAGGGAGGGGAGATTTGTAGCTATCTCAGATCTTCCTTGGAATTGGCATATTTTGTGCTCTTGTTGTAGCTTGTTATTTTAAATTGAATGACAAGCTCAACATGGCCTCTATATGCCAAGTTTATTTTGCACTAAAAATTGGTTTGCAGAGATTTGTGTGTTCAAAGGACATGTTGCCAAGTCAATTGGAGTGTGAAGACTTCCTCGGTTGGAATAAGTCACCTCCAAGGATATCAAAGATCCCACAAGTTTTTCAAGCCAACAATCTAATAAGACATCAAGAGATTTATTTAAAATGGGGTTTCATGAGCCCTTTTCTTCTTTTCCATCTCTAAAAAAATCATATATTTTCTTCTCAATTTTGTGCACATATTGATTTTATCTAGCATTTGAGGCTAAGTTGTTGGATTTAAATCCTAACTCTCACTCACTAAATCAACACTTTCAAGTTGATATTAGTGAGGGTATTTGTAATATGAAGTGTATTTTATACTTGCATTGAGTTTCTAACTTTTTCCTTCTCATGCATGTGATTTCCTCTCACATATTTCAACACTATTTCTTTTGCATGCTAACTCTTTTGCTTACTTGTCTATAGGTGTTCTTGGAGGAAATCTAAGTTTGAAGAAAGGGAGCTAAAGCATAAACTAAGGAAAAATTTTCCATTTGGAACCTCAAGTCCAAGTTCCTCCTTATCACTTCACCTCTTCTTCTAAAGCCTCATTATTTTGAGGAATTAAAACCATTATTCACCTCAAGGCTTTAGGCCTTTACTTTGCAACATCTAACAAGTAAATATTTACAATATTACACTTGTAACTTTGGGAAAGAGTAAGTTTAAAGAGCATATTGTAAGCTCTTCCCAAGCCTCTCATTTCTATAAGAGGGCCTCACTTTTAATAATAAAAATCTGATTTCCTGAGGGACCTTGGGAATTTCCCATGGTATCCCACCTCCTCATTTAGAGGGAGGAAATCTTCTGGAATGGTTAACTTTCATTTGTCTAGTTTCCATTTTAGTATTTCCATTTGAATTTTAATACATGTTTTATGGAGCATCATTGCTAGTTTATGTCATATTGGGATAAGTGCAAATATTGATCACTAATATCATTGTTATATCTCTATTGGAATCACATTGTCATTAACATATCTCATTGGAAGCATTTCACCCACATTTAGGCATTTCACTTTGCAAACTAAATTATACTTGCATCTCTAAAAATTAACCTCCAACTTAAGTTGGTTGTATAGAAATTAGAGACCCTCCACCCCTATTGAATCCTCACTGTGAGATCCAGACTTTAGGTGAGGGTAAGGTCTGGGGACAGGAGTTAAATTGATTTTTTTTTTATAATTCTGTTAATAAAATAAACCAAGAGCACCTTCACATCACAAATTGAAATTTTTCTATCACATGTACTTGTTTTTGGTGGTTATTTAGCTCATGAATATTTAATGTCATTATCCTTTGTTACTTGAGCACTCCTTTACAACTAATTTTTCATTTATTGCAAGTGATGATTATATTTTTATCTTGGTCTAACACTTGCTTTTGCGGGATTATTGTCATCGTATCTTGAAATTCATTTTTGAGAAAGCACTTGTCATTTAATTTAAAGCACTGGTCTATATTTTGAACACATTATTGAATATCTTACCATATACTTATATGCTTGTTACATCTTAGAATTGAGTCATATTTGATAAGTGATTCCTTCTAATCAATTCTCCTAGAAACCTCACATCTTTGACTTAGTTTTCTTTTAGTGACCACCCCCCTTAGCTAACCTAGGAGAGAGATAAAAAAGAGAGAGCCAGGATCAGTGTGACAACCACTTCTTTGAGATCCTTACCACCAACCACACCTTGTGGTGTTGAAGGCTTTTGCCACTGACTTGTAGGTAGGTGTAGGTGGCAAGCGATAACATTTTTGGCACTGTTGTTGGGGACAAGCTTTCTTGTACCTGGGAAATCGACTAACTTTTGGTTTTTTCATGTTAGATTTTAGCGTTAGATTCTTGTTCAAGTGGCGACTCCACTTATTTCATTTTCTGCAAGGATTTCTGCTTGAATCCTTCTTCTTGTAGAATTCTTTATAATCTTGGACATGAACCTCTCTCTAAAATCCGACATGCAAAAACAAAAAGTTAGTCAATTTCCTAGGTACAAGAAAGATTTCACTTGATTGTTGAATTGGATAAGTTGACCTCCTAGGTGGCTGCCATGTCACACATTTTGTCCCCCATTAAATTTTAATGTGCCTTCCCTTTATTTTCAACATGCTTGAATTATATTCAAAGTGATTTTTTAGCCATACGTATCATTTCATTCGACCAACATGATACTCTTGACTTTGTTTGGAAATGTTGACTTGATTTGTACCTTATGTGGTGGGACCCACATGACTACCACATCACCTTCGACTTTCACTGAGTTTTCCATGTCAAAATTTGACATATTTTGACTTTGGAAAATTTTATGAATTTTTCCAATTATTGATTTTTTCTGGATTTTTCCTTATTTTTGCCACTAACATTAGGAAAATTGGATTTTGAGGGACTATTAGTCATTTTTTGACCCTCAAAGTGGGTCCTAGGATAATGATGGGCCTCTTAGGATGATTTTCGAGTAGTCACATGCCCTAGACATTTTCAAAGACCATTTTTTTACATCATTACATAGAAATTAATTGAAAATCTCGTTTTGCAGGAAATTTTTAATTATTAAAAAATCCTACTTATACCTAGTCAAATTCCGTGAAATTTCAGAGATGACCTAGCATGGTAATATACATTGAATATAGACATTAATATGGGTTAAGGGATCAACATTCAATTTGTCACCCTGACTTTGGGGTAATGCAATGAGTGAAAAAACCTAGAAAATTATTTGCAGCTAAAAAGAAGGAATAATTAACCAAGTAAAAAAAAACACTCCAAGGTTTACTCACTTGATGATCGAGTCCCAACATCCTAGGCCTGTTACGTGACTTTATTCATCATGGTAGTGAAATTTATACAATATCCCCATAGGGCTACTGAATATGAGGACTGAAGAAGTAAAATGATAAGAAGAAGAAGTAGAGTTTAAAAACTCTGTTGAACTGATGATATCTGATGGTACAAGTGTCTTCTGGTACATCCTTGGGCATGGATTCTTCACATTATCATTAGGTGCCATTCTAGTGGTCAACATTTGGCTCTATATGTGGATGCATGTTAGATATGAAGTGATAGTGTGCAGGAACCTGAAATCTGCATCCACCAACCAAAGATATATATTAGCAGTATCCATTAAAAATATCATCGAATAAAATCAAGTACAAAAATGGAAATTTGATTAAAATCATAATTTATTCATGAAATAAATCTACTTAACTAAAAATGACAAGGGACAAGGTTAGAAATATGATACAAAAATATGCCCCATGGCATCAGATGTCCTCAATGAAGTTCATGTTGAGAACCTGCCTACTTTCTAGTAGATCCATGGGATGATTTTCTAATTTGCCTTGTCCAATTATGAATATCTTAGGAATTTGATCCGCCCCAACACTGTGTTGTACATGTTCATCAGATTTACCATATCCTTTCCGTTTTTTTCTTTTCTTCTTAACATATTGTGATGTTGATGTTGATGCGATCAAAGTAGACATGTCTACTCGATCTTGAAGATGCTCAGATGGAAAATTTGAAGTATCCAAGACTTCTATGACCTTCCTTTCTTCATTCTGCATCTACTCTAACATGGGTGATGGATCGATCTCATAAGTATAAAATTGATTTCCCTCAGTTTCCTCTCTATCCAGGTCACCTTCAATTAGCCTTTTTTCAATGGAATAAATGCCCTCCTCATAATAAGATGAAGCTCTATTCAATAGATTGGGAGGCTTGTGAACCAATTCTTTGTTCTTTTCCCATTCATGATTTGATATAAGCTGAAATTTGTGTACCTGTAATCTTTCCATTTCCTCTAGCCTATTCTAAAAAATGATATGATTAGCCTTCATAACACTTATTTCCTTGGCATGATTTTTTTCCACGGTGTTGATTAATTTTAATTTTTTTTCTTCCATGGAGAGAAACCTATTTTTAATAGAGGTCATGTCTGATTATAATGATTGACCTCCATGGCCTTTATTGCATGTGCATTATTTACTATTAATCTTGTTTGATTGAGTTCCATGTTTTTAATGAGTTGAGCTTGGTTGACTTGCATATCCTTAATCGTTTGAGTCAACTCCATAACAAGGTCCCTATCATTCTCATTTTCTTGAGTTTTCTCTTTGATATTTATTTCATCTCCATATTTTTCTTCAAAGGCATCAATGGTTGATTCTAGAGAATTAAAACTGTTAACAACTCAGTCTATGAACTAATCCATAGCATCGCCATCTAATGAAAATATGAAAAGTTTCATTTTAACGTCCTCATGGTTAATATCATGGCACCATTTTCTCACACAAAGGTGGAAGTTCCTAAGGTGATTTTTAGTGGTAATGGCATTATCACCTAGAAAACTAGAAAGCTCATCAACAGACTCAATGGCCTCATCCAAAATAAATTTTGGATAGCCTGGAATGTTAGTAAAATCACAAGGGGCAAACATATCATTCATAGTGTCATGCTCACTTGACCTTAAAAGAGAAAATCGGTATCAGAGAGAGGTTCCTATCCAAGATTAGTAAGAATTCTACAAGAAGAAGGCTTTAAGAAGAAAAAATTGTAGAAAACGAAATAAGTGGAGTCGCCACTTGAACATGAATCTAACTCTAAAATCCAACTGTGCAAAAGCATAAAGTTAATCGATTTCCCAGGTACAAGAAAGCTTGTCCCGGAAACGATGCCAAAAATGTTATTTCTTGCCGCCTACACCTACCTAGAAGTTATTGAGAAAAGGCCTTAAACCCCACAAGTTGTGGTTGGTGGAAAGGATCTTAGAGAAGGGGTTGTCACACTAATCCTGACTCTCTCCGTTTTAGCTCTCTCCTAGGTTAGCCAAGGGGGGTGGTCACTAATGGAAAAATAAGTCAAACATGTGAGGTTTCTATGAGAATTTGTTAGAAGGAATTACTTATCAAAGATGACTCAATTACAAGATGTAAACAAGAATATAAGGATATGAGAAATAATCAATGATGTGTTCAAAATATAGACTAGTTCTTTAAAGCAAATGACAAGTGCTCGCTAAAAAATTAAATTAAAGATACGATGAAAATAATCCTACAAAGAAAGTGTTAGACTAAGATAAACATATAAGCATCACTTGAAATAAATGAAAAAGTACCTGTAAGAGAGTACTCAAGTAAAAAAGGATAATGAGATTAAATATTCATGAGTGAAATAACCACCAAAGTAACAAGTACAAGAGATAGAAAAATTGCGAGTAAAGTTGTGATGTGAAGGTGCTCTTGGTTTATTTTATTAATAGAATTCTAAAACAATTTTTAATTTAACTCCTGTCCCCAAACCTCACCCTTGTCCGAAGTCTGGATCTCACAGTGAGGAGTCAATAGGGGTGGAGGGTCACTAATGTCTATACAACCAACTTAATTTGGAGGATAATTTTTAGATATGAAAGTCTAATTTAGTTTGCAAAGTGAAATGCCTAAATGTCTGTGAAATGCTTTCCAATGAGATATGTTAATGACAATGTTCTTCCAATAGAGCTATAACCTTGATATTCCCGATCAAGATTTGTGCTTAGCCCAATATGACATAAACTAGAAATGATGCTCCATAAAACATGTATCAACAACTCAAATGGAAATAATAAAATGGAAACTAGATAAATGAAAGCTAACCATTCAGAATATTTCCTCCCTCTAAATGAGGAGGTGGGATACCATGGGAAATTCCAAAGCTCCCTTAAGAAATCAGTTTTTTATGATTGAAAGTGAGGCCCTCTTATAGAAATCAGGGGCTTGGAAGAGGCTTACAATATCCACTTTAAAATTACTCTTTCCCAAAGTGACAAGTGTAATATTTTAAAGATTTACTTGTGAGATGTTACAAAGTAAAGGCCTAAAGCCTTGGGGTGAATAATGGTTACAATTCCTCAAAAGAATGAGGCTTTAGAGGAAGAGGTGAAGTGATAAGGAGGAACTTGGACTTGAGGTTCCAAATGGAAAAGTGTTCCTTAGCTTATGCTTTAGCTCCCTTTCTTCAAACTTAGATTGCCTCCAAGAACACCTATAGGAAAGCAAGCAAAAGAGTTAGCATGCAAAAGAAATAGTGTTGAAAAATGTGAGAGGAAATCACATGCAGGAGAAGGAAAAAGTTAGAAACTTAATGAAAGTATAAAATACACATCATCGTACAAATTCCCTCACTAATATCAACTTATCCAAGTCAACAATCAAGTGAAAAATGAAATGCATGGAAATGATGAAGGCCCACGAATTTGTGAAGAAAAATAAAATTATTAATGTGATTGGAATATTGTCCAAAGTGAATTATAATGTTAAAGAAATATTATTAGAGGACCCCACCTTCATGCTCCATGTATAGGTAGCTAAGGAATATTTCACGTGAAAGATGATACACACATTTTGAAACAAGAATCCACGCTACAAAAAAGGAAGGACACAGATATCTCCATGCAGATTGAATGGGTAAATAAACTATAGGTAGCTTTAGTTGAGTATGTATCTACCAATATATGCTTCACCATCCACTTGTATGATGTTATCTATCTCAGCCATAAACGCAACAATCAACTACAACTTGTACGCAGAAATTACAAGTAGTCATATGTTGATAATAACACACATATCTGATTGGCGTTTATTTGGTACACGTGGGGCACATGATCGTTGTATTATGGCTAATTTAGTGGGATATTGCTACCATTTTGTAGAAATTTTAATACAATTATGTATTTCTGTATTCTCTTGATCTAAAAATTATATGCCACTGTTAAATACATAATCCTTCTACTTAAATATTTGCAGAAATTTAATCACCAATTGAAAACACACGAAGAAAGATAAATCACACATAAAACAAATGTTTTTACCAAGAAAGCATAAAGCTAAAAACCCCACTATCATATATTATGTATATATCATGGATCATGAAAAAATATCATAAAAAAATATACTCCAAGAGCTCTCAGTACAATATACAATCGTCTCACACTGTCATACAAAAATTTACTGCCTCCTGACGGCCTGCCTCCACTGCGCAATCTGTGTTAATCACAATCCCTGAATGAATTTTATCTTTCCTTGCCTGGACTATGCAATCCTCATTGGAATCTCCAATGTGTGTTTGGTTGCACTTGTGCACCCACTATAGTCATAATTGATAGTCAAACTGTGCCTTTTACCTATCTCTGAACTGGGTCTCCACTAGATCTGACATGCATGTAGTTAAGAATATTAAATCTTCAGTTGCATGTGAGATCACTCCATGTGAATTAATTTAATATTTAATTCACTGATCTCTCACTAGTGTATCTTTAGTTACAATTAGTTACAGCTAGCACAACTGAGTTTAACTCACTTAACTGAGTTAAACTACTTTAAAACTCACATAACTATACATCCAACTCTGTTACAACTTTATATCACTCAGTTACAAAGAATTCCACTAGCATGTCCCACCAACCAACCTTTGAACTCCAAATTCCTTCATTTAACTAGTTTTCCACATCAGTTAACTGAAATCAAGTGCTTCAAGAGAATAGATTATTATTTATTGTCTAATTATTGTTAAGGGATAACAATAATCGACATGCATTCCACGAAACAACTTCGCACATGCATTCCAAAAAAAGATGCCCATCCACCCATATAATTTTCTCAACCATCTATAAATATATTACTACTAAAAATAGACTTTGATCCAAATTCTAAAAATAGACATATCACCTAAAAATAGCCTGTGGGCCCCACCTAGTGTAGGTGCTTAATTTTCACTAGGATCATCATCTTGTTGAATCTCAACACTCCCTCTCAACAATAAAGGGATTATCCTTCACCACAATCCTGTCTCTATGGTATTCGAATTTGCTCCTGGTGAGTTCCTTCGTCAGAATATCTGCATCTTGATCTTCCATAGGAATGTACTGAAGAAAAATGATCTTCCACTACACATAATCTCTGATATGATGATACCAGATATCTATATTCTTAGATCTATCATGAAACATAGGATTAATCGAGAGTTTAATGCAACTCTGATTATCACAATGAATCACTGTAGGATCTAAATGGGAACCGAACAAACTGACCAGGATCTTCCTCATCCAGATAGCCTCAGACGCAGCTTGACTTGCTGCCATGTATTCTGCTTCCGCTGAACTGAGTGCTACGAATCTTTGTTTCTTGATGTACCAAGAAACAACTGTAGATCGGATACTGAAAACCCTTCATGATGTGCTCTTTCTGTTCTTTGGGTTGCTTTCCCAATTTACATTTGTGAAGCCATGCAAATTCACCTCATCCATCTGTTTGTACCATAAGCCATACTCAGCTGTGCCCCTGAGATATCTAAGGACATGCTTGGCGGCCTTCCAAAAGATCTTGGTAGGCTTAACCATTTCTTGACTAAGCTGTTTCACCACATAGAATATGTCTAGTCTTGTATTAACAAAATACATGAGCGAAGCCACCAACTGTCGATAGATAGTAACATCCACTACCTCTGCCGATGTAGCATCCTCTTTCCTCCAATTTCCTGGAAGAGGAGTATCCATGGGTTTGCAGCCCTCCATGTGAAACCTACCGAGTATCTCCCTTGCATACTTTCCTTGAGACAAAAAAATTTCACCTTCTTGCTTCCATATTTCCAATCCAAGGAAATAGTAAAGGAGGCCCATATCCTTCATCTCAAACTCCTTTGCAAGGTCCTTCTTACATGAGTGTATCAACTACTCATCACCAGTCAGTATTAAATCATAAACATAAAGAAAAATGATTAAAATCTTACCCTCCACCACAATCTGGTATAGGTTTGCATCTGCCTCACTCTTGGTGAAGCCAAGTCCAGTGAAATAGATATCGATCTGAGTGTACCAAGCACGGGGTGCTTGCTTCAGTGCATAAAACAATCTTTTGAGTGTACACACATGCGACTCACTGCTGAAGATCTCAAATCCTTCAAGCTACTCAATGTACACTTCTTCCTTAATGATCCCATTAAGGAACACAGTCTTCACATCAATCTGATGAATGTGCCAACCCATCTACGCTGAGAGAGAAAGGATGGTCCTTATGGAAGAATACCATGTGATAGGTGCAAAGGTTTCTTCATAATAAATCCCCTCGATATTTGAGAAGCCCCAGGCCACAAATATTTCCCTATACTTCTCAACGCTCCCATCAACAACTTGCTTTACCTTGTAGATCCATCTTGAACCTACCATTGATTTATCAACCGGCCTTGGAACAATTTCCCAAGCATTGTTTCTGACAATGGAGTCATATTCCTTCACCATTGCATCTACCCACGTGTGCTCCTGCACTACTTCCTGAAAGGAATATGGATTTGTCACAATACATTTTCTCATGAGAGCCATGTATCCAGTGAATCGGTCAGGAGACTATCTCTGTCTGCGCTGTGAAGTAGGGACTCCTACATTCTGTGCCGCATCAAGCTTCAGCCTCTCAGCTTCTATGGTATGCCTTATGCTAGTTCTAATGTTTGGCTCTACATGAGTGAATCCTCCACTCCATGAACCTCCTCCTATGGCTGGTCCACATCTTGAGACTCATCTTAGGGAACAAGCAGTTCCTCCTCTGCATGCAAGTTTAGCTCCCTCTCAAGCGACAACTTCATAGATTTCTCCTCATTGAATTTTAGATCCCATCGCAGCACAACCATTCAACCGTTTGGAAAATACACACGATAATTATGGGGTGTTTTTGTGTACCCACAAATATCCCAACTTCAGCAGTCGGCTCCAGCTTCTTCCTGGCATTCTTGGTCACATGCACATAAACATATGTGCCAATAATATTAAAGTGAGAAACATTTGGTTTCTCACCAGTAAAATATTCTTCAGGAGTACTCATGCGAAGTACTCTACGAGGACAACGATTTTGCACATAAAACATAATGTTTCATCCTTCCGCCCATAAGTGCATTGGTAGGCCTTGATCATGCAGCATAGCTCGTGCAACACCCACGATCGTTCTGTTCTTCCTCTCCGCGACCCCATTTTGCTGTGGGTTATGAGGTGCTATGTGTTCTCTACGAATTCCTTCTTTGTTACAGAAGTCTTTGAATTCATTTGAGATATATTCACCACCATTATGGCTCTGTAGAGCCTTCACTTTCTTCCCCAAATCTTTCTCCACCAATGATTTAAACTCATAGAACTTTGAGAATGTTTGATATTTCTTCTACATGAATAAGATCTAGCATCTACAAGAATATTCATTAACAAAAATAACATAATACCTATTTTTTGTTGTTTAAGCAACCGAGAATGGCCCACACACGTCTGTGTGAACTCTCTCTAGGATCACCGAAGCACAGTTCTCCTTTTCATGAAAGGTGGTCTTCAAAAAATTACCGATAGTACATCCCTTACACTAATATATCTACGCAAGTGTACCCTTGGGAATTCCAGTAGAAATCTGCTACAAAATATTCAGGGCACCATGGTGAAGATGACCCAATTGAATGTGCCATAATTTGCCCTCATCTCGGCTCACCACTTCTTCTTATTTTCCCACAATTGTAGCAAAGCCATCTACCTCTAGCTTGTAGAGATTATTAATTCAAATCCCTATCCTCTTGGTTTGAACCATTGTTTTATGTCACAGGAAAGCTTTTCCATCGCTGAAAACATCATAATCTATGTCCTCCAACATTGTGACTGAGACCAAGTTTTACTTTAGACCTGGAACATGCATAACATATTTCAACAAAAATGGTTTACCTGACTCCCTCTCAAAGGTAATGGTACCAATGCTAGTTTCACTATATCATCCATCGTTTCCCATCTCTATATGCATATGGAGATATTTCTCCTCCATGTCACTGAAAAGCTCCTTATCTCCCGTCATGTGGAAGGAAGCACCACTATCAAGATACCATGCCGATCCCATTACGCTTGAAACCAAGCATGTGATAAAAGAGAAATAAATTTAAAATTACGAAGCAAGGGCCTCACCAGCTGCAGCTCCAACAACCTTCTTGTTCTAATTTTTCTGTGGGTAGTTAGTGGTGAGATGCCCATGTTCGTGACAACGAAAACACTTCACCTTGGACAAATCTAGATTTTTTCCTTTAGCCTTGGATTTTTAATGGGATTTCTTCCCCTTCCCATTCCTTTATTTGGCAGCCGAAGCACAATCCTCTTCATCATCATGCTTTGATGAAGAGCCATCTCTGGTGTTCCACTTGAATTCCTCCTGCACTAGATCCGACCACAACCATTCCCAATCCGACAGTTTTTCCTGTCCATTGACAAAGTCTTGATAACTGTACCAACTCTTAGGAAGTCCCAAGAGATCTAAACTCACCAAATCATCATCAGAAACTGTGATTCCCATACTCCCTAGGTCATACCAACATTGGACAAACTTTGTGAAATACTTAGGAATATTGTTGCCCTTTTCCATTTTTATCTTTCTGAGTTTATCCTTCAGTGCCAATTTCCTATGGTCGCTGCTACTTTGGAAAAGATCAGTTAAAGCCTTCCACATTGCAAATGGAGTGGCTTTCCCATGAATTCTTGAGACAATATGGTATCGTACACCTTCCAACGGAATCCTTCTCATCTTCACTACTTTCTTTTTCCAGGCATCAAGTAATGCGACATCCGACGAAGTGGGCTTAGGAACATCACTGTTGATGAATTCCTTCAAGCCATTATCTTCAAGCAATACCTCCATCCTATCCTTCCATGCAATGTAGTTTGAGATGCCCTCGATTTCATACTCTAACCGTAAACCACTGAAAGCCATTTCGATGTTTACTCAATTGTCACACCAAGAAATTCTTGCAGCAAATTCGAATTGTTTCCACCAACAAACTCAGCTACTGCTTCAATATTGCAATATTATTTTCTCTGATACCATGTAGAAATTTTAATACATTTATGTATTTCTGGATTCTCCTGATCTAACAATTATATGCCACTATTAAATACGAAATCCTTCTACTTAAATCTTTGTGGAAATTTAATTTCCAATTGCAAACACATGAAGAAAGATCAATCACACATAATACAGATGTTTTTACTGGGAAAGCATAAAGCTAAAAATCCCACTATAATATATTATGTATATATCATGGATCATGAAACAATATCATACAAAACTTACTCCAAGAGCTCTCTGTACAATATAAAATCGTTTCACACTGTCATACAAAAATTGGCATAAACATGCACCAATTTTCTGCCTCCTGACAACCTGCCTCCAATGCGCAATCCCTGCTGATCACAATCCCTGAATGAATTCGATCTTGCCTTGCCTTGATTGTGCAATCGTCTTTGGAATCTCCAATGTGTGTTTGGTTTCACTTGTGCACCCACTATAGTCACAAATGATAATCAAACTGTCCCTTTCACTTATCTCTCAACTGGGTCTCCACTAGATCTGACATGCATGTAGTTAACAATAGTAAATCTTCAGTTGCATGTGAGATCACTCCATGTGAATTAATTTAATATTTAATTCACTTATCTCTCATTAGTGTGTCTTTATATACAACTAGTTACAACTAACACAACTAATTTTAACTCACTTAGCTGAGTTAAACTACTTTACAACTCACATAACTACACATCTAAATCTGTTACAACTTTGTATCACTCAGTTACAATTAAGTCCACTATCATGTCCCACCAACCAACCTTTGAACTCGAAATTCCTTCAGTTAACTAGTTTTCCACATCAGTTAACTGAAATCAAGTGCTTCAAGAGAATAGATTATTATTTATTGTCTAATTATTGTTAAGGGCTAACAATAATCGACATGCATTCTATTTTTAGACATGCATTCCACGAAACAACTTCACACATGCATTCCAAAAATAGACGTCCATCCATCCATATAATTTTCTCAACCATCTATAAATAGATTACTGCTAAAAATAAACTTTGATCAAAATTCTAAAAATAGACATATCTCCTAAAAATACCCCGTGGGCCCCACCTTGTGTAGGTGCTTAATTTTCACTAGGATCATCATCTTGTTGAATCTTAACAAGATTATAATTTTTTATGTGTCACTATCCAATAGAAAATGAGGGATATGTTTCCCTTCTTTCCCACATAGCTGCACACTTGTGCCACTTAAATTCATATGTTGCCATCCAAGGAATACTACTTAGACCATCTACATGTATGCTCCAGCAATTTGATTGCCATTTGAAGGGATCATATTCATTGGGGTATCAGTTATCAGCCACTTGAAAATTAGTTTTCTCATTGGGATTATCTTAACCTCTCCACTTGTCATGAGGTTCCTCATTGAGATATTCTCTAGTTTTTGTATAAATTGAGCCTTGGGCTCTCATTGTAATCATGGTTTTGAAGCTCGTGCTTATTGTTACTATGCCAAAATTTTTATTAAGCTAAATAAAGGAAAGTATTTGGGGTTACTAGCTTCTCTTTTGGTTCATTATTTGGTTGATGAGGTACACTTGTTTCATTTTATGTTGTTATTCATTTATTTTACATTGCAATCTAGTTGTTTTTTTTTTGTACATTTGCTCAAAGGCACTATTGTCTAGGGAGGGGAGATTTGTAGCTATCTCAGATCTCCTTTGGACTTGGTATATTTTGTGCTCTTGTTGTAGATTTTTATTTTCGGTTGAATGAAAAGCTCAACGTGGCCTCTATATGCCAAATTTCTTTTGCACTAACAATTGGTTTGCAGATATGTGTGTGTTCGAAGGATAGGTTGCCAAGTCTATTGGAGTGTGAAGACTTCTTCGGTTGGAATAAATCACCTCCAAGGATATCAAAGATCCCACAATTTGTTCAAGCCAACAATCTCATAATAAATCAAGAGATTTATTTAAAAACGGGTTTCATGAGCCCTTTGCTTCTTTTCCATCTCTAAAAAAATCGCATATTTTCTTCTCTCATTTGTGCACATATTGATTTTATATAGAATTTGAGGCTAACTTGTTGGATTTAAATCCTAGCTCTCACTCTCTAAATCAACTATTTCAATCTGATCTTATTAAAGGAATTTGTAATATGAAGTGTATTTTAGACTTGCATTGAGTTTCTAACTTTTTCATTCTTATTAATGTGATTTGATCTCACATATTTCAACACTATTTCTTTTGCATGCTAACTCTTTTGCTTACTTGCCTATAGGTGTTCTTGGAGGCAATATAAGTTTGATGAAAGGGAGCTAAAGCATAAGCTAATGACAATTTTCCATTTGGAACCTCAAGTCCAAGTTCCTCCTTATCACTTCACCTCTTCTTCTAAAGTCTAATTCTGTTGAGGAATTGTAACCATTATTCCCCTCAAGGCTTTAGGCCTTTACTTTGGAATGTCTCACAAGTAAATATTTAAAATATTACACTTGTAACTTTGGGAAAGAGTAATTTTAAAGAAAATATTGTAAGCTCTTCCCAAACCCCTCATTTCTATAAGAGGGCCTCACTTTCGATAATAAAAATCTGATTTCTTGAGGGAGCTTGGGAATTTCACATGGTATCCCACCTCCTCATTTAGAGGGAGGAAATCTTCTTGAATGGTTAACTTTAATTTGTCTAGTTTCCATTTTAGTATTTCCATTTGAGTTGTTGATACATGTTTTATGGAGCATCATTGCTAGTTTATGTAATATTGGGCTAAGAGCAAATCTTGATCACAAATATCATTGTTATATCTCTGTTGGAAGCACATTATCATTAACATCTCATTGCAATCATTTCACCCACATTTATGCATTTCAATTTGCAAACTAAATTAGACTTGCATCTATCAAAATTAACCTCCAACTTAAGTTGGTTGTATAGACATTAGGGACCCTCCAGCCATATTGACTCCTCACTGTGAGATCCAAACTTTTGGCGAGGGTGAGTTCTAGGGACATGAGTTAAATTGAAAATTGTTTTAGAATTATATTAATAAAATAAGCCAAGAGCACCTTCACATCACAACTTTACTCGCAATTTTTCTATCTCATGTACTTGTTACTTTTGTGGTTATTTAGCTCATGAGTATTTAATGTCATTATCCTTTGTTACTTGAGCACTCTCTTATAAGTACTTTTCAATTTATTGCAAGTGATTCTTATATGTTTATCTTGGTATAACACTTGCTTTACAGGATTATTTTCAGCATATCTTGAATTTCATTTTTGAGCAAGCACTTGTTATTTACTTTAAATCACTAGTCTATATTTTGACAACATCATTGAATATTGCTCATATACTTATATGCTTGTTTACGTATTGGAATTGAGTCATCTTTGATAAGTAATTCCTTCTAATAAATTCTCCTAGAAGCCTCACATCTTTGACTCAGTTTTCCTTTAGGTACCACCCCCCTTAGCTAACTTCGGAGAGAGATAAAATGGAGAGAGTCGAGATCAATGTGATATCCCTTTCTATGATATCCTTGCCACCAACCAAACCTTGTGGGGTTGAAGGATTTTTCCACTGACTTGTAGGTAGGTGTAGGAGGCAAGGGAGTGATAATAGGGCTGATGGGCCCAAATAACCAACTCGATCTCACTGTAAAAGTTAAATCAACACACCATATCAGAAATTTGAAATAGCTTGTAAATGTGAATTGAATGCAGAATCATACTACTACTGATATAAAAATACATGAATGCTAAACAATTAAATGCTGGGCTCCAGTGGTCCCCTCTATGGATCATTCCGTTGGGCTCAGACTCATCTCAAGGCGAAATTAAAATCTAGTCTCTGCAAATAATGTAATGTATAGGTTTTAATCTGCGTAGCCTAGTGTTCTTCTGTAATCCCCCACTCCCTTTATCAATGTAAAACAATCACCCTTATATAGCATCAGTGCTGCTATGATTAAATGGTTCGATTGTTTACATATAATATGAATTTAGGATTTTTGGTTAATACAAATTAGTTAAAATCGGAACAAGAACATTTTATTTCCAATCTGAGTTTGAGTTGGTGCGATCCCGACTTATGGAATTAATTTGACCATCACATTGCTGGAAGAGGCAACACATAGCTGGCAGGCTCGAGTCTATCATCATCCTTATCACAGTCCTTTGAAAAATCGTTCTTCTAACTTGCCACATAGTTGGGACCCATCAGTGATATCTTTGTGCCTTCGTCTTGCCGCAATCTATTACCAATTCTATGTTTGGGAGTGACCCCAATCGAGAGACTCTGATGTTGTTTGTTTCTTTGAGGGTTCTTACCAATCATGGAAATTCAAGAGATGCAGAAGGGCACACATAAACTACAACCACATATTCAATCATGTAATTGCCTATCCATGGTCAAATCATTGCTACAAGACTTTTTGAAGAAATCACCACTGCTTGAGATGCGAGGATGTTGAATGCATAGGGTAAAAGTCATAGGATTTTGCTGTCGAAGAGCCTCTAAGGTTGGTACAATTGAGTGATAGAAAATATCACACTAATTAAGTTTGAAAACAAATTTCGTAGAGCATAATTCTTGTTCAACTATTTCTTCGAAAGAAATCGGAACATCATGACATGCTACCTTTGTTGTTGGAGTAATAATATTTTTTTGAAGATGTTGATTCTTAACTAGACCACCTGGTGATATGTTGCCGCAATAATTCCTCACACCATAGTGACATACGAGTAGTTCTAGTGGAAAATTCAATAGGGAAAACAATGCACTTCTCAGTAGTTATTACATTAGGATCAGGCATTGATACAACAATATTAGGTACAATACTTTATAGAATTTATTGACAATGATTATAAAAATTCACCTATGATGTCCATTACCATATAAATTACATGTGTGGGTGGTTTTCAATAATCTATGTGCAAAATATAATCTCGAGACTCTGCAAGAGGCGCAAAATGTAGTTCTCAATATTTGTAATTGAATTAAGACTGTTTCTTCTGTTCATGAGATGAATCCGTACTCAAATGGGTTTTAGGAAGCATTCCTACACTGCTGATATGAAGACTTCTTAGTACATGACTTATTCATCTGCCACCAAGAAGGCATATTATTAATGACATTTACACACAAAGCACTCTTCAAAGTAATTAACAAGAATAATTCATAATTTAATAACTAATCCCTCTGAATGCCTCTAATTATCAGGTTAATAAGATAATAAAACTAGTCACAAGCATAGAATTATTTGATAAAAATTGTAAACATATAGACAAAAAGGAAATTCAACATCCCCCCACATTGATATTCTTGCACTTCCTCGTGCAAGACAAACCTTTAAACTATAAAAATATGAAATAAGGTAGGGGAAATGTTTGAATATTAGACTATGCTTTGTGATAAGAGTGTCATAAAAAATTCAACAAGGAAATATAACGATGCTTGACATTTAAAACATTCATTAGCTTGCAACATAACTACTACAATGCCAACTAAAACCATGTTACAATTTTAATGAAAGTATCAAGATCAGGTACATAAATTAAACATGATAGAGAAAAGAGTATTGCACATACCTCTTGTCTTGTCTTAGATGAACTCACTATTTTGTTTCTACCTAGAGTCTTATGATAAAAATCAAGCTTTTGCTGAAAAGGTGCAATTTCAAGAAGACTACTACTATAGCAATCTCGTACCTATACTATGTAGCACGTCTTTAGAGGTGATCGCAATCAATACACATGGTTGTCAATCAACACCTTGTGAGTAGTCATCACTGATTAATTAGTCACTCTAGATACCATGAAAAATTAAAGTGAGTTATGATGCCAATAAATGGAAATAAAAATAGAGCAATATGACACTTCCTGGACTAATCAACATCCTATTCATTAAACACTCTAAATTTTGTTGTCATCTACATGAAAAGTAAATTTCTTCTTAATCAGTACAAAAAATTACTTTCACTACGGGTACCACATCATTAAAGATTCCAATTTTTTGAAAAATAGAACACAAAGCATCATGTCCAAATCATCTTAAAACCATTTCCCAAGAAATAAAATGATGAGTTTGAGGTAAAGAGAAGTATAACCAAGAAAATATTAGTATGCAATTAACTTTAATACCACAGAAATGGCCCTGTTGCCTGTAGGTGTCCATAACCTCGGCAGAGATGTCTTTTAACCCAGCGAAATGCCTATGTTCAACTTACTAGATATAGATTCAAAGTTAGCTTATTTGAGTTTTAGATGACGACCACTATCCTAGCTTGGTAACCAGCTGATGGCAGTGCCACTCACAAGAAGTAACATGTATGAACAGGAAAACTCGTGATGAGACCTCCTATCTTCTAGATTTTTGGCTGAAAGACATTACTTTGGCTTGGTGACCAACATCAGTAATGTCATGCATGTTAGGTCCCATGATCGTGGCAGGTCGGCTCATCACAAGACCTCCTATCATCCCCTAAATATTTTGTAATATTTGATTATTATTAACCTTAATGTTACTTAATAAGTGGGGAGACAAATCTACTCCTTAAGAGTACAAGATGGGATGAAAAAGTTTTTAATGACTAATCATTACTGGCTAGTTCCTCTATCCTAAAGACCTATTCAAAATATCCCAGATAATGACTGAAATATTCCTTGAGTTAATAATGTTAGTGTTCTCATGAGTATCTCATTATGATCTTTATAAGAGTGGTCCGCCATAGGGGGTTCTCCAATAGTACCTCTAAGGGAAACTGGAAATATATATCTCATATGAAAATTTATTAGAATGATTAACCATGGTTAGTTTTTCAAAATCATGTAGTATTAGAGTGAATCATACTCAAAAATATTTGTCACAGATGTGTGTGTTAACAACTAAGGTGGATCAAAAGAAGTTTCAGTGGCCATACTTTAAAAATCAAAACCCTAATAGCATTGTTGTAACATATTTCATTCATAGCATTAATTTATTCTTCTACCCTACTCTACCCTAAAAAGCATAAGACTCCCTTTTAAGTATATGATTACTTCCAATGCATCCACGTGCGAAACAAAAGTAAAATTATACTCATGTTCAAATTTGAAAATTATATATGAGAAAATACCAGAACATGATGTAGTAGCTCCACTAATTGATCTGATGCTACAAATTGTTGAATGATAAAGGAGGAGTGGATACTGTTAGTCATCTGAAACTAGAATTTTATGGGATCCATATACCATTGGTCACTTGATTCATGGGAAACATCTAGTGCATCATGCAAATCCTCCACATTTTTTTGTTTATCCTCTAAAGTGCAGTCCAATTCAGATAGATGTTATGATTTTTATGGCTTCTCTTCATCATGCATAATCCACAGCTTCCTGGCCTCCTTAGGAAGGTCTTCCAGATCTTCATGAAAATTTTCTTCCAAAGGAATATACCTTTCTCTGATTGATACCAAAATGTGATCTTTCTGTGAAGAAAAGACCTTAGATTCTGCTATAATTTGAGATACTTCTTGTAATAACACTACACTTCCTCACATTTTCTTGCTAGCTGGAAAGTCTTGTTAGCAACAAACTTGAAATATTTGTTTACTTGGGAAACCAAACTTTGGAGTGAACCTAAACTAAAGCAGATGCATGGCTCTTCACTCACGTCTTACCGTCATATTTTCCCTCTATTTTCCTTGCGAAGGTAAAAGTGGAAAAATAAATCAACTAATCTTAATTTGCAGTAAAGAAAGAAACCACACTTTACAATAAATAAAATCACTCATTTCCAAGAAAGAAAATCACTCATTTTTAGGAAATAAAACCTCTCCCATGAGCTTTCTGGCAATACCATCCCATATGCTTCTACAAGAAATGAGAATCTCTTTCATCTAAAATTTTAATTGCAAAAGAAAGGAAAAACCATAAAAAATCATGAGGCCTTATCCTACAACAACTCCATGGAAAAGGCGCCAAAATGTTGGGAGGTATAGATGCTAGATTTACACCCAATTTTAAATTGTCAATCCGGGATCGTAAGACTTAGAGACGTAGCACAATATATGCCAAAATACGACCTTAGGGATTTGTAAAATCCAAGTCCTAAAAACAATTTGAAAAGTAAATCATTCAAGAAAAGACATTCTAAATTAAATGCACTGCAACAAATAAAGAATGAAAATCTTCTTAAAAGACTACAACTATACTGCAAAGATGGAAATCGAAGCAAATTCAATTTAAACTATTTTAAAACCTGTACTTAAAATGCTTCTTTCGAATGATGCTGGAAAGGAATCATATGTGCATGGAAGTAATCAACCTAGAATTTTAAATCATTGAATGAGGATATCTTTAAGAGTGTTGTTGGACACTTTAATTATATAAAAAATGTACTCAAACTAATTTTGATATTTGAATAAATGTTTTTTTTCTTAAAACACCAAGATAAATCCATGTAATGGGCTGAGTTTCTTACAAATTCCAAACAATATGAATGGAAAATCAAATAAAATCCTTATTGCTCTTATACTATTCTGTCCCTGTCTTGAATCCTTGCAAACTAAAAATATGTTCTGTTATATAATAAAGAGAACAAGGCAATTAGTGAAAACGAGAAAAGAAGCACTTGTTATCTCTACTCTAGTTGTTGGAACATAAATACATTAAAAATATCATTAAATTTACTAATAAAACTTGCGCAATTAAATATAAAACATAAAGGAAATCATGAAATGGCAGAACACAATTTAAATCACAACACAGAATTCAGGAAATGGAACACAGTCAAATGAATAAAATGCAGTGAATTAATCACACTAACAAGAACTAAAATGTAAGGGGATAGATAAATCCTAAGTAGTCTGGGTAATGAACTAGCTGATGGGCCTGAACAACCAACTTGATATCACTGTAAAAATTAAATCAAAACACCATCTTAGAAATTTGAAATAGCCTACAAATGTGAATTGAATGCAGAATAATACTACTACTGATATCAAATTACATGAATGCTAAAAAACTAAATGATGGGCTCCAGTTGTCCCCTCTAGGGAGCATTCCACCGGGCTCAGACTCCTATCAAGGTGCAAATCCAATCTCTACAAATAATGTAATCTATAGATTTGATTCTGTGTAGCCTAGCATTCTTCTGTAATCTCCCAATGCCTTTATCAATATACAATAATCGCCCTTATATAGAAGCAATGCTGCTCTGATTAAATGGATCAAATGCTTACATAGAATATAAATTTAGGATTTTTGGTTAATATAAATTAGTTAAAATCATAACAAAAAGATTTTCTTTCCAATCCGAGTTTGAGTTGGTGCGATCCCGACTTATGAAAGTAATTTGACCATCGCATTTCTAGCAGAGGAAATGCATAGATGGCAGGCTCGAGTTCATCATCATCCTTATGATAGTCCTCTGAAAAATCATACTTTTGACCTGGCACATAGTTGGGACCCATGATTGATATCTCTGTGCCTTCGTCTTGCCATAATCTATTACTGACACTATGTTTGGGAGTGACCCAAATCAAGAGAATTTGATGTTGTTTATTTCTTTGAGGGTTCCGGCCAATCATGAAAATTCGAGAGATGCATAAGGGCACACACAAACTACAACGACATATTCAATAATGTAATTTCCTGTCTATGGTTGAATCATTTCTACTAGAATTTTTGAATAAATCACCACTGCTTGAGATGCAAGGATGTTGAATGGGTACGGTAAAAGTAATATGATTTTGCTGTCAAAGAGCCTCTAAGGTTGGCACCCTTGAGTGATGGAAAATATCACACTAAGAAAGCTTGAAAACAAATTTTCTGGAGCATAATCCTTGTTCAACTATCTCTTCGGAAAAAATCAGAACATCATGATATGCTGCGTTTTCTGCTGGAGTAATAATATTTTTCTGAAGACATTGATTCCTAACCAGACCATCCTGGAATATGTTGCCATAATAATTCTTCACACCATAGTGACATACAAGTAGTTCCAATGACAAATTCAACAAAGAAAATAGTGCACTTCTTGGAAATTGTTACATTATGATCGGACACTGATACAACAATATTAGGTACAATTTCTTTCTAGAATTTATTGACAATGATTATAGAAATTCACCAATGATGGCCATTAACATAAAAATGACATTGCATGGGTGTTGTTCAGAAATATCTACACACAATCTCATCTTGATACTCGACAAGAGGTGAAAAATGTAGTTCTCAATATTTGTCATTGAATTCAGGCTATTGCTTCTATTCGTGAGATGAATCCATACTCAAATGGGTTCTAGGAAGCATTCCTGCATTACTGGTATGAAGACTACATAGTACATGAATTTTTCATCTGCCACCAAGAAGGCATATTATTAATGAAATTTACACACAAAACACTCCTCAAAATAATTAACAAGAAGAATTCATAATTTAATAACTATTTCCTCTGAATGCCTCTAACTATTAGCGAATAAAATAATAACACTAGTAACAAGCATATAATTATTTGATAAAAATTGTAAAAATATGGACAAAAAGGAAACTCAACAATGGGAGTCTAATTTTAAATACCATTTTTATGATATTTCCCATTACGTTTTGATTCATTTCCATGAAATCATGTTTGGAACAATGCCTCCCAGAAATTAGTCAAAGTTTGAATGAATGCCTATAATCAATATTTGAATGGTTTGTGGAGGAATTATTTTCCTATATCAAAGTTTTTGGAAGTGAATTTGGCCCCCACCTTCTATCTTGATATATCATGTAAAGTCTTGCTCGAAGAGAAGTATCTAATCAAGCTATTTTGTATGGCCAAGCCAAAAAGTTGAGTAAGCTACAAAAGAAAATATGGCCTCCTTTTCCAATCAAATTTGGTGACATAAATATCCAAGACAGAGGACATGGATTCAAAGAAGCAGAATAACTTCAAGAATTTTGATTATTTTATTTGCCTCATTATGACTATGATCCTACTGGAATCATTAATAGTCATTATATAACTATTTATACCTTGACCTTTTGCGACCTTCTTTCATTCTTCATTCTCATCTTGAAGATGGATCCCCATTGGGATTCAAAATTTTGACCAATGTTTTATGATACTGTGGAAAATCCGGATTCTGCAATTAACGACAACCACAGAAGTTTGAGAACCATCATTATATAACAGTCAGTTATATAAGAAAAAATATTCATAAGGAACCCCCTTTTGATAATATTTTTATAAACATCGATGATTTTCAAAAGGCTATTGAAAGAGAGAAAATATTAAATAGTGAACAAGAGAAAATTGCAAGAGTTTAGGGAAAATATTTTGGAAATTTTCCATAAAGAAAAGGGTCACCATCTAAACATTTTATTTGAACAGTTAAAGACTTATGCATTTTTCCAGTTCAATTTCAACCAAATCACTGCAGAGCCTTCTACTATTTCTCAAAAGTCACAAGGGTTTGAAATTGAAAAAACAGAGTATTTTGTCGTCATAGGTACAAAATTTTAACTTACTGCAATGAAAATTCTGAAAGAGAAGCAAGAAAGATCAAGAAAAACCAAGATTCTAGAAAAATAAAAAATAACTGAACAAGAAATTATTCTGATTAATTATCCTGAGGAAACAAAGAAAAATAAACTGGAAACTATAGGAGTCAAATAAATGGAGTTAGAAGAGGAACAAGAAAAAAAAGTATCTAGTGAAACCACTACCAAAGAAAATGAGGAAGAAATGGAATCACATAAAAAAATGGATAATATATCTACCACATCTCCTCAAACATCAATAACACCCATTTCTACTAAAATTCCTTAGGAATCATCTTTATTTAAGTTATTTTATGAATTAGAGGCAGTTCCCGATACAATCCCTTCTTTATCAGATTATTATTTTAACACTCAAACAAAATCAGTTGTCAGAAGAACCAAGAAAATGAAACGTGATACTCTAGAGACTGTTTCCGAGTTTAGCTTGCAAGCTCAAGGAGATGTTAAAGGAAAAGCTCAGGAACCCTCTCAAGATTTAGGAGATTTTTTTAATTACAATAAATATCATTTGAATGAGCTTGGAACTACATATGATAAAAAATTTCATAAGATTAAGGTTTTGGAAGAAAAATTGAAGAAAAATGAATTTTTCAATGAAGAAAAATAGCAGAGGTATTTTGCAAGTTTAGTTCAAGAATTCATTGTAGAAAGGGGAAATCTACAAAATATTTTTCAGAAAGAATTAAAAGAAGAAAATGCAAAACATGAACAATAAGTTCAGGAATTGTGAAAATTACATGAAGTTCAAACCCACATCTGGAAGGAAGAAGAAAAAAAACATTCGGATATTATGATCACAACATTGAAAGAGAAAATTGAAACTCCTAAGGATCCACTCAATCAAAATCAAGAAGAAACATAGAGTCCGAAAGTTTTTAAGGAGAAATATTTACAAAATTGTCTCATTTCAAGGAAGAATAAATCAAATTTCTATAAAAATATTGATAAAATCTCAAGAACTTATTAAGAAATAAAAGATTTTAATGAAAGGTTCGATTCATTGGTAGAAGAAGAAAAATCAATTAAAAACAATTTTCTGTCTATTCTTAATTTGGAAAAGGAATTTCGAACTAATGAAATTCAAAAAGTATTTAAAATAGATAAATATTGATTCTTTCATCCTTAATTTGCAAGGAGAAAGAGGCCAAATAAATTATAGCATGGATACAAACAACATGCAGGGAATGTTTAATAATTTGGGAAAATGGAACAACCTTTATAGAAGAATTTGACCTATCAGGTTCCAAGCCGTTAAAGGAGGTAGTTCCAGGAGAATTAAAAAAATCTACAGAAGATATTGATTCCAAGGAACAAGTGGAAATCAAAAGGATTAAACTTTGTAAATAAAAAACTTTCCAAAAATTTATGCAACTTCCTTTTTAGAAAATCAAACTTATTGCAAAATTTGAGGCCAAGTATCAAAAGAAGAAGAAAAAGGTTCAAGAATTGAGTTCCAGCTGCCAGATTAACATTAGTAAGTTTCGTTCCATTCATTTCTCTAAAATTTACTAGGTAAATTTACAACGGGAAACCCATATCGAAGTACATGCAGCTCAGCTGTTGCTTAACCTAAATTACAAAGATTATGAAGACGAGGAAAGGATGCCTACTCATCTTCCAGATATCAATTAAACAAGGATATATTTTTATTTTTAGAATTAAGCATTTACTTTTAGAAAATCTGTTGATTTTATTGTTTAGATAAATATCTTATTATTTTTAGTATTTATGTACCCTTATGCATTGGTGAAAAGGGCCAAGAATCAGTGAAGACTATAGACTTGTTTTTTTTAATCAATTTTGAAGTACCGACTTTTTTGAAGACCATTTTCAGTGTTAATGTGTGATGAGATATGAGGTTTATGTTAGGTCATAATTTTAATTAATTAATGGATGAATATAGTATGAGTCTATGAATTATTTGATTCTGAATGAATATTTGATAATTTTGTTTAAAATTTCTTATGAAAATGTTGCAGTGTACACATTTTTATCACCAGGGATTGAAAAATTGTTAATTTATTCACTACTGGTTCATCGTCGGAATCTTATATTCAAATATAGGCACATTTTATCTCATTTATAAGATAAAAATATTTTTTTTATTTCCTTTAGATTATTCATGCATTCATATTTCATAAAATACCAAAAAGATCAATTTGAATAGGATGAAAACCTGAAAATATTTTAGAAGTTTTTAAATAAAGCTTCAAATCAAAATTATCTGTTCGTTTTTTTGGATTCAAATTCCAGTTAAGATTTTAAATTACATGATATTTCACATGGTATTATGCTCATTTAAATCCTTTTAATTGCCTCTTTTTAATTTTTTTAAATAATACTAGTAGACTGTGTTCATACTTTGTAGATTATTAGAATATATTTCATATTTTTCCTTAGATTAATTATAGTTTTTATTTTAATTTTAGTTTTAGACATGCAATCGGGCCATTTTTCTAGATAGTATATGACCATAGCAAACGAAAAGGAGTCTAATGGAGAATTTGATAAGGAAAATACTCACTTGTTGCAGTTTTTCCACCTATCAGCAATTTGGTTCTAGAAGGAGGGACACAAATATTGTATGGCTGATAAATATTTTGAGAATATTCATCATGTAAAATCATCTCATATTTGTACCTAATCTACAATTGTTAACCCAAATAAACCCCTACTTGTTTCAACAACAGTTACAACAGAAGAATCAACTAAGGTATCATGACTTCCTTTGCACCCTCAAATTAAATTTTCTAGAGAATACAGTGGATCTCAAAGCAAAGTCTCATGTGTATCCTCTATATTATTTGATATATTAGTAAGGAAAATACATAAGCATGAAGTAAAATATCTAGTATCGTCCTCTTCTGAAGCTAGTCCTAGATCATCAACAAAAAGCAATATTAGAGCTTCACCTAAGTTCACAATTTTTTCCAAGCCCCTTTCCCCTTTGGAAGAAGTTAACCGAGAACCCGATCCTATTGCATCTCAAATAGTAATCCCCTTAACTACTTCGGTTTAGGTTCCAATTTCATCCACTTCAACATTTCCTCAAATTTTAGTCCCTCCACCTCTAATTATCCATCCTCTAGGTACTCCTATTCAAGGTCTTCCTTCTCCTCATTCATCAAATTCAAGTTTGTCATCTCTAAACTCATGTACGACAGGTCAAACCTGGCTATCTACTGTACCTTTTGTCGTTGCAGGAGATCAACATGATTTACCTAAACATTTAGAAATATGGCTTCCAAAGTATAATCCTGATGGTCCTATTACTGTCAAAGAAAATGTTAAACAATTCATGTTATCTATGAAGTTAGGTGCAATTCAACATGAATATCAAGTTTTTAAATTGTTTACTTTTACGTTTGAAGGAAAAAAACTGCTTAGTATTTCAGCATAAATGATGGCACTATTACAAATTGGGAAACCTTTGAAAATTATTTATCAAAAGGTATGGAGAGGATAAAAACAAAGAAACCTTAGTGGTTGAATTACCAAATATTAAAATGGATTCAAGAGAATCAATCAAGGATTTCAATCAAATATTTATTTTTATCATTAACAGAATCCTTGCAACTTCTAGGCCAAGTGATGATGTACTAAATGAATTCTATACTATTGCTCTTCCATCCAATATCACATTTACTGTTATTAGAGCATAAAAAGCCACTTCAGCTCTAAACATGTAAGAGGCATTAAAATTTAAAAAAAAATATAAACAATTGCTGCAAAACATGAATTAGGACAAGAAATAAATAAAACAATGTATTATTCTAAAAAGCCTTCAACTAGTAAAACATTTGATGAAAAAAAGAAAAAGACAATATCAATTTAGACTCTATTCAAAAAGTAATAAAAAAATGTCTAATGAGATAAAAAATGTAAAAAATAATCATTCTGAAACTTTTGTGATTAAAAAACCTTGGAGACCTTTTATAAGGAATCCACCTCCCAATCCTAATCAAAGTACTCTTGAATAATTCAACATTTATGATTATGCACATGATGATTTTTTTCGAGCTCATAATGATAATCATTTCGAAAAAACATGTTCCTCTTTTATAAATATGTTCAAAGTATTTACTGAAGGTGAGCATGAAAGTTAACCAGAAAGTGAAAGAAAAAAGGAAGAAGAGACTAATAAAGTTAATTTTTTATGGGATGTTTCTCAAGGAGGACTAATTGATAATGACTTGATTGAAGATGAAGAACAGATCAACACTGTACAAACTAGATCAAAAAGTCAAAGTGTTTCTCCAAATCAAACATCTACATAAAATCCCAATTCTCTTGCCAAATCAAAGAAAACTCAAACCACTGATAAAGCTACTTCCAAAACTAATACACTACCCCCCACACAGAGCATTTATATTATGATTTAGTGGAAGATATGAAGAAAACTAGAGCTAATATCTCTTTACTTGAATCAACAAAACTTACTCAACAAAGAGATAAATTGGTAAAATCTCTAGAAAATGATTCATTGGAAAATTATAGTTCCAATAAACCTTCATCTAAAAATATTTTACACATTAATGTAACTTTGATAGGAGATAGGTCATCCTTTGGAACTCTTCCTTTTCTGTTAAATTTTGAAATTTGTAGCAGAAATGTACATAACTACCTAGTCCATTCAAGGGCTTCATCTAATGCAATTTCCTTATCTGTTATTCAAAATTAAAGGAAATTAAAAAGTAATAAAAAATAAATTATGAGAGACAAGAGCCATGGAAGAAAAAACATAAAGCCTTAACGTATATTGTGTCTCACATCCTCACAAATAATTATAATCATACAATATAAATACATAAACATTATGTCTCAAGATAGTGTGTCTATCTTGGAGACAATCCCTTTGGTTGAGTAAATATCTCAACCACACACTAATCTAGGAGCCTAATTAGTTGGAGAGAATCTCTCAACCAACTAGACCTAAAAAAACTCCCAATTTTTATTAACTGACTCCTTATAGAATATACAAGTAGGAATTAATCCAAGTTTTATATTTTTAATTATTTTTACTTTTTGATTGTTTTATGTGAGAGTGAGGCTAACATTCCCCCCTTAAATCATAAGTACAAAGTAAAAACCTACTGCCATCTCTAGGTCTTCATGATCAAACTATTGAACTGATCCTCAATGAAGAACTGTATGAAAAACTGCCAAAACTAGATGTCGAAACTCCAATATAAAGAGAGGAAACAAAAAAATATTAATCAACTAAAAGTCTGATAAATCCCTGAAAGTTTCTTCACTACTCCATAAAATGCCAAGTTGTAATTAAAACAGATCCGTTTGTTCTTTTCTTAGTATAATAACCATCCAAGTGAACAAAATAATGTCCACAAATTCTCACAATCAACATCCCAATCACTTGTCCACTGAAAAAGTTGAGATGACACCCACTGGCATATTTTTTGAAGTTTAGATTCCCAATTGATTTCCCACTGAAAAATGTCAATGCCCACTAGAATATTTTTTGATGCCCACTAGCTTCTTTGATGATGCTCACTGTCACATTTGATGATTCCCAATGGCTGATTTGATAATGCCCACTGGCCGATTTGATGATGTTGTCGAAAATTTTAGTCCGATAACCATCTTTAATTCCATTATCATTTCCCCCCTTTTCCATCTATAAGGAGAGACAATCATCTACATTTTATTTTTGAAATCCCCCCACTTAAAGTATAATATAGTTTCTCTTTTTTAATTCATCAGAAAAATTTATCTTTACCTCTTTCTTAAGTAGATTGTAGGACTTAGTCATCTAAATCATTCCAGTACGCGCTGTGAGCTAGGGTTCTACATCCCTGCTACTGCCAACATGGCCACTGCTCTTTGCATTTCCGCAGACGACTTCACTCCTGCTCAAAATGCCTACGAAGCTGCCAAAGCTTCCAAATCAAACAACGTTCCTGAAGATGTTGCAGCTATCCCCTTCGGCTTAGAGATCAAATCTCAAGATCCCAACCCTCATTGTACCGCCAACAGAGCTGTCAGTGATGGCTGGGGGAAGCGTTCTGCTCCCAAAGCAGCTTCTACCATCGCCTTAGTAGAAAAGCGTGCAGCAGCCGCCCTAAGCAGTAAGACAACACAAGAAATAGGCGCCTACTGCGCAATGGAGGCCATAATACAACACGACCTCACGGATCTGCTTGAATGGGAAGCTCAGGGAGCATTGCCCTCTAAAAACGTCGTTGGCTTTCAGATTCAGATACTACTTCTCTCCGGCAAAACATTGTTGCTTTAGGTGTGTGCCTCGGATCTGGTGCATCATGTCCGGCGAGAACTGGAACTCAAGCTGGGTATCCCCTCAGCTCTTCAGAGATTGAGCTACGAAGGTAAACAACTTGAAGACCCTATGCCCTTGTCTCATTACAATATTGCAAGAGATTCTTTAGTTATGTTTACCCTTCGGCTGCGAGGAGGAGCATCTGGGCAGACCTCCTCGGTCCCTGCTTTCTCTTAAAAAGATGCAGTTCATGCACAACCTTCCAAGAAGCCTGCTCAGCCACCTGAGGCTCCCAAGCCTTTCTTGGTGGAAAAAATGGAAGAAACCCCCTCCATTGAAGTCACTCATCCATCTCTGCATGATCAATATCAGACGTTTGCAGAAACAACCATCATCTGCAGATTTAATGGCCTATGGCCCCGTACTACTGACTTATATCAGTGGATCCACTCCAACTAGACCAACACTGCAAGGTCTTCTTCTGATCGAAAGGCTTCTTTATTGTAGCCTTTGCCTTCAACGAAGATTACCAGAAAGCCTTAACGGGAGGCCCTTGGTTCTGGGGATCAGCAAGACTATTCCTCACCCCTTGGTTCCCAGATTTCGACCCCTCTTCGGCTACTATCACCAAAATTCCCATTTGGGTTCGGCTTCCAAACCTCCCTATGCATCTATGACATTTTGCTGTCTTTCAAGGGATTGGGGACACCTTAGGCCGATTCCTGGCAACAGATACCTCAAGGGGGGAGAAAGGCATCTACACTTTTGGTAGAATATGCGTAGAAATAGACATCAGTAAAGGGCTACCTGATCAGATCAACCTCAAGGTTGGGGACTTTGATTGGACGCAAACCTTGGATTATGAGAACACTGCCTTTAGATGTCACCATTTCCATCAGACAGGGCATCTCCAAAATACATGTGCAACGTTCCTCGACAAGAAGAAGAACAACGATCGCAAATCCAAGTCTAAGAGTTGGAAACCATGTGATAGACCCCCTATGGATGAATTAGAATCCTCTAGCTCTGATGAGGAAGATATTGAAGTGGAAGGGGAAAATCTGGATCACCCGCAGGACGCACCCCCAGCCCACCCCAAGGATCTTTCAGCACCTCCGACTTCGCAAAAACACACTCATGAGTCTTCTTCCTCCGATTCAGATAAGGAAACTCCTCTGGTAGCGCAGAATAGATTGCAAGTGGTGCCTGTCCAGCCAGATCACAATGGATGGGTCATAGTCAGTAAGAAGAAAGGGAAAAAATGTCGAATGGGAGATTCCACCCATCTTGGGTCGACTCCTTAGTCCAACTATCTATTTTATGTTCTCCCTGTTATCTTTTGCTAATGCCGTAGTTGCTCTTTGGGACCGAGGTTGATAATCTATCATTTCCGGCTCCCTTGCTATTTAGCTTCACCTTCAAGCAAGCTCTGATTGTACCATATGTTTTTGCTTAATAGAATTAGTATTATTTAGAAAAAAAAAAATTAGATTGTAGGACTTATGTAGTTTCTTCATTTCTAGATTCCATCTCCAAGGGTTTATCCAACCATAATTAACTGTCACTCTAGTCATATTCTGCATTCAACATTTCTATGATAGATTATTTGTCTTCCCACAATGAAGACATGGATGGAGGTTGAAAAATTTACTCTCCATATGACCATTTCTCTTACAATGGTTACACTTAACAAAATTTTGAGCATTTTCTAGAAATATTGCACTTAGAAACTAAACTGGTTTTGAGAAATCTAGAACATAAAATATGTTTTCTTTATTTTATCCCAAGCCATGTCGATCTTTGTTTAAAGAAATTTATTCCCAAGGTCTGATCATCTTCTTGGAAAGACCATTTTGTTTTTGTTCGTCACACCTACTACTGCTGCTGATATTATGTGTTAGATTCATTAAGTCATTTGTATCACACTGAGCATCAATAATCTCTATTAACAATTCATTTTTATCACATGCTGCATCAAAATTTTCAATTATATATCCATTACTACTAGTTGCATCATTTAGTAGCACAACTTGTTGGATGAGATCATCTGTGTGACAAATTACATCAACCCGCTGGCTTAGATCATTTGTGTCAAAAATTTCATCAACATGTGAATAAGGTAATTTGTATCACAACTTGCATTTTTTTTTGGATGAGGTCTTCTATACCACACACTGAATCTATATTTTTTGTACATCGTGCATCGAGTAGATCTTGGTTTTCACTCAATTTTATGTATAGTGCATTAATGAGTTGTTCTTTCATATCTAGTTCATTTTCAAGATTGTTTGTTTCTTCTAATGTGATATCCATTTGATTAATTATGAATTGATTTTTCTTTAACTTCCACTCAAGTACTTTGATTTTTTTGTGCAATTCATCATTACACTCTTTCAATTCCTTAATTTCTATCTTTGAAATTTGAAGATGTTTTCCTCCTTTACCTGTTTTTGTCTTTAACACACTTTCTTATACTCACTCGCTTTATTATCATGCTCGCTTTATTTTTTCTTCAATAGGATGAGGGTTTCAGATACCACTGAAAATGCACAATATAGAGTTTTACAATGATTTAATGACAAGTTCAAATGACTTAGAATCAATCAATTTGATTTTTGACTCCAGACCATAAAATTTAAACCTTGGGTATTGTGTTTAGCCAAGAATGCACCATTTTGTTACAACACAAATTTCACTCAACTTTTCAAAATTATTTTTAAAACCCCTCAAAGTTCAACATTATCACTCCAAAAATTCCAAATAAAAAAATCACTTATCACTCCTACAGAAAATATTCCCTCACTCTAAAAAATTACGTAAAAAAAAATCACTTATCACTCCAGTATACTCAAAATACCTTTTTATAATATGATCCTACAACTATTCCTTTTATAAACTTTTAAAAGTAATTTATAAAAAAAATTCCACTTTTTTTTATGCATATGAATTTATTACGTAGCAAATATACTCCATGAAAAATGGTTTAAAAAGTTTAACTTTCGAGATTTGACTACGTGAGGGTAGGGGTATTGGGTTGGGAAACAAAATTAGAGCTTATAATCTCCAATATGAAGGCCATGATACTGTTGAAACTAATGTGGAGCTTGGACTGACTGTTGACTCTCGTTAATATGGTATTGGAGAAAATTTTCTGATGGATGCATGTGTAAGAACTATGGGGTTGACGATAAAAAAACTTGCTAATTATGTTAGTCTAAGAGTATATTGTTACACCAGTTACTTAGCTACATATCTAAAATTATAGTTGCACCATCAACGAATCACACAAAGGGATCTCCCTCTCATTGCATGAGTTCATGACTCCTCCATGTTGGAAATTGTTTTTTCATGTTTTGATCATGAAACAGCTTCATGGAACTGATCTAGTCACACTTAGTTTATTGATACAATGCTAGATCAGATTCCTCCCTTTTTTGTGTTAGGGCTCCTTAGTTTCCCAAGGTTGAGAAAGGAAACCAAAGAGGTAACCACAAACCAATCTTTAGATTTGGTATCTAGCCCTACGAAATCAGAGAGGGCTTTGTCTATATCAAGCTCACAGTCGATGGAAATGACCAGAGAATAAGGATTTTAGGCTAGCTATAAGCTCAGTATGGTTTTTGATTTAGGTTTTATTAGGGTTTTTTGGACAAAGAAGAGCCATGTTTGGAAACTAGGCAAGATATCCCAAAAATATTAGCTGCATACATAGTATGAGGCAAGGTAGATGTAACTCAATGACACAATTGGTTTGTCATTGTAGTATGGTAAGGAGGAAAAAATATAACTTAAGTGAGCATAGGGAATTCACTTATTTCAGAAGATGAAACACTTAGATTCTTATCTTAAACAAAAACAAAGCATAAAAGAATGGTTTCTGTTTCAAAAATTAAAAGATAAAGAATAGGAAGAAATTACATGGATGATAGAACTACTAAATAATCACATTCATAATAAACATTGGAGAAAACAATTCCACTGACCACAACACATAAAAATAAAAATAGTTGCAACTGCCTATAAATTTCTTCTGCAAATTGTCAAATACACTAGTGCCAAAGAGTGAGAACTTCAGATATCCAACCCTCTCAATGGCTTAATTCAGAGTACATATAGAAAATAAAAAATATTCCACCTCTAGGGGTTGAATCCTGATCCAAAACAACTAATAAATGCACCTAATGACTCATAGCCTAATTATAGGGGAGTTAGAAACAACTTTCCCCTTTTTTAGCTAACAAATTGAGTTTTTCTCCCAAGTCATTAAACATAAGATTATTTAACAAAGATGAACATAAATAGGCCCATTAACCATCAAAAAACCCATGATCCAGCTGTTACATCAAAATTTCTGACCTTTGACCTCTACATGTCAATAAAAAATCTTCAAAACTAGAAACACAGTGAAAAATTACAGAAACGCATCATCTGGCAGCAGAAGCACATCGAACTTTGGCAAGATGTTTTGATGAATTTGAGGGATCTTTGAACTTTGATGAAGGTTGGTACATGTAGCATAGGATGTCTAATACACCTTTGGAGCTCCAATTCACCAAAAACACATCTCTAAGAAACCTCAAAACTGATTAGAACACAAATAATCCATAAGTGTAGCGAGTGACTCAAAACAATGGCAAAAGGATGGAAAATAGGTGGGTTTTGACATTTTTCTGAAAATCAGTGAACTGAAAAGTAACCCCATGTAGATTTATGGAATTTACTAACCAAAATACATCTCCAAATAATTTTTAATCTTCATTTTAAGCCTTTGGGAAAAAGCGCAGCCAACACACATTGTCTTTCTGTGAACTAGTTTTTCCTGTGTGACAAAAACCCAAACAATTTTCAAAATTTTTCCAAAATTTCTTTCCTTTTCCATTTTTCTATCATGCCTTCAAGAAACTAAGGATGAATCAGCCAATATATCCATATTATCTCTTTTCTTGAGCTTTTCTAGGGTCTTCTTGAGTTTTTTTTAATGTTCTTAACCCTAATTTTGCAAATAGTGTTTCTAGTGTAGTAGTGCCGTGCCATGTGCCTTTGTATGGAAATGTCTCTATTTTCCTTCTTCGTTAGCTTCTCTAGGTGTTAATTTAATACCCTAAGCCAGAATTCCTTGTCTGCTTCAACTTCAACAACTATGATGTCATTGATGTCTTTGTGGGCTTGAGGAGAAGAAGGCTCTTTTTCATATTTTTCTCTTCTTTCCTCTACTCTAGTTTAAGGCATTCTTGGCTATACTTGAATGTCTTTGTCCTCCAACTGCTTCATATGAATGATGGCCTTACCCTTATCTTCTTCTACCACAACCTCTGCCTTGCTGGATGATGGATGGTACCCTTATGGTTTTATTTGCAACAATATGCTTAGTTTGAGCTGCCTATTCTCTTACTGCAAGAAAGCCACCATGAAATTGGCCTTAGTAAGGTCATTTTTGAGCTCCCTGATCTGTGCCTCTTTTTCTTTGATTGTGTCTTCAAATGCCTTGTCTTCATGGTGTTATTATTTTAGGTATTCCATTTCAATTTCAAGAGGTATTTTTTCCTCATGCTATAATGGTGCATCATCTCTATATCTAGGTGATTTCTCTCTTATATCTTCAACCTACACTTATTCATTGACAACTTCCTTGGATAGCATTCTAGCTCGAGATCTAGTTTTAGGTCTAGGAATATCTTCTATTTCATGGGAAAAAATCAACCTCTTACCTCTGCGATAGGTTCTGTCTTTGTTTGATGATCCTACCTCCCGTGGTCTAGCTGATAAGGGAACACTTTGGATCTTTGGCTAACTTGAGGAATGCATAAGAGAAATTGCCTCCAAGAAGGTATCCCATGGCATGTTGATCTATGTGAGCTAATGGATAAATATGACTTTGATCAAAGCATGATGAAACAAGCTTTCCTAATGGTCTCTCCCTTTAGTCTGCACTTTCTAAGTCATCTTAACCAGGCTTCTGAACAATTAATTGGTTAGATTTTGTGGTTTGATGGAAGTGAAGTGCATCAAAAATATTATGTGATACATATACAACCTACTAAACCTACTTTCACATGTGAAATATTTCATAATCATGTTCATTGAATGAGTATATTTATCCAATAATTGTCTACAAGGGAAAATATGAGAAGGCGCTTCCTTATACTATGGTTTCAGGAATACTTTATAATTTTCTATGTCCAAATCCATCCCCTTAAACCAAATTTCTCCTAGGTTAGGGATACTAGTGGCTGAAGCTATGATCTCTGCTAATACCAAGAAGTCCATCCCTGCTATGGTGGTCTTTTTCTTCTTAAAATTAGTGGAAAATAGACTAGTCAACTTGCAATGGCAACCCACCTCTTGTACTTTCTCACAAAACCCTATGCAACCTACTTGTCCAAATGACCTCTTGATGAACTCTGAAGAATTGATTTGCTGCATATGAGTTGGATCATATCTTTACATGTGCCCCCCTTTGTTGTATTTCTTCTTTTCATTTTCCATGCTATTGGTTTTTCTTGAATGAAAACCCTAGTTTGATAGGGGAAAGGGTAGGGGTTTAGGGATGCAAAACATGGAAAACAAAGAAGCTAGTTTAGGGAGGGAAATGAAGGGGATATGAGTTAGGGAAAATTTTGGGGGTAAGGGTAGATATTAGGAATACAGGAGTAGTTAATTTTATTAGAATGAGTGAGGGAAGAAGGGGGAAAATGAAAAACACAGGGAAAACCCAGAAACACAATAGAAACCGAGCGAGGGCTTGGGTTTTTAAAGAAAAATGATGATATGAGGAAATGAAGTATGGGAAATGGTTGGAGAGAGTTTATAAGGTGTATACAAGGATATTTAGGGTAAAAAATATGGGATTTATCCTTGGAATGAAGCAAATACCACAAAAGCTTGAAAAATCAACATAAACTAAACAAATAACCCTAGAGGAGGATTTAATGAATTTGCTGGAGAAATTTGACTTAAGGAAGGGTGTGTGAGACCCTCACTTGTTTTAAGATGTATGAGACAATTAAATGGAGTTTTAATATGTTCTTTCCCTCCTTATATATCCAAAACAAAAGTGCAACACCCTCTAGAAACATAGCAAAAACACAATAACTTGATGAATGGAGAAATTTGATGATGTAATATGAACTTTTGATGGCTGTGGCAAGTTTTGCAATGCAAGAGAGGAGCTCTTTAAGACTTGGAGGATGGAATGAAGTTTTGAAACACCTTTATGTCCCTTTATAACTCAAAAATTTTATTTTGGTGGAGTGACATCATGTACTTTACCAAATGACTTAATGATGTGCTTTATACCCTAAGTTCTAACTCTCATGACATTTACTTGTTTTGGATGATGGTGAAATGACTCTAAATGGAAAAATTATGACACTCATGAAATTCTCATGATCAACCCTATGACACCATGAATCTTCCTTTTAAAATTTTAACTAATGACACTTAATGAAGGGAAAATAACCTATGTTGAATTAATGATTCATGAAAATGATATGATTTGACCTTGATGACCACGACATGAGAGTGACAATCACACTTAGAAAATGAATTGAAAATTTAACAACCAAGAGAGGTATCAAATTTTATTTGAAAATGTAACAATTTGACCATAAGAACTTATCAATCACATGGAAAGAGTACATTTTATCACTGGTGACTCATAGACACTAACATGTTGATCCAAAGCGTATATGAAATTTAACGTATCACACATGTAATTTTAAATCCATGGGTAAAATGATAAGATTCAACGCAGAGATCCACATGTGCTACTATAAATATGAAACCTATGAAATCATCTCAATGCAGTAGCTTGCTCCAATTCTCATTGCTATATGTCACTACCCTTTATCAAAGAAACAGTTCACTGCTCAACAATTTAATTTTCCTTCGATGGCTCCAGCAAGTCCATTCTCAACAAATGGTGCACAATGGCTATGACTATTTTAATATTGGATTGGTGGCTCCTCCTTAAGAAAACCTTTTCAGACTACTCTCAACAACTTCATATTTTAGGTTTTTAGTATACATTATAGATGCTTTCCCTTCTCCAAAACTAGCATTTTTTCACATAACTCCAAAAGAGATCATATTACACTCAAATCCAAGATGGTATTTTTCAAAATCTGAAGAAGCTGCAATGGATTAACCAATCATGACTTTGGATACAATTATCATGCATTTTGTTCTGAGAAGATAAAATGATATCCTCAACTTTCACTACACAACTCGTCATCCATTCCCAGATCTACACACAACAATTACAATATTATCATGGGCTCAAAATGTAATATTCAATTCTAGCCTAACTCATGAACCTTTCGAAATAACATCACAAATATCTAGCAGTATTTATGTGGGACTGTTGGCTCAATTTCCATCATATTCCAAACTCAGCTCCTGTCGATGATCAATTCCAACAACAAGATCTTAGTTAATAGGAGAGGGTGAATCTAGGTGGTCCAACTTGCAACAACCTATAGTTGGTTCTCTTAACATATTTATCCAAAAATACCTATTAGATATTAATATCATAGTACCTCAATGCATCTTCTTACGATCATTGGAGATGAATGGATTAAAATTCCAATGGGTCGAGTTCAAATTTTACAAAGGTGGCTTAACTAGCCATAAGCCACAAATACAAAATCTTAGAGCATTGTCCCCGTAACAAAAGGTTGGAATTTCTTGTTTCAAATATCCATTATGTGTGATAATTCCAACTGAAATTATGTTCTGCATCAACTATAAAGAATGAGTTCATTTATCCTTCACCATTTCCTTCACAGTCGCGCCAAATGGCTCATCGAATTCCCTTGCTAGAAAAGCTTCTGTATCCTTCTTAATCGGTCGATCACCAGGCCCGATGGAAACAAAGGTTGTTATTCTACAATTTTTTCATTCGAAATTTTTTAAAGACACGACAAGATGCTAGTCTATTATCTTGCCAAAAATGCTCCCTATTTTGATATTCTACAAATCAAATAACTCCACATGCATAACAACTCGCAACATTCATGAAATTTTTTTAAATTCTTAAATTCACCTTTATATGGATGTCATGGATGTAATTTCTCATTAAAAGGACCTTTCCTATGAAGAAAAACATTTTTTTTACTAAACGAACCGACATAGCATCAAAATTGTGTTGACTCAAAGTTATCATATCTCGTTATTCACCTCACATTAGAAAAAATTTTCATTTTTTCTGCAAAAGGTGGATTTTGACAACATGATTAAATCCAAAATGTTATTAGTTCCTTGTTTGAAACATTAAGATGAGATATTATAAATATTCAAAAGTTGCATCTGGAGAAAAAAATATCTGAAGGTTCTTATCTCCCATTCCAACAACCATGTAAGTTGCATTAGGTCCAAAACAAACACATGAAGCTTTCACTGTGTCCGAAAAATGTGGAATTTTTTTGATAGAATTCAATTCTTGATTTACGTTAGAAACTTAATACACCCTTATCTCTAAACCAAGAATTGCAAGGTAACTACCACTGTGAGAAAATTGCATTGAATTTGTTAGAGTATTCGAATCATAAGGAGTAAAAGTGTAGAAATTATTTAGCTTACAAAAATCCCATAATTTGAAACCATAATATCCCGTTGTTACGAGGAAATATCCTTTTTATGAAAAATATATATCAGTCACTGCACCACTGTTCCCATGAAAGTTCACAACATTTTCCAGGTTTTTCACATCTAAAATTATCCAAGATCCAAACGATCATAGGCTAACCAACTCTCTCGCTCTGATACCTAATAAATGAAATTAAAAACTAATAAAAACTAAAATTATGAGAGATATGAGCCATGGTCGAAAAGGCATAAATCATTAATGTATATTATGTATCAGACCCTCACAAATAGTGATAATAATACAATATAAATACATCAAGAGTACGTCTCAAGATAGTGCATCTATCTTGGATACAATCACTTTGGTTGAGTAAATATCTTAACCACACACTAATCTAGGATACTGACTAGTTGGAGAGAATCTCTCAACCAAATAGACTTAAACAAAATCCCAAGTTTGAGTAACTAGCTGATTCTAGAATAGAGAAGTAGGAATTAATCTAAGTTTTATAATTTTAATTATTTGGACTTTTTGATTATTTTATGGGAGAGTGAGGCTAACAAAAAGTTAAATATGTCTCCTATAAACTCATCCACTCAAATTGTTCAGTTGGATAGATCAAGTGTAGAAGTTTTAGGAGAAATAAAAAATGTCTTATTCATACTTTCTTCAAATCCCAAGGATTTTCAAATCATTGATATTATTGTTACAAATATTCCCAAATATTATGGTTTAATTCTCAAACAAGTTTGGTAAAAAATACCTAATAGTTATTTTTCTACCAATTTCTCTAATTTGTGGTCACCTTTAAATGGGAAACCAAATAAAGTCCAGGTTGAATGTGAAAAATATATGAAACATACAATTAAGGACCTTGAAAATACCAATGAGCCAATAAATCCTCCTGAATCTTCATTAGGTAATTATACATTTGATACATATCTTGGTAATTTTTCATATCATTAATCATCTATATTAGAAACTCGAATTGAATGCCCTAACTTTCTCCAAGTACCAAAATCAAATATAAGAAAAATTTCTTATACATAGGCTCCATCCATATTTACAACTGATCAATTTGATAGTTGGACATTATTTTTTGATGGATCCAACTCAAATGAAGGAGCTAGTACTAGATGTGTCCTGCCTAACCCACAAGGGAATACATTTCTTCTTTCTTGCGGATTAAATTTCCCTTCTACAAATAATGTAGTTGAATATGAAGCTTTATTACAAGGTATTTGTAAATATATTAAAATGGATATTAAAAATATCAAATTTTTATTCCGAAATTATTGTAAAACAATGCAATAAAATCATTCATTGTGTATCCAATATTTTGAAAAAATACAGACAAGAAGTATGGGACTTAGCTCAGAAATTTGATAACTTTCAGTTAGATTATGTACCCCTTTCTCAAAATTCTGATGCTGATCTTCTCACTAATGTTGTATCTAAGCTACTACCAGTTGAAAACTTTTCTTCATAATTTTTCTTAGTCGAAATTCTATTCAGACCTTCAATTCCCAACAATATTCAAAATTGGAGAGTATTTTATGATGATGTTGAAATAAAATATTCCTTAAGATTAGAAGGTACTTTCAAAAGTGTTATTATTGATGAAGATAAATATACTTCTCAATTAAAAATTGATTTACTGGATGATTCAAAAAATCAAAATTTTATTCCAAAATCCATAGTTCAACTAGAGAATTTATATAATTTTCAAAATAATTCAAAGGAAGTACTAATAGAAAAACCAATATTTATTCAATGCAATTTGAAGTTGTTAATATGGGAATAGAAAAAAAACCTCAAAATATTAATTTGGGAATAAATTGTGCACCCACAAAAATATCCAGATTTATTAAATTATTCAAACTGTTGGGAAAAATACTGAGAGGGGGGGGGGGGGGGGGGGTGAATCGTATTTAGGGCAAACTAAAACTTTTTACTTTTTCATGCTCTAAAACCCATACGCTACTTTGATGAAGCCAACTAGCGTATACACGCGGATATCCTTCATAAAACTCGCGTATACACAGAGATCTAATTATGCCATTAATTCTTCACTTATATCATTCCATCATTCATTCATTAGATGTTCTATAAATAGTAAACATGTGCAGTAAGAACAGAATAAACCATCACAAATAAGCATCACACATGAACACTAGGATTTTTAGGTGGAAACCCAAGACGAGAGAAAACCACCGCTGCAGTTGCTCAGCCTTAAATATTTTATTATAGAGAAAACATCTTACAACATATGTGCTGGTGCAGACTCTACCAGCACGCAGGCACCCACCTGCGCTCATTTACCAGCCTCTCCTGGAAGGGAGCTCCAACCCCCTGACTCGTTTACCAGCCTCTCCTGGAAGGGAGCTACGACCCCCGATCTCGTTTACCAGCCTCACCTAGAAGGGAGCTACAACCCCCTGACTGAAGGCTACAACCCTCAGCACCTCTATGGACCACGTTTCATCAATTTTCACACTGGATCCAAAGCTTCCTTTAGGACACAACTTGTAGGCCACGTTTCATCATATTTTCAGACTGGACCCACTCCACATATTTAAGCTCAATCATTCAACCAAACTGAAACAGACAACTCAGGACTGTAGAATACAGATAGCAGCAACATAGCAGAATAGATCAGACATTTCATACCCCATGCTTCAGCAAACCCTAGTTTGCATACACGCTTTCCTTTCACTGATACCGCGTATATACGCGGCTTCTACCATACAAACCCGCGTATACTTCTGTACATATTACAGAACTAATTTCACTGCACATAAGCGCTTTATCTTCAGCAAATCCGCGTATATACACGCTTCTTCTGCATCAAACTAACGTATGGTTCTTCAGACATTTAGGTCATTGCAATTCTTCATAACAGATATTTAGTTTAGATTTAACCCTTTTACTTTAGATAGATGTTCGCCTCATTTCAGATCTAAACATTCCATAAACAGATCTAGCAAATACAAATACATTCCAGATCTAGATTTCCTTCTTCATCATTTCTTCATTGGTGCATCATACATTCAGATCTTTCATTCAACTGTAACCCTTTCCATTCAGATATACTTCCGAGAGAAGTATTCATTCAAGCTCAGACATCTTGCACCCACCATCATCATTTGCACAATGAATTTCTTCTCTTTATATAGATTTACCCTTTTCCAATACCATGAGCCAAAACCACATTACTTCTGATGGTATTCCCGGACGGGGTCATTTAGACGAATCATTACCCAATACAATGGGTCAATACCATGGTGGTTACCCCTGGTTTTGCACTTTATGAGCGCTTTTGCCCATACACGACTTGGACCGTTATTTCCCGCGTGCATACGCGACTTCTCCTAGACGAATCCGCGTATGCCTTGAGACATACTCTTTTCATCATAGATCTAGCACATACTGAATTCCTTTCTTCATTACCTTCTGTACTCACTATAGATACATCAGATTTACATCATTTAACAAGTTTATCAAGACATATTCTATCAAGCATAACTTCATCAAGTAGGTTGCCATCATCTTCATCAAGTGGGTTGTCATTCAAGGACAACACTCTATCAAGTGGGTTGTCATCAAGGACAATACTTAGCATCATATTTCCAACAAACATCATATCACATCAGATTTACATCATTTACCAAGTCCATCAAGTCAAGAATAACTTCATCAGGTGGATTGCCATCAAGGACAACACATGTCAACAATCTCATGTCTTCATCTTCATTCAGTGGGTTGCCATCAAGGACAACACTCTGCATCATATTGCCAACAATCTTCCCCTTTGGACTTGATGGCAACCACGATGGTGTTTGGTTACCACAACAGATAGGTACATTAAGAATACAATGACACCATGTCACTCTCCCCATTTTTGACACCATTCTTTCTCTTCAATCAAACACCATGTCACTCTCTCCCTTTGACATCAAGGGCAAAGGGCGGATCAAAACCAACACACTCTCCCCTTGTTTTCATCATGTAGAAGAAACGTTCTGCAGATCTGATGATACCATGACCAAGCTCCCCCTGAGTTCATGCTGAATCTTCAAAACATATTTTCCAATGAAGTACATGACTCTATGACATTCCTATCACTAATGACTCATACTTACATCAAAGATCCATCCAAGTGGATTTACATATGAGACTCAACTACCTAACCAAGTGGGTTTACAAATTTGACTCAGCTACCCAACCAAGTGGGTTTACAAATTAACTCAGCTACCCAAATCCAAGTGGGCGACAAAATCTGGCTCCGCCTACCCAACCAAGTGGGAGCAAATTTGTCAAGTCCTGTTACATGGGCTGAATATTACAATTTTACATCATGGGTCTCAACATGACCTTTTCATCAAACTACAAATATAACATTACATCACCAATACCAGAAAGACCTCAAGAAAGAGATCATTTTTCAGAATCAACATAATGCCAATAATGCATTATACTCAGCAAGGCCAATTCTCCTCCTGAATTTGCACATCCAAGCATCCTTTCCATATGACTAAGGCTCCCCCTTAGTTTGTGCATCCTGAACACTTTCAACCAATCATCAAGGCATCTTTAAAACATCAGAGATTGAAACAGTATTATAAGAACTGGAACACCAAGTACCAGAGATACTTAGATACCAACAAGATCAAGAAATTGTGGCCAAGAAAGCCGACCCTAAACAAATTTGTCAAGATACAATATAATGGAACGTCCATGAATCATTCAGAAAGAAAATTCTGCGGTGACTGTTTTAGGAAATCTCATGATTCACAATTGTCCCCTTGTCTTCAGACAATCCGATCTGATCCTTTCGTGAGAAAAGATACACTCCAGCCGCCGAGATATTTGAATGCTTCCTCGAATACGTATAGAACAGTGTAGCTGTGTCTTCAAGCGTCATCCAACGGTTGTAGCATAAGCACATTAGTAACCAAGCCTTCAGATTCTTTGCAGCATCAATACAATCTTTCCAAGAGAAATTATCATACTAGAACAACATCTTCAAATATGTGTCAGTCATCCATGTGGTCCAATATCACCATGATCTTTAAGATTTAACATGAAGTAACATATGTAGGGAAAAGATCTCAACCATAGTAACAAAACTCTGCATGATCTATTCTTATTTCTGAATCAAACGACTTCCAACTCATCCATGTGTGAGCACAAAAGATACTTCTGTCACAAAACGTATTCTCAAAATCTCATCATAATAAACCATATACCAAGTTATCATCATTTGAGCATGAATATCAGAATAAGTGTGCCCATAGTGCCAACAATGCAATCATTAGTATTCAACTCCGTCGAAGCCCTTTTAACTTGTGCAACCTGAATACGTTCATCAGCAAGTCATTAGCAACAATCTCTGCATGAACTGTCCTTATCTCCGGATTATAAGACTTTCATCTCAGCAACGAATACTCTTCATCAAAAGCAAACAAGACTCATCCATAATCTTCAACATAAGAATCCAAGTATCATATCATAATAATGTAGAAATTAAGCTGATACAGAGTCAATAATACGCTATTAACAACAGACTTGATGCTCCTCCCGAACCTCTCGTTCCCCGATCTTCAGCTGTCATCCCAATTCTCTTATCATAAATGCATACGCGACTGTGTCTGTTGGAACTCGCGTGTATACGCAACTTTTGTTCATCGAACCCGCGTATAGAAAGTGAAGCACAGAAATTTTTCACATTCCTTCATCTCCCCCTGAACTTGTACTTCCTGTACCTTTCTTCTTCATATCAGATGCTCTGTCAGAAATACATATAACCAGAATAATCAAATCAATCATGAGAGTCATCATACATCGTCCCGTGACGATACATTACTAAGCTCCATAATGTATCTCACATCACTTCTGTAGTCATTAAGAGAAGTAAGCTTCAGAAGCTGATGACTGCAGTAGGGTCAATATTCCCTACGTTTCTGACCGGTCCTCCTTCTTTTTCCAAATTTTCTTGAACTTTCTAATTATGTGCTGAAAATTGTCCACTTTCTTAGATTTTTTCAACCTGCATTCTTTTTCTACATGTCCATACTTGTTACAATAATAAAATCTCATGTGTCCAGAGAAATAAGCATAAGAATCATAATGATTATTTCTAATCTTCCTTCTTTTGCAATCAGCTGCTTTATGTCCATACTTGTTACATGAAAAACAATATCCCTTGAAGAAACCAGAGTACCTTTCTATGTAGGGACCGTTTTGCTTGAATAAAATGATCTGCTCCTACAATTTCCACAAGATGCCCATAATTATGACATTTAAAGCATTCAACATTATTGATCAAAGGGGGAAATGATTTCTTTTGAGAGTTCATGATTGTCAGTTGACCTTTTGTCTCTTTCAATATTTCAGGTTTTGCATTGATATCCTTTGAATCTTTAGCACTTCCTTGTGAACTAGATTCTCCTTTAACAGTTTCATGAAAACCAAGACCAAATTTAACAGAAGGAGACCTTTGACTACTAAGAATATTTTCCAAAATCTTAGTACTATCTTGAAACGTCAAGAGTTTATCTTTTTCTTCTAATTTACCTTTGAGAATGTTCACCTCAACCTCTAATCTTTGGCATTGCTTCTTCATGCTTTCTTCTTTCCTTCTTCCATCTTCTACTTGATCCTTCAGATTTAGAATCTCTTCTTTCAACCAATTTTCGGTTTCTTCACATGTTTTTTGGCAAATTTCCTCTTCATTCTTCTTATTTGATTTTTCCGCATCTTCTTTGAGAGAGGATGTGATAGCGATTTCTCGCTTCAAGGCCTCCCTTTTTCAAATGGTCAGGAGAGGTTCCCTGCCGTTCTTACTTCGATGCTTCAAAATCTCGTCATAGAGATGATCGTTTCCAAGTCCTTCATTATTCTTGCTTGATTTTTTGATTTGTATTTAGATCGTTGATTTCTGCTTCTAGTTCTTTAATTCAATTGGATGCATAAGTATGAAACCTTTGATACTTGTCCATCTGTCCATTCATCATTTCTATTTGTTTTTCCATTTGAGAGATCATCTCTTTGTAGATAGTTTCTTGCTTATTAGATGAAATTTGTAGTTCTTCAACTTTAATCTTGAGAGCTTCTTCTAGATCCACAATTTTACTTTCATTATCTTCACTATTGTTTGCACAAAGAAGATTATTACAAGGATCCCAATCACTACCTGATTCATCTTCTTCAATTTCTGCTATACATGTTTTCTGAGATATCTCCTTTCTTCGAGTAGCCTTCTTCTTTTGCTTCTTCGCCATGAATACTTTCAGATCATGGTCAGAATCTTCTTCATCTTCACTGGACACTTCATCATCATCTTCATTTGCATAATAACTCTTCCTCTCTTCAAATTGTTTCCCTTTACCATGTTTTTCTCTATAAGGACATTTGAAAAGATATGGACCAACTTTTCCACACTCAGAAACAATTTGAAGGGAAGCTACCTTTGAATCTTTCCAAAGACTTAGTTGGAGTTTTCTCACAAAATTTGCTTCTTCTTCTTCAGATATATAGCTGGATTCTTTGACAACTTCCTTTTCTTTTCCTTTTGCAGACGCCTTAAAAGCATCTTCCTTGATTTGAGAAGGACCTCCTTGTCTCATTTCAAAAGCAGTTAGAATGCCATGTAATTGAACAATAGTAAGAGTTTGCAGATCTTTCCTTTCTTCAATAGTTGAAAATTTAGAGACAAATTTTGAAGTCAAGGATCTTAAGAATTTTTCCACCAGAGTAGTATCAGTTATGGTTTCACCCAAATTTCTCATTCGATTTACAATATCGTCCAGACATAAGAAGAAATGGGCAATACTCTCATCACTATGCATCTTCAAATTTTCATATTCAATTCTAAGAGTTTGGAGTTTTGCATTCTTTACCTTTGTATCTCCTTCATAGCTTACAATGATTTTGTCCCATATCTCTTTTGCTGAATGTAGCTGCATCACTTTAGCAAATTCTGATTAAGACATGCTTCCTAATAATACATCTAACGCTTCGCATTGATTTCATACTTCTTTCTTTCCACCGCATCGTAGGAATACTTTCCGGATATTGATAGCCTTCTTCCACGATTGCCCATACTTCTGCACCAAGACTTTGCAGATATGCTTTTGTTCGTACCTTCCAGAATATCAGATTGCTTCCATTGAATAGAGGTGGCTTTAGATACATTACTCCTTCAAGACTTCCCATTGCGACGGATCTCCTTCAAGCGATCAAGCTTCTGCAGAAGAACCTGCTCTGATACCAATTGTTGGGAAAAATACTGAGAGGGGGGGTGAATCAATATTTACTGCATATTCAAAAAAATTTACTTTTTCTTACTTCTAAAACCCATACGCGACTTTGCTGAATCCAACTAGCGTATACACGCAGATATCCTTCATATAACTCGCATATACACAGAGATCTAATTATCCCATTAATTCTTCACTTATATTATTCCATCATTCATTCATTAGATGTTCGTAAAACATAGAAACATGTGCAAGTAAGACGAGAATAAACCATCACACATAAGAATCACACATGAACACCGTGATTTTAGGTGGAAATTAACAAGTTCGGGAGAAACCACCACGCAGCTTGTTCACCTTCAATATTTTATTATAGAGAAAAACATCTTACAACATACAAAGTAGCATCTACCAAAGAACTTGTGCACCCACTCAAGGCCTATAAAAGAAAGGCCTCTCCGAAGGGTCTATAACTCTGTCTCCGTTACCGCCTCTCTTCCCTGGAAGGGAGCTACGACCCCCTGATCTCGTTTACCAGCCTCTCCTGGAAGGGAGCTACAACCCCCTGACTGAAGGCTACAACCCTCAGCACCACCTTGGACCACGGTTCATCAATTTTCACACTGGATCCAACCACTTCAATAGAACACAACTTGCAGGCCACAATTCATCATATTTCATACTAGACCCACTCCACATATTTAAGCTCCATCATTCAACCAAACTGAAACAGACAACTCAGAACTGTAGAATACAGATAGCAGCAACATAGCAGAACAGATCAGACGTTTAATACCTCATGCTTCAGCAAACCCTAGTTTGCATACGCGCTTTCCTTTCACTGATACTGCGTATATACGCACCTTTTACCATACAAACCCGCGTATACTTCTGTACATATTATAGAACTAATTTCACTGTGCATACGCGCTTTATCTTCAGCGAAGCCGCGTATATGCGCGCTTCTTCTGCGTCAAACTAGCGTATGGTTCTTCAGACATTTAGGTAATTGCAATTCTTCAGAACATATACATCACACAGATTTAACCCTTTACTTCAGACAGATGTTCGCCTCATTTCAGATCTAAACATTCCATAGACAGATCTAGCAAATACAAATACATTCCAGATCTAGATTTCCTTCTTCATCATTTCTTCATTGGTGCATCATACATTCAAATATTTCATTCAAATGTAACCCTTTCCATTCAAATATACTTCAAAGAGAAGTATTCATTCAAGCTCAGACATATTTCACCCACACTCATGATTTGCACAATGAATTTCTTCTCTTTATATAGGTTTACCCTTTTTCAATACCATGAGCCAAAACCACATTACTTCCGATGGTATTTCCTGACTCGGGTCATTTATACGAATCATTACCCAATACAATGGGTCAATACCATGGTGGTTACCTCGGGTTTTCACTTTATGAGCGCTTTTTCCCATACGCGACTTAGTATCGTTATTTCCCCATGGCATACACTGCTTCCTAGATTTAATCCGCGCGTATGCCTTGAGACATACTCTTTTCATCATAGATCTAGCACATACTGAATTCCTTTCTTCATTACCTTCTGTACTCACTGTAGATACATCAGATTTACATCATTTAACAAGTTTATCAAGACATATTATATCAAGCATAACTTCATCAAGTAGGTTGCCATCATCTTCATCAAGTGGGTTGCCATTCAAGGACAACACTCTGTCAAGTGGGTTGTTCATCAAGGGCAACACTCAGCATCATATTGCCAACAAACATCATATCATATCAGATTTACATCATTTACCAAGTCCATCAAGTCAAGAATAACTTCATCAGGTGGATTGCCATCAAGGACAACACATGCCAACACTCTCATGTTTTCATCTTCATTCAGTGGGTTGCCATCAAGGAAAATACTCTGCATCATATTGCCAACACAAACAGTACAAGGATGTTTTCTTTTGGACTTGTGATGATTTGAAAGTAAATGATACAAAAACCATCCAACAAGTAATTCCAATAAAATGTGACACTCGACCTTTTTAGAAAAATTAAGAAGAATGCATCCTAGACTTGAAGAATAGATTAAAGAAGAGCTGAATAAACTTTTAAAATCTCAAATTATTTTTGCAGTCAAGAATTCACAATGGGTATCAAATTTAGTCCCAATTCACAAGAAGAATGAAGATATTAGAATCTGCATTGATTTTCGAAATATACATAAATCATATGAAAAAGATAATTATCATGTTCCTCCAATGGAACAAATTCTTCATTACATTGCACGATCTGAAATGTTTTCTCTTCTTGATGAATTCTCTAGTTATAATCAAATTTTGGTTGCACCAGAAGATCAAATTGAAACTACTTTTCTAAATAAATGGGGCACACATGCTTATAAAAATATTCCATTTCGATTAATCAATGTCGAGGATACTTTTCAATGAAACATGGATATTTATTTTAATGAACTTATAAATAATTTCATGTTAGTAAACCTCGATGATATTACTGTTTGTTCAAAGAAAATAATTTAGCATGTTGATCATTTGACGAAAATGATTGAAAGATGTCGAAAATATGGAATCTCATTAAATCCAAAAAAGATGATATTTTCAATCACTTAAGGTAAATTATTGGGATTTATAGTTTCTATAGATGTTATTGTTATAGATCCTACTAGAATCAAATCAATTTTGCAAGTTTCTATTCTGCATAACAAAATATCCATCCCATATTTTCTTTGAAAAATAAGTTTTGTTCAAAGATTTGTTCCAAGTTTTGCTGAGTTAGTTAGACCAATGCAAGCTATGATTAAAAAATATCATGTTTTTAGATGGGATTCTTTAGAAAAATAAGCCTTTCAAAAGATAAAAGAATCTTTTGCTAATGCTCCATCTCTAATTAGTACAAATTTCTATAAATAATTTTTGTTGTATATATTTGCATCTGATATCTCTTAGGTGACAATTCTTACTCGAAAGAAATTTGAAGATACATAGATTTCTATTGCATTTATGAGTTCCGATTTTCAAGATGCCGAACTAAATTATCTAGAAATAGATAAGAAATCTTATGATGTCTATAAATTAGTCAAACACTTTCGACTTTTTTATTTATTGAAATCTCATACTAAAGTGATAGTTCCCAATCCTACGGTGAGAAATTTATGGTTCAAAAGGATTCAAGAGAAAAAAGAGAAAACCTAATGACTATGTTACAAGAATATGATTTAGAAATTAAACCATCTAAAGTCATAAGAGGACATGGTCTGTGTAAATTATCAACTGAAGAAGAAGGTTAAAACCCATAAGAAGATCAAAGTTCCAATTTGAAGTAGGATGGTATAATGAATATGACATGTTTGAAGAAAAAATCTTGTATGTACTAGTTCAAACAAATACATTGTATGTTGATATAAGAAATTTCTTAAATCATGGTACTACCCCAAACCATCTATCAATTAAACAAAAAAAATATTTACGATTGAATGTCCTTAATATCAATTGACTGATGACATTATTTAAAAAAAATTATGATGATGTTTTAATAATATGCCTTGAGGAATATGATGCATAATAAGTGTTAGTAGAGGTACATGATGGATCTTATGGTGGAAATTTTGGAGGTGAAGCACCCGCACATAAAATCTTATGAGAAGGCTATTATTGGCCCACATGTTTCAAGGATTCCTTTTCATACGTGAGAGAACGTAAATAATGTCAGATAACAACAAGAAAAAAAAAAGACTAACTCTCCCTCTTCATCCAATTGAGGTTGAATAGTCGTTCGAACAATGGGGATTAGATATCATTGGTGAGATTAATCCAAACTCTTCAAAGTTACATAAATACATTCTTACAACTACTGATTATCTCACGAGATGGAAAGAAGCAATTCCTTTGAAAAAAGTCAGCGATGAACAAGTAATATCATTTATGGAAACCCATATTATCAAAATGTTTGGAGTTCCATTATCTTTTTTATTTAATAATGCTTCATATTTTTCTTCTCTTAGGATGATTGAATTTTTCCTAGACAAAGCTATTAAAATTAAATACTCTGCTAATTTTTACCCTCAAGGTAATGTACTAGAAGAATATACAATAAAATCCTGATTCAAATCCTTAAAAATAATGTTCAAAATCATCAAAATAATTGGAATAATTAGTTACGCAACACCCTCTGGGCAGATAGAGTCACTCCTAAAAAGGCATTAGGAAATTCTCCATATTTTCTAGTATATGGTAAAGAAGCCATTTTTCCACCAAATAACTGCTTAGCATCCATTCATTTAGCTCAATCTGTAAGGTAGAATTTAATCAAATATCTGGATGTCAGATTATATACATTATTTAAATTAGAAAAGGAATGAAAAAAAACAAAAGCTAAGTTTCAAGAGCATCAAAAAATTATTAAACGAGAGTTTGATAAACATTTAGCAATTGATAAGGAATTTGTTGTTGGTGGCCTAGTTATCAAATGTGATAAAATCCATGAAGAGAAAGGTAAGCATTCGAAGTTTCAAAATCTTTGGATTGGTCCTTTTCAAATATTTTCAAAGCTTAGTCCATGAAATTATATTCTTAAAACATTAGAAGGCCAGGTAGAAAATTTTCTAGTAAATGGGAGAATTTGAAAAAATATTTTTCATAAATCAAAATCTCCCACTTAAATATTACATTTTACCAAGGATGTTAGTATTCTTTAAAAATTGTTTTTATTATTTTTATTTTTATTTATTTTTTTCAAAATTTTATACATATTCTTTCTTTAAATTATTTCTTTAAGTTGTAGAATTACAACTATGATTACATACTTTGAGAAGCATATTTTTACTATATATTATCTTATGTTTTAAAAAATGCTAAAGTTGTTGGACAAAGTATTCTTAAAATATGGCAGATCTAGAAATACTTGATGTTATTTTATCTCTCGCTTAAACTTTCGATAGTATGAAAAATGATAAATTGTCTATTTTATGTTATGAGAGTTCCATCATCTTCAAATAATTTAAAGAAATAAACCCAATTATTTCAAAGAATATGAATAATATAATACAAAGTTTGAGTTTATTTTAATACATCAAAGTATTTGCTATGAAAAAAAATCTTTTGAAAAACCCCACTTCTGTCACTTGGATATATTTGATAAGTTTTAAAATCAATCATAAGTAAAAAAGTGGGAACATGAAGTTTTGCATTAAAATGAAAACAAACAAACCCATCAGAGCTATGAACGCTTGCTGGTAGCAGGTCGATGTTTGTAATCCAACTAAAGGGGATATTTGTATTCACCAAAAGTGAAGTAGTTTAAATTTTCAAAGAGAGATGATTATAACACAAAGAAAAAAAAACTTTGTTAAGTATTAAAAAACATAAAATTTGTGTTTAAAATGTTAGATGATGATTGAATTATAAGGTTCTAATAAATGCAAATAAATTCATTATTTGACTCTTATTGCATAAAATTTTCATTCTATTCTATAGTACTTCTAGTATGATTGATGATACCACTGACACTTAATCAAGTATATTGGTGATAGATCATAACTTAAAAGAAATTTCTAAAAACTTTGTTTTATTTTAAATTATAAATTTAAACTTAAAATAGATAACTGCTTCTTCGAGTGCATCTCCATTTGTTGTCAAGTTTACAACAAGCCTCTTTTGTTTTGTACATAGGAAAAATGAATAAAAATAAAAGACCCTAATTTTTTTTAGGCTTAAATCGGAGGTCAAACTCATAAAAGTTTTGTTAATAAAATTATAAACGGTTGGCTACCTGAAATTTGGACCATCTGACTAGCAGGACGAACCAACTACTAAAAGTTTTATAACCAATATTTATGACTGTCCCACCTCACGACTATCTGACTTCCAAACTATCTGACCTACATACGAGACCCGACTATGGTATAGTCGAGGTCGGGATTGAATAAATCAATCATAAAATGAAAAAATTCCCGACTTCCAAAACTCCTAACTGTATGATCATCCAAATAAAATATATTTTTTCTCGATTTATGTGCATTTCATTTTGTTTTATTATATATATTTTCAAAAAAAAATTGTTTCGCAATTCAATTGATTGTTTTTGAAATCAATAATAATTTCTTTAATACTTTCTCGATTCACGAAAAGAAAATAGTTGGCCTACTTACGAGAAATTAATGAACACGTTTAAACATGATTTTCTCATATTTCTAAACAAAGTTTCATGTTTTTACATTGTTCTGCTTGAATGTTTCTTTCTTAAGTCTAGTTCAAAGAGATATTGAATTAAGAGAGCACAGTAGAAGTTTCAAAAATTCTGTGTGAGCAAGATGTTCTTTTACAAATTCTTAAATTCAATTTCAAATTTTAAGTAAGGAAAAATTATATATGCTCTTTCATTTGTTAACATGTCAAAAAATGGGAAAATCTCCCGCAACAAAACAAAAAATGGAGCAAATTAGGAAAAATATTAAGGATATGGATGATCTGCTACCAGAGCAAGTGAACTCCAACGCATTCCTCATCTCATATTAAACTTACAAAACACAAAAATAAGGTACGATGAGTGAGAGGATATATTTAATTTCTTTTAGGAAGGAGAATGGTTAAAAAAAAAAAGAGATTCTAAGACAAAGAGAAATCGATTTGAAGCAATCAGAGCAACTAAGTTACATAAACTAGCAACTAGGGCCAACATTTTCCCCTACTATGACATAGTTTCATGGATATTCTCTCAAGATAATATTAAAACCCGAACAATATCAAACCATCAAAAAATTATCATAGCCTCACGAAAATATGAGGTCCTATCGGCCATATACAAGCTCAGTTGCCCAAAAATACATCTTAATGTCGACTTCCTTTATAAGTTTCAAAGTAATATCTTGAAGGTTTGTGGAGATAATTATGATATAGTAATTGAGGACTGGTTGAGGGAAGAAGAGCAAGGTTTCAAACTGAAATTTAAAAAGGAATATCCTATAGCTATTTTTAAGAAGCATGTTATATTTCTTATTAAAATGCTAACTAAATTATATGGGGAACAAGATCCTGAACATTGCAAAATTAAATTAATATAAATCATACATAACATTATAAATGAGGGAAAACATCTAAACTGGGTTGATATCTTGTCACATAATATCACGGATTCATTAAAACTATCATTATTATCTCCGCTAGGCTCAAAAATATTTTCTATACGTCTACCTGCTTGATAGATATTGTCTATTGCCTCAATTCCATTCCCACTCATGAAATGGAACTACTCGTTTAATCAACAACTACCCATTCAAAATTATTCTCCTACTCTATGGGAGTCTAATTTTAAATACCATTTTTATTATATTTTCCATTATGTTTTGATTTCTTTCCATGAAATCCTATTTGGAACAATTCCCCCCCCCCCAAAAAAAAAAAAAAAATTAGTCAAATTTGAAAGAAGTCCTAGAATCAATAGGTGTCTGGAAGTGAAGTTGGTCCCCACCTTCTACCCTGATATATCCCAGAAAGTTTTGCTCTTAGAGAAGTAGTTAATCAAGTTTTTTTATATGGCTAAGCCAAAAATCTGATTAAGCTAGAATTTTTTTTGCATATTTTTCCAATCAAATTTGGTGACATCAAAATCTGAGGCAGAGGGCATGGATTCAAAGAAATGGAAGAAATTTAGGAAGTTTTGTTATTTTATTTGCCTCATTATTACTATGTTCCCAGTCGAATAATTAACAGTCATTATATAACAGTTAGTTATATATAAAAAATATTTATAAGGAACACCCTTTTGATAATATTTTTATAAACATTAATGATTTTCAGCAGGCTTTTGAAAGAGGAAAAATATTAAATAGTGAAATAAGAGAAAAATTGCAAGAGTTTAGGGAAAATCTATTGGAAAATTTCCTTAAATAAAAGGGTCATCATCTCAACATTTCATTTGAACAGTTAAAGACTTCTGAATTTTTCCAGTTTAATTTCAACCAAATCACTTCAGATCACTTTTATTATTTCTCAAAAAGAACAGGAGGTTGAAATTGAAAATACATAAGATTTTTTTGTCACATGTACAAAAACTGAAGTTATAGCAATGAAAAATCTGAAAGAGAGGAAAAAACGACTAGGAAAAACCAAGACTCCATAAAAAGAAAAAATAACTGAACAACAGATTATTTTGGTTAATTCTCCTTAGGATACAAAGCAAAAGAAACCAGAAACTATAGGAGTCGAATAAATGGGGGTATAATAGGAGCAAGAAAAAAACTATCTAGTGAAACCACTACCAAGGAAAATGAGGAAAACATGGGATCACATCAAAAAATGGATATTATATCTACCACCTCTCCTCAAAAATAAATAACACCCATTTCTACTAAGATTTGTTGGGAAACATTTTTATTTAAGCCAAATTATGACTTAGAGGAAGTTCTAGATACAATCCCTTCTTTGAATGATTATTATTTTAATACTCAAACAAAATCAATTGTCACAAGAAAAAATAAAGGGAAACATGATACTCTAGATACTATTTCTAAATTCAGCTGGCATGCTCAGGGAGATGTTAAAGAAAAACCTCAAGAATCCTCTCAACCTTTAGGAGATTTTGTTAATTACAATCAATTACATTTGAATGAGCTTGCATCTGCATATGATAACAGTTTGCAAAAAATTAATGTTTTGGAATAAAAATTGAAGAAAAATGAATTTCTCAATGAAGAAAACCGACAAGGTATTCCACAACTTTAGTTCAAGGTTTCGTTGTATAAAGGGAAAATCTACAGAAGAATTTTAAGAAAGAATTAAAAGAAGAAAATGAAAAACATGAACAACAAATTTAGGAATGGAGAAAATTACATGAATATCAATCCTGCATCTAGAAGGAAGAAGAAGAAAACAATTCTGAGATCATGATCACAACATTGGAAAAGAAAATTGAATCTCATAAGAATCAAATCAATCAAAATCAAGAACAAACATGGAGTATTGAAGATTTTAAGGAGAAATATTTACAAATTTGTCTCATTTTAAGGAGGAATCAATCAAATTTCTATAAAAATATGGATAAATCTCAATATTTCATCAAGAAATTACAAATTTGAATGAAATGATTGATTGATTGGTAGAAGAGGGAAAATCGATTAAAAACATTTTTTTGTCTATTCTTGACTGGAAAAAACGAATTTCAAACTGTTGAAATTCCAAAATTCTCTAACAAAGATAAAAGATTGATTCTTGCATCCTTAAGTTGTAGGGAGAAAGAGGACAAATAAATCAGAGCATGGATACAGACAACATAAAGGAAATGTTTAACAATTTGGGAAAAGATAACAAATTTTATAGAATAATTTGACCTATCAGGTTCCAAGCCATTAAAAGAGGAAACTCTAGGAGAATTAAAACAATCTACAGAAGATCTTGTTTCCAAGGACCAAGCGGAAATCGAAAGGATTAAACTTTGGAAACAACAAACTTTCCAATTTTTTTTGCATATTCCTTTTGAGAAAATCGAAATTATTGCAAAATTTGAGGTCAAATATTAGAAGAAGAAGAAAAAGGTCTGATAATTGATTTCCAGTTGGCATAGTAACATTACTCAGTTTCCTTCCATTCATTTTTGTACAATTTATCAGGTATATTCATAATGGGAAACTCATATCGAAGTACATGCACTTCACCTAATTCTTAGCCTAAATTAAAAAGATTATGAAGATGAAGAAATGAGGCCTATTTCTCTTCCATATATCAATTAAACATGGATATAATTTTATTTTTAGAATTAAGCAGAAAATTTGTTGATTTTCTTGTTTAGAGAATTATATTATTATTTTTAGTATTTATAGACCTGTATGCATTGGTGCAAAGGGTAGAGAATGAGTGAAGTCTACAAATTTGTTTTTTTAATTCAATTTTGAGGTACCCGTTTTTTTTGGAATATTTTTAGCGTTAATGTGTGATGAGATATGAAACCATTTTAATTGCTTAACGCATGCCTTTGGTATTAATCTATGACTTATGCTATTTGATTATGAATGAATATTTTATCATTCTGTTTAACAATTCTTATGAAAATGTTGTAGTCTACATCCTCTTATCACCAGGGATTAAAAATTGTTAATTTATTCATTACTAGTTGATTGCCAACTCTTATATTCAAAGATAGACATATTTTATCTCTTTTCTTGTTTTTTATTTCCTTTAGATTATGAATCCATACATATTTTAGAAAATACCAAAAAAATAAATTTGAATAGGATGAAAACATGAAAATATTTAAGAAGTTTTTAAGTAAAGCTTCAACCCACACTTATCTATTCGGTTCTATGGATTCAAATTTCAGTTATGATTTTAAATTACATGATATTTCACGTGTTATTATGCTCATTTAAATCATTTTAATTGCTGCTATTTAAATTAGTTAAATCATACTAGCAGAATGTGTTCATACTTTGTAAATTATTAGAATATATTTCATATTTTTCCTTAAAATAATTATAGTTTTTATTTTAATTTTAGTTTTAGAGAGGAAACCAAACCTTTTTTTTTCTGGATAATATACGGTCACACCAAACTAAAAAGAGTCTAATTGGGACTTCAATCGGGAAAATACTCACTTGTTTCACGAAGAATTTTTTCTCCTGTCAACAAACTGATATCATATTTTGATATCATATTTTCTGAATTCAAGCTTCTCTAAACCAGGTATAGTAAAATGAATGCAACATGCAAGTGAAATACTCTAAGGAATTATGAATTTTTATTAGAAACCCAAAAATGGCATGAATTAATTTTTTCAATAATTTCCCATAAAGTAATCTAAGTGTATTTTTTGTCAATCGAGATAGGATGAGAATTTTATTATTATTATAAGAAAAAATCAACTAAGCATAAAACACTAGAATTTTAAATCTATTCATTTCAGAAATGAAATGCACACAAATCGAGAAAAAATAATATTTTATTAGAGGAATATATAGTCGAGGGTCAGATGGTTGTGAGTTTTTTCATTTATTGAAGTTTATTTCTTCCCAAACCCGACTACAAAACAGTCATGTTTTAGTGAGAAGTCAGGTAGTCGGTAGGTCGGGAGGTCGGGCAAGAATTTTCAAAATGATCATGAATTGGCCCTACTTGCTGTTTGGAATGTTGGGAGGTCGAGAGGTTGGAATGTTGGAAGGTGAGATGTTTTTTCATTTAAAAATATTTTATTGGTTCTGAACTTTGACTTTTAAAACCATTTATTGATATTTTTCTTGAGTTTTTAAAAGTTTATTTCTGTTTTTTTTATGAAAAACATTAAAAAATTTTGTTTAGGGATTTTTGTTTTTTTTTTAATGTACAAAAAAAAGAGGGTTGTTTTAATCCAAACAAAAAATGGAGACACACTAGAATAATATTTCAAAGTAAAATAAATTTTTCAATTTATGATTTATTACTGAAAAACTTGATAAAATAACAATATGAAACCAACGATCAAAATAGCAGTGAAAGAAATGAACATTTTATGAAATAAGAGTCAAATAGTGAATTTATTTATATCTTTAGATCCTTATAATTTAATAATCATTTTAATTTTTTAACACTAAGTTCATGATTTTATTACCATCAAAGTTTTTTTTTTTTTTTTTTTTTTTTTCTGCTCTGCGTTATAATCATATCTCTTTGAAACTTTGTTTTCTCACTTTTGTGAGTGAAAATATCCCCTATAACTGAATTACAAACATCAAACCACCGCTAAAAATCGTTCATAGCCTCGATGGGTTTGTTTGTTATCCTTTTATTGCTAAAATTCTTGTTTTCATTTTTTAGCTTATGATTGATTTTGAAATTTATCATATATAGCCAAGTAGCAAAAGAAAGGTTTTTAGAGAGTTGTTTTGATAGAAAATACTTTGATGTATTCAAAGAAGCTCAAACTATGTATTGTATAATATTCATTTTCTTTGAAAGAATTTGGTTTATTTCTTTCAAATATTTGAATATGATGGAACTCTTATAACATAAAATAATCAACCAACCATTTTCCAAAATATTGAATGTTTAAACAAAAACTAAGTGATATCAAGTATTTCTAGATTCTTCATATATTGAGAATACTTTATCCTTCAAATTTATTTATTTTTGAAATAAAATATACTGTATTGATGAAAACATGCTTCTTCAAATATGTAATCATATTTGTAATTCTACAATGTGAAAACCAAAATAAAAATAAATAATAAAAAAATGCATGTATAGAAAATCTAAAAATGATAAAATAATTTCTAGGATACCAACATCATATAGTAAAATGGAATATTTACATATGTTATTTAAATATTTTCATTTAGGAAAAATATATTTTCAAAATTATCCCACTTACTAGCAAATTTTATACCTGACCTTGTAATGTTTTTAAAATATAGGTTCAAGGATCAATTTTTTAAAATATTTGAAAATTACCAATCCAAAGATGTTGAAATTTAGAATGCTTTCCTATCTCTTCATGGCTTTTATCCCATTTGAGAGCTAGGTCAACAACAATGAAGTCTCTAACGAATGCTAAATGTTTATCAAACTATCTTTTAATAATCTGTTAATGTTCATGAAACTTAGTTTTTCATTTTTTTAGTTTTGCTTCCAATTTTAACAATGTGTATAATATGAAATCCATATCTTTGATTGAACTATGGCTCATAGATTGAGCTAACTAAATAGATGGAAATAAAATATTTGGTATAAAAGTAACTTTCTTACCATGTACCATGAAATATGGGGAATTCCGTAATGCTCTTTTGGTGGTGACTCTTCCAACCCTAAGGGCCATGAAATATGGGGAATTCCGTAATGCTCTTTTGGTGGTGACTCTTCCAACCCTAAGGGCATTTGATAAATGATCATTCCAATTCCTTTGGTGATTTCGAACATTTTTCATTTATTTATTTATCTATTTTTGAATCAAGTTTTCATTTGTAGATTTCACTAAACCACTACTTTGAGGGTAATAATTAGAAATGAATTTAATCTTGATACCTTTTTATAAGAAAATTTCAGTCATTTTAAGAGAATAAAAATGTGAAGTATTATCAATTACAAAAGATATTGGAACTCTAAACCTTGTGATTATGTGGGTTTCTAGAAAATATCGTACATGTTCATTGTTAAATATCTTTAAATGGATTTCTTCAGTCCATCTTTTGAAATGATTAATAGTTGTTATAATGTATTTATCTAATTTTGAGGAGTTTCAATTAATATCACCAATATTATCTAATCCCCATTGCTTATATGTTCCTTTAACTTCAATTGGTTGAAGAGGAAGAGGTGGTATTTTTTATTTTCCTCATGTTGTTTGAAATTCCTTAAATTTTCTCATGTATGAATAGGGATCCTTGAATAGAGTGTGCCAACAATAAACCGCTCGCAAGACTTTGTGTCGTGGTTTCTCCTCTAAAATGTCCACCAGAAAGTCCATCATGTAGCTCTACTAAGACATTTTCTACATTAGATTTCTCAACGCATCTTAGTAAAACATCATCATAATTTTTTCTAAAAAGAATTCCACCAATTAATTGATATTTAGAACATTTAATACACACACACACACACACACACACACACACACACACACACACACACACACACACAGAGAGATATATATATATTTTTTAATTGATAAATGTTCAAGAGAAGTGCCACGAATTAAGAAATGTTTTATATCTATATACTATGTATTTTTAGGTACAAGAATGTACATGATATGTTCTTGGTTAATTTCAAATTCATTGTACCATCTAATTTTGGAATTGGAACTTTGATCTTCCTCGGGGTGATATCGTTCTACTTCAGCTGATAATTTACACATACCCTATCCTATGAGGTGTTTTGATGGTTTAATTTCTAAATCATATTGATGCAATGTAGTAATCCAATTTTCTCTCTTCTCCCCTAAATATTTTTGTACTAATAAATTTCTAACCGCTGAGTCAAGAACAATCAATTTAGTATGATATTTCAATAATAAATGTCTAAAGTTTTTGAATAACTTATAGACATCATGAGCTTGCTTGTATATCTCTGGATAGTTTAGTTCAACACCTTGAAAGCTATAACTCATCAAAGAAATAGTAATTTATGTATCTTTAGAATTTTTCTGAGTGAGAACTGTTACATAAGAGATATTAGATCCAAATGCATATAGCACAAATTCTTTATCAAAATTTAGATTGATTAATGTTGTAGCAGTAGGAATGAGTTCTTTAATCTTTTTAAAAGAAATTTTTTTATGGAGGTCCTCATTTAAAAACATGATCCTTCTTTATCATATCTTGCATTGGTCTAACTATTTCGGTGAAACTTGGAATAAATATTCAAACAAAATTAATCTTTTCTATAAAATATTGCATATATTTTTTGTTATGAGGAAGAACAATTTGTAAGATTGATTTGATTATATTTGGATCAATGACGATACCTTATTTGGAAACTATAAATCGAAATAATTTACCTTGTGTGACAACAAATATAATCTTTTTTGGATTTAATGAGATTCCATATTTTCAAAATCTTTCAATTTCTTTTTCTCAAATGATCAACATGTTGAATTCTTTTATTTGAATAAACTGTAATATCATCGAGATATACTACCATGAATTTATTAATAAGTCCATTAAAAGAAATATGTATGGCTTGTTGAAAATTAGCTGTAACATTATTTATTCCAAATGACATCTTTTTATATGCATATGTGCTCCATTTGGTTCAAAAAGTAGTTTTAATTTGATCATTTGGTGCAATCAAAATCTGGTTATAACAAAAGAATCCATCAAGAAGAGAGAACATTTCAAATCATGCAATTGATTGAAGAATCTACTCCAATGGAGGAACATGATAATTATATTTTTCATATGATTTATTCAGATTTAAAAAATCAATGCATATTATAATATATCCATTTTCTTTTGAACTGGAACTAAATTTGATACCCATTGTGAATGCCTAACTGGAAAAATAATTTGAGCTTCTAAAATTTTATTAAGTTCTTCTTTAATTTGACTTTCAAGTATATAATGCATGTTTCTCAACTTTTGCGGAAAAGGTTCAGTATCCGATTTGATTGGAATTACATGTTGTATGATTTAATAATCATAAACCTTCAAATAATCATAATTCCATGCAAAAATATCCTTCTATTGTTTGAAAAATTTAATAAATATCGATATTTTAGTAGATGTACAATTTCTTCCCAAATTAATATTTTGAGGTTGATTTTCCATCCGAAGATTAACAACTTCAAATTTCATTAAAAAACTATTGGTTTTGCAATTTGTACTACCTTTGAATTTATTTTTAAAATCATATAAATTTTCCAATTGGACTACAAATTTTGGAATAAAATTTTGACCTTAGGTCATCTGAAACATATGATTTCAATTTTGAAGCATGTTTATCTTTATCAATAATGTATCCTTTGAAATTATCTTATAAATTCAAGAAATCTTTTATTTTATCATCAACATAAAATACTCTCCAATTTTGAATATTGTCGGGAATTGAAGGTCTGAAAAGAATTTCAACTGAAAAAATTTATGGAGAGAAATTTTCAATTGGAAGAAGATTTGATCATACATTAGCGAGTAGATCAACATCAAAATTTTGAGAATGAGGTATGGAATCTAATTCAAAGTTATCAAAGTTTTAAACTAAGTCCTATATTATTATCCATAATTTTTCAAAATATTTGATACACAATGAATGGTTTTATTGCATTGTTTTACAATAATATCTGAATCACATAAAAATTTGATATTTTTGATATCCATTTCAATATATTTGCAAAGAACTTGTAATAAAGCCTCGTATTTAGCTACATTATTTGTACAAGGGAAACTTAATCTGCAAGAAAGAAGAAAGTTATTCCCTTGAGGATCAACTAATACACATCCAATACTAGCTCTTTTAGTTTATTTGAATCCATCAAAATATAATTTCCAACTCTCAATATGATCAGTTGCAAAGATGGACAGAGCCTCTGTATAAGAAAATTTCCTTGAATTTAAGGATAGGACTTGGAGAAAGTTTAGGCATTTGATTTAGTTTCTAATACAGAGGATTCTTCAAATGAGAAATTACCGAGATAGGTATCCAATGTATAAGTACCTAATGAGTATTTGGGAGAATTGATTGGCTCATTAGAATTTTCAAGGTCGGTAACTGTATGTTTCATGTGATTTTCACGATCAACCTTGAATTTATTTGGTTTATCGGTTAAGGGTAACCATAAATTAGACCAATCCGTTGAGAAATAGCCATTCAGTTTTTCTAACCAATCTCGAATGAGAATTAAACCATAAGATTATGGGATATATGTGACAATAATGTCAATGATCTGAAATTTTTTGGGAGTTGAGGCATGTTTGATTAAACATTTTTGTTTTTTCATAAAACCTATACACTTGATCTATCCATTTGAATAATTTTAGTAGATGAGTTTGTAGGTGACATTTAATGTCTGAACAAGAAATAAGGGCATTACATTCGATTAAGCCCTTGAATCGACTAGGAAATTATGTACATTTTTGTTGCATATTTCAAAAGTTAAAAGGAAAAGAGGAGCTTGGTAGGATTATATATATCTAATTAAATCTGCATTACTATTTGAAATCTTTTTAGATGGATCTTTATTGGAATTTTTAGATGAATCATTTGCGAGAGCTTTGACCAATTTGTCCTTTTGATGAGTATGCTTTGGTAATTCAAATAACGAAATATGAATTCAACAATCAAAATATAAGCACTAGTGAAAGAAATGAACATTTCATGCAATAAGAGTCAAATAGTGAATTTATTTATATCTTTAGAACCTTCTAATTCAATCATCATCTGAAAATTTTAACACTAATTTTAGGATTTTATTACTATCAAAGTTTTTCCTACTTTGTGTTATAATCATATCTCTTTGAAACTTTGTTTGCTTCACTTTTGTGAGTGAAAATATCCCTTCTAAATGAATTACAAGCATCGACCCACTGCCAACAAGTGTTCATAGCCCAGACGGGTTTGTTTATTCTCATTTTATTGCTAAATTTTTTGTTTTCACTTTTTAGCTTATGATTGATTTTGAAATTTATCATATTTAGCAAAGCAACAGAAGCATGGTTTTTAGAGAGTTGTTTTGATAGAAAATACTTTGATGTATTTAAAGAAGCTCAAACTCTCTATTGTATTATTCATTTATTTTGAAAGAATTTGGTTTATTTCTTTAAAATATTTGAATATGATGGAAATATTATAACATAAACTAATCAATCAACCATTTTCAAAAATATTGAATGTTTAAACAATAACTAAGTGATATCAAGTATTTCTAGATTCTTCATAGTTTGAGAATACTTTGTCCTTCCAATTTGTCTTATTTTTGAAATACAAGATACTGTATTGGTAAAAAAATGATTATTGAAATATGTAATCATAGTTGTAATTATACAACTTAAAAATTAAAATTATAATTGATAATAAAATAATGTATGTATATAAAATCTGAAAATGATAAAATAATTTCTGGGATACCAACATCCTATAATAAAATAGAATATTTACATATTTTCATTTAGGAAAAATATATTTTCAAACTTTTCCGTTTTATTGGAATTTTTTCTACTTGGCATTGTAATGTTTGTAAAATATAGGTTGAAGGACCAAGTTTTGAAAATATTTGAAAAGGACCAATCCAAAGATGTTGAAATTTAGAATGATTTCCTATATCTTCATGGATTTTATCCCATTTGAGAGCTAGGTCACCAACAACAAAGTCTCTATCGGATGCTAAATGTTTGTAAAACCATCTTTTAATAATTTGTTGATGTTTATGAAACTTAGCTTTTCCTTTTTCTCATTTCACTTCCAATTTTAACAATGTGTATAATTTGATATCCATATCTTTGATTGAATTATGCCTCACAAATTGTGCTAACTGAATAGATGGAAATAAAATATTTGGTGGCAAAACAACTTCCTTACCATATACCAGGAAATATGGGGAATTCCCTAATTCTCTTTTGGGGGTGACTCTTCCAAAACAAAGGGCATTAGATAACTGATTATTCCAACTCATCTGTGATTTTGAGCAATTTTTATTTATTTATTTATTTTTTCAGAATTTGGATCAAGTTTTTATTTGTAGATTTTTCTAAACCATTACCTTAAGGGTAATAATTAGAAAATAATTTAATATTTATACCTTTTTCTAAGCATAATTTAGTCATTTTAATAGAATAAAAATGTGAATCAGTATCAAATACAAAATATAATGGAGCTCCAAAACTTGTGATTATATGGGTTTCTACGAAATATCGTACAAGTTCATCGTTAACTCTTTTTAAATAGATTTCTTCAGTCCATATTGTGAAATAATCAGTAGCTGCGAGAATGTATCAATGTAATTTTGAGGAGTTTGGATTAATGTCACCAATATTATCTAATCCCCATTTCTCGAATGGTCCTTCAACTTCAAGTAACCGAAGAGGAAGCGCTGGTCTTTTTTCTTTCCTTGATGTTGTTTGACATTCCTTATATTTTCTCATGTATGAGTAGGCATCCTTGAATAGAGTGTGCCAATGATAACCATCTCGCAAAACTATGTCTTGTGGTTTATCCTCCAAAATTTCCACGAGAAGGTCCATCATGTAGCTCTACTAAGACTTTTTTTGCATCATATTTCTCAAGGCATCTTAGTAAAACATAATCTTATTTTTTTCTAAAAGAATGGCATAAATTAATTCATATTTGGAACATTTAAGACATAAATATCATTTTTTTTTAATTGATAAATGTTCAGGAGCAGTACCACGAATTAAGAAATGTTTTATATATGAATACCATGTATTTGTAGGTACAGGAATGTACATGATCTCTCCTTGGTTCACTTCAAATTCGTTGTACCATAAAATTTTGGAATTGGAATTTTGATCTTCGTCTGGGTGATATCCTTTAGCTTCAGCTCATAATTTACACTTACCCTATCCTTTGATGACTTTATATGGTTTAATTTCTAAATCATATTCGTACAATGTAGTAATCCAATATTCTCTCTTCTCCCCTAAAACTTTTTGTACTAATAAATTTATAACCGTAGGGTGAGGAACATTCACTTTAGTATGAGATCTCAATAAGAAAAGTCTAAAGTGTTTGAATAATTTATAGACAACATGAGCTTTCTTGTCTATTTTTGGATAGTTTAGTTCAACACCTTGAAAGCTAGGACTCATGAAAGAAATAGTAATTTATGTTTCTTCAGAATTTTTCTGGGTGAGAGCTGTTGCATAAGAGATCAGATGCAAATGCATATAGAAAAAAATCTTTATCAAAATTTGGACTAATTAATGCTTGAGCAGTAGAAATGGCTTCTTTAATATTTTCAAAAGAAATTTTTTCTATAGGTCTCCACTTAATGAGATTCCATATTTTCAACATATTTCAGTTTTTTTTCTCAAATGATCAACATGTTTAATTCTTCTCCTTGAATAAACTGTAATATCATAGAGATATACTGCAATGAATTTATTAATAAGTCCATTAAAAACAATATCCATGGCTCATTGGAAATTAGCCCCAACATTTATTAATCCAAATGGAATATTTTATATGCATATGTGCCCCATTTGGTTCGAAAAGTAGTATTAATTTGATCGTTTGGTGCAATAAAAATCTGGTTACAACCAATGAACCCATTAAGAAGAGAGAACATTTCATATCCTGCAACTGATTGAAGAATCTTCTCCATCGGAGGAACATGATAATTATATTTTTCAGATGATTTATTCAGATTTCGAAAATCAATGAATATTCTAATATCTTTGTTTTTCTTTTTAACTAGAACTTAATTTGATATTGATTGTGAATGCCCGACTTGAAAAATAATTTGAGCTTCTAAAATAAGTTCTTTAATTTGAATTTCAAGTCTAGGATGCATTTTTATGAACTTTTGCTGAAAAGGTTTAGTATCTAATTTGATTGGAATTATATGTTGTATGATTTTATAATCATAAACCTTCAAATTATCAAAATTCCAAGAAAAAAAATCCTTATACTATTTGAAAAACTTGATAAATATCGATCTTTTAGTAGATGTACAATTGCTTCCCAAATTAATATTTTGAGGTTGATTTTTTATCCAAAGAATAACAACTTCAAATTGCATTTAAGAAATATTGGGTTTTCAATTTCTACTACCTTAGATTTTTTTTTTTTTAAATCATGTAAATTTTCCTTGGAATAATTTTTTTTACCTTTTAGGTCATTTGAAACATATGATTGAAATTGAGCAGTACGTGGATCTTGATAAATTATGGATCCTTTGAAAGTATCTTATAAAGTCAAGAAATATTTGATTTTATCATCATGTTCAAATACTCTCTAATTTTGAATATTGTCATGAATTGAAGGTCTGCAAAGAATTTCAACTGAAAAACATTCTGGAGAGAAATATTCAATTGGCAGAAGCTTTGTTGCTACTATAGTGAGTAGATCAACATCAAAATTTTGAGAATCGGGTACGGAATCTAATTCAAAGTTATCAAAATTTTAAACTAAGTCCCATAATTCTTGTCTGTAAATTTTCAGAAGATTTGATACACAATGAATGGTTTTATTACATTGTTTTACAATAGTTTCCGAATGACCTAAAAATTTGATATTTTTGATATCCATTTCAATAGCTTTGCGAAGACGTTGTAATAAAGCCTCATATTTAGCTACATTATTTGTACAAGGGAAACTTAATATGCAAGAGAGAAGAAATTTATTCCCTTGGGGATCAACTAAGACACATCTGATACTATCTTCTTCATTTGATTTGGATCCATCAAAATATAATGTCCAACTCTCAATATGATCACTTGTAAAGATTGATGAAGCCTTCGTATAAGAAATTTTCCTTGAATTTAAGGCTGGTACTTAGAGAAAGTTCAAGCATTTGATTTGAGTTTTTTATATAGAGGATTCTTTAAATGTGAAATTATTGAGATAGGTATCAAATGTATAATTACCTAATGAATATTTGGGATAAATGATTGGCTCATTATTATTTTCAAGGTCGGTAACTGCATGTTTCATGTGTTTTTCATGATCAACCTTGAATTTATTTGGTTTATCATTTAAGGGTAACCATAAATTAGACCAATCCATTGAAAAAAAACCATTAAGTTTTTCTGACCAATATTAGCTAAGAATTAAACCATAATATTATGGAATATCTATGACAATAATGTCAATGATCTAAAATTTTTTGGGATTTGAGGCAAGTATGGTTAAAACATTTTAAAATATTTATGGTTAAAATAGATAAGGGAATTACATTGGATGAAGCCCCTGAATCGAAATTAGTACACTTTTTTTTAATATTTCAAAAGTTAAAAGGAGAGGGGTTTGAGAGGATGATATATCTCCATTAACGCTGAATTAATATTTGAAATATTTTTATATGGAGCTTTATTAGGATTTTTAAATGAATCATTTGTTAGATATTTGACCAATTTATCCTTTTTATATGTAAGCTTTGATAATTCAAATAATGAAATATTAGCCCTAGTTTTATTCATGTCTTCAACTAAATTGTGATCCAAATTTTATGCGATAGGTAGAGCACTAGATGTAGAAGTAGCTTTATCCATAGTTTGATTTATTTTTGTTTGAGAAGGAGGATTGGGATTTGATGAATACGGTTGATTCAAAGAATTATTTTGACTCTTAGATATGGTTTGTACAATGTGCATTTCTTATTCATATTCAACAAAATCATTATCGATTAATCCTCCTTGAGACACATCCCATAAGACATTAATTTTATTATATTACTCTTCTTTCCTTCTTTCATTCTTTGGTTCAATCTCATTATCTATCTCTACAAAGAATTTAAACATGTCTATACAAGATTTTTTTTTTTCCTAGAATGTTTATCATTATGAGCTTAACAATAATCATCATGAACATAATCATCAAAATTGAATTCTTCAAGAGTGGTTCGATTATGATTGGGGGGTGGATTCCTTCTAAAAGGTCTCCATAGTTTTTTTATTACCAGAGTTTCATAAAGGAAAATTTTCACATCAGTTAGTTCATTAGACATATTTTTAATTACCTTTTGGATTTATTCTAAATCAATATTATATTTTTCCTTTTTGCCATCAACTGTTTTACTAGTTGAAGGATTTTTAGAAGAAGACACTATTTGATTTTTTTTATTGTCCTAATGCATGTTTCACAACAATATTAAATATTTTTTTTTTCAATTATTAAGGCCTCTTCCATGTTTATAGCTAATGTATATTTTTCTTCTCTAACAACAAATACAATATCAGAGGGAAGAGAAGTAGTATATACTTCATTTAAAACATAATCATCTGGTCTAGAAGCTATAGGGATTTTGTTAAGGATAAAAGGCGGCCTTTGATTAGAATTTTTTATTGATTCTCCCAAATTCATCCTAATATTTGATATTTCCACAATTAAATGTTCTTTCGTTTGATCTTATCCATACTTTTTAATGAATATTTTTTCAAAATATTCCCAAGTTGTAATAGTAACATCAACTATGGTGAAATACCAAGCAATTTCTTTTCCTTCTAAAGTGAAAGGAAATACTTTACAAATTTGGTCTTCATGTTAAATTTCACCTAACTTATTAGATAGCATGAATTTTTTAACATATTCTTTAGCAGTAATGGGACCATTTGGATCAAACTTGGGAAACCATCTTTCAAATTTTTTTGGTAAATCTTGTTGATCTCCTGCAATAGGTCGAAAAAATAACTAAGGTTGACCTGACATAGGTGACTTTGGGGAGGATTAACTTGAAAATGATGATTGAGGTGATGGAAGACCTTGAAGAGGAGGTCTTGAAGGAGGGATAATCAGAGGTGGAGGGGCTAATATTTGAAGAACTAGTGAAGTGGATGGAATGAGAGCTTGGACCAAAGTAGTTGAGGGAGTTACTATTTGATATGAAATAGGATTGATTTACCATTCAAATTATTCCAAAGGGAACAAGGCCTTTTGTAAAAGTTTTAAGCTCAGATAAAGCTCTAGGGATGGTTTTTGTTGATGATTGAGGACTAGCTTCATAAGAGGATGAAATTATAGCTTCGACCTCATGCTTGGGTCTTATCTATTTAGATATATCAAATAAAATAGGGGATAAAGCTGGGAATTTTCTTTGAGATTGAGTATATACTCTTGAAAATTTAATTTGAGGGTTCACAGGAACAAATGAAAGCTCAACTAATTCTTATGGGGAGAATGTAGCTGTTGATGAAACATGTAAGGGTTTAGTTGGATGAAAAAAATTAGATGAGGTGTTGATATAAAATTATGGTATAGGATGCGTGGACTCAATAGGTTTATCAACCATACAAAATATTTGGCACTCCTTCTAACACCAAATTGTTGGCAGGTAGAAAAATTCCTCCTGCAACGAGTGAGCATTGGCCCGATGAGGGTACCAATTAGACCCTTTTTTACTTGGTATGGATTTATACTCTCCAAAAAAAATTCTCGGTTTCCTTTGTTAACTTAAACTACTTTATAATAAAAACTAATGAATAATCTAGGGAAAATATATGACATATTTTAGTAATTACAATTATCTACAAAATATAAACAAACTACTCGAAATATATGATCAGTTTAAATAATAGTGAGTTAAAGGATTAAAATGAACATAATACCACATCAAATATCATGTAATTTTAAATATTGGCTGGATTTTGGGTCCAGAAAACCACACATATAAGTTTTGAATAGTTTTTTTATACAAAAAACTCCAAAATACATTTTTTAGGTTTTCATCCTATTCAAGAATTTTTTTTTGGTTATTTTCCTGGAATATATATGCATACATTGACTAAAATAAATAAGAGAATATTTATCTCGAAAACGAAAGCAATAGAAACCTATATTCTAAATATAAGATTCCAATGATCAAACAATAACGAACAATTAATGATTTATAAACTTATGATGATAAAAGGATGTAGATTGTAACACATCATAAGAAGTTTTTTTTTTTTTTTTTTTTTTTCTGAATAAGTCTACTTCTATATTGATACAAAAAGATTACAACGAGGCAAAGGCCTCCGAGTGGCTAGCCCAATGATGTGGCATTCTAGCATTGCACTGCTGCACATTGACACTTAAAACCAACGACTGATTACAGACTATGAAAAACACTGAAGACCAGGACCTTGTCCGACTGTTATACCAATGATTCTTGTGTCTGTTGTGTCTGCTGAAATGGAGGACAATTTTCGACTTATAAGACCACAACAGACAAAACCAGAAACAAAAATTACAAGTAATTTTAGTATGGCCATGAAACGCTGTCCTGAGGACAGTTACATATATAATCCTAGTAAGAAACCTGTATCTGGGAGGCCAGTGATAAGTCGATGGAGAATGACAGTCAACAACCTGTAAAAAACTGAGAGGACGAAGGAGGTTTAACCCCTTCTTGATACCTGTAGACCAAAACTTTCGAGCAGAATCCATTAAGCTTCGTTAGGCGAGGGCGCTTCTTCCACCACAGGGCAAGCGTACGGGTTGAAGTCCTCGTCATCAGGAGGAAGAGGAACTTTGTCAGTGAAACCGCTGCCTGAAGGAACGCTGGGCTCTGCCTTCTGAGACGCGAACTGAGAGGTTAAAGCTTCCGGAGCGCTTGGCATACTGACGTCGGGAGGACAAAACAGAACCTCATCCTCAGGAGCAGGGACAATTCCAGAGGGCAGAGCTTGAGCATTCGAATTAGGGTCAGAGAGCAAAGACTGAGCGACGGGATTAGGCCTCAGAGTGATGGAAACCGCAGCAATAAACTCATGATGATTGAGGGAGCAGGGGTAGATGAAACGGGCGGAGTGAGAGTGAACATTGGAGGAGAGGCGTATTTGCGCCCCACGTCCACGACCATGTCCACGTCTGTAAACAACATTGCGCCCATCTCCAGGATCAGAAAAGTCCGACGAGGAGGCTGAGGAAGGAGACACTGGTGGTCTAATGACATGCCCTCGAGAGGAGCCGCGCCTGCTGATCATCCTAGGTCTCAGGCGAGGCATAGTGAACCTGGCAGGGCGGAGAAACACTGGAGGGATAGTGAACGGGTTCTGAGGGCGACTACAGGCAAAGGAGAAGCCACTGTAATAGCAAAACGGTCCAGAGGAGACGTGAAAACCCGGAGAAAGCTGTTGACAGCAATGCAAACAACACCGTTTCCCTGTGCTGGTGCGCAGGCAGGGCTCTGAAATGACCTGCGAACAACAAGAGCTCTGAGGTAAAACGATGTGGATCAATGGAATGGGTTCCATAGCGCCGAGGAGGGCAAGAAAACGAGGCGAAATGAATTGCATTGAAACCTCATTAACTGTTGAAGCCTGCGTGATGAGCTTTCGCTTTGAATGCAGAGGACTGGCGGTGGTGGTGAACCACGTGCCCGGCCACCTCCCCATCTGCGAATTACACCTGATTACGTACACCCACATCCGGGGACGAGAGATCTTGTTGCACCAGAAGTGTGCAGTCTTTTTGTAGTTGAGGGTCATTGGATCTGTTTAAGGGTCCAGAGTAGAAAGGGAACTGCTGATTAGCCCCTTGATTAGCCAATCTGTCTGCAACCTTATTTGCAGTGCGTCTAACATGCTTGAAATTGACACTTCTGGGAGTCCTGAGCCAGCCTTCGATTTGTTCTAGTCTGCCCAATAACCTCCAACTTGTTGCAATCTTGACAGCTGTGGTTCCAGATTGGATTCGAATGGCTGCATCAATTAAAATTTGAGAATCCCCTTCTATGTCTAGAGGGAAGAAATTCTCATCTTCAGCAATACATAAACCTGTCCATAGGCCTTCCAATTCTGCGGCGTTGTTGGTGTCCCTGCCTATTGCTCCATGGTAGATATGCAAGGGAGACCCCTCCGAAGTTCTGATAATTCCCCCAAATCCAGCCGGCCCCGGATTACCCTTGGCCGCTCCATCGAAATTCAATTTGAAAGAGGGAGGGTGAGGAGGCGACCAGCACAGAGGGGAGTCCTTGTGAGTGGAGAGATTATGACTTTCCTGAGCCGAGGAGGCAATGTTCAGGTTCCAATTTTGCATTATGAGATGCTCTTGGGGGGTCTTAGGCATTTCCGATTCCTGCCATTGCCTTAATGCTAGAGTTTCCTGTAGGTACTGTTTGAGTTGAAACCATAGGGCGTCTATCTTGGAGCTATGGTTCTTGAAGATTCTACTGTTGCGATCTTTCCATATTATCCAATAGATGAACCCTGGTAGGAGTTTCCATAGTGTGTTGAGATATAAGCATTGGAATGGATTCCTCGGCCAGTTCCTAATGGTGTTGACTATATCTCCAAGTCTACGACCCGTTCTTCTATTGCATTGCTCCACTCTTTCCCAAAGATTGTTCGCAAGGGAACAAGTGTCCAAGAGATGTGAAATAGTTTCTGCCTGAAGATTGCAATTCAGACACCTTGAGGGGCCTATGAATCCTCTCTTTTGTAAATTGTCCCAAGTGAGGATTCGCTTCTTACTTAACATCCAGAGAAATGTAGAGACCTTTGGCCATAAGCCTGGTTGCCAAATTTGGTCCCATATCAGATCTTTTATCGGCTGCTCAGGAAGAAAGAGAAGACAATAAGCTTCCTTTGTAGTAAACGTACCTTTAGTGGTATATCCCCATCTGACTTTGTCCTGTTGATCGGAGAGTTTAATTTTTCTAAGATTGAGTTCTTGATCCAGATCGTTGTATGTTTCCTCCTGCCAATTGTCTTGCCATGTGCCAGCAGGACGCCATTGTTGAAAACCTTGAGAGGGCTGCTGCTGCCAGAAATGTTGAACTAGGATTTGCCCAGTATCTTGCATGTTAGCCTGCCATTTGGGTTTATGAAATAATGTGGCAAGCTTGGGAGAATGTTGCCACGAGTCCTCCCAAAATCTTGCCAACGAACCTTTGTGTATTTCCCAAAAACTATGTGCTTGTATAAAAGAGCTGTGCTGCTTGGCCGCATTCCAGATTAGAGAGCCTGGGGTATTTGAGCTGAATCGAATGAGAGCATCCTTCGGACATCCAGCAGCATATTTCGCATGCCAGAGGCATGCCCAAGGAGAGTGGGATCTGGAGATCCAATTCCACCAGATACGGGCTCCCATGGTAGTATTACTATGAAGGGGGTCCCGAAGTCCCAGCCCTCCTGCAGACTTAGGAAGACAGACTTCGTTCCATTTTACAAGTGCCCATTTCCTATTGAGACCTGTGGAGCCCCAGAGAAAGCCTCTTTGAAGATTGCGAATTTTTTTAAGCACCCATTTTGGTGCAGCCAAAATGGAGAATAAGTATAAGGGCATTGCTTGAAGCACTGATTTTATGAGAATAACTTTGCTGGCAATATTAAGAGAGCGATAGGTCCAAGATGAGAGCCTGTGCTCTAGTTTGTCAAGGAGAGTGCACCAGGAAGCCTGTTTAACAGCAGAAATAAGGAGAGGAGCTCCGAGATATTTCGAAGGGAGCACTGAGATAGGATAACCAAGAAGTCTGGAAATGTTCCTCTGCGTTGTAATGGGAGTGTTGAAGAAGAAAAGCTGGGATTTGGAAGCGTTGATAGTGGTACCTGAAGCTTCAGAAAAAAGGTTAAGCATGGCTTTGAGAGTAGAGGCTTCTTGTACTGAAGGGTGACCAAAGAGAATAGTGTCGTCAACGAACTGTTGATGGGAAATAGGAGGTTGACCATGGAGGGAGAGACCTTTAAGAGAATGGGAGGTGATGGCAGCATGAAGAAGGCGACCAAGACCTTCCGCCATTAGGACAAAGAGAAACGGTGAGAGAGGATCCCCTTGCCGAATACCCCGGGTGGGGCGGAAGGGCGACGAAGGGGACCCATTGAGAAGGATCGAGAAGCTGGGGGAGGTTAAGAGATTCATAATCCAGCGAGTCCAAGTTGCGCTAAAGCCAAAAGCTAAAAGAACTTGACTGATGTAATTCCAACTAAGCTTATCAAAGGCTTTTGAAAGGTCCAGTTTAAGAATCATACCTGGCTTTTTCAGCTCCTTGAGGGAGTGGATTACCTCATGAGACAGAATGATGCCATCCAGAATCTGCCGTCCTTCAACATAGCCTGTTTGCTCAGGCGATATGAGGCTAGGTAGGAGAGGTTTCAATCTATTGGCCAGAACTTTGGAGATAAGCTTGTATATGACATTGCACAGCGCAATAGGTCTGAACTTGTCTGGCGAGTTGGAATCTTCCGATTTGGGAATGAGCGCTATGAAGGTGGTGTTTAATGATGAAAGGAGCCAATGCATTGTCCTGGATTCTTCCACGAGTGCCCAGACTTCTGATTTGATGAGATCCCAGAAGTTGTGAAAGAAGTTGGCTGTAAAGCCATCAGGGCCAGGGGCCTTGCCATCCTGGAGCTGGGCCATTGCGTCTTCTACTTCTTGCATAGCTATAGGTTGAAGTAGTTTACTGTTCTGATCTTCAGTGATGATTTTTGGTATATGCTGTGTGATAGATCTGATAGCTTGAGATCTACATCCTGGAGGCTCCTGGAGTATATCCTGAAAGTAATCTTTGAATTCTTTCTCCATATCCTCATGCTGCTCTAGGTGATCCCCTTGCCTATTGTTGATGAAGGCTATGTTATTGTGCATACGCCTCTGCATGGTGGATCTATGAAAAAATTTAGTGTTTTTTTCTCCCTCCTTGAGCCATTTGATTCTTGATTTTTTCCTCCACAAAATTTCTTCTTGGAGTCTCCTTTCTTCGATCTTGTCAGTGAGAACCTGCTCCTGGTAAGCAAGATCCTCAGTTCTGCCATCATTGATGATGCATTGTTGCAATGTTTTCATCTGCTGCTCCAGCATTTTCTGATGTTCGAAAATGTTGCCAAACTGATCACGATTCCAAGCTTTGAGAGCTTGTTTGAGATGTTTTAGTTTTTGTTGAAATTGAAACATTAGTGCGCCTTTGGGGGGATGAAAGGAGTTCCAAGCATCTTTTACAATCGCTTTGAAGTTCGGGTGAGAGAACCAAAAGGCTTCAAAGCGAAAGGGCCTATTGCATCTGGAGCCAGGACGAGTCCACTGCAGCATGATGGGCCAGTGATCTGAGCCTATCTGGGGCATGATAGAGGCGTGAAGGGTCCCACCTAGATGAATAGCATTATCTGATATGAGAAAGCGATCCAACCTGGATGCGATGTGCTGTAGTCCTCTTCTTTTATTTGTCCAGGTATAAATGCTGTTGGAGGTTTGAAGGTCGATAAGCTGATTCCTGTGGATGAAATCTCTGAAGCCTATACTGTCTCCTTCAAGTCTCAATCTGCCGCCTGATCTTTCTTCCAGGGTCGAGATCATATTAAAGTCCCCTCCATAGAGCCATAATGGGTATTTTCGAACAGAGTTGAGCACTGAAAGAGTTTCCAATAAATCCATTTTGTTTTGGAGTTCTTGAGGGAAATACACATTGGAAAGGTGACCATGGATGTTGGTCCCTATGAGGTGAAAAGTAGCTTGTATAACATAGTGTGAGGCATGAAAATCCTCAAGGTAGTAGACTTGGGGATTCCAAAGAATGGCAAGCCCTCCTGAGGCCCCGGAGGCATCCACCGAGACTGATCTACAACCTGGCCAGATTCTGTTGAGGAAGGCTTCCAGTCCTGTGCTGTTGCATTTTGTTTCTTGAAGAAAGACCATTGCAGGCTTTTCTTGCTGTATCATGTTTTTTAGGATTCTTTGTTTTGCAGGGCTGTTAAACCCTCGCACATTCCAAGAGATGAGTTTCATGAGGAACGGTGGGGGATGGTTTTGTAAAACTTAGTCAACTTTGGAAAGCTGCCTGAATCCACCAGCATCTCTCCAATGATAATAGTTCTTTGCAGATCCGTCTTGCGCCCTCTTTTTTTTTATTCTTTCATGATTTTTTTTCCATCCCAAGGGCTTCCTGCTTGTATGCCCAAGCATTTATGTTGCTGCGCTCTGGCTAGCACCACTTCAAGACTTTCTATCTGCCTGGTAGGAATGGTACTGAACTCCTTCTGTCGACAAGCTATTTCTAGTCCCAAAATGTCTAGGTCCCCCAAATCAATGCTTTCCGGTTCAACCTCCATATTGATGAGTTGGGATTGATCTTCATTGCTGGGCTGGTGAAGAACTGAAAGAGCCAGAGCAGAATCTATGTCCATGCTGGTGTCTTTGAGACCTGACTCGGTTCTAGGATTGACAGAGGAAGTGGATGCAGGAGTTTGGCCTTGGACTGAGTCCTTGTGTAGATCTGAGGAAGTGGGAATGGCCGTATTAGTAGGAAGAGCAGAGGAGGAAGGTAAGATCTGAGAGTTATCTTGGCTGGGAAGAGCAGATAAAGATTCAAAGCTGTTTTTGGATTCAGGGATGATAGGAGTGTGGTTAACCACAGGAGATTTCTTGGCATGCTTTCTTCGTCCTGAGACCTTGGTGAAGCCTTCCTCATCTTTGCTGGTCTCCGAGGCAGGGGACTTGGCCTGTTGATTCAGGGGACAATCCCTGAAGAGGTGACCATGTTCATGGCATTTCCTGCACCGAAAGGGAACATGTTCGTAGTCTATAGTCTGGATCCATTCAAAGTCGTCATGGAAAAGGCTTACCGAGTCCGTCAAGGCTTTGGCCAGATGCATCTGGACGCAGATTCTTGCATAGGAAGTGTATCTGTGATTTTTTGTTTCCTCCGCTACTTTGATGAAAACCCCCAGCCCATTTCCTATTTCCGCCAGGGTCTCCTCGTCCCAGTATTCCGCAGGTAGAGAATACATGCGGATCCAAACCGGTGCCCAGCTGAAGTCCTCTTTGTTAGGATGAAATCTTTCCACCCATTCCCGAAGGTAAAGGCCTGCCGAGTTGAAAAAATACGGCCCTCCATCAAAGATGCGTGTTTTGTCTTCAAGGCAATGGAAAATGGCGGTGAAAAAGCCTTTGGGACCAAGTTGAAGGGTAACTTGTCCTTTAGGTTTCCACTTTGAAGCTATCCAGCCATGTAAAGCCTTTTCAGTGGGCCAAAGACCTAGGAACTTACCAATGAGGGCGTGATCCCTCATGAATTGAATACGGCCATTGATGCGATGGCTAGGAAGATCGATCTTGGTTCTTTCAGTCGCCTTAGGAATGCAAGTTGCAGACGTGACTTTGGGTCTGGTCGCAGAGTCCTTTTGAGCCGAATCTTTGCCAGCATCATTCGAGGTGCCCGGTGTCGTTTGGGCCTCTTTGTCTTTTTCTTCCTGAGTACGTTCATGCTGAGAATCTGTTTTGTCTGTGGTAACAGTGGAATGACCAGTGGGGTCCGCGCCCTGTGCAGTCAGGGGAGGGTTGACGGTCTTTTCTGAATGAATCGAAGAAGCGGGAATGCCAGGAGAAGCTCCTGGGGGGGGAGGGGGGGCAGAGCCCGCCCCTCCAGTGACCGGTAGCATGGTGCGAGAGCCTATCGAAGGTTGGCGGCGGATAACGAGATTGCTAAGAGCGTGAAAAATCAGAGTTGCAGGGTGAGCTCAGAAACCCTAGCAGAGCGAAATTATCCATCCAGTCATCAATGATTCATGTGGTCTAAGTGCCTATAATTAACAACATAATGGATAAATAATTATCATAAGAAATTTTTAACATAATAATTAAATATTCATTTAGAATTAAATATCACACGTTGTAGAGAAATACCAGATACATCCATTAAATAATTAAAGTGATGTTGAGACATAAATGTCATAGCTCTTCACACATTAAAACTGAAATTGATCTTCAAAAAAGTTGATACTTCAAATTTGACTCAAAAAAACAAGTCTGTAGTCTTCACAATTTCTTGACCTTTTCCACCAATGCATAAAGGTTCTATAAATACCAAAAACCAAAATAGGTTTCAAACAATAAGATAAGTCTTGAAACAAGAAAATCACAAGATTTTCTGAAAGTAAATGCCTTATTCTAAAAATATATATTCTATCTTTATTAAACTGATATCTCCTTGAGAAGTAGGTAACTTCTCGTCATCTTCATAATCTTAATAGTTAAGACTGAGTAATAGATGGGGTGCATGAACCTCGATATGGTTTAACCATTTTTAATAGACCTGGGAAATAGCCAAGAAGTGAATAGAGGGAAATCGATTAATGCTAATTTGGAAGTTGGAAATCAAACCTAGGACATTCTTCTTTATTTTCTCATACTTGATTTCAAATTTAGTAGTAGGATTGATTTTTTCAAAATGAATTAGTAGAAGTTTATGGAAATTTTGTTTCTTCCAGATCCTAATCCTTTTTATTTCCACCTGATCTTTGGTGACAAGGTCCTCTGTTGGCTGTTTTAATTCCCCTGGAACAATTTATTTTAATGTCTTGTAACATGGAAAGTCGAATTATTCTATAAAATCAAACCCTTTCTCCCAGATTGTCAATCATTTCCCTTATGAAATTTTGATCCATTCTCTAATTTATCTGGATTCATTTTCCCCATGGCTCAAAGATCCAAGCATAAATATTTTCTCTATTTTTGAAACTTTTGAAATTTCATCAAATTGGAATTCCTTCTCCCAGTCAAGAATAGATATAATTTTTTTTACTGGATTTATCTTCTTCTATTAAAGTATCGATATTTTTATTTAATTTTGTAATCTCTTGATAAAATCTTGAAAGTTTATCCATCCTTTTATATAACTTTGATTGAATTTTCCTTAAAATCAGTCAAATCTGTCAATCTTGTTCTCTGAAATTATCCAATCTCTATGTGGCTTCTTGTTTTTGATTCATTTGGCTTTGAAGAGAATCATTTTTCTCTTTCGGAGCAGTAGTAATGATCTCAGAATTACTTTCAACTTCTTCCTTCAAAATGCAAGTTTGATCTTTATGCATTTTCCTTAACTCCTGAATATGGTGCTCATGTTTTGAATTTAACTATTTCAATTCTTACTAAACATCTTTCTATAGATTTTCCCTCTCTATAGTGAAACCTTCACTGAGAATTGCATAATACTTCTGCTAATTTTCCTCACTAAAAAATTCATTTTTTCCAATTGTTTCTCTAACACTTTAATTTTTTTTAGACTGTTATCATATGAGGTTTCAAACTAATTTATATGATATTGATTATAATTTACAAAACCTGTCCTGAGAGGATTCTTGGGCTTTTTCTTTCACATCCCTTTGAGATTTCTAGCCAAATTTGGACATAGTCTCTAAGGAATTGTGCTTCCTTTTCTTTCTCCTCCTCACTACTGATTTTGTTTGAAAATTGAAATAATAATATGTCAAAGAAGGAACTATATCTGAAACTACCTCTAACTTAGAAACAGGTTTGAACAAAAAGAAACTCCCAAGGGATATTGGTATAAATGGGTGTCATTAAGGTCTTAGGAGATGTAGTGGAAACAATATATATATTTCTTTGTGATTACATTGACACTTCATTTTTCTTGGTGACAGTTTCATCAGATATTTTCTTTTATTTCTCCTCATCAAATTCCATTTCTTCACTTGTTGTAGTTTCTGTTTTATTATGTTTTGGATCCTTAGGGGAATTAATTATATTAATTTCTTGTTCAGTTCTTTATTTGGTTTCTGTTTCTTTTTTTGTTACTATACTTTCTTTATTTTATTTAGGAATATTCATAGTTGCAACTTCTGTTGTAGTATCCTAATCTTTTTTCATCCCTTCATGGCTTCGTTATTCATTACCTATAATAACAACATATTACATTTTTTCAATTTCAACTTCTTATTCCTTTTAAGAGACAATGGAAGAATCTGAATTCATTTGGTTGAAATTAAATTGAAAGACTTTAGAAGCCTTCAATTCCTCAAAAGAAATATTGAGTTGGAGAACTTTTTCTCTTAAAGAAAATTTTAAATAGATTTTCTCTAAAATTTTGTAACTGGTCTCTTTCTTGAATATCTAAGAGTTTTCCTCTTTCAATAGCCTAATAAAAATAATCAATATCTATGAAAAAATCATCAAAGGGAGGCTCTTGATGAGTACATATTTTCATAAAACTAACTTTTATATAATGATTGCTAATAATCTCATTAGGATCATAGTCATATTGAGGTAGAGAATGTAACCAAACTACTTGAAGATATTCAGCTTCCTTGAGTCCATGTCCTTTTCCCCTGATATTTATGTCACCAAAATTAATTGGAAACGTAGGCCAAAATTTCTTTTGTAACTTAGCTTCTTAGACTAGCCCTTTAAAAGAATTTGATTTACAAATTCTCTCAGAGCGAGACTTTCAGGGATTTAACAACATAAAAGGGGAGGATCAACCTCACTCCCATAAACTATTATATAAGAAAAAAACACATCCACAAACCTATGACCAATGGAATTTAGGCCTTCTTTTATATTTTGACTAATTCTTGGAGGGGTTTTTCCAAACATGAATTCATAAAAAAGAATCAAGAAATAAAGGAAAATATCATAAAAATGAACTTTAAAATTGGACTCCCACAGGATTGGGGCATAGTTTTGGATAAGGAGTTCCTGGTCAAATGGGTAGTTCTATTTCATGAGAGGAAATGGAACTGAGGCAATGACAATATCTATCATATATGGAGATATATAAAAAATGTGTTTGTAGCAAGGGGGATATGCTTATGAAAATTTCAAGGCATATGTGATGTTCTATGACAAAGTCATCCCAATTGAGACGTTTCCCTTCAGTTAGGATGCTATGTATTTGAATCCATTTGATTTTGTAATGTTCATGGTCTTTCTCTCCATATAACCCTGTCAAAATTTTAATGAGAAATATGATAGGTTTATTGAAAATAGTTATAGGATATTATTTATTGGCCTTAAGCTTAAACAATTCATTTTATTCCCTTAGCCATTCTTCAATTACTCTGTCATAATTTTCTCCATATTTCTTGAAGAAAATGTTTCAGAAAATTTTCAGAAAATCAACATTGACTTGGATTTCTGGGGGGACGAGCTTATAAATAGCGTATAGGATTTCCATTTTCCATGAGGCTATGAAAATTTTGTTATGGTATAATATTTTATGAGTTGAGGTATCAACATGAGTAAAAATACATGGAACTATATCATAATAAGGAAAAATCCAGGTACTAGCAGCTACTTTCTGTAACTCTGTTCTTCTTATTCCTTCAAAGTAATTATTCTTTTTTTGGGAAGATTTTGTATATTTTAGCCATCCTCTTTCTTCAAAAAAATCAAAAATTTCCTCCCATCTCATCGTACCTTATTTTTGGGTCTTGTAAGTAGAGTCAAAGATGAGGAATAAGTTGAGGTTGACCTCCTCTAGTTGTGGATTCTCTATCTATTTAAGCTCCTCCCTTATCTGCTCCACTTGTTTTGCTATTGGAGATTTTAGTTTATTACCATTCTGTGACTTGGGAAAAAAAATAGAGAATATATAAAATTTTATTAATTAAAATTTAAAATTTAATTAAGAATCATTTATAATTTCATCCTGCTTACACAAAATTTCTGCAACTAATATTATATTTTGTGAACTCAAGCTTCTCCGAACTTTGTATAATAGAATGAAAGAAGCATGAAAGCAAAATGATTCGAATTTAAATAGGAAAAAAACATAATATAGATATAACCATGAATATAGAGATGTGTTATAAATAACGCTTCATTTCATTAATATCAAAGAACTAAAATATGTTTACAGACATAATGGAAATATACTAGCTTGGGAAATGGTAGCTTATCTCTGAGAAGAGATGTTGCAACTAAATTCCTTTGAAATGTGTTAAAATGAGGTTAAATGGCATTTTTATTATGGAAAAATAATAAAAAAAGCTAGAAAACCAAAACCATAACCCCAGGTGATGGAACGCTAAGAGTTTGTTGGCCCCGTTAGGGTTAGTTGGGAAACAGACTTCCCGGGGTCATAACTTGGTCATATTATCTCCATTTTATGCATATGATACCTCATTGGAAATATATATCCGATTAACACATGATTTTTTGTAGGCTTTATCTTGCTACAAACCTCAAAAAAACGTCATTTAGGGGGTCATAACTGCTACGGATGTTTAGGACCTAAAAAATTGCTAAAAATAGTAAATGTGGCTATAAACAAGGAAACTAACGAAAATGAATAGAGCTTTAGCTGGAATAGGAGGGTGGACACTAATATCCACGTACATTATTCCTCCCACCTTAGGATGCAATGGTCCCCATTCCGTTCATAGCCTCCATGTGGTGAGGAAATTTCTGTTGAACCTGGTCCCTGGTGAACCACTTTCCCTGGAGAAGGAGTTGGCATGCTTTAAAAACTCAATATAGCTCGATCCTCTGTTGGTAATTTTTCTTGCTCTACATTTCCATGATCCAGTTATTTGTGGCCTAATCCATGCAATCTAGGTTTAAATTTTTTGGTGTGAGTTGTTCCGCAATGTCAGATGTGTCCAATAATGGTGGAAAGTATGGCCGAAGGTGGTCCACATTGAACATTGAGTGTAGGCCAAGGAATGGTGGAATGCTAAGCTTGGAGGCATTATCCCCTACAACCTTGGTGCTGGTGTATGATCCATATCAGAGTTGTATCTTCTGGTGGGGCCTAGTGAGACGCTCCTTCTGCAAATATAGCCAAACTTTTTTGCCCACCTAAAACTTGTGTGGCACCCGATGTCAATCATGTCACTATTTATATTTAGCTTTGGCTCTGTTTTGTGAAGGAAAATCCCCTCTGTGGATAGAAGTTATCCCTCTATCCCTAGGGTGGGTCTAGCAACAAGGGAACATATCGGCTCCTAGATTCCTAGCTTATAAATGAAATGTGGATTAGGATAAATATCCTACCTCAATCCAATGCTTTGGTGTGATGTGTTGCAGTGATCCTTTGATCATTTTCCTTTAATCCTCACGCTCCTTTGGTAACAACAGTCACATCTGCAAAATGATAAAATAAGCACTAACAATATACAAGCATACATGTTCATTTATAACTATCCAAATAATCAAGGAGAGTTAAAAACTTTAATAATTAACACAACAAATATGGAACTAGGAATCAGTCATGTCATATTGGTAAATAATAAATAATTTCACAACCTGCGCCTTGACGTTGTAAACCTCCTTTGACGGGTTTATTAGGGCACATCTCAAAGCATTTGTTCTTCAATTCAGCTCGAAGAGGTGAAATATTCAAACTCTCTTTCACAACTATGAACTATTCTCTGCTATCAACTCCTGGTTTATTCTAGCTATGTCTATATAGCTGATTCAATGGAATGAAGAAGGATTTATAGGAGTGGAGGATGAGCTTTGGGATCCACATATGGTGGAGGGAAGGTCTATCCCTTTGGGAGGTTTCACTTTTGTAGGAACTAGAAGGCCAAATGGAGAAACTCGACCTCATCCAGTTGAATAAACATCCATGACTCCACCCATGAAGCTGTTACATCATGGAAGCTTCATTTCCATTTTAAAAAAAATTCCAAAAGTAGCTCGGCACGGGTGCTTTTGAGAGATAGAGCGACCATAGCATGAGGTCTAGTGTTAATTTGGCCATCTACATGAAGTCATAACTACACAACTGTGCTGACCCAAAGATAGATGTTTTTAAGGGTCAACTTTTGGAATAGTCAGTAGAGAATGTGTTCTTGACATGTTAAGGGGTGCAATGACATGTATTGTGATGTATAACAGTACAAAAGGGTCACGTTGATATTCCTCCAGTATTCGGAATGCGGAATGCAGGGAGGGTGACAAGATGTTGTGTAACAGATTCCCCCTAAAGCATGAAGTCCAAGAGAGAGGGAGGGATGAAATGCTTTATGAGAACATGCCTAAACCAAAATGACACTGTTAGAGGACCTACAAGATCAAGTACGATTGATATCTCTAATACATGAATACGTGGTATGGGTGCAACCATGCATAATAGAGAACATATAATAAGATCCAAGGTATGGATACAACCATCCAATGAGAAGGATAATCAAATAGACTCATGTATGGTCGCAACCATCCAATCAAAAGAGTCATGCATATAGTCATGATAAACCAAATTGTCTTGCACCCTGGATTTTATCAAACAACACCTAGGGTCTTGCACTCCATCTTGACCCAAACAAGTACAAATTCAGGCATGTGAATGAATGAGTTGAAGTTGAATATGCAAGAAAGTCACCTCATTACCAGCCAATGATGAAAGTTGTTAAAAGGCATGAGAGGGACCACCAATAATGAAAATGGTTCTCAAGGTACTGCTAGTACAATCCATGAAATGTGAACAATGAGCTAGATTCGAATGCCCGAAAAATCACTCGATCAAAGGCCAATGATGAGAGTCTGTCGTCGAATGTGAAGAACTTGCCATTGAGGCATGCAAGCTCTAAGGTACCAGAAGGGAGTCTCTAGATCAACTTCTTGGATAATGAGATGAGGTCAAAAGGAAGTGACCGGTCGAAGGAGGGCCATAATGTTTCCTACATCATCGACATGAGATAGAGGAATAATATGATCGTGAATCAAGACTAAAGATAGAATTAGGGGTTGAAAACTGCAGAAGGAACCTCTTTTGAACATATTGGCGACACGAGTTTGGAATTTGGTAGTATTTGAAATCAAGGAATCTAAGGTAATGATGATGAGGAAAAGAGTAGATGCGAGGTCAAAAAATGGATAACCCAAACCCATCATGGGTAGGAAAAACGATGAATGTGGGATGTTGTCAACCCGACACGAACTTCAGAAAAGTGTCATGTTCAAGAGCGGCATACTGCTGACACAACTGAGAACGAGTTCCATTTCCTCCCACCATTTCTGGCGAGTACCCCAATTATTATTGGAAAGAAGCTTGAAGGGGATAACATGTGCTTGTCATGTAATTTTTTCCTTCAGAAAAATCCATCCTAGTACATTTTACGAGCCCTAGGAAGGAGGAACTCGGTAACGTCATGGTGATGGTTTCCGATGTCATTTAGTTTTAACAAGTTTGACAAAGGAAAAACTCGACTTATTTTCATTTTTAGAGAGTTTGAAAAAAGTAGAAAGGAAAACTCCAGTAGGTCCCTTTTTGTAGGTAGTACCACAGATCCGAAAAGGTAGAAAACAATATCTGAGAGAACCTCTTAGCCATTTTCGACTAAGGTATTCATTTTTCATATATAATCTATCCCAGACTAAAAAAGGGGTAAACGTATACTGGATAGATGATGTTTCACATCCTTTATCGAGTTCAAAATGACAAGAGTCTCGAAAATCTTTTCAATTTTTGAGAGTAAAAAAAGAGCTGAAAGATGACCCTAGGGGGTGACTTTTTTGTGTTTTTACCGAGTCCAAAAAAGTAATAAAATACAACTCGTTTCCTCATTGTTTTTATTTTTAGGACCTATTGCTTCACAAGAAACAAATGTAAAACCCATTGTATAGAATTATTTCTATAATAATCACATCCAAATGAACTTTGTCAATGCGTTTCGGACCAGACAGTGTGGTTCATCATTAGGACTAGGTGAGAGATCAGATCTGGACGTTGATTTTAAATAAATGCAGAAAAGGCTAAACTAACTGTTAGGATAACGACTAGTTTGACATTAATTATTATTATTTATTATTATTATTATTATTTTATTCTTTATTACCTATTCTATTATATTATATTTATTTAATTATTAATATTAATTTCCTCTCTTTTTAAGAAATAATAATAAAAAAATAAATTAAAATAAAATAATATATATATATATATATATATAAGAAAAGGAAACCACCAGACCACTAAGAATATAGTGTAGGGATCCAACACCTGCTTATATTCCAGCCATCATCTCTATTAATATTTATGGGTCCTTTTTCAATTTCTAAGGCCTCTCTTAATTTACGATGATGGAAATGGTCAATCCTAGCTATGACCCTCACCTCTTCGATGCAGATATGATGGTTAGTCTTTTCTTCATGCTCAAGTAGGGAAAATGTGTGGTATATTCCATGTTTAATGTCAACAACATTAAAATAATAAAATAATCGAAAAAGGTGTTCAAAAACCTAATTAGGGTTAGAAAAGGTTATAAAACAATGCAAATAGTAAAAAAAATTCACCTTTTACCTTTTCAACTTCTTGTGAGCATTTTTACCATTTCCCACTGTGAATTTGTGGAGCTAACAGCAGGCAATCCAGGAGGTCATTTACGAATCCATTTTTCCTAGGTAGGAGCTCTGAAATTATCCTGCAATTTAAGTTATTTTTCACTTAGTTTCATGGTCTTAGTATATTTGTGGAGGAGTTTGAAAAAACTGGGCCGCGGTAGTCGGCACAGATTCCGGGCACGAAATCGTGCCCAAACTCAAAAAATTTTAACGGGAAGGCACCGTTCAGCATTGGTGTTTTCAAAATAGCAGCTCCAAATTCTACGCCCAATATTTTAGAGATTTTCTTCCAAAATGAATGAACTAAAATGATTCAAATCTTTAACCAGAGTGTTATGTGAAATTGTGTATTATGGATAAAACACGGTCCCTAAATGTGGTGTTATGCATTTAGAACAAAATATCAAATAATTTGTAGACACTTTCTCTAAGAGTAAATAGACACACATAAAGATAGAGGAACTTACTTGTAATCCAAGCACTTCCTATACTCCTTTTGTCGCTCTTGTTGTAGCTTCCAATCCAACTTTGATCACCAGAATAGTTCGTGCAAGTATAAACACTAAACAACAAAGATATTTCAATATAAAGATGGCTATTTATCCTAATAAGTTAAATCCATGAAACGTGAAACATATATATTAGTTAAGAATCCATCATATGAAAAATAGAAACATAAATAGATACATATATGGGGAAATGAACAACAATATTTATTAATGGATAGAAGGGGGAGGTTACAACTAGTGATCGATTTGATGTCACTAGCTCTAGCATTCATCCCAGCCTCATCACAATAAACATCTCACTAGAAGCATATCATTCTTATCACACTCAATTGATAATCCAACAACATTTTTTTACCAAATTTCTTCCTTCCCCAGCACTAGGATCTGTGCTCAATTTATAGGGCAACTTAAGGTAGTTTGTCAATCAATGACTTTATAATAATAGGCAAGACATGTTACTAAGCTCAGAGGTGTTAGATTGAAACATGGATTAAAATTTTGACACATATGGACTCTTCTAGAAGGCATTGGCCATGTGAATATTCCAGAATGATGAGAATTTCACTCCCATTTGACCAACACGCTCTTGAATGTCAGGAAGTTCTTTGCAGAGCACCCTTGAATGGAGGTAACTGCATATGAAAAGAAGTTAGTCCCTTGAGAGACTGTGTTGGTGAGCTCATAGGTGATATAACATGTACTTCAAATCTTGGAAACCTTGTAATGGAAGTCATGGATGATTTTTTCTTGTTCTTGTCTTAGGGAATGTAGCAACTGAAATGATAGGGGATGATAGACCCTATTTCATTGGTTCTGGGGATGATTTCCAATTTAACCAGGTCATCAGGAATGATGCCCAAATTGAACTATAACAAAAAGGCTAAGAGAATCCCATTTATCAGTTTTGCAGGAAAATCGGTAGCTAAAATGGTTATAGAGTGGAAAGAACGAGAGCATGGGGAAGATGACGAACAAGCCATGGGAAATAATGAATGCATGGATGCAGTGAGAATATTTGGGCTTTCTAAATTCTTCATGACCCCATGTTTGAGAGCTCAAATAGAGCTACTACAATACTTGATTAGTGTATGGGACATTGATCAAAAGAGATTCATGATTCATGACCAAGAACTAGAGATAAAAGTCTTTGAAATTTACTTCATAGCTGGATTGTCGCGGAGGGAGAAAGACCAATGCTGATAGGTACTTGGGATCTTGGAGAGAGCATGGGTATGTTGATAGATAGAGTATTTCCTAGAGCAAAAAAAGCATCTAAGAGTGGCAAGATAGACATTCAGACAATGGCTAACTTGGCATTGAGGGTAGTTATACATACTATTACTCGGGCTGCCAGATCTCAGGCCCCCCATGAAGCTACAAAGACACAGCTTCAAGTAGCCATAGATTGCATGGCTCCAACCATCTTCAATTGGTCAGAAGTAGTGACAATCAAATTGAAATGCTAGTTAACCAAATGAAAAAATGGTAAGAGGAAATAGTTTGGATACGGGTCCATCTTGATACCATTAATACTGAAATTTTTATCGATATTCCAGCGCCAGGAGATGGCTATACCTATGCCACCAACACAAGAGCCATGGGTGGTCCGTTGGGTGGAGTTGATGCCTCGATCAGGAGGTGGAAAAAACATGACGTGGAGACCATGAATTTTTAAGGGGCGATCCAAAACTGATTTCAGGGATGATCCAAACCTCCCACTTCTGGAAGGGGATGACTGGGATGAGGATTTAGGTAAAAACTCATTTTTTGGATTTTATGAGTATTATGATTTTTTTTGCATATGTGTTCTAATATGTACTTATGTGTTGTAGATGTTGGACCAGAGAGACCCGCGGGGATGTCCCCCATAGCTCAGAGAGTCCCACGAGAGTTTGAAGTAGCCCCTCATGGTGAGGGGAGAGAGGAGGAAGAAGTCGTGTGCAACTTGGAGGGACTCACAAGTGGGATCCTAGACTATGTGAGATTCGAGGACGTCCCTCATGCTTATCAAAGGCACACTGTAGGAGTGTCTAACCACATCCATCGACTACTGAGGCAGGTCATATGGGCCATGACATGATATCATGAGTACCATGCAAATTAGACTCTTAGGTTTCATTTCTGCATATTTTTTGAGAGACATGGTGTCTCAGGATGTAACCAAAAGATGTATATTTTTTGGAACTACGATGTAGACGTGGATGCAAACAATAAATATATATTATCATCACATCATCATCACATAGTAAGATTTAGACAAGAAAATAAGTATATATATATATATATATATATATATATATATATATATATATATATATATATATATATATATATATATATATATGCTTATTTTCCTATCTAAATCTTACTATGTGATGATGATTTCTTTTACAAATTTCGCAAATGTCTATATAATACAATATTAGCTACTGTATCAATTAACGTATTCATTATTTTGGGAATATTTTGATATGTGATATAATCAAAATTCCTTTCTAACAAATGAACACGCAAATACATCCTTAAAATCTGAGGGTCTCTGATAGAATAACACCCATTTAGCTAGAGAACAACAAGCTAAGAGTCTAGGTTTACAATTAATTCGTGGATGTCGAGGGAAATAGCTTCAGTTAGAAGTTTGATAATTTCATTTTGTTCAACAACATCGTTCATTGCACATCCTAGACAAATACCTTGAAGGTCTACCAACTGTCCATTAGGATCATAAATCACCGAAGCCGCGGAGGATAGTTTTCGGGTACTGCAAGAAGCATCGTTAGCGAAATCGACATAAGGAGTGACAAACATCTACAAAGTAAGAAAAGACATAATATGCAGGAAAAAATGCTCACAAAGCACACCAAGACAAAAATATACAAAAATGAAAACACACTTATGTACAAAAAGAATGCATGAGAAACTCATGCATAATATTTTTTGAGATACAACCCATTTATGGGTTGATCCAAGGGATAGCCTTCATAATCAATAAGCTCATAGGCCCCGTTCTACAAAACACAATTGATGATGTAGGGGACATGCCACATGGGTTTGAATTTACCCGCCCCCATATTATCATGAGCTTGGTCATACAAGAGGGATAATTCTCCTTCTATGAAGGTATGAGGGGAAACTGTCTAGTCAAAGTGGGATTTGACTCACTTTTTTCTGTGCTTCTATGACTAGAGCAGGGAAGCGGTGAGTTTCATCAAGCCTCTTCAAATATAGAAGACGTTCTTCCTCTGACGAGGTATCCAATAGTAATTCGACAACTATCTTGAGTGAAGGAATTTCACATTCAATCGGAAGGGTAGCTTCCAGACCATAAACAAGTTGAAATTGTGTGAATCTAGTTGCATCCTTCACTGAGGTTCGGTAAGCCCAGAGAGCTGAAAACAACATGAGATTCCAATTGGACTTGTGCATCCCAATAGTATGTTGAAGCATGGTGACTAAATTTTTTTTCATGGCTTCAACCTGGCCACTGGCCTAAGGGTAGTACAACATTGAGCTATCGTGACGCAGACCCAAATTATTATTCAACTTAGCCATCATATAGTGGCGAAAATGAGAGCCATGGTCAGTTAAAATGGCTTAAGGGACTCAAAACCTGGTAATCACATGATTGAAAAGAAATTGGTCAGCCAACTTACCATCAGCTGTGAGTGTAGGCATTGCTTCGGCCCATTTAGTGAAGTAGTCCACGGCTACAACAATATAACCATGCCCCATCCAAGCGATGGTTACACGTCATAAAATTGATACCCCACCTCACAAAAGGACCAACGATAATGACAGGATGGAGGTGAGAGGGTGGCGTGTGTATCTTGCACTAGTATATGTGGCACTTGTGACATTTACAGACAACGAGGATACAATCTTTAAAGCTGGTAGGTCATAAATACCCAGCAAAAAGTATTTTTTGAGCAGTAGCATACCCAGACATGTGACTACCACATGCACCAAAATGGAAGTCATTAAGGAATTTTTTAGCTTCCTCGAGGTTCAAACACTGACAGAGAACTGAATCAACTCCGATGCGGTATAAAGTATCTCCGACTATGCGATAAGGTTACAACTGATGATGCATACGTCGACGAGAAAATTTTGTCAACTCAGACCGGAAAGTATAATTCTAGAGATAAATGATGATATCAACATTTGATGGATCGAGGGTGATAATCAGAAAAAGAGTGTCGTCTAGAATGCATTCCTCAGAACCAGAGGGAGCAGAGGCAAAGGGTAAAGAGCAGATCAACTCAACAAAAACCAATGACTTCTTTGATTTGGCTGTAGTGAACTCCAAATTGAACTCTTGGAGGATAACTATCCACTTCGAGTATTCCCCCCCCCCCCCAAGCTCCCCCTAGAAATTGTTGAGTTAAAATATAGGTCATGGGGTTGCAATCAGAAATCATGGTTGTTGTGCGGAGTAAAATATAATGGAAAAAACGTTGGACGACTTGAACAAATTCCAACACCAATTTCTCGACATGAGCATAATGATTTTTAGTGTCGATAAGACTGTAGCTAAGATAATAAATATAATGCTCATCACCATCGTCATCGTCCTGTACAAGAACCATGGAAATAGTGCTAAACATGGCAGCCAAATAGAGTGAACAGTCGCGATGATTATTCGGGGGACGCAAAAGAGGAGCATTGACAAGCAAAGTCTTCAGTGCATCGAAATATTTTTGGGCAATCTCATTTCATAGAAACAAGACTCATTGCTTAAGAAATCACATAAAACCTTTGGCCACTTCAGCATAGTTCGGTATAAAACGATGCAGGAAATTAACTTTCCATTGAAAAATCTACAACTGATGTAAAGAGGAAGGGGAGGGGAGATTAGTGATAGATTTGACCTTAAGAGGATCAAGACGAATTCTGTCTTTGAAAACGACAAACCAAAGGAGTCTGCAAGAATCGACGCAAAAGACACATTTGTGTGGATTAAGCCGAATGTTATAGTGTCTACAACGAAGAAATATGTGACGAAGGTGTTCCGGGTGGTCCTTACGCTTAGAGGAATGATCAGGAAGGTCATCCAGGTAAGGTCCAACAATGTGCTTAATATCGTGAAAAGAATACGACATTTTTCATTGGAATGTGGCACCAAAATTCTTATGGACAAAAGGGAGCTTCTTGTATGCAAAGGTTCCCCATGGAAAAATGAAGGTAGTTTTATGTTGACCAGCTGGTAATATATTTATGTGGTTATAACCAAATAACCCTTCCATAAGGGAAAAAGTCTCACTCCCAGTGCATTCATCAATGATCTGGTCAATGAAGGGAGTAGGATAGTTATCCTTGGGACAAGCACGATTGATATCATGGTAATCCACACAAAATAGAACAGTACCCTATTTTATATCCACAGGAACAATGTTAGATACCCAATCTGTCAATGGGATCGGATAAATGAAGCCGGCTTTGAGAATTTTTTCAACTTCTCCCTTTATGGCAGCTGCCTTTCTAGGGTGCACAAGACAAAAGCGCTGGCGAAAAAGTTTCGCATTAGGGTAAGTAGTGATCTTGTGCACGAATATACTCAGATCAATGCTAGGAATTTCCTCATAGGACCAAGTGAAAATGTCTTGAAATTCTCGGAAGAGACTAGTATAGACCTCGATCTCATCAGGAGAACAGGTCACCCAAATGTGGATGTTCTCGACAACCCCCAGTTTAATGGAGATGTCAATAGGCATTTTTTGAGTGATATTTCCCATGTTTCCTTCCACGAAAAATTCATGTGTCAATATAGGCGTCTGAATTGGATGAGAAGGAGCTTGGGAAGCGAAAATCTCAAGACAAGTAGACATTTCCCCAAGACCAGGAAAAAATGAGGAATGATGATGACTATCGTCATAGGGAGGATCCTTAAGAGACATGGTTTCCACGATGGCCTCATCAGTTGGAAATGTCTCATTCAAGGGATCGGAAGAATCCGAAGCACCAAGCCAAGGGGATTGAGAATAAGTGTCGAGAGACATACTCGAAGGAGTATGATCAGAAGGAGGAGGAGCCAAAGTTGAGATAACTTCACAATAATCAATTTCTATTAGGCTTAGCAACATAATGTCACCAAATTAATCAACATACTCAGGCGAAGGGATGATTCAAAGATCAGAAGACATGGAGATCATATTGACCTTAGCAGTGTTGGGTGGAGGAAGAGAAAATAGACCCATAAGGGCATGATCTTTGAAAATTCTAGGCCCCACACTTTCATAAGGTGTAGGAAAGCGGTCCACATACAGAACATTTCTCTCGGAAGAGGTGGAAGTGAAAAAGGATAAATAATCGAAATTGAAAATATTTCCTTCGTATAGAAATCGAAGAACACGAAAGAGAGTGGATTGTACACATAGTATGGCGTGAGTCCAACTACCACCAAGGAGGAGATTATAGTTGAGTTTGGTGTCAATTACTTCAACCTCAACATTAACTGTATTTCCTTCCAACATTATAGGTAAGCTAGTGAGGACACTGAGAGGGTGAAATTCCCTTCCGTCAAAGGCTTCTAAATCATTTGGATACTGGTTAAGGGTCAAAGAACCAATAGCTTTCCAGCACGCAATGAACATGATGCAAGTAGATGCACCTTCATCCTTCATTTATCGATGGATTTTCTTACCATTAATCCCAACTTGGATAATGAAATAAAGTTGGTGAGGGAGACGCAGAACAAAACTTTCCAAAAAAAAAGTGATAAGGCTTGAATCGGCAGGGTCAACTCCTCCGATAGCAGATATCAAAGCCTTCCATTGTGAAAAACAGCTATGAAGTACCTCCAACGCAAACATGTCAGACGTCGCCTAAGCCAGATCCTCAACAATATTTTAATGTTAAGCGGCACAGGCATTCAGGTTATAGGAGGAATTACGGAGCACGCCTTTGGAGGGTGGCCGTACAATGGGCTCAGAACTGGGCCTCTCAATATGAAGAGGGCCATAAGAAGGTAGGGGAGGAGGACTGTTTGGTCAATTTAGTGTGTCCTAAATTGCTACATTTAATTTGTCAATCCGGGATTCGTAAGCTGATGAAGTGCGGCGCACTATATGTGCAAGATAACCTATTTCTTAACTTTTTGTCGTTTTTGGTTTTCTAAGGTGAGATGGAAATTCTAAAATAAAAACAAGTATGGTTATGTTTATTCAAGGAAATGATATCCTATATAATGATTTACCAACTTGAAACTTAAAAAAAAAAAATTTGAAACTTACAATGACAAAACTTGAAAGGAAATGAAAATGTGCTGCTGAAATGAAAAGGTGCTGCTAATCTAATAAATCAAAACAGTAAACTATTGAGCATGAAAACCAAACTATTCTTGCTGCTGTCTAAACACAAAAGAAACTATGCTTAAAGAAATCCAAAATTGCAACAAAGTAAATCTAAATCAGATTACATCAACTTGTCTTCTGATCCCTCATCATTAGTCCAGCTATGATTTTCGGAAGTAACCATAAAATAATTGAGTAACTGATATCTAACTTGCAGAAAGTAAACTAATATCAAACTATACATTCATAATTCAATCCCTCACCATCAGTGCAGCTGTGGCTTTCGGAGGTAACTGAAGATGTCATGCAAAATTTAATATTTCTAACTTGCAGAAAGTAAACTAATATCAAACCACACATTCATAATTCAATCCCTCACCATCAGTCCAGCTGTGGCTTTCGGAGGTAACTGAAGATGTCATGCACAATTTAATATTTCTATCTTGCAGAAAGGAAACTAATATCAAACTACACATCCATAATTCAATCCCTCACCATCAGTCCAGCTGTGGCTTTCGGAGGCAACTGAAGATGTTATGAGCGATTTAATATATCTAACTACGAAGCAAATGAAAAAAAGCCAGCAGGTTAAGCAGTATTAAATTAAACAGAAACTAAAAAAAATAAATTAGCAGCAGAACAATGTTAATTCCATGTCATTAGTCAAAAAACTATGAAAATGCCCGGGTTGCCTATCTATAACCTGAAACAAGAACACTGATCAGTGATTAACAACATAAAACATGAAAGACAGAAGTGAAATGGAAAGCATGAAAGTTTATAAATAGAAATGAAGCATATATACCATGAAAGATGCAGTGTATAAACATGTGAATGGATTATGGCACAATGAGCTTTAAAGAAATAAAACAAGAACTATACAATAATGCACAGAACCTTGGCAAGTGCAGGGGCCCTCTACACCAGCCTTGGCAAAAATCTTCAAGTACGAATTACGTTTGGAAACAGTCTTCTTATATTAAAATGCAGTCATAACAGAAAGGTGATATTATGGCACAAGTGCAGCGTAATTACATTACAGAGCAGACTAATAAAAGATAATAGAGACTAATCGAGACTAATCTCATATGCGTATGCAAACGCATTATTTATAACAAAAGAAACATAACTAATTCCTAAAGTTTATGCTGATGGAGAACACGTAGACCATTACGTCCACGGATCTAGGGTCATGGCCGTATTGAAAAGTAAATCTATGAGGAGTGGATGTTTGAATTCGGCTATGGAGCCATGTACAGATGTTGATTTGTCCTCCGCAATTCAGAAACGGCCATATGAACCTTCACGTGACACGAAACAGAGTCCTGTCACCGTGAGACTCTACGGTTGACTTCCATTTGGACGCCTTTGACCGCAGCTTCTTTAGATGAGTTTGCTTGAGCCAATAGGACACGAACCATGTCCACATCATTTCTGACTTGCCCATGTGGCTCGTTTTTCCTGTAGACACCTATAACATAGAGTTTCACAAAATGGCTGCGGAAAGTTGCAGCAGCTGCGGAAAGTTGCAGCAGCTGCGGAAAGTGGCAAGATTCTGCAGCTAAATGAAAAAAATCTAAATCAAACAGCAGACACAAAAATATAGTTAAAAACCATGTTAGATGCTCTTTTGCAATTAATATACAATGATATTGACAACTTGGGAGGTTTAGGTGAGTGAAAAAGGTATAGAAAAGTGTATGGAAAAGATGCAGATTTGAGACTCAACAAGGACCATTTGCAATCTCTTTCCCCACCAAATAACGCAGTTTAGTATAATATTTTGATCTAGTAGCAATAGATATGGGTGCAACACCATTCATCATGAAAACTTAAGAGCCAAAAGGGGTGGAGGACTGAGGTTTCTCCACCATTTAAGTTTTCTATGACAGGAACGGTTCCTTAAGAACAATGGAGTTCCTTGAGTGCCTTTGAGAAGTTGACTCACCTCGGCCCATCGTGTACAATCCTTGGTATAATTCTCATCATCACATATCAGACAAGTATACCTTAGTTTACATTTTGAGCCATCATCAATATTTTTTTTAGGATAATCCTGTTCCGGGGTATTTCCCTTGGCCTTGCCTTTACCCTTCTTCTTTCCTTTGGAAGCTTTATTTGCCAGAGTAGACTGGACAACATTCACTTCCGTGGTTTTTCCAGGATTGGAAGGTGGCTGAGAAGCAGTATCAGTGGAAGGAATAGATTTTTTCTTTGCAGGATTGGGAGAAGAAGACTTAAGAGAAGTCTGAGAAATAAAACCAATGATATCGTCGACAGATGGTGTCGCTAGTGCTTTGGTAGTTCCAGCTCATGGAGCATTAGGCAAGAGATAATAAAGTGTGACATATTGAGAGTACACTAAATTGAGGTACCAGGAATGAGCAATGGCCTGCTCTTCGGTGACACATGCCCCCATAGCAATGTCCTTAGCTATCAGACCAACAAAAGAGGTAGTGAACCAGTCAATCAAGAGCTGATTAGGGATTTCAAACTTGATCAAATGACTTCAACGTCTCCATTCATGAATATTATCATAGATATGTGTGGTCGTGTCTTGTTTCAAGGACATAAGGAGGTGCGTTCCCGTTTCATAGCGAACCAAAAATTGAAAGTGTTTGAGAAATGCCATTGCAAGAGAATTGAAATCTTGAAAAATACCATTAGAGAGTTCAATGTACAACTTTGCAACGACACCAGTGAGAGTCCTTTGGAAAATATGTAAACGAATAGAATCACAAACCTAGGAGTTAGAGGAGCACCATAGTTGGTACATCATAACATGCACCTGGGGGTCTTCTATGGAATTTCCTTCGAACTTAGGACAATATCCAGGGATCTTGGTGGGAAATGGGGGCCAATATGGATTATGAAGAATGAGATCATTTGTTAAATTCAACACATAAGGCAGTTCCAGTGTAGCAAGGAATGGCAATTGCGGATTGAAAGGCATTGCAGGCCTTTGATAAAGACTGGTGTTCGGCTTCCAACTAGGTCGGGAGAAATTTTGAGCCCATATTTTTTGTCTTAGAGGATTTTGTCCATAGGGGTTATAATTTTGATAATTTTGCCCATATCCCGGTTAAGGACAAGGGTACTGATTCTGAGTGAACCACTGAGGTCTAGCTTGAGAAATGGATGGATGTTGCTTCAAGATGAAAGCAGTGCCTTGGGGTGGATCTTGTACCATCAAAGGTTGACCTTAGGAGACCAACGGTTGGCCATGAGGAATGAAATATTGGCCTTGAGGCTACGCAAGCTATCCCTGGGGTGCAGGTTGGCCTCGATAATGAGGTTGAACAGGATATCCCTGAAAATCAAGTTGGCCTGAAGGAAGCAGACCAGGCTGTACCTGAAAACTAGGTTGACTTGATGGTTGAGATAAGGCCAGGCTGTCCCTGAAGACTAGGTTGACTCGATTGACCAAGAGAGGGTTGGCCTTGTTGCATAAGAGATGGGCCTTGTTGAACGTAAGGCTAGTTATGATGTACAAAAGGTTGTCCTTGAGGTGGATAGGTTTGCCCCTGAGGAACATAAGACATTCCTTGCTAAACGTAAGGCTGACTAGTAGGACCGTAGGGTTTTCCTTGTTGGAATGAAGGTTGTCCCTAGGAGGGTTACCCTTGTGGACCATGGGGTTGTCCCTGTTGGTACGTGAACTGGTTTGGGCGAACTAGAGCTTGAAGCATTTGAACATACAATGGACCTTGTAGAAGAGGCCCATGGTAATATAAATGATTCCCATACTCATCGTAGTACTGTGGTAGATTTACCTAAGTCATAATTTGTTGAGAACCATATGGGAGGTATTTTTGATGTTGAATAGCCATCATATATTGTTTGTACGAAAAACCTCCTGGAATAGGATTAAAAGAGATATGCATGCTACTAATAGGTTGATGGACCCCCAATACGTGAGGTTGTGATCCACCCACAATGGGCCCAATAGACATCACGGAAGCATTGGGATGTGTCCCACGAATAGTCAAAGATGATGAAAATGATGAAATCACATTAGCGGATGGTGTAGAGGAAGCTACACAAACAGTGGCCTTGGTTATGAAAGATGTGACAATCGTCGAAACAATTGGAATCAAGAATATGGACCCAACACAAATGACCCTGTAGAAGGAGCCATAGTACTTTACCATCGTGGGTTTTGGTACAAAGATGCAACACCAAAAATTATCTGTCCCAAATAACAATAACCGACCGAGAAAGATGAAGGCTGAGAGGAATTTTGAGTCATTACATAAGGAAAATTCTCAAGAGGGAATTGATATTCTCCCGTAGATACAAAATTCTCTTCACTACTAACAGGACTCGAGGCATCCGTGTCGGATGAATACATGCTGTCTGGAAATAGCTAGCGAGTGGTAGAGGGAAAAGCACCAGAAAATGGTGTCACGGGAAAATTCGAGCATTGAGGGATATATTCTCTCAATAAGAAAAAAACATTCGGGGTTGCTAGTTGATGTCAAATAGCTCCTCAATGGGAGACCGAGTGGTGAGAGGTTTAACGCTAGGGATGATAGTAGCTTTGATATCTTGAGTCCCAATAGAATGAGGTGTCTCTGAAGAGACTCTAGGGGGAGTCTCTTCACTACAAAGTAATGAAGAGGACGACAAAAAAGGTGGTTCCTCCATCGTGACTTTGACTCAAAAATAAGGAGAGAAAATATATGATCAATTCGAGGCTTCAACAATAATCACTAATGAATTACTCATGAACCGGCCAATAAAATAACTTAATGGGTGTGTAATCATGGGGAATTAATTTTATGACACTGAAACAAGACTCTGCCTTTTCATTTTTTAAGAGTAGAGAGAAAGACAAAAGGTGCCTCTAGTAACTTTTAGTTTGAACAAGCTCGAAAGGACAAGCACTCGATGATCTTTTAAAATTTTAAAGTCACAGAAAGATCAAAATGACTACTCAAGAACTCTAGGCAAGAGGGTGTACCAAGCTCTCGTGAACTGCAATATACACCTTAGTGATCACATGAAAGAGAAATTAACAAGGACTTAACATACATGCATGAAGTCTCCTCAAATGCCGTTTTTGGTGTATCACGGTTACATGGCGACAAACTCGGCTTCCTATGGATAAACGATTGCAACCTATGAGGGTCTTCCTTTATATACACAATGGTATGGGGAGCACAAGTCTATACTAGTGCTGTCTAATGCAAGATTTCGAGCGACATATGCTAGGTTTAATGACGCTAAAACACATTACTAGCCTAGACCTTTAAGTGTGAGCGTTAAGTTTCAATGCTTCCTTAGGTTAATTGAGTTAATTTTATAGTTTATATTGAAATTATGTCTTAGTTTCAAGGCCCTACCAAATGTAATCTCAAATATATAATGCAAAACTATATGAGATAAAGAAGACTATTTCATTCGATGAAAGGCTATCTAAGAAAGGGATAGAGGTTCGCAACAAAGAAGCGATCAATCAAATATAAGAATGACACTTTCCTTTATGCTATTAACACAACCGAAGCAGAAAATGAAAAATATTCTCTTGCTTTTCACTTTCCAATGAAGAAGAAACCTATTAATGCAAAAGAGAACTTTTCATTTTCAAATAATAAGGAATAATGAGAAACAATAATGAAATGCTACACAAAAATACAAAACAAACACTAGCTTTGAGAAACTTCGAATGAAATGATCAAAAAATGAAGAGACCAATTCCAAGAAAATGTAAACACACATTAAAAACCTGGCATGCATCTCCTTACACAAAGCAAAGGGCTTTTAAGTTGACTCAATGAGAAATGTGATATATGCTTGAGGCGATGGAGGGAAAATAAAACAGACACAGAATGAAAGTTCGACAACCCTAATTCACATACAATCAACGAAAAAGACCAAGAAACCATATGAGAGGGTGAAAACAGAATGAATAATCTGACTCATAAATAGATCAGTCACTCAATGAACATGTGACCAAACGAATGATTCGAGGCACCTATAAAACCTAGGATGGATGGGCCACATCGTTCAAACTAGAGATAACACAAACTGAAGCAAATGAGACAGTCAAGTCAGTGAAGAAAAGCCATATGGATCAATCCAAAGGGAGAAAACCAATCTAAAGGACAAGACACATTGGAGATTCGGTGGGGAAGTTCAAAATAAACCCTACAAGAATCAACACAATTGTTCAGCAGTAATCCGCGCTAAACAGGGAAAATCGCTTCTATGTCAAAGACAACACGTGCTGATGGGTGCAACTATCAGAGAAATAGTAGCGCCGAGCTAGAAAAGGAGGAAAAAGAAAAGGAATAGCTGAGAAAATCTAGGCTTATCACTATAGGATAAGGCTAAATGGCCAAAATCAAACAAACAAGAAAAAAACAACAGAGAAACAATAATACGGCCAAATTTGGACAACCAATAAAATATTGAAAATGAAAAAATAAGATACAACAAGCATTGAAACTTTCTCCCACTATGGTCACCAACTTGTTGTGAAGGAAAATCCCCTCTATGGATAGAGGCGATCCCTCTAGCCCTAGGGTGCATCTAGCAACAATGGAACATGCTGGTTCCTAGATTCTGAGTTTATAAATGAAATGTGGATTAGGATAGATATCCTACCTCAATTCAACGCTTTGGTGTGATGTATTGCAGTGATCCTTTGATCCTTGTCCTTCAAGCCTCAAGATCCTTTGGTAGAAATGTACAAATATACAAAAGGATCAAGCAAGCACTAACAATATACAAGCATACATGTTTATTTATAACTATCTAACTAGTCAAGGAGTGTTAGAAACTTTAATTAGTAACACAACAAAGATGGAACTAGAAATTAGTCATGTCATATTGATAAATAAAGAAATAAGTTTAAAACCTGCTCCTTGATGTTGTAGATCTCCTTCAATGGGTTCAGTTGGTCACGTCTCAAAGAATTTGTTCATCAATTCAGCTCAAAGAGGCGAAAGGTTCAAACTCTCTCTCACAATTATGAACTATTCTCTACTATCAACTCCTAGTCTATTGTAGCTATGTCTGGCTAGATGACTCAATGGAATGAAGAGGGATTTATACGATTGGAGAATGAGTTTTGGGATCAACGTATGGTGGAGGGAAGGTCTATCCCTTTGGGAGGTTTCAATTTTGTAGGAACTAGAAGGACAAAGGGAGAAAATCAACCTCATCCAGTCGAACAAATATCCATGACTCTACCCACGAAGTTGTTACATCATGGAAGCTTCATTTCCATTTTAAAAAAATTTCCAAAAGAAGCTTGGTGTGGGTGCTCTTCAGAGACAGAGCGACCATGGCGCGAGGCCTAGTGTTAATCTGGAAATCGATGCGAAGCCATAACTACACAACCGCACTGGCCCAAAGATAGATGTTTTGAAGGCTCAACTTCTGGAATAGTCAATAGGGAATGCATTCTTGACATGTTAAGGGGTGCAATGAAATTTATTCTGATGTATAACAGTACCCAGAGGTCACGCTGATAGTTCTTCAACATTTGGAATGGGGAATGTAGGGAGGGTGAGAATATGTTGTATAACACTCTATCTAATATGTCATGGAACTACTAGTGGATGTGCTGAATGTTCTAAATGAAGTTTTTAGCCCTGTCAGATTCAAGCTGGACATGAGCTGAACTTGCTTGATTAGTTGTAAATGGTATGGCCACATCAATGGGACATAGTGGTTGGAATCCCCACCCCACGTAAAAGGGATTGTGTCTAGTTAAGCTATGGAGAGCTTAATTGTAGCTATGCTAGACATAGGGGTGGATTTCATCCCATTTGTGTCGATGCTTTGAGTTGTACATGCGCACAATGTTTACGATCATCCTGTTGATTACCTTTGTTTGGCCATCAATTTTGGGGTGGAAAGTCGTGGACTTAGTGAGCTTGGTATCCATCATTGACGAGAGACTCGACCAAAATTTACTTAGGAACCTGCTATCCTGCTCTAAGATGATGGATTGTGGGATCCCAAAGTGTACCCACACTTGTTCAAAGAAGATCTTAATAGTGGCCATTAGAATGACCATCTTAGAGGATCTATTGACGACTACAAAAACATGGTCATTCACATGCTTAGTAGAAGGAAATCCCGACATGTAATCCATGGAGATAGATTCCAAAGGTCAACTAGGAGTAGGTAGAGGAGTATACCTGCCTTTCTTCCTGATGGTTGGTTTAGAAATGGCATAAGTAGTGTAGGATCTCATGTACTTCCCAACATTCTATCGAAGGTTCGACCAATAAAAATATTTCTACAGTATCGCCATTGTTTTCTGTACACTGAAATGTCTAGTGACCCGACTATAGTACGCCTACAAAATAGTCTTTGCACGCTTGTTTGAAGTAACACAAAGGTGTCCCAGGTGGCATAATAGTGCATCATGGAGGTGATAATTTGGAAATTTATTTCCTTCCAGGAGTGTCTGGTATGTGTTGTCGAATTATAGATCGTTGTTGTAAAGGGTCGGCCACCCCGAAGTCTTGTGCCCACAAGAGTAGAGCACAGTGGTCAGCGCCATGACCGACGGTTAGTTGAGGAATTTTCCAACATTGCTGGTTATTACCTTATTGTAATTAATGTTCAAATGAAACTTTTCCATGCATTTAGACCAATTCTGATGGATATAATTATGGAGCTTCCCTTCTATTTGTATGAACTACAGGGTTCGATGGTTTGTGTGGATGACTATTTTCTTCCCCAGAATGTAATTATTCTATTGTTGGAAGTCCTACACAATGTAATAAATCTCTTTTTCATTGGTGAGATACTTTAATAATGTGTATGAAAATGTTTCACTTTGATATGACACTGGATGCCCCTGCTGAGTAAGAACTGCACCAATCACATAGTCAGAGGTATTTATCTCAATCTCAAATGGTTATTGCAAGTCTGGTAATGTGAACACTAGTGAAAAGCACAGGAAATTCTTCAACTTGAAAAATTCCTTCTGTTGGGATTCATGCCAATAAAAATTGTCTTTCACTCCTCCCTTGGTGACTTGACTCAAAGGGAAAGTGATATGAGAGAATCCCAACACGAACTTGCGGTAGAAGTTCGAAAGACCCAAAAATATGCATATCTCTATTAGAGTGGTTGGGGATGACTAATAATGCACGAATTGTATCTTGACTGGGTCCACATGCACAACCCACGCATAAATGATGTACCCGAGATATTGAACCTACGTCATACCAAAAGTTCATTTCTCCAAATTGGCACACAACTTGTGTTGTCATAGGTTTTGGAGGACCTGTCAAATATGGTGGAGGAGATCTTCCCATCTCTAGGTGAATATCAGGATGTAATCCAACACTCCAACGTAAATGAGTTGGTTAAGGGTCATAAGATATTTTCCATCAACCTCATGAAGGTTGTAGTGGCATTCGGTAACCTAAAAGGCATGACCAACCATTCAAAAAGGTCCTCCTTGGATTTGAAGGAAGTATTCTACGCATCGAAGGGTTTGATTGGTACCTTGTGATAGCTGAAATTTAAGTCAATCTTGATAAACTATTTGGTCCCCTTGAGTTGGTCCAAAAGGTCATTGATCCGTGGGATTAGATAGCTATTCTGGATAGTGATATTTTTTAATGCCTGATAGTCAATACCAAGTCTCTAGGTGTCTTACTCCTTTTGTACTAACACGATTGAGCTCCCACAGGGTGATGAACTTGGCCTGATGTGCCCTTTCTGCAAAAAATCCTGAATAATCCTTTTAATTTCATCGTTCTCCAGAACAGAGCATCGATAGATCATTCCATTGGGTAGCAACACATCCAAAGTTAGATTGATGAAGTTCTTGACCTGACAGTGTAGAGGTACCCCTTTTCCATCTACTGCTACCATTCGGGGGAGCTTAAGGTTGTGGCCACAATCTTCTTCTTTTCCTAAGGGTGAATCATAAGGAAAAAAAATTTCCCGGTATGGGAAATGATCTTACTGCATTTTTTCGTAGTGATAAAAGAGATCATGGAAGGCGATGCTACATTAGATATCGTCTAAAAATCATTTCCCAAAGTGATAATAGAAGTGCGAGACCTAAACTCATACAAAACATGTCTCCTCCACAAGTATGGTTGATCTTATAATACATCACAAACTTCAAGAGGACCAACATCACACAATACCTCATCTATGAAGGGCTTGAAGTTGTAGGGAAGGCGCGACTACTGAGTGACGTGGAGAACTCGTTCTTGGTGAAGCCACCCAATGGTGTACAAATATGGGTGTGTAATGGTCGGTAGGTCTAACCGCTTCATTAAATCTGCTGAAATGAAGTTATTTTGGCTCCCGCTGTCAACAATGAACTATGACGGAGAACCCTTCACCCACATCTAGGAATGAAAGAGGCACTTCCCCTCTTCTAGATATTTTGGCTAATCCTTATGGATCTTGGTGGTGGAAACAATGGAAATGGGCTCTGCATCAATAATCTTCTTCCCTTTATCATTCCCCTTGTCGGGTTTTGACTCGGAGTCTAAACCTGCATCTGATTTAGAAGTTTTAAACTTGACCACCAGTGACAGCTTGGCCCGACACTCACTTGTGTTGTGAGTGGGGATTCTATGGAACTCACACCACTTTCCTATGTCCTTCTTTGTCTTCGTGGTGTTTTTATTTTCTTGTGGCTTCGACGGGTTGTCCTGGGTCACCCCAAATTTTATTTCTCCTTTATTTTTTGGTTTGGGGGTGCCTTTCCCTTGTTTTAGATTCAAAGATCCAAAGTCTCGTGTCTTTCATTTTAATTTATGCATGATCTTGGAAACATATCATTATGTTGCACCAAGCAAGGATATCTCAAGGAAATCCATTTCCTCTTGAATGTATTTGTGCAAACAACTGTAGTAATTGATCAACAAATGTTTCTCCAAATATTTGATACCAAAAAAATTCATCAGGTCATTCACATCTTAATCCCTTTTCTCTATTAGAGTGGTTAGGGCTAGCCAATATTGAATAAATTGTATCTTGGTTGGGTCCACATTCACACCCTTCTCATCAATGATGTACCCCAGATATTAAACCTGAGTCGTACCAAAAGTGAATTTCTCTAAATTCGCACACAAATTGTGTTGCTGCAGGGTTTGGAGGACTTGTCAAATATGATGGAGGTTATTAACCCAAATCTGGGTGAAGATCAGGATATAATCCAAATAAAACACCACAAATGAGTTAGTGAATGGTTTCAAGCTATTGTCCATCAAAATAATGAAGGTTGCGGGAGAATTCTTCAAAACCTAAAAGGTATGACCAACCATTCCAAAAGGTCCTCCTTGGATTTGATGGCATTACTCCACACAATAGAGGCCTTGATTGGTACCTGGTGATAGCTAGACTTTAAGTCAATCTTTCTAACATATTTCACTCCATTGAGTTGGTACAAAAGGTCATTGATTTGTGGGATTGAGTACCTATTCTGGAAAATGATCTTGTTCAATTCCTGATAGTCAATACAAAGTCTCTAGGTGTTGTTCTTCTTCTGTACCAACAATATTGAGCTCCCACAGGGTGATGAACCTGGCCTGATGTTCCCTTTCTGCAATAGATCCTGAATATGAATCTTAATTTCATCATTCTCTAGAACATATCATTGATAGATCAGTCCATTGGTTAGTGACATGCCCAGGGTCAGATCAATGGAGTGCTTGACCTAACAATGTAGAGGTACCCCTGTGGGTGAGGTGAAGATGTCCCAGTAATCCTCCATGACCTTGTCCATCTACTATTTTCACATGGGGGAGCCCTGTTTGAAGGCCATGGCCACAATATTATTCTTACCTTGAGGGATAATCATAAGGAAAATAATTTTCCCAGTCTGGGAAATGATCTTACTGCATTGCTTCATGGTGGTCAAAGAGATGACAGTAGGCAATGCTATCTCTTGTATCTTGTACAACTTATTTCCCAAAGTAATAATAGTAGTGTGAGGCCTAGACTCATACACATCATGTTACTTCCACAAGGATGGTTGGCATAATAATACATCACAAACTTCAAGAGGAGCGAAATCACATATTACCTCATCTGTGAAGGGCTTGATTCTGTAGGGAAGGCGACATTATTGGTTGACGCGAAGATATTTTCCTTGGTGAAGCCACTCGATGGTGTAGGACTCCAGGTGTTCTATGGTTGGTAAGTCCTACTTCTTCATGACCTCTACTAAAATGAGGTTCTTTTGTCTCCCAATGTCGAAAATGAACTGCAGCAGAGAACCCTTCACCCACATTTTGGAATGGAAGAGGGACTCCCGCTCTTCAAGATCTTTGGGCTCATCCTTTTGGCTCTTGATGGTGGAAACGGTGGCACTAGGCTCTATGTCAATAATATGATTCCATTTGTGATTCCCCTTTTTGGGTTCAGACTCAGAGTTGAAACATGCATCTGATTTGAAAGCCTTCAACTCGGCCACCGGTGACTGCTTGGCCTAACACTCACTTGTGTTATGAGTGGGGCTCTTATGGAACTCACACCACTTTCCCATGTCCTTATTTATATTCTTGGTGTTGTTATTTTCTTGTGGATTCGGTGGGTTGACCTGGGTCGCCCTGCCTTGGATTAGTCCTCTGTTCTACTATTTGGGGGCACCTTTTCCTTGCTTCAGATTCATAGATCCAAAGTCTTGCTTCTTCTATTTAAAATTTTTCTCGATATTGGCAGCTATCAGTGTGATGCACCAAGCGAGGAGATGTTTAGGAACTCCATTTCATCCTGAATGTATTTGTGAAAAAAAATGTTGATGCTAGGATATTGGGTTAAATAAGATCCCAGCATGTAAAAAAAACTCGTGTGCTTCCAATAAAATTAAATTTCTTTGTTAAACCCATAACATATCCAGTTCAAAAAATACATATGAAGGAAAGAGAGGCAGATAAATAAAATACTAATATAAAAACATAAAAAATCTTTGGCCAAATATTACAATGGGCGGCCTCTTGGCTCTCGGCCCTTAAAACCATTTCTCTTACTCTTTTTATTCCTCACTTCCACACTTCTCTCCTCTCACCCTCACAAGCTACATATTTATATATAAATATGAATTTATTCCACTCCATAATTTCCTCCACTCAAATCTCAACTTAAAATCTAAATTAGATTTATCTTTTTTTCGACTCAACTAAGTCCCGTTTATGGAATTCCTCATCCCTAGATTATCTACCTAATTAAACTCCACTCATATCCTTAATTATTTAAGGAATATTTACAATAATCCTCACATTTATAATTTCTCTCCTAATTTATTAAAAATTAGAAAATTAATTAATAAAATAATTAAAATATCTCACCCCCTTAATTACACAATTAAATAATGAAAATTTAACTTGATGCTCCTACATCAGACTCTCCATGTAGAGAAGTTTCCATATACTCATGTCTATGAGGTTCGTCGCTTTTCTGTAACAATACGACAACCACAAGTTTTGATGACTTGATCCCTCTAGGATTCGAAACTTTGTTCTGCCGCTAGTCCTTCGAAGTATCAACTCGATTTGGTAACTCATCACCCACTCTGTTGATCAGATTCCATCGACTTCTCCAACTCTTTCTTCCACCAATTCCTCGGAGTAATTCCTCTTTGTTGAATTCTTTTGCCTCCAACTGAGCTAAACACTCAACTTTCTACAATGGAAAATAATCAAGAATTTCTTCTTGATTACAACTATAGTCATTGATTGCTTTTAAAGCAACAACTTCCTTGTCCAGTGTTGTACCTGCATTCACCAACAAACTGTTAGTTTTAAAAATTTAAGACCTTTCTGTCTCTTTTTATGCTTCAAGCACCAATATCCCATCATCGAATTCTTGGGCTTCAATAGATTTTGTTTTGAACCACTGACTGCTTTCCTCTTTATCTTGCTGGATCAATATTTTTGTCTCCTTTATGTCGCTATGGACATAATTTTCTTGTTGTTTCTGATCTTTCATCACAATGCCAAATAATTTCTGCTCAATTTATTTGATTTCGACATCATATCTATTAATGTCGTTTTCTGTACCTACAGTTACATCATTATTTGAAAATTTACAACATTCATTCAACTCCATAAATGTTAAAAACATTTCATCCCTATCACACATAGTAATTGAAATTCCGTCTGGATCAAGTTATGCAATCTTCAATTCTCCCTTAGGTTCGTTAAGCCATTGTTCCAAGAACTTAATTTCCATATGAAATATTTCCAACAATTTATCAAAACCATCATTCCTAGCTTCATCCTTCTTCTGGAAATCTTCCTGAGTTGTCCTAGTTTTAATATCATCACATTATAAAATTCTGTCAGCAAATTCACTAAACAAATACATTTGTTTACCTCCTTGGAATATCTCTTTGGTATTTCCATTTTTCTTCTACTTCATAATAGCTTCAACTGGTTGTATTACCCCAAAAAATAATTCATTTATGATTTATTCTTGCTACAAAAAATCAGTACCTTCCTCTTCTGAAAGGTATTCTCCACCAAACTTCTCCTCAAGAGTTTCATTCTCCTCTGTGACAGTTTCATCAGACTGCTCACCATCTTTCGCACATCCTGCAAACATACATAAACTGTGAGATTTAAAAATACAAGGCTTCATAGCCTCATCTGATTCTCTCGTCAAAAAATCTTCAAATTGTTCTGAACTATCCCAATAGTTCATGAGATCTTCCTCATTAATCTCTTCACCTAGAATTTCACCCTGTTCCGGGTCACAAATGGAAACATCCATTTTTAACTCAGCCTCTCTAAGTTCTTCACACCTCAACATCTGCTCAAGCTTCCTCAGCTCTTCTGCCAACTGTATGTTTACCTGCTTTTCCCTCTTTGCATGTAGTCTCTGCCACTTTACCTTCTTTCTCATGGTCCAACCATATGTCTGGTCTTTCATATTTTCCTGCAACAATTCCATTAAAAATTCAAGGTGAACTATTATCTCAGCCTTCTCCCGCTCATAATCTTCATCTGTCAACTGCTCACATATGCCACTTACCTTGGCATTTTCCTTCTTCTTCCATCTGCTATGGTCTTCATCGAATCTTCAGAAATGACTATCAATAGTAATTTTCTCTTCCTTTGTGAAATTCATCTGTTCACGTGTGGATTTCATTCAATCCTCCTTTCAATAATCCTTCACACTTTCCATTCATACAAAATGCAAGTTCTTCTCCTGCGCTTGACTTATCTTGGTTCTTTGTCTTGGAACCAATCTCTGGTAACCATATTGCTTCACTTTACTGCAAACAACACTTTAGTAACTTATGTGTTACAATGACCAATTCTTTAGGTGTCGGGCTCTGCCGATCATGCACCCATTTTCATTCAGAATTTTTTCTTAGCTTACGACTCTTTGACCTCAGACTTACACCAATTCTTCATCTTGGATGAAAATACTGAATATTAACTAAAACTATCCAAATTTTCATTTGACTCTAACATTTGTTTTGACTCTAAGGCTTGCCCCAATAATTATCATAATGGATGTTTTGACGTAATTAAATTTATACAATCTCACGATGAACATACACCGCTAATACATTTTTAGGATGTAAAATTTTCACTCTCTTTCATACTTATGGAAAATCATTAGTTTTCCCTTATCATTTCACATGTTACTGAAGTCTTTAGTCGAAATAAAATTTAGGTTTTCCAAGGTTTATTTTAAGGTGAAAATAAATAAACCATTCACTTTCAACATTCAAATATACCTTCCTAAATTATCATACCTTATGTTTCTATTAAGGTTATTACTAAACCTTTCTCTCTGCAATCTCAATTCTCTGGTTTCCACTCTTCTGTGTCGTCTTTGCCACTGTTAACATTCACATGCCCTTCATAATTTTAGTGAAAAAAATTTTCCAGCTCTTTCATGCACCATACAACATCAATTCACATCTCTTCACCTGTGTACAAAGAGCAACCTCTGTAATATTCCTATTTAGGAACAACTCATGAATCATGCACTTAAAAACACATTTTCAGAAAAATATGCTTTAGAACAGGAAAATAACTCTTGGATATTTTATATCAGACAATAAAAAAACTAAATCCAATATTTTAGCTGAAACAAATAAGACTAGGTGGGTTAAACAGATCTCCCACACCTAGTTATCTTCAAGAGAAGGCCCAATGAGGGGTTGTAGCAAAGTAAAACGATCTAATGAAATTGAAGAGAGATATAAATGAATTAAATGTGATGATAGACACTCAGAAACTGATTTCAAGTACAACAGCAACTCATATTTGAATTTAGGATCCAAAAAGTGGGGAAAAGCAGTGATTTTGACCCTAAAATAGATGTATTTAGAAATATGTGTACACTTAAGGGAAATTGTGGGCGGTTATTTTATGTTAGGTCGTGAGGGACCTATGAGCCTAATTTCAGCTCAAAAAAATCATTCTATCTATGTTAAACAGTTCCTCCATCCCCGGATATGCTTAAAAATGCTGATTTCCCATGACTTTGAGTATGCAAAAAATGGCTGAAGCATGCAGAGCATAATTTCTAAATAAATTAGACAAAATATGTCTAAAAAATTAGATCTGAAGTTTATTATAACATATAATGAAGAAAAATAGAGATTCAGCTCCTTTTATACATCAAATAGATCACCAGGCAAGGGGATTTCATGAAAGAACAAATACAAGTATCAGATCTGCAGAATATGGATATGAAAAAAGCAGAATCATTGAAAATCTGAGGATATGAGCTGAAATTTACAAAACTATAGAAGAGGGCTGGAATAAAAACTTTCCAGAAGAAGGGATGGCCCTTCCTCAAGGAAATAAGCGCCAAACTAGGGTAGAAACCCTGCTGCTGCGATGCACTGGAAAACTGACGCAGTTTCTGAAGTATACTACGCAGATGATGTTGGAAGTTCCTTTGGCCTTATGCCAAGATATGAATATGAATCTCAAGGCTTCCTCACTAATCTTCCAGAGAAAGGAATGCTCCCTTTCTGCAAAACTAGATCTGGAAGTGGTGTTGAAAACCCCTCACTACAACACCCTGCAACACAGCATTATGCTGTTGAAACAATAATGCAATGATGGAGGAGGAAGCTTGGCCTCAAGCCTATATGTGAGAAATTTCAGAACATACTCCTTCAAGAGCTCCTCAATGAAGGAGGAGGAATTCCTAAACAAGAAATTCCTCTCTCTCTATCTAAGCAGCCAAGAGAGTTTGAGTTGCTTAAGCAATCTCAAAATCGAATTATCTTCCACAAAATTTCCTTGTGGACTTCCTCTTCATTTTATAACATTAGGGCTTTGAAAACCCTAAAACACCTCCAATAATTTAACCCTTTTCACATGAAGAGTATCCATCTAAAACTGCGCTGATCAATGAGGAGGTTCAATGCATCTAGACACTGCTTTGATTTGGTCCTGTTGACCTAGTCAACCTTCTTCATTCCTTTTCACACCTAAGTGTATTTTATTGAAATGGCCCAGATTTGTCCATGTGATTGGGCATTGATTTATTTTGCTGATTAGGAGTTTTATAGTTCCTCCTTTACACTTTTATTCATGAGTTAAGCAAACTGAAACTAAAAATGCAATATTCCCATTAGCTGCAAAAATTGGGAATATTACAGTCTCCCCCGGAAAAATGTTGCTTTCCCTCAAGCAACTCTTATTGTAGATGCAAACCATCTACTCCCCTCCAAATGGAATCTACATAAGGAAGGCTTCCTCCATTTGCTGCAATAGGTCATGTATGTTTGGTTCCAAAGCTATCTTCCATCAATGCATGAGATGACTTCCAACTGTAAGGTTAGATGTCCTCTTCTTATCATACAGTACAAAATGACAATTACATGATGTCCAACACCATCATAAACACATGAGAGACATAAAATAAAGTAGCTCCTTCCATAAAGGAAAAGCTCCATCATTCAAGAAAATTCCTCCATCCATGTTTTATGAACTTGATTAAGCATTGTTATGCTTTCCTTCTTAGCCCTGTTGGCCTTGTTGGATCCAAACTCCATCATTCCAGTGTTATGCAAAAGAAGAAGTGAAGGAGCAACATGGGTGGACAAATATGTCAAACCATATTCCCCTAATAATAACCACCGGAGCAAGGCCCTTTTTTGCCATCCTCCTTCTCCTCCATGTAAGATGGGGAAGCCAAGCTTTCCAAAAGATGATGTACATGCCCTCCCTTGCTGCAATTTATCTTTAATACATAGGGCATGAATCAGAAAATTACGAGTTATTGGGTGGTCACCATACTCATTTAAAAGCAACCAAAGCAACAAGAGGTCTTGCTTCATTCTTTCCTCCTCATGTGCATCATGAAACCAAACCATACTAATGGACATATGATATGTCACATCAGCCCAATACAAAGTATTATCATCAATGCACATCATGAGATCAATATGCCAAATTTTACACAATGCAAAACACATAGACATAGGAGATGTCATGTGGTGGCCATACTTTCTCAAGTGAAACAAAATTATACATGCCTTCTCTTGCTACAAAATATCATTGAAATCCAAGGCATGATTCAAAAAATGATGAGCTATTGGGGAGTAACCATACTCACCCAAGAGTAGCCATAGCAACAAGGACTTTTGCAGCCCTCTTGCCTTATCAACATGTGGATCATGGAGCAATAACACAATGATGGTCATGTGAAATGTCTCATAAACATAGTACAAGCAAGCTCCCTCATACCACATCATGTGGGAGTCATTACTCCTCCCAAGCCAAAGTTCATGAATGAAACATACCTCCAACGGAAATACATGTGGATAAATGAGACATATTTCAAACATGGGTGAATACATGGACATGAGATTTAACATGAGATGTCAAAACTCACCTTTTAACAACCACATCAACCATGCTTCCTTTTCATATACTCTATTAATGATGCATAAAGCATGAGATGAGAGAATAAGAATATTTGGGTAGTGATCATGCTTACCCCAAAGCAACCAACGTTGCCATGCCTCCTTATTCATTTCATGAACATTCTTCAAGGCATAGATTAGAGAAATAGGTGCCTTTGGAGAGTGATAGGAGTCTCCCAAGGGCAACCAGCGTAACCAAGCTTGCTGGCCCATATATGTCTGCAAGTGATAATGTGATCTCTTGCTCATCCACTCACTCCAATACGGAAGATGAGTGATGTGCTGCATAATCATGGCATCCTCCCTTTGTAGAACACCATCTCCTTTGAACCAATGAAGAACCTTGCATCTCATGAAATATTGAAATGCATATTTGTTGAGATCTCTTAGTGAGACATTTCTTCCATCTATGGCCTTCCAAAACCAGTGAGGCTTTGAATTTGTAGTAATTAGAAGTCTCTCTTTGAGTTGTGGCATGCTCATTGAGAGATTGTCATCTAGAGGGGAGAAAATGCTTTTCATCTCAAGATGTCTACTCTTCATCTTATTCTTCTCCACTGCTTCAAGGTTGAAGATACCTCTAGAATGCTCCAAGAGAGATGAAGCCTCTTTATCACAATCACTAAGTGGTAGCGCTATAGATATGCAAAGTGATGCATGTACTGTCTCAAAGCAAGTTTCATTACTGATCTCACAATCAGCCATTGAACATAGGATAGTACTAATCCCCTTTCTTAAGACCCTACATCTCAACCCAAGAGATTGAATGCAGCTCAACAATTATGCATAGGGATAGCTTCCAGTCTCATCCTTGATTAGATCAATGGTCCTCTGCGCTGTGACATGTCTTTGCTTCAAATCAGCATTATGATTTAATCCTTGGCTATGCATTAATCTTGAAACAATATGTGTTGAAATTTCATGCATACCTTGGATCAACTGATATGTGGGAACCTCTTGATAGAACACAAGAGTTCCTCCACCTGGATCAATGATGCCTCCAACTGCTGGCAAGAATGATGGTCTCCTTTCTTCAAGCATACCAGTGCTGGTATCTTCCTTCTCCTCCTCATGCATCTCCTGATTCGTGCATGGGACTTCATATGTTAAGAGCTCAAGACTACCTTGCAAAGATGCAAGTGCCTCTTCTCTAGATGCAAGCACCTTAGCAGTAGATGGTGAAAATGGAGATCTCTTGCCCAAAGTGACAATATTGACATTCTCCTTTGTTTCCTTGGGAGATGTCTCTTTGTAGCTCATCTTTTTCCTCTCCTCATTAAACTCCTTGAGATTTTCTTCAATACTCTTCAATGTTTGAAAAAGAAGCAATGAGACCTCTTCCTTAGTCATTCTCCCTGCTTTGTGATGATAGGAAGTGTATAGTTCTTCCTCTTCATCTTGAAACCCTTTAGGATTTTCTTTGCATCTCTCTTCTTCATTTCTGTACCTCTCACCTTCTTCAAAGAAAGTGGGCATAGTAGATCTATGAGGAGATCTAGGATTCTTTGGTCTTCTGCTTTGCTGATAGGAAGTGCTAGGGCTTCCTTATTCTTATTGAAATATTATGCAGGTCTCACTGTAGCTTTATTTTTCTCGAAACCCTCTAGGAGTCTTGGTGCATCTTCTTTCTCTCTTCTGATTTACCTCTTTCGAGAGGCTCTTCTTAGATCTGAACATTGATGAGAGTAAACTCATCCTATCCATCATTATGATCTATATATCTTCTCTTTATTTATCTGATAGCTTGATCTCACAGGCTATGCCAGAGATCATGCTCTGATACCACTTTAATATTCCTATTTAGGAACAGCTCATGAATCATGCACTTATAAACGCATTTTCAGAAAAATATTCTTTAGAATATGAAAATAACTCTTGGATATTTTATATCAAACAATAAAAAAACTAAATCCAATATTTTAGCTAAAACAAATAATACTAGGTGGGTTAAACAGATCTCCCACACCTAGTTATCTTCAAGAGAAGGCCCAATGAGGGGCTGCATCAAAGTAAAACGCTCTAATGAAAGTGAAGAGAGATATAAATGCATAAAATGTGCTGATAGACACTCAGAAACTGATTTCAAGCACAACAACAACTCAGATCTAAATTTAGGATCCAAAAAGTGGGGAAAAGCAGTGATTTTGACCCTAAAATAGATGTATTCAGAAATATACGTAAAATTAAGGGAAATTGCAGGAGGTTATTTTATATTAGGTCGTTTGCGACCTATGATCCAAATTTCAGCTCAAAAAAAACATTCTAGCTATGTTAAACAATTCCTCCATCCCCGGATATGCTTAAAAATGCTGATTTCCCATGACTTTGAGTATGCAGAAAATGGATGAAGCATGCGGAGCGTAATTTCTGAATAAATTAGACAAAATATGTCTAAAACATTAGATCTGAAGTTTATTATAATAGAGAATGAAGAAAAATAGAGATTCAGCTCCTTTTATACATCAAATAGATCACCCAGCAAGGGGATTTCATGAAAGAACAAATACAAGTATCAGATCTACAGGATATGGATTTGAAAAATGTAGAATCATTGAAACTCTAAGTATATGAGCTGAAATTTACAAAACTAAAGAATAGGGCTGCAATACAAACTTTCTGAAAGAAGGGATGGCCCTTCCTCAAGGAAATAAGCACCAAACTAGGGTAGAAACCCTGCTGCAGCAATGCACTGGAAAAATGAAGCAGTTTCTGAATTATACTGCGCAGATGATGTTGTAAGGTCCTTTGTTCTGATGCCAGGATCTTAATATGAAGCTCAAGGCTTCCTCACTAATCTTCCAGAGAAAGGAATGCTCCCTTTTTGCAAAACTAGATCTGGAAGTGGTGTTGAAAACCCCTCACTACAACACCCTGCAACACAGAATTATGCTGCTGTAACAATAATGCTGTGATGAAGGAGGAAGCTTGGCCTTAATCCTATATGTGAGGCATTTCAGAATATACTCCTTCAAGAGCTCCTCAATGAAGGAGGAGGAATTCCTAAATAGGAAATTCCTCTCTCTATAGCTAAGCAGCCAAGAGAGTTTGAGTTGCTTAAGCAATCTCAAAATCAAATTATATTCAACAAAATTTCCTTGTGGAATTCCTCTTAATTTTATAAAATTATGGCTTTGAAAACCCTAAACCACCTCCATTGAGTTAACCCTTTTCACATGAAGGGTATCCATCTAAAACTGCGCTGATCAATGAGGAGGTTCAATGCATCTAGAGACTGATGTGATTTGGTCCTGTTGACCTAGTCAACCTTCTTCATTCCTTTTCACACCTAAGTGTATTTTATTGAAATGGCCCAGATTTGTCCATGTTCACATTGGCCATTGATTTATTTTGATAACTAGGAGTTTTATAGTTCCTCCTTTACACTTTTATTCATGAGTTAAGCAAACTAAAATTAAAAAATGCAATATTCTCATTAGCTGCAAGAATTGGGAATATTACAACCTCTTTGATGAATAATGTACAACTTGTACATCATGTCCATCCTGAATATCACTTCCTTAGATGCTTCCATATGATGGTAAAACAAATATTTTACATATCAAGCAATTGTTGTTTTTTTTTGTTTTCAACCATAAACACAAATCACAAAATTATCCTATTTCCAACTACAAGCTTTGATCCAACATGATGCAACTAAATTTGCGAAGATCCACACCATGCATAATAAATCATCTCATATATTATAATATGCATGCTTCTATTTATATCAAGGGTTAATACCTTTTTTTACTTGAGCCAAGTGAATTTTTTTCCAATAAAACCTACCATAAACCTTTGGCATACCTTAGCATTATATCTATAAACTCAGACTTCATAATTTAAAACCCAAAAATTCACCATATTTTAAGTTAAACTCATATATCCAGTTTATTTATAGCCCATATCACATCAAAATCCTTTATTGGATTTCATTTAACCCCAATTTTATGTTATAAAGTCAACATAACACTTTATAACTTACCAATCCATCAATCTAATTATTCACAATCAACAGGCCACACATATCTCAAGGCTCTTCTTCCAATATCCATCGTTGTTGATTTTGACTTTCATCTCATGCTCATCGGATATATCCTCTCCAACTCGTGTTCAGTAAAACGACATATTTCTCAAAATTGGTAGATTTGAACAAAACACTTTGCTTTTGCAGAAAATAAACAAAATAAAATTACCTTCCGAGAGACAGTAAACGATCCATTGACAATTAATCATTTTCCATGTATTTGGTGGTGAAAATCACCTTCTCAACAACCAAATACGTAGAGTAGATCCCACACCAAGCTGACCAATCATGTTAACATCAGCTGCAAGAGGGATCTCCTAATTTCGTTTCACAAATTGATGGCAGCACCAAAATTCCACCATATTTAGCACTTTATTGCATCAGGTACAACATTGCATAGATTCTGAAAGCTGGACCAAAGTATCCATGGCTTCCATTGATTTCAAGGAATTTTCCCTATCAGCTCCAGCCCAAACAAGATCACACTGCCCACGATACACACAACAATTATATTACGTTTAAAATGTGTTTCTCTGCATCTACAATGTCCTGTGAATGGACTGACTACAGAGCACACATCAATGTAGTTAGAATTTCATCTGTAGAAATTACCGTGGCCTTATCTTCACTTATACCAATTCTGCCAATACACGTTCACCATCAGCCTACAACATTCATCTGTCACTTCATGCTACGTCAATCCCAGCATGCACCATCGTGTGTGCAATCCCTAACTCCAATCTGGGATGGATCGCATGAAAATTTTCATCAACCAAACAAAACGCTAAAATATCAAGCCTATTTGCATCACATGCTATTGACCTTCCAAGTGCTATTGACCAAAATGCACTGTTCAATGCGTGGCATAGTTTGTTGTGCATGCTATGGATCACACGCTTGTTTTAATATGGCCACCCCATGATTCCATTGCGTCATATGTCACGTCTGATTTTGTGGACTCCCACACCACGCTTTCGCTGCGTGTAGTGACATGAACGCTCACACTTTGACTCTAATGCATACAATGGTATGTTACACCTACTCTCATGAACGCTCACACTTCATTCTGTTTGCGGCCATGTGTCACGACCTATTTCATGAACGCCCACACCACACACCTTCTATAGTGGTGTATCATGCCTTCTCTTCTGCACGGCCCACACACCACACTCTGTGTGCAGCGATATACCACGACTGTCGAGATATCTTCCGCTATGTGTAGTGATATATTACATCTTCTCACCCCATGGATCCGCAGTGTATTAACGCGTGCAGCGCGAATTCTTGATCATGTGCCATTCTCATGATGCCTCTTTAGCCAATGCGTTAAAGCCTCACCATAGTGTGGCTTCGCCTTTGCCACAGGCTTCTGATTCATGGCTTTGCCAAAGCTGCGATGGCTCCTTGCTGCCACGTCGACGCTCCCCACACATTCACGTTGTAGACAACACTCAACCACTGGTATTCGTGCTCCAGTATTCCCACCCTCCTATATTCACACGCTCCAACAAATAGCCATGTACAAGATTGCAGTCAATTTAGATATCTGATTCATGATCCATAATGCATATATTTGAGGAAAAATTTACAATGCATAACGCACAGATCTTAGATATATCAATAACACATAGATCAAAGGAAGGATTTAACGCACATGCTTCCACCGAATTTGTGGTGTTTCGATTCAATCTATGCATAAAAAAAAAAACAAAATCGTAGTAGTGATGTATTCACTCTCTCGTCCCTCTTGAAAGATTCAAGACCAAGACCATATTGGGCTCTGATGCCAAATGATGCCAGGATACTGGGCTAAATCAGATCCCAACATGTAAAAAAAATTTGTGTGCTTCCAACAAAATTAAAATTCTTTGTTAAACCCATAACATATCTAGTTCAAACAATACATATGAAGGAAAGAGAGCCACACAAATAAAATACTGGTATAAAAACATAAAAAATCTTTGGCGAAATATTACAATGGGCGGCCTCTTGGCTATCGGCCATTAAAACCATCTCTCTTACTCTCTGAATTCCTCACTTCCTCACTTCCTTGCTTCTCTCCTCTCACCCTCACAAGCTACATATTTATACAGAAATATGAATTTATTCCACTCCATAATTTCCTCCACACAAATCTCAACTTAAAATCTAAATTAGATTTATCTTTTTTTGGACTCAACTAGGTCCCATTTATGGAATTCCTCATCCCTAGATTATCTACCTAATTCAACTCCACTCATATCCTTAATTATTTAAGGAATATTTACAATAATCCTCACATTTATAATTTCTCTCCTAATTTATTAAAAATGAGAAAATTAATTAATAAAATAATTAAATATCTCACCCCCTTAATTACACAATTTAATAAATAAAATTTAACTTGATGCTCCTGCATCAACTGTGGTACTCGAGCACCAAATTTTTCTATGAATATTTCATACGCAACAGATTCGTCAACTCATGCACATCTTGATCCCTTTTCTGCCGCAGTGTGGTCCATTGTATGTACTTGTCTCATAGATCGCCACAAGGTAATATTGTTCCTTGATGGAATCTCAAAAAGAATTCCAAGTGGGTGAAGCAGGAAATAGTGAGGATTCTCTCTCATCCCTCTATTTGTAGTAGGTTTTCCACCAGTCCTTGACATGGGGGCAGTTTTGAGGAGTGCAAAAGTAATATTTTCCCTTTTGGAAAAATCATGAATTGAAAAATATCCTTCCAATATATTTAACCATCTATCTATGAAATCTACATCTATCTAGCCTTCAAATATGTGAATGTCAAAGTTGACTTATACCTTAAAAGGAGTGGGGCCTCCAGAGTGACTACCGGATGAACATGCATCGCTTGTGCGCATGTGTCAAAGGATATGGGAAAATTTATCCATCATCCCCTTCCTCTATCGCTTAAGGGATTCTTCAATAAATCTTTTGAAAGGATCTACTACTCCCTTGTCTTTATTTTGTTCCTCCATGGGAGTTCGTCGGGGTTTGCGAGGATGGTCTTGCAAAGTTTCAACTAGTTCTAGTGCTTACTCCTTATACTATGACCTTGTTGAGGACATGCAAAGAAAAAATAGAGAAAGAGTAGAACACTCTGATACCACTGATCCAAACTTAAACAGGAATGAAACATAATACAGATATAACCATAAATATGGAATGCAATATAAATAACACTTAATTTCATTAATATCAAATAACTAAAATATGCTTACAGACAGAATGGAAATAAACTAGCTTGGGTGATGGTAGCTTATCTTTGAAAAGAGATGTGGCGGTTACATGCCTCTAAAATGTGTTACAATGAGGCTCAAGGGCCTTTTTATTATTGAACAACAAAAGAAAACCCTAACCCCAACAGATGGAACACCAAGATTTTGTGGGCCCTGTTGGGGTTAGTTGGGAAGCCAACTTCCTAGGGTTGTAATCTGGTCATATTATCTCTGTTTGATGTGTACAATACCTTTTTGAAAATATCTCTTTGAGTACTACAATATTTTCTATAAGAGCCTAGTGCAGACCTCAAAAAACGTTGTTTAGGGGGTCAAAACTGTGCCAGAAGTTCAAGACCGGAAAAACTATTAAAAATAGTAAAGGCTGCTATAAATAAGAAAATTGATGAGACTGAATGGAGGCCTAGGTTGAATAGGCCGGTAGCGACCAATATCCACTTGGATCATGAAATACTCTTAAGGAATTATGAATTTTCATTAGAAACCTGAAAATGCATGAATTAATTTGTTGATTAATTTTCCGTAGAGTAATCCAACTATCTTGTTCGTAAATCAAGATATGATTAGGAAATTTATTATTGACATAAAAAAATAAATGAAGCACGAAATAGCGAAATTTTAAATCCATTCATTTCAAAAAATGGAATGGATGAAAATTGAGAAAATTGAATATTTTATTCGAGTAGTCGTATGGTTAGGGGTCGGATGGTCGAGAGTTTTTTCGTTTATTGAAGTTTTATTTCCTCCCGACCCTGACTACACAAGAGTTGATTTTTATTTATAATTTGTGTAGTCGGGAGGTCGGGTAAGAATTTTCAAAAATATCATGAATTGGATTGACGTGCTGGTCAAGAGGTCATATATTTTTTCATTTAAAAATATTTTATTCGTTTCAACCTCCAACTTTTAAAACCAATTTTTGATGTTTTTATTGAATTGTTTAAAGTTTTTGTGGGTTTTCTTTATGAAAATAAAATAAAAATTGTTTAGGGATTTTTTATTCTTATGTACAAAACAAAATGAGGGTTATTGTAATCATGACAACAGGGCACAACAAAAATAATGGGCTTCTATGGGGCACAACAATAACAATATGGGGGCTACATGGGCACAAAAATAAAAATAAGGGGAATATACTAATAATAACAATAAGGAGCATACATTAATACACTAATATTATAGGGGCATAACTTGCCCCTCTCCATCAAAAACAATGTTGTCATAAATGCTTGAGTAGTTTTGGATTCTTCTATATAAAATTCTTATCCTCCCATGTGGAATCTTCAGTGGGTAATTTCTTCCACTTAATGAGATACTTGGAACTTTATCGATTCTGTAACTGTCGGGCTCTTATTTCTGTGATTTCTTTAGGCTCTAATATGATTTTTCCTTCTTCTTCAAGTTTTGGAAATATTGTTTGAACTAGGAGCTTCTCACTGATAAATTTCTTTAAGCATGAAACATGGAAAATTAGGTGTACTCAGAAAAATGCAGGAAACTCCAATTTTTATGCCATAGTACCAATATTTTGCAACACCTTGTAAGGACCATAGTACGTGTGTGATAATTTATTATCCTTATTAGCTTCCTTGGAAGCTTAATGTTTGTATGGTTTTAGATATAAAAATACCCACTCTCATATGTCAAAAAAGCTTTCACTGTGATGTTGATATGCCTATTGTTGCATTCAAATTTGCACTAGAGTGAGGTTATACTTTAGTTGAATAACTTGTTGTTAATGCTCAATGTGATATTACACTGCTTGAACCTTAGAATTTCCTCTTAAAGATGATATGATGGACGATCGATGATATCCATAAAGTGCCATAAATGGGGTCATTTTTGCTACAGAATGGAAGGAAGTGTTATACCACCATTCAAACAGAGGTAACCACTTGACCCATTGTGTTTCTTTATCTGATACAAAGCAACGAAGATATCCTTCCAAACATTTATTCATTATCTCATTTTTCCCATCAGACTAAGGATGATAAGATGAGCTATGAGCTAACAGAGTACCAAGAAAATAAAATAATTCCATCCAAAAAATTCTAGTAAAAATGGGATCTCTATCACTTACAATAATTATTGGGTTTCCATGTAGATTTTGAACTGTTTCCATAAATGTAGTATCAAATGTATCGGATTTAAAAATAATGACACAGTGCAAAAAAATTTACATACTTGGTAAGTATATCAACTACCACCATGATTAAACTCTTTCCTTCCAAATTGGGTAAACCTATGATAAAATCCATCAATACCTCCTCCCAATGCTAACTTGGAATGGATAAAGTTTGTATCAGACTTGGGGTCTTAATTTTCTCAACTTTATTTTGATGAAAAACTACACATTTTGCCACAAATTTTTGAATATGAAATTTAAAGCTTTCCCAAAAAATCATTCTTGACCCCGTGGTAAGTTTTTAAAAATCCTCTGTTCCCTCCTAAGGGGGAGTAGTGCAATTCCAAAAGACTCTTTTGTTTGAGTTTGGAATTCTTACATATAGATAGGTGATCTTTGTACCATAATGAATCATTTTTATAGATAAATGTGTCAAATATAATGGGATCTTGCTCCAAATTTTGAATGAGTGTCCAAACCTCTTTTTCATTATTCCATTCATCCCTTACTTTAGTTATCCTATCAGGTTAGATATTATAAAATTCATAGAGAAATGTTTCAACATCCTCATCCTTTGTTAAAAGTGCATCTGCAACAAAATTTTGCTTTTTTTTTATACATTATTTCAAAGTCGTAACCCAACATATTTTTCACCGATTTTTGTTTCTCTTTTGAAGATAATATTTGTTCAAAAAATATTTAAGGCTATCATGACCTGTTTTTACCTTGAATTGTCTTCCAATTAGATAATTTCGTCATTTATTTACTGCATGTAGTATACATTTCCTTCTCATAAATAGGTTCATGTAATTACTTTCCCTTTATTAGACGACTTTAAAAAGTAATGGGTCTTCCTTCTTGGATTAAAACAACACCAATTCCATTTCTCGAGGCATCACATTTCACAATAAAGGTTTTGGTGAAGTATATTGTAACTAAGATTGATACTTGTCACACTACCTGTTTGTAATGTTCAAAGGCCTTAGTTTCTTTGGAGTCAAATAAAATGCACCTTTATTTAGTAATTTTTTTAGAGGTGAAACTATTCTCCCACAATTCTTAACATATTTTCAATATACCCTGTCAACCCAAGAAATCCTTGAAGATGCTTTAGGGTTGTGGGGATTTTCCATTCCTTAATGGCTTTAATTTTGTTAGGGTATACCTTAACACCCTCATGAGATACAATATGACCTAAATTTTCCACCTCATGTACCCCAAAGAAAAATTTGGAGGTTCTTGCATTTAATTGTTTCTCCTCCTTTAATTTGATCACCTTGTCAACATGTTGAACATAATCCTTCCAAGACTTGTCGTAGATTATTATATCTTCAAAAAACACTAACACAAATTTTCTAGGGAAGGGTTTGAAAATGGAATTCATTAACCCTTTAAATGTGGAAGGTTCATTAGTAAGGCCAAAGTCATGACCAAAAATTAATAATGACCTTCATGAGTTATAAATGTTGTTTCTGAAATTTCTTCAATCTTCAATCTAATTTGATGATATCCTGAATGAAGATCCAACTTGGTGAAGTAAATTGATCCATGTAATTCATAAAAAAATTCATCAATGATAGGAATTGGAAATTTATCTTTTATAGTGAGCTTTCTGAGCTCCCTATAATCTAGACACGTACACCATGATCCATCCTTCGTGTGCACCAATACTTCTAGAGTAGAGAAAGAACTTTGGCTTGGTTGAATTATACTGACCTCTAGCATTTTTGCAACCATACATTATGTTTCACTCTTTTGGGCATATGGATATCTATAAGGCCTGCTGTTTGGAGGAAAAATTCTTGGAATCAAGTGAATAGAATGATCATAATCACAAATAGGTGGGAGGCCTTTGGAAGTCTAAAAAACCTTCGAATGATTGTCCAAGGCTTTTTGCAGATTTGGAGAAATGGTTGATTTCGATGTTTGAACCTCTAGTGAGAATAATTGTACAATTATGCCTCGTTGTTATTTCTTCAAAATATTTTTGATGCCATTAGAGATAATTATTTTCCTTGGTTTCCCTATGATACCCGTTAATTCAATTTCCTTTCCTTTTGAGAAAAAAATCGAGAAAAATTCTTGAAAATTAAAAGCTATCATCCCCAAAGATTGTAACCATTGGACTCATAGTACAACATCAACACCACCCATTGGAATGGAAAGCATTAGAATATTCAATACATATTCTACCATGGTTAGCTTGATATTATGGCACTTTCCAAATAAATTTATAGTTACTCCATTTGAAACCATCACTTGACACTCTGGTGTTGGATATAGAAATCACTTCAATTCCTTGGCTATCTTACAATGAATAAAATCATCAGGACTAGCCAAATCAATTAACACTACTTCATTTTTCTTATTGATATATCCTTCTATCTTGAGAGTTTGAGAAGTGGTAATTCCTTCCAATGCATTACAATTTATTTTCAGATTCATTTCCTATTTTTCCAAGGTTTTTCCTTGGTGCATATCTTCTTCTTTTGATGTTTCTTGTTCCTTTTCTTCCTCCTCTTCACAATGTATGTAAAATAATTTCTTCCCAACACACTTATCACCTTTAGTGTATTTTTTATCACAACTGTAACAAAGTAATTTTTCTCTCTTTTCCTCTAGTTTTTGTGGTGTCAACCTTGTAGGTTGTGGGATGCTAGGAGCAACAACACTTCCATCTTTATTATTGTGAATTGTAGACTTCCTTGTTGCCATAATTTTGATTTAAACTTTTATTTCCACCCTAAATGTCATCTCCAATGAATGAGGTTCCAAAAGGTGAACCTCATGTTGGATGTTATCCTTTAAGGTCCCTATGAAGACAATAATCCTATGCTCCTTTGGAATATATGTTAACTTGATATTCAATTTTTCGAAGTCTTCAATGTGCTTCGTCATTGAACCCTTTTGTTTGAGATTTATCAACTGGCTAAAAAAGGTGTTTATTTTTGTATCCTCATAATATGCTATCGTTTCCTCCATTAAAATTGACCAAGTGACTAGTGTTTTATGAGAACAAAGGCATCGATACCATACAAACTGATTGGGTTCTAAATATTAATATGCAACACATACCTTTCATGAGTATTGCACATAATGTATATCAAAATATTGGTCCATATGTAGTATCCATGTTAATGGATCTTTACCATCAAAATTACTCATATCGATCTTTGGAATGTGGTTGGTATTCAACCCAATGTTAAAGTATTTAAAGTCATGATTAACATTCCTTTTGTTCTCATGATGAGTTTCATGGAATACCTTGTCACCATTAGGAAACATTTCTTGTAGCAACTTTGTCAAACCTTCGATGTATACTTATAAACCATTCATGTCACATTTTATTTCCACTTTTAAACCATATTTAGGTTTTAACCCTGAACATAAATTATCTACACATGAATCTTATAACAGAAAATAAACAATAGCGAGAGCATAAAACATAAAATAGATAAACACAGAGATTTTCCCCTTGATCCCAAATCGGGACGACCAGCTTGATTTTTCTTTATATTCCTTTTAGTGTTACAACACATATATATACATGCCGAAGCATACATAAACCCCAATCCAATAACCCTATATTAGAACATAACCGTAGTTCCCTTGACCAGATCTACAAAATACCAGGGGCCGAAAACCATCGTACCCCAAAACCATGTGCAAACTTATGCACAAAACATGGGTGGGTCCGCCTATGAGTGGGTCTGAACACCAAAAAAAATTTCGTCGGGGCGTTGCCCCAGACCCCAACAGTGGAGGGTTCCTCCCCCCTTGTGACCCCCCTGCTACACTCGACACAACGTACAGTGCGTGGGGCTTGTCATGGAAAGAATATAACACATACCCAACATTCGCCCACTTTTTGTTTTCTTTCCACAGGGGTTCACAGGAGAGCTTAGTCATTGGGCCAATTCTTGAACACCCATTGTTTCTCTACATCAAGAGAACTTCTGAGTGCTCACAAACTTCATCAATGCATCTGCAACATTCTTCAAAGTGTCCACCTTTACCAACAACACCCTTTTAGCCTCAACCATATCTCTAAAAAAGTGATATTGAACATCAATGTGCTTTATCTTTGAATGGTAAGCAGGGTTCTTAGCCAAGAAAATTTCACTTTGGCTATCACAGTCTATCCTTATAGCTTTCTGTACCAACCCCATACTTGAACACAATATCTGCAACCAAATTGATTCCTTTCTTGCATGAGTGGCTGCTATGTATTCGGCCTCTGTAGTTGAAAGAGCCACTACAGACTGTCTTTTACTCATCCAACTGACTGCGCCTCCAAATAGGCTAAACACATACCCACTTGTAGATCTTCTTTGGTCCAGATCTCCAGCCCAGTTTGCATCAACAAAACCATGAATGTCAAACATTCTTTCCAATCCTGGTCTTCCCTGGTAGCACAAGCCATAATCACTAGTGCCACGTAAATATTTGAAAACCCGCTTCATTGCTGTCCAATGCTATTTCCCTGGGTTTGACATAAACCTACTCAATACTCCCACTGCATGTGCAATTTCTGGTCTAGTACAGACCATTGCATACATCAGGCTACCCACTGCACTTGCATATGGAACACGGGACATATCATCATCTTCTTCTTGTGTCTTGGGACACTATTCGGCAGATAGCTTTACACCTACAGGAATAGGAACATTCACCGGTTTACTATCATGCATATTGAACCTCTGCAATATAGTCTCGACATACTTCCTCTTTGCTCGATCTCTCTTAATTTCCATGCCTAAAATATAGTTTGCAGCACCAAGATCCTTCATGTCGAATTTGGAGAACAACTGGGTCTTCAAATCTTGGATAATTTCTTTGTCATTTCCAATCAACAACATATCATCCACATACAAGACAAAATAAATAACATGGTCACCAATTAATTTAAAATAAACACAATGATCCTCCTTGCTTCTGGTGAAGCCAAGTCCCCGTATATAGGTATCAAATTTCTGATACCACATCCTTGGTGACTGTTTTAACCCATACAGAGACTTCTTCAACCTGCATACCAGTTCTTTCTTACCCTTCACCATAAAGCCTTCAGGTTTCTTCATGTAGATATCCTCTTCTAAATCCCCGTGAAGAAATTTTGTCTTCACATCCATCTGTTCTATCTCAAAATCAAATGCAGCAGCAATAGATAAAAGTAATCTAATAAAATTAACCTTGGAAACAGGAGAAAAAATATCACCAAAATCAATTCCCGACACCTGGGAATAACCTTTTGCTACCAACCGAGCTTTTTATTTCTCCACCTTGCCTTCTACATTCATCTTCTTCTTAAACACCCATTTTCTCCCGATGGGCTTCCTTCCAGCCAGCAACTCCACCAGATCCCATGCCTCATTTTTGTGCAAGGATGCCATTTCATCAACCATGGCCTCCTTCCAGAGTTTTCCATCCTCTGAATCTACTGCCTCCCTGACAGTTCTGGGATCATCATTAGTTATAGTTAAGGCAAAACCTGAACAGAAAGTAGATGGACTATACCTTTCTGGTTGCCTTCTTTCCCGAACTAATCTTCTCAAAGCTGGGGTTTGTGGCTCTTCCTCTTCTGAATCTTCTTCTGTTGTAGAGTCTGATTCATCCTCCTTTAGCTCAAACTCTATCTTCTCAGGTTCCTTTGGTAGGACTTCATGTGTAACAACATATTTCACCTCTCTAAACACCACATCTCGGCTGTACACAACCTTCCTTGTTTCTGGGTTCCAAAGCTTGTAACCCTTTAAACCATCCTTACACCCAATAAAGATGCACCTTTCAGATTTATTATCCAACTTGGTCCTTTTCTCCTTTGGAACATGTACATATGCATCACATCCAAATACCCTTAGATGTGAAAGAGAGGGTTTCTTACCAGTCCATACCTCATGTGGGGTCTTATCCTCCAACGCTAATGAAGGTGATCTATTAACTAAGTAACATGCAGTTTCCACTGCCTCTGCCCAGAATTCTTGTCCTAACCCGGTACCACTGAGCATGCTTCTTGCCTTTTCCATCAGTGTTCTATTCATTCTTTCTGCAACTCCATTTTGCTGAGGTGTGTATGGAGTAGTCTTCTGCCGTGCTATACCACACTTCTTACAGAACTCTTCAAATTCCTTTTTGCAGAACTCCCCACCATTATCTGTCCTCAATGCCTTTATCTTCTTCTCTGTCTGGTTTTCCACCAGAGCCTTAAATTCTTTAAATTTGTCAAAGACTTCAGATTTCTTCCTCAAGAAATATATCCATGTATTCCTTAAGAAGTCATCTATGAATGAAACATAGTACACAGACTTTCCCAGTGATGGAACTGACACAGGTACAAACACATCACTGTGAACAAGTTCTAATATCTTGTTTGCCCTCTTAGCACCAGAAGGAAAACTCACCCGATTCTGCTTCCCATATACACAATGTTCACAGAAATCGAAATCCAGAGAACAATTAGACATACCTTCTACCATACCATCTCTATGCAGTATCCGAAGGTCCTTCTCTCCAATATGTCCAAGCCTTTGATGCCATAGCATGGTCTTTTCTCCAGAGACAGCTAGGCTTTCCGTCCCACTTTCAGGAACCACAGAACTGTTACACCCATCAATAACAGTACTACCTTGTAGCTTGTATAGAGTTCTAGTCCGAACTCCCCGCATTAATACCAGTGCTCCCCGAACCATCTTGCAGGCATCTTTCTCGAACACTGTTTTTACACCTGCATCATCCATCTTGCTTACAGAAATCAGATTTCTGGCCAATGCAGGAATATGCAAAGCACCAGGAAGTATTTTAATCCTTCCACCTTGTAGCTTTAGCTTGACCTTTCCACGTCTGACGATTCTGGCCTTCCTATCATCCCCTAAGAAGACATCACCACCATCATATTTCTCATATTCGTAGAACCACTCCTGATGGGGAGTGAAGTGAAAGGATGCACCTAAGTCAATCAACCATGACTCATGATCTACATGTGTATTTGAAGAAGAAGCCAAAAACACATCCCCACCTTCATCTGAGGTGGTTTTTGCCTCTGCAGAAGGAGCATCATCAGATCCCTTTCCTTTCTCAGGAGCTTTAGATCTGTAGTCCTTTTTGTAGTGCCCTTCCTTTCTGCATTTCCAGCATACCTTTACAAAATTTCCAAGAGATTTAGATCTCTCACTCGAAACCTTATTCTTGTTTATGTTTTGGGACCTTCCTCGTACAGATAAGGCATCTCCATTCTGGCCCTCCATATTTCTTCGTCTCATTTCCTCTGACAACAAGGTTGAGACAATGTCATCAAAATTCAAGTAGTTGTATTGCTACCTATTGCAATAACCAGACTGTCCCACAAATCTGGTAGAGAACACAACAAACTGATGCACTTATCTTCATCTGATATTTTAATATCAACAGATGATAGTTGACTTACCACAGTATTGAAGGCGTTCAGATGCTCTCCCACTGAGTCTCCATCCTTCATCCTCAGGTTATAAAAATTTTTCCGCAGGAACAACTTATTCACCAGAGACTTAGATTGGTACAAAATCCCAAGTTTTTCCCACAAATTCTTCATCGTAGCTTCCCCAGATACATTCAACAATACTGAATTTGAGAAACACAATCGTATTGTGCTCTTAGCCTTCTGATCCAGTTTCTTCTGGTCTTCATCTGACATTGCCGTTGGTTTATTACCCAGATCTACTACGATCCACTGATCTTTATCCACCAGTAGATACTCCATCTTGAGTTTCCATAACTCAAAAATCTGACCATTAAATTTCTCGATCTTTATATTTCCACTGCTCACCATCTTCTTTCACCGCAAGAATCGATCTCGCAGATCTCCCACTGAACAGGGTCTACCACAGGCCCGAGCAAAAAAATCTCAGTAGAAAAGGCATCCCCTTGAAGCCAAAATAGCTCTGAAACCAGATGTAGGTTTTAACCCTGAACAAAAATTATCTACACACGAATCTTATAACAAAAAATAAACAATAGCGAGAGCATAAAACATAAAATAGATAAACAGAGAGACTTTCCCCTAGATCCCAAATCGGAACGACCAGCTTGATTTTTCATTATATTCCTTTTAGTGTTACAACACATATGTATAAATGCCGAAGCATACATAAACCCCAATCCAATAACCCTAGATAAGAACATAATCGTAGTTCCCTTGACCAGATCTACAAAATACCAGGGGCCGAAAACCATCGTACCCTAAAACCATGTGCAAACTTATGCACAAAACATGGGTGGGTCTGCACAATAAAAAAAATTTCGCCGGGGCGCTGCCCCCGACCCTAACAGTGGAGGCTGCCTCCCCCCTTGTGACCCCCCTGCTGCGCCCGGCGCAACGTACAGCGCGTGGGGCTAGTCATGGAAGGAATATAACACATACCCAACACCATCCATGTATCCTTTTATTTATTCTTTTAAACCATCCATGTCCCCTTTTAATCCATCATTAGTTTCACCTCGTTGCATTTGGTCTCGTAATTTTGATATATGAAGTTGCAATTATTCCTCTTCATGCAACATAGTAGAGATTTCAGAGGGCTTAATGGGTGTAGAATTAATTTTTTATTGAGGAATTTTAGAACCAAATACTGATATCTATTCTTCAATATTTTCTTGGAATCACTTCAAACTTTTTTTCAAACAAAATTTAAGCAAATTAAAAAAAATACACAATTTTTTCTTACTTTTATGCTAGGTCCCTATAATACTAGTGTATCCCCTTATTGTTATTGTTAGTATAGCCCCCTTACTGTTATTGTTGTGCCCATGTAATCCCCATATTGTTATTATTGTTCCCCATAGAAGCCCACTATTGTTATTTTTGTGCCCTTAAATTGTTATTGTTATGTCAACTAAGATTATATTGTGACCCATTGGACTCCTGTATATAGAAAGGAGGTTTTGTCATTTGCATCATCCAATAATTTTTCATTTATGTAATGTAAAGGAGGTTACCCCCTCTAAGAGGCTAATTTAAAAGTCGTTGAAATATATTTTATTCTATTTTGTGAGCTGGTTGCATAACATTTGGTATCATAGCTTTGGATTCTAGGGTTTCGCTATTGCAAACACGTCATCTTGGAATTTTCTCTCTAACTTTTTTTCTCCGAAGGTTCACAAGTTGAAAAAAAAATATTTTGAGTCTAAATCCTAAGGAACAGCATGTAAAAATTTTAGATCTTGGTTCACTATATTTTCACTGATAAGATCTGAGGAAGTTAGGGTTTTTGCAGACTCCATAATTTCATCTCAAATAGGTGACCGAGGGAAAATCGGCATAACTTTTGTTTCATACATCGGATTGGAATTCTATAAAAAGTGGTCGAAATTTCATGGAATGTAGCTTCCCGTTTATCAATTTCAGAGTCAAAAGTAAAAAAAATTACATGTGGAACGTCGTATAAGTTCGCTCTACTGAACCAACCCATAATTAAGTCATTTTGGGAGATAGGGCATAAATTTTCCTTGAAGAATGAAAATGATGTCTGACATGTGGCATTGGAAACAAGAATCATATGGATACCAGGACCAAAGTTTAGATATCAGAGATTTGAAATTACAGGTATATAACCATTTCAAGATCGAGCTCCTGAAAGCAAGAAAAATGTGTGTATTTTTTAAAAACAAATTGCATAACTTTTGTTTGAAAAATAAGTTAGAAGTGATTCCAAGGGAATATTGAAGCATTTTAATCAGTATTGGGTTCTATAATGCCTCCCAAAAAGAATTCCACAAGCATTAAGTCCTCAAAAAGCTCTACTATGATGCATGAAGAGGAAGACATGCAACATGATATATCAAAATTAGGAGACTAAGTGCAACAAATTTCACTCTCGCAAAAGGTAACAAAAAATGAAATGGAAGCTAAAATAGATGGTTTTAAGAAAGGAATGGAAGCTAAAATGAATGGCATGGAATCTAGTTTGGATGGTATGGAAGCTAAGATCAATGGTATAGAAGAAAAAATGAAAGGAAACATGGAAGACATGAAGAATGATCTAAAAGCAGACATGGAAGGTTTGAAGGAAGGTTTAACAAAGTTGTTACAAGAAATGATTCTTAATGGTGAAAAGGTAGTATATGAAACTCATTATGAGAACAAAATAAATTTTGATTTTGATTTCATAGACTCTAATGTTGGATTGAATACCCACCATATTCCAAATATTGATATGAGGAAGCTTGATGGCAAGGATCCCGTAACATGGATAGTACATATGGAGCAATAATTCTAACTCCATAATGTGGAAAACATGCAAAAGGTACACATTGTAATTGTTAGGTCCTTATATTACTATTATAGTCCCTTATTGTCGTTAGTGTAACCCCATTATTGTTATTGTTGTACCCATGTAACCTCCATATTGTTATTATTGTGCCCTTAAATTATTATTGTTAGGTCAGTTAGGATTACATTGTGGCCCCATGGACCCCCATATATAGAAAGGAGGTCTTGTCATTTGTATCATCGAAGATTTTTTCATTGATGTAATGTATTGGAGGTTGTCCCCTCAAAGTGGTTGATTTCTAAGGCGTTGATCTCTCTTTTCTTCTATGTTTGGAGCTGGTTTCTCAACATTTGGTATCAGAGCTTTGGATTCTAGGGGTTCGCTGCCCTAAACAGGTCATCGTGAAATTTTTTCTATAACTTTTTTTTGCGAAGATTCAGAAGTTGAAATTCTTAGAGTGCAAAGCTGAAATCATGAGGAATGTCATCGTAAAATTTCAGAGCTTGGTTCGCAATATTTTCAGAGATATGATCTATGGAAGTTAGGTATTTTGCAGGCTTCTAAATTTAACCTAAACAGGTCATCGCGAAATTTGTGCTATAACGTTTTTTATACGAGGTTTCAGAAGCTGAAATTTTAACAGAGCGAAGCCAAAATCCGGAGGAAAATCTTATAAAAATTTCAGATCTTGGTTCATAATATTTTTGGAGATATGATCTGTGGAAGTTAGGATTGTTTCAAGCTCCCGAATTTCATCTCAAATAGGAGACCATGGGAAAAACATCATAACTCTCTCTCTGAGTGTTGGATTAGGATTTTGTAAAAAGTGGCTGCAAGTACACGGACTGTAGTTTTCACTATATCAATTTTATACCTAAAAGAGGAAACATTGACACATGGAAAATCATAAAAGTTCTCTCTATTAAACCAGTCCATAATTAGGTCATCGTGGGATATTGGACATAACTTTGTCTTGAAGAATCCAAATCAAGTCAGACTTGTGGCATTCAAAAGAAGATTCAGAGGACTACTTCAAGGAAAAATTTCAGATATTTAAGATCTGAAATTACAGATATAATTTAGTTTCAATATCGAGCTCCTCAAAATAAAGAAAAAGGTGTGTATTTTTTTCGAATTACATAAGTCTCGTTTGAAAAAAATTAGTTTGAATTTATTCCAAGGGCATATTGAAGAATAGATATCAGTATTGGGTTCTAAAATTCCCCCCTAAAAATAATTCGACACCGATTAGGCCTTCATAAGGCTCTACTATGACTCATGAAGAAGAAGAAACACAACATGAGATATCAAAATTACAAGAGCAAGTGCACCAAATTTCGCTATTGCAAAGAGAAAAAAAAAATGAAATGGAAGTTTTGAAGAAAGGCATGGACACTAAGATGGATGGTTTGAAGAAAGGCATGGAAGCTAAGATGAATGGTTTGGAAGATAATATGGATGGCATTGAAGTGGGCATGGAAGCTAACATCGATGAAAAAATGAAAGAGAACCTGGAAAACATGAAGAATGATCTAAAAGTAGACATCGAAGGTTTGGAAAAGTTGATACAAGAAATGTTTCCTAATGGAAAAAATATAGTAGAGGAAACTCATGATGAGAAAAAAATAACTGTTAATCATGATTTCATAAAATCTAATGTTGGATGGAAGAACCACCATATTCCAAAGATGGATATGAGGAAGTTTGATGGCAAAGACCTCGTAACATGGATACTACAGATGGAGCAATATTTTGATCTCAGTAATGTGCAAAAAAGATAAAAGGTACGCATTGCAACTTTACATTTAGAACAAAATACATTTGTATGGTATCAATGGCTTTTCTCTCGTAAAGCTACATGGAAACCTGAAGATTATTGTAAGTGACAGAGATCCCATTTTTACAGGAAATTTTTGGACGGAATTATTTTCTTGTTTGTGTACTCAACTAGCTCATAGCTCATCTTATCATCCTCAATCGGATGGTCAAACATATATAGTGAATATATGTTTGGAAGTATATCTTCCTTGTTTTGTATCTAATAAGAAAGCACAATGGGTCAAGTGGTTACCTATGGCTGAATGGTGGTACAACACTTCCTTCCATATTGCAGAAAAAATGACCCCATTTCTGGCACTTTATGGATATCATCCACCATCCATCACATATCCTTTAAGGGAAAATGCTACGGTTCAAGAAGTGGAGGATCACATCGATAATCAACAAGAATTTCTCCAACTCTTAAAGGATAACCTAAATTTGGCGCAAAATCAAATGAAACAACAGACATATCAACATCGCAGTGAGAGAAGTTTTGATGTGGGATACTGGGCATTTTTATGGCTACAACCATACAAACAAATTTCCCTCAAGCAAGCTAAGAAGGATAATAAATTATCACCAAAGTACTATGGTCCTTACAAGGTTTTGCAAAAGATTGGTACCATGGCATACAAATTGGAGCTTCCTGCTTCTTCGCGAGGGCATCCATTTTTCCATGTTTCATGCTTAGAAAAGGTTATAGTGGACAAACTTCCAGTTCAAACAATATTTCCAGAACTTGATGAGGAAGGAAAAACCATATTGGAACCTGAAGCAGTCATAGAAACAAGAACTCGACAACTACGAAATCGATCAATTTTAGAGTATCTCATCAAATGGAAGAGCTTACCCACGGAAGATTCTACATAAGAGGATGAGAATTTTATACAAAAGCACCTGGAGCTACTCAACCATTGAGGAAAACACCTTTTTGAAGGAGAGGAGCATGTTAGGTCCTTATATTACTAGTATAGTCCCTTATTGTTGTTAGTGTAACCCCCTTATTGTTATTGTTGTACCCCTGTAACCCCCATATTGTTATTATTGTGCCATCAAATTATTATTGTTAGGTTGGCTAGGATTACATTGTGGCCCCATGGACTCCTATATATAGAAAGGAGGTTTTGTCATTTGTATCATCGAAGAATTGTTCATTTATGTAATGTATTGGAGGTTGCCCCCTCGAAGTGTTTGATTTCTAAGTCGTTGATCTCTCTTTTCTTCTATGTTTGGAGCTGGTTTCTCAACAATAACTTTATATTTAGAACCCACTACATTTATATGGTATCGATGGATTTTATTTCATAAAAAAATTGTCACTTGGTCAATTTTTAAGGAGGAAATGATAACACATTATTAGGATAGAAAGAGCAACACCTTCTTTAGCCAATTGATAAATCTCAAACAAAGGGGTTCAGTGGTGGAGCACACTGAGGACTTCCAAAAACTGAATATAAGGGTAAAGGATATTCTAGAGGAGCACAATATTGATGTATTCATAGGGAATTTAAAGGAAAACATCCAACATGGGGTTTGCCTTTGGGAACATTATTCATTGGAGAAGGCATTCAGGTTAGCAAGAAAAAATGAAAGAAAAATTATGGCGACAAGGAATCCTACCACTCACATCTATAAATATGGAAGTGTTTCTACCCCTAGACTTCCACAACCTACAAGGTTGACACCACAACAATTGGAATAAAAAAGAGAAAAGGGGATTTTTTATGTTTGTGATAAAAAATACACTAGATGCCATAAGTGTGTTGAGAAGAATTATTTTACATAGATTGTGAAGAGGAGAAATAAAAGGAACAAGAAAATTCAAAAGAAGAGGATATACACTAGGAACCAACCCTAGAGGAAGAAGAAATGAATCTGACCATATCCTGTAATGCATTGGCAGGAATTACCACTCCTCAAACTCTCAAGATAGAAGGACATATCAAGAAGAAAAATGTAATTGTGCTTATTTATTGGGGTAGTAGCCATAATTTTATTCATTGTAAGGCAGCCAAGGAATTAAATTTCTTCCTATACCCAGCACTAGAGTGTCAAGTGATGGTTGCAAATCGAGGAACTATAAATTTCTTTGGAAAGTGACATAATATTAATCTAACCATGGGGAAATATGCATTGAATAGTCAAATTCTCTCCATTCCAATGGGTGGTGTTGATGTTGTACTAGGAGTACAATGGTTACAATATTTGGGGACGATAGCTTTTAATTTTCAAGCAAGTTTCTTGAATTTTTTTTTTCGGAAGGAAATGAAGTTGAATTACGGGGTATCCTAGGGAAGTTGGGAAAGATAATCAGCTCTAATGTCATGAAAAATATTTTGAATAAAGAGAAACAAGGCATAATTTTACAATTAATCTCGCTATAGGTTCAAACATAAAACTCATATATTTCTCCAGATCTCCAAAAAATATTTCACAATTATTCCAAGGTGTTTGAGACTCCTGAAGGACTCCCACCTATTAGTGATCATGATCATGCTGTTCATTTGATTCCAGGAATTGTTCCTCCAAACATCAGACCTTGCATATATCCTTATGCTTAAAATAGTGAGATTGAACGTATGGTTGCAAAAATGCTAGAGGCTGGAATAATTCAACCTACTCAAAGTTTTTTCTCTACTCCAATAGTATTGGTGCACAAGAAGGATGGATCATGGCATATGTGCCCAAACTATGAGGAGCTCAACAATTTCAATATTAAAGATAAATTTCCAATCCTCTTAATTGATGAATTATTCGATGAATTACATGGAGAAATTTACTTCACCAAGCTGGATCTTCATCAAATTAGAATGAAGAATGAAGACATTGTGAAAACAACATTCAAAACTCATGAGGGTTATTATGAAATTTTAGGTCATGCCTTTTCCCCTTGCTAATGCTCTTTCCACATTTCAAGTTTTTATGAATTCCATTTTCAAATCCTTCCTTAGAAAATTTGTGTCAATATTTTTTGATGATATACTAATATACAAGTCTTGGAAGGATTATGTTCAACATGTTGACAGGGTGATCAAACCATTGGAGGAGAAAAAATTATATGTAAAAACCTCCAAATGTTTCTTTGGAGTAGGGGAGGTGGAATATTTGTGTCATAATGTATCTCATGAGGGTGTTAAGGTAGACCCTAAGAAAATAAATCCATGAAGGAATGGAAAATCCCCACAACCATAAAGAAGCTTCGAGGATTTTTGTGGTTAACAGGGTATTATCGCAAGTTTGTTAAGAATTATGGGAGAATATTGGAACCTATAACATCATTACTAAATAAATATGCATTTTCTTGGACTCCAGAATAAACTAAGGCCTTTAAACATCCTAAAGAGCCAATTCTCCAAGAACTTGTCTTATCTATGCCATACTTCACAAATTTTTTTACTGTGGAATGTGATTCCTTGGGAAATGGAATTGGTGTGGTTTTAATGCAAGCAGGAAGACCCATTTCTTTTGAAAGTCCTCCAATCAAAGGAAAGCATTTACAAAAACCATTTTTTGTTAAGGAAATTTTGGCAATACTACATTTACTAAATAAATGGCGACCTTACCTAATGGGAAGACACTTCAAGGTAAAAATAAATCATGATAGTCTTAAGTTATTTTTGGAGCAAATATTATCTTCAGAAGAGAAACAAAAATGGGTCACAAAGATGTTGGGTTATGACTTTGAAATCAACTACGAAAAAGGGAAACAAAATGTTTTTGCAGATGCACTCTCAACAAAGGATGAGGATGTGGAAGCATTGCTTTGTTCCATTTCTACTATCCAACCTGAGTGGATATCGAAGCAAGGGATGAATGGAAGAATGATGAAGAGGTGTGGACACTCATTTAAAATTTGTAGCAAGATCCTAGTACATTTGAAACATTTGGAAGTAAAAATGATTCATTATGGTACAAAAACCGCTTATATATTTGTAATAATTCCCAACTCAAACAAAATATTATTTTGGAATTGCACAACTCTCCCTTAGGAGGGAACTCAGGATTTTTAAAAAATTACCACATGGTCAAGAAGAATTTTTTTTGGGATGGCCTTAAATATGACATTCAATATTTTGTGGCAGAATGTTTGGTTTGCCAACAAAATAAAGTTGAGACAGTTAAGACCCTAGGTCTGTTACAACCTTTATCCATTCCAAGTCAATGTTGGGAGGTGGTTTCAATGGATTTTATCACAGGTTTGCCCAAGTCCGAAGGAAAGACTGTCATCATGGTGGTAATTGACAGACTTACCAAGTATGAACACTTTTGTGAATGATCTCATCCATTTAAATCCAGTACAGTCGCTACTACATTTATGGAAACAATAAAAAAGCTACATGGAAACCCATAGATCATTGTAGGCAATAGAGATCTCATTTTTATAGGAATTTTTTGGATGGAATTATTTTCTTGTTTGAGTACTCAATTAGCTCATATCTCATCATATCATCCTGAATATGATGGGAAAACTGAGATAGTGAACAAATTTTTGGAAGGATATCTTCGTTGCTTTGTATCCGATAAATAGACACAATGGGTCAAATGGTTACCTCTGGTTGAATGGTTGTATAACACTTCCTTCCATACTGCAGCAAAAATGACCCCATTTATGGCACTTTATGGATATCATCCACCATCCATCACATCATATTTAAGAGAAAATTCTAAGGTTCAAGTAGTGGAAGATCACACCAAGCATCAACAATAAGTTCTCCAAATATTAAAGGATAACCCTCACTTTGGTGCATTATCAAATGGAAAAATAGGCAGATCAACATCGTAGCAAAATAAGTTTTTATGTCGGCGAATGGGTATTTTTATGGCTACAACCATACAAACATATGTCCCTCAAGAATGATAAGAAGGATAATAAATTATCACCAAATTATTATGATACTTAAAAGGCTTTGCAAAATATTGGTACCATGTCATAGAAATTGGAGCTTCCTGCATCTTATCGAGTGCACCTAGTTTTCCATGTTTCATGCTTAAGGAAGGTTATAGGTGATAAGCTCCCAGTTCAAACAATATTTTCAAAACTTGACGAAGAAGGAAAAATCATATTGGAACATGAAGTAGTCACATAAATAATAACTCGACAGCTACAAAATCGATAAATTTCAAAGTATCTCATCAACTGGAAGAACTTACCTACTGAAGATTTAGCATGGGAGGATGATAATTATATATAGAAGCATCCAGAATTACTCAAGCATTGAGGAAAACAATTGTTTGAAGGAGAGGGGAATGCTAGGTCCCTACAATGCTAGTGTATCCCCTTATTGTTATTGTTATTATAGCCCCCTTATTTTCATTCGTGTGCCCATGTAGTCACCATATTGTTATTATCGTGCCCCATAGAATCACACTATTGTTATTGTTGTGCAATTACATTGTTATTGTTATGTCATCTAGGATTATATCCTGACCAATTGAACTCCTATACATAGAAAGGAGGTTTTGTCATTTGTATCATACAATAATTGTTCATTTATGTAATGTAAAGGAGGTTTCCCCCTCGAAGAGGTTGATTTCTAAGTTGTTGAACTATATTTTCTTCTATTTTGTGTGATGGTTGCATAAAAATTTATGAGCTCAATATTGAAATGATTGTATATTTGTAATTTTTTCTCTCCAAGGTCTGAAATTTCATCCTATCATATCCCTTTGAGTCTTCTTTCCAACTCCACAAGTCAGACTAAGATTGGATTCCCTAAGATAAATCTATGCCCAATATCCCATGATGACCTAGTTATAGAATGATTAAGTAGAGAAAACTTATAAGGAATGCCACGTATCACTTTTTGAACCTTAAACCATCAAAGTGATATACAAAAAAAAAAATTCCATGCGATTTCTATCACTTTTTACAAAATTTTATTAATATGCTCATAGAGAAAGATATGACGATTTTCCCTAGGTCACATGTTTTAGACTGAATTCTGGAGCATGCAAAAATCCTAAATTATTTGGACCATATCTCAAAAAATATAGAGAAGAAGCATCTAAAAATTTTACACGAAGTTCAAAAATATTTTATGACCACGTTGTCAAAATTTAAGCTTTTGATACCTTGTAGAAAACAATTTATAGCTAATATTCCAAGATGATATGTGTTGGAGCGGGGTTCCCTGAGAAAAACCTTGAGTAAATTTTTGTATGCAATTGCGCATATGCGCACTGTGTAGAAAGGTCAAGGGACTTTGGGGCGGGTCAAAGTCCCTCTTTTATGTAAATGGGTTGTAAGGGTAAACTGTGGGGCTCAAACCATTGTTTGAGACCATATTATTTGCGCGTTGGATGGATATAAATACATAGATCGAGTCTAGTAAGAAAAATCATGATGTGTTGAATATAATTACGTTTATGAGTCTATGATACATTTTTGCAAGTCTAGGTTGGGTAGAATGACTTCTGCTGGCTGTGTGCCCGGAGACCTAGTCCTGTTTGTGTGCATACTCCGCTAGATGTGTGCGTGGAAGGGTAATTGTAAGGGGAACATATGATTGTACTAAACAGTTGAATCTAATACAAATATTGTTTTGGTGAAGCACTCGTGTTATGTGTCTGAACTATCTGTTTACTATATTGCTTCACATCACTTTACTTTCGTTATATGTGTGTGAGTAAATATGTTCTAGTTTATGCATGAATATATGTTGATGATAAAGTACATGAAAAAATGTTCTTGAGTTATTGCACTTTATCTAATTCTGTCATTTATTTGTGACGAAGTTAATATGAGATCCATATGTTATATGCATTATATGTATTTACGACATGCTGATTTGATAGGTCTTAATTTATATATGCGCACATCTATTTCCGATCTACATAAGTTCTGCAATAAACCTGTTTAGGGCCACCACATCAATTTATTCCTCAGGGTGCGGAAGCCTGGTTCCAACACCCCCCATAGTGCTTCAAGTGAGACTTTTATTTGTGCAAACAGGTCATTGCTGAAAGGGCCAATAGTTGAAGGGTTTGTTTTTTACGCAATAAAATTTGAACCTAGGTCAAGACCCCTCAAGCCAAAAAAATTTCTCCCAACCCCAACAAAAAAGTTAGAAGGGCTAGTTGTTGCATTGAAGGCCTTGCGCGCCGAAGTTCAATCTGTCCGGGTTGAATTTGAACATCAAATTTCTGACCTGCAGTTAAAGTTGTAGCCAGAAACCCCACCAGAAGTCAGAGCTTAGAGGGATGCCAAAGTTAGATAAGCCACATATATCATTGTTGCTACAGTCACACACAAAGAAAATTTTGAGGATGAAATTTTATCTTAAATTTTAGAAACCTTGGCGAATCTTACAAGTCCCTAATATGTAAATTGTAAATAGGTTTATGATCTTTTTGTAAAAATATTTAGGTTTATAATTATTTTATATATATATATATGGCGATTTTTTGGGTAAAATAATTTTATACTATAAAATTTGGGCAAATCAATTTTCAAAAAAAAGGAAATTGACGAATATTTTTTTGGAAAAAACATCGAAAATTAGCCCACCTACGAATATTAGCCCCTAAAATTTTCCTTGGTCACACAGTGGAGTTAGCTCTTGGATGAGGCCATGGGTGTCTAGATTTCAGTTCTTAATGACCCAATGGTATAGTAGCTACGCAATGAGTTGCACATCAAGGAGAAACAATTTGCTGATATTTGGATGGCGGCACCCACCCTTGTGTGCCTAGCCTCCCTACCAAAGGGCCAGATAATTCAGAATGAAATTAAGGACTTGCACCAAAGAGAATAATTTCTTGAGGGAAGGATGCAACCATGGGTTGAGGAGGCTCTACAACTGTCACAATCATTGGATGGTGCACTGAAGACTCTTCAACAAACTCAGACAAGCATTGAACTGGCCACTAAAGGGCCAACTATAAAAAAATTGGTCACTAAAGTGCAGGGAGATGCTACGCAGAGTATTGAGGTCGTGCTGCCACTAAAAACTTTTGTCGTTGCGCTACAATATAAAATGAAGGATTTGACCCCATAGTGACTCGAGACAAGTCATAGGTTTGTGTTGGGGGCTTGTTGGAGGGGTTCCCCTGCAGAAAATTTTGAGTAACTTTTTGTATGTAATTTCGCATATGCGCATTGCGCGAAAAGGTCAAGGGACTTTGGGGTGAGTCAAAGTCCCTCTTTTATGTAAATGGGTCATAAGGGTAAACTGTGGGCCTCAAACCATGGTTTGAGATCAAATTATATGCGCGTTGGATGAATATAAATAAATAGATCGAGTCTAGTAACAAAAATCATGATGTGTTGGAACTAAGTACATTTATGCGTCTGTGGTACATTTTTGTAAGTCTAGGTTGGGTAGAAAGGCTCCTGCTAGCTATGTGTGTAGAGACCTGGTCTTGGTTGTGTACGAACTTCGTTAGCTATGTGCGAGAAAGGGTAATTTTAAGGGGAAAATTTGATTGTACTAGACTGTTGAATCTAATACAAAGACAATTTTGGCAAAGAACTTGTGTTATGTGTCTAAACTATATATTTACTATTATTTCTTGAGATCACTTTACTTCTATTGTAATATTCCAAAATTAGCATGCAGCTAATTGGAATATTGATTTTTTCTTTTGACACCTAGGAGATGAATAAATGGGTAAGGAGGCCCATACATTTCTAAAATAGGAATAAAATCCCTCATGATGTGAAAATGGATCATAATAATAACTGGATTTCACACCCTCATGTGTGAACAGGGGCAATTACATGTGGACAAGGTCAAGTTTGACCAAGTCAACAACACTAGAATGGAAGGTGGAGATCATCTATGGAGACATCACAATGATTGTAGGAGGAAGATTCCTTGGTGGAGGAAACCCTAATGAGTGGGACCCAAGGTGAGAAGTCTTCCACTTGTTTATAAGGAGGGCAAGGCAGCCATATCAAGACATGATATGGATTATTGAATTTGTGGTCTGCATGACTATTGTGCATTCTTCGGCTATTTAGTTGAGATTTTTGTGCTGCTTAGCACAAGGAATTCCTATTTAGGAATTCCTTATCCTTTCTATAGAGGCCTCTTGAGGGATCTTGTACTTCATTTCTCCACATCCAGGCTTGAGGCCAAGCTACCTCCTTCAGCTACAACGCAGTTTTTGTTTAGAGCTGGGTTTTGTTGCAGGGTGTTGTAGTGGAGGGTTGATAATGCCACTTTCAGAGCTTGTTTTTTAGAGGAGGAAGCATTATTTACTTTGGGACATAAGTGAGGAAGATTTTGGAGAATATTTCACATCTTGGTACTTGGCCAACTTAATTCCCACCACCTACAGCGTAGTACCTCTCCTTGACTATGTTATTTCAGTGAGCATTTACAGTGAGGGGTTTCATTGCTTGATTGGAGGGTGAGATATTCAGTGTTAGGATTAGCCTTTCACTTAGAAGATCCATTGGAGGAGGTTTATTTCATATGTATCATCTTCAGCCATCTCCATCTAGTTCTTGAGTTGTAGTTGCTACTCAGCCCTTGGGCTACACTCCGGCATTTTTTCACTTTTGCATATTTTAGGAAATCCTTTCCGGATTGTCTTGAAATTGAGTTTGGGAGTTTAAATCTACACTCTCGGCATTGTATGAGCCATATATTGGCATATCCATGTATTGAAATTATCCAGCAGTAGTTATATCTAATAAAACTACACTGCCATAGCCTTGGTCATTTGTTGTGTAGCAGTGATCTTATATTTTATGTACATGTTCTTTTGAGGTTGATTTTGCCTATCTTAAGTGACTATTTCCTGAAGATATTGTATACATTTTGCTGTTATGACATTAATATGATGGCTATATGATCTTATTACATTTCATGGGTTGATTTACACTTCCATTTCCACTTTTGTGTTCATATATTACTTCTTCCCCATTTTGGGATACTATAGTGGTATTGGAGCATAATCTTGGCTCAACCTGTGGATCTCAGCCATTATGCTATCAGAAGAATAAGAAGACAAAAAGGAAGATAAGAATGATGGATAGAGTGAGTTTTATCTCATCTATTTTTAGAGCTAGAAAGGACCTCAACAAGGAGGTCAAGCAAAGAAGAGAAGAAAGAAGCAGTGGGACTATACTCTTTCCTTTTGAAAAAGGAGACAAATTTCAGAAAGATGAAGGACACTTGGATCACAACATTATAAGTGAATACCATTTTGAGTAAAAATATAAACCTAGAGCCTACAAGGAGACTCTAGCTTTACCATATTTTATTTACCTGAAGGAAGAAAGGAGAACTTGTAGCAAAGGGAGAATCAAGGGCAATATGTTTATATTGTCTACTTTTGATGGGTAATCTATAGCAAGGGCTTGGGCAAGGAAACTAGATGCATTCTTCCTACTACATCCAGTGGTAGAAAGAGAGGCTGTAGAGATTGCAACACTACATCTTGAAGGTGAAGCAAACATTTGGTGGTTTAGCCATTTGAGTCATGCAAAGGTGAATACTTTTGCAGAATTTAAGCAAAGGGTGATTACAAAATTTGGCAAGGAGAAATCAGATGAGGAGGAACCCTCGCCTCCATTATAGGAGACTTGTACCAGCACTGATACAACTATGGAGGAGTAGCCAACAACACCAACATGTGGAGGAACCATCACATTGGAGGAAGGAACTCTTGAAACTATGCAAGATGTTCCCAAGTTTCATCAAGGTATGCCTAAGTTTCCATTTCCTACTGTTTTAGAAAATATTATGGAGGGTTGTATACCATTTCATACTACTAATGAGGAACAAAAAAATTTCACTGTGTTATGTAACCTTGAATTTCTCAAGGAAGGGATGAACCATCATCCTAAAGTGCCATTTTTGAGCTGCACACAACACTTGAGGTTGGGGTGTGCATTTTTGAAGGATAGGATGGAATTTTTCCTAAACAATCCTATGCAGAACTCTATGTTCATCCTTGAGTTGGAGCATGAGGCAGCAGACACACCATTGAAGAGACTAGCAGTGCTGTCATTAAGAAGTAGTGAGGAGTTTTTTCCTCCAGCGTACTTGGATCCCTATGGGTTCAATGGGGTCATTGGTGTAGGATCTTATTTAGGAGATCTCGAAGGAGTTGCATTTCAACATCCCATGAAATGCAAAGGGAGAAATCTGATTTGGGAGGATGTTAATTTTCATTGGAAGAGTACCAAGGTAGAGCATGAAGGGAGGCACCCACATTTGGATGAATGGGTGTGGATGGTGAGCAAGAGGTTGGTGAGTCATCTACATATATATGACACTGGGCAGCAGGAGGCTTGGCTGCATTGGCTACTCTTGAAGGAGTTTGGCCATCATGTGACATATCCTCTTTCAAAGGGTATGTCGGTGGAGGAAATTTGGCAGGGCACTTGCATCATATGGCAACAAGGAGTATGGATGCAGTGTGTTGATATGACATTCTTCATATCAATCATTATGTTTTCACCACATGATTTTTATGATGGAGGTGTGAGGGGGAAACAAGAACTATTGTTGCCTTGGTTGCTCTTGGGAGAACATGGGTAGATTTTCTCCCATAATTTGCATGATGTTGCAGGAGTAGGTGATGGCACTATCATGGTGCAAAGGGGCTACTCCTTAGCCCTGGATGATCAGGAGGTACTTCCACTTTGGAAGGAATTTCCTATGTATGGCAGCATTGTGGGAGATGACCTTGACAATGAACATGTCAAATAATGGAGCTATGAGTTGGAAAGAGCCTCTTTACAAAGTCCAACAGCGCTGGCACTTGGGAGCTTGGGTTTATTGATGGAGTATCCCCAGGATCACTTCAAAAATTATGCACTTGGTGGAAAAGGAGGAGGTGAGAGTGATGGAGTAGTGGATGGAGACATCTATTATAGTGATATGATCTTCTTAACTTGGATTTCCAAGCATAAGAAGGAAGATCTTCATGCAGCATATGGTTCATTCCTCTTCATAAGAGTATGTCATACCACTATGGAAGACTTATTCATGGATCCATATAACATCTTACTTCCAGTAAATGGTAAGAATTAGGTTTTTGCATTTATTGATTATCTAACACAGTATTTGCATATTCTTACCATTTCCACTCAATGCATTTCTCCACAAGAGGATAAGCTTCTCATTGGGCTCCATGGTTGTTGGCAAGAAAACAGGTCTCACGGGCAAGACCCAGGATCAGGGATTGGGGCCAAAAAAGGAGTCCACTGTAGTCTAGAACCACACCGAAATTTTAACCCTAATTTTAAGAGCAGAGAGTCTCAGCCGAGGCGTGCCACGACCATATGTAGAAAGGGAATAGATCGGTAGTGGCGGATGGATCCGCAACTCGAGATTAACATAGAATCATTTGCATAAATAACTTCATACATATAAGAGAATCTCAGAACATTGTGCAGATACTAAGAAAATAAAATTTTAAGGTACCATAGGCACCATGCATGCATGTAAATCATATAAAAAGATAGCAACCTGCGAGTATATTAATAACCTTCATCTGGATCCATAGTTACATCGCTCAATAGGAAGAGCTTACAATTTTGTTACAAACATCCCATAGGATAGAGAGATAGATGATGCAACCATGATAGATCAATAGAAGCCTAGGAACTACAAGGATATCGTGCTCAGGATAGAGCTCTTCCACAGCGTCTGCTCGATCCTCTTCGATCCCTCTGCATCTGTGCATGATCTTTCTTTTGGCTGGGTGACGGGCTATTTATTTACCCGCCATCGCAATTGTTAGTTCCTCTTGTGTTCTTCTTTTGCTGATTTCAGCTTCTTTCTATTGCCTATGAGTTCCACTATCTGTTCTTTGTCGTATCTTCACTTCTTCTACACTTATCTACATTAGCTTCATCAACTATCTCTTGTTCCTCCGCAACCTCGGCAGATCCACTACCCACCGTTGTTGCGGCTGCCATGTGTCAATCCGCAACCCAAAAATATGTTCTTTATTCAAAATTAAAAACAAGGGCCCCAACAGGCCCCGACCATAGTTTCTTGACTCGTCCCGAGTCAATCACAGATCACTGTCTCCACTTCCATCGCTCTGCCAGACCCCACGCCCTGTTCTTGTTGTGCACCTTCATCCTGCTGCCCAAACAAGGGCCCAAACTCTGGGACCTTGCTCAACATTGTAGCCTTAAGCTCATTGAAGTCTGTCACAGCTTTTTTCCACCCTTGTAATAATTCATCCGTCTTTGTGGCGATTTTAGTGACAGCTTCCTCCCCGACGGTCGCCGGTATAGCTCCAAATACCATGTTGATTTGGGTTCCGGCCTCAACGGCTAGCTGCTACATTTTCTGGGCACCGATTTGGAGGGGCTGGTGAAGCTCTTGAATCGCCTATTTGGCCACTGCTGAGATGACCTTTGTCTGTTGGATCTGGATCTCCAAAGCATCTGCCTGGGCGTATAGCTGGTCCAACTATGAGGGGACCATGGCATCCTAAATCTCTTTGGAAATTTGTTGTAGCTACGCTAAAATGGGCTGAGTCTTTACTGTAAGGGTCTTCGAGCATTCCTGGAGACCTTTCAGAAGGTCATAAGCATCTCACGTTGCAGAAGTGAGAGCTTCCTGCATCTGGGTGATCTGGCCCTGTTTCTCTGTAATCTGTGCTGTGTAGACTGCCGCTGGATCGGGAAGCACTGGCCGTGCTGCTAACGCTGCCTAGAGCTCTACATTTTCCTTGAGGAGGTTGGTGAACGCTACCCTGAGGTGGATTTCTCGTTATAATATATCCATTTCTAGCACATCTATAGGCATCCGAGTGTAGTGAGCCATTACTGTCGGCCATAACCCCGTGAACACCCTGGCCACTTCATTCATATGGTCCTGGAGCTGCCTGTGTGCTGTTGTGAGATGCTCGCGTTGTTCAGTAAGCACGATGATCTGCTACTGCTATTTCTCACACCTCTGTTGCAGCTCAGAGTGGAGCCTTTCCCCTTGATGGGCGGCTCTCTGAATGAAGTGGTACAGCTGAGTCGTGCCCCACGTATCCATGTTGTCGGCCCCTGAAGTACCTTTATTCGGCCACCGCTCCTACAGTGATTGCCCACTGGCAACCAATCTGGTGGAGTGTTCTTGAGGGGACGGCGATGGAGTCGGATGGGGTGCAGAGTCCGCCATATTCAAGTATGGCTGCTCCTGCTAATCTGTTTGGATGGTCTACGGAAATGGAGTAGGCTCAGGCTGTGTCCCAGCCATTTCTGCAACGATTTGTGCCATCTGTGTAATTAAATCAGAAAAAGTGACCTGGGGGTCCCCAACGGGGTTGAACAGTGGTATCACTGCTGTACTTCAGTTGACCTCAGTCCCGTGGTCCCCATTGATTATATCCTAGATTACTGGGTCTGATACGGTGGCAGATGATTTGGATGGTGCGGATGAAGTGGTAGGTGGAGGTGGATCAGTACGGGGTGGTGAAAGACAAATGTTTATGAAGTCGGATGGGTCAATGGGAGGTTGAGGTGGAATCCTGCCTATTACCCCTATTTCGATGAGTGGTTCTTCCCGTATGGGTACCCCTAGGCTCAATGGCCGAGGTGGATCCTCCTCAGTGAGGTCCACCACCAAACTTGACTCTATGGTTCGAGCCCTCTTGGCCTTGGTAGTCTCTAAGGGGTTTGTGGATGTACTCTTTTCCCCCATCGGGGTAGTCATTGGACTCAGTGAAGTAAAGAAAACATTAGGAATGGGGGAGTTCATGGAGGTCGTGCAGAGAAGCGAGTTGGACTGAGAAAGCTGAAATTCAGAAAAAACAGGAAAAGGAGTGGCACCGCTTGAGACAACTCGGACCACTTTGTTGAGGCTGTGTACATTAGTGTTTAATTGGTGAATGAGTGGGAAGAGCTACATATTGGAGACCCTTTATGCCACCTCCACTTCCGACTTTCCAGGCAGTTGTTGTGGTAGCATTTTTTCAAAATTGTATGTGGGTACCCCACTTCGGACTTCCATAGAGACCCCCGGCCATGAACAAACTTCATTATGGAAGGCTGCATCGTCGAGTTGGAACTGTAGTGGCCGCATCTGAAATGTATCTTCCAGCACGCAAGTAGGTCAGAGGAAGGTGTGCTTGTGGCTGACCCCGAACCATACTTGCTCGTTGTATCCGTCCAGCAGATTCCTGGGAATCCTCTGCTGGCCTGTCACCACATCAGTCATTAAACCATACCAACTCCGGAAGGCCTCTACATTGATCTCTTTGGTGCTGGGATCCCCCGACACCTTCCATGGGACAAATTTCATTGCTAGAGGCTGACCCTCCACTATTTTTTCCAGCATCCCGACGAGGGGAGCATGCCACTTCCACATGGCCAATGCAACTATAAAATATCCATAGATGAAGCTCGTGGCCCTCTTGTAATTATCCTCGCATGCGTCGAATAGGTCCTTCAGCAGGAAGGAGCACCAGTTCAATTTAGCCCCCTGGACGCAATGCTCCGCAATGGAAATGGTATCCAGGGTACATTCCCCCTTCGTGTAGTGCCTCATTGTCTTACTGGAAAAGAGGTAACACGCGAACCTGACTTCGGGCCTGTTGATGAGTTCCATTTTCGCTCCCTTTCCTCCCCGTTGGGTGCCATATTTTACATAATAATCCGCGTCTCCCAACTTCTTTGCTCTTTTGGAGGTGGTTTGGCATGCAGAGAACACATTCGGGCCATCCTATGAGAGCCCTGTGAGCCAGTGAATATCCTTGGCATGGATTGTAATTTCTTTTCCCAACCACAAGGACTCGTTCTGAATTCGACTGAGTAAGAACTTGGTACATTGCATGGATGCTCCTGTCGTCCCGAATACTGGCAGATTCCTCAAATGCAGAATGGAGGACTACTGGAAGCCTCGAAACTCCGGCAAAATCCTTGTTTCTGCGCGCTTTGCTTCTGTGGTATAGCTCTCCATATACACTTGGCGTTTAAGCACTAGGAACTCGAAAGATTCCGTGAGGTCTGCATCTATGAGGGCAGCACTGTCATACTTCCCGACAAGGGACTCTGTTTTATGAATCTGACTGTCGAGCTGCAGTTCTACTACTATTGGATTGGCTCTTGTCATATTTACGCGGCATTGATACACTTTCAGAATCGTTCTCAGCCCCTTCTCTTGGCTCTGTGCTTCGGGACACCTCTGCTGCTCTGGTTCTGCTCCAATTTCCTTTGCGTCTTCAGAAATTTCTAATTCTAACTTGGATTTCTCCAACATTCTCATGCTTTTCTTCATGCAGGATATGTAATTAAAACTAGCACGAGTGAGGTTGATGAGACCCCATAACAGATTAATTCTTGTTGGCATCCTCCATGGCGATAATCGTGCGATCAGTCGCCTGTTGAGGTGTGTTCTGACATCTGCTGACGGTGGTATGGGGAAATGGGAGGATGTGACGGCTGAGATTACTTCAAATTATGGAAAAATGATTACTGCAAGGTTACTTATAATTATGGAAATTTATGTTGCAAATCTAGGCGATCCTACGGACTGACACAAGTAGTAACTAAAATGATAGGGACTGACACTTGACATGTTTGCTTATCCTGCGGGAATGACATGCTGGACACGCCCCTCCCTGACTACAATCAGTTGAGGTGCGGTCCCTGCTACCTATCGGTTATTGACGACCTATGCATGGACAACGAACACTACCTATGCTCATCCTGGTTGTGGGAGAGTTATTTAACTACGCTACTCTACGGGCTTCTCTCGGATGCAAGAGTTATCAATGAAAAGTGAAAGAAACTTATTCATGGTAGGGGTTCAGGCATGCGCCATTCACCCACCCAGGTAAAATAGTACTACCCAGTTGAGCTAACCGAATGGCTCCAGAATCCTTAATCTCGCCGACGAAGTAGGGTCCCAACCAGTGCATCTACAGTTTTCCCGGAAATTTCTGAAACCTGCTATCGTATAGGATAACCTTACCTCCAACCTGAAACGTTTTTCTCTTGATGTGGCGATCATGCCATGCCTTTTTCCTATCCTTCTGAACCTTTTGATGAAACTTGGCAAGGAACTTGGCCTCATCAAGTTCTTGTAATTCGTGTAGGCGCTCCTATAGTGATTCCTCCTCCGATAAGTTTAGGGATGTGACGATCAGAAGACTCGGTATGGTGAACTCGGCGAGACTCAAAACTTCATGGCCATACACCAGCTGGAATGGTGTTTGATTGGTAAAAAACTTCACTGTTGTCCTGTAGGCCCATAGTGCGGCTGGCAACCGTTCGTCCCAATCATCCTGCTTGGCATTGTAGATCTTCGTCAAACCCTTTTTGAGGATTTTATTGAACGCTTCAACAGTGCCATTGGCCTGCGAGTGGTACGGGCTGCTTTTGTGATGTTGGATCATGAAGTTGTCCAGCAGTGATTTGATCATTTCATTAATGAAGTGTGTACCTTGATCACTAGTTAAGCTTCGTGGGTAGCCAAACCTGCTGATGATGTGTTTAAAGATGAACTTGGCTACCGTATCTATCGTACAGTCCCATACCGCCGCTGCCTCATCCCACCTAGTGAGGTAGTCTGTGGCGGTAATGATTTACCGAGCCTTGGAATTCTTGGCTACCGAGGCTATGAGGCCGACGAAGTCAACGACCCATTTCTCAAATGGCCACAACATGTTCACCGGGTGTAGTGGTAGCTCATCTCTATGAGAGGGCCCCCCCGTTCTCTGACAAACATCACATTTTTTGACAAATGATTTACTATTTGCATGGACCATCAACCACCATAGGCCAGCTTGTAGCACTTTCCTGGCGGTGGGTTTCACCCCCACGTGTCCTCCTGCAATGCCGCTATGGCACTCCCACATCACGGCTTCGTGTTCATGGTTGAGGACACATCTTTGCATAATCTCATCAAGGCCCAATTTATACAACTACCCCGCAATCATTTGATATTTAGTGGCGTGGATGACCAGGTGCTGTTTCTGGATCAGAGTGTAGTGTTGAGGGCACTACCCCATGGTCAGGTAAGTTGCGATGTTGGCCAAGTAATCTGGTATGGATTCTACTCGGAAAAGATCAACATCAGGGAGCTGATCATCGAGAGAGCCCTCGGTATCCCTCGTCTCCAACCTAGATAAGTGATCGGGCTCAACGTTCAACCTCCCGAGCTTGAAAATCACTTCGAAGGTGAATTCTTGAAAGAGTAGAAGCCGTCGGCATATCCATCCTTCCAAAACGGGCTTATTGACTAGGTACTTCAATGCAGAGTGATCAGTAAAGAAGTTAAACTTACCTCCTAGGAGATAGTGGAGGAACTTCTGGAGTGAGTACACCATTGCGAGGGCCTCCCTCTCCATGGTGGTGTAATTTTGCTCCGCATTGGACATTTTGTGGCTGGCAAAGTAGACCGGGTGGTCAATCATCGTCTCCTCTGGTTGCACCAAGGCAGCCCCAAGTGCAATACCGGAAGCTTCGATATGCACATGGAACTGCTTATCCCAATCTGGATGGACCAGAATGGGCATCATTTCCAGCTTCTCCTTTAGAGTGTCAAGGGCCAACTTGCAGTCATCCGTCCACTAGAACACCTCAGACTTTCGTAGCAACTTTTCCAAAGGAGCAGTGATCTTCACATAGTTCCTGATGAACTGTCTGTAATAACCTATGTGCCCTAGAAGTGACCTCAAATGCTTCACCATTTCTGGGGCTTCCATGTGGACAATCACTGCTACCTTGGCGGGATTGACATAAACCCCTTGCTTGCACACCACATGTCCTAGGAGAGTTCTGAAGGGAACCGCAAAGATGCATTTCTTCATGTTCAAGGAAATTTTCAATTGTCGACATCGATCAAACATGATGCGTAGCAGGGTGGCATGGTATTTCAGTAAACTTTAGATAGTCCAATCATCCACGTAGACTTCCAGGAACTTATGAATGTATTCCTAGAAAGAAACTATGACAATCCGGGAAAACACAGCGGGGGTGTTCTTCAACCCAAACAACATCACGTGGTATGTAAAAGACCCCCACTCGATGGTGAACGTCATCTTCATTTTGTCCTCTTCCACAATGCGCACCTGATGGTAGCCTAAGAATCCATCAATGAAGGAGTAGGCCTCATTTCCCGCAACATTTTCCAATACTTCGTCACTGAATGGGGTGGGAAATGGGTCATGGATGCATGCGTTGTTCAAACTTCGGTAATCCACACAGACACAGATTTATGACTTGTCCTTATTATTTTGAATGACAATGGGACTCACCCACTCTGCTTCTTCCACAGGGAAGATTAGACTTGCCATCAGCATTTTATCGATCTCCAGCTTGAATTTTTCTTTGATCCGCGGGTTCAACCAGTAAGGTCGATGCTTCATGGGCCTGGCGTCCGGTTTCAGGACAATTCACATTGCTCTGAGGTCCCCTTTGATGCCCTTCAAATCTGAAACCAATGAAGGGAATAGGTCTTCATATTCCTGGAGGAGGCTGAAAATTTCCTTTGTCGTCTCCTCATCCCAGTAGTCCCCAACTGTAGCCAGTTTGGGTTTTTCCTCCGTGCCAATTTTTAGCTTCTTTGTCTTTAACAGAAGTAGATGGACTTCTTCAGTGGTAGGCTCTTCTTTGATGTTCCACTCGCCTTCCGTCTCTTCAAAGTATCGGTGCCTCAGGTCCTCCAAACTGTCATCATCTGGCTCGCTATCAATTCGTTGGCAAGCCAACTCACGTCTGCCATTAGGATTCAATACTAATGGCCTCTCGTTGGTGCCCGGATCGCGGAAAAATATTACCCCCTTTATGGCCTGTAATGCTTGGGACACCAGCTCTGTCTTCCCTTCAAATGAAAAGCACTTTACAAATTTGTTCGCGACCTCCTACCAAGAACTGGTCCCTCTTTTTCTTTCTTCTTCTAAGTACCAGGCATGTGGGATGGTATCCAGGGAGTGGACAAACCGATGCACCCACAGCTCCTCCAGGTACCCTACACTTCGCCACTGCTCCTGACAAGTTTTCAGGTGGTCTCTCGGATCAGAAGTTCCTTGGTACATTTTCTTGCTTTGAGGTCCTTCATCTTCCTTGAACCACACCCTCAAATCCTCCGCTACACAACTCCACCGCGACATGGAGTTGCGGTGATTTTTCCACCACCTAGCTGATGTGGACTGGAGTGCTACATCCAGAAGTGGTATCCTGTTCTCCTCCGGTACCTTGTCTTCCACCTTTGCAATGAAGGTATTTACTATTTGCATGTTGGACAAGGTGGAGTACTCCCTTATCTCTGCTCCAATCCAATGGACTCTGGAAATGTTGGCACATCTCCTCGTGCTGGTCTCATACCCACCTTACTGCCAGTCCTCCTAGGCTAGTTCTGACCCCAGCTCTAAGCTCTGGAAACTGCGCCAGCTTACGAAGCCGGTTGCTGTCAGGTTAATATAATCCTCTTGATTCCCTGCTGTCATTTGATAGAGGTTGTCCAACATCTGAGCATCCTCCCTATTATCCATAGTTTCTGTATATCGCAGACCTTGATACGAGTCGACAGGCTGAGTGACTTAGACCTCTCCATCTTCAAATATCATTAGCTCCTTTTTGAGGTCGATGATGGCGTAGTTCTAAAAATCCCAGTTGATGCCTAGCAATGTAGGGTAGGGATCTTTGTCTCCCATAATATCAATGACCTCAAAGTCTGTGTAAGTCTTTACCCCTGTGATGTCGACCTCGACATCTTCGAGTTAGCCGATCGACACAATACAGTACTGGTTTGCCATCCTAAGCTATATTGGCGAGTAAGTCAGTTGTGGCCACCCAAGAGCCTCCCACGTCTTTCAAGGCAGGATATTGACGTCGGATCCTAATTCGAGCATGGTGTCTCTGATTTGAAATCCCGCAACCTACGTGTTGAGCCGGAACTCTTTTCCTGTTCTTCGTTTTTTCCGCTTGACCCACTATACATACTAAGGTGCTATGTTCGAGGATTCCCTCGGCCCTATGTTCCCCTGTAATACGTCCTCCAGGGTATGCTTGAGTTGTTCTCGCATTGAAGCATTGTCAACAAATTTTAGGAATAGGTGGAGCCATTCCTCAATCAGAGCCCCTGTAGCACTCTATTCTCTAGTATCGGTCTTCATGGGTACCTAAATACCTTTGTCTCCCCCCAGATGGGAAAATTTCTCCATAGCCTCCTGGAAATATTTCTTCTGCGCTTCCATCCTGATTAGTTGTTTCGGGGAGGTGAGCCTGATCACCCATATCGGCTCCTTTTCGCGAGCGTCCTCCCCTGTTTTCTTTCCTCCTCATGTCACTATGGCTATGTTCTGCATGGCTAGAGTTGCTATCCCTCGAGGTTCTGCGTTTACCAGATTCGTGCCCCTCTGCCTTGCTCGTTCCTCCCACTTCTTGATAAGTTCAGGGCAGTCCTCTGTCGCGTGAGTGTTCACACAGCACTGGGAACACCACGGTATTCTGGGTAGGGGGCATTCACAGGCCAGGTGACCCTCCTAATCACAGTTGTAGCATTTCAGCAGACCCCATCCCCCTATGCGACCTCCGCGCATACCGCCTCCTCTTCCTCTGGGAGCCTCATTCACCCGGTAGGAGGGCCGGTCCAATTGGTCCGCCAGTGCATCGAGAGCTCTACACTGTTTGGTGTTGTGAGTTGTGGAAGCACAAAAATCATAGTATACATTATTTATAACACTAGAGTACTTCTGCAAAATTGGACACGTTCAAGGTTGATGACCCACCGTCCAACAAATTTCGCATTACTCTGTTGCGGCTGGGTTTGGTTGAGGTGGGAACCTTGCGTAAGGTTGTTGCGGAGGATAGACCCCTTGCGGGTTTATCGGCGTGCCACCCCCAATAGGTGGAGTCCCTATACTACCGCGACTGAGGGCCCCAATCCTGGGCTATGCAACCGAGGACACTCAGTTGCCACGTGCCCTTCGGCCAGGCAGTGTGTGCACCAAACATTCGGCCTGGCTAGTCTGATAGGCTGCATCTCCTTAAGTTTTTCAATCAGATTAGAAATCTGATGTTGGATTCCCAGTAGGGAAGGATATTGTGGGGCTGACCCTCCCATATATTCCTGAGGGTATCTCGCCATTGCCTCTATCTTCATAGCCTGTTCCAAAGCATCCTACAAGTTGTCGATCTTTTGTTGGGTGAGAGGGGTTTGCATCAAGGGAAGAAGAGCCTTGATGAACCAATCCCTCTAATGGTTTGGGTCAATTGGGTAGCTGAGTTTCCCAATCACTTCTTTGAACCTGCGCATTAGCTCCCACGCAGTCTCTCCTTCTCTCTGCTTAATCTCCCATAGTTCAGACAGACCTTGCTGGTATGTTTGGGGAAGCTTAAATTCTCGGACAAAATCTCGCTTGACGTCCATAATTGTTGGATTCAGGTGGGCCTCTGACCACTTTATGAACCAGCACAATGCCCTTTCTCTCAGCGTGGTTTGGAATTATATTAGCTTTCCTGCATCTGGCATCTTCCAATCCCTCCATATGGCTTCATAGAGGTACCACTGTTGTTCCACATCGTTGTTACCCTACCCAGAAAATTCTTGGTATCGGGTGAATGACCTTGCCATATTCACTTGCAGAGGTGTGACCAAAATAAACCCTCCGAGTCTTGGTTGCGTGACTATACCACAAGGAATTGCGATACTACTAGTAACGCTGCTATTAGCATGCGTCGTTGCTAACAATGGACTGCTATGCAATCGACTCAACTCTTGTAACTTAACGAAAATATCACTTAAAGGTTTATAGAGTACCAGGGGAAGGTAGGGATCCTTTCCATTCAAAGTTTGGGAAGTAGGAATACCTAGAGATATGGATGTCATCCGTTCTTGGAATAACCGCTGCATCTTGGCGTACCACTCGCCATCGGAACTTTCTTCGGGCCGCACGCCTGCATCTTCTTCATCAGATATCGTCTCCTTCTTCCTCCTGGCTAGGCTCCCATACACCCGCCGCACTCCCAAAACGGTCCCTTCCATCTCCTGGGGACCCACCTGGCCTTCCATATTCACTATCCTCTGAGGTGCCTCCTGTTGATCCTTCCTATTACTCCCTCATCGTTTCAACTCCCGCATCACCTTTCTCGCCACCTGTCAGCAATCTGCGCCCTCCGATGTGCACGTCGCTCCCTCAACCTCCTTGTGGTCTCAACATCCACTCCCCCACTCGCCCGCTTCACATTTCACGTAGCATTTGTCCCTCAGTCCCTTCCCCCAGCACTGGAGGTTTACGCTTCCATGCTCGATTTCTGAAATTCCATCAGCCCTTCATCCACCATCAGGGCCTTAATCCACAATGGAATTTCTTTAAGCAACTTACCTCTTAGCCTGGATCAGAAGATAGCCTCAAATATAGAGAAGGACTGGTAGCATTCTACAGCAAACTCCAAAATATACCCGTCCAAGGTAGACTCTACCCAGAAATCTACAACGTGGGTAAACTCAGTATCCAGCTGATGTAGGGCCACCAGATCTCCATGCACCCAATTGCGGTTTATATTCCATGATTTATCCCTAGTCACCCTAGTCTGCAACCTCCGCAACCAATTATAGAGGTCGCTAGGGAATTTTCCCCAAAGGATCTCATAGGTATCACTGGCGGAATCCGAGAAAAGGACTAGATCCTTGAGCACCTTCTCCTTTTGATGCGTTAGCTCTGCTTGCTGAGCTATAAAATGGTCCAGGTGGTTATCCCACCATCTCCGTATTTCCCCTTCGAAGATCCTTGAAATCATGATCTAGTTCCCCTCATGAATTTTAGGGTCCCAGCAATGGAACCATTTGTTGGTGAGAAAACAGGTCTCGCGGGCAAGACCTAGGTTCAGGGATTGGGGCTAACAAAGGAGTCCGTTGTAGTCTAGAACCACGCCGGAATTTTCACCCTACTCCGAAGAGCAGAGAGTCTCACCTGAGGCATGCCACGACCATATGCAGAAAGGGAACAGATCGGTAGTGGTGGATGGATCCGCAACTCGAGATTAACATAGAATCATTTGCATAAATAACATCATACATATAAGAGTGTCTCAGAACATTGTGCAGATACTAATCAAATAAAATTTTAAGGTACCACAGACATCATTCATGCATTTAAATCACATTAAAAGACAACAACTTGCAAGTATATTAATAACCTTCAACTGGATCCATAGTTACATCGCTCAATAGGAAGAGCTTACAATTCTGTTACAGACGTCCCACAGGACAGAGAGATAGATGATGCAACCACAATAGATCAATAGAAGCCTAGGAACTACAAGGATATCATGCTCAGGACAGAGCTCGTCCAAAGCATCTGGTCGATCCTCTTCGATCCCTCCACATTTTTGCATGATCTTCCTTTCGGCTAGGTGACAGGCTATTTATTCACCCGCCATCGCAATTGTTAGTTCCTCTTGTGTTCTTCTTCAGCTGCTTTCGACTTCTTTTTGTTGCCTATGAGTTCCGCTATCTGTTCTCTGTTGTATCTTCTCTTCTTCTGCACTTATCTGTGTCAGCTTCATCAGCTATCTCCTGTTCCTCCGCAACCTCGTCAGCTCCGCTACCCACCGTTGTTGCGGCTGCCATGTGTTGATTCACAACCCAAAAATATGTTCTTTATTCAAAATTCAAAACAAGGGCCCCGACAATGGTCAATATTGGGCCAAATTATATGATGGATACAGCCATATTTTGTGTGGCCTTGGGCAAGTGGTTTATTATTTTATATATTCTCATTTTATATACCAAGCCAATTACTATTCGCTAGTAAATGTGATGACATAGACAACTGGAAATTTGTCAAGAAACAACTTGCCATGTTATTTTCTGAAAGAGCAGTTAGGAAAATTGCATTGTGACCACTTGGGAAACTATTGGTACCTTCTAGAACTACATGAAACCTTCAGTATTCCTCTCATTTGGATGCCATATGGTGGTGATTTCCTATTCATCATATATGGGGTGGTTTGGGCCAGCATGATTCATAACATTGGAGAAAAGGTCTTTGGAGATCTAGTCTTCTTCTTGCCACTTGAGCGAAACATTATTGCAGCCCAAGATTAGTAGCTAATCTACAATTATCATAAGTGGAGAGATGGAAAACGTGGGGTAGGCTATTTTTTCTACCATTTTTAGCTATCCAGCCCACCTATTCTACAGGAGCTACAGGTGGAGGGAAGTTTCCAAGAGTTTCCATGTTGGGAGGTAACTCATTTTGTATGGAGGATAGCTTGGGGATGGAGGATCCACATGGGAATGATGGTTCCAAATGCATTTCAGATCCCATGCTTCAAAGGGACCTCTAGACAGCACCTTGTTGCCTCCTTGAGTATTTTACTTCTTCATGATGATAGCTATTTAGCTAGCTTGCATGCTTGGGAGGGGCAATATGGAGATTTATTAATGAGGAAACATCTTATTCCTTGGAGGAGTTCATCATATGAGGATGCTACAGGAGGAGGAGAGGAGGTTCTTCAGTTCTATCCTTGCAATTTCTTGAGGACAAGCAACATTTGGGAGGGGAGGACTGTAATATTCCAAAATTAGCATGCAACTAATTGGAATATTGATTTTTTCTTTTGATGCCTAGGAGATGAATAAATGGGTAAGGAGGCCCATACATTTCTAAAATAGGAATAAAATCCCTCATTATGTTAAAAGGGATCATAATAATAGCTATATTTCACACCCTCATGTGTGAATAGGGGCAATTACATGTGGACAAGGTCAAGTTTGACCAAGTCAACAATGTTGGAATTGAAGGTGGAGATCATCTATGGAGACAACGTAGTGATAGCGGGAGGAAGATTCCTTGGTGGAGGAAAAAACAATGAGTGGGACCCAAGGTGAGAAGGCTTCCAATTTTTTATAAGGAGGGCAAGGCATCCATAGCAATACATGATATGGATTATTGAATTTGTGGTCTTCATGACTATTGTGCATTCTTCAGCGGTTTAGTTGAGATTGTTGTGTTGCTTAGCACAAGGAATTCCTGTTTAGGAATTCCTTCTCCTTTCTAGAGAGGCCTCTTGAGGGAGATTTTACTTCATTTGTCCACATTTAGGCTTGAGGCCAAGCTACCTCCTTCAGCTATAGTGCAATTTCTATTTAGAGCTGGGTTGTGTTGGAAGGTGTTATAGTGGAGGGTTGATAACACCACTTCCAGAGCTTGTTTTTCAGAGGAGGAAGCATTATTTCCTTTGGGAGATTAGTGAGGAAGATTCTGGATCATATTTCACATCTTGGCACTTGGAAAACTTATTTCCCCTCACCTACAGTGCGATAAATCTCCTTGATTGCATTATTTCAGTGGGCATTTGCAGTGAGGGGTTTCATTGCTTGATTGGAGGGTGAAATCTTCAGTGTTAGGATCAGCCTTTCACTTAGAAGACCAATTGGAGGAGTTATATTTCATATGTATCATATTCAACCATCTCCATCTAGTTCTTGAGTTGCAGCTGCTACTCAGCCCTAGGGCTGTACTTCGGCATCTTTGCACTTTTGCATATTTTAGGAAATCCTTTCCAGATTGTCTTGAAATTGAGTTTGGGAGTTTATATCTACACTCTCGGCATTGTATGAGCCATATATTGGCATATCCATGTATTGAAATTCTCCAGCAGCAGTTATATCTAATAAAACTACCCTGCCATAGCCTTGGGCATTTGTTGTGTAGCAGTGATCTTATATTTTATGTACATGTTCTCTTGACGTTGATTTTGCCTATCTTGAGTGACTATTTCCTCAAGATATTGTATACATTTTGCTGCTATGAAATTAATATGATGGCTATATGATCTTCTTACATTTCATGAGTTGATTTACACTGCTATTTCCAGTTTTGTGTTCATATATTGTTGCTTGCCCATTTTGGGATATTACATCTGTTATATCTACATGAGTAAATCTATTCTTTATGCATCAATATATGTTGATGATGAAGTAGATGAATAAATATACTTGAGTTATTGCACTTTATCTGATTTTGTGATTTATCTGCAACGAATTTGAACTGCGATCCATTTGTTATATGCATTATCTGTATTTACGACGAGCTGATATGATAGGTCTTGATTTATATATGTGTGCATCTATTTTTGATCTACAATAAGTTTTGCAATAAACCTGTTTAAGGCCACCACATCAATTTATTCCTTAGGGTGTGGAAACCTGGTTCGAACACCCCCCCATATTGCTTCGGGTGAGACTTTGATCTGCAAGAAGGTCATTGCCGAAAGGGCCAGTAGTTGGAGGGTCTTTTGGTTGCACGATACACTCTAAACCTGGGATAGGACCCCTCAAGCCAAAAATATGTTCGAAGTCATGAAACCATAGAATCTAAAGCTCTTATACAAAATTTTATGCAACTAAATCACAAAACAAAAGAAAATATATATCAACGACTTGAAAATTAACATCTTCAATGGGGAAACCTCCTTCAATCACTTAAATGAAGAATTTCTAGATGATACAAATAACATGACCTCCATGGTATATATAGGAGTCTAAGGGGCCACAATATAACTAGAGCCTACATAACAATAATAATGTAAGGGAACACCAAATAAAATAGTGGGCTTATGTGGGGCAGAAAAATAACAATATGGGGGCTACATGGGGACAACAATAAAAATAAGTGGCCTACACTAACAATAACAATGAGGATCCTACATGATCCAAGTGGATATTGGTGACCACCCACCTATTCCACCTAGAACTCCAGTGGGTTTTATCAATTTCCTTATTTATAGAAGAACTTACCATTTTTAGTAGTTTTTTGGGTCCTAAACTTCCAGAGAAGTTTTGACCCCCTAAATGACGTTTTTTTTATATTCTCAGCAGGCTTGTAGCCATAGGTGGGGGTATATATCAAATCATGTAGTAGTCAGAGAGATATTTCCGATGATATATCGTATGCACCAAACAGAGATAATATGACCAAGTTGCGACCCTGAGAAGTTGGTTGCCCAACTAACCCCAACAGGTCCCACAAACTCTTGGCGTTCCATCTCTTGGGTTAGGGTTTTGGTTGTTATGGTTTTCCCATGTTTTCCAATAATAAAAAGGCCCTTGAGCCTCATTGTAACACATTTCAGTGACATGTGTCCACCACATCTCTTCTCAGGGATAAGCTACCATCGCCTGAGCTAGTTTATTTCCATTCTGTCTATAAGCTTATTTCAGTTATTTGATATTAATGAAATGAAGTATATTTTATGCTACATCTATGTGTTTATGATTATTTATTTTATTTTATTTCATTCTTTTATAAATCCGAATCAGTGGTATTAGAATGGTCTACTCTTTCTTGATCTTTCTTTGCAGGTCCCCAATGAGATCAGGGTATAAGGAGTTAAGGCTCGATCTGGTTGAACCATCACAAGATTAGCCTTGCAAACCTTGACAACTTCCCATGGTGGAGGAAAAGAAATATAAGGGAGCAATAAATCCTATCAAAATATTCCTCAAGGAGGCCCTTGAGAAATAAAGGAATGTGATGATGGATAAATTTACCTAGATCCTTTGAAGACTACCCACCAGTGACACATCTTCATCCGGAAGCCACTTTGGAGGCACAAATCCTTTTAAGGTACAAGTTAACTTCAACATTCCCATATTTGAGGGCCAAATAGATGCAAACATTTTAGATAGATGGATGAATCAATTAGAAGGATATCTTTCGGTTCATGAATTTTCCAATCAGGAAAAGTTTACTTTTTCACTCCTCAAAGGCGCCTCCCATTTCAAGGACTGGTGGGAAACCTAATGTGAGAAAAAGGATGAGGGGGAATCCTCCCTATTATTAGCGGCACCCAATTGGAATTATTTCTAAGGTTCAATCAAGGACCAATAATACCAGTGGGGAGTTATGAGGATAAGTACATATAATGGACTACGCTGCAACAACAAAGGGATTAAGATGTGCATGAGCTGACGAATCTGTTCCATACCTTGCGCAAAAATTTGGGTATCAAAGATTTAGTGAAAAAATCTGTGCTTAAGTACCGTATTTTTCTGCACAGATACAACCAGGAGGAAATGGAGTTCCTTGACATCTCCTTGCTTCGTGCAGCATCCCGGTATGCTTCCAAGATTAAGCAGAAAATCAAGAAGAAGAAGCGAGACTTTGGATATGTGAATAAGAAGTGAGGGAAATGCACCCCCAAACTACAGAATAAAACACAAGGCCAAGACAAGGTGGCCTAAGAACACTCGTCGAAGCCACAAGTGAATAAAATCACCACGAAGCCAAAGAAGGACATGAGGAAGTGGTGTGAGTTCCATAAGAGCTCCACTCACAACAAAAGTGAGTGTCGGGCCAAGCAATCACCGATGGCTGAGCTGAAGGTTTCTGAATCATATGCATGTTCCGTCTCTGAGTCAGAAATAGAAAAGGGGAAAGAAAAATGGAAGAATATTATTGATGAGGAGCCTAGTGCCATTGTTTCCACCACCAAGATCCAAAAGGAGGAACCCAAAGATCTTGAGGAGGGGGAGCACCTCTTCCATTCCCAGATGTGGGTGAAGGGTTACCTGTTGTAGTTCATTGTCAATGATGAGAGGCAAAATAACCTCATTTTAGTAGATGTCATGAAGTAGCTAGGCCTATTGATCACACCACACCCATAACCATACACCATCAGGTTGCTTCACGAAGGATGGGATATTTGTGTCAACTAAAAATGTCACATTCCCTACAACATCAAGCCCTTCATGGATGAGGTATTATGTGATCTTGCTAGTCTTGAATTTTGTGATGTGATATTAGGAAAACCATAGTTGTGGAACTGAAATGCTGTGTATGTGTCTCAAACTCATGTTGTTATTATTACTTTGGGTAATAAGTTGTACAAGATACCAGAGGTATCATTGCTTACCACCATCTCTTTGATCACTGTGAAGAATTGCAGTAAGCTCATTTCCCAAACTGGTTTTTTTTTTCCCTTGTGATCTTCCCTTAGGGAAAGTAGAATATTGTGGGCACAACCTCCAGTGTTAAGTCCCTATATTAATAGTGTAGTCCCTTATTATGTTAGTGTAGCCCCTCTTATTTTTATTGTTGTACCTCTGTAACCCCCATATTGTTATTATTTTTCCCTTACATTTTTATTGTTAGGTCGGCTAGGATTACATTATGGCCCCACTAGGATTATATTGTGGCCCCATGGACTCCTATATATAGAAAGAGGTTTTGGTCATTTGTATCATCCAAGAATTGTTCATTCATGTAATGTATTGGAGGTTTCCCCCTCTAAGTGGCTTATTTCTAAGGCGTTGATATCTCTTTTCTTCTATTTTTGGAGCTGGTTTCACAATGTTTGGTATCAGAGCTTTGGATTCTAGGGTTCTGCTGCTCCAAACATGTCATATTGGAATTTTCGCTATAAATTGTCTTCTATGAAGGTTCAGAAGCTGCAAAGAAAAAATCCTGAGGAACATCGTCGCAAAATTTCAGAACTTAGTTCGCAATATTTTCGGATATATGATCTGTTGAAGTTAGGGATTTTTGCAAGCTCCTGAATTTCACTTAAAAAGGTCATCGTAGAATTTTCGCTATAAATTTTTTTCTACGAAGGTTCAAAAGCTGAAATTTTTAGAGAGTGAAGGAGAAATCCTAAGGAACAACTTCGTAAACTTTCAGAGCTTGGTTCGCAATATTTTCAAATAAATCATCTGGGGAAGTTAAGTCTTTTTCAAGATCCTGAATTTCATCTCAAAAAGGTGATCGTGGGAAAATCTTCATAACTCTCTCTCTAAGCATCGGATTGAAATTCTGTAAAAAGTGACTAGAATTACACAGAAGGTAATTTCCTACCTATAAATATCAAATCCAAAGGAGAAAACAGTGACACGGGGCAAGTACTACAAGTTCGCTCTACTGAATCAGTCCATAATTAGGTCATTGTGGTAGATTGGACATAATTTTGCCTTGAAGAATCCAAATCAGGTCAGACCTGTGGCATTCAAAAGAGGTTCCAAAGGGCTACCTCAGAGAAAAATTTCAAATATTGAAGATCCTAAATCACAGATATAGTTCAGTTTCAATATCGAGCTCCTCAAAAGAAAGAAAATGGTATGTATTTGTTTTTTAGAATTGCATAAGTCTTGTGTGAAAAATCAGTTTGAAGTGATTCCAAGGGCATATTGAAGCATATATATATCACTGTTTGGGTTCTAAAATTCCACCTAAAAATAATTCCATACCCATTAAGCCCTCAAAAAGCTATACTATGACGCCTGAAGAGGAAGAATTGCAGTATGAGATATCAAAATTATGGTACCAAGTGCAACAAATTTTGATCTTATGAAGAGCAACTGAAGATGACATAGATGGTTTAAAAGCAGAAATGGAGGCTAAGTTGGATGTTTTTAAGGATCAAATAAAATCTAATATGGATGGTAAAGTAGTGGAATATCACATCGAGCATCAACAAAAAGTTCTCCAACTCTCAAAGGATAACCTAACTTTGGTGCAAAATCAAATGAAACAGCAAGAAGATCAACATCACATCGAAATAATTTCTGATGCAATCATGGAAACAAGAACTCAACAAGTACGATCAATTTCAGAGTATCTCGACAAGTGGAAGAAATTTCTTGTAGAAGATTCCACGTGGGAGGATGAGAATTTTATACAGAAGCATCAAGAAATAATCAAGCGTTGAGGACAACACTTGTTTGAAGGAGAGGGGCATGTTAAGTCCCTATATTAATAGTGTAGTCCCTTATTATGTTAGTGTAGCCCCGCCTTATTTTTATTGTTGTACCCCTGTAACCCCCATATTGTTATTATTTTGCCCTTACATTATTATTGTTAGGTCGGCTAGAATTACATTGTGGCCCCACTAGGATTATATTGTGGCCCCATGGAATCCTATATATATAAGGAGTTTTTGTTCATTTGTATCGTCTAAGAATTTTTCATTCATGTAATGTATTGGAGGTTGCCCCCTTAGGTCATTTTGTAGGCTCCTAAATTTAACCTAAACAGGTCGTCGTGATATTTTCGTAATAAATTTTTGTCTACGAAGGTTCAGAAGCTAATTTTTTTTGAGTGCGAAGCTAAAATCCGTAGGAACATCGTCGCAAAATTTCAGATATTGATTCACAATATTTTTGGAGATATGATCTGTGGAAGTTAGGGCTTTTTGAGGCTTCTGAATTTCATGTCAAAGAGGTGATTGTGGTAAAAGCTTCATAACTCTTTCTCTGAGCATCAGATTGGAATTCTGTAAAATGTGACTGGAATTACATGTACTGTAGTTTCCTTTCTATAAATTTTAGAGACAAAGGATAAAAAAGTGACACGTGGCAGGTCGTACAAGTTTGCTCTACTGAACTATTCCATAATTAGGTCATTGTGGGAGATTGGACATAACTTTGTCTTGAAGAATCAAATTCACGTTAGACCTGTGGCATTTGAAAGAAGCTTCAGAGGAATACTACAGGGCTGAATTTCATATATTGAGGATCTAAAAGCATATATATAAGTCAATTTCAATATCAAGCTCCTCAAAATCAAGAAAAAATTGTGTATTTGGTTTTTAAAATTTCATAACTTTTGTTTGAAAAAACAGTTTGAAGTGATTCCAAGGGAATATTTTAGAATTTTTATCAGTATTGGGTTCTATAATATCTCAAAAAATAATTCCATACCCATTAAGCCCTCAAAAATCTATACTATGATGCATGAAGAGGAAGAATTGCAGTATGAGATATCAAAATTACGGTCCCAAGTGCAACAAATTTTGATCTTACGAAGAGAAACTGAAGATGACATAGATGGTTTAAAAGAAGAAATGAAGGCTAATTTGGATGGTTTGAAGGATCAAATAATAGCTAATATGGATGATAAATTAGTGGAAGATCACATCGAGCATCAACAACAAGTTCTCCAACTCTCAAAGGATAACCTAACTTTGGTGCAGAATCTAATGAAACTACAGGAAGATCAACATCGCATAGAAATAATTTCTGAAGCAGTCACAGAAACAAGAACTTGACAAGTACAGTCAATTTCAGAGTATCTCAGCAAGTGGAAGAACTTTCCTATAGAAGATTCCACATGGGAGGATGATAATTTTATACAGAAGCATAAAGAAATAATCAAGCATTGAGGACAAAACTTGTTTGAAGGAGAGGGGCATGTTAAGTCCTCTATTAATAGTGTAGTCCCTTATTATGTTAGTGTAGCCCCCCTTATTGTTATTGTTGTACCCCTGTGACCCCCATATTGTTATTATTTTTCCCTTACATTATTATTGTTAGGTTGGCTAGGATTAGATTGTGGCCCCATTGGGGTTATATTGTGGCCCCATGGAATCCTATATATAGAAGGAGGTTTTGGTCATTTGTATCATCCAAGAATTTCTAATTCATGTAATGTATTGGAGGTTTACCCCTCGAAGTGTCTTATTTCTAAGGTGTTGATATCTGTTTTCTTCTATTTTTCGAGTTGGTTTCACAACATTTGGTGTCAGAGCTTTGAGATTCTAGGGTTTCGCTGCTCCAAACAAGTCATCGTCGCATTTTCTCTATAATTTTTTTCTACGAAGGTTCAGAATCTGAAAATTTTATAGTGTAAAGAAAAAATCCTGAGGAACATGGTCGCGAAATTTCAGAGCTTGGTTCGCAATATTTTTGGAGATATGATCTGTACAATTTAGGTCATTTTGCAAGCTCCTGAATTTAACCTAAACAGGTCATCGTGGTATTTTCGTAGTAATTTTTTTTCTACGAAGGTTAAGAAGCTGAAATTTTTAGAGTGAGAAGCTGAAATCCTGAGGAACATCATCACAAAATTTCAGATATTGATTTGCAATATTTTCGGAGATATGATCTGTGGACGTTAGGTCTTTTTGAGGCTTCTGAATTTCATCTCAAAGAGGTGATTGTGGGAAAAGATTCATAACTCTTTCTCTGAGCATCGGATTGGAATTATGTAAAAAGAAGCTAGAAGTACATAGATTGTAGCTTCCTTTCTATACATTTCAAAGCCAAAGGATCAAACAGTGACATGTGGAAAGTCATACAAGTTTTCTCTACTGAACTATTCCATAATTAGGTCATTGTGGGAGATTGGACATAACTTTGTCTTGAAGAATCCAAATCTAGTCAAAACTGTGGCATTTGAAAGAAGATTTAGAGGAATACTACAGGGCATAATTTTAGATATTGAGGATTTGAAAGTATATAGATAAGTCAATTTCAATATCGAGCTCCTAAAAATCAAGAAAAATGTGTGTATTTGGTTTTTAAAATTGCATAACGTTTGTTTGAAAAAGTAGTTTGAAGTGATTCCAAGGGCATATTTTAGAATTTTTATCAGTATTGGGTTCTATAATGTCTCCAAAAAATAATTACACACCCATTAAGCCCTCGAAAATCTATACTATGATGCATGAAGAGGAAGAATTGCAGTATGAGATATCAAAATTACGGTACCAAGTGCAACAAATTTTGATCTTACGAAGAGCAACCGAAGATGACATAGATGGCTTAAAAGAATAAATGAAGGCTAAGTTGGATGGTTTGAAGGATAAAATAATAGCTAATGTGGATGATAAATTAGTGGAAGATCACATCGAGCATCAACAACAAGTTCTCCAACTCTCAAAGGATAACCTAACTTTGGTGCAAAATCTAATGAAACAACGGGAAGATCAACATCACATTGAAAGAATTTCTGAAGCAGAGACAAAAAAAATAACTCGAAAAGTACAATCAATTTCAGAGTATCTCAGCAAGTGGAAGAACTTTCCTGTAGAATATTCCACATGGAAGGATGAGAATTTTATACAGAAGCATCAATAAATAAGCAAGCATTTAGGACAACACTTGTTTGAAGGAGAGGGGCATGTTAAGTCCCTATATTAATAGTGTAGTCCCTTATTATGTTAGTGTAGCCCCCCTTATTGTTATAATTGTACCCATGTAGCCCCCATATTGTTATTATTGTTCCCTTAAATTATTATTTTTAGGTCGGCTAGGATTACATTGTGGCCCCACTAGGATTATATTGTAGCCCTATGGACTCCTATATATAGAAGGAGGTTTCAGTCATTTGTATCATCCAAGAATTGTTCATTCATGTAATGTATTGGAGTTTTCCCCCTCGAAGTGGCTTATTTATAAGGCGCTGATATCTCTTTTCTTCTCTTTTTGGAGTTGGTTTCACAACATCCAGACAAGGCTCCTCCACATGACAAAAACAAATGGACAAGGTCATGGAGGAGTACATGGACATCATCACCTCATCGGTAGGGGTGCCTTTTCATTGTTAGGTTAAGCACTCCATTGATCTAACCCTAGGTGCACCTCTACCCAATGGATCAATCTATCGACTATATGTTATGGATAACGACGAAATTAAGAGGCAGATTCAGGAGCTGCTACAGAAAGGTCACATCCGACCGAGTTCATCGCCCTCTGGGAGCCCGATCATGTTGGTGCAGAAGAATGATGGGAATTATAGGCTTTGTATTGACTATCAGGAATTAAACAAGATCATTGTCTAGAATAGGTATCTTATCCCATGAATTGATGAGATTTTGGACCAACTCAAGGGGGCCAAAAATTTCAGCAAGATTGACTTAAAGTTCATGTATCACTAGGTACCAATCTAACCCTATGATGTGTGGAAGATTGCCTTCAAATCAAAAAAGGGAATTTTTGAATGGCTGGTCATGCTTGTCAGGTTGATGAATGCTCCCAAAACCTTCATGAGGCTAATGGAAGACATCTTGCAACCATTCACTAACTCATTTGTGGTTTGGATGACATCCTAGTCTTCATCCAGATTTGGGAAGTTCACCTCGATGAAATTCAATAGGTCCTCCAAGCATTGAAGAAACACACGTTGTGTGATAATTTCGAGAAATACACTTTTTGAATGACCTAGGTTTAATATCTGGGATACATTATTAATGAACAGGGGGTGCATGTGGAACCATCCAAGATCTAGGTCATTCAGGATTTCCCAGCCCCAACCACTCTAATAGAGATCTGCAGCTTTCCGGGTCTTGCCAATTTCTACTGTAGGTTTGTGTTTGATTTCTCTGATATAACTTGGCTTTTGAGTCAAGTCACTAAGGGAGGAGCAAAATAAAGATTCTTTTGGTCTGAATCGCAACAAAAGGCATTCATAGCATTGAAGCATCGACTCTGTTATGCACCAGTGCTCACATTACCAGACTTACAGTAACCATTTGAGATCGAGACATATGCCTATGAAAATAATATTGGGGGAGTACTTACTCAGCAGGGGCATCCAGTGGCATATCACAGTGAGATGATTTCAGACACAATACAAAAGTATCACACCTATGAAAAAGAGATGTATTCAATTATGCATCCCTTCCAACAATTGAAGAATTACATTTTGGGGAAGGAAACAATCATCCACACAGATCACCGACCCCTGCAGTTCATACAGACACAAGGGAAGTTGCAGAACAATTGACATCAGAAATGGTCCACATACTTTCAAAAATTTTATTTGAACATCAAGTATAAGAAGGGAAACATAAATAATGTTTTATATTGCCTCAACCGACCGCCAATCGTGGCACTAACCACTTTGCTCGACTCTTATGGGCATGAGACTTCAGGTTGGCTACATCTCTACAAAAGTGATCTAGAATTCGATAGCACATAACAGACACTCCTAGAGGGTAATAAAGTTCATGATTTTCACCTTGAGGATGGACTTTTATGCCACCTGGGACACCTCTGCATTCCTTCAAGCAAGTATCCCAAGATGATTTATGAAGCGCACTATAGGGAGGTCACTAGACATTTAGGGGTTAAGAAAACAATGGAAATTCTAGAGAAATATTTCTATTGGATGAACCTTTGACATGATGTTGGGAAGTACATAAGATCCTACACTTCCCATACCATCTCCAAACTGAACATCAAGAAGAAAGGCCTATATACTTCATTTCCTACCCCTAGTTGACTGTGGGAATCCATCTCCATGGATTAAATGTCAGGCCTTCATTCTACCAAGAATGGAAATGATTGCGTTTTTGTGGTCGTCAACAAATTATCTAATATGGCTATTATGGCAGCCTGCAAGAATAATATCACAACAGAAGTCACTACTAACCTCTTCTTTGAGTGAGTGTGGGTACACTTTGGGATCCTAAAGTCCATTATCTTAGATTGGGAAAACAAGTTCCTCAATACATTTTGGCCAAGTCTCTGGTCGATGTTGGATACCAAGCTCACTAATTCCACAACTTTCCACCCCCAAATTGATGGACAAACAAAGGTTGTCAATAGGATGATCGTACAAATTTTGTGCACGTACAACTCAAAGCATCCATGCACATATGATGAAAGGATCCCCTATGTCCAAAAAAACTATAACCGATCTCTCCACAACTCAAATAGGCACATCCCCTTTCAGTCAGGCTTGGGAATCCATCCATTATGTCCCATTCATGTGGCCATACCACTTGCAGCTACTCAGGCAGATTCGGCTCATGTCCAATCCGAATCCGACAAGGAGAAAAAGTTCATTGAGTACATTCAACACATCTTCCAATAGTTCCATGACATATTGTGCAAATCTAAAGCTAAATACAAGCAACAACATGATCAACATCAGATGCCACACAATTTCCAGGTGGGCGAAAATATTTGGCTACATTTACAAAAGGAGAGCCTTGTTGGGACCCATCGCAAGCTTCGCCTGCTACAATATGGGCCATATACCATCATGAAGGCTATATGGGAAAATTAATTTGAGATCAATATTCCACCATTCCTTGGTCTGCACCCAGTGTTCAATGTGGACTACCTTCAGCCCTACTTTCCACCATTGTTGGAGACATCCGACATTGCAGAAAAAATCACACCAATATAATTATAACCAAATTGTATGGAACATGCCACAAATTATTGTATCATGGACACACATATCAAGAACACTTTCTAGTAGAGGATCCAACTATATTGATTTGTTAAAGTAGGCCAACTCCTTCACCAGGGAAAGTGGTTCACCAGGGAGAAGATTCAACAAAATTTCCTCACCTCATGGAGGCTCTACACCCAATGGGGACCATTGATTCCTAAGTGAGGAGGAATTATATATGTGTATATTGGTGGCCACCCACCTATTCCACCTAGACCTTTAGTTGGTTTCATTAGTTTCCTTGTTTATAACAACATTTACTATTTTTAGTAGTTTTTTGGGCCCTAAACTTCCGGGGCAGTTTTGACCCCCTAAACGATAATTTTCTTGAGGTCTGCATCAGGAACATGGTTTTAGGTAGGGGCTTATGGAAATTCTTGTATTACTCTAATATTTGTTTCCAATGATATTTCATATGCGCAAAACAGAGATAATATGACGAAGTTACAACCCCGGGAAGTTGGCTGCTGAACTAACCCTAAAGGGGCCCACAAACTCTTAGCGTTCCATCTCTTGGGGTTAGGATTTTAGTTATTTAGGGTTTTCCCATGTTTTTCAATAATAAAAATTCCCTTGAGCCTCATTGTAACATAGTTCAGAGGCATGTAGCCGCAGCATATCTTCTCAGAGATAAGCTACCATCGCCTGAGCTAGTTTATTTCCATTATGTCTATAAGCGTACTTCAGTTATTTGATATTAATGAAATGAAGTATATTTTATAACGCATCTATGTGTTTATGTTTGTTTCCATATTATTCCATTCCTGCATAAATCCAGATCATTACACTAGTATTTTAGGGACCTAACATTTTCTGTGAATTTTGCAGTGTGTATTGTACTTGTATATGGATTTGCATGGTCTTATCTATAAAATTTTCAGCCCTAAAGGAATCTCTTCTAATATATTCCCTCACTCCTTGCTTCCCATATGGAATGTATAAAGGTGAAATCAACAAATATCCAAAGAAAAGCATGCATCCTCTTATGAACCTAGCTACCTGGACTTGCAACTTGGGCGAATAAACATACCTTTACAGGTTGGCCATGGTCTTCCGTACACTAAAGTGTCCTAGAACCTGGGAGATGTGAGCCTCTCTAATCAACTGCAATCACTCACCTTTAGGAACAAATAACTTATCTAATATGTATAGTAACCCATCCTAGAGTTGGTATTCAATTTTGTTTTTCCCATTGTACACATGACTCTGAATCTACAACTAATAAAACACCTCCTTAATATCCCCATCCTCTAAATATGAATCTTTTTATGAATCATGGGTTAATGAATAAATGTGCATAAGATTTCCAAAAGATGTGATCTTTTGTGTGAGTGACCTTGAAATAATTTCAAGCAACTTGTTTATGTTTCCCTTCATGTACTTAATCACTAAATGAAACTGTAATAAAAACCCTATCCACTTGTAATGCATGGTGTATTGTAGCTTCCTATGGGCCTATAGGTACTGTAGCAGCTGGTTATTTGTGTGGATTACTGTCTCCTTTACCATCAGATATTGCTTCCACTTATTCAAAATTGCATTAGGGCATATAGCTCCTTGTCATAGGTAGCGTATTTAAGAATTTTCCCATGGAATACTTTAGAATGGTAGCATACAAGCATGTGCTTCCCCACATAGAGACCACTCCCATATCATACTCACTGGAATCTCTCTCTAGTTCAAAAGGCTGTTACAAGTTTGGTAATGTGAGAATCGATGTTTCACTAATTATTTTCTTTAGCTCCTCGAAAAAAAAAATTCAACCCTTTCCCCATTGGAAACCCTTGCCACTTGTTATTATGGTATGGAGTGGCGCTACTGCCACTGAAAATGAGGCTATCAGTTTCCTCAGGTATAATTCTTCCCCAATAAAACTCCTAACCCTAGAAAACATTAGTATGCACCGACTATTTCATAATGACCTCCATATTGGTAGGATCTATCTTCAACTCTCCTCCACATATCACTTAGCCCAAATACACCAAACACTGTTGTGAAACTCATACTTTTTGAGATTTGCTAGCATCTGGTGCTTCTTTAATGTCTCCACCACCTGTGTCAAATGTGATATGTGCTCCTCCTAGGTAGAGTTGTATACCAATATATCAACCAAATAGATCATAAAAAATGGATCTATACAAGGTAACAATATATCATTCATTAATCTCATAAATTTAGTTGGTGCATTAAATAGGCCAAATGGTATTACTAACTACTCAAACAAACCTTGCCTAGTTTTGAAGGCAGCCTTCTAGGTATCTTCTTCTCTAGCTTGAACCTAGTCATATCTAGAATTTAAGTCCATTTTGGTATAGTATTTTGCTTGCTGCAACTAATCCAATAGATCATCTATCTTGGGCAGGGGGTACCTATTCTTGAGTGTGATGTTTTTCAACTCCCTATAATCTATACTCATCTTCCAAGTTTCATCCTTATTTAGTAGAATGATGATGGATGGACCATATGGGGATGTACTGTGTTGAATGCCACCCTTTTATAGTTGTTGCAACAATTATTTATTCACCTTATTTTATTTTATAATAGACTGCCTATACAATCCAATGTTTGGCAATGGGGAGTTTTGAAATAGATGGATCTTGTGGTCCACTTTCCCCTTAGGCGGTAACCATTTAGGCTCTCGAAACACATCCCTGTATTCTTTTAGTAACTCTTCTAGTTACTATTTCTATTTCTTAGAACACCCCACTAGGGATGCCTTGCCTCTTACTGACTCTTCTACAGATTGATTTTCTCTTAAAAACAATAAACATACTTATTTCTATAAGTAATCAATTTCTTATCTTGGTCGGCACTAACCAATTTTTTTTTTTTACTTGTCTTTGTGTGTAGTGATGGTGAACGATTTTCCATCCTTGATGAGATGATACTGGTAGCCTCTCTACATGAATATTTCATATCGTTTGTACACGTAGGTAATTCCAAACATGAATCCACATACAACGAGGGGAATTGCATATAGTTATACTTCATCAATAAAATTAACATTGATCGAAAATCTAATTCTGTACTATTTTGTTACCTTCAACATTGCAGTGTTATTTAGGCATCCCCGTGGATACAGGCTTAGATGATCATGAAATTACAGTCTGCATTTCTTGACTGTTGAAAAGTGTAACTAGGTTTGAACTTCATAATGACATGTAATTATGATTTTATATAATAAAGAGACAAAGAAATAAAATGTATTTATTATGTTGCTTGGATCATGGGTTTCATGAGTAAGAATATTTTATTATAGGTCAAAGAATTATTCTTGATGTCTTTAGGAATTGGTAATCTTGTCATAAAGATAATTATAGTCATGTAAATTAATTCATGTTACACTTGTAAAAGAGACATTTTCTATGTAAAAGTATACTCGAAGACCTTGTCACTAGGCCTCTCATAAGTCAACCTAAATCATGATGAATATCCTCCTTGATGAATTCATCCTACCTAGAAAGCTCATGTCAGCCTAGAAGGTGGAGATAGTCACTATAAATAAAGGAACTCTAGCCTCATTATAGCAATAAAAATTCATATCAAGTCTAAAATTCAGTATGAAGTAAAATGAAAGGAGAAGAGGATAATCTGCGAGGAGAAGAGGCTAATAATAAGGAAAGTTTGTGTGGAAATAGGGTCTACACAGTTTGTTCTTAGGGATGCATATATACCTCACATATCTCAGTCAGACCAAGGTTTACCACAATGTACCCACAATTCGGTCTTGGGATGAACAAGGGTTATATATATATCTCAGTTTGGGTCAACATGTACCTAACATAACTCAAAAATGAGCCAAAGGTGATTGCAGTTCAAAGGAGGGTTGCTATTGCAGGAAAGAGATCTCGGTCTTGGGCATAAAGGGTGTAGAAAGAAACCTGAGGAAGATTCTCTAGGAGGTCAAGGCTAGATCGAAGGAATTCAAGAGAGAAGCTTAGTGTTTAGGGCTGCTAAACTAGGGACTGAGCTTCCCTAGTAGAGGTGTAGTATAGTGAAAAAAATGAGGATCGACAAAAGGAGCCAAGAAGAGAAGTAAATGATAGTGAGAAGGTTCTTGGAGTAATACTCGCATCAATGGTATTTTTCATTGTCTTGGTACTTATCAATTGAATTTATATAAGAATAATTTCTCATCAGGTTTCCTCTCAAAGAGTGAAAGGTTTTGGCACTGGCTTGCAAGCCTAAATATTGTGTCTTTTGTGTATTTGATAATTGACTTGATGAAGAACATAATAATCTAAAAAAGACAAGATCTAAGAGAAAGAAACATTAATTAAATCACAAGTAATTATCAAGAAGATAAATTTTAATAAAATCGATAATTTCAAATTGTAATAAGGTGTTGAAGACAAGAAATGGAATTCTAGCAAGAAGACACACAGGAATAAAATTTTGAGAAGACAATAAAAGATTAGTTTTTAAGAAGAAATCAAATCATAGTGAAGGATCTACATTGAATAGTCAAACCCTATATCTAGAAAGGAATACATTCATCCAATAAGTAGTTTTGAAGAAGTTGGTGAAACCCTCAAGCCATATCAAGAAACCACATAGGTCCTCTCTCAATTTTAAATGACTTATACATCAATATCCTTCCAAGGAAAAGGAAAGATCAATAAAGTGATGTTCATCTTCAAACGATTCTAAAGCTATATATCTTTTTGAATCAATTTCAACATTTTTGAAGACATTGTCAAGCCATCACTTTGTTGAAGCCATCATCAAGCCATCCTTGATCATCATCAACAAGAACATTTGTCATCAAAGATCTAAAGTGATCTGTCATCACATACCACTCTTAAAGGAAAATTTCTTCATATAGAAGGAGTATGTCAACCATTTACATCATCATAAAATTCAAGGAGAAAGAAAATGAAGAATAAACAATATATTCAAGTAATTATATTTATGACTTCATTTGAATCTGTAAAAATGTCTTTTTGCAAACAAAGCAACCAATTGGTTGTGGTTTGAAAATTTCTTGCATGGAAGAAAATGACAGATCTAAATATTATTGAGAATAAAGTCATGGACCATATCAAAGGGTTGTTGAGTCTCAAATCTGCATCTTTTCCATACACTTTTCTATACCTTTTTCACTCACCTGAACCTCCCAAGTTGTCAATATCATTGTATATTAATTGCAAAAGAGCATCTAACATGGTTTTTAATTATATTTTTGTGTATGCTGTTTGATTTAGATTTTGTTCATTCAGCTGCGGAATCTTGCCACTTTCCGCAGCTGCTGCAACTTTCCGCAGATATTTTGTGAAACTCTATGCTACAGGTGTCTTCAGGAGAAATGAGCCACATGGGCAAGTCTGAAATGATGTGGACATGGTTCGTGTCCTATTGGCTCGAGCAAATCCGTCTAAAGAGGCCGCGGTCAAAGGTGTCCACATGGAAGTCAACCGTAGAGTCCCACGGTGACAGGACTCTGTTTCGTGTCACGTGAAGGTTCATATGGCCGTTTCTGGATTGCGAAGGACAAATCAACATCTGTGCAGGGCTCCATAGCCGAATTCAAACATCCACTCCTCATAGATTTAATTTTCAATACGGCCATGATCCTAGATCCGTGGACGTAATGGTCTACGTGTTCTCCACCAGCATAAACATTAGGAATCAGTTATATTTCCTCTGTTATAAATAACGCGTTTGTATACGCATATAGATTAGTCTCTATTAGTCTATGTTAGTTTTTATTAGTCTGCTCTGTAATGTAATTACGCTGCACTTGTGCCGTAACATCACCTTTATGTTATGACTGTATTTTAATATAAGAAGACTCTATTTTCAACCGTAATTCATATTTGAAGATCGTTGCCAAGGCTGGTGTAGAGGGCCCCTGCACTTGCCAAGGTTCTGTGCATTATTGTATAGTTCTTGTTTTATTTCCTTAAAGCTCATTGTACTATAATCCATTCACATGTTTATACACTGCATCTTTCATAGTATAAATGCTTCATTTCTGTTTATAATCTTTTATGCTTTCCATTTTACTTCTGTCTTTCATGTTTTATGTTATTAATCACTGATTAGTGTTCTTGTTTCAGGTTATAGATAGGCAGCCCAGGCATTTGCATAACTTTTTGACTAATGACATGGAATTAACATTATTCTGCTGCTAATTTGTTTTTCTTAGTTTCTGTTTAATTTCAGTATTGCTTTGTTCATTTCAGTTTTGCTTATTTTCTTCAGTAGTTAAATTTAGATATATTAAACTGCTCATAACATCTTCAGTTGCCTCCGAAAGCCAGAGCTGGACTGATGGTGAGGGATTGTATTATGAAATGTGTAGTTTGGTATTAGTTTCCTTTCTGCAAATTTAGATATATTAAACTGCTCATAACATCTTCAGTTGCCTCTGAAAGCCACAGCTGGACTGATGGTGAGGGATTGAATTATGGATGTGTAGTTTGATATTAGTTTCCTTTCTGCAAGTTAGAAATATTAAATTTTGCATGACATCTTCAGTTACCTCCGAAAGCCACAGCTGGACTGATGGTGAGGGATTGAATTATGAATGTATGGTTTGATATTAGTTTACTTTCTGCAAGTTAGATATCAGTTACTCAAGTTGTTTATGGTTACTTACGAAAATCATAGCTGGACTAATGATGAGGGATCAGAAGATAAATTGATGTAATCTGATTTAGATTTACTTTGTTGCAATTTTGAATTTCTTTAAGCATAGTTTCTTTTGTGTTTAGACAACAGCAAGAATAGTTTGGTTTTCATGCTCAATAGTTCACTGTTTTGATTTATTAGACTAGCAGCACCTTTTCATTTCAGCAACACATTTTCATTTCCTTCAAGTTTTGTCATTGTAAATTTCAAATTCCTTTTTAAGTTTCAAGTTGGTAAATCATTATAGAGGATATCATTTCCTTGAATAAACATAACCATACTTGCTTTTATTTTAGAATTTCCATCTCACCTTAGAAAACCAAAAACGACAAAAAGTTAAGAAATAGGTTATCTTGCACATATAGTGCGTCGCACTTCATCAGCTTACGAATCCCGGATTGACAAATTAAATGCAGCAATTTAGGACACAATAAATTGACCAATCAAGGGTCATCAACTCTACCTTCAAAATAATATACTCAAGAACATGCCAAATACATGAATGGAGAAGTGAGATCCCAAATGTTTCTTACAAAATCCATAAAAGACTCTCTCATCCCATGTGTATCAAAACTAGAAACTTCAAAAGAAATATATGACAAATTGGTGGAGATTTTCTTTGTGAGTATTGCAGGAGAATTAATCTCTCTAAGGAAAGAACTATACAATTTAAAGTTGTCAAGAGAGGAATAAATAACTTCATATTTTATGAATATTTCTGAAATATGAGACCAACTCCGGGAATTTGGAGAAGTTATGTCTGACAAAGAAATGACAACAGTGATGTTGAATGCTCTATTGGATGGATGGGTAAACTTCACTTCAATTATATATGGGAAGAAATAAGCCTGCACCATTCCAATATCTATGGTATCTATGTAAGATATAGGAAACCAAGTTGAAAGAAAAATTTGATATAGGATCAAATGAAGAAGTTCAAGCCTATGCTTCCATTGCAAGGAGAAAGGGAAAATTTGGTAAATTTGGTCCTCAAAAGAAAAGGAGGAACATGAATAAGATAAGATGCTATGGATTTTTGGGAATTATAAAAGGGATTGTCGTAAAACTAACAAGGACAAGAGGAAAATAGAAGAATCCCAAGTTATTGGAGAAGTGGAAGAACCAAAGAAAAAGAAGTCGAATAAAGAAGAAGTGAGAGATCTCTACTATGATTGATATAATATTATTCACTGTAAAGTATTTATCTATAGTAAAATAGTAAGATAGGAAGCATTGTACATTATATAGATGCATCATATTAAAATTTGAATCATGGTAGAAGCATTTAGGTAAGAGCAATGGTCATAGGGGAATTTCTAAAACAAAATTTGTTACAATCATGCTATGAAATAAGTGGCTCTTGGAAACCTCACTTGAAATTCATAAAAGGAAAGGTAGTCATCTAGGTCAAGAGTCATCATTCATTAATCATTTTGGAAACATGTGCTGATAATAATATTTTCTAATGGAATCCTCTTTGGATTCACTATTTTAGAAAGGAAGAAAAACGTTTCATCAAGAATTCTAAATTTTAGAATTCAAGGGATTATGATATGATGAAATACTAATAAAGAAGGTCAAGAGAATGAAGCTCTTTCATTCTAAGAGAAAATTCCGCAGAAAGATGACGTAAGGGAAAATATGATATATATATATGTGTGTGTGTGTGTGTGTGTGTGTGTGTGTGTGTGTGTGTGCGCGCGCGCGCGCGTGCTTACACTGGATATTATGAAGTCATGTCATATGGTTACAGATAAGTATACTTCTATCTTTAGAAGTATGGTCAAAATAAATCTCCTCCAATGCAAAGGTTGCTAAAAGGAATGATCCACATTAGATGAAATAAACATAATATGTCTTCATTTTGAATATGAGGCGGTTGAACACAGTCAAGGAAGTCTGATAAAAATCTCCTGGGAGCGAAATAAAATGTGTGTAAAGAAATAAAGGGAGATATCACAAGAAGGACAACCGTGGTAAAGGAAATAAAAATCCTTGAAGACCAAGAATAATTGACTAGAAAATCTCTTGAAAATATATGGAAACTCTGATGGAAATACGAGAAGGATGGAGACCCTTCAAAAAACATATATTTAGGAGATGGGTCAACCTACATGAAGGATCTTGATACCTACAGGAAGATGTATTGAAGAAAGATCATCACTAAGGTAATTTTTTATTTAAGTGTTAATATTTATAATTTAATATGGATGAGATTATGTAGGGCTACCAAAGGGAAGTATATATCTTCCACCGTTAACAACCATATGGAAGGATGAAAGATCATTGAAAGGAATATGGTATGGAGATAACATCATGACATGAAATTAGGCCAAATGAGAATAATAATTAATCACTATCTAACAGAATGATGAAATGGATCATAGATGAAAGTGATGGATGATATGTTCCATATGAAGAGATCCCAAATATGAAGACTCTTCAACAAAGAATAAATTCATTACATCGAAGGAAGGAGTTCTTCAGAGCAGCTGGGTGTCCCATTATTTTCTCGAAGAGCAATTCCAAGTCCCTAATCAAGAGAGATCCTACAAATAAGTTTATTACTTGGAAGAAAATTTGTAATTCCTAAGCAAAGAGGGAGCTTAGGTACATTCCTTGTATAGGAATGAGTACATTGGAATATGTCCTCCCTAACTAAAAGGGAGTGACAAATACAATTCTCTAATTCATGTGTCATGCATTAGACTAGGGCTAACAATTGTAAGTCTTAGTGAAGGACATGAGAGGGAGATGTTATCACTCTATAATTTATAAGATTGGAAAGAATAAATTATAAATAACAACATCAAAACCACTTGAAGCCTAGGATCTAGCCCTCCTAGACTCATAGAGGGATCTCTCTATAATATTTAGATTTGTTTTAAGCTTTTGATATTAGGATAGTTAAATGGATTGTGAGGGTTGTTTTGTTTGATTTTTCGTGGTTGGATTTAAGGGGTTTCTCTAAAAAAATTCCAATGGGCTATGGAGTCAAAATAGGTTGGGTAAATTCATGAAATCCCAGAGTAAATGCAAGCCAAGCTAGCTGTGAATACTAGTGTTTATAAATGAATAGAATTATGAGATGGAGAATTTTTTTTCATTAATGACTTAAGAACAACTAAGAATTATTAAACCATACATTAGATGAAAACATTGAAACTGTAAAGAAAGTCAGAATTAAGGTACTCTGAATAATAAATATTCATCTAACCTTCATGTTTTAAAATTAGAATTTAGATGACGCACATGAAAATATTGCAGTGGGAAAACATTAAACATGAAAAAGGAAAAACGTCACAAGGATAACACAACACATGAATCTTGCAGAATGATCTCTTTATTGATACTCCAACATGAAAATTACAAATACTGACAATGAAAAGTGCTTACTAAACCAGGGTCCAACCCATACTACTGCATAAAAAGTTACATTTAAACTACTTGCCACTTCTTGACGTTATCAGAAGGGAAATCAGTTTGTTTACTACAAAGTAACTCAAATTCAGCTTGTGTGTCCCAGGCATGGGTGTGTTGTGACAATTTTTAACAGGTGTCTAAAAGGCATCATAAAGCCATTATTAAGTGTTGTGGCAGTCTGCTGTGCTAGCACATTTGGTACGGCTGCGCTTTTTTGATACAATGGATCCGCTGACATAGATAATCTATTGAGTTGCCTGTATTGTCACAATGCTCAGTTGTCATCCCCCATGGAATCTACATATATTATCTCAATTCTCTAGAGTTGGAATCTTAGTTCGGTTCAACTTTCTGCAGAATTCATCAGTCTCAGTGTACTTCATGAACGTTGGCCTCAACTCAAAAATGTTCTTAATCTCATGTTGTATGAAGACATCATTGCTGATAACTTCATAAAATGCTTTCCCTATCATAGTGTTCTTCATGTCCATATGCTTAGATGTGTCTTTCAATATCTATGTGAGCCTTTTTACATAATCTGTCCTAGGCATTGGCTTATCATTGATAACAAATAATGAAGGCAATCCCTTTTTTTTCAGTGGCTCGATCCTATTGAAAAATATACTTACCCCAATCTCCAGATGATGGCATATTTATTCTAGCTGTGTAGCTAGAATATTTTTGTTTAGCACCATTTTTACCTCAAGTATAGTGGTTGTCCTGTCTTCCACTTCCAGTTGTTCCAATTACTACCTACTTTTAGAATTCAAAAATCTGATGATGTTGTTGACAGTTTGGGGCTTATCCCCAAGTTCATCATTTGTATTATTAATAGCAACTTCCACCAACTCAATTAAATCCATCAGTTCGAAAATAATTTGTATTGATGGCCATATATCATTCACAGATTCAATTATATCTAGACAAACAATTTCTTTAACTCTTCCTACCATGCTTCCAAGTGAGGACTCCTGAAGGGACTTCTTCAAACCTTCATTAAATTTTTGATGATCTGCAACTCGGTGGCATGTGCTGAATATTTCCTTATAAACTGCTCCTGTAGGTTGCTAAGTTGATCTTGAAACTTCTTAATTTCTTCTGTCTGTAAGAACATGTTCTCCATTGCCTTGGCTAGCTGCTCAGTGCCTTCTCCTAGTATACCTGTTGTTGATGTAGATGCTGGAATCATTGTAATAGGGACTGTATTTAGTGGAATCATGGCCTTAGTTGATTCCTTTGTTTCTCCCTTAACTGCATCTCTTATTTCTTTCTGCCTTTTATTTTATCATTTTCTCCATCTCACTCTCCATTTTCTTGAGCTGTTTTGCTTGTTAAACCATCAATTACATCATTTCTTCCTTCTTCTTTTTGTTTGCTTCTCTCTCCTTCGCCATAGGATATTCCATCACTAGCATCTTGAGTTGCCTCCTCAAAGTATTTATGGCTGCATTCTTCTTCCTCACAAGTGTTTCTGCCATTTCTAGTTTTGACGGATTGTACCCAATTTGCATCACTAAACCCTCCAAGGATTTAATCTTTGTGTCTGTGGACATGGAAGAGATCCTTTCCATTTTTAGTTGATACTATGTGTCAGACAAGGTAACATGCAAATTTGAGAGGCTCATAGTGGTATTGGTCAAAATGGAGGAGATCATCTCTCTTGTGTGCTTGTGGATCTCCATTTGGTCAATCAGATGAATGCTCTTTACATCAAACTCAAAAGATTTCTTCTTGTAGTCTGCTGCACCTTTGGGTTGAGGACTTTGTTCTTCCAAGAATTCCATCTTCATACTTCCCTTCTTAGAGTCAAAATCTGATAGAGTATACTCTGGGAGTTGCTTGTTTGTTTCTATAATTTATTGTATGTGTTGGTTTTAAGCATTTCATTCCTCCTTTTGATTTCTTTGAAAATATCATAGATATCTTCCTCTTTTTTCTCCATAGCAGATGTGGGAGTCTGCACATCTTGTTTTTGAAAAGGAATAGTGGTAGAATATGTTGAGAATATTGTTTAACCACCTACTGGAGATGAGATAGGTGACTCTATTATTGTGATAACAGTTTGCTAATCTTTCTCACCGCTTTGTTCAATTTCCATGCTGATTATGGCCCTCTTCTTGTATTTCATTCTGAATTCTTTAGTGGAGAGATCAATATCCATGTCTGTTTGATTTTTCCTAGTCCTCTTACTCCCTACCTCCTTTTCTAGTTCCTTTCCTATGTCATCTTGTGCTTCTGCAGCCTTTCTTCCTTGTGGAGTAGGTGTTTGAATTCCTAAAGTAGAGATGGCCTGCTCCTCTGCTTCTTGGAGTGTGTCTGCCACCCATTCTTCTTTATACATATATTGTTCAATTTCAAATCTGTGAGTATGAATATAGGGTATGGACTTGTTCTCCACCCTCTTCTTAGAGATGATCCCTATTGGATCATAGGACCAAGTGAAGCTATGTGTGAACTTCATCCCCTTCAACATTTTATCAGCCTCATCCCCTACTGCTCTGTTGTTGCAAATAAATGGACCATTTTGTGATTTGATCCTGAATTGTGACTTCTTCTTAGCAGAGACAAAATGCACCTCATCTGCATTTATCATTTGTCTGATATATTCAAGTGCAAATATTCTCATAGTGAGGTACTTGGGAAGTTTGTATGGGGCCAAATCGCTGCCATAAACCCTTATCTCTGTGTAGTTTTGGTAGAGGTACCAGTATATTGTTCTAACCTAATATGTTAGCTACATGACCTTCTTTATCTCCTCACTAACCCTTTGGCTTTGTAGAACTGCTGAGTGCATTTATTTCTGGGTGAATAAAAAAGTATATAAAGCCTTTGTAAGAGTAAATATCATGCTCCTTCATAAAAAAAGTAGTCCAGAATATCATTGATTGGGGTTGAGAGTCATCATTCTGCTTCGTCATATCAAACTAAAAACTGCTGGATTGGAAATAAACGAACAGGTACACCAACATAGAGGTGTATTTGAAGACTTCTTCTGTCTAAAACTTTAGGAGTTGTTTGTGAATGGAATCTATAAGAAATTGTGCATATTTGAACATGATTTTGGGCTGAGAATCTGAGGAAAGAATAGATAAGAAAAGAATTGTGGCTTCATCTACCCACTAATCAGTGTGATACCCCAATAAGTAAGATAAAATTGTAACAATTTTCTAGGTCCTATCAAGAAATATAGACGAAGGATAAGGTGGATTCCTGGTAGGCATTAGGGCATTGGTAGCCATGAAAAACTCCAAGGTTTTAGCCCTACTGGTAAAATCTAGCTTTTGGTATAAATCCACAAGGGCCTCATATGAAAAATGGGTATTGTTCTCAACAATGGGGGATTTCATCATGCTCTGGATATATTGGGCATCAATAATAAATATTTTTTCCCCTGATGGATTAATTATGGCTTTTTGGTTGATGTCATAACACAATTGGAATTTTTTGATAAAATTTGAACAACTATGAGTTCTGGGAAAAATGTAAAAAGGAAATTTTGTCTCCCAAAGGCTTATATCATCTACTCCTTCAATGAATTTATCCTCGAGCAATTAGTAGACATCGAACAAGTCTAAGTCTGACTACGTCTCATGGATCTTGTAATCCCTATCAGCCAGGGGTATGTGGTCTAAATCTACCTGAGGGTAGACCATGGGGTTAAAGGGCCCCTAGTCTTTCTTTGGAGGCATATTTTATCTTCTGTCTCCTCACTAACCCTTGGCTCTATAGAACTGCTGAGTGCACTGATTTTTGGGTGAATAAACAAGTCTACAAAGCCTTTGTAGGAGTAATTCTCTTGCTCCTTCATAAAAAAAGTAGTCCAGAATATCACTGATTGGGGCAGAGAATCATCATTCTGCTTCATCATATCAAACTGAAACCTGCTGGATTGGAAATAAAAAAGCATGTACACCAACACAGAGGTGTATTTGAATACTTCTTCTGTCTAAAAATTTAGGAGTTGTTCGTGAATGGCATCTGCAAGAAATTGTGCATAGTTGAACATGATTTTGGGTTGAGCGTTTGAGGAAAGAATAGCTAAGAAACCAATTATGGCTTCATCTACCCACTAATTAGTGTGATACCCCAATAAGTAAGATAAAACTATAACAATTTTTTGGGTCCTATCAGGAAATATAGATGAAGGATAACATGTATTCTTGGTAGGCATTGGGGCATTGGTAGCCATGAAAAACTTCAAGGTTTTAGCCCTGTTGGTAAAAACTAGCTTTTGGTATAAATCCATAAGGGCCTCATATGAAAAAGGGGAAGTGTTCTCAACAATGGGGGCTTGCATCATGCTCTGGATAGATTGAGCATCAATAGTAGAAAAAAATTCCCCTGATGGATTAATTATGGCTCTTTGGTTGATGTCATAACACAATTGGAATTTTCTGATAAAATATGGAAAACAATGAGTTCTGGGAAAAAAATAAAAAGGAACTTTGGTCTCCCAAAAGCTTATATCGTCTACTCCTTCAAGGAATTTATCCTCGAGCCAGCAGTAGACATCGAAAACATATAAGTCTCACTGTGTCTCATGGATCTTGTAATCTCTGTCAGCCAAGGGTATGTGTTCTAAATCTACTTGAGCGTAGATCATGGGGTTAAAGGGCTCCTGGTATTTCTTGGGAGGCATATTTTATCTTCTTAAATTAGTGCTAGATCTGAAATGAAGAATGGGATGACAGAAGGGGGAACAAAGAAAGGGAAATGGCCACATAACATAATTTGCGGGGGGGGGATTAAAAGGAAATAGGGAGATGAGTTACAATAGAACCTCAATTGAAATTGTGGAGAGCTGATGATTTATCCTTGATAAGCATGACCCTTTTTTCAACTGTGGCTCTCTATTCTTTACCTGCGAATTTGAAAATATACCCCAATTTCAACAATAATCAGTAGAGTAAACTCTATTGTTATGCCATATTTGAGATTTAGCACTATGATTTGGGAGCCGTGGATCTTGGCACAAGTCCATTAGATAACGGGCCAACCATTTATACCACAACGAGCTACTGGTAGGAGGAGATGTGATTGGATGGAGGGAACAAGCAAGAGCATACATGAATTTAACTGTAAGTTGAAAATTGAATGAGTGCGACAGTTTTGACAGTGCTGTAAACCACATTTCAGAGGGGTGGAGGGATGGTGAGTGGTAATGAAATGGGGGGCGGGTGCAAAATGTTCCAGAGGTGACACGTGGAGGGGATGGCGGTAATGGATACCGCATATTTTGGACCCCCCCCCTTTGCTAACGTTCGGGGGCCAAGGGGGAGACGAAAATCATTGTGGGTCATCTGATGTGTGGGGGCGAGTGGAGATGGCAGATAAGGTGGTCATTATTTAACATGGAGGGAAAGGTGGGGCCAGTCACACATCACTATTCGCAGTTTTTACATATGGGGAACTGGAGGTAAGTGATAAGATTTGCGCAGTGTGAAGTGTGGTGGGGTAAGAGGGTGACGTGGCAAGGAGGCGGGCCCACCCACAACATCGCATATCAGTGGTTGTACATATGAGAATCAGAAGGTAAGTGCTAATATTTGTGCAGTGTGAAGTGCGGTGGGGTAAAAGGGTGACCTGGTAAGGAGGTTGTCCCGCCCACAACATCACAGATCAGAGGTTTTACATATGAACAATAGAAGGTGAGTGTTAAGATTTGCGCAGTGCGAAGTGTGATGGGGGAAAATGTGACGTGGCAAGGAGGTGGGCCCCTTTAATATCGCGTCGGAAGATCAATGAAGTAGCAATGAATTGTCACAAAATATTTTCCATATGCCACTACGAAAATTTAAAGATGGGGACGCACCGATATCGAGTCAAACGATTTATGAAATAGAAAAGAATGGTAATGATTTTTTAAGATCTACCGATGTGAATTGCGATTTGGGACTCCGACGGGACTTGTATAGGAATTAGGATAAAATTTAGACATAAGGTATGCCCAAATGATTTTTAAACCCAAACATTTTTAACACATAACTCCCTTTCCACCTTTTTTTAGAGTAAACACCCTTTGTTTTGATTTTATTGTTGCAGCATGGGAAAATATAATTTCAATGGTGTACTTTGTAGAATAAACTTCATATCTTCCTTCCATTTTTCCTCCTCAGCATGTCTACCAAACCAAACTAATACTCTAACATTTTTTCTTCTTTTGTAGGGTGCATTTAGACTTGTAGTCCTTGAAACACTTTTCTTTTGAAATGCTAACCTAACCCCTACCCCTTATCTCTCCTATTGGTTCAGATTAATTTGTTGAACCAATCTCATTTTCTACCTATCTATTGATAAGGCAAGATCAAACAGTTTGGAAAATATTTATTTTCTAACCAGTCAACATAAATTGAAAATTGTCCAATCATGATTAAACTATATGACTGGAAAAACCTATCTAATGAGTAGTGGCATTTGAACTTGTAGCACTTTCAGTTTTCTTTCTTTTTTCCTTTTTCCTCTTTTCCTTTTTCTATATTTTTATACCCTCTTTTATTTCTTTTCATATTTTTTCTTATTTGAAATAATTTTAATTTTGAAAATATTTTCAATAATGAACACTTTGAAAGAAGTATGAAGTATCCAATCACCTTAAGATCCTATAATTTATAGGGTAATAATAGGAGACATAGACACATAATTCTTCTCTTCACTTGGGAAAAAAGAATGGAGGATTTAGTAAACATCTAGGAATCGATACTCTTTGAGGATGTATTAGGGAATCCAAGATAAGGGTAGTCGTGGAAGGATTGATATTCTTTGAGGACCAGGAATCCAAGATAAGAATAGTCCTGGTCATACTCTAAGTGAACGTGGGTGGGGTATGTTCTAAGAGAGACAATGATGAAGGTGTCTATTAATCATTAGTCTCACCAGCATTGGGGCTCAAGATCTCATGGAGAGATGGAGTTGTTAGTCAATGCCTTGCTATGTGACAATGTTGGATGATATAATGCTATACATATGAGCTTACCAATCTGATTATTCTTATGAGATTCTTCAGATTGAGAATGACCAAGTACCATTATGAATTCCTCCCTATTTAAGACGGAGTGTTGAAAAGTGTAACTAGGTTCAGTCTTCATAATGACATGTAATTATGATTTTATGTAATGAAGAGACAAAGAATAAAATGTATTTATTATGCTGCTTACATCATGGGTTTCATGAGCAAGAATATTTTATTATAGGTTAAAGACTTCTTCTAGATGTCTTTAGAAATTTTTCACCTTGTCATAAATATAATTAGTTTCATGTAAATGAAGTCGTGTTACACTTGTAAAAGACACGATGTCTATGTAAAGTATTATCTGATACCTCTTCACTAGGCCTCTCATAAGTCGACCTAAATTATGATGAATATCCTCATTGATGAAGATGGTTTCCATAAATATCTCATGTTGGCCTAGAAGCTGGAGACAGTCACTATAAATAAAGGAACTTTGGCCTCATTATAGCAATCACAATTTGGATCAAGTGTGAAATTCAGTGCAAAGTAGAGTGCAAGGAGAAGAGACTAATAAGAAGGCAAGTTTGTGTGGAAATAGGGTCTACATAGTTCGGTCTTAGTGATGCTCTATACCTTACATATCTCAGTGAGACCAAGATTTACCACAACATATCCATAGTTCGGTCTTGGGTTGAAGAAGAGTTATATATATCTCAGTTTTGGTCAACATATACCTAGCATAACTCAAAAAGGAGCTAAAGGTGATTGCAGTTCAAAAGAGGCTTGCTACAAGGGAAAAGAGATCTCGGCCTTGGGAATAAATGGTGCAGAAATAATTTTGAGGAAGATTATCTAGGAGGCCCAGGCTATATCGGAGGAAGTAAATAAATAACCTCAGTGTTTAGGGTTGCTAGACTAGGGACTGATCTTCCCTAGTAGAGGTGCAATGCAATGAAGAAAAGGAGGATCGACATAAGGAGCCAAAAAGAGTAGTAAAGTATAGTGACAAGGGTCTTGGAGGAATACTCGTGTCAAGGGTCTTTGTCATGGTCTTGGTATTCATCAAATGAATGTCTATAAAAAGGATTTCTGATAATTTATTTCTCTCAAAGAGTGAGAAGTTTTGACCCTAGATTGCAAGCCTAAATATTATGTCTCTTGTGTATTTGATAATTGAATTTATGAAGAACATAATAATCTAACAAAGACAATATCTAAGAGAAATAAGCATTAAGTAAATCATAAGTAATTATCAAGAAGAGAAATTGTAATAAAAGCCCTAATTTCTCAACATTGACCAGCTCTATAACAATGAGATTCACCTGTAATCTTGGGTCAAACATAACATCAATCTTGGTCTTCTTGACCTGTATCTTTCTATAGAAGAGTTTGGTTATTTATTTATCTTATTGTTGTTGAAGGATACTCATATTCACCTCCTTTTGCACTGACATACAAATTATTTTCTCATCCATGTATGAGATGCTTTCAACTTGGTTTCTCGAATTAGTGGCCATGAGATTCTTTTACTTATTGTCTTTCTTATTGTTCTCCAAGTTAAGCTATGTATGTAGATTTCAAAAATTTTCCTCTATATGGCCATCAATGTTGCATTGGTGTGTTGTGGCTTGCATATTTTTATCCTTTCCCCCTTTTTTCTTATTCTTACCCTCCTTAGAAGCATCTTATTGCTCCTCTTGGTTTAATCCACTTGATTGCACTTTATTTAGGCCTATGTTTTCCAAGTACTATGCTTGTACACTAGACACATCCACTGATTTGGGCTTAAACAATATCACTTGATACCATAGATGGCAGTGTAGATCCCCCAAGTACTTGAGGATTATATATAGGTTCTTTCAGGAGATACCCAACATTATGGCCATCTTTCTAAACTTTGTGGTGTACTCTTGCACACTTTTCCTAGAATTTTTCTTAAAGTAATGCCATCAGATCCATTGTCCTCTATGTACCCAATAGGGTAAAAATGTGACCTAATGAGGGTTTTTAAGTCCTCCCACTTAGTCACTGAAAGCTATACCTCCAACCTCAGGGTTTTTGTTGAAGCTTAGAAATGTCTCTTTTTTATTATCCTTTTTTCCATCACATTTCACCTTTTTGTTACTATTCTATAGAAAACTCAACATATTAAGGTCAAGATCAAATTTTACAAGGTATTAATCGTACATATTTAAATTTTTTGTTTCTTAGTGAAATTATGACAAAGGTATTCTTGCAGTGACCAAATTTTGAACATTCTGCAACTAATATTCATTTCTGCAGCAAAATCCATTGTTAGAAAGGTTGTAACACTCTAGTGAAATAAAGAAGACTATCAAAAGATGACAATTGGATACCATATGGATAAAAACCCACTGTAAACTCTTGGAAATCTATGCAAGATGGGAGATCTTGAATTCAAGGTAAAAGTCAATCATGGAAACTGCATTTAGAAATCAAACACGGGAAGCAATGAATCAAAAGCGCAAGATTGAAGGATTGAATTATCTATCAAGATTATAGATCGACATAAAATCTCGTTTGACTTGCTTTCCAATAGAAAGTCATAAATATATTAGACTCTGAGTGTTATCGGTCTCGTAGGTGTCGAAATCACTTGCATCATATCAACTTAAAACTCTTTCAAGTTGTTTTTACAATGTGTATAAATGTTGTAAGTGAGACAAGAAACATAGAGGTTGTTATTACTAAGTTTATAGTTATTTTGTGGAGGAAACTCATACGTTGTTTTCATAATACAAATCAATGTTATTTTCAAATGTGTGCATGAATAATCTTTGATTACTAATCAACCTCACACTCCGGGAGGACCCCCTGCGAGTTGTGAGGTCTTGTTTTCAAGTTTTTTGTTTTTTTCAACATTAATGTTCTTATTAGAGTTTACTTTCATTACAATTACATATAATTGTTTTTATTATATTGCAGAGTACTCATAATAAAAAAAACACCAAAAAGAGTTTACTTATTCAATGCATTTTGTTATCTGTACTTAGTCATTTTATCATTCAAATTCAATTTTTGTTAGTTGTTTTATCATTCAAATTGAATTTCTGATATGATAAATAGAGTACACTTTAGAGGTTAATTACGCACATTAGTAACCATTATTGAGTTATTATTTTACATTTTATACATTATATTTCATTTTCATTCTCTTTCAAAGAAATTTTATCTTTTTTCAAAGTAGATTTCATTATCATTTTATCTCACAACATTTAAAATAGGATTTTATTATTTTCAAATTAGGTTAAATATTTCCTTTCAACAAATAGTGCAGAATGAGTTCAATTATGTAGCAGTAGAATTAAATAATTTTCTTTCATGTTCGATTTTCAAGAATTTCATTTTGATAGTTAGAATTAAGTATGGATTTATACAATTTAGATAGATCTTTTATTTTAAAAAGCTCGGCTTAGTTAGTTAAGACTCTGGATTGAAAGAAAATGTGCGCCATTATTCTCAAAATTGTATGAAGGATAATCATCCATATTTGCAATTATTTTCATTTTTAAAAATTACTTAATTTACAGAATAAATCCTAGCATATATAGTGCACATACATTTCACAAGTACATGAATCGTGGTTGAAAATTAATGAAGTAAATTAAAGAAAATTAACTTACCAAACAATATCCATGTGGATTTTACTAGGTGTGGAGCCTGATTATCTTTTTGGTTGTTCAAAGGTTTTTTGTTTCAATCGTGGTTGGATCCTAGTCCCTAACAAGGGGGTGTGGGGGGTCTTGCTACCCCCTGCCCCTACTATTTTCACTGGGGGGGATGGCAGAAACCACCTAGCCACCCCTCTAGTGAGGGAAAAAAATTAGAAAAAAAAAATTCCTTGTAAAATATTGTAATTTTGTAGTCAATCTGGGTTGTTCATTAGGAAGAAGATCTGATGATAAAATTGATGTTAATCTAGGGTTTTTTACACTAGAAGGTAACCCTCAGCTTATATGAGGGAATTATATTGTGATTGTGTATTATTATTCTGTGAAAGAAAAAGAGAGGAGAATGCATGAGAGTGAAGATGAAATTATAATAGATTTAATATAGGTTATATTTCTTCATTCTTCTCGATAATATAAAAGGAAGGACTAGATATTTCTCTGTGAATGTAGCCCAAATTGGGTGAAACAATATATATGTGTCTCTCTTTTTTGATGCTCTTCTATGTTTGTGTTTCTACAATATTTTATGTGTTTCGTTGCTCTGTTAATTAATTTCTAACAACTCGTATGAAATTTGAAGGTCTATTTGGATGATAAACTTGCAGGAAAGAAGGGTTCATTGTTCGAGTGGGACAAATGGTAGAAGATGGTAGGTTCAGGGTCGAGAAATTAATGAACAATACTACTATCTATAGAATATGAAAATGGAGGATTCTTTGTATCAGAAATATATTTACCTACCACTCATTGGAAAAAAGAAGAAGTTGAAAAGTATGACAAACAACGAATGGGAGATTCTTGACAGAAAGGAACTAAGAAGAATTCGACTGTGCTTGGAAGCACCAGTGGCCTTCAAAATTTCAAAGAGAATGAAAAAAAAGGGTCTAATGACAGAATTGGACAATTTATATGAAAAATCCTTAGCCTCAAACAAGGTATTTGTTATGAAGCGCTTGTTTAATATAAATATGTCAGAAGGCAGATATGTTGTTGATCATTCAAATTAATTTAACATGGTTAACAATCAGTTAAATTCTATAGGGGTAAATTTTAGTGATGAGGATAAGGATATATTATTTATATGGTCATTTCTGAAAAGTTGGAATGGATTTGTCATGACTATCAATAATTCATTCTCTGGATCTAATACTTTAAAGTTAGATGATGTTTTTGGTGTTATCCTTAGTGAGGATATGCTATGGAAAATATTAGGTGAGACAATAGGTAATTATTTGAAAACATAGATTAAGGGAAGAAAAATAGAGAGAGGAAAGAGATCATGACAATGAAGTAACTCAAGGAAAGTCATATCCAAATCCAGATCATGGATATTGTACTGGAGTGGGAAGAAATAGCACTTGAAGAAAGACTGTAAATATCAGAAAGGAAAAAAAGGAGATGGACATCAAGAGAAAAATGAATAAGTGAATGTAGAATGTGATGTGTCGTAAGATGCTCTGATTCCTTCATCATAAATATTATTGATGCATGGGTGGTAGATTCAAGGACTTCATTCCTTGCCACACCCGAAAAGAAACATTTTCATGACTATGTTGAAGGAGATTTTGGACATGTTCGTATGGGTGAGATAAACCTTGTAAAATCATAGGAATGGGTAAGTTTTTTATAAATAAATAGAATTGAAACCAATGGCTATTAAAGTATGCAAGGCATGTTCTATATATAAATAAAAATATAATTTCAACAGGGAATTTTGGAGGTGAAGGTTGTGTAACTACATTTATAGACAAAACCTGGAAGGTCACTAAAAATCCATGGTAATAGAAAAAGGAGAAATTTTTGTTACATGTATTTATGTAGTGGTATTTCTAATTCTGCTAATGGTTTAACCTCCATAAGAGAAGATAAAATATTTTAGCATCAGACACTTATGCACATGAGTGAGAAAGGAATGTAAATTATTCACTCAAGAAATTTGTTTCTAGGTTTGAAGCATGTTGATTTGGATTTTTGTGAGAATTTTATTTATGTAAAGAAAAAGAGAGTTATATTTCTCAAAGTTGGGAAAGAAAATAAGAGTGGAAAATTAAAGCTTGTGCATAAAAATGTGTGGGGACCTGCTTAGGTATCATTTGTCAGTGGCTCTCACTATTATGTTACTTGTATTGATGATGTAACCAAGAAAACTTGGGTTTATTGTATTCCAAATAAATATGATGTCTTTTATACTTTTAAAAAATGGAAAAAATTGTTTTAGAAAGAGACATGAAAGAATTTTAAGTGTCTTAGATCAAATAATGGAGGCGAATACTCAAAAAGGAGTTTTATAATTACTATTTAGAGCATGGAATACATAGAGAGAAGATATTTCTAGTAGCACCACAAGAAAATGGTGTTTCAAAAAGGATGAACAATAATATCATGGAGTGTTCAAGGTGCATGAGATTAGATGCAAGATTTCTCTTACAATTTTGGTAAGATGCTATAGATACTACTATTTATCTAATAAATAGAGGGCCTTCAAGTTCCTTGGATGGTGGTATTCCATAGGAGGCATGGATATGTAAAAAGGTAAACTAATCATTTCTAAATACTTTTCGTTTTGAAGCATTTGTCCACATTGATAAAGAAAATAAAAAAAAACCCTTGAAGAAAAGTTAAAGAAGTGTACCTTCATTGGATATGGTGTTAATAATTTTGTTTGTCTCTTATATGATTATGAAAACCATAAAATAATTAGGACTAGAGATGTGGTATTCAATGAAAGGGTCTTGTACAAATATTAGTTATAGAGAAAGAAACATGAAAAATAAAACACATAATACATAGTGCTTGATGAGATCATAGAAAAAGAAAGTCAAAGGTGCCAAGAAATCATAATGATCAACAACAACAAGAAAAACAACAAGAACCTCAAACTCCTGCTAGCATTGTTATAATATATACCAAGTTAAGTAGACCCCATAAATGTTATTCTCCTTCATAATATTGTGTATTTTTTATTGATTCTGGTGAACTAGAAGGATATGAAGAAGTAATGCAGGTAGAAACTAGGAAGAAGTAGGAGAAAGCAATGAAAGAAGAGATGGAATCCTTGGTACATAAATGAACTTGAGACTTAGTCAGGTTTCCTGCAAGAAAAATAACATTGCAGAATACATGGGTTTACAGGTTGAAGGAATAAGGTGAAGGAAAACAAAGGTATAAGTCTAGACTTGTGGTGAAGGGATTTGCACAAAATAAAGGTATAAAATTTGATGAAACATTTTCTCCCACTATTAAAATGAATTCAATGAGAACTATTTTAAATCTAGTGGAAGTAGAATATTTGCATCTTGAACAATTAGATGTAAAGACAACCTTTCTCCATGGAGATTTGGAGGAAGATATCTATATGAAGAAACCACAAGGGTATGAGGTCAAAGGGAAGGAGAAATTAGTGTGCAAGTTGAAGAAGAGCTTGTATGGCTTAAAACATGCTCCAAGGTAGTGGCATATAAATTTTGACAAGTTTATATATGAATAAGGTTATACTAGATGTCACTATGACCACTGTGTTTATCTTAAGAAAACAATTATGAAAATACATTATATTTCTATTATATGTAGATGACATGCTTGTTTCAGGGTCTAACATGCAGGAAACGAACATGCTCAAAGGAAAATTAGATAAATCATTTGAAATGAAGGATTTGGGTGCTACAAAGAAAATCCTTGGTATGATAATAACTAGAGATAGGAAAAAACATAAATTAACATTGTCTCAGAGTGAGTACATAGAAAAGCTGTTGGAAATATTTAATATGCATAATGAAAAACCAGTTAGAACACCTTTTCCTAGCCATTTAAAAGTAAGTAAGGAGATGTATCCCAAGACCTAGGAAGAGATGTATTATATGTCTAAATTTACATACACATCAGTAGTTAGAAGTTTAATGTGTACAATGTTGTGCACAAGGCCTAATATTTCACATGCAGTGGGATTTGTGAGTAGGTATATGAACAGTCCACGAAAATAGCATTGGATGGAAGTGAAGTGGATCCTTAGGTATTTGATAGGTACCACTTATCAAGAATTATGTTTTGGAGGTTCAAACATTTTTATATAGGGATATGTCAATGTAGATATGACAGGTGATAGAGATAACATGAGGAGCACCACAGGGTATGTTTTTACTATAGATGTAAAAGTTTTCAGTTGTGTTTCAAAAATGAAAAAAATCGTTGCACTTTCAACAATGGAAGTGGAGCATGTTGCTACTACAGAGGCTACTAAAGAAATGATTTGGTTAAAAAAATTTATGGATGAATTAGGCAAGAATAAGGATATTGGAATATTATACAGTGACAACCACAGTTCCATTCATCTTGCAAAAAACTTAGCATTTAATTCCAAGTTTAAACATATACATTTCATGCACCATTTCATATGGTCATTTTTGGAAGATGGACAATTGAATTTGGAAAAGATACACACTAGCCAGAATCCTACAATCTACATATATGTTCACAAAGGTTGTAACTAGGGAGAAACTGAGTTTCTGCAATTTCAGTTGGTCTTGAAGTATTATGGTGAATATGAGAAACAACCAGGTCCATGTGGAAACATTGTCCAACAAGTGAAGCAATGTTGTAGTTGATATAATCAGTCTCCAAGTGATATGTTTTGGCTGTGGAGCTTTATTATATTCCTAGTTATTCAAGAGTTTTTTGTTTCAACTGTGGTTGTATCCTAGTCCCTAAAGGGTGGGTGTAGGAGGACTCCCCCCCTGCAACTATTGTTGCCATTGGGGTGGTGACAACCATATGCCCCCCATGGCAGGGGTTCGTGGGAAAAGACCTCGAAGGAAAATTTAGATAAAAAATTTCCTTGCAAAATATTGTAATTTATTAGTCAATTAGGGTCGTTCATTAGGTGGAAGATTTGACGGTAGAAGTTATGTTAATTTAGGGTTTTTTTCCCTAGAAGGAAACCCTCAGTTTATATGAGGGAATTGTATTGTGATTGTGTATTATTATTATGTGCGAGAAAAATAGAGGATATTGTATGAGATAAAGGAGGAAATTACAGTGGATTTGTTGTAGGTTGTATCTCTTCATTTTGCTGGATAATATAAAATGAAGTACTGGTTGTTTCTCTATGGATGTAGCCCAAATTGGGTGAACCATGTATATCTATGTGCCTCTTTTTTTATGCTTTTATGTGTTTGTGTTTCCACAATATTTTATGTGTTCCATTGTTTTTTTATTTAATTTCTAACATCTTTCCCACAAAGTTAGGGAATGGCCCTTTGATTTTAGTCACGCGAATGATTTTTTTTTTCTTCCTCAATTTGATGGACATAAAATAACACCTCCAATTGCTGCAACCAATGATTTAACTTCAAAGTGTCAATTTCACTATGGTATGGCCAGATATCAAATTTCACTTCAATTTTGAACTTGGGTTGTGATTGATTCATAACACTTGCACTCGGTTGATCTTTTCAGGTTATTTGTTCGAATGATTATTTGTTTATTCATTATCTCTTGATCCCACTTTTGATTTTTCCTCTGCATTATAACCCCCATATTATCCGAATATGTCAAGCTTATTTCTCAGGGCTACCATTACGATTTATATATGAGACTTTTTGTTTTAGCCATGAAAACCTCTCCTTTGTAGGATCACAAGGGTTATTCACAGATTCATATGCCATGATTAGGGTTTTAATTTTTTTTCCTAGTTGATCTATATCCCCTGCAAATCTCCACAATATACCACAAGAAATATTCTCTAGTACCAATATGATTCATAAACTTCCATTAATATTCCACTGGATATCTTGTCACAACATCTATGATAAAATATATTTAAAAATATGTAATCTACACTATTACAATTTTATTTCTTATATATATGTAGATTATAGTTAATAATGTATGCATGAAAATCAAAATTATGAAAAAAATAGAGAAAATTGAAATAAAAGATTATTTGACACATGATATGACTTGGAAAACCCTTTCGGGAGAAGAACCTAGCTGGAAAGTGAGGCCGCTCTATTCTCTTTCTCTAAATAGAAAATGTTTGTGACTACAAAGAAGTATGGCCTATGGCATGTGGGCTACTAAAACACAAAAAACCTCTCTATGTGCTCTATATCATATCCCTCTTGGATATTTTTCTTAGTTATGGAACAAATGCAATTGAAATAATCAAACTCATTTTCCTCCTAGTGGCCTGATTATAACACAGTATGATAGCCTACTAATGGTTATGTTTGACTAACTCAAATCTTAACCATATTTACAATATAGAGTCTTCTACATCATAATAACATGGTTAGGCCATTTTTCATGAATAATGGGGATTGATGTAGCAATCTCTTGAATTATGGTGGTGAAAACATGAAGGTCAACTACTATGTGGCAAAAAAATTTCATGGACTCTAATTGATGTGATTATTGTGCCATTGGAAAGGTACTTATGTGTAGAATTATAAAAATGGTGCAGTGCTAAAGTGGAACAGATTTACCCCAAAAAATGTTGTTTGATGCCTCAAAATGCTCCTAGAAGTTTTCAGACCCCAATTTGACAAACTGGATCCCACTGGTAAAAATCATCCTGAGAGTTGATTCCTCTACTTTTTCACTCTATAAACATAAAAACAGATGAAAAACATTATAATGATCCAATCTAGATCAATTTTGGTCTCAATCTTGTAATTGTTGTTTATTGCTTTCATCTAAATTCTTGCACATAGGCTATATTTTACAATTTTCACATCCCTTCTTTAACCTTCAATTCAATTCCACATTAAAATCCATATCGAGATCCACAAGAAAAGGTTATCAAATTTGACCAAGATGAAACCATTTTACTAATTTATCTTGTAGCATATGCAAGTGTAGTTTTTCATTATTGAAATTGCATGTACATCCATGGAATATAAATCCATGATTCATTTCTTTGGTCATAAACACACTTTTATCATGCTAATATAATTATGATTTTTCTTATTTCTTATAGTATAACTAGTTGTTACTACAAGAGAAAAATAGATTAGACTATAAATTATGAGTATTAGCTTATCTTTTAGATCATAAAAGAAGAAAATCAAATTAGTAATATTGTAACACTTTCTCCCACCCCCTTGTAATTTATTTGGTTGCGGGAGGTGTAGCATGTTGATTTTAACCTGAATTCTAAGGTCTATTATGAAGATGGAGTTACAAAAACACCTTCTTCCAACTTCATCAAAACCAAAAAAAAAAAACCACCATCATGTGTAGCTCATTGAAATATTTCTAGTGGACTAAACTTTATCTCAATTTGACTTGCAGATCAAATTTTATGCCCATGTGAATTTGATCAATTATATAGAGCCACATCAACAATGAATTACCACGTGGCATGAACATGGCTATGCCATGTCATCACAAAGTGGGGCTAGCTCACCAGGGGTCTTTGGGTGGAATGTGCATGGCCACTACTAGGTCCATATGGAATTTTCCACATCAATTATGGCATGTGGTGTTATGACCAACTCACAAAATAGAAGAAAATATAGATCAATGACTTAAAAATTATCCACTTTGAGGGGGAAACCTACTTTATATTATGTAAATGAACAATTCTTGGATGATACAAATGAAAAAAACTCCTTTCTAAATATAGGAGTCCAAAGGGTCACAATATAATCCTATCCAACATAACAATAATAATGTAAGGGCACAACAATAACAATAGTGGGCTTCTATGGGGCACAATAATAAAAATATAGGGACTACATGGGCACAAAAATAAAAATAAAGGGGCTACACTAACAATAAAAATAATGGGATACACTAGAATTATAGGGACTTAGCACATGGTCCCCACCAGGCCTACCCCTTCATATTTTTCAAAGTTTTTATGTTTATTTGGCTTGCTCCAAATTTTTTTTTACAAAGAAATTCCAAATTCTGACACCTATGAACCTTTAGATTTCTTGATGTGGGCCCCTCATTGGAGTGAGGGAACTATGACCCATATGGGATCCATATTAAAAGCATAAAGGATGGCCCTTGCTAAGTTTTTAGCCAAAAAGAACATAAAATCCATACTTAAGCCCCATAAATCCCTCAAACATGTATTATGATAATACAAAGATAAGTCTACCATGTGATAGGACTACGAGTTTACCAAATTCCTTGTTCTTATGGAAATTCTTACACTGGTGAAATTGGCTAGCAATTAAGAGCCTTCCTTGAGGAACATATAGCGGACATCAACCATCATCAAGAATAAAAGGCTACCATCACTAACCAATAATTTAGTTCCAAACAAATTATTTTCTTTGACCAACCTAAAATCCTAGATTTTTTCCTTTTTTATAATTATTGAATTTTCTAAGAAGCTTTTGAGATCAGGAAGCACCCCAATAAATTCAATAGAGAAGATGGTTATAATATAGACCAATATTGGAAGTTGATAATCTATCAACTAACACATTAATTTCTTTCTTTCCCTCCCAACTTCCCTCTTTTTTAACCCTATTTAACCTTTTATTCTTTCATTTCCTCTTCCTATATTTTTACTCTTCCCTTTCATCATGTCTATCGAATTCCTCTAGTTTCCTTTTTCTTCCCTGCATCTCCCCTCATTTCTCTTAGATAAGTCCCTTTCTAGTTCAAATCCCCAATATTTATCATTTTCAACCTTGATCCCTATGTATGTGTGTGTGTGTTTCCTTTCCTTTTCCTTCAGAACCCTACATCTTTACTTTTGTCCCTTTCATTCTATTCTTAAATCTTTGAACCTTATGAATATTTTGGTTCGTGTTTATCCCCTTTATATATATATATGTGTGTGTGTGTGTGTGTGTGTGTGTGTGTGTGTGTGTGTGTGTGTGTGTATATATATATATATATATATATATATATATATATATATATATATATATATATATATATATATATATATATATATATATATATATATATATATATATATAGAGAGAGAGAGAGAGAGAGAGAGAGAGAGAGAGAGAGAGACAGAGAGAGATCGAGTTCATCTTGTTTCCTTTTTCTTCCCTGCCTCTCCCCTAATTTCTCTTAGATAGGTCCCTTTCTAATTCAATTCCCCAATATTTATCTTTTTTCAACCTTGATCTCTATGCATGTGTGTGTGTTATCTTCCCTTTTGGTTCATATTTATCCCGTTTAACTTCATATATATATCTATGTGTGTGTGTGTATAGGTACACACACACACACACATATATATATAGTGAATTCCTTTTTTTTCCTTTTTCTTCCCTGCCTCTCCCCTCATTTCTCTTAGATAGGTCCCTTTCTAATTCGATTCCCCAATATTTATCGTTTTTCAACCTTGATCCCTATGTATATGTGTGTGTTCCCTTTCCTTTTCCTTCAGAACCCTACTTCTTTACTTTTGTCCCTTTCATTCTGTTCTTAAATATTTTCACTTTATGATTATTTTGATTCGTATTTATCGCCTTCAAATTCTTATATATATATATATATATATATATATATATATATATATATATATATATATATATATATATATATATATAATTCTTATTATTCCCCCTTAATTTTCTCTTTGACCTATTATTCTCCATTTTAAATTAAATTATATTTGTCTCTCTCCATTAGTGATAATATTAATATTTATCCCCCCTTTATTGATTTATATAATATTTTATTTCTAAATTTGGACCTTTGATTGAGTCTCTTGATTAATTTATTAATTTCATCTAATGAATTCTTGGTAACCTTCTGTATTTAATGACTCCTCAACACGTGTTAAGACATATTTAATATTTTTGGTCCCTAGTGATGGGTGGAGTATCCACTTGAAACATTAGATGGATTTAATCCTCTATATAGTTCTCTTATGGAAATTATTAACAACATCAATAACTATGGAAATGTCGGATCACAATTACAAATAGTATATCATTAGAATTTTTTTTATAAATTGGATCATTTGTTTTTTTTATATTGGGAATTAAGCTATGGAATTATTTATTTTTATATATTAATTTAATTTTTTGAATCATACATTTAAAATATATTTCTAATACTAAGTTTAAGTCAATTTGAATGGATTTTAGTTATTGTGAATGAATATTGAGTTTTCATTATTCATGTTTTTTAGGAAAGAAAGAGATATTGTCAAGTTTTCTTAAAGAAATTGTAAATTGATTCAATAAATAGATTAGATAAAGTTCATCATCTCCCTCTCCTTGTTTGGGTTCCTTTTTTCTACCTCTCTTTTTGGCTTCTTCCTCATTATTATTTTTCTGCAAAGGGGGGAAATCGATATTTTTATATTTCTCATGGTTGTACGACTACCCTCCTTATATTCCAACAACTAAGTGTTCTCTTCCATCTGGATTTATATTCTTCAATAGATATTTTATTGTCAAATTATAAAGTTGTCATGGTTTCCCTCAGTGGATTCCTTGCTGTCTCCACATTGTCCCTATTTTCTTGTCCATCTATTGCCTTTCCACAAACCTCTCCTCTCATTTCCATTGATTTCCATATCACCCCTAATTTATTTTCCACTTGGTCCCTATTTGGCCTAATTTCTTCTTCTTGTGTTATCCATAGTTATCTCCTCACAACCTTGCTCACAACATCCCTTGTAAAAATTCCCTGGGTGAATTCACCAACAAGAATAAGTTGTGGGTGTCAAGAACACTCCTATGAATCAACCCATTTTGATAATTTCTATGTCATCCTCCCAGCATAGGGCCTAAGCCTAAGTGCATAGTGCCTATGTGTGATTCCATGAGATCATACTTGAGCTAGTTTGTAGGGAAATTGAAAATATTGAAGTAGAGGTGTGGTATAAAAGATTTTTCATACCTGGCCCACATGTTGAGAATGCTACCAAAGGTTGGATACAAGAAAAAAAGGTCCTCCTATCACTCTTGGTTCTCATGGTACATGCATGTCATCAACGTCTATTAGCAGAACAAAATCCTTATGGGTAGAGTCTTGAATAATCATGATGATACACAATAGGAGAATGTGATTAAAATCACCAAAATGAAATATAAGTTAGATTTCATAGAAATTAACCTCACCATCCTCACTAGACGATCATCAAACATTGTCTTCTTATCAAATGATGAGGATGAGCACATGCAACAATCGATGGGAGGTAATCCTCCACAGTGACAACTATGATCCATAGTTATTTTTCTTTGTATCTATGTATTTTGTTGTTGTTACACCATTTTTTGGTCATCTAACCTATTATCATTAGATGGACCCAAGTACACCATGTAAGACCAATTTTACCCTAAGTAAAATTGCTTTCACTATGTAAAATAACTTAATAAACCAAATTTATTAGGTTGTTTATGGTCTAAACAAGAAACCCCAAAAGGAAATATTAAACAAACCTATTTTGTTTAATTTTCCTCATGGAATAATTAATTAAACCATAATTCAATTATTATTCCTAGTCATGTTTAACCCAAAACAAAGAAATTAATTAGATAAACCTTTATTTATCTTATTATTTTCTAGGAATAATTATTTAAATCTTATTTAGATAATATTCCTTGTTAAATATGACCAAATCACCCTCAAATAATTAAATAAATCATTATTTATTTAATTATCCTTCAACCACTTCCTTAAAAAGATAAATAAATCATTTATTTATTTATTATTAACAAATAAAGGGATTTGACCCAAGTCAAATACTTTTTCCCTCCAACAAATATAATAAAATATTCCATAAAAGGTGGATCTAGATTTGGTTAACATTATTTTAATCTTGCACCAAGATCTAGAATGACCCAATATTTTGTTATAAATAGGAGGGTTTTTCCTACCATTCTTCACCTTTTGTTGCCTATTAGATCACTCTGGATCTATACACTTGGTCACATTTTTCATTATTTGTTGTGTGAGCTCCCTTTGAGTTCTATCTTTGTCTGGGTTTTCTACACCAACAAGAGACAGAGATTCTAGATCTGAAGTGCTGAGGACTTCCAAGAACCCATCCCATTGAGGAGAATTGGAAACATCTTCTTGTTTTCCTCCCAGGTGCCCTTAATACAAAAAATTCTTTCAAAATTGTTCTTGTCTTGTCTATTGGATATATGGAGCAAACCCTTCTTTTTACTGCTTAATGTCTTTCTATGCATAGATCTGGTTTTTTTCAGCTCTTGTCTTGATCAACTAACTGCAGATCTGAAGATATTGGCAGCCACTTTTGATGTTAGGGCTATTAGTTATGCGTAGCTAAAGTGGTATTTTTTCTTACACTTCGACAAAGGATTCATACTAACAAATGGCGACTCTACACGGGTTTTAAATTATGACCGCTATCGTTTTTCATATTCCTGCATATCCAGCTACTTCAGACCCTAGGGTTTCTTTTCAGCTTATTGTTTTTCATATTTTCATGTTGTTTTTCTCACATAAAACCCTAAAAAATTAAAATTTCTAACTTTCACGTGTTTCTGGCCCTATTGCGCAGGTGACCGACATCAGCCGCAACTGAGATGACAACTTTTCTGAAAATCTGCCGCCGAGACACTCGGAGCTTCAGGTCGCACTTTTCAGCCCATAACCTGCGACCTGGACCTCCAGGTCGCACTTTTCAGCCTATTTCTGCGACCTGCACTGAAAACACGTCAGAACCTGCGACCTGCCAATTTTTCAGCTGTTTTTCTGCAATTTTCTGGGTTTTGCTTAAGCTTCTGTCAGGATTTTCCAGCCTCTGCCTCCATCCGTTTAGACCTTTTTCTAATATGTTTTGCTCATCTAAGTGGGAACCTAGCCCCCCAGGGCTTCAGTACCCTCCACTTTTTGTGGAAGAGTTTTTAGCTGTTTCATCCGTCTGTTTTTCAGAGTTTCAGCCTTCCCTTTTTCAGATCTGATACCTCCTCCTCAGATCCCTTTAAATCAGCTTTTCTTCCTTTCAAATCACCTCTTGTCGTTTTGTTTGAACCTCCCTTTAGGACCTCCTCCCTGTCCTTTCCACTTTTTGCTGATTTCCTCATTTTTTCTAGCCACCTTGCCTCTGTCTCTTGGCTGTGCTCTGCACCTCTTTTCAGCAGCTTTCTCCTTTAGATCCCTGTACCTTTCGACCCTAGATCTATTGGCCTATTTTTAGTGTGTTTTGACTATATTTTTTTCCCTCTTTTAGATTAGTTTTGAGAGACCCACCTTTTTGGGTTGAATCGATGCAATAGTAGCTGTTAATTTTCTGTTATTTCAGCATTATATACTGTTCTATGGAGATTTATTTTCAGTTACGCAGCACACTTTTTCTCTTGCTCTCAAAACGAAAAGGGTTTAAAAATTAAAATTAACACACGCCACACACTCACCCTAAGCGAAGAAGAGCCTGGTTTACACCGCCAGGAAAAGAATTTAAAATCAATTGACACTGTACCTATCTGCCCTTGTTTCGACATTGTACTCACTTGATTTTGCACCTCCTTGCCCTTGTGGTCGTTCTTCTTCCCCTTGTGCCGTGTTTGTGTTGTCATCATTGCGCCCCCAAGGCGCACTTCCCGGAGACTTCTTGGCCTTCACCATCAGTTTTCGGTCGATCGACCTGCTCCGTCCCGCCGTCGTAGAGCCAGTCCTCCTCCGAGTCTGCACTCCGACTCCTCTTCTGATTCTTTGGGTTCTCCTTTTCCTTCTGGTTCTCCCCCTGTCACCTTCACTATGTTGTTAGAAAATTAAATATTACAGAGCAATGAAACATATTAAAATATGCGGAAAATACAAGCACACAAAACACATAAAACCATAGAGACACAGATATACGTGGTTCACCCAGTTTGGGCTACGTCCACCCCGAACAGCCAGTCCTTCCTTTCTATTATCCAGCAAAAATGAAGAGATAAAACCTACAGCAGATCTGCTGTAATATCCTCTATTCTCTCTCTCAGTCTCCCTCTCTGTTTCTCGCTCCGAGAATACACACATAATACACAGCCGCAATACAATGCCCTCATATATACAAGGGGGTTGCCTTCTAGGGAAAAAAACCCTAATCTAAACATAACTTCTACCGTCAGATCATTTGCCTAATGAACGGCCCAGATTGACTAAAAATTACTATACTTTTACAAGGCAATTTTACATCTGTTTTTAGCTTTGGGGGCGCTGCCCCCGAACCCCCGCCAAGGGGGGGCTCCGAAAAGCGCTGCCGCCCCCCCCCTGGACCCCCCACGGCAACGATTAAAATTTCGGGCGGCGTTGCCGCCCCTTTTAAGGTACAGGGGTCCAAAGCTATGATACAAAGTAAACAAGATAATCAGGCTCCACACCCAACATATGTTTGGTCCAGGGCCTAATGCTAGCGGTGCTCCCGGCCCTAATGTCGGAACTACTACTAGCAGAACCGCCACAGGAACTACCTCGGCCACACCCTTGCTGTCGTACATCGCAGGCCTTAGCCTCCCCAATTTCAATCAGTTGATCAATGACCCTATCCGCCACGATGTTGGTTGGCCTGCTATGCCAACCAAGCTCCCCTCTGACATCCCTAAGTTCGAAGGCCTTCTTTGGAGAAGATCCAACAAACCATGTCGATCTTTCCACATGTGGTGTTCATCTACCTCCATTATCGATGACTCTGTTCGTCTTAGACTGTTCCAACGCACGCTTACAGGTGAAGCTTCTAAGTGGTATGTTGACCAGCCCACTTCCTCCCATACCACCTTTGCAACTCTTGCCCGGGCTTTTTTATCTTACTTCCAGCTTCCCCTTCGTTATGACACTGGTATCGAACTCTTGAATTCCTTCAAGCAAACCTCTTCGACGCGCCTTTAGTTCATGTCCGGGGAATGGCGACGAAGGCGCAGCTTATATCGAGCTCCCCCCTCGAAGATCGGATCTATATGGTGGTTTCATCGCTCTCTTAGCTCCCATTGGAAAAGATGTCGCCTCCCATTTCCCTCAAACCAAAGAAGCCGCCCTCCAAATAGCCTTGAAATATGACCTGATCTATGCTCAGTCTGGTTATGTTTATACCGTCCTCCCTGACCTCCCCAGGCCCAGTGGCGCTAATGCCCCGGGGGCATCTCATTCCACCGATGGTATTTTTGGAGCCCTTTCTCATCTGTTATGCTCAACCTCCTATGGGCTATGGTCTCCCTCGGGGAAGGCCAACACCTCTAGCACTCTTCCCCCTCCGTGCTTATGTATCGAGGATACAACATGCCTCCTCCTTTTTCCCCAACCCTCCTGCTTACCTCCAATGTTTCCCAACCTAACCATTACCTTTATCGCAGCTGGTGTGGGCTCCTCCCGGCATATCGTTTCCATCTCCCTTGCCTCCTCTAACCATAACGACACCTACGGCCCACTCAGGGCAGTATTTGTGGGGTGACTAACCCCCCTTCTTCTCAAAGAAGGCAGAGAGGCAATCCAAACTAGTCTACCCCTGGTACTCGGGGACCCAATCCTCAAGGTATTGACCCTAACACTACTAACCAGCAATAGGGCACTCAGCCCAAGCCGGACAGGCCTCTTCGCACAAATAAGCCTTTTTCGTGTTGCGGTGTTTATGGGCATTACACCCACGATTGTCCCCTCTTACCACAGATGCGGCAGATGTGGGAGTCTCAAGCCACGTTGCGCGGACGACATGCCTCCCCTCATGCTCCCCCTATTGTGGCGACTACTCAACCAGCTGTGTTTACTGATCCTTTCCCTTAGCAATTATTCGTGGCTACCCAACCGCCTGACAGCCAGGTTGCCACTCAACCTTCCCCTTCTGGTTCCTCCGATTACCAGATCCTTATGACAAACTCTGATCCTTCCCCAACCGTCGACCTTCACCTTCAAACTCGGTCTCACCAGTACCCCAAGCCTCCCGCTCAGTCTGCCCCCGAGTCCCCTTCTTCATGTTCTACAGAGCCTCTTTCGACATCCAATGGCCCCTTACATATCCCTCAACCCAAAGTTGAGGTTCATACCAAGATTCCTAAGGGACCATTACGTCGAAATGCTGCTTCTGGTCGAGCTGCTCATTCGTATAGCATAGTAGATGATTTGGCACAATCTCCTGCTGCCATTTCCACATTGGAACTCCTCCAATCATGCCCTTCCCAAAAGAAGGCTCTACTATCTGCCGTGGGCGCTGTAGATCCTGCTGATGACCAAATGATTGTTTTCGACGCCCATCAAGTTGAACATCCTCCTCTCCCTGCTTCCGTCGCCTTCCAAATCCCAGTCAAAATCCGGAATGCCAACGTTTCTCGGTGTATAATTGATGAGGGGGCATCCACCTATGTGATGTCCGCTTCGGTTTGGAAGCAACTCGGATCTCCTGACTTGGCCCCTTCCACAATCACCCTTCGAGCGTGGGACGACCACACCTCCCAACCCATCGGCCTTTTCCGTAATTGTCCTATCACCCTTGCCGATAAGACTGTTTGCGTTGACGTCGAAGTCATCGACGCCCCTCTAGATTACAACATTCTATTGGGGTGAAGCTACACCTATGCCATGTCTGATGTCCCCTCTGCGGTTTTTCACAAGATGTCTTTTCCTCATAATGGAAAGATATTCACCATTGACCAGTTGACTTATCATGAGCCAAAGTCTCAGACCTCCCCTGAGACAACCATCTCTTCTGTAGCCAATAAGCAAATCGTCGATTCCTTGACCAGTGTCTCCCCCGACGTCTACAAAGATTCCTCCCTGCTTGGAACTTTTCCTGGTCTTCCCCCTCCTCACATCTCTGATCCCAACTTATCGAATGTTTGCATGATGCAATCGTCTCAGGCTGCCCTTAAGCGACCCGCTTCGGCTAGTCAGCAACCTCAGACTCAACCTTGTCCACCACAACCCGCTCCTAGCCCTTCATCTCCGCCAGCCGGACCTCCTCCTTCTGTCCCTTCTCCTACAGCTAGTATCCCTGAACCCCTTTATCCCCCTGGATCAGTTCCCCCAAGCCTTAACCACCTCGGAGCCGTCCCTCCTGGTCATTATCCCGCTGGTTAGATACCGTTCCTAGCTCCCCCTCTCGGAGTCTATTCGGTCCCCGTCATGGCCACCATCTCTCTCCCTAACCTGACCCTGGGTATACTCGTCTGGTACCTTGACCCTCCAGCCGCTACCCCTCCTGGTCACCCCAAACCCTATCTTGCTTTGACACCGGTTCAACCAGTCCCCCTTGCTTCCTCCATTGCTACCATGCCCCCTGCACCTCCCCAGGACCATACCCCTGTGGTGACAGCTCCAGGAAAGAAAGGCAAAGCTCGCAAGGGGGCATCCAAAGACAAGGCCACCTCGACTGACCCTGCTCCTCCCCCACCCGCAAAGCCTTGTGCCTTGTGTGATGTCGTCGGTCACGCCACCCATACTTGTCCTGAGTTTCCCCACATCCAACCCATGGTTAAATTCACGTTCCCTGATTCTACGATCTCTGACCCTTCTCTTCCGTCCTCGTCCGTAACCAAGAACCCAAAAACTATTCGCACTAGCAAACCCTGCGCTTTGTGCGGTATCCATGGCCATTACTCCCACCATTGTCCTCACCTGACGCATTATCATGCCTCTTTAGAAGTAGTCAGAGAGTATGAGGTTAAAAAAAATCAATCCGCCTCTCCCATACTCACGCAGTATGCTTCGGGCCAGCTTGAGGATCCCCCCGCTCCCATCGACATTCCCCCCCCCTGATGTTTAGATGACAGAGTCTACTACGACCATTCTTTACCTATCCTCCTCTGTGCGACCTTTAGAGCCCAGTCCCCTTGCATCCTCCCCTGTGGCCTCGCTTGACCCCCCTTCAGCGACCACCCTTGACCCCCTCGTTTCTACCCATACACGAGATCACTCCACCCGTATCTCTGTTGACCTCCGCAGCCCGAGTCCCCGCCATACCTCCTATAGCCCTCATATACCACCCTCTAGTTTATATATGAGTCATAGCCATCCTGCTCATTGCACTCCCTCCTGCAGTTGCCACTCGATGTCTTCCGTCCACTCACACTGCCGTCATTGTATCTCCTCCCCCCATTTGTTGTCTTGTAACACCATTCCGCAGGACCTCCCGTCCCTCCCCTTTATCGGTTACGCCGATGGTGCAAGTCGTTACTCCTGGAATCTAGCCTCGGCAGGTTGGGCCATTTTCACCCCCTTGCATGCCCTTGTTCTCTCAAACGGGGTCTGCATTGGTACTGCCACCAACAATCAGGCCGAATATGATGCAGTGTGTGGTCTCTTAGTCGATGCCCTCTTTCATCGCATCCTCCATCTGCATGTTCGTTTGGATTCCCTACTTCTTGTCATGCAACTAAATGGTGTTTATCGTGTGCATAACTCTGTGCTGTTTAGACGATATTTACAAGTGAAACTCTTGATACGTGAATTTGAAACCATAACTTTCAACCATGTACCTCGAGAACAGAATCACTATGTATATAGTATTGCAAACCATGTTCTAGATTGGCATTTATCACACGCATTTCATACAAGACAATAACATTCATAATCATTAAAAACGATGCATATCCATAATATGTGTCGCAAAACATGTGTTTAGAGTCCATCTACTCTAATACATATGACATGCCCATAGCATGTTACAAAAACTCAAAACTGAGGGCACCACCTGCCCCTACATACACACTAGGGGGCACCACATGCCCCACACCTACTCACTATCTGGCAGATCCCGAGCCAATGGCTTTGCCCCTGCAGCCCGTAGATCACGTATGCCTTGACCGGCCATCGCCATGCGCTGCATGACACCTCGCCATTCCGAGGGAAGACCAATGCATGCCTCCACATACTGGTCGTCTAAGTCTTGCCACCCATGCTCTGAAACTCTGGTCAGCAACCTCTCGCATCTACGGCGGATGTCCTCCAGAAGGGCAGTCGCATCCTCATTGCGCGCTACTCTCGACCCACTCGACCCTGCAGCTCCAGAGGCTGTCGGGCGTCCCATATATCCGGCTAGTTTTACCGGAGCTATATTTGCATACCAAAAGTACATGAATCAGTACCATATCTACTATTCAATAACTTTAACATGCCCATACAAGAATAGTAATCTGTCACTTACCATCGGGCCCCCATACTCGACTAGGCGGAAGTGGCAGGTCCGGATCTCCACAATAACTCATCCCACTATAGGGATATTCGTCAATGTATAACGACATCTGATCCCAATGGGCAAAGAACTTAGGTCGAAACACTCGCCTGACCGCCCCTCCTCCTCCTCTACACAGTAGCCGCCCACACCGGCGCATCCTGGGCTCTCTCGGGCCCCCATCTGGGAGCTGTATATGAGGTCGTAAGGTCGGGATCTTCTCAAAGAAGAAGGTGCACAATGAAGTCCCATATGAGCAATCGTGGTTCACTTGCCCCTTGCAGAGCGACAACTGTCATTTTAGTGACACCACCATCATTTGGGCCCACCCATAGTAGGTCCCACTCAACACACTCTCCACAATCATCATCTGCCCCCTAGTGATGTGATGGAGCACCTGGTTGCCCAGGATACACAGCACCGCTGTGGCCACTGCACGGGTCTCTAATCTCTCTAGATCCCCGATCGGTATCCGAGTCCCCTTGACTTGGAGACCCGGTCGACAATGTCATTCCAAAAACTCCATGATATGCCGCCCCCGCGATAATACTGGCTACATGTTTCCCACCATCTCCAGTGGTGGGAGACCCGTCAGGAGATACACATCCTGGACTATCAGTTCGATCCTGTGCCCCTGCACTACAAAGACCTCATGCTCTGGATCCCAGTAACTAATAATCCAGGCCAACAAAGGCTCTCCCGCTCTCATCAAAGGGTTCTCCAAAAACTTTAGAACCCCAAACCTGGCCAACACACGACGGACACCCTGATCTGCCTGGATCTCTGCCCATAATGTACCCAGGTCTCTCTCTCTCCAGTTAACCCGTATATCTACCATATCTGCACAAAAAAATCATCTTTGTCAGCATACAGATAGGGAATATCATAACCAAACACAAAAACCCAACTCTCAGCCATAAAACAGCACCAAAACCCCCTCATCTTCCGGGTCGCACTTTTCTACCCAATTCTGGGACAGGTCGCAGTTTTTGCCCTAAAAGCTGCTTCCTAGGTCGCACTTTTTGGCCCAAAAAGTGCGACCCGGCCGTAGAGATGAAAGAGGGTCTGTTACTGATATTTTGGGCCCTAAACTGAACTTTCAATCCATCAAATTGAAAGAGTAAGGTTAGGCCTCTTACCTGCCACTGACGGATCTTGATTCCAACGGTCAGTTTGTCTGCTACGCTTGTCGCAAGATTTAGGGCCTTCTCTCCTCTCTAAATTCACCACAGCAACACTAGCAAATGAGTGAATTTGGAGGGAAACCTGCCTTATTAAAAGAGAAACCTTGTTTCTTCTTTAGCCTGCTACGACCATACCGTAGCCCCGTTTGACAAACTGTCTGCACCATTGGAAAGCTCTCACCAAGCCCTCAAATGGGTATCTATTATTTTTTTTGTGATTTTATACTTCACCAAGACACATTTTGTCCAAGAAGGGTCACTTCACCTCTCCTTAAAATTTCATTTCTTCACTTACGACACTTGTACTTGGGGCACCATTTTTCCTCCTTACTTGTCTTTGTTCGTGTCAATTTTCGTCATGAGTTACCATCTTGTACTCAGGTTTTCATGGTCCCCCATTGGGCCTTTACTGTGTGGCAGCACCATCAGGTCGCCCTTGTTTAGAGCAACCAAGCGGAGTCATCATCGCATTCATGGAGTCTATCCCGAGTCCCTTTGTACCCCGCTATAGTCCTCCATCCCTCATTGCTTGGTTTCTCTCTTGTGTCGCACATTATGGCCTTCAGTCCCACTGTCCCTTATCCCTGATGATATTGTGTCAGTCGCTGCCATGTCATTCATGCCCTTCATGCTCTAGCAAGGGAAGTCGTCCATTCGCTACTCAGTCCCCTCCATTCCACCATCATCATTGGTATTAGTTTTTCCGTCGCTCTACTATTTTCTCTCGTGCCTTAGTTGAGGATCTCTCATTGCCTCACCTATGGCGGACCTCCTTCTGTTGACATCAGCTCCTTCATTCCAGAAGATTGGTCTAGAGGGCGGTGTACCTTGGTTCCAGCTTCCACTCTTGTTCGGTGCCTCAGATCAGGAAAAGGGATCTCTCATTTCCCTTTGACTTGATTGTTTCTCCACTTCAGCTCCTTTCAGCACGATCGAGATCCATATGCTTGATGGTTCAGTGATGCAGCAGCAACCTTTGATCATTCCCAGGTGTGTGTGAGATGTCACAACCCTCATGAGGGGTGGCCCTGCAGGTAGCCCCCCACATGCCCGGATGACCTCTTCCATACAGCCTTCGATGCAGCTCCATATATTTGATGATGTCGGCCTTAGCCGCTTGCAGCTCCTCTTTGATTTGCATGTATCAGTCAAATCTTGTGAGCCCTTCCCCGTGTATAGGGTGCATTTGGGTTGTATTTGTATCTCATATATTATTGTATAAGTCCTGGCTGTTATCCCAGGCACAGCATGTATGTGGGATTCCTCATTGTATTATTATCTGGCTCATGTTTATGCCGGTTGTACTTTATGGTTCGGTCCCTTGTTTACTGGACACACTATTCTTTTGTACTTTGTCTCGGCGGGCATAGGTATGCCTCCCCCGCCACCTTTAGCATAGGTACCCTCTCATAAAAAGAGACTTGTTGCACCTGCAAGTCTCGTCTCCTCAGGGTCTAGTTCTTCAGCACACTCGTCTACCTTACATTTCTCTCTCTGACTTCCCTCTTGATGTCTGGTGATGGAGTTCTTACAACGTACTTCGGTCATACGATTTTCTCCTAACACTCGCACGCTGGGGGGAAATCTGTTACACCATTTTTTGGTCATCTAACCTATTATCATTAGATGGACCCAAGTACACCATGTAAGACCAATTTTACCCTAAGTAAAGTTGCTTTCACTATGTAAAATAACTTAATAAACCACATTTATTAGGTTGTTTATGGTCTAAACAGAAAACCCCAAAAGGAAATATTAAACAAACCTATTTTGTTTAATTTTCCTCATGGAATAATTAATTAAACCATAATTTAATTATTATTCCCAGTCATGTTTAACCCAAAAACAAAGAAATTAATTAGATAAACCTTATTTATCTTATTATTTTCTAGGAATAATTATTTAAATCTTATTTAGATAATATTCCTTGTTAAATATGACCAAATCACCCACAAATAATTAAATAAATCATTATTTATTTAATTACCCTTCAACCACTTCCTTAAAAAGATAAATAAATCATTTATTTATCCTTTATTAACAAATAAAGGGATTTGACCCAAGTCAAATACTTTTTCCCTCCAACAAATATAATAAAATATTCCATAAAAGGTGGATCTAGATTTGGTTAACATTATTTTAATCATGCACCAAGATCTAGAATGACCCAATATTTTGTTATAAATAGGAGGGTTTTTCCTACCATTCTTCACCTTTTGTTGCCTATTAGATCACTCTCGATCTATACACTTGGTCACATTTTTCTACATTATTTGCTGTGTGAGCTCCCTTTGAGTTCTATCTTTGTGTGGGTTTTCTACACCAACAAGAGAGAGAGATTCTAGACCTGAAGTGCTGAGGACTTCCAAGAACCCATCCCATTGAGGAGAATTGGAAACATATTCTTGTTTTCCTCCCAGGTGCCCTTAATACAAAAAATTCTTTCAAAAATTGTTCTTGTCTTGTCTATTGGATATATGGAGCAAACCCTTCTTTTTACCGCTTAATGTCTTTCTATGCATAGATCTGGTTTTTTGCAGCTCTTGTCTTGATCAACTAACTGCAGATCTGAAGATATTGGCAGCCACTTTTGATGTTAGGGCTATTATTTATGCGTAGCTCAAGTGGTCTTTTTTCGTACACTTCGACAAAGGATTCATACTAACAGTTGTTTTCCATCTTCTAAATCTACCACATGTAACCGCCTGACACAACCAACCACATATTATGTTTTTTTGGTTATCTAATAACTAATAATGAGAGGTCTCAACAACCTTATATTTTTGAATCTCTGCCACTAGTCTTTTTTCGCTTTCGGTAGACCAACAATAAGACATTTTGGTATATGTAATATTTTAATGTCGTAATGAAAAGTGCCTAGCCTTATCTCTCTCTCTCTCTCTCTCTCTCTCTCTATATATATATATATATATATATATATATATATATATATATATATTAGTTAATCCACTAGAGTGATATGTCTCACAAGAATCTGCATATGTATAACGATATTAGAAATATATAATATACATTTAAATTCAAGACATCAATCAAATCGAATTAATTGTGAAATTCATTGTTCTCACTCTAGGAACTATTATAGTAAATAATTTAATTAAATAATTATAATAATAAATAATAAAGTCAAATAAATTTAAAAAATTAAAATTAATAAGAAAAACAATAAATTTATTCCATTTAATTCATTTTTTTCTATACAATGGGAAAAACCTGTCATAACTCAGTTTTCAAACTATAAAAGGTGACATCCATCGGTAACTAATATCAACGAATGCAGGTTAACTCATCATTGTTATTTAAGGAAATACAAGCCTCGTGGAATTACCTACTGGTGGTCTGTAAGAGGGCAAGATGTAACACCTGCTAGATGCCTCTAGGTCTTGCGTCATTAACCTATTTCCTTGCATTCGAGAAAGATAGGCTTTTAGAAAAGATTTTTTTTTTTTAGGGAACTGCATTCAATTTTTTATATTAAAATTTTGTTTCTATTAAAAATATCATAATCAATTTTTCAAAATTAGAAATAAGAAATCTCTCTCTCTCTCTCTCTCTCTCTCTCTTTCTCGCTCTCTCTCTCTCTCTCTCTCTCTCTCTCTCTCTCTCTCTCTCTCTCTCTCTCTCTCTCTCTAAATTTTGTTTCTATTAAAAATATCATAATCAATTTTTCAAAATTAGAAATAAGAAATCTCTCTCTCTCTCTCTCTCTCTCTCTGTCTCTCTCTCTCTCTCTCTCGCTCACTCTTTCTCTCTCTTGCTCGCTCGCTCTCTCTCTCACTGATCTGAAATTGTGAGAACAAATTATTTCTTATACATAGATTGATAGTAGGGGGCTTTTACTGGTTATTTCACCTTTACTAGAAAGGATGAAACTAGAAGCTTCTGGCCCACAAACTAGCTCTGCCTAAAGAAATAAAATGTAAACACTGAAATAGATCCGATCAATGAAAGTATTTGTTTATGTTCAAAGTATTCATTAACCAAAATTTTATGTGTGAATAAGCAAGTTCAAATATTCTGCAAATGAAGTAGTGTGGTTTGAAGTGAAACTAATGAGTTATGTTTGCTCTATAAGCCTGATTGGGAAAAGTGTACTTATGAAAATTTATTGTTTAATGTAGCAGAATCTGAAATATAATAGCAAAAATGCATAGCATAACATTAAGCATTTGTTTAAGCAGTTCACCCCTCTCTTGGGCTACCTCTGCTGGGTCCAAAAGCCTCTAATTAGGCTTTTCCCTTTTTCATTAATGCTCAAAATATGAATTACACTGTGTAGAAAGCCTCAAAAGGCAAAACAAGCTGCAAATTCAGAAACATAAGGCTAAAATCAGTATAAATCAACTATTTATTCACCTCTAATGGATGATTATAGTCCAACACAGCTGATCTTTCATTAGGCCCTAGTGGCTCCACAACCAAAATCGCTGGTAAAATCACTGATAGAACACCCTGATAGCTCTGAAACCTATCCCAACAGCTCCAGAATGCTTCAATACCCCAAAATCAAAAAAAAAATCGTCCCAAAAGGACTTTCCTAGCTAAAGTTATGGCTAACTGAAGTTTGCCCAGTGTCACCTAGAAAAACTCCACTAAATGTGGAGAACTGGATTTAACTCTAGTTAAAAATGGTGACAAACGCCAAATTTGGTGGCGCGCTCCAATTTTATCAGGTGGTTACATTAAATGCTGTGGATGTGGTCACATGCATCCGTCCAAACCGCCGCGTTTTATGTTAAAACAAACGATTTGAATGTTTAAACCGCAACCATAATGTTAGCCGTAAATACCGCCTGTTCACATGATAACCGGTGGTGATAAATGTTAACTTTTATGTGCCGAGGAGTTACGCCAAGGTTCTGAGCCATGGGTGTATGATGAGGGGGCTGGCCCCCTTTTGGGCCCCGCCCAAAACATTTTAAAAATTTAAATATATGTGCGTTCGTTATGTTTACTAAGGAACATTCGTGGTCTAATGGTTAAAACGCTCCATTTCCATTGGCTCGACCCACTTTCGAATCCTGCCGCGCTTCGCAAAAATTTTAAACGCCATTTCAATTGGATCTTGGGGCCACGTGGCGGCCTCCGGGCTGGCCATGTGGTGCCCGTTGATTAGCCGCTTGCGGAGTATTCAGTAGAATATTCTGTGGAATATTCTTTTTTAATAAAAAAATATTTTTTATAAAGTCAACTTTTGGCCATTTTTTAATTGAAATTGGCAAACTTCAAAGCTGAATATCTTCTTCATACAGCGTCGGTTTTCAGTGCCGTTCACGTCTACAGGATCGTTTTTCTGAGCTCTTTCCAGTCGATCTAGTTCAGACCAATTCTGAGCAACCTCATTTTTGAGAATTTTTCTACAAGAGACTTGATCTCCTGATCACTCACTCTCGCTCTCTCTCTCTCTCTCTCTCTCTCTCTCTCTCTCTCTATATATATATATATATATATATATATATATATATATATATATATATATATATATATATATATATTCAAAAATTCATGTTTAAATTTGGTTAATAAATCTTAAAAAAAATAAAAATTAGAATAAAATATCTCTCTCTATTAAAATTTATGCTATGTATCTCACATAAAAAATAAAATTAAAAAAATGAAAGAACATGTTGAAAAATACCGTAAGTGCATATATGTATGTATGCACTAGGATTTTAAAATAATTAAAAATAAGAATATTTTTATTTATAAAGATGTGTAATAATAAGATAAAGAATTAGCATAGACACTTGTATTTTGTTTTTTTTTTCTTTAATCAAGAGAATTGGTAGACATGTGGCATAAAATTGAGGATACCTATCATCAAGTTAGTGGGACTACCACTATACTCTCAAGCCTAAGAAACCCACATACAAGCCCCATGAAATAGGTAAAATAAGATTTGAAGAGGTCCCTATATTTGTTATCAAATTCCTTTTATGCATTCGAGAAAGATAGGCTTTTAGAAAAGATTTTTTTTTTTAAGGGAACTCCATTCAATTTTTTTTTTTTTTATTTTTTTCTCTCTCTCTCTCTCTCTCTCTCTCTCTCTCTCTCTCTCTCTCTCTATATATATATATATAGATATATATCTATATATATATATATATATATATATATTAGAATAAAATATCTCTCTCTCTCTCGCTCTCTCGCTCTCGCTCTCTCTCTCTCTCACTCTCGCTCTCGCTCTTGCTCTTTCGCTCTCTCTCTCTCTCTCTCTCTCTCTCTATATATATATATATATATATATATATATATATATATATATATATATATATATATATATATATATATATATATATATATTTTAAAATTCATGTTTAAATTTGGTTAATAAATCTTTAAAAAAATAAAAATTAGAATAAAATATCTCTCTATTAAAATTTATGCTATGTATCTCACATAAAAAATAAAATTAAAAAAATTAAAGAACATGTTGAAAAATACCATAAGTGCATATATGTATGTATGCACTAGGATTTTAAAATAATTAAAAATAAGAATATTTTTATTTATAAAGATGTGCAATAATATGATAAAGAATTAGCATAGACACTTGTATTTTGTTTTTTTTTCTTTAATCAAGAGAATTAGTAGACATGTGGCATAAAACTGAGGATACCTATCATCAAGTTAGTGGGACTACCACAATACTCTCAAGCCTAAGAAACCACATACAAGCCCCATGAAATAGGTAAAATAAGATTTGAAATTGGGTGAGGTCCCTATATTTGTTATCAAATTCCTTTTATGCAAGATGTCCACCATTTGGAACTTATCTCGATGGGATTAACAAAGATACATGTTAACTTGGAATTTAATCTGTTAAGGTGAAAATATTTCCTCAAGTGAAAAGAGGTTTGCATCTAAAGAAATTTGATCCCTCTAGATGTTTGGTCCTTAATTAAATAAATCTATCCTAACAAGAAATATATTTTTTAATTTTAATAACAAAAACTATACTCCAAGTTATCTTTTCTATCTATTAATAAATTATTCTTTTTTCCTCAAGGAAAAATTGTAACTTTCATTAATTTTGAGAAAATTACATATTGTAGATGCTTGGAAGCATTTGCAACAAAAAGTGTGACTGTGATCACCTGGCAAACAAACTGTCAAGAGTGTTCCCTTACAGGAAATTTGAAATGTCCATGTAAAAATTTCCATTGTTGGAAAAAATATACATATAATAGCTAGACAAATTACATCTAATATATTGTTCATGAAGATATCTGGAAAGAAAAAAAATCAGGGTATGTCGACCCCTCCCTAGAAGTGATCAATGTATGGTCTATGGTAATATTGGTAGAAAGTATTTCCGATATGCTCCTCGATCAACCATTTCCCCCTAGGCTGGTGCGTGCCCTCCCTGGATAAAGCGTCGGAAATATGATTTCGTTCCCTATAAATATGATGACAAGAGATAGAGTCAAAATGAGTTTTGAAAAGCCAGGTCTCCTCCAAAATATTCTGAAGTGCGTGCGTTGACATTCTAAAGTCTGATTGAACTAATTGATGATGATCTTTTAATTGCCAAAAATTTGAATGTGATGGCATTTCTTCTCAATGGAAAAGTGGAGGAGGTGTCTCAAAGTGATAAGCTTAGCGTAGTTGTTTGTTCCATTACCCAAGCCCATTTTAATTTTGAAAGAATGATCATCATTGAGGTACAATATGCCCCCCCTCCCCCCCGCCACAACCAATTTTCTGTGCAGAATCATCAAAATAAGCTCAGGGGTGGTATTTTTCAATAAATTCAGGTGTAATTGTTCTATGAGTGCGAGGGGGATCATCATCGGGGAGACTATGAAACATGGAGATGATATGGGATGAAGCCAGGTGCCAATTAGGGGCAATGTTATGGAAAATAGATTTTTTTTTTCTAGAGAAGCCAGACGCCCCAACAAATCAAGGGGGGGATATTTCAGGTCTTAAGTGGGAGAGATGCACTCCACTAGGACTTCCAAGCCTCATTGACATTACGGCCAATTCAAATAATAGGTATACGCATGTATGAGAGGATGAGGTACCAGAAAGAGTTGGTGGAGGGATAGTGACGGAAGAAATGGTCAGTGGATTCAGAATCTTTCTTAAACAGAATACCCCAATTGGGGCCATGATATGATCTCTTAAGTAGGTTATCCCTCGTAGGAGCATTGTTTTCGAGGAAACACCACATTAATAACTTATATCCTGGAGGGGATTTTAATTTCTAGAGAAAACTCCACCACTAGAAAGATTCTTGAGGCTTGTGATCAGAGAATATGAAAGAGTATCCTTCCTTGGGAGTGTAGTATTTGTGTGTAGCATGTGACCAGATAAGTTCATTATCTCCTTCTATGATACAAATGTGGGATTCCAAGAGGGTTGTTGTGTATAATTTCCAAGTTGATCTCCATTGTTCAGGGATATTAAAATGCTCGATATATTTTCATCCTTGGAAGAATAGAGATGAATGATATGGATCTTAAATTTGCACAATATGATTGATACCTAAGCTAGTTAGGTACTTGATAAGATATGGTGTGAGTTGATGAGCATTTCCACATCCTAACCAAGGATCCAATCCAACATGAGCCATGTTCCCAAATATGATCCTCCATGATAAACCATCTTTGATAAAAGGCAACGAGTTAAGGACAACTTTCTAAACTAAAGAGATGTGTCTCATGTTCCAATTTGGTATTCTGATCCATTCCATTATATGCAGAGGCATGACATATGTCTGAGTAACCACATATGACAAAATATTTTTAGATTTAAGCACCTTCTAACCCATCTTGGCCACCAGGTCTTTTGAAAAAGCATCAATATACTTCATGCCCAAGCCCCCCCCCCCCATTTATTTGGTCTAGCAATGCGGTCCCATCGGGTCCAAGAAAAAGTGTCACCCTCCTAATTAATTTTTCATAGGAAACGAAAGCATAACTATTGTATCCTGGATAAGATTCCCTTAAGTATCTAGGCTAGATAAATCTAGTACACCAGGGTAGCTTCGGTCACAAATTTTATAAGGATAAGGCAACCTGCCCGGGATGGCTAGCGATTGTACCAAGCATGTATCATTTTTTCAATTTTAGCTATCATCCATGTCCAATATATGATTCTATAGTCTATCGGTTTTAACCAAAATCCAAGGTATTAAGCCCATATTTCAGCTAAAGGGGAGATAAAGGGAATCTGAGAAGTGCCAAAGCTGATTTCTAATAAGTACATCCAATAGTCAACAAGGTTGATTTTTGGTTATTACACTCCATTCCTGTAGCCATAAAAAAATATTTTAGGAATGAGAATAGGAAAAGAGAGTCCCCGATGGATCCTGTTGTAGCCCCTAGAGACAACCTTGAGTTACAAAATACCAGTGCCTAGGACATCTTAAAAGCAGAGGTTAAAAGTAGAAAACTATAATAATGCCTCTAACAGAATATGGAATAAGAGAATAATGGTTTTGGTGGTTTAGGAATGGAGAAGGCCTTTGAGTCTGATTCTTGTGAATTACCCTATGCTACAAGAGGGCTCAAGAGGTTGAATGGCTAGATGGATTTCAAATGGGCCAAGTATGAAAAAATGAGCAGAGGCTTTCAAATTATGTAGTGTTGAGGAAGAACGAAGGAGGAATACGCAAAAGGTAGGCTTAATATCCTTAGGAATATGTCCCCCGTGAACTCAGAGGAAATGGATGTAAGTGTAAAATGACTAACAATAGAGATTTGTGGAGCACGAATTAAGGAAGTGCAGAAAATTTGATACATGATCATTATACATAAACAATTTCATGAATAAATATGCATACTACCAGTAGCTACATTACACAAATCATCAATGCAACAGAACATTGAAATATGATTACACATAAACAGGAGATTAATAAGACACAAAGAGAAACAGATACATACTACTCATTTCTCCATCTGGAATCCAAGTAAACATCCCTGTATCATATTAATTTCAAAACAACTCTCCCAAATATGTATCTCAGAGCACAGGGACCACAATTATATAGAACTACAACAAAATTCTCCAAAATTCAGAACCTTTCTTTCACCTTATAACTCACTACATATAGAGTTCTCCTTTAGGATTTACGATCGAATATTCTTTCATGATCGAACCACACATTTGAAAAACAAAATATCCTAACAAACTAGCAGAATATGCATCAAGAAATCACTCCTGTAATAGAAAATAAAAATAGAATTAGGCGAAATCAGGATTTCACCAGCAAAATATCACTATCTAACAGGAAAAAGAAACAAAATAGTTGGCGATGGAGGCCAAATTAAGGAATCTAAAAAAGGAGTGGTGAGAAGAGGTCGTGAACCAGGTGGGCAGTCTGGTCTCCACCACTTGATCCCATCTGCCATAAACAGCCTCCACTCCCTCGTTCTCATGGTTTCCACTTGACAGTTGTGAAATGGTAAATCGTGTTGTGCGTGCCTTGCTCTTTAGTAGAGATTCCCTAAATGAATTGAATAAACCATAACTACATGCTCCACCCAAAAGCCCATGTTGTGTTTGAATTTCAAACTGGAAACCGAATTTTGGAAGGGGGCATGGATGGTTTGGGGTATTGGATGAGGGGGTGTGAAATCTCTACAAGCTGCCACATAGCACCGAAGGCGGTATAAAAAACCCATCCATTTCAGACCCCCCACCCCCCTGGTGTTAATATTCGAAAGGTGAGGGGGCAGCCAAAACATATCATGAACCATCAGATGTATTGATAGGGAGTGGAGATGAAGGGGAGATTGTGGAAGTAATGGTGAGGCTATCGGGATGATTAGCATTTAATTTATGGTGTGGCAAAGCGATGGGAGCCAAAATCATATCGCATATCGCAGATTGGAGGTTTTACATGTGAGCAGCGAGGGGTAAAAATTAAGAATTGTGATGTGCGAAGTGCGATGGGTGGAGGAGTGACGTGGTAGGACAGAGGTGGGGCTGCACGCACATCGCAAATCGCAAGGTTTACATGTGAGTGGTGGAGGGTAAATGCTATAATTTGTGGGGAGAGAAGTGTGATTGCAGCGAGCAGAAGGTAAGATTTAAGATTTGTGGGGAGCGAAGTGAAATGAGTGTGGATGGATGACATGGCACGGAGGTGTGGCCGCTCCCATATCGCATATCACAATTTTTATGTGTGCACAGCAAAAGGTAAGAGTTAAGATTTGTGGGGAGTGAAGTGTGATGAGCACGGATGGATGACGTGGCACGAAGGTGGAGCCGCTCGGTGATCACATATTGCAAGTTTTATGTGTGCACGATGGAAGGTAAGAGTTAAGATTTTTAGGGAGCAAAGTGTGATGAGCAGAGAGGTGTTAAGAGAAGTAAATTATTTTACACATATTATATGTAATATATAGTATATGTAACGGTTTGTGGGATGCATAAATTAACAAAAATTTGGATCATAATAACTTGATTGATGCACTTTTATCTTTTTACTGTAGGGCTTTCCACCCGACCCGTGCTTAAATTTCTTGGCCTTACCCTTAAACATTCACACTTATTCCCTATGATTTTCTTATAGGGGTCACTTTTCCATTTTGAGGGTGGTCACAGGCCAACATTGGCTCAATCTGGGGGCAATGTGATGTTCTAAGTGCGTTGAGAACCTACAGACCTGAATTCCTGTGCTTTATTGGGCACATGGAGTCGCAAATGCATACTGATTAGACAAATTTTTATACAAACAGTCAAATGGGCACAAAATGGAAGATGAAATGGAAAATGAAAACATAGGAGGAAAGAAAATGGAGTATAGACAGTGGAATTATGTATACAGTGAAATGGATTATCCCATGCCAGTGATGAAAATAGAACTTGATGAACTGCCTATTTACGGGCGCCTCAAGTATTTCTCCTTCGAAGTTCTCCAGTGAAAAATTAATTTTTCCTTTGACCTCTTCCACCCTGAGTGGACCAAACCAAAGCGGGTCGAACTTCCCATGTTTCCTTTTCTCTGCCCGCTTGACATCCCATCGCAACACCGAATCCCCTACTTGATTTCCCTGTCTTTAGCTCTTTGATCAAATAAGCCTTTCATATTTTCCTGGTACTCTACTAGTCTGAGGCTTACCTGTTCCCGTGCTTCACTTAGCTCAACCAATTGATTCATTCTTCTAATAACGTCGTTTGGCTCTTCATCACTCTCTTGTAAGAATCGGGCCATGGGTAATGCAAGATGAATAAGAAAGACGACAACTCTGCAATACACCAGTTCATAAGGGGACTTCCCTGTGGATTTTTTAGTGGTGATGCGATTTTCCCAGAGTGAAAAATTGAGCTGGGAGTCTAAGTTATTTTGGTTTTCATTGATGATATTTTTCATAATCCTGAATAGTGTCTTGTTATATGACTTCGCCAACCTTTTCCCCTGTGGGTAATATTCATGGAGTGTCCCAGAATGATATTATAGTGCTGAAAAAATTTCATGAACTTAGCTGATTTGAAAGCATGGGCATTATGGGTGATGATTTTAGCAGGGCATCCAAACCTAGCTATTATGTTCTCCTCCAGGAACTTGATCACTACCCCATCCATGTAATTCCTTGCAGGCATGGCTTCAACCCACTTAGTGAATTAATCTATGGCGGTGAGGATCCATCGATGTTGATTGCTAGAAGTCAGCTGAATCTATCCTATGAAATTGATCCCCCACTGTTTGAAAGGTTCCTAAACATGTATTGGGATCAATGGGAGAGGTGCATACCTTTTATTTTTAGCAAAAGTCTGACACTTCTCACAGCCCAGACGTGAGCATGTACATCGCCAAACATTTTAGGCCAAAAGAAAACTACCCTTAGGATCTTGTGTGCAGTGGATCGCCAGCTTTAATTCCTGCCACATATCCCTTTGTGGAACTCGATCATCACTTGCTAAAATTATTGCTTTGTTAAACACAATAGTAAGATCCCCACTGGGTCCTTCCGATACAGTCGCCCATTTTCCACGATGTAATTTTTAGACCTCAGCCTCAAGGTGTGGTACTTGGCCTTATCATAGTTATGGGGGCATCTCATTGTTAAAATATATTCCACTATATATTTATACCGTGAGGAAATAAGGTACTTCATATGTTTCTTTTGCATGGAAGATTTTATGCCCTGATGTGCACCTGTATCCTCCTATGCTTCTCCTCCTGTCATAGAGAGATTTATCCTCAGAGCTTGACAGCTGGATTCAGACAAAATTTCTTCCAGTACTTTTCATTTGATGAGTTTGGTAGGATTTATCTCCATCTCATACTCCTGAATCTTAGTTATCCATTTTCCCCTTTTCCCTTCACTGTCGCCCTGCACTAGAATGTCTTTCACTACTGCAACGGGCACGTAAGTTGTTATGGCTGATTGTAACACATACACCCAGAATGGATTTAACGATTTGACCAGAGCATAAGCTTGCTTCTCCAGGACATTATATTTCAATTTGGCGTCTCGCAGGACTTGGATGAAGAATGCAATAGGTTGTTCATGTCGTTCGTCATTCTTCTGTAGCAGCACTGCAACTATTCTATGAGGAGAGGCGAAAGAGAAAATCATGAAAGGCTTCTCATAATTTGGACCCACCAGCACTAGAGCTTCTCGAAATGCCTACTTGATTCTGTCAAAATAATCCCTCGATTGAAGGGTCCACCTCACTTCACTGTTATTTTTTAGCATTTCAGTGATATTTCGGATGATCTCAGCATAATTGGGTATGAATCTTCTCAGGAAATTTATTCTTCCCAGCAACACTTGTACCTCCTTTTTATTTCTTGGTAGAGAAATTTTTTTATCACCTTCACCCATTTTGGATCAATATTGACTCCCTCCTTAGTTACTATATGTCCCAGTAACTTTCCTTCTTCTAGGGAAAACATGGATTTTTTAGCATTTAGGGATAGGCCATAATTGTGGCATTTTTCGAGTATGTTCTATGTGTTCAGTGTATCTCTTTCATAAGTAGTGATGTCGTCCAAGTAAATCAACACAAAATTATCTTGCTCACCTATGAAAGTGATGTCCATTGCATGTTGGAATGTGGCATCGACGTTTATCACGTTGAAAGACATTCAGGCGTACATGAAAGTTCCCCAAGGCATAGTGAACGATGTCTTCTTTTGATCTTCCAGGAGAACTACCACTTGATTATATCATAAGAACCCATCCATCATGGACATGCGGGAGGATCCCACCTCCTTTTGCAATATGTGGTCCATCTTCGGGAGGGGATAGTTTTCTTTGAGTGAAGCTCTATTCAGATTGCAGAAATCCACACAGAGACTGATTTCACCATTCTTCTTTCTCACGGGTACCAGGTTTGCCACCCATTCAAAGTACCTTAGAGGGACAATGAATTTTTCGTATAGCAACATCTTTATTTCCTTTTCAATAGCCAGTAGAAGAATAGGATTGATCTGTCTTAGCTTCTTCTTATGAGGCTTAGCATCCTCTTTGAGTGATATCTTGTGTTGTATAATGTCAATGTCAAAAGTATTCAAATCCTCATATGACCAGGTGAAAACATTTTTATATGATTGAAATAACCTGAGGCCCTGATATTTATATTCTTCAAGGACCCCTTTTGACAGCTTCACTAGCTTCGGATTTTCCTCCATCCCAATATTCACGTCCATGAAAGTCTCGTCGAGCATCATTTTTTTGGGGTTCACCAGGACATCATTCTTGTCAAACAATCTCTCCAACAGTATGAGACTCTTTGGAATGACATTCCCCTTTAATTACAGAACATGGTGCCCCGCTAGTTTCTTTTCCCATTTGGTTTTTAGCTCTTCACTTTCCTCCTCGGTGACTGAGTTGGTCACTGTATATGAGAATTCACCCACCATTTCCATAAAACGCTTGACCTACTCTTCATCCTTGAAGACTTTCCAAAGCTTTACATTTTTTGGAATGGAGGGGCGGTATTGCACTCCAACCTCATATCTAAGTAGGGGATTTGGTGGGGGACAAACATTACTAGCAGCCACAACTAGTGATTCTGTCATTCCATTCTTATCCCTTGGCATGAACTAAATGTTAAAAGAAGAAAATAATTTCTCAACCAAATCCCATGCCTCATTCCTATAGGCTCTGAGCCGTGGGTGTTTAGTTTGGCATTGGGTCCTAACCTGCCTCACTACAAGCTCTGAATCTCTGAACACCTTGAGATTTTGTATGTTCATGTTTTGTGCCGTCTGCAATCCCAACAACAGGGATGTGTACTTAACCACATTGTTTGTGGCTTCGAATTCCAGCTTAAAGGAGAGGGGAACCAAACATCCTTTTGGTGATATCAAGAGCACCTCGGCCCCGTTTCCTTCTCATGAGTAAGCTCCATCAAATTGCAGGGTCCAAATTTTGTTTTCCTCTCTTCTGATAGGATTATTTTATGTTAGAGGATAGAACTTTGTTTTTTGTAGGAAATTTTCATCTTCCTCTAGTATAAGGCAAGAGAATTCACCCTCTTTACCATATACCAGAGAATTTTTTGAACAATTGGCTTTGGTGACCATCTTCAAGTTTTATTGATACTCTAAACTTGGAACCCCAGGATCTGGACAACAACATTCCAAAATAAGCTGGGATATCACCTACAACAATATCCATTACCACACTTTTGGCCGGAATCTGGGCTAAGTTTACTACCAGATCTTTTATCACACCCAAGCACTTCACCCTCTTGGAGTCAAAAGAATATAGGTCTTTATAAGGCCTGGTAATCTGCAATGCCAACTTCACCATAACAGACAATGGCAACAGATTATGTGAAGCCCCAAAATCTGGCATGCAATTGTGAAACAATAAGTCATGTATCACTAGAGTCACATAGAATGGGGGAGTCGCTGAGTCCTCCTCTTCTACATGAGGTCTAAAAACTAGCATGGGTCCTTCTACTTGGAGATTGAGGTTGTCAGGCAGTGGGCTTACACCATGGGGTAGTATGAATTGTGACACTTGGGCCTTGTATAAAGGTTGTTTTAGGAGCTCGATTAGGGGAAACAGGATCTTTAACTTTTCTAATTCTTTCTGGAGGTTAAAGGCCATGAGAGATTTTTCTATAATAACTTTTTTGAACTAATATTTAGGAGGGTCTGGTAGTTTCAAGGGTATAGCTTTGGACTTCTCATTTTTGGGAAGATCAAAGCCTTGTTTCGTGGAAGTGGATGCAACAGCTTTGTGAGGGTCAGAATCTTCTAACAGCTTTTTCCCCTTACTTGCAGAACTAGGATGGGTCTATTCTCTTGATGGTTACTCTTCATTTTGTTTTTACACTCGATTTGTCTTCTTGGATGACCTGAGATCATACTTCTTGTGGAGTTGAGATTGCATGAAATCCATGAATTGCTTGTAGTAATTTTCAATATATTGGTCTTCTGAAGGGATTTCCTTCTCTTCTTGTTCCTCTTGCAGGGTGATTTCAACTTCCTCATCATCGGAGTAAGAGAGGAATTGATTATCATGGCTGTCTGTGACTTCCTCGACCTGTTCCTCCAGCTTTCCTTCCAAGTATAGAGGAGGTTGGTTATGATCTTGTTGTTCCTTCCTTTCACACTAGAACATTTGTAGATGGGTATTCCGATACTGGGGATTAAACCCATGGTTTGGAATCATTTTATTGGAATGAGGAATGGAATTCTTGGCCTCCAATTCAAGCTTAAATAGCTTATTTGAGAGGTTCTTGATTAGCTTACTCATTTCTTCCATTATATACTCTTGAGATTCCCTCGCTTGACTTGAATTAGAAGCCTCCTCCCTGCTCTTTCTTCTAGCTTCATGCTCTTTCTTCCCTTTGAATTTACCAGTAGAAGAAAAGTTTTCTTCTACTTCCAATGCACTAGTTTGGATCTGATCCAGAGATGTGGATTTTATTTCTCTTAGGGTGAACCCAAACTCTGGTTCGAAAGCTCCTGCAAAAACCACCTTAGAAACTACTTGGGGAGGCTTTATTTTAGCAGGGATATTAATATAGAGCTTATTGAACCTCTTTATGAATTTTGTTACATCCTCATTATGTCTCTTTTTAAGGGCATTGAACTTTGTGAGAACGTATCCATGGTCCCTCTTTTCTCCCCATTTTAGTGTGAAGAAATTCTCCATTTCTTCCCAAGTAGTGTCTATGTTGTTGGCCAGAGACTTGAACCATTTCTGGGCTTCTCCATCCAAGGATTGGATGAAGCGCCTTAACACCACATCCAAGTGCTCTACATTCACATTCTCAGCAAAGGTGCAAAAGTTCTCAATATGTCTCTGTGCAGAAGTAATATCTTCCCCGATGAACCAAGGCAAGAGCTTTAGATAATATTGAGGCATGTCATTAAATACTTGAGGTAAAGCCAACGGAGCATATTTTTTGAGGATGAAACTAGGTACAACCATGAGGGGCAGTGGTGGTAAGTTATGAGGATGATTTGGCTATGGTATTATAGATATATGTTGAGTAGAGGTTGGGATATTTCTCTGTGAAGAGCTTTGGAGTGTTGTAACTTCTTTAACTTATTCAGCCTCAAGAGTAGGGTGCAAGGGAGGTAGATATGGATCAGCAGATTCAACTTTGTCTTTTATGGCTGAACTAGCTAAAGTAGAGGTTTCTGGAAGATAATCAAGTACGTGGGCTGTGGAGCCAGGGGTGTAGATGTCATATTTCTGAGAAGAGGAAGGAAAATATTCTACAGAAAATGAGGGTAGTTCAGCCTAGCTAGGCTGCTTCTCCCTCCAAATTCTCTTAAATATGATATTTTTAGGATCAGATAGAAAAGGGGTTCTCTTCTGAGAAGTATCTGATCGGGTATGATGCCTGGTGTAAGCCCGAATTACACTTGATTTGAACTTTGATAATAGTGGAGTCACCAAGGTGAGGGCTATGAAACTCTCAATCCTTCATGCTCACCTGATTGAACGGTGAAGATAATGTATTATCACAGGGAAATGTTTTCTAATTCATTCCTTGGAAACAATGCCAAAAATATGTTGTAGCCCCTAGAGAAATCCTTGAGTTACAAAATACCAGTGCCTAGGACATCTTAAAATCAAAGGTTAAAAGTAGACAACTATAAGAATGCCTCTAACATAATATAGAATAAGAGAATAATGGTTTTGGTGGTTCAATAATAAAGAAGACCTTTGAGTCTGATTCCTGTGAATTACCCTATGTTGCAAGAGGGATCAAGAGGTTGAATGGTTGGATGGCTTTAAAATGGGCCAAGTATGAAACAATGAGCAAAGGCTTTCAAATTATGTAGAGGTGTCGAGGAAGAACAGAGGAGGAATCTGAAAAAGACAAGCTTAATATCCTTAAGAATCTATTCCCCGTGAACTCAAAGGAAATAGATGTAAGTGGAAAATGACTAAAAATAGAGATTTGTGGAGCATGAATTAAGGAAGTGCAGCAAATTTGATACATGAGAGTTATACATAAACAAATTCATGAATAAAGATGCATACTACTGACAGCTACATTACACAAATCATCAAAGTAGCAGAACATTGAAATATGATTACACATAAACAAGAGATTAATGATAAACAAAGAGAAACAGATACATACTATTCATTTCTCCATTTGGAATCCAAGTAAACAATGCTATATCATATTAAGTTCAAAACAACTCTCCCAAATATGTATCTCAGACCATAGGGATCACAATTATACAAAACTACAACAAAATTCTACAAAATTTATAAGCTTTCTTTCATCTTAGAACTCACTACATATAGAGTTCTCCTTCAGGGTTTACAATCGAATATTCTTTCATGATCGAATCACACATGTGAATTCCAAAATATCCTAACAAACTAGAAAATAGTGCATCAAGCAATCACTCCTATAATAGAAAATAAAAACAGAATCAAGTGAAATCAGGATTTCTCCAGCAAAACATCACTATCTAAAAGTAAAAATATAAAAAATAGTTGGCCATGGAGGCCAAATTCTAGAATCTTCGAAAGGAGTGGTGAGAAGTGGCCGTGAACGGTCAGGTCTCCACCACTTGATCCCATCTGTTGTCAAAAACCTCCACTCCCTCGTTCTCATGATTTCCACTTGAAAGTTGTGAAATGGGCAGTCGTGTTGTGTGTGCCTGGCTCTTTAGTAGAGATTCCCTGAATGAACTGAATAAGCCATAAATGCATGCTCCAAACAAAGGCCCATGCTATGTTTCAATTGCAAACTGGAAACTGGATTTCAGAAGGGGCATGGATGGTTTTGGGTATTGGATGGGGGGGTGAAAAATCACTATAGGCTACCACGTAGCACCTAAGGCGGTACAAAAAATTGGCCATTTCAGACCACCCCCCCCCCCCCCCCTCCCCATTGGGTGTGGAGCCTGATTATCTTGTTTATTTTGTATCACAACGTTGGACCCATGTACCTTAATGGGGCGGAAACACCACCTGTAATTAAATGCTGCTTGGGGGGTCCAAGGGGGGTGGTTGCGACTTTATGGAGCCCCCCTTGGCAGGGGGTTTCGGGGGCAGTGCCCCCGAAGCTAAAAATAGATGTAAAATTGCCTTGTAAAATTATAGTAATTTCTAGTCAATCTGGGTCGTTATTAGGTGAATGATATGATGGTAGAAGTTATGTTTAGTTTAGGGGTTTTTTCCCTAGAAGGCAACCCCTCGCTTGTATGAGGGCATTGTATTGCGGTTGTGTATTGTATGTGTATTCTCAGAGCGAGAAACAAATAGGGAGACTGTAAGAGAGAACAGAGGATATTACATCGGATATGTTGTAGGTTATGTCTCTTCATTTTGCTAGATAATAGAAAGGAAGGACTAGCTGTTCGGGGTGGAGGTAGCCGAAACTGGGTGAACCACGTATATATGTGTCTCTTTGGTTTTATGTGTTTCTTGTGTTTGTGTTTCTGTATATTTTATGTGTTGCATTTCTCTGTAATTTATAATTTTCTAACACCCCCAGTGTTAATCTTCGGAAGGTGAGGGGGGAGCCAAAACAGATCATGAACTGTCAGATGTATTGATAGGAGCGGAGATGGAGGGGAGATGGTGGAAGTAATGGTGAGGCTATCAGGATGATTAACATGGAAAAGGGAGGGACAAAATTTGTGGAAGGGCTACTGATGGTGTGGCAAGGTGGTGGGACCCAAACTCATATCGCATATCGCAGATAGGAGGTTTTACATATGAGCAGTGAAGGGTAAATGTTAATAATTATGATGGGTGAATTGCGATGGCTAGAGGAGTGACGTGGCAGGATGGAGGTGGGGCCTCCTGCACATCACAAATCGCAAGGTTTACATGTGAGCGACGGAGGTTAAATGTTATAATTTTTGGGGAGTGAAGTGTGATTGCAGTGAGCAGAAGGTAAGATTTAAGATTTGTGGGGAGTGAAGTATGATGAGCAAGAATGGATGATGTGGCACGAAGGTGGAGCCACCCACAGATTGCATTTACAAGTTTTGTGTGTGCACAATGAAAGGTAAGGGTTAAGTTTTGCGGGGAGTGAAGTGTGATGAGCGGCGATGGATGATGTGTCATGGAGGTGGGGCTGCCCGCAGATCGCATATTGCAAGTTCTATGTATGCACAGTGGAAGGTAACAGTTATGATTTGCAGGGAGCGAAGTGCGATGAATGGAGAGGTATTAAGAGCAGTAAATGATATTACACATATTATATGTAACATATAGTATATGTAATGGTTTGTGGGATGCTACAATTAACACAAATTTGGATCACAATACCTTGATCGAGGTAGTTTTCTCTTTTTACATTCGTTCTTTCTACCCAACCTACGTTTGAATTTCTTGGCCTTCCCCTTCAACATTCACACTTATGCCTTGTGATTTCCTTATAGGAGTCACTTCTCCATGTTGAGTGCGGTCACATGCCAACATTGGATCCATCTGGGGGAAATGTGCTATTCTAAGAGCGTTGAGAACCTGCAAACCTGAATGCCTCTACTTTATTGGGCACATGGAGTCACAAATGCATACTGATTAGACAAAGTTTTATACATTTAGTCAAATGGGCACAAAATGGAAGATGAAATGGAAGATGATATGGAAGATGAAATGGAAAATGCAAACAAAGGAGGAAAAAAAATGGAGTATTAATAGCAGAATGATATATACAGTGAGCTGGATTAGCCCACGTTAGTGATGAAAATAGAACTTGAGGAACTACCCATTTATTGGTGCCTCAAGTACGTCTCCTTCTAAGTTCTATAGTGCAAAATTATTTTTGCCTTTGACCTCTGCCACTCTTAATTGAGAAAACTAGAGGGGGTCAAACTTCCCATGTTTCCCTTTGTCTACCCTCCTGACATCCCATCGCAGCACCAAATCCCCTACTTGGATTTCCCTATATTTATCTCTTTGATCAAATAAGCCTTTCATGTTTTCTTGGTACTCTTCTAGTCTGAGTCTTACCTGTTCCCATTTTTCACTTAGCTCGACCAATTGAATCATTATTCTGATAAGGTCATTTGGCTCTTCCTCACTCTCTTGTAAGAATTGGGCCATGGGTAATGCAATATGAATAGGAAATATGACAACTCTACCATGCACCAGTTCTTAAGGGTACTTCCCTGTGGATCTTTTAGTGGTGATGCGATTTTCCCAGAGTTCAAACTTGAGCTGGGAGTCCCAGTTCTTTTGGTTTTCATTGATGATATTTTTTCAGAATCCTAAATAAAGTCTTGTTAGATGACTTCGCTAACCTGTTCTCCTATGGGTAATATGCAGGGGAGTGTCCTAGAATGATATTATAGTGCTGACATAATTTCATGAAATTAGCCGATTTGAATGCTTGGGCATTATTGATGATGATTTTAGCAGGGAATCCAAACCTAGCTATTATGTTCTTCTCCAAGAGCTTGATCACTACCCCATCGGTGGAATTCCTTACAAGCATGGCTTCAACCCACTTAGTGAAGTAATATGTGGCGGTGCGGATCCATCGATGCTTTTTGCTAGAATCAAGGTGAATCTCTCCTATGAAGTCGATCCTCCACTGTTTGAAAGGTTCCTAAACATGTACTAGGACCAATGGGAGAGATGCGTACCTTTGCTTTTCAAAAAATGTCTTACACTTCTCAGAGGCCCAAACGCAAGCATGTACATCACCAAACAGTTTAGGCAAAAAGAAACCTGCCCTTAGGATCTTGTGTGCAGTGGATCGCTAGCTGTAATGCCTGCCACATATCCCTTCCTGGAACTTGGTCATCACTTGGTCAACTTCTTGCTCTGTCAAACAAAATAGTAAGATCACCACCGATTCCTTCCAACACAGTCGCCTATTTTCCACGATGTACTTTTGAGACCTCAGCCAAGATGCGGTACTTGGCCTTATCATAGTTAAGAGGGCATCTCAGTGTTAAAATATACTCCACTATATCTTTATGCCATGAGAATAGAAGGTAATTCACATGTGTCTTTTGCGTGGAATATTCTATGCCCTGATGTGCACCTGTATCCTCTTGTGCTTCTCCTCCTATCATAGATATATTTATCCCTCGAGCCTAACAGTTGGATTCAGACAAAAATTTTGCCAACCCTTAGCCTTTGATGAGTTTGGTAGGCTTTATCTCCATCTCATACTCCTGAATCTTAGCTATCCATTTTCCCCTCTTCCCTTCACTGTCGCCTTGCACTAAAATGTCTTTCCATACTGTAGTGGGCACGTAAGATATTATGGCTGATTGTAACACATACATCCGGAATGGCTTTAGCAATTTGACTAGAGTGTAAGATTGCTTCTCCAAGACATTGTATTTCAATTCAGCGTCTCGAAGGACAATAGGTTGTTCATGCTCTTCATAATTTTCTATAGTAGCACTGTAGCTATTGTATGAGGAGAGGCAAAAGAGAAAATCATGAAAGGCTTTTAATAATATGGACCCACCAACACTGGAGCTTCTGCAAGCGCTTGCTGATTATCTCAAAAGAATCCCTCGATTGAGGGGTCCACATCACTTCACTGTTCTTTTTTAGCATTTCAGTGATATTTCAGACTATCTCGGCATAATTGGGTATGAATCTTCTCAGGAAATTTATTCTTCCCAAGAACACTTATACCTCATTTTTATTTCTTGGTAGAGAAATTATGTTTATCACATCCACCCATTTCAGATCAATATTCACTCCCTCCTTAGTTACTATATGTCCCAGTAAATTTCCTTCTTCTAAGGAAAACATGGATTTTTGAGGGTTCAGCCATAGGCCATACCTATGACATTTGTCGAAGGTTCGTCGAATATGTTCTATGTGTTCAATGTCACTCTTCGAGAAGACAGTGATTTCATCGAGGTAAATCACCACAAACTTATCTTGCTTTCCTATGAAAGCGATGTCTATCAAACGCTAGAATGTGGCACCTACGTTTATCAGGTCGAAAGGCATTCGGGCATAAATGAAAGTTCTGTAAGGCGTAGTGAACGCCATCTTCTTTTGATCTTCTGGGAGCACTGCCACTTGATTATATCTTGAGAATCCTTCCATCATGGACATGCGGGAGGATCCCACCACCTTTTGCAGGATGTGATCCATCTTTAGGAGGGGATAGATGTCTTTGAGTGAAGCTCTGTTCAGATTGCGTAAATATACACAGAGCCTAATTTCACCATTCTTATTTCTCACAGGTACCAAGTTCGCCACCCATTCAGAGTACCTTAGAGGGACAATGATATTTTCCTACAAAAGCTTCTTTATCTCCTTTTCAATAGCCGAAAGAAGAAGAGGATTGATCTATCTCAGCTTCTTCTGATGAGGCTTAACATCCTCTTTGAGTGGTATTTTGTTTTGTATAATTTCTATTTCAAAACTCTTAAGATCCTGATATGACCAGGTGAAAACATATTTATATGATTGAAACAACCTGAGGTATTGATCTTGGTATTCTTCAAGGACCCCTTTTGACAACTTCACCACCTTCGGATTTTCCTTCATCCCAATATTCACGTCCCTAACAGGCTCATCGAGGGTCATTTTTCCGGGGTTCACCGAGAAATCATTCTTGTCAAACAATCTCTCCAACAGTATGAGACCCTGGGGAATAACATTCCCCTTTAATTGCAGAACAAGATTCCTTTCCAGTGTCTCTTCCCATCTGGTTTTTTCCTCTTCACTATCCTCCTCAGTGACTAATTCAATCACCATATTTGAGAATTACCCCACCATTTCCATAAAACACTTGACCTACTCTTCATCCTCAAAGACTTGCCAATGCTTTACGTTATCCCGAATGGAGGGGCGGTATCTAACTTCAACCTCATATATAAGTAGGGGATTTCTGCAGGGGACAAAAATTACTACCAACCACATCTAGTAGTCTGCCATTCTATTCTTATCCCTTAGAATGAACTGAATGTTAAAAGGAGAAAAGAAGTTCTCAACCAAATCCCAAACCTCATTCCTATAGGCTCTGAGCCACGAGTGTTTAGTTTGGCATTGGCTCCTCACCTGCCTCACTACGAGCTCTGAATCTCCGAAACACCTTGAGATTTTGTATGTTCATGTTCCATGTCATCTAAAATCCCAGAAGTGGGGCTTCATACTCAGCCACATTGTTTGTGGCTTCGAATTCTAGCTTAAAGGAGAGGGGAACCAAGCATCCTTCTAGTGATATCAAGAGTACCCTGGCCCTGTTTCCTTCTTGTGAATAAGCTCCATCAAACTACAAGGTCCAAATTTGTTTTCCTCTCTGCTCATAGTATTATTCTATGTGAATGGAAAGACCTTTGTTTCTTGCACGAAATTTTCATCTTCCTCGAGCATAAGGCAAGATAATTCACCCTCTTTACCATATACTAGAGAATTTTTCTAACAATTGACTTTGGTGACAATCTTCACAAACCTGGACACAGAGTACAATCTTCTTTCCTCCCCACCAAATACTAGAATAGTGACGTAGGTGAGGTCAAGTTTTATTGATCCACCAATATTGTAACCCTAGGATCTAGACAACAACATTCCAAATTGAGCTGGGATATTAGCTAGAACAATGTCCATTACCACACGTTTTGCTGGAATCTGGATAAAGTTTACTACCAGATATTTTATCATACCCAAGCACTTCACCCTCTTGGAGTGAAAAGAATACAATTATTTATAAGGCCTAGTAATCTGCAAATCCAACTGCTCCATGACAGACAATGGAAACAGATTATGTGAAGCCCCGAAATCCAGCATGAAATTGTGGAACAATAAGTCATGTATCACTAGAGTCACATAGAATGGGGGAGTGACTAAGTCCTTCTCTTCTACATGAGGTCCAAAAACTACCATGGGTATTTCTACTTGGAGATTGAGGCTGTCAGTCAGTGGGCTTACACCATGGGGCATCATGAATTACGACACTTGGGCCTTGTATAAAGGTTGTTTTAGGAGCTCAATCAGGGGAGCTGGGATCTTGAACTTTTCTAATTCTTTCTAGAGGTTAAAGGCCATGGGAGAGTTTTCTATAATAATTCTTTGAACTGATATTTAGGAGGGTTAGGTAGTTTCAAGGGTATAGTTGTAGAATTCTCATTTATGGGAGGATCAGAGCCTTGTTTCATGGAAGCAGATGCAACGGCTTTGTGACGAGCAGACTCTTCTAATGGATTTTTCACCTTACTCCCAGAACTAGTAGGGGTTTTTTCTCTTGATGTTGAATCTTCATTTTGTTCTTGCACTCAGGTTATCTTCCTAGAGGACTTGAGATCATACTTCGTGTGGATACTAGCTTGCATGAAATCCACGAACTTCTTGCAATAATTGTCAATATCTTGGTCTTATGAAGGGTTTTACTTCTTTTATTTCTCCTGTTTCAGGGTGATTTCACCTTCCTCATCATCAGAGTAAGTGAGGAATTGATTCTCTTGGTTGTATGTGACTTCCTCGGCTTGTTACTCCATCTCTCCTTCCCAGTAAAGAGGAGGTTGTATATGATCTTGTTGTTCCTTCCTTTCATGCTGCAACAGCTATAGAGGGGGCTTCCGATACTAGGGATTAAACCCATAGTTTGGAATCATTTGGTTGGAATGAGGAAGGGAATTCTTGGCCTCCAATTCAAGCTTAACCAGCTTATTTGGGAGGTTCTTGATCATATTATTCATTTCTTCCATTTTATACTCTTGTGATTCCCTCTCCTGACTTGAAGTAGAAGCCTCCTCTCTGCTATTTCTTTTGGGTTCATGCTCTCTCTTCCCTTTGAAGTTACTAGTAGAAGAAAATGTTTCTTCTACTTCCAATGCATCAATCTGGATCTGATCTAGAGATGTTGATTTTCTTTCTCTTAGGGTGAACCCAAACTCTGGTTCGAAAGCTCCTGCAAAGACCACCTTAGAAGATACTTGGGGAGGCTTTATTTCAGCAAGGATATTATTATAGAGCTTATTGAACCTCTTTATGAATTTTTTTACGTCCTCATTTTGTCTCTTTTTAAGGGCATTGAAATCTATGAGAACATATCCATTGTCCATCTTTTCTCCCCATTTTAGTGTGAATAAATTCTCCATTTCTTCCCAAGTAGTGGCTATGTTTTTGGACATATAATTGAACCATTTATGTGCTTCTCCATCCAAATATTGGATGAAGAGCCTTAACACCACATCCAAGTGCTCTATATTCACATTCTTAGCAAAGTTGAATAAGTATTCAATATGTATCTACGCAGAAGTATTATCTTCTCTAGTGAACCGAGGAAGGAGATTTTGATAATCTTGAGGCATGTCATTCAATACTTGAGGTAAAGCCAATGGAGAATATTTTTTGAGGAGGAAACTAGGTACAACCATGAGGGGTAGTGTTGGTAAGTTATGAGGATGATTTGGCTATGGTATAACAGGTATATGCTGAGTAGAGGTTGGGATATTTATCTGTGAAGAGCTTTGGAGTGTTTTAACTTCTTTGAATTCATCAACCTCACAAGTAGGGTGCAAGGGAGGTAAAGATGTATCAATGGATTCAAATTCGTATTTTATGGCTGAACTGGCTAAAGTAAAGGTTTTTGGAGGATACTCAAGTACACGGGCTGGGGAGCCAGGGCTACAAATTTCTTCTTTCTAAGAAGAGGAAGGCGAATCTTCTAGAGAAAATGAGGGTAGGTCAGCCTGGCTAGGCTGCTTCTTCCTCCAGATTATCTTAAATATGATATTTTGAAGATCATATACAGAAGGGGTTCTTTGTTGGAAGTATTTGATCAGCTATGAGGCCTGGTGTATGCTAGGATTACAATTGATTTGAACTTTGATAATAGTGGAGTTGCCAAGTTGAGGTATATGCAACTCTCAATCCTTTGTGATCACCTGATTGAAGGGTGAAGATAATGTCGTATCCCAGGGAATTTTTTTCTAATTTGTTCCCCGACAATGGTGGCCAAAATATATTTTAGCCCCTAGATACAACCTTGAGTTGCAAAATACCAGTGCCTAGGACATCTTAAAGTCATAGGTTAAAAGTAGACAACTATAAGAATGCCTCTAACAAAATAAGGAATAAGAGAATAATTGTTTTTTTGGTTCAACAATGGAGAAGAAATTTGAGTCTGATTCCTGTGAATTACCCTATGTTGCAAGAGGGCTCAAGAGACTGAATGGCTAGATGGCTTTCAAATGGGCCAAGTATGAAACAATGAGTAGAGGCTTTCAAATTATGTAGAGGTGTTGAGGAAGAATGGAGGAGGAATACACAAAAGACAGGCGTAATATCCTTAAGAATATGTCCTCCGCAAACTCAAAGGAAAAATATGTAAGTGGAAAATGACTAATAGTAGAGATTTGTGGAGTGTGAATTAAGGAAGTGAAATAAATTTGATACATGAGCATTATACATAAACGAATTCATGAATAAAGATGCATACTACTGGTAGCTACATTACACAAATAATAAAAACAGCAGAACATTGAAAGATGATTACACATAAACATGAGATTAATGATAAAAAATGAGAAACAAATACATACTACTCATTTCTCCATCTGGAATCCAAGTAAACAATTTTGTATCATATTAAGTTCATAAAAACTCTCCCAAATATGTATCTCAGAGCACATGGAGCACAATTATACAAAACTACAACACGATTCTCCAAAATTCAGAACCTTTCTTTCATCTTAGAACTCACTACATATAGAGTTCTCCTTCAAGGTTTACGATAAAATATTCTTTCATGATCAAACCACACATGTGAAAACCAAAGTATCCTATCAAACTAGTAGAGCGTGCTTCAAGCAATCGCTCCTATAATAAAAAATAAAAATTGAATGAGGTGAAATTGGGATTTCAGTAGCAAAACATCACTATCTAACAGTAAAAATAAACAAAAGAGTTGGTCATGGAGGCCAAATTCTGGAATGTTCAAAAGGAGTGGCAAGAAGTGGCCATGAACGAGGTGGGCAGTCTGGTCTCCACCACTTGATCTCATATGCTGTCAAAAACCTCCACTCCCTTGTTCTCATGATTTCCACTTGATAGTTGTGAAATGGCTAGTCATGATGTGCTTGCTTGGTTCTTTAGCAGAGATTCACTGAACAAACTAAATAAACCATAACTGCATGCTCCACCCAAAATCCCATGCCTTGTTTGAATTGCAAACTGGAAACCAGATTTTGGAAGGGGGCATGGATGGTTTGGGGTATTTGATGGGGGGGGGGGGGTGGGGGGGGTGTTAAATCACTACAGGATACCACATAGCACCGGAGGCGGTATAAAAAACTAGCCATTTTATACCCCCCCTGGTGCTAATCTTCAAAATATGAGGGGGGAGCCGAAACAGATCATGAATCGTCGGATGTATTGTTAGGGAGTGGAGATGAAGGGGAGACAGTGGAAGTAAGGGTGAGGCTATCTGGATTACTGACATGGAAAAGAGAGTGATTTTTTTTTGGAAGGGCTACTTATGGCATGGGAAGGTGATGGGAGGAAAAATCATATCACATATCGTAGATCAAAGGTTTTACATATGAGTAGCGAAAGGTAAATGTTAAGAATTGCGATGTGCGAAGTGTGATGGGCAGAGGAGTAACCTGCCAGGACGGAGGTGGTGCCGCCCGAACATCGCAAATCACAAGGTTTACATGTGAACAGTGGAGGGTAAAATTTATAATTTGCAGGGAGTGAAGTTCGATTGTTGTGAGCGGAATGTAAGAGTTAATATTTGCAGGGAGCGAAGTGCGATGAGCGGGGATGGATGACATGGCACGAAGGTGGGGCCGCCCGCAGATCGAATATCATAACTTTTTTGTGTGCACAAAAGAAGGTAAGAGTTAAGATTTGTGGGAAGAGAAGTGCGATGAGTGGGGATGGATGACGTGTCATGGAGGTGGGGCCACGTGCAAATCACATATCGCAAGTTTTATGTCTGTGCAACAGAAGGTAAGAGTTAAGATTTGCAAGGAGTAAAGTGCGATGAGCTGAGAGGTGTTAAGAGTGGTAAATGATGTTACACATATTATATGTAATATATAGTATATGTAATAGTTTGTGGGATGCAGAAATTAACAAAAATTTGGATCATAATAACTTGATCAAGGCACTTTTCTCTTTTGACTATGGGGCTTTCAGGTCAACCTGCAGTTGAATTTCTTGGCCTTCCCCTTAAAAATTCACACTTATGCCCTGTGATTTCCTTATAGGGGTCACTTCTCCATGTTGAGTGCGGTCACAGGCCAACATTAGCGCCATCTTGCAGCAATGTGATGTTCTAAGTGTGTTGAGAACTTGCAGACCTGAATGCATGTGCTTTATTGGGTACATGGAGTCGCAAATGCATACTGATTAGACAAATTTTTATACAAACAGTCAAATGGGCACAAAATGGAAGATGAAATGGAAGATGAAATGGAAAATGCAAACAGAGGAGGAAAAAAAGGAGTATAGATAGTGGAATGATATATATAGTGAGCTTGATTAGCCCACGTGATTGATGAAAATAGAACTTGAGGAACTCCCCATTTACGGGCGCCTCAAGTATGTCTCCTTCTAAGTTCTCCAGCGCAAAATTATTGTTTCCTTTGACCTCTTCCACCCTAAATGGACCAAAATATAGGGTGTCAAACTTCCCATGTTTCACTTTGTCTGCCCACCTGATATCCTATCACAGCACCAAATCCCCTACTTAGATTTTCTTTTCTTTAGCTCTTTGAACAAATAAGCCTTTCATATTTTCCTGGTAATCTTCTAGTCTGAGGCTCACCTATTCCTCTATTTCACTTAGCTCCACCAATTGATTCATTATTCTAATAAGTTCATTTGGCTCTTCCTCACTCTCTTGTAGGAATCAGGCCATGGGTAATGCAAGATGAATAGGAAATATGACAGCTCTTCTATACACAAGTTCATAAGGGGACTTCCTTGTGGATCTTTTAGTGGTGATGTGATTTTCCTAGAGTGAAAAATAGAGTTGGGAGTCCGAGTTCTTTTGGTTTTCATTGATGATATTTTTTAGAATCCTAACTATTTTCTTGTTAGATGACTCCGCCAACTCGTTCCCCTGTCTATGCAGTGGATTGTCCCAGAATGATATTATAGTGCTGACAGAATTTCATGAAATTAGCTGATTTTAAAGCCTGGGAATTATCGGTGATGATCTTAGCAGGGCATCCAAACCTATCTATTATGTTCTCCTCCAGGAACTTGATCACTACACCATCAGCAACATTCCTTGCAGGCACTACTTCAACCCACTTAGTGAAGTAATTTGTGGCAGTGAGGATCCATTGTGTTAGTCATCAGTAATTTTTACTATATGTAGATGATTAAATATTGGTTCTATATTTCTAAAAGCAAAATTCCCTGAATATTGTGAGTTTTAGAAATCTCATTGCCTTCATTATCCTTATAGAAATTTCTTCACTATTCTATCATTTTCCAATTTCATGGTCACCCTACCACTCCTAAAAAACTCCTTATGGGCTTGTGCCACTCATCTCCATCCTTTTTACCTACCTATGACCTCATTACTCTATTTTTCCCTTGCCCATAACTCCACTTTACATCTAGGGTTACCTATAGCCTAACTCATTCCCATGATCCCCAAATTCCTCAAGTATTGATGGTCTCAAAAATATCTTTGTAGGCTCTTTAGATAAATCAAGTACATTGTATTTTGGATCTTCAATATATCCCTTTGACAAATACTCTGTTTCTCACTTAAATCCTCCAAGTCAATTCTTATTCCAAGATCATGGTCAAAAGAACCCCCCACTAGGTCAATTAGGGTTTCATATGTTCCATGGTCATCATTTCCAAAGAAGACTATCATTCAGTTTTAGAGTCTGCACATGAAGTGATGGAAAAGCTTGAAACTTTGTAAAGTGTTGAAATTTCCATCAGCAGAAGGTTTTGATAAGGTATATGGTCTATTCCTAAGAGAAGACAACTCACATCAAAATAAAGGGAATCAATTTGATCTTAAGGAAAACTAGGGTTTTGCACTTGATAGTTCTACAGAGTGCCAACAGAGTAATAAATTGCAAAAATGGCATAAGGAAGGTAAAAACATGGTTTGAACTCCGTGGTGCAGGAAAAAGAGGGTTTTTAAGGTGATGCTATGAGAAATCCTCCTAGAGATGTCAAAATCAATTTTTCATGCCCCCATGACCAAAAGAAAAGTCAAAATTCATCATTTGGTCAACCTGCATACAAATAGTGTAAAACTGCCAGTCAAAGTGGAAAAGACAAAGTTGTGTTTCATGATGGAGGAAAAAATATTTTAAAGATGTCACTATGAGCAGATCTCCAATGTAGTGTTCCAAAATTTTCATGAATAAATTGGAACATTAATTTTTGCTCATATTGTATAGTAGGTGAATAAAAAGGAAGAGGAGGCCTCTTAACATGAATAAATCCTTCCTAATGTAAAAAGGGAACCTTTGAGCAGCTTATTTTACACCTCCTAGTGTGAAAAGGGCCATTTGTATGAGGACAAGGTCAAGTTGACCAAGTCAACCAGTGCAGCCTAAGGAGGAGTAGCTTGCCTAAAAAGACAATGCAGTTTTGGAGGGAAGGGATTCAAATGAAGATGGAAACCCTAAGAGGTGGGACCCAAGGTGAGAAGACTCACCAAAAATAAAAGGAGGGCATAGCATCAAAGGGCATTCATTCATGTAGTTCTAATTTCTTGGTCTAGAGACCATTTGCATACTTCAGCTGTTTAGCCGGAGTTGCTGCACTGCTTAGTGCAAATAATTCCTGTGTGGGAATTCCATCCTCTCTTTGGATCAGCTTGCTTAAGGGATCAAGAAAGAAGGATTTTAGATTCATTTCTATATTTTTCTTGAGGCCATTAATCTACATTCAGCTACAACACATTCATCTTCAGAAACGGTGTCCTCCATGCAAAGGCAACAACAACAGTGTTGCGTCCTTGACTTTGTATTATTTCTTGAAGAGGAGGTGCTTATTTCCCTTCGGGAGTTTTTTTAGAGAGTCCTTTGGCCATATTTCTGTATTATTCAGCCATTATATGATTTATTCAGTCAATATTAATACAGAGTTGTAGCATCTGTGTTATTTTCTGCAGTATTGCTTATTTCATGCATTTTGTCAGAAATGTTGCTGGGAGTCTTGTTTCTACTATATAAGTGTTTAAATTCTGATTTATTTGATGTGTGATTAATATCAGTTGTATATCAGACCTCTTGCTTAATTTTCTATAGAAACCCTTTCAGAAAATATGCTCTCTATGCTTCAGAAAATTCTGCATACTCCAAGTCTTGGGAATTCACGGTTTTAAAGCCTAGTTTTGGAAGGAGGAGTTGTTTAACTAAGCTAAAATCATTTTTTTAAGCTTAAATGAGGATAATAGGTCCCTCTGGACCTAATATATCATATCCAACCGCTTCCCACCCTTATTTTCACTCAGATATCTGAATATACACATTTTAGGGCCAAAATCATCAATTTTCCCCACCTTTTTGCCCCTAAAACGTTGTATAAGGTTGTTGTTGTTGTATCAGCTGAAGGATTTGTTATTGAAAATATTTTATGACATTATTTAATGCTTCATAACCATTTTCTTGTCAAATATTTCTTATTTCCCCAATTGGGAACATTACAGTGGTATCAGAGCAAGATCTTTGGCTCAGCCTGTGGCTTCATGCCAAAGTGTTGACTCCCTAAAGGAGGAATATTTAAATAGATATAGATAGAGCCTAACGAGGGGACATATAGCCTCTAGATCTCATCCTCTCCTTAGAGGTGACACATCCGGTAAATGCCCACTCAGTCCATCTCTGAAATAGCCTTGTACATATTTACATCAAAGGGTTTCTTCAACGGTGGCTTCAATAAAGGTAAGAATGACGGAGAGGATGAGTTTACTCTCATCCATATTAAGATCCAAGAATAGAGGAGAAGAGAAATGCAGTGAAAATCCAATAGGGTTTCAAGGAGGAGAAAATTGTGGTGAGACCTCTAGAGGGTTTCAAGAAGCAAAGGCAGATGCATGCACTTCCTATTCTTGTAGAGGAAGTGAAGAACAAGGAGACCACTTATAACATGAAAATATTATTGGGTATTTGGCAGAATACAAGTGCCAACCCAGGGCTTTCAAAGAAACCCTAGATTCTCCTCAGTTTATTCAACTGAGAGAAGAAGGAAGGCCCACATCACCAGGGGAGGAGGCAAGTACCAGTGCTGCCATGACCTTGAGGGAGTAGCCATATACACCAGTATTTGGATCAGCCAACACATTGGAGAGGGGACCTCTTGTAGCCATAGAAGATGTCCCAAAGGCTCACAAAGGTATGCATCAGTTTCCATATCTCAACATTTCAGAAAATGTTATGGAAGGGTTTAGAGATTTGTTTGCATATGGCCCAGGATCAAATAGTACTGCTGAGGTAGAGTAGTAGGATTTCACTACACTGTGCAAGCTTGGAGGGTTCCAGGGAGATTTTAACCATAAACCTCATGCATCTCTGATAAGTTACATACAACCCTTGAGGTTGAAGTATGAGTTCTTGGAGGATGGAGTGAACCCTGCTCCAAACAAATACATGCAGAACCAAATGCTCATCTAGGAGTTGCTGCATGAGATATCCAAAACACCCTAGAGGAGGGTTACGGTGCTGTCAAGAGATAGAAGTAAGGAGATTTTTCCTTCTTTACATTCAGATCCTTATGGGATAAATATGGTTGTGGACATGAGATCTCCTCTAAGGGATCTCCAAGAAGATGCATTTCAACATATCATGAAATGCAAAGAAAAGAAAAATCTACTTTGGGAAAATGGCAGTCTTCATTGTGAGGACACCAAGAAAGGAGAAGATGGGTGCACTTCCAGTTCTTAGGGAGGGAGTGCAGAGAATAGAGGGCCACAAGAAGAAGTGGGTAGATGGCCAGAGGAGGAGGAGTTCTCTTCCCCACTTGAGGAGGCTTCTACCAGCGTTGTCATGTTCATAAAGGGGCAGCCAACCATATCAACAGTTGGACCAGCCAACGCATTGCGGAAAGAGACTCTTGCAGCCCTACAAGATGTCTCAAGGGCTTCCAAAGGTATGCAAAAAATTTCATGCTATAACACTTCAGAAGATTTCATGAAAGGCTTTGGAAATTTTTCTTCACATGGCCCAAGATCGAAATGCTTTGTTGATGAGGAGAGGAAAGCTTATACAGTGCTGTACAATATGGGTTTGATCCAAGAAGGGATCAACACTCATTCCTTTACACCCTTATTGAGTTGCATGCAACATGAGGGGTTATGGTGCAAGGATTTGGGGAGCATCATGCATGAGGTGCCATCCCCTAATGATGTTTTTTTTCTAGAACTCTTGGGTTCTGTTGGATTCAAGGGGTTAGTTGGTGAGAGGTCTCTCTTGAGAAAACTCCAATCGGTTACATCTCAGCCCTCCATGAGGTGTACGAAGGAATACTTGCTTGGGGAGATTGGTGGTCTTCATTGGGAAGATTCCAAGGGAGAGGATAATAAAGGGCAACCAAACTTGGATGATGGAATATGGATAGAGAGAAAGAGGGTTGTGAGCCACTTTCAGATCTATGACACAAGGCAGTAAGAAGAAAAGCTGCGCTCACTACTCAGGAGAGAGTTTGGCAATCATGAGACATATCCTATTTCCAAGGGTATGAGGGAGGAAGGAACTTCGCAGGGTAATTTCATCATGGGGCAGAAAGGAGTGTGGATACATTATGATGGCATGATAATTATGTTTTCACTACATAATGTGTATGATGGAGGTATGATGAGGTAGCAAAGATCTTTGTTGCTTCGGAGGATTGGAAGAGAGCAAGGGCAAAATTTCTCTCCCACTTGGCATAGTGTTGCAAGGGTGAAGTATGTCACTATCATGGTGCAAGAGGTGTTTTCATCATGGAGGAGACCCCTCATATTTGGTAGCATTATGGATAATACCTTTGACAAACTACATGTCAAAGGATGGAACTATATTTTGGCTGGGGCTTGCTTGCATGAGTCAACAATGTTGTTACTTCATGGCATGGATTTGTTGATGGAGTGTCCATTTGACCTCTCCACTTTTGGGGCACTTGAGGGAAAATTTGAAGGTGAGAATTTTTTTTTTGCATGTATTGATTACCTAACACAATATTTGCATCTTCTGTCCATTTCCATGCAATGCTTGGCTCCACAAGAGGACAACCTATTCATTAAGATCCATGAGCAGTATTGGTCCATACTATGTGATGGAGGCAGCCATCTCTCATATGGCCATGGGAAAGTGTTTATTTCCATGCATGTTCAGCTTATATATTCAGCCACCTACTATACATTATCAGATGTAAGAGCATGCATTATTTCCCATGTACTAGAAGACAACTTGCCCTATCACTTCTTCAAGCAGCAATTTAGCAAACTGCACTGTGACCACTTGGGAGACTATTGGTACACTGTTGAACACCATGAGACCTTCAGTACTTTCCCCATATTATTGCTGATTATGTTCTATTTTTCTGATGTTGTTGTTATCCTTATGGGGAGCATGATTAAGGGAGTGACACATAAGGAGGATGTGTCCTTGTTGGGAGAAAACTTCCATATTTTCTGCAATGCATGTTCTAAGGGGAACATGGAAGGAGACATGGCCTCTACAACAACACATTTGTTATTTAATGAGGAGGACCATGAGATGGATGGGTTTTCATGTGGTATTGATTTCATATCCATTATGTCTGTGATGGATTGGGCTGGCTTGATGCACAGCGCTGGGAGAGAGACCTTTGGAGGTCTAGCTTCTTTCTTGCCATGGGAGGGCACTCATGTTGCAGCCCAAGATTAGTATAACCTCATCACTTATCTTAAGTGGGGAGGAGGATAGCATGGGATAGGCCTTCTTGCCTATCATGTCCAGTCATTCAACCCACATACACTTCAGAAGCCAAAGGTGGAGGGAATTCTTCATGAGTTACCATGCTGGAGGGTGACTCATTTTATATGGATCATAGCTTGGGGGTGGAGGTTTCAATTTGAGGAATAATATTTCCCATGCATCTTGCACTCCATGCCTTGAGAAGATCTCTAGACCACACATGGTTTTCTCCTTGAGCACTTTTCTTCTCATGATCTTAGTCATTTGGGGTGTTTCATCAAATGCTAGTCTATATGCTTGGGAGAGGCACTATGGAGTTTCATGGATGGGATGGCATCATATTCTTTGGAGGATTCCATCATATGCTGATGCTACCAAAGGAGCTAAGGAGATTCACTCAGTTCTATCCTTGTAGTTGCTTGAGGACAAGCAACATTTGGGAGGGGAGGACTGTAATGTTCCAAAATTTTCATGAATAAATTGGAACATTAATTTTTTCTCATATTGTATAGTAGGTGAATAAATAGGAAGAGGAGGCCTCTTAACATGAATAAAACCCTTCCTAATGTAAGAAGGGAACCTTTGAGCAGCTTATTTTACAACTCCTAGTGTGAAAAAGGCCATTTGTATGAGGACAAGGTCAAGTTGACCAAGTCAACCAGTGCAGCCTAAGGAGGAGTAGCTTGCCTAAGAAGACAACGCAATTTTGGAGGGAAGGGATTCAAATGAAGATGGAAACCCTAAGAGGTGGGACCCAAGGTGAGAAGACTCACCAAAAATAAAAGGAGGGCATAGCATCAAAGGGTATTCATTCATTTATTTCGAATTTCTTGGTCTAGAGACCATTTGCATATTTTAGCTGTTTAGCCGGAGTTGTTGCACTGCTTAGTGCAAAGAATTCCCGTGCGGGAATTCCATCCTCTCTTTGGATCAGCTTGCTTAAGGGATCAAGAGAGAAGGATTTGAGCTTCATTTATATATTTGGCTTGAGGCCATTCATCTACATTTAGCTACAACACATTCATCTTCAGAAACTGCGTCCTCCATGCAAAGGCAACAACAATAGTGTTGCATCCTTGACTTTGTATTATTTCTTGAAGAGGAGGTGCCTATTTCCCTCCGAGAGTTTTTTTAGAGAGTCCTTTGACCATATTTATGTATTATTCAGTCATTATATGATTTATTCAGTCAATATTAATACAGAGTTGCAACATCTGCGTTATTTTCTGCAGTATTTCTTATTTCATGAATTTTACCAGAAATGTTGCTGGGAGTCTTGTTTCTACTGTATAAGTGTTCAAAATCCCATTTATTTTATGTGTGATTGATATAAGTTGTATATCAGACTCTTAATTCATTTTATACAGAAACCGTTTCAGAAAATATGCTCTCTATGCTTCAGAAAATTCTGCATACTCCAAGTCTTGGGAAATTAGGGTTTTAAAGCCTAGTTTGGGAAAGAGGAGTTGTTTAACTAAGCTAGAATCATTTTTTTAAGCTTATATTAGGAGAATAGGTCCCTATTTACCTAATATATCAGATAAAACTGCTTCCCACCCTAATTTTCATGCATATATCTGAATATAGACATTTTAGGGCCAAAATCATCAATTTTCCCCACCTTTTTGCCCCTAAAACGTTGTATAAGGTTGTTGTTGTTGTATCAGCTGAAGGATTTGTTATTGAACATCTGTCATGACATTATTTTATGGTGCATAACCATTTTTTTGTCAAATATTTCTTATTTCCCCAATTGGGAACATTACATCCAACTTGTGAAAGGTGAACTTGTCATGCATTGATAAGAAAAGGGAAAGGTCAAAATCATCATTTTATCAATTTTCATGAAAACAGTGTAAAAGGGTTAGTTAGAAGAGGCAAAAGTTTGAGTTTAACTTCACCATGAAAGCCACAGAAGGTTTGAGAATGCTGGTGTGTAAAATGATCAGATAATTATCATATAAACATATCAAGTCTCCAAGACCAAAAGAAAGGCTAACTCAGTGATTTCAACAGTCCACAAGCAAAGGCATAAAGGGAGATTAGTGAAAGTTACAAACAAGAGTTTTAGACATTTGAAAGTGGGTTGCAAAGATAAATTGAATTCATGAGCCCATTAAAACTCATTTCACACTTCATGAGAATCATTGGTCACTGGCAAAGAGTTAGAAGTTTCAAAAAGGGAAGAAATTGGAAGTTTTCAAGGAAAAATTGGAAAATTTTTCCTCTCGCTGCACCCATAGCATTTTTCCCCATATATTTTCTTAAGGCACTGCAGTGAAGAATATGACAATGAGACAAATATCAGTAAATCAGAAGAAGGTAGTGAAGCAGGAACAAATGAAGAAGAAATCAATGAAGAAGTCAGTGAGGATGTTGATAGTGGCTCAAAAAGCCTTGATGGAAATAATGATGAAGCACATAGTAGTGAGCATAATGACAGTGGGTCAAAAAGCCATGATAACAGTGATGAGGCACAATTCAGTAGATCAGATAAGGGCAATGAGGCAGAAAGTAGCAGTGCTAATAAAATCCATGAAGAAAGCAGTAAGGTTGATAACAATACGGCCTATGAAGAACATGGTGGGACCAAGGAGGCTAAAGTAAAAGAAAATCTTGGTAACCTAGTTGATCCATCCCCTACAAAGCCTCCCAAACATAATCAGCTGAACAAAATCCAACTTTAGGCACATTTTTTCACTTATGAGTTTTTGACTGTTTTAAAGGGCCAAAGACGCAGCGCCACTAGCATTGTGCTCTTTTTTTGGGCACTCTTTTGAGGAATGGCTTACATTTTTTGAATCCTTATGCTAAGGACATCGCCCTCACAAAAATTTAGATCATTTGGAGCAGCAATGGTACTCCAAAAGTGTCGAAAACACCCAAATAATCACCTTTCTACCCTATTTTGAGAGTTGGCAATGTGCCCTGAGCAGTCTTGGTAGATTGCGTTTTTTAGTAGGTAAATGATTTCCAACCAGAAAACCAAAAGAAGTTTTGGAAATTATACTTGACACGATTTACAATGAGCTATCATGGAGCTCATTTGGACACCGGGAAGGCCTTCAAAACTCAGCTGCACGATGACCTATTTTTCTAGTGCAGGCGCTACACCCTTGCCTACAAAGTCAACAAAAGACACAGATTTATTGAAAAAGATATTTTCGAGGAATTTTGAGGCAAATCACTCCTAGTTAGCTCAAAATTTATGTTTTAAGTTATTTTTCATTTATTACCTTAGATATTTTGTGCCTTGGGCCTTGCATGGTCTCTTTAGACAAAAATGGCATTTATGATGTATTTATGACATTTTGGAAACCCTAGTTAGGGTTTTGGTCCTCCTTGCTAGTTAAATACAGTATTGAGGCATCATTGTAGATTTTGGATGATTATTGAGAGAAATATCATAGACCTGAAGATTGAGGAGAAATTTGGCTTTGGACTTTGTGAATGTCTTGATTTACATGATGATGGAGCAAGCTCACTTGAAGGATTTCTGAACATAGTTAATGGTGATGTCTTTCCTATCTAGTGTTTGTTTTCTTATGTTATCATTTTGTTTCATCTTTCTCATGTAGTAGGATAGAAATTTTATGCTAAGAAATGTTGTTTAGAGGCACCTTAGCTCTGTCTTCTCTCTATTGTTTGTATATTTTCCTTTGCTAGGTCAGATTAGATAATCCTTAAATGCTCTCTAGTCCCACTTATGCATGTTTATCTTAAAGATGATTTGAAGAAGCCAATTTCAAAATAGTTTATGGTTAGCCCTCCTCTTTGATGGAACTTAAATATTGTTTTTGAGATCTTTGCTTTGAAGTATTGCTCATTAGGTTTAACTGAAGAGGGTTATGATTTTCCATGCCCTTTTTTTCATCTTAAATGGTTTCTTTGGAGGTCTTTGTGGCTTGGTTAAGGAAATTAGGAGTTCCATACTCTTTTATCTCTGCTATATGTTTATCTTAAATGTTTTATTTTCCTGAAGGTGAAATCACTAGAAGACTTACAAGTTTCTTGCCTTCTATGGTTCACTGGATTGTTGTCTTGATGTCTACTTGCTAGGGTTTGGTCAAAGAAGTTATTGGTATGCCCTACCTTTTTTTATTTCTTTATGCATAGTGATTTTAAAGGCTATTCCTGTTAAATTATTTGTCAAAGGATTCTTAACTTCCCTTTGCACCTACAATGTTCACAATTTAATGTTTCACTTCACTCACATAAGCTTTTAGATCCATTTGGCTTTGTTAGACTTGCCCTGTGATATACCCTTGACCTATTGTTGTACTTCACAAGACCTTTGCAGACTCCATAGCCCAATGTTTTAAACCTCTCTCACTCTATCTATTTTTCTTGACAACGTACCCAACCAAACCAACAAACAAACAAACCCTAACCCTTATAACTAGCCTAAAATCAAAACCCTAAAATCAATCAAGTTCATATATTTTCATAAAAATATAGAGAGAGCCCTCTCTAATTCCAGGAAGTCTAGGTCCTAGGACTCGAAATAATGGTTTGATGCTACCTCTGTACATTTGGTCTTGCCAATCTAACAAATTACGAGGAACTAACATAATGGCGAACACGGTGGGACCTCTGAGTCAGTAACATCATAAGTATTCCTTAAGACCTCAGAAAACCCAAGAACGTCCTTAGATTGGTATTTAGTTGTTGATGGTGGACAACAAGTACATCCTCAAAACAGTAAGAATCATCCACCTTGTCACTCCAGTGGTCTTCAGTAGCCCTGTTCACCCCACAATTTCTCACAGACTCCCCTGGGAATGCATCAATCAATCCTAATATTGTTGATGGTGGAAAAAAAAAATTGAAATCTTCCACCTGGCGACTCCAAAACTCTCAATAAGCCTAAAGACTCCACTGGAGGAAGAACCTAAAACATGACCAGTCATCCTAGAAACAGAGGGTATCCAAGCCTAATTTGGATTCATAAAATTATTTTTTTTATCTATAACTATGTTCTATCCTACTTTAACCTTGATCAAGAATACATTGATGAGGTCTACATTTATCATTGGAAAGATCGCAAGTCTCAAAAATTTAAGCCTCAAATTGCAGACCATGAACATACTTATACACCTGTGTCTACCTTGGATACACCTCTAAAATACCTAGTGAAAAATGAGCCTCATGTTGTCTCTCTTGCTCCTGTTGAAACCTAAAACATTCATAAATCTATTTTTGCACTACCTGTACCCACAAAGGTCCTATACATATACAAGCCTCTGGGTTTTCCTCCTATCCTCCAATCCCCCCCTACAAATCTTGCAAATAAGCTGCCAAGTTTTAATGGAGAAAATACACAGATCATCTATGAAAAACACATTAAAATTATTGAGGATTTATTTGACCTATTTGAAGTAGGAAAATATGATATGCATATTATAATTTTTCCCTTATCATTTCTAGGAAAGATTAAGTTTTGGTTTAAGGATCTTCCAGCTGCAAGCATTAGCAATTTTCATCAATTCACTCAAGTTTTCCTAGATAGGTGGTCAGTCATGGGAAATGTTTTTCTCATCACAAGGGAATAAAACCATTTGAAAATACAGCCAGGGGAGACAGTACAACACTTTTCAGCCAGGTTCAATCAAGTATTCCATGCAATACCTGCTAATATAAATCCACCCCTAGAGTGGGCTCTCTTGCATTACCCAGATGCCTTTGACCTAGAGATGGCATTCCAGATAAAAGAAAGAGACCCTTCGACCCTGGAGGAAATGAAAAGTATGGCAGTTGATGTGGAAGCCAACATACTAAACAGGGAGGAAAAGCTAAGGGAAATAGAGAAAGACAAAGCATATCAATACAAACTGATATATTCAGAGATAAAGCTAAATATGTTGACAAGCACAATCAGCAAAATGATGCATATAATTGGCAGGAAAGAGGAAGAGTACAAGGTTGAGGTTGGAGGTGATTATTCAAAACAGCCGGTACTATTTTCTTGGGAAGAACAAACTCAGTCATTACAAGGCAAGAATAAAAATTTAAATATGCATGTTGAGCAAGATTGCAAAGAAGAATATGCATAAAGTTGTCAAGTAAGTACTAGATGCCTTCTTACATCTTCTGCTTCACTATTAAGAGAGAATTATAAGAAAGTTGCAAATAGAAAGAAGTGTTGGTCAAGGGTGTCATTGATGTTGATATGGCAGTGTTGGAGATGATAAATACCCTTGCCATACATTAATAATCCTTTTGTGATGTTGCCTATCCTCATGCAAACCCTAGCCCTAGAAAAGCCTATCGAGGAGACCCTTGTGCCAAAATATTGAGGATGAGGGAAATCCTAAGTCTATGATAAAGGAGCCTTAAACCCTAATTAATTCCTAACCCTTGTTAAACAAAACCCTTGCAATGTTTACCCTAACTTTATTGAAAAAACTAACCTTGATACCCTAAGTCCTAAAATACAAATATAACCAAACTCTAAATGCAAAATCATATATGAAGTCTGAAGAAGTTACACATATCTTTACATATGATATAACAAATATAATATATTATATATTGAAAACATATCTAATTGAATATTGGAAACAAAGAATATATTTAACATTTACATATCCACAACTACTCGGCTACGGTCCCACATCTCAATTGTTCACAACTCTTAGCCATCCCCACACATCCACGTCATCACTACAGATTAAATATTTAAAAAAATTTATGAGAGACATGAAAATGCTATATAGTATAACTTATTTCCTTGTTGAACATTTCATTCTTGATGAACATTGGATGTTGCATGATCTCTCACACCTGTCGGCTTCAAATCCTCCATTGAACATTGGTCGGCTCCACCAATTCAGACGTGATGGTTTAGCTTGAACATGTGTATATATATATACATAGCGTGAGGTCATTTGGTTAAAAAACTTGGTAAAGAGACACAAAAAAATAAATATAAATCGAAGAAGAGAACGACGCAGGGAGGAGACAACTCAAAATAGAAGCGAAGAAAAAAATTTGTTCAATTAATATCGAAATTTGATCAACTCGAAATATAAATCGAAGAAGAGAACGACGCAGGGAGGTCAATTAATATCTGAAGCAGCTTTGTCTCCATATGCAGGAAGCTATAGGCAACAACACTATCTCAGTGGCTCAGACCTGTATGCAATTTCAGTGGCATAGATATATTGGCTCGGACCTATATAACATTACAGTAACCTTGTTTAAAGCTCAGAACAATGTTTGGGAGAATTACATCAGCTAGAAGAGCTCGGACTATTTGTCACAAATAACTTAGGATAGAAAAAAATCACTTCCATACCATCATTCATGTCTCTTTAACCTTTGGCATAAATGGCATGTATATATAAGATAGTTTGCACCACGTTTCTGGATGAGATATCATGGTAAAGAAAAATGGAAGTTCACAAATATTATCTAAACCCCGAACTTGTTGCGAGCCTGCACTGGCAACTCTGTGGTAATTCGCTCTTTCTATAAGATGAACCGGTGACAAAGAAATTGCAGATTTACAACATTTATAGAAGAATTTGAAGCTGTGACTGTAGCAAAACTTCGTAGACCTGTGACATCTATTAAATTTAGACTTATGACATCTATTAAATTCAGACCCATGGAATATATTAAATTCCAGATTTGAAGCTTATCAATTGTACATTCAGAGCTGTGGTAGACTTCCTATAGAAGACTGAATTCATAGTCTTAGGGACAAACATCTATGGTCTATTCCTTACCACTGACCTGAGGAAAGAACTGTGGAGGAATATATAGCATAGTAAGTAGTGAAGGGTTCGCTCAGCCTTGTGAGAAGTGACTTGAAATAGTGGAGCTCAGACTCACCTTGACTCCCTACATTTGAAGCTTGATCCGAATCAGTAAATAAGGATCTTGAAGCCATGTTAAATTTATTGGGCTAGTAGACTTGTGGTAGGAACAATCACCTTCAGAATTCCTCAGGAAGCCAATCTTTGAAATAACTTGGAGCAACGTCATTGAAGAGCCTATGTGTTGAATTGAGAACTTATACTACAGAACTTGAAGACACTTTTGGAGAAGGCATTTTGGTCTATGTTTGGAGCAGCCTCGTAACAGACTTAAAGTTCTTAAAGGCAGTGTTTTAAAGACAGACTTGAAGCTTTGATGGAGGATCTTTTGAGTGCAGCAGTTTGAAGCTGATTGCGTTAAATTAAGTCTTGTTGAAGCAAATACTTCTAAAGGAGTATAGAACATCCTTTGAAGTCGTCAAGAAGCTTGTTGAGGATATTGTGAAGGTATTTTGAAGACATCTTGGGAAAGAATTATTGAGGAATTAAGTTGATCTTGAAGAAGACCATGATGCATTGTTGAAGCCATCATGAAGTGACCTTGGAGAAATTGTTTGGGTACGATGAAGAGCAGTGGTGACTCCTTCTAAGAAGAAAAAGGTTGTCATTGATGATTTAATGTGGAGACTACAATGAAGACTGAGTAAATATTGTCAGGGCTCATTGAAGAAGACTTTGGGAGCCGTGAAGAATAACTAAATATATCTAGACGAAGTGAAGTTGTGGGTTGGAGCCCAAGAGGTTGGAGCCTCATAGAGACAAGGTCAGTGCCTTGGAAGATAGGGTTGGATCCCTAGAGGATAGGAGTCCTCAACAGACCAGGTTGGAGTTTGTACTAGATAGAGGGTTAGAGCCCTTGAGGTTGGTGCCTCGGAATTGACAAGGTTGGAGCCTTGGAAGTCCAAGTCGGTGCTTGGAAAATAAAGGTTGGAGCCTTGGAGATTGAAGATTGGTGTCTTCATCTAGGGTTGGAGCCCTACATATATTTTACTTGATTTATTGTAAAGAAGATATTAATAAAATAATTGATTAGTATTGTTCATTTTGTGTTCTAAATATAGGTGATCTAACTGGTAAAAATAACAATTGAAAATAAATAATGATTCACCCCCCTCTCAGTCTTTCCAACAACAAGGAGGAATGCTCTAAAGAATCAGTCAGGGAAGAAATGGATGATACAAACCCTTTTTCAAATTCAGAAGTTCTCCCCTTAAGTCATCTTGGTGGGGCTGCTGGGATTACAAAACGAGAAATGAAGGATGAGCCAACACCTTTTGAGTCTGTAACCTTGTGCTTTGATTCATTTCATATTGCTAAACAAGAATATATTAGCCATAAACACTCTCCTTTTAATCCAAACTACCATATATCAGAAAATAAACTTATAGATCAACATATGGTGGAGAAATCTGTTGATCTAGTGTGCATATTGGATGACATCCCTCCTATGAATAAGATGCCCAAGTATGATAAATATGATGATGATTATGTTATCCAAACTCAAGCTAACACTACAAAAAAATCAGTAACTAGTTTGTGTGAAAAAGGCAGTCATTTTCAGCAGCTCAAATATAGTGATAAGCAAATACAACTCAACTATGACAGTGAAGAAGAAAGTGCAGAAAGTTTGGGAGAAAAGGAAAGATCTTTACCTCTTTGTTGTGCTTCATTTTGGTTCATCAAAGAACACCTTAATACAATCAGAAATTAGTAGTCTTTGAGTATTGAAAACAAAGAAGACATTCAGCCTCATCATCATTCACAAGAGGAAGAAAACAATTGTGGTTCTATCCAAAAGAAACAGAAAATACCCCCCCCCCCCCCACCCTTTAACTAATGAAGAAATCAATCAGATCCTAAACATACAGCCAGCCTCTAAAATTTTTTATAAATAAGATATTTCTAGTTGTTATACTGCTTATTTTTGTATTGCAACATTACCTCATGAAGAAACAGAGGAACAGATTGATGTTGTGGTTGGACTACCTTCTCGGGAAGACCTATTGCCAAAAAGTGCTCTTAATGAGGGCCTTTAGACAAAATTCAGCCCACTAAATCAAGGCATACTAGTGTTTTTCACAGGCAACACGGTAATATATAATGAGGCGACTAAGTCAGATGACCATGAAGAAGAGGTGGAGTGTTTTTCTCAAAAAAATCCCAAGCCCAGAAAAGTGGAGAAAGAAGTAGTCTTGGATGAAGCCTATTCCTTAAACCCTCTGAGCCAGGTATTATTTCAAGATCCCTTTGTTGTTTTCTTAGAGGCATTTAAAAAATGAACATGCTATGCCAGGAATGGTTTGTTGCAGAGTGTAAAGAAAGTCTTGGGCACTACTGTTCAAAAACAAGTGAGGTGGGAGTGGCCTTTTTGTCTTTTCAGCATACCCAAAGGGCTAAATTAAAATAAATCATGTAGTCACTTACTTGAATTGCTATATTGGAAAAGAGAGTTCACCTAACGTAGATATCATATACAAGTTAGATTAGGAAAAGATAGGTATGAAAATAAGCTCAGCACTATGAGCATCTTTCTAGTTTTTCTAGTTTTAAGATGCTAATCTAAAAAGACACAAAAACAAAGAAAAGAAGAAAAAGAGGGTAGGAAAAAGAAGAGGTACAACCCCATACCATAAAGAGTGTTACTAAAAGTGTGCAAACCTAAGTGCCCTTTCTTTGAAGAAAAAAGAGTCTTTCTCAGTCATTAATTTAATCATGATTGAACATGTTTTAAATTTCTGCTGATAGGTTAGTGAAAGAATATTTTCTAAAACCACGTAAACTTAGCTTATTAGTAGGTTATATTAGGAAAAGATACTAGTTCCCAAAGCATAAATATGAACCAAAGAAAAATGAGAGGGATGCATAACCAATTCTGAATCACAACCCTCAAGTTTTTAGTTTTGCTTGTACAAAAAAAAAACTCTTTTTGCAACTTGTCCAAATGCCACAGCCCATGGCAAATCAGATTTCTTAATCCTGGTTTGGTCATATTTTGAATTTCATGTCAGTAAGTTAGAGAATAAAATATGTAAAATAGCTTAATCTTGACAGGTGAGTACACCTGGTAGAGAATAAGAGAGTTCATTAGCCCAATCTGAACTCTTGGATGATATAAGGTACAAGTAGATATTTTTTTTTAAAAGAAAATAATGTCAAGGGTTTTCCAGTCCAAGTGCACCCGAAACAAGAAAAAATGTCATGCAAATTATGATGGGTAGGTAGAACTGAGATTGAAGCAGGCATGTTTTTTTTTCAGATTTTATGAGATCATAGCTTCAAGAGAACATCAGCAAATTAAGGAATAAATATCTACAAAGTACAAGTAAGGTACCGATATTCAAAACTCATAGATCTGAACTCTGAGGTCCTGAACAGCTCCTAAAAAGGAGCTTCCCTCCCCAAGTGGAGCCACTGTTAGTCATCAATAATTTTTACTATCTGTATAGGACTAAATATTGGTTCTAGATTTCTAAAACCAAATTCCCTGAATATTGCGAGTTTTAGAAATCTCACTACCTTCATTGTCCTTATAGAAATTTTTTCACTATTCTATATTTTTTCCATTTCATGGTCACCCTACCACTCCTAAAAAAATCCTTATGGGCTTGTGCTACTCATCTGCATCCTTTTTACCTACCTATGACCTCATTACTCTATTTTTCCCTTGCCCATAACTCCACTTTACATCTAGGGTTACCTATAGCCTAACTCATTCCCATTATCCCCAAATTCCTCAAGTATTGATGGTCTCAAAACTATCTCTATATGCCCTTTAGATAAATCAAGTACATTGGATTTTGGATCTTCAATACATCCCTTTTACAAATACTTTGTTTCTCACTTAAATCCTCCAAGCCAATTCTCAGTCCAAGATCATGGTCAAAAGAACCCTCCACTAGGTCAATTAGGGTTTCATATGTTCCAAGGTCATCATTTCCAAAGAAGACTATCATTTAGTTTTAGAGTCTGCACATGAGGTAATGGAAAAGCTTGAAACTTTGCAGAAGTATTGAAATTTCCATCAGCAGAAGGTTTTTATAAGGTAGATGTTATGTTCCTAAGAGAAGACAACTCACATCAAAAGAAAGGGAAGCAATTTGATCTTAAGGAAAACTAGGGTTTTGCACTTGATAGTTCTGCAGAGTGCCAACACAGTAATCAATTACAGAAATGGAATAGGGAAGGTAAAAACATGGTCTGAACTCCATGGTGTAGGAAAAAGAAGTTTTTTAAGGTGATTCTATGAGAAATCCTCCCAGAGATGTCAAGATCAATCTGTCATGCCTCCATGACCAAAAGAAAAGTCAAAATTCATCATTTGGTCAACCTCCATACAAACAGTGTAAAACTGCCACTCAAAGTGGAAAAGACAAAGTTGTGTTTCATGGTGGAAGAAAAAATATTTTGAAGATGTCAGTGTGATCAAATCTCCAACTTGTGAAAGGTGAACTTGTCATGCATCAATAAGCAAAGGGAAAGGTCAAAATCATCATTTTATCAACCTGCATGCAAACAATGTAAAAGGGTTAGTCAGAAGAGGTGAAAGGTTGAGTTGAACTTCACCATGAAAGCCACAAAAGGTTTGAGAATGCTAGTGTGTAAAATCATCACATAATTTTCAAATAAGCATATCAAGTCTCCAAGACCAAAATAAAGGCTAACTCAGTGATTTCAGCAATCCATAGGCAAAGGCATAAAGGGATCTCAGTGAAAGTGAGAAACAAGAGTTCTAGACATTTGAAAGAGGGTTGCAAAGATAAATTGAATTCATGAGCCCATTAAAACTCATTTCACACTTCATGAGAATAATTGGTCACTGGAAAAGAGATATAAGTCTCAAAAAGAGAATAAATTGGGAGTTTTCAAGGAAAAATTCGGAAATGTTTCCTAGCGCTGCACCCCTGGCTTGGTGCTGCGTGCCTGGAAAGTGGCGCTGCACCCCTAGCATTTTTTTCCCACATATTTTATTAAGGTGTTGCATGCACGGAAAGAGGTGTTGCGCACCTAGAAAGGTGTTGCCCACTTCCTCGATACCCACAACAAAATTGCCTTCAGTGCTGCACCCTTGGCCTCGGCGCTGCGCACTGGACCAAGAGGACCACCTCAACCCTACAAACACTCAATGCACTCCAAAACTCTTTCAAAGATTTTCCCAAGGTCTTCCAAGGTAGTGAAAAGGGGTAAGTATATGCCCTAACCCAATTTCCAAGAATTTTGATGGTTTAAATGAATGAAATCAAACCCCTAAGGAGTAACCCTAAGGCTTGAAACTCGAAATCACTATTTCCCATTATTTTCATCTACTTGTAAAGACAATCAGTGATAAAAAGGGGGGTTTCTCTATTGATTATGGTCTTACATATGAGCCTATCCATACCTCCATGAACCTCATTCATACACTCCTTCCATTCACTTGCAAAGGTCTCTGTTCCATCACCTTTTGTTTCATCTCAAAATTCACATCAAATTCTAGGGTTGGAAAAGCAAAGTTTTTCAAATGTCAAGAGAGGGAGATGGAAATGATGCACATATCAGTGAGGTTGATGAAAACAGTAAAGAGCACAGTGAAGCTCATAGAAGTAAGGAAAAAAACAGTGAAGAAGATGACAATGAGACAAACATCAGTAACGTAGAAGAAGGCAGTGAAGCAGGAATAGATGAAGAAGAAATCAATGAAGAAGTCAGTGAGGATGTTGACAATGGCTTAAAAAGCCTTGATGGTAATAATGATGAAGCACATAGCAGTGATCATAATGATAGTGGGTCAAAAATCCATGACAACAGTGATGAGGCACAAGTCAGTAGATCAGATAAGGGCAACGAGGAAAAAAGTAGCAGTGCTAATAAGAGCCATGAAGAAAGCAGTAAGGTTGATAACAATAAGGCCTATGAAGAACATGGTGGGACCAAGGAGGCGAAAGACAAAGAAAATACTTTTAACCTGGCTGATCCATCCCCTACAAGGCCTCCCAAACATAATCAGGTGAACAAAATCCAACTTTGGGCACATTTTTGCACTTATGAGTTTTTCACTGTTTTAAAGGGCCAAAGGTGTAGGGCCATTGGCACTGCGATATTTTTTGGGTCACCCTTTTGAGGAATGTCTTACATTTTTGGAATCTTTATACCAAGGACATCACCCTCAAAAAATTTCATATCATTTGGAGTAGGACTGGCACTCCAAAAGTGCCAAAAACACCCAAAAAATCACCTTTTCTGCCCTATTTTCAGAGCTGGTGCTACGCCCTGAGAAATATTGGGAGATTTAGTTTTTGAGTAGGTAAATTAATTCCAATAAAAAAAACAAAAGCCTTTTTGTAAATTATACTTGACAAGCTTTCCAATGAGCTATCATGGAGCTCATTTGGACACCGAGAAGGCCTTCAAAACACAGCTGCAAGAAGACCTATTTTTCTGGTGGAGGTACTGTGCCCTTGGCCTTGGCACTGCGTCCTTGCCTGCAAAGTCAAAAAAAGACACAAATTTATTGAAAAATATATATTTGAGGAATTTTGAGGCAAATCACTACTATTTAGCTCAGAATTTATGTTTGAAGTTATTTTTCATTTGTTACCTTAGATATTTTGTGTGTTGGGCCTTGCATGGTCTCTTTAGACAAAAATGGCATTTATGATGTATTTATGACATTTTGGAAACCTTAGTTAGGGTTTTGGTCCTCATTTCTAGTTAAATACAACATTGAGGCCTCATTGTAGATGTTGGATGATTATTGAGAGAAATATCATAGACTTGAAGATTGAGGAGAAATTTGGCTTTAGACTTTGTGAATGTCTTGAATTGAATGATGATGGAGCAAGCTCACTTGCAGAATTCCTGAACATAGTTAATGGTAATGTCTTTCCTATCTAGTATTTTTTTTCTTATGTTATCATTTCGTTTCATCTTTATCATGCAGTAGGACAAAAATTTTAGGCTAAGAAATGTTGTTTAGAGGCACCTTAGCTCTGTCTGCTCTCTATTGTTTGGATGTTTTCCTCTGCTAGGTCAGATTAGAGAATCTTTAAATGCTCTCTAGTCCCACTTATGCTTTTTTATCTTAAATATGATTTGAAGAAGCCAATGTCAAAGTATTTTATGGTTAGCCCTATTCTTTGATGAAACTTAAATATTTTTTTTGAGATCTTTGCTTTGAAGTATTGCTGATTAGGTTTAAATGAAGAGGTTTATGATTTTCCATGCCCTTTTGTTCATCTTAAATGGTTGCTTTGGAGGTATTTGTGGCTTGATTAAGAAAATTAGGAGTTCCATACTCCTTGATCTCTGCTATAAGTTTATCTTAAATGTTTTCTTTTCCTGAAGGTGAAATCACTAGAAGACTTACAAGTTTCTTGCCTTCTATGGTTCACTGGATTGTTGTCTTGATGTCTACTTGCTAGGGTTTGGTCAAAGAAGGTATTGGTATGCCCCGTCTTTGGTTATTTATTTATGCATAGTGATTTTAAAGGCTATTCTTGTTAAAGTATTTTTCAAAGGATTCTTAACTGCCCTTTGCACCTACTATGTTCACAATTTAATGTTTCATTTCACTCAGATAAGCTTTTAGATCCATTCGACTTTGTTAGACTTGCCTTATGATATACCTTTGACCTATTTTTGTATTTCTCAAGACCTTTGCAAAATCCATAGCCCAATGGTTTAAACCTCTCTCACTCTATCTATTTTTCTTGACAACCTACCCAACCAAACCAACAAACAAACAAACCCTAACCCTTATAACTAGTCTAAAATCAAAACCATAAAATAAATCAAGTTCATATATTTTCATACAAATATAGAGAGAGCCCTCTCTCAGTCCAAGAAGGCTAGGTCCTAGGACTCCAAATACTGGTTTGATGTTACCTCGGTACATTTGTTCTTGCCAATATGACAAATTACATGGAACTAACACATCGATGTTGATTGCTAGAAGCTGGGTGAATCTCTCCTATGAAGTCGATCCCCCAATGTTAGAAAGGTTCCTCAACATGTACTGGGATCAATGGGAGAGGTGCATATATTTTATTTTCGACAAACTTCCAACACTTCTCGCAGGACCGGACACAAGCATGTACATCACCAAACAGTTTAGGAAAAAAGAAACTTGCCCTCAAGATCTTGTGTGCAGTGGATCGTCAGCTATAATGCCCACCACATATCCCTTTGTGGAACTCGGTCATCACATGGTCAACTTATTTCTTTGTTAAACACAATAGTATGATCCCCACCGGGTCCTTCCAATATAGTCGCTCATTTTCCACAATGTACTTTTGATACCTCAGCCTCAAGGTTTGGTACTCGGCCTTATCATAGTTAGGAGGGAATCTCAGTGTTAAGAGATATTAAACTATCTTTATACCATGAGGATATAAGGTAATTCACATGTGTCTTTTGCGTGGGAGATTCTATGCCCTGATGTGCACCTATATTCTCTTGTGCTTCTTCTCCTGTCATAGGCAAATTTATCCCCAGAGATTGACAGTTGGATTTAGACAGAATTTTTGCCAGCCCTTGGCCTTTGATGAGTTTGGTAGGCTTTATCTCCATCTCATACTCCTGTATCTTAGCTATCCATTTTCCCCTCTTCCCTTCACTGTCTCGCTGCACTAGAATGTATTTCATTGCTATAGTGGGTACGTAAGATATTATGGCTTATTGTAACACATACACTCAGAATGGCTTTAATGATTTGATGAGAGTGTAAGCTTGCTTCTCCAGGACATTATATTTCAATTCATAGTCTCGCAAGACTTGGCTGAAGAACGCAATAGGTTGTTCATGCCCTTCGTCATTCTTCTCTAGCATCACTACAACTATTGTATGAGGAGAGGCGAAAGAGAAAATCATGAAAGGATTTTCGTAATCTAGACCCATGAGCATTGGAGCTTCTTTAAATGCATGCTTGATTTTTTCAAAATAATTCCTCGTTTGAAGGGTCCACCTCTCTTCACTATTCCTTTTTAGCATTTCAGTGATATTTTAGACGAACTCAGCGTAATTGGGTATGAATCTTCTCAGGAAATTTATTCTTCCTAGGAACACTTGTACCTCCTTTTTGTTTCTTGGTAGAGAAATGTTTTTTATCACCTCCACCCATTTTTTATCGATCTTTACTCCCTCCTTAGTTACTATATGTCATAGTAGCATTCCTTCTTCCAGGGAAAACATGGATTTTTGAGGGTTCAGGGATAGGCCATACCTACAACATTTTTCGAAGGTTCATCGAAGATGTTCTATGTGTTCAACATCACTCTTTAAGAATATGGTGATGTCATCCAGGTAAATCACCAAAAACGTTCTTTCTCACCTATGGAAGCAATGTCCATCGCATGCAAGAATGTGGCACCGACGTTTATCAGGCTTAAACGCATTCAGGCATACATGAAAGTTCCCCAAGTCATTGTGAACTCATCTTCTTTTGCTCTTCCGGGAGCATTTCCACTTCATTATATCCTGAGAAGCTGTCCATCATGGAGTTGCGGGAGGATCCCACCACCTTTTGCAACATGTGGTCCACCTTCGAGAAGGGTTAGTTGTCTTTGAGTGAAGCTTTCTTCAGATTGCATAAATCCACACAGAGCCTGATTTCTTCATTCTTCTTTCTCACAGGTACCAGGTTTGCCACCCATTCAGAGTACCTTAGAGGGACAATGATCTTTGCTTGCTGCAGCTTATTTATTTCCTTTTCAATAGCTAGGAGAAGAAGAGGATTGATCTATCTTAGCTTCTACTTATGAGGCTTTGTGTCCTCTTTGAGTGGTATCTTGTGTTGTATAATGTCGATGTCAAAATTCTTCAAATCTTGATATGACCAGGCGAAAACATATTTATATGATTGAAACAACTTGAGGTAATGATCTTGGTATTCTTCAGGGACCTCTTTTGACATATTCACCACCTTCGGATTTTCCTCCATCCCAATATTCACGTCCCTGACAGGCTCGTCAAGGATCATTTTTCTGGGGTTCACCGGGACATCATTCTTGTCAAACAATCTCTCCAATGGTACGAGACCCCTGGGAATGACATTCCCCTTTACTTGTAGAACACTTTTCCTCTCCAGTGTCTCTTCCCATATGGTTTTTGGCTCTTCACTGTCCTCCTCGATGACTAAGTCAACCACCATATTTGAGTATTCGCCCACCATTTCCATAAAATGATTGACCTGTTCTTCATCCTTGAAGACTTGCCAATGATTTACGTTATCTGGAATGGAGGGGCAGTATCGCACTTCAACCTCATATTTGAGGAGAGGATTCTGTGGTGGAAAAAATTAATACCAGCCACAACTAATGAGTCTGCCATTCTATTCTTATCCCTCGAAATGAACTGAATGTTAAAATAAAAAAATAATTTCTCAACCAAATCCCATACCTTATTCCTGTGGGCTTTGAGCTGCAAGTGTTTAGTTTGGCATTGGCCCCTGACCTGCCTCACCATAAGCTCTGATTATCCAAACACCTTGAGATTCTGTATGTTCATGTTTCATGTCATCTGCAATCCCAACAGTGGGGCTTCATACTCAGCCACGTTGTTTGTGGCTTCAATTCCAACTTAAAGGAGAGGGGAACCAAACATCCTTCTAGTGATATCAAGAGTACCCCGGCCTCGTTTCTTTCTTGTGAGTAAGCTCCATTAAACTACAGGGTCCAAATTTTGTTTTCCTCTCTGCTCATAGGATTCTTCTGTGTTAGAGGATAGAACATTGTTTCTTGTAGGGAATTTTCATCTTCCTCAAGAATAATGCAAGATAATTCTCCCTCTTTACCATATACCAGATAATTTGTCGAACATTTGGCTTTGGTGACCATCTTCACAAACCTGGATTCATGGTATAATATTCTTTCCTCTCCACAAAATACTGGAATAGTGGCATAGGTGAGATCAAGTTTTATTGATCCTCCAATCTTGGAACCCCAGGATCTGGACAACAACATTCCAAACCAAGCTAGGATATCAGCTACAACAATGTCCATTACCACACTTTTGGCCAGAATCTGGGCTAAGTTTACTACCAGATATTTTATCATACCCAAGCACTTCACCCTCTTGGAGTCAAAAGAATACAGGTCTTTATAAGGCTTGGAAATCCGCAGCCCCAACTGCTCCATGACATACAATGGAAACAAATTATGTGAAGCCCCATAATCCAACATGCAATTGTGCAACAATAAGTCATGTATCACTAGAGTCACATAGAATGGGGGAGTGGCTGAGTTTTTCTCTTCTACATGAGGTCCAAAAACTACCATGGGTCTTTCTTCTTGGAGATTGAGGCTATCAGGCATTGGGCTTACAACATGGGGTAGAATGAATTGCGACACTTGGGCCTTTTATGAAGGCTTTTTTAGGAGCTTGATCAGGGGAACCGGGATCTTGAACTTTTCTAATTCTTTCTAGAGGTTAAAGGTTGTGGGATATTTTTCTATAATATCTTCTTTGAACTAATCTTTAGGAGGGTCGGGAAGTTTCAAGGGTATAGCTGTTGAATTCTCATTTTTGGTAGGATCCGATCCTTGTTTCGTGGAAGTGGATGCAACAGCTTTGTGAGGGGTAGAATCTTTTAATGGATTTTCCCCCTTACTCGAAAAAATAGGAGGGGTCGGTTCCCTTGATGTTGACTCTTAATTTTTTTCTTGCACTCAAGTTCTCTTCCTCGAGGACCTGAGATCATACTTCTTATGGAGTTGAGCTTGCGTGAAATCCATGAACTTCTTGCAGTAATTGCCAATATCTTGGTCCTTTGAAGGGATTTCCTTTTCTTCTTTCTCCTCTTGTAGGGTGAGTTCACCTTCCTCATCATCGGTGTAAGAGAGAAATTGATTCTCTTGGATTTCTTTGACTTCCTCGGCCTGTTCCTCTAGCTCTCCTTCCAAGTACAAAGGAGTTGGATATGATATTGTTGTTCCTTCCTTTCACGTTGCAGTAGTTGTAGAGGGGGCTTTCGATATTGGGGATTAAACCCATGGTTTAGAATCATTTGGTTGGAATGAGGAAGGGAATTCTTGGCCTCCAATTCAAGATTAACCAACTTATTTGAGAGGTCCTTGATCAGCTTATGCATTTCTTCCATTCTATACTCTTGTGATTCCCTCTCCTGACTTGAAGTAGAAGCCTCCTCCCTACTCTTTCTTCTAGCTTCATGCTCTGTATTACCTTTGAATTTACCAATAGAAGAAAATTTTTCTTCTACTTTCAATGCATCAATCTAGATATTATCCAGAGATGTGGATTTTCTTTCTCCTAGGGTGAACCCAAACTCTAGTTCAAAAGCTCTTGCGAAGACCACCTTAGCTGCTTCTTGGGGAGGATTTATTTCAGTAGGGAGATTATTATAGAGCTTATTGAACCTCTTTATGAATTTTTTTACATCATAATTGTGTCTATTTTTAAGGGAATTTAACTCTATGAGAACATATCCATGGTATCTCTTTTGTCCCTATTTTAGTGTGAATAAATTCTCCATTTCTTCCTAAGTAGTGACTATGTTTTCAGCTAGAGACTTGAACCATTTCCAGGATTCTCCATCCAAGGATTGGATGAAGAGCCTTAACACCACATCCAAGTGCTCTAAATTCACATTCTCAGCAAAGGCGCAAAATTTTTCAATATCTCTCTGCATAGAAGTATTATCTTCCCCAGTGAACCGAGAAAGGATTTTTAGATAACCTTGAGGAATGTCATTCAATACTTGAGGTAAATCCAATGGAGCATATTTTTTGAGGAGGAAACTAGGTACAACCATGAGGGGTGGTGGTGGTAATTTATGAGGATGATTTGGCTATGGTATAACAGGCATATGCTGAGTAGAGGTTGGGATATTTATTTGTGAAGAGATTTGGAGTGATGTAACTTCTTTGACTTCTTCAGCCTCGGGATTAGGGTGCAAGGGAGGCAGAGATGTATCAGTGGATTCAGATTCATATTTTATGGCTAAACTGGCTAAAGCAGAGGTTTCTGGAGGATACTCAAGTATGCGGGGTGTGGATCGAGGGTCGTAGATGTAAGATTTTTGAGAAGAGGAAGGTGAATATTCTATATAAAATGAGGGTAGCTCAGCCTGGATGGGATTCTTCTCCCTCCAGATTCTCTTAAATATGATCATTTCAGGGTCAGATACAGAAGGGGTTCTCTGCTAAGAAGTATCTGATCGAGTATGAGGCATGGTGTAAGCTAGGATTACACTTGATTTGAACTTTGATAATAGTGGAGTCGCCAAGTTCAGGGCTATGCAACTCTCAACCATTCATGCTCACCTGATTGAAGGGTGAAGATAATTTCGTATCCCAGGGAAAGGTTTTCTAATTTGTTCCCTGGCAACAATGCCAAAAATATGTTCTAGTGCCTAGAGACAGCCTTGGGTTGCAAAATACCAGTGCCTAGGACATCTTAAAATCAAAGGTTAAAAGTAGACAACTATAAGAATTCCTCTGATAGAATATGGAATAAGAGAATAATGGTTTTGGTGGTTCAAGAATGGAGAAGAACTTTGAGTCTGATTCCTGTGAATTACCCAATGCTACAAGAGGGCTCAAAAGGCTGAATGGCTGGATGTCTTTCAAATGGGCCATGTATGAAACAATGAGAAGAGGCTTTCAAATTATATAGAGGTGCTGAGGAATAACAGAGGAGGAATCCACAAAATACAGGCTTAATATCCTTAAGAATATATCCCCTATGAACTCAGGGGAAACATATGTAAGTGGAAAATGACTAATAGTAGATATTTGTGGAGCACGAATTAAGGAAGTGCAGTAAATTTGATACATGAGAATTATACATAAATGGATTCATGAATAAATATGCATACTACTGGTAGCTACATTACAAAAATCATCAAAGCAACAAAACATTGAAAGATTATTACACATAAATAGGAGATTAATGATAAACAAAGAGAAACAAATACATACTACTCATTTCTCCATTTGGAATCCAAGTAAACAATGTTGTATCATATTAAGTTCAAAAAAATTATCCCAAATACGTATCTCAGAGCATAGGGAGCACAATTATACAAAAATACAACAAAATTATCCAAACTTTAGAACCTTTATTTCATATTAGAACTCATTACATATATATTTCTCCTTCAAGGTTTACGATCGAATATTATTTCATGATCGAACCACACATGTGAAAACCAAAATATCCTAACAAACTAGCAGAGCGTGCATCAATAAATCACTCCTGTAACATATAATAAAAATAGAATCAGGTGAAATTGGGATTTCACCAGGAAAACATCATTATCTAATAGTAAAAAGAAACAAAATAGTTGGCCATGGAGGCCAAATTCCAGAATCTTCAAAACGAGTGGCGAGAAGTGCTCATGAAATAGGTGGGCAGTATGGTCTCCACCACTTGATCTCATCTGCTATGAAAAGCCTCCACTCCCCCGCTCTCATGATTTACACTTGAAATTTGTGAAATGGATACTTGTGTTGTACATGGCTGGCTCTTTAGCGGAAATTCCTTGAAAAAACTGAATAAACCATAACTGTGTGCTCCACCCAAAAGCCCATGTTGTGTTTTAATTTCAAACCAGAAACCAAATTTCGGAAGGCGGCATGGATGGTTTGGGTATTGGATGGGGGGGTGAGAAATCACTACAGGTTGCCACGTAGCACCGAAGGTGGTATAAAAAACTAGCCATTTTAGACGCCCTCGGTGTTAATCTTCGAAAGGTGAGGGGGGAGTCGAAATATATCATGAACCGTCAGATATATTGATAGGGAGCGAAGATGAAGGGGAAATGGTGGAATTAATGGTGAGGCTATTGGGATGATTAACACGGAAAAGAGAGGGAAAAAATATGTGGAAGGGCTATTGATGGCGTGGCAAGGCGACGGGACCCAAACTCATATCGCATATCGCAGATCGAAGGTTTTACATATGATCAGTGAAGGGTAAACATTAGGAATTGCGATGTGAGAAGTGTGATGGGCAGAGGAGTGACGTGGCAGGATGGAGGTGGGGCTTCCTGCACATCGAAAATCTCAAGGTTTACATAAGAGTGGAGGAGAGTAGATGCTATAATTTGTGGAGAGAGAAGTACGATTGCAGTGAGCAGAAGGTGAGAGTTAAGATTTGTGGGGAGTGAAGTGCGATGGGTGAGGATGGATGATGTGGCACAAAGGTGGGGCTGCTCACAGATCGCATATCGCAAGTTTTATGTGTGCACAATGGAAGGTATGAGTTAATATTTTAGGGGAGAAAAGTGCAATGAGTGGGTATGGATGATGTGGCACGTAGGTGGGGCCACCCACAGATCGCATATCGCAAGTTTTATGTGTGCACAGCGGAAGGTAAGGGTTAATATTTGCGGGGAGCGAAGTGTGATGAGCGGAGAGGTGTTAAGAGTGGTAAATTATATTACACATATTATATGTAATATAAAGTATATATAACGGCTTGTGGGATGCGACAATTAACACAAATTTGGATCATAATACCTTGATTGAGGCACTTTTTGCTTTTGACTACAGGGCTTTCCGCCCAACCTGCACTTGAATTTCTTAGCCTTCCCCTTAAACATTCACACTTATGCCCTATGATTTCCTTATAGGGGTCACTTCTCCATGTTGATTGCGGTGAAATTCCAATAGATCCATTAAAAAAAATGAGTACATCATCGAAAAATGAGAGATGTGTTATAGTGCATCTGTCAGCAACTTTGATGCCTTGAATTATACCTACTCTTGGCTCCTCCCTTATAAATCGACTCAATTCTTCCATGATTACGAGAAAAAGAAGGGGGGATAGTGGGAAGCGCTATCTAAGTCCCCGCTTCAAATGAAAGAAAGGTGAGGCTTATTGATTGATGAGTACACTGAAGGAGACATTACTAATACAACACATAATCCAATTGATGAAAGCCATGGGGAACCCCAGTTGTGTTAAAATCATACAAATGAATAACCAATTTGTATGATCAAAATACTTTGCGAGGTCAATATTGAGGATAATACCTTTTATTTTTTTAATATTAATGGAGTGCAACACCTCTTGAGCAGTGCATATAGCTTCATGAATCTGTCGATGATTGAGGAAGGAAAATTGTTCAAGCGAGATATGCTCTGACAAAATGGACTTGAGTCTGTTTGAAATAATTTTTGCAATGATTTTGTATAAACAATTGCAAAGGGATATAGGTCTAAAGTCATTTAAATTGATACAGGAGTCTACTTTGGGGATGAGAGAAATAAAGGTGGAGTTGAAAGCATAATACATGCGACCCGACTCCTAGAATTCTTCCACAACCTGAGGAATGAGTATATAAAAAAAAGGCATATAGAATTCGATGGGCTAGCCATCCGCACTAGGGCTCTTATCCTTCTTGAACCATTTCATAGTCTCTTGGAGTTCTCCCATAGTTACTAGTTTAATGAGATCCTCTTCTCTACCCTGCTCAACAAACCGAGGAAAGAATCCAACCACCTTTATGATCTCATGCAGGGATGCAATCTAAGGGGCATTATATAACTGACTGAAGTGTGCATTACCAAGATTGGCAAGTTGAGGGAAGGTCTAAGCCCTCTGTCCAACCTCATCATCCAAGTGCCAAAGAGTGTTTATAACCTTCCTACCATTTGCAAATTGATGAATTTTTTTTGTGTTGTCATCACCAACCTGTAGCCAGATAACGCTGCTTCTTAGTATCCATGTTTATTCTTTTTCCTTCAATATGCGGGTCCTTTCAGATTCCAGATGCATCAGATGGGATTTTGAAGAATCTGATAAAGATCCCCTGCCTTCCACTTATTCTAGGGAGGCCAAATCCTGCTCAATTTCCTGTAGTGCATGGTTGTCCCTCTCTCTTTTCTCCTTTGCCCATGCAATAGTTAATTTCTTCACCTCAAGGATTTTGGAGGCGAAGAATGCCGAGGGGGATTTTCCAGGCACAAATGGGTTGGATACCCAATAATTTGTGATCAAATTGATGTAATCCCCATCCTTTAACCATGTCACATTAAATTTAAATGGTGCTTTTGGTTTACGGGATTCCCCTGCTAACTCCAGATAGATGGGAGAGTGATCTGATAGTCCTCCCGATCCAACCCACTAATGGTATGATGGGATTATATCTAGGATCAAATCCAAAATTAGGAATATATCCAATATTTTGGCTAGCATAGCCTCCAAAACCCTACAATTCCTCCAAGTAGTTTGTAACTGAGAAGATGGGATGTCCACCAAATGATGATCCTCCAAAAGTGACCCTATGGCCTCTAATATAGGATCAATCTGAGCAGAGTGTCCCTAGGATTCAACATGTCCAATAGAGAAATTCAAGTCCCCTGCTAAGATGATGTTGTCAGAGTGCATAAAGGAGATATTAAGAAGGCGATCCCAGTAATCAAACCGATTAGTGCAAGGTCCATATATGTTCATAAGTTGGATCTCTCGGCCAAATTTAGAAGAGAATATGTCCGCATCAATGAACCCCCTGACCCCGGAGATTGGTCAAATTAACAGATCAAGGCTTGATGCCCCATGCAATCCCTCCATATCTTCCTCTGACATCAAGGGAATGGAAAACCCACCCAGGATAGAGGGTTTGCAGGGAAGGGACAATATGTTCAGCTATACCAAGTGTTTCTTGTAAGAAAATCACATCCAAAATTTCATTTTTGAATAATATCCTCAAGGATATTTTTTAAACGGGACTAGCCAAACTGCGACAATTGAACGGCAACCACTTCATCGAGGAATATCAAGAAGGGTGGTCGGTGCTCTAAGGACCTTGTCGAGAGAGATTTGTCTTCCTTCGGTCACATCCAACCTGGATTAGATAATTTCCTTGGAAATAAAAGAGTTTCTACCTCTAGAGGACTTGGGAGGGGGAGGCGGGGTATAATGACCAATCCACCAACAAAGAAAGATGAAAATTTGACCATGGATCAAAGGTTTTAGGAATGACTCCTCCTGGAGTCTATGGAGACATCAGATGCAGAAATAGAGGATGGAGGATCAAGGATAGTTAGGGGAGTATTAGAGAAAATGGGAGGATTCAGTGTTGGTTGGTTGAGGGTGAAAGGGGTGTCCAAAGGAACATTCGAGGAACAAGTAGATATGGTACTAGAATAAGTTGAAATTGATAACAAAGAAGATATAAGAGGATAACAATTATGATTACCTAGAGTGAGACTAACAATAGCCGCATGAGATCGAGTGACTCGGGGCGAAGGAGGACAAGTAGGTGTCGAACTAGTGCCAGCAACTGAGGAATTAACCTTGTGTGGGTGGCCTACTGATTTGGGAGCCCAAGAGCTCGATAGATCCATAGGAGGATCAACCCCAGTATATGCATATCATGCAACATCATCCTTAAGGATGGAGAGAAGGGGACATTATTTTTAGAGGTGACCCACCCTTTGGAAACTACGACATCTAAAGGGAACCCCTTCATAATCAAAAATCTGCTGGTGAGAGAAAATTTTCCACTGAATATTTATAGATTCCTCTAAACCCTCCCTAGTGTCCAAGTGAATCAATACCCACACCAATGTCATATTACTAATGATAATATATTATTTATCATAATCTAGGTAGGTTCCAAGCATATTTCCAATGCGCTTGAAGATGTCTTCCAACTAGAGGTGAAGAGGTAAACAAAGGAGACATACCCAAATCAATCCCACACCCAGTTTTTCGCGTTCCAGATCGAAGAGAGGAATCCACTGCTTCAAGAGAACTGATGTTTGTTCCACATTCTAGTAATGAGAAAGTACCCACTATACATAATAGTTCATTGAAAGCTAAGAGCAAACCATCTTTGAGGAAGTGTGACGATTGACAGTAATTCTTCCAGTACCTGTCTCGATAATTCCATGTTACAGAGCATTAGTCTTGTAAGGTCGTAGGTGTAGAAATGTACTCTCCCCACTAGCTTCCGATCTGCAGTCTCTAGAACCTCCCCATTTGAAGTCTGTCCCCAAGAAGCAGAGAGATTTTCTTATTTCCTGCCTTTACACACTTATGTTTCATCAAGGTGTGGGTGGGTTTTCCTTGATGGTGAGAGTTTGAGCCCTCCATAGCTATACTCCTATATTCGACTATACTACATGTATCCCCCTACTATACATCAGGTTTATGACCCACAAAATACCCCAAATTAGGAGGGAAAGAGACTAGGCGAGTTGTCGAAAAAAAGTAGAAGACCGAGGAGGCGAGGAGAGATCACCGGTAACCTAATGAAGAGAGGGAGCATGGGTCACATCTATAATTATACTAAGATCCAGAGGAGGACGGGATGAGGATACCTCCAGGTAGGTAGAGATGAACTAGAGGGATGTCAGGGATAAAGGTACGAAGATGAGATGGGGAGCCTTGAAACGGGGAAGAGGACATTGTCGGGACCCTAGGAACACGTGCTAGAGAGGATGGGAGCTGTAGGGATAATGATGAAGAGGGAGAAGACAGGTTTGAATGAGATATCATCCAGATCGACACTGACTCAAAAGGATCCCAAGAATAATCCACTAGATCTTCCTCTATCTCAGCCGACTGATGGGGATGGGCAATAATTGTAAGAATAAATGGAAAGAACATTCATTGACTACTCCCAAGGACGCCTGAAGATGGGCACAGGAATCCCAGGAAAGTAGCAGGGCAGATGACAAATCACAAGAAACATCATCGATCCCAAACCCTAGCCAAAACATGAAACCCTAACCGCAACACCATCCCTCGGTTATTTTTGTATTATATTATGTTTTTACAGAGTAAAATTCATATAGGGTTAATCGACTCAATCAAAATAATTTTAAAATTTTTAATAATAATTTTTATATAACATAAATAAAATATAATTAATTATATATGTCTAGCCACTAGTCCTAATATATTTTATTTTTATCTCTTATCGTTTGAATAATCTAGCTTGCAGTAAGTAATATTAGGTTAAATTGTACTTGTATAATCAATTTCATCATGACGAAGAGGTTCCAATGTAACCAAGTGGGAAAGAGTGGTGGGTTGAAGTAGCTTATCATGTATTGTGATCATTCTAAGCATAAAAATAGTCGAAACAACCTATTTTAAATGGCTGTAGAGGGGAGTATATAGTTAATTCCTATGGAATATATGTTATTGTTTGATTGAGGGGTCTTGACCTAGGTTTGGATTTACCGCGCAACCAACAAAACCCTCCAATTACTGGCCCTTTCAGTAGTGATCTTCTTGCACAGATCAAAGTCTCACCCGAAGCAATATGGGGGGGTGTTGGAACCAGGATTCCCCACCCCGAGGAAGGTTTTGATGTAGTGGCCCTAATCAGAATTAGTGTAGATAATATAACATATCTTCGCATGCACAATCAAAAAATCTAACTCTCTCACAAACTATCCCAGAATACTTCAATATATTTTGCGCACAGTAATTAAGTATACTTCATTCATATATACTCATCTAACATCAACTAATATTTGCGCTGAGGTGAAATTAACCATTAATAGAATTGAATATGCAATAATAAAACATATCGACAAAAAATAACAAATAATCACGACAACAAATCACATAAGAATCCAGTTTTTCCAAAAAGTATTATTTATTATGTGCGCAATGAGTATAACAAAACTTAGAAAAAATTAACCCAAAAATGTACACCCCAGGGGACCCCATACCAACAAGCCCCCAACACAATCTCGTGACTTGTCCCGAGTCACTGCGGGGTGGTTGCCTTCATCTTTGCTTTCAATTCTTTGAGAGAGCTCCCGAGTGGCAAGATGAATTCAACGCTCTGCGCATCGGCACTCTGTCCTTCATTGACCAATTTTACTATTTTTTTCCCTTCAGCTTCCAAATTGATGCTACACTTTGTCTGATGGAGGCATTTTAGGGTGCTATATAGGTTCTACTAGAGCTGTAGGGCCTCCTTAGCCCAAGTTTGCATCCTTTTTTCTAATAGCTTCTCACAGCGGTGCGGGTCCTCGATCTCTGTCTAAATTGCCTTGCCTTCATGAAGTTTTGCAAGCCTCTGCAAGGTTACTAATGTTGGCGCTGCCATCCTGATATCAATAAACTACTGTTCTTTGATGTGAAGCTCATTTTTCAAATGCTGGACCATTAGGTCATTCTGGACAAAATTCCAAACACCCATCGCGTCATTTAGTAGGGTACCACATTCTGTCATTGCTGATACTACATTGTTTGTCGATGCCCTTACCTCTGCTGCACACTGCACTCAGACCTCTGAAGGTGTCTCCGGCTGTAGCTTCATCTGCAACTTGGCCATCTATTGCTCAAAATCTGCCTGGATGGTCTGAAACTATGTGCACAATGCCTTTAGTGCAGTGACCAGGCTTTGTGACTTCATTGTTGGCTTGGCTAATGCAAGCATAGTGACCTCTGGTAAGTCACCACACACTTGATTGATCATTGCTTCTAATGTAATGCGACAATGCTCAGTTGTGCAACGTGCCTCCTCTGCAATTTGTTCATTCTGCTGCAGCGATTCTTCTTGATGTTGAGACTCGTTAGAAGCATGGAAGGAATGAGCCTCCCGGTACTGCAACTAATCCACAATCATACTATGGATAGCAAGGAGCTTTCTGCCTGGTAGCACCGCTAGTTCGATGCTAATCTCCCTACATGCTTGCAAGGTAGCACGCAAGGTAGGTGGCTCAACTATAATGGCTAGCACAGGGATATGAAGCACGTTGTTATCCAGGGTGGATGGTAGCACCATGCTGATTGGTTGTACGCTTTTATGTTCGACACTGGAGGTAGTCACACTCGCTTGTTGTAGGATCGCTTTCTTCAAAATCTCTTGTATCACGCTCGCTTTTATTTTGATCTTTTGGATGCTTTACTATACTCCCTCAAGAATGGTTTTGTACTGCGCTTTTGATAGTGGCAGTGTTGAGGAATCTGAAACTAGTAGCTTTGGTGAATCTGTGCACTCTAAAGAAGTATTGCAAGAGAAAAATAATCTTTGGTCATTGCTCACATTTAAGATCCCATCCAATCCACTTCTAAACTCATATCATTCTAACAAACCATCCACCCCACCTCCACCTCTACCACCAGGTGCTGAGATGGCCGCCTCCATGAAGTTACCTACTTTTTGTGGCATCAAGAATAGGGAAAATTTTAAGGATGCGTATCTATTTGAAAGTTTAGAAACCTCGCGAATCTTACAAGTCTATAATATAAAATTGTAAAATCTTTTAATGATATTCTTGTAAAAATATCTAAAATTATGATTATATTATATTAGTCTATATAATATCTTGGTGATTTTAAGGTAAAATAATTTCATACTATAAAATTTAAATAATTATTTTTAGAAAAAATGGAAATCGCTTAATATTTGTTTTGGAAAAGTATAGAAAATTAGCCCACTTACGAATATTAGCCCCTAAAATTTTCCCCGATCAAGAATGAAGATATAGACTAATTCTGGTTTTTTACTGATGTTCTATGGACAAAATAACAAGTTAATAATGACGATGTTAAGAAAGCACAACTAGCCACTGATTTTCAAGAATGTGTGCTAGATTGGTACATAATGTATGTAGTGACGAACCCTCATGAAAATATTGATAATATGAAGGATCAATTAAAAGAACAATTAAAGAGGCTGAAATCATTTGCACAATGTGTAACTGAGTTGAAGGAGATTCACCAAGAATTGAATGAATCTTTATGGGATGTGGATCAAAGGTTGAAGTGCACTATCAAAGATGGTAGATTTACTATTGATGACACCCCACACAAAGAATAGTTTATTTCCATGCTACTACCACATATTTTATATCCCTTAAGTCAGCAGAAGATTTCCACGCAGGATGACGTTGTAGAGATTGCAATGAAGCTAGAAGCTTCATTGATACTCGTTGCATAGATCGGGACCCAACAGATCCAAATCCAGTTGGAGGAAATGAAATTAGAAATACAGAGTCTACGCAAGGATAAGGGAAAGGAGGCATGCACATATATATGGTGTATACAATGAAAAAATTTTATTCATCAGAAGGATCAGTGCCCTATATTCAATGACTATCTGCAGGCTAGAGTACTGAGTGCATTGAAGAGCATGACCAGACCAAGTGGAACTCCTACGTTATGGTGCAAAATTTGTAAATCTATGCCTATGCACATGACATACTTCTTTTGGCTGAGGATTGGTAAATATATCCCTGAGCTTAAGAAACCTTTTTTCAAAATTTTCTCATCGGTGGGACATGACGAGCAACATTGTCACAACTTCGATTTGTTGATTAACCGAGCTGAACTATATAAAATGCGCACTGAACCTACCTCACTAGCCTCCCCATGTGGGTGTGGTCGATTCCAAAATAGAGGACGAGGAAGAGGATGAGGACTTGGTCGAGGAAGGGGGCAACTCATCTGCTACAATTGTGGAGACGCGGGTCATTATGCACGTGAATCTCCAAATCCAACATGACAGTCTTGTAGGTACTGTAGAAAATTTGATCACGTTATTGAAGATTGCACTATTTTGATTTCCAAAATGTAGGAAAAGAAAACACAAACTCCTACTCAAAACATTCATATGGTATGGGTTGAGTTTTGTGAAGAAGAGCCAAGTGTGAATGTTGTCACTAGAAGTGGTGCAGCCAATGGTGAATACAAAGGGACGAAGCTAAATGTTGATCTATGGATATGAAGAGAACCTAACAAGAAGGAAGGATTCAACTTAAAGTGAGAAAGAAAAACCTTTGTAGAAGAAAAAAAGGGCTTCATAGAAGTAAACGCCTCAACATCAATAAGACCTATGGACGTGGTCGGAGTAGATGAAGAGATAAAGCCATTCCTATAGGCTTGTACCAAATTGTTGCATAGTAAGAAGGTAGTCGAGAACTTCCAAGAATTTATAGACACCTGCATAGAGAAATAACATCCCCAGATGGAGCAGAAGGTTGTTAACAAGATCTATAAGAATAAAAGAAGAACTAGACGAGAGATGTACTTGACTGCTCAGATTGGTGCATATGAGATGGATCGGGTCATTCTGGATCTAGGATTTGATGTGAATTTTTTACCAAACTATACTTGGAAACAAATGGGATAACCTAAGTTGGAATAGTCTACTATCCAGCTGCGCATGGAAAATAAACAAATATCATCCCATTAGGAAGGCTCTCGTAGGTCATAGTGGATAACGAAGAAGGGTGCTCGCAGACTTTGAAGTTATATAGATTGTGGATGATACAGACCCCTATATTACGTTGATATTGGGATATTGATATAGGTGGAATCATCAATATTAAGCATAGAAGTATGGTACTTGAGAATAATGGAACCAGGGTTGTGGTCCCCATAGATTCTGCAGAAGGAAAAATATATACAGAGCCAGTGTGCACAAATGATGATGTTGATCATATATATAAGTTTAGTGCAAGAAGAATATTGGATAAACCCCACAACCGATGGAATACTCAACAAGAAGAAGGATAGCTCTTTCTTTTCAGATTCATGTGAATAACTCACAAAACCAGCTGCATGAAGTACCTGCGCTACAGTGTAATCACATGAAAAAATCTCTTCAGTGCATATCCTCAAAGGTATGAGAATTGCCTTATTATGATGGTCTAACTAATATTAAACTATTTTTCGAATACCTTGCAAAATATGTTCCATAAGTACAAATATTACATGCACTTTATATAGCACTGCGCTCAACCCTAGCACGATGGTGGGAAACACATAAGGGAAACTTTGCTAATTGGGAAGAACGAACCCCATGATGCATCTACGACTTGACATCCAAATACTAGAATAGGAGAGGCCTATTATGGAGAAGGAGATCCGTGTAAAAATTTTGCTAGATGGACTAAAGCATGGGCACATAACCAAGGCCATAATGAGTGCATATATTTGTCAACACTTTGGGGAAGGTGCTTATGGACTGGTACCTAGAAACTAAGCTATGACAAGGAACTAATGAATGGATTGTGCTAATAGAAATTTTTATCCTGGACTTTAGTTTTGAAAGTGGGCTCGAATACCTAGATGAAGCACGACAGGATATTCAGGAGGTCATCTTTGAGACCATAAAGCTGAAGGTTGAGCGTGCTTTACCACCATGGGATTCGCGGATGAAGGACATCGTTAATCTTCGAAATTTGTCAGTTGAAGATAATGAGGAATATCTAAGGAACATTATGATCCCTAAATCTAAAGGACATCATGCAGTTTCTGGACCTACAATTGAGTCATTGGATGTAATTGGGCCTTTGATGATTTGACAAGTCAACATTGGCTCAGAGGAACAACTGAAATTAGTGAAGATAGGGCATTACTGGGATGATGATAGGGTGGGAAATGTCATCGAGCTATTGAACGAATATTAGGACCTGTTTCCTACAAAATTTTCTGAGTTGAAGGGGATAATAGGAGATCTTGGGGTGGTGAATATTACCTTGAAAATGGATGCACGACCTGTGAAGCAGCACCCATATAGGCTGAATCCCAAATATAAGAAGAAATTCAAATAATAATTGGAGAAAAATGTTGATGCAGGAATCATAGAACCAGTGGAAGAATCTGATTGGGTAAGCCCTATGGTAGTGCAGGACAAGAAAACCAAAGGAGAAATAAGGATTTGCATGGATCTGTGGAAATTGAATGATTCTTGTGTACATGACCCATTCCCCACCCATTTTCTAATGAAATCCTAGACAATGTGGGAGGACAGGAGGCCTACTCATTTAAAGATGGTTTCTCAGGATACCACAAGATAAGAATTGCATTGGAAGATAGAAGAAAGATGACCTTTGTGAAAAAATGGTGATCCTTTCAGTATACATTCATGCCATTCAGTTTGAATAATGCGCTAGCTATCTTCTTGCATGTGGTAGTAACTGTGTTCAAGTAATACATCCATAGGTTCTTAGAATTATACTTTGATTACTGGACTGTATTTTCATTATTGAAGAAGCATGTGTCGAGTCTTCGCTTAATGTTGGATACTTGTTGAAAGTACCAGATCTCACTCAATTTGAAAAAGTGCATATTTTGTGTGCCATTCGGGATATTTATAGGTCATATTATTTTTCAGCAAGGATTGATGGTGGATCCCAAAAATATCGTTGTTATTGTTAACCTAGAAGTTCCTACAAATGTGAACATCAACGCTCAATTTTGGGGCATACAGGGTATTACCAAAAGTTAATTCAAGGCTACGCATTGATTACTGCGCCCATGGAGAAGGATGCCTCATTTGGTTGGGACGAAGACTGCCAATTTTTTTTAAAATCTCTTAAGGAGAATATGATCACTGCATCCATATTGGTCTTTCCAGACTATAGGAAGGTATTCCATGTCCACTTATCCTTTCTAGATTTTTTTTCCTAGAAAAATCATCACTGATAATGCTGCAGCCTTCAAGTCCAAGAAAATTATTGATTTTTTTCATACGTATCATATAAATTTGGGACATTCAACAACCTATTACCCTTAGGGTAATGGATTGGTTGAATATTCAAACAAAATTTTGGTGAATATCATCAAAAATCTCTTGGAAGATAACAAGAAATCATGGCATAACAACTTGATCAATGTTGTTTGGGCTGATAGACTTACTACCAAAAAGTAAATTGGCATGTCTCCATACTAATTGGTTTATGGAATGGATGTACTTTTTCCTTCTTCTTTAAGAGTTCTAGTGATGATGATCATTCAGGAAATTCAAGCTGAACCAAATGATATATAGATAAGGATCAATCAAACTATTAAGTTTCAACATTCCAAAGAGGAAGTTTATAAGAGGACTCAAGTGATTCAAGAGAACATCAAGAAGATTTTTGATAAAAGAATAAAAGCAATAATTTTAATTTAGGAGATAAAGTTTTGAAATGGGATTCCAGAAGTGCAGCAAAAGGAAAACATGGAAAATTTGACAATATTTGGCAAGGACCATACATCATTTATTTTTTTAGAGGAAACAATGCATATTTCCTTAAAGATTTGGATGTAACAGAGATACCTGGAGGTCCTGTCAATGGAAGGATGTTGAAGCACTATTTCTCTTGAAAATTTAGGTTGTTCTTTCATCATTGTAAATACCACAATTTTACAGTTTGTGATTTGAATACTTCATTAACCAAGGTTGAAGCCCATGGAGAAGGCCCTAAGCCTAGTTTGATGAGCTTTCATAAAGAAAAAAAAGAAACCAGATGAATATTTTGCAGAAAATGGAGCATTCAAGGCTACTGGTCTTAGGTTCTTGAGACTTCATTTGAAAAAGTGTCATCCCCAACTGGAGCCACGATTATTATCCTATAAATCATAGGATCTCAAGGTGATTGAGTATTTTTTAAGTTGAAATTTCATATTGAGTATGATTTTCAATATTCAAATGATTTCCCAAAAAAATATGAAAAAAGAAAAGAAAAGAGGGTATATTGAAAAAAGAAAAAGAGACAAAGAAAAAGAAAGAAAAACCCCAAAAAATAATAATACTGAAAGTGTTGCAAATCAAAGTGCCACTATTGATTAGATAGGTTTGTTCAACCATATAGTTTAAGCATGATTGTAAAATTTTAAATTTATGTTGATAGGTTAGAAAATAAGGATTTTCCGAACTTTTTAAACCGGGAATATCAGTAGATAGGAAGAAATAAAGTTTGACTCAACTGTTTAATCTGAGTCAATGGAAGAAATAAGGATATATGTAGGTTATAATTTTAAAGAAAAAGTGAACTGGGTCTACAAGTCTATATGCACCCTACAAAAGAACAAAAAATGTTACATTAGTGATATGGGTAGGTAGAGATGAAAAGAAGAAAGAATGGAGGAAAGATGAAATATACTCCAAGGTTATCCTAAGGGTTTCGTGTATTTCTTGGAATAAAAAGGAAAAATCAAAACAATCGGTACTTTAGCCTATGTTTCGGGAATTAAAGTTTATTTGAAGATATTTTGACATACTTTATGTCATGAGTTATATCCTAAAGTCCTGACATTGTATTTCCACCCCCACTCTTCATTAAACACTTACCTGACCCCACTACCCACTCACATCACATCATCACTTAACCCTCCATCACCTTTCACCTCATCCCCGCACCCTCCTCTTCATCTAATGACTCACGATGGTTTTTGTCCCCCCCTCATCCTCCGAATGTTAACATCGGGGGGGGGGGGGGGGGGGGTGTCCGAAATGGATGGTATTCTAAACCACCCCGCTTGATATGTGTCGAGCACTAGATTTTTCTCACCCCACTCACATCATACCACTTACCGGTCACCCCCCCTGCATAAAGTTGCTTTATTGTGCCAAAACCATGCCACTTACCACCATGCCTTTGACCATTTCATAACCATTACACCATTACCATTGCACCATGACTACACCTTCATGTCCCCTCCATCCGATCAAATATGCTCCCGCCATAGGCCCGTTATAAAATTAATGGCTCTGATTATTACCCAACGGACTCATGCCATGTCAACAGTTGCCCACTCACTCGATAAAACCAAATTCCTCGCCTGTTGCAAGGTTTACCATTGCATTTTCATTCTGTTTGTCACAGGTGATCGTAGTCAAAGTTTCAAGAGAAAAAGAAAGTGCAGATAAGATTCTAATTTTCTGCGGAATCAATCGGAATCCTCCTTTATTTTTCCCACTCCCCATTCTGATCTACAAAAGCTCCCTTTCTGTGTTCCCATCTTCTTTTAATCCCATTCTTCTCTGCAATAGTGAAAAACACAGTTAGTTTATTAACAGTGGAAAATAATGCCTCCTAATAAGGATCAATAGCCCTTTAATCCTATGGTTTACCCTTAGGTAGGTCTGGATCATGTGGATCTAGCTAACAGAGACTATAAAATCCATGATACAAAGTCAAATTTTGATTTATTCGATGTCTAATGCTAGATTGAGGATAATATAATAGATGAAGTAGATGGCATAGGGATATGGGAGACCAAATTTCCCTATTGTGTATTCCCAAAGACCCACACTTGCCCCAAATTTGTGAGAAAATGACATGCATGTTATGAAACTAACCAAAGAGTTGTAGTAGCTCCCATATGATAATTTCTCTTTACTGTCAGTGCCCATTCAATCCTACAAATGATGCAGGACCCCACTGTTGAAGAAACTATTCCATTTTCTTATGAAGTTCTTAGAGAACTGTATCAAAAGCTAGACTTTGCCAGCATAGCTAAAACATTAGAGATTTTCATGGCTACTGATGCCCCACTGCCTAAAAATAATCCTCCATATCCCTCATCCACTTTCTCTGATAGAACCCAACATATTGTCATTATTCTCTCATATTTACGAGGGTAAAATCACTCAGACCAGTGGATACATGAGGCCATGATAGGTTTTATGTCTATTATTTCATTTGATTCAAATCCTTCCATCATGTTCAACTTTATCTATTTCTTATCTTATTCCATCCATGATAAATTTCTAAATTTCCACATAGCGGAAGTGTTCAAATACACTTCAGTTTTGGTCTATATGCTTGTCTATTTTCAGCCCAGCATATTCTAGTTTGAAATATGTAAGGTTAATGATGACTCTCAACCTCAATCAGTCATCTTTTGGATATATATGGTAATGAAGGAGAAAAATAATTATACTTACAAGACATTTGTTGATGCATCTGTGAATCCAGCAATGAACATACTCAGCAGTACAACAAAACCTAGGATTAATGAGGAAATCAATAAAATCATGCAGTTATCAGATCAAGTGAGAAGTGGGTATTGGTATTTGTACCAAAATTATACTGAGATCAGAATTTACGGGTGTGATTTGGCCCCTTACAAGCTTCCAAAGTTCCTCCCCATGAGGATCTTTTCCCTGGAATACATAAGGCAGATGATCAACACAGATGGGGTGCACTTTGTATCTGCCAAGAAGAAATCTCAATTTAGGATCAAGTCCCAAATTGGTCCTTTTATTTTCAATATTAGGGAACCAGGAGAAGAGGTTGATAAGATACTGAGGGACATGAAATTTAATCATAGCTTCACTTGGTCATATGACCCACTAGGTATTATTTCCAAGAAAAGGGTGGAGAATAAATCAACCCCATACATCCACACCCTTGGCCTAAGATAGAGAAATTTATGAATCAAGCAGAGTGGGCTGCAAATAAACTGCAGGAGGATGAAGAATAGGTGATCTCAACCTCAAGTATTCAGACCCCTACTCCACAGGAAAAACAAACTACATAAGATAAAGAAGACAAGGGAAAAGATCCAGAGAAAGAGACATCAGGGGAGAGGCCAAGAGATGATCATTCTGATATGGAGACTGATACATCTAGCAAATAATTTAAAATTAAGTATAGAAAGAGAGATAGACTCCACATGGGCATTGACCAAAGCAGTGAAAAATAGCAGCAGACATCATCACAATTAGCGATTCTCCTAGTTCTTCTCCAATAGGTGGACAGAACATATTCTCTACATATTCACCCACCATTTTGTTCCAGCAGAAGAACTTAAAAACTCCTACATCTATTGCTACTATAGGGGGAAAGGAGGACAACATCTATGATACATTTAGGGAAATCAAAAGAAAGAATGATATTTTGAAAAAAAACACCTACAACTAGTTTTGGAAGCAGACAAGCAGTTCACAGAGCAAGCTTTTATCAGCCTTTGACTCAAATAAAGAAAAGATGAGAATGGATTTTCTAGAAGCACATATCTCTCAGCCTAAAACACCTACAGACTTCAAGTAAACTGCTTTCGAATTTGATGTGAAAGACATCCATCCAATAGACCATATGGAGATTCATAAACAGATTAGAGAGATGATTTCCTCCACATTGACAAGCACTGCCATGAGCTTGTATAAATTATAGGTATCTTTGGCCAATTTTCAATATCATCTAAAAATGGAGAAGATTTCTTCTCTGGAAAAATATAAAAGAATAAAACCTCTGGAGGACTTAGTGATAAATATTGGGTATGACCCAACTAATGTAGAAGCTATGGAAGAGATATTGAAAAAGAAGAATGTTGATATAGCAGCCCTCAGGAAAAAACTCAAAATTTTAGCAACTAAAGATCCTTTTACAAATTAAATTGAGGAAAATGAAGCATAGAAAGTTGAAATGATGAAGTAAATCATGGAACAGTTTGCACAGCTAAAGTAGATGGAGACAAAGATGGAAAAATTGGTGAAAGAAAAGGAGAAAGTAGCAGAAATGGCCATTGTTCCATTGGAGGGTGTTCCTATTGCATCCATCCCTACAAAAACACCAACAAATACATGTTCATCAGGTGGTGTAGAGAAGCTAGCCAAGGCCATGGAGAACATGACCATACAAACAGCGGAGATAAAAAATATTGAAGCAAAAATCAACACCCTAAAATATTTGAAGAAAAGGTCAGACAATGCTCATTAAATTGAAATACAGAGAGCTCATAAACAGATTGAGAAATTAATCAAAGAAGAGAGTGAAGCTTCTATTGGACATACTATTGGCTAGGAAAAATAAATTATTTGGACAAGTATTGTTGACTCCATGTTGGAGAGAAAACAGGTCTCACAGAGAAGACCCGGGTTCAGGGTTGAGGGCCAACAAGGTTTTCCGCCGTAGTCTAGATTCACGTTGACATTTACACTCTACTCCAAAGGGTAGAGAGTCTCACCCGAGGTGTGTCATGACCCTACTGTGATTGGGAGTAGAATGGTATCATCCCCCCAACATCCAGACAGGTGAACCAATGCTAAGCTAAGGACATAAACAGTCATGACATAATATTCTGTAACATACACTCTTCAGGAAAACAGTTAAACCAACGATAAACAAAATTTTAAACACAGCTAATAGTAGCACTCATTCATACTCAGATTCACATAGCAGAGCAACCATCTTGGATATAATAACCACCAGTCGTCAGTGGCAAACTATTACAAGGCTCTGCTACATAAGAGCATAGAACATAACAAAATAAAACATGTCCCTAGGGACAGAGAGAAACTACAACAACCCAGAAGAGAGGAGAACAGTGCAACCCGATAGAGCTCTCCTGTGGCTCCCCATTGCCTATTCCCGTCTATGCCAACCTCTTCCTCCATTGGCTGGTTGCCTATTTGTTCTCCCACCCGTGCGACTGACAGTTCGTCCCCCTTTATTGCTCGGCTGTCTTTCGTTTCTTTCTATTCACTGCGAGTTCACTGCTTGTTTCCTTCCATGCCCTTCTGCTGTCTATGCTTGCTCCCGCAACCACCGCGACACATGTCCTCTACAACCTTGACACCTTCCTGCCTATCGAGGTTGCATTCCGCCATGTTCTCTCCACCACTAAAAATCTACTGATTTCCAAAACAAGGGCCCCAACAGGCCCCGACCACATCCTTTTGACTCGTCCCGAGTCAATTTTCCTGAGCCGACTCCACTTCCATGGGGCCGCCCGACCCTGTGCCCTATTCTGGCTGCACGCCTTCTCCTTGATATCCAAACAAGGGCCCCAACTTTGGGACCTTGGTCAGAGCTAAAGCTTTAAGCTCTTGGAAAGTTTCCACGGCTTGCTACCACCCTTGCAGCAACTCATCAGTCTCAGCCATGATTTTTGTGATAACTTCCTCCCATACGATTGCCGGTATGACACAAAATACTATGTTGACATGGGTATCAGCCTTAGATGCCAACTGCTGCATAGTTTGGGTGCTGATCTTTACGCGCTGTCGAAGCTCCCGGATTTCCTGCTTGGCTGCCGTCGAAGTCTCCTCTATTTGTTGAATTTGGACCTCTATCACATCCGCCTGGGCATATAATTGGTCCAGCCTAGTTGGGTCTGTGGATTCATGTATTTCCTTGGATATTTGTTGTAGTTGGGTGGAAATCAACTATGCCTTCACTGTGAAGGTCGTTGAGCATTCTTGCAGACCTTTCAGGAGGTCGTATGCATCTCTGGCTGCAGTACTGAGGACTTCTTGCATCTTTGTTACTTGGCCCTATTTCTCTGATATTTGTGTTGTGTACACAACTTCTAGGTCGGGAAGTGTGGGTCGTACTGCCAATTCCGCCTTGAGTTTTGTATTTTCCTGGTGGAGGTTTGAATATGCCACCGTGAGGTGGATTTCTCGCTCTAATACCTCCATTTCTTGCAAGTCAGCAGGTATTTGACTATAGTGGGCCGTCACTGCGGGCCATACTTCCCTGAAAACCCTGGCCATTATTTCCAGCTGTCCCTGTAGCTGCTCCTTTTCCATTTTCAGCTGCTCACATTGTTTAGTAAGCGTGCGTATCTGTTGTTGTTGCTATTTTTATTTCTGCTGTAGCTCTGAGTGGAGCTTCTTGGCATGCTGTGTTGCCCTTTGGATGAAATGGTACAGCTGAGTTGTCCCCCACATCTCCATGCTCTCGGCATCATAGGTACCCTGATCTGGCTGCCGCTCTTGAAGTGGTTGCCCATTGGAAACCAATCTTGCTGACTGGTCTTGAGGTGACTATGGCAGAGTTTGCTGGGGTGCAGAGTCTGCCATGTTTAGGCCTGGTCGCTCTTCTTTATCTGCTTGGTTGGGTGGTTGGAGTGGTGTAGGCTCAGGGAGTGGCCCAGCTATGTCTTCAACTATCTGTTCAATCTGAGTGATGAGGTTGGTAAAAGTAGTCTGCAGGACGATGGTAGGGTTGGCTGGGGGTACAAATTTTGTACCCTAGTTAACCTTCGTCCCGTGGTCCCCATTGAGTATTATCTTGATAACTGGATCAGACACAGTGGCAGATGAGGTGGATGGTGTGGAGCTATGGGGTTCGCGGGAGATGGATGAGGTGGTGGGTGGTAGTGGATCTGAACGGGGTGGTGATATGCAGATGTTCAGGAAATTGAAGGGGTTAATGGGGGTGTGAGGTGGCAACCCACTTGCTTCCCCTGTCTCAACTATTGGCTCTTCTTGGATTAGTACCCATGTGCTCAATCGCCGGGGTGGATCCTCTCCTGTGAGGTTGACCACCGGACTTGATTCTACAAATTTGGCCCTTTTGGCCTTGGGTGCCACTATGGGTTTCACAGACCTACTCTTCCACGCTAGCGGTGTGGTTGCTGGGGTTTGTGAACTGAACAATACATTTAGAATGGGTGCAGAGATGGAGGTTGTGCTTGGGGATGGGTTCGACTTGGGAATTGGGAATTCTGAAAAAATTGGAAATGGAGTGGCACTACTCGATATCACCTGAACTAATTCATTAAAGCTTCATACCTTCATGTTCAGTTTCTGAATGATCAGGAGGAACTGCAGGTTTGACACCCTATTTGTTTCCTCCTCCGCCACTTCTCCTAGCAACCGGTGTGGTAACATCCCATCAAAGATGTACATGTACACCTCGTTTCTGACTTCCATTGTAACCCTGGGCCACAAACAAAATTCTGTATGAAAAGCTGCTTCATCAATTTTGAATTTTAGTGGCCTCATCTAGAACGTTGCCTCTGGTAAACAAGTGGGTCTGAGGAACGTGTGCTTGTGCGTGACTCCAAACCATACTTGCTCACTATATCCGTCCAGTAGGTTTCTGGGGATCCTTTTTTGGCTCATTACAACGTCGACCATTAGGCCATACCAACTTTGGAAGGCCTCTGCATTTACTTCCTTGGTGCTGGGGTCTCCAGACACCTTCCATGGGGTAAAATTCATCGCCAGCGGCTGATCTTCTACTATCTCCACTGGTATCTTGATGAGGGGGAAATTCCACTTCCACATGGCCAGCGCTATTATCAAATACCCATAGATAAATCCTGTTTCCCTCTTATAGTTGTCTTCACATGCCTCGAATAGCTCCTTCAGCAGGAAGGAGCACTAGTTCAGTCTGGTCCCCTGGACGCAGTGCTCCGTGACCGAAATTGTGTCTAAGGTACACTCCCCTTTGGTGTAATGTCTCATCGTCTTGTTGGAAATGAGGTAGCATGCGAATATGATCTCTAGCTTGTTGATTATCTCAATTTTTTCCCCCTTTCCTCACATTTAGGTGCCATACTTAGCATAGTAGTCTGTATCCCCTGATTTCTTGGCCCATTTGGATATGGTCTGAAACAATGAAGAGATGTCCCTTACTTCCTGTGAGAGCCCTATCAACCTATGAATTTCTTTGGTGTGAATCAGGATATCCTTCCCCAGCCACAAAGAGCCATTCTGAATTCCACTCAACAGGAATTTGGTGCACTGCATTACAGCGCCTGTCGTCCCAAATACTGGCAAGTTCCTCAAATTCATTATTGAGGACTACTGGATACCTCTGAACTTGGGCAAGACTCTTGCTGCTACCCGTCCTGCTTCTATTGTATAATTTTCAATGTATACCTGTCTTTTTAGTGTAGGAAACTCAAAGGAATCCATGAGGTCTACTTCAATTAAGGTCGCAATGTCATATTTCTCGACAAGGGACTCCATTTTCTGAATCTTGTTGTCCAGCTCCTGTTCTACCACTTTTGGGCTTACCTTTGTCATCTTCGTTTGCCACTGATACACCTGCAAAACAGTTCTCTGTCTCTTATCTTGCCTTTCTTCTTCTGGACACCTTCTCTGCACTGGTTCTGCTCCAACTTCCCTTGCTCTTTCGTAAGTTTCTAACTCTAACTCATATTTTTCCAGCATTCTCGCACTTTTCTGCACGTAGGTTATGTAAAGTAACCGGCACGGGTGAGGTTGATGAGACCCCATAACTAATTAATGTTTCCCTGGCTTCTCCTGCGGCTACTATCGTGCGATAAGTTAGTTGCTGAGGTGGGTTCTGACATTGCTGACTATGGTTTTGGGGATTTGGGCAGATGCAACGACTGGTGGTGATGTCTAATTATGGAAAATTTATTACGGTATGGATAATACTAATTATGGCCATTATTTCTAAATCTTGGTGATCCTACGAACTGACACTAGTACTATGTTAAATGATGGTGGATTGATGTTCGGCACGCTTTTCTTCTTGACGTGGATGGCACGCTGGACACTACCCCCCTCGACCACTAATGGTTGCACTGCGGTCTCTGCAACTGAGCTAATGTTTATTGCATTATGGTAAACCTATCTATGTCATCTCGGGTGTGAGAGACTTATTGACCCTAATCTACCCTACAAACTCCTCTCGGGTGCGAGAGTTATTGAAATTGAAATGGATAACTTACTCTCGGTAGGGTTTCAGGCATGCATCGTTGACCCAACCTTGTAAAACCTAGCCGTTTAACTGTGCCATTCGAACTACTCCCAATGGTTTGATCTCTATGACATGAAATGGTCCCAGCCAATGCATCTACAATTTCCCTCAGAAATTCTGGAACTTGCTGTCATAGAGTAGGACCTTGCCTCCAATTTGCAAAGTCTTGTGTTTGATATGTCAATCATGCCAAGATTTTTGCCTCTCTTTTTCTACTGTCTGGTGAAATTCCGCAAGAAACCGTCCTTCCTCAAGTTCTTGTAGCTCGTGTAATCGTTCCTTTAAAGATTCCTCTTCAGATAGCTACAACATTGTGGCGATCAGAAGACTTGGTACTGTGAATTCTGCTGGGGCAACCGCTTCTCTGCCATAGACTAGATGGAATGGTGTTTGGTTATGTAGTCGTTTTACAGTTGTGTGGTATGCCCACAAGGTTTCTAGTATCCATTCGTCCTAGTCATCGCACTCCACGTTGCATATATTTGTCAAGCCTTTTTCTAAGATCTTGTTAAATGCTTCCATTGTGCCATTTTCCTGTGGATGATACGGGCTACTCTTATGATGTTGTATCAGGAATTTCTGCAGGAGAGACTTAATTGTATCATTGATGAAATATGTACCCTGGTCGCTAGTTAGGCTTCCTGGACACCCAAATCGGTTGATTATGTTTTCAAAGATGAATCTAGCAACAGTATCTGCAGTACAGTTCCATACTGGCGCAGCTTCTGCCCAGCGGGTCAAGTAGTCGATCGCCGTTATGCCATACCTTGCCTTTGAATTTCTTGCAGGTGGTGAAATAGGCCCTAAAAAATCGACTTCCCATTTCTCGAATGGCTGGAGTGTCCTTACGGGATGAAGCGGTAGCTCATCCTTGTGGGAGGGTCATCCAGTCCACTGACATATGTCATATTTCTGAACATACGCTTTACTGTCCTTGTGCACTGTTGGCCACTAGAGACCTGCTTGTAGTACTTTGTGCGCTATTGGTTTAGCTCCCACGTGCCCTCCCGCAACACCACTATGGCTTTCCAATAGTATAGCTTCCCATTTATGATCTAGAACACATCGCCGAAGAACTTGGTCTAGCCCCATCTTGTATAGCTTCCTTGTGATCAGCTGATATTTTGCAGCTCGAACTACTAGATGTTTCTTTTGTGTTGTAGTATACTCCTGCGGACACTGTCCCCTCGTAAGGTAGGTTGCTATTTCATTCAGGTAGTCCAAGATGGCTTCTACTCTAAAAATATCAGCATCCGGTAGCTGGTCATCTAGAGAACCTCCACTTTAGCCATTCTCTACTCTGGATAAGTGATCAGACCCTACACTGAGCCTTCCAGGCTTTATAATTACTTCAAATGTGAATTCTTGGAAAAGTAGGAGCCATCGGCAGATTCTACTTTCTAAGACTGGTTTTTTTACCAGATATTTTAATGCAGAATGATCCGTGAAGAATTTGAACTTACCTCTGTTGTTGTGTAGTTGCGCTCTGTTGTCGACAACTTGCGACTAGAAAAATATACCGGATGATCGACTGAAGTGTCCCCCGTTGAGCTAGAACCGCACCAAGCACAATGCCGGATGCGTCAATGTGTACATGGAACTGTTTTTCCCAGTTAGGGTGGACTAGTATTGGCGCACTCACCAATTTTTCTTTCAGTATGTCTAGTGCCTCCCTACAGCTGTCTGCCCACTGGAATTGCTCTGATTTTTTTAGTAGTTTTTCCAACGACGCTGTTATTTTGGCGTAATTGCAGATGAAACATCGGTAGTAGCCTGTGTGTCCTAGAAGTGACCTCAACTGTTTGACGGTCTCCAACGCTTCCATGTTAACGATCACCGCTACTTTGGCCAGATCTACGCAGACACCTTGATTACATACCACATGCCCTAGCAGTGTTCCGAATGGTACAAAAAATATACATTTCTTTAGATTCAATAAGATCTGTAGTTGTCTACACCTATCAAACATTACTCTCAGTTGGCTCGCATGATCTTTCAGCAAGCTATACACATTCCATTCATCCATATAGACTTCCAAGAACTTATGGATATATTCCCAAAATGCCGCTATTACAATGCGAGAGAAAACTGCAGGTGCATTCTTCAGTCCGAATGGCATGATGTTGTATGTGAAGGAGCCCTAATCGGTAGTGAAGGTTATCTTTTTCTTTTCTTCTTCTGCTATTCTCACCTGATGGTAACCTGAAAAGCCATCTGTGATGAATATGCCTTGTTCCCTGCAACATTGTCGAGGACTTCGTCACTAAATGGGGTAGGGAACGGATCATGGATACAGGCATTTTTTAAGCTTCTGTAATCCACGCAGACTCATATTTCTGATTTTTCTTTCTTGCTTTGTATAAATATGGGGCTTACCCATTCTGCCTCTTCCACAGGGAATATTAGCCCGACCTTTAGCATCTTGTCAATCTCTTTTTTCACCTTTTCCTTCACCCTTGGGTTCAGACGATATGGTCTATGTTTTACCGGCCTAGCATCAGGCTTTAGTATTATCCTCATTTCCCCCATATCTCCTTTTATGCCTTTGAGATCTGCCACTGATGACAGAAACAAGTCCTCATACTCCTCAAGTAGACTAAATATTTGCTTTGTTGTCTGCTTGTCCAAGTAGTCTCCAATGGTCGCCAGCTTGGGTTTGTCCTCTATCTCTATGTTTACCTTTTTAGTTCTGAGTGGCAGGAGGTGGATATTTTCTATAGTTGGTTCTTCTTTAATGTCCCTCTCCCCCTCTGTTTCTTTGAAATACAGGTGTCTGAGATCCTCCACATTGTCATCGTCCATCTCACTATTAATCTTCTGAAACACCACCTTTTGCTGGATACCTTGGTACCGAAGTGACTTCTCGTCCATCTGTAGACCATCAAGGAAGAATAGTACCTGCTTGATAGCTTTCAAATCTTGTGTAATCTGCTATGTTTTTCCTTCAAAGGTGAAACACTTTATGAATTTCTCCGCAACTTCCTGCCAATCATGGATCCCTCTTCTCTTTTCTTTCATTAAGTACCGGGCCTTTGGGATTACATCCAAGGAGTGGATAAACTTGTGAACTCACAGTTCCTCAGGGTATCCATCAGCTCTCCATTGTGCTTCACATTCCTTCAGATGGTTTCTAGGACTTGCATCCCTTTGGTACCATTTCTTCTCCGTGGGCTCTTTCTCCTCTTGAAATATGGATTTCATTGCTGCCGCCACTTCATCCCATCGTGTCAGTGAGTCACGATGGTTACTCCACCATCTTACAACTGTGGATTGTAATGCCATATCCATCAAGCGTATTATCTGGTCTTCTGGCACCGTGGTTTCTACTTTGGCTATGAAAACACTTACAACATTCATATCTGACAAGATTGGGTATCCTTGAAGTTCATCCCCAATCCAATTGACTCTCGCAACATTGGCACACCTCCTTGTGTTTGTTTCGTAGCCTCCTTGCTGCCAATTGTCCCATGCCAGTTCTGATCCTAGTTCCAAGATTTTAATACTTCTCCAGTTTACTGAGCCTTCTGTCATCGAGCTGATGTATTCTTCCCTTCTTTCGGAGGTCATCTAGTAGAGATGGTCCAAGAGATGAGCATCTTCTCGGTTATCGATAGTCTCGGTATACCTCGGTCCTTGGTAGGGGTCGAGTGGTTGAGTGACTCTGATTTAACCATCCTCGAAGATCATTAGTTCTTTCTTTAGATCAATTACCGCATAATTTTAAAAATCCCAATCGATTCCAAACAGTGCTGGGTATGGATCCTTGTCCCCCATGATGTCAGTGACTTCTAAGTTCATAAATTTTTTTACCCCCGCAATGTCAACCTCAACATTATCCTATCGGCCGATGGGAACAATGCAATACTGGTTTTCCCTCCGAAGCTGTATTGGAGAGTATGTCAATCTTGGCCTCCCGAGTGCTTCCCAAGTTTTCCTTGGTAAGATGTTGACATCATATCCAAAATCAAGCATGGTGTCTTTAATATGGAATCCCATCACTTATGTATTTACTCGGAATTCCTTTCCCATCCTTCGTTTGTTTCTCTTTATTCTCTGAACATATTTCTGGTCCGTTTCCGCTGCTTCTTTTGCTCCTGTGTTTTTATTTAGCACCCCTTCTAGGTTTTGCTTCAACCATTCCAACATTGGTGCATTGTTAACAATCTTCAGGAACAAATGGAACCATTCCTAGATTAAGGCTTCAGTATTATTCTGTGTCTCCTTATCTTCCTGAATTTTCTGTAACTCGATCACTTTTCCCCCCCCCAACTGGGCAAGTGTTTCTGCTGCGTCCTGGAAAAATTGTTTATGTCGTTTGGGTTTGAACATGAGCTTTGGGGATGCCGGCCGAACTACTTTGATGGGGTCCATAGTGTGTGCATCCTCCCCCATTCTTTTGCCGCCTCATGTCACTATGGCCACGTTTTGCATTGTTTGAGTTGTTAACCTGGGTTCTACATTTACTAGATTTTCCCCCCTCTGTCTAGCTCTTTCCTCCCATATTTTGATGAGCTCCGGGCAATCTTCTGTTGTGTGTGAGTTAACACAGCACTGTGAGCACTAGGGTATCCTAGGGAGTGGACACTCTCTAGCCACATGTCCTTCCCGGTCACAGTTATAGCATCTTACCAGACCTCTACCTCCTGTTTGGCCCCCTCGGATGCCTCCTCCTCTTCCTCGGGGAGCTTCATTTACTCTGTATGATGGCTGGTCCAGCTGCTCCGCCAGGGCGTCCAGTGCTCGGCATTGCTCTGTGCTGTGGGTGGTTCAGGCACAAAATTCACAGTATACATTATTAGAACATTGGAATACTTCTGTAGGATTGAACACATGCGAGGTTGATGACCCATACTTTTGCAGACCTCACAATATTCATTGGTGGATAGACCTGGTTGTGTAGGGAACCCTATATATTGCTATTGTGGTGGGTATATCTCTTGGATGTTGATTTGCGTGACTGCTCCTAGAGGTGGGGCCTGTTGTGCTCCTACCGCCGATGTCCCCACAGCTTGGCCTCGCAACCAGGGACATTCCTTGGCTACATGTCCCTCCACGAGACAGTGCATGCACCACACATTTGGTCTCAGTGGTCATATGGGTTGCATTTCGTTAAGTTTTTCTGTCAGACTGGCTATTTGATGCTGCAAACCCATTATTGAGGTGTCTTGTACCATTGCACCCCCTTTTAACTCTTGCGGATAACCCGCCATGGCTTCTATCTTCATCGCCTACTCCAGAGCATCTTGTAATGTGTCGATCCTTTGTTGAGTCATTGGAGTTCGGGTCAAGGGTAATAAAGCCTTGATGAACCAATCCCTCTGATGGTTTGGATCGATTTGATAGCTGAGTTTCCCAATGGCATCCTTGAATCTCCGCATCAAATCCCAAGCAGTTTCTCCTTCTCTCTGATTGATCTCCCACATCTCTGACAGGCCTTGTTGGTCTGTCTAAGGTAGTTTTAATTCCTTAATTAAATCCCTCTTTAGATTAGCCATCGCTGGATTCGGGTGGCCCTCCGACCATTTCATAAATCATCATAGGGCCCTCTCCCTAAGAGTGGTCTGAAATTCTATCAACTTCCCAGCATATGGTGTCTGTCGTGCCCTCCAGATGACCTCACAGAGATATGAGTGTTGTTTGACATCGTCATTCCCTTTCCCAAAGAATTATGGGTACCGCGTAAGTGATCCCGCCATGCTTACTTGAGTGGGAGGTATTAAAATGAAGCCGTTGGATCCTGGTTATGAGACGGGGCCACTAGCAATCCCGATATTATTTTGTGTTCCAGTTGGAGACTGAATGTGGTGCAATCTACTTAATTCACGTAACTTAACAAAAATTTCACTTATGGGCTTATAGAGCACCAGGGGAAGGTCAGGATTGGAGCTACTAGAACTGTGGGGACTAGGAATACCTTGAGATATGGATGCCAACCTTTCTTGAAAGAGTTGCTCCATTGCAATGTGCATCTCCACATCAGACACCTCCTCTGGGCGCGCATCTATACCTTCTTCGTCAGACTTCTTTCCTTGCTCCACTTTGGCTGGACTCCTATACACCTGCCGCACTTCTTTCATGACCCCTCCTATATCCTGGGGACCCACCTCACTTTCCATTCCTTTCATCATCTGAGGCACCTCCTATTTTCCCTTCCGACTACTTGTCTCTTCAACTCCTTCATCACCCTCTCTCGCCACCTTTCTGCAATCTGCCCCCTCCGATGTTCTCAATGCTCCCTGAGCCTGTTGGCAGTCTCGACATCCATTCTCCTACTCCCCCTTCATGGTTCTAATAACATCTCTCCCTCAGTCCCTTCCCCTGGCGCTGGGGTTTTCCGCTTCCATCCCCGCTTTCTGGAATCCCATCAATCCTTCATCTACCATTAATGCCTTGAACCACAAGGGAATATCCTTTAGTAATTTTCCTCTTAACCCAGATCTGAAAGTACTTTCTACCTTTGAGAAAGACTAGTAGCACTTGGCTGCAAACTCGACTATGTATCCTTCCAAAGTAGATTCCACCCAAAAATCTACAGCTCGGGTTAAGTCACTGTTTAACTGATGAAGGGTCACCAGATCCTCGTGTGCCCACTTGCGATTGATCTTACGCAAATCTCCCTTGACGGTCTTGGTTTGAAGCCTCCGCAACCAGTTGTAGAGTTCCTCTAGGAACTTTCCCCAAAATATTTTGCAGGTATCACTAGCAGAGTCGGAGAATAGGACCAAGTCTCTAATTGTTTTCTCCTTTTGTCATCTCAGCTCAGCTTGCTAGGCTATGAACTAATCTAGGTGGTTATCCCACCAACTTCATATTTCTCTTTCAAAGATCCAAGATACCATGATCTAGCTCCCAAATGTATTTTCAAGTCCTGGCAACGAAACCATTTGTTGGCTAGAAAACAGGTCTTGCAGAGAAGACCTAGGTTCAGGGTTGAGGGCCAACAAGGTTATCTGCCGTAGTCTAGATTCATGCTAGCATTTACACTCTGCTCCGAAGGGTAGAGAGTCTCACCCAAGGTGTGCCCTGACCCTACTATGATTGGGAGTAGATCGGTATCATCCCCACAACATCCAGACGGGTGAACCAACGCTAAGCTAAGGACTTAAACAGTCATGAAATAATATTATGTAACATACACTCTTCAGGAAAATAGTTAAACCAACGATAAACAAAATTTCAAACACAGCTAATAACAACACTCATTCATACTCAGAATCACATAACAGAACAACCATCTTGGATATATTAATCATCAGTCGTCAGAGGAAAACTATTACAAGGATCTGCTATATAAGAGCATAAAACAAAACAAAATACAACACGTCCCTAGGGACAGAGAGAAGCTACAGTAATCCAGAAGAGAGGAGAACAATGCAACCCGATAGAGCTCTCCTGTGGCTCCTCATTGCCTATTCCCGTCTATGCCAACCTCTTCCTCCATTGAATGGTTGCCTATTTGTTCTCCCTCCCGCGCGACTGACATTTCTTCCCCCTTTCTTGCTCGGTTGTCTTTCGTTTCTTTCTGTTCACTGAGAGTTCACTTCTTGTTTTCTTTCGCACCCTTTCGTTGTCTATGCTTTCTCCTGCAACCACTGTGACACCTGTCCTCTGCTCCTCCGCAACCTTGACACCTTCCTGCCTACCGAGGTTGCGTTCCGCCACGTGCTCGCCACCACTCAAAATCTGCTGATTTCCAAAACAAGGGCCCCAACACTCCATGAATGAGATATGGCCTTCTATTCAAATAATTTTTGAATAGAGAGATTTGATTGGACTAGTGAATGATTCCATAGAAAAAGAAAATGGAGAACTGACAGGGATTCCTGAGACAACAAAAAATATTATAAAATTCTTGAATTCCAAGGGTAGTTTTGAATTGGAAGCACTAAGAGTGGAGGATAGAACAACAACCATCCTAGAAGTCAAGAAGGTACTAAAAAAAAATAGTTTGGTCACACAGTTAGAAGAAAAGAGTCATCAATTACAAATTGGTGTAAGTAGATTCTTTAATAGAATCGAACCACTAACCAAAAGAGGATTTCCATCTCTTTTTGTGATAAATGATAAGCTCATGCAGAGGCCGAATTATGTAAAGAAGCTGAAGGAGATTGCCACAGATACAACAAAATTTGCTGAAATAAAAGGATCAATGACTAGAAGAGCCTTCTTAGAGGCTATGGACAATTATTTATTTATATAGCATGAAATCAAGCATATTTTCTAGTTAAGGCCAACTTTCTTGAAGTACACAGAGACTGATGAGATTTATAGGAAGTAATCAGGATCAAGATCCCGAATTCACAATAGTGGGAGAAATTATGTGATTACCAAGAAGGGTGACAACTCCGCACATCAACAGGACAACCAACTCAGCACATCAATTAATTCTGCAAGCCAGTGTATCAACTCAGCATATTAGCATTAGATTAGCTAAATCTGCCAGCATAGCACAAGTCAAAACACACAGTAATGACCTTTTGGATATTAGGGCCACATGTCACAATTCATTCTATCGTGTCCACTTTGTGGTCACATTTGTCAATTTTCAGTCATTATTGTAATAAATAGAATATTTCCATGTAGATACAGAAATCACTAGGAATTTGTTAAATACTACATTTCTATTCAGTATCAGGGGTTGGACCCTATATTGTAAGCTTGTCTATTGGAGCATTGTAATATTGGAGTTGGAGCATTAATAATAAAAGACCATTTTGCAATATTCTTAAGCAATAGTTATCTAGTGATATATTTTCTTTACTGTGTTTAATGTTTTCCACTTTTATTTATTTCAATGTATCATTTGATTCAATTGTAAAACAAAAACCCGAAGAATGAGATTTGTTCCATAGAGCACCTTAATTATGGTTTTGTTTACAACACAAGTGTTTTTCTTCTTATTTCTGGTTAAAAATACTTAATTTCTTTTTGACCACTACTAAATTCACTCTTTCTTTCATCTCATAATTCATAATTTTTTTAAGATCCAATAACTATAGTTAGCTTGCCTTGCAATTGATCTAGAAAAATTGATGCAACAACCCAGCCTCTTATGACTCCATAGCCTAATGGAAATAGTTTAAACAGATCCCTTCATCCAACCAAAAATATCAATCAAAAACCACCTTCATAATCAATTTAACTAGCTTAATATCATAAATCATTAAAAAAAAAGCTAAATCTTAAAGAGAGATTGCTCTCTGAGTTTAGGAGGGCTAGATCCTAGGTTCTAAAGCGATTTTGATGTTTTCATTTTATGATTATTCTTGACAATCTTAAAATTATAGAACGATAACAGATACCATGCAAAAAATCCATGTAGATTCAAAATTCCAATTGTAATATGCTAAAAAAAGAGACTTGAATCCACTCTACCAATTACGAAAACCAATAAACAATCGTGAAATCACAAATCATACAAGAGAAAAAAATTCAATCACACATTATAAAATGATTTCCTGGAGAAAGTCTCAGCTAAAAACCCCGCTATCTATATATTTGATAAGTCATAAAATATTATAATATTTCAATGCTTTTTTCAAACCTAAGAAAAATATGTCCTATCTCTATTTGTATCACTACATCCTAGACAAGCCCAGGTGAATACTTAACGAGTTTCCTTGCTTCCAAGATCCCTATTTCCTTATGCTATTTAGTTGGGTAATTAGCCCCTATTAATTAGGTAAATCCACATCCACAAATATGTAATTCATCTAAAGCATTCCTCTGACTACATGCACCACCTCTATAATTTGGATGATTATACAAGTGACAGTACAATTCCCTTGAACTCCAATATCAATTGGGTCTTTATCTAATCTGACATGCATGAGTTACTGATCGTTGACTTATCAGTTATCTGATTGATCACTGCACGTGGTTCAAGTTCAAGTTCCACACTTTAACCTCTTACTATTTCCTCGAACAGTTGGAACTATTTCAAATGACTTTAACTCAGATAAACTGACTTAATTATTAATAACTCAAAAATAAACTCAACAAGATCTCCTATTTTGTAGGATTCACTCTACATGAATAAAGTTAGACCCTCAACTCAAATTAACTGAACCAACTAAGTGAAACTAACTTAGATAACTCGTACAAGTTGTCATGTGATGTAGAATTACGATTTTATTCTAATTTAATTCAAGGGAAAATTAAATTAGAATCTTTCTTGGTGCCATTTTCAACAAGATTTGTTTCTAAGACAAACATAAGCATTGCAAGGTACAAAAAATCTAGTTATGATAGATCTACTTTTAGAAAAAGCATAAACATTGCAAGGTAAAATAAATCTTGCATGCACTATATTTGTTTCTAGGATAAACACAAGCATTGCAAGGGAAAATAAATCTAGTGTGTGCTATATTTCCTTCTAGCACAAACACAAGCATTGCAAGGTAAAACGAATCTAACACATGCTAGATTTCCTTCTAGCAAAAACAAAAGCATTGCAACGTAAAACAAATATAGAATTCCCTGGATTTGATTCTAAAAAAAATACATGCATTTCATGGTAATACAAATATAGCAAGCATTAAAGTCCCTTCTACCATAGAAAAAAGCATTGTAAGGTAAAATAAATCTAGCGTGCCTAACATAAACACATGCATTTCAAGGTAAAACAAAGATAGCATGCTCTAGATTTGTTTCTAACACAAACATAAACATTGCAATGTATACAAAATATAGCACATGCTAGATTAATTTTTAACACAAACACAAGCATTGAAAGGTAAAACAAATCTAGCACGCGATAGATTTACTTCTAACACAAACACATATTTTGCAAGGTGAAACAAATCTAGCACATGCTAAATTTATTTCTAGGATGAACACAAACAATGCAAGGTAAAATTAATATAACATCATTGATATTTCATTCTAGAGGAAACAAAAGAATTGAAAAGTAAAATAAATATATTGTGCACTAGATTTGTTTTTATTACAAACATATGCATTGCAAGGTAAAACAAATATAGTGTATGCTATATCTCCTTCTAGGTAAGGCACAAGCATTGTAAGGTAGAACAAATCTAACATGTGCTAGAATTCCTTCTATAATAAACACAAGCATTGAAAGATAAAACAAATATAGCACGCCATATATTTCTTTCTATCACAAACATATAAATCGCTAGGTAAAACAAATCAAGTGTGTGTGAGATTTATTTATAATACAAACAAAAGCATTGCAAGGAAAAATAAATATAGGATTCATTAGTTTTCCTTCTAACACAAACACATGCATTGCAAGGTAAAACAAATCTAATGTGCACTATAACTGTTTCTAGCACAAACACCCTTCATTGTAAGGTAAAAGAAATCTAGTGCATGCTTGATTTGTTCCTAGCATAGACACAAACATATTAAGGTAAAATAAATCTAACACGCACTAGATTTTATTCTAGCACAAACACATCCATTGCAAAGTAGAACAAATCTAACATGTTGTTATCACCAAAAAATGATCACTTAGCCATATCTAAGTAAGTGGATCGAAATACACCATGTAAGACCAATTTTACCATAGTAAAATTGCTTCCACTACAAAAAAATAATTTGCTAAGCCATATTTTATTAAGTTATTTCAAATTGAAACATGAAACCCCATGAGGAATAATTAAATAAATTATTATTTATTTGATTTTCCTCTAGGAATAATTACTTAAATTCTTATTTAGTTATTATTCCTTGTCACGTTTGACCAAATCATGAGAAATAGTTAAATAAATCATTGTTTATTTCATTTTTCTCTAGGAATAATTAATTAAATCATTATCTAGTTAATATTCCATGTCAAAATGTTGAAAATTCAACAAGAAATGTGTGTCTAATTTAATTTTCCCTTAATTAAATTGGACAATAAAATGTAATATTATCTCATAATCACTTGTAATAGTTAACCGAGTGTGATAAACTTAGTTAGCTCATCAATTTCAAGTTGACGGTTGTTGGTGAGGCATGCAGAGTGATTCTATTAGTTACGAAGTTCGAGTTGCAGTTAGTGCATTAGTTTAATGTATGAGAAATCAATTAACTCAATTTATTGATTTAAAGTCAGTTGAACTAGTTGTAACTGTTTGTTGAAATAGTGAGAGATCAAGTGAATTAAATCATATTTAATTCACATGAAGTGATCTTCCATGAAAATGATGATTTACTATTAATAGTTGCATGAAGGTCATTTCCAGTGGAGACCCAATTGAGACAAAGGTTAAAGGGATGTTAACTATCAGATGTATCATTAGTAGGCTGCCCGCATGCAGTAAGACACCCATACGATTTCCCATGAGAATTGTGCAGTTTTGGAAGGCTAAAATTCCTAAATAATAGGGATTTCATTCCACATGAATTTCACAAGAAAGGCATGTTGATTAGAGGCAGGAAATCAACTAAGTGTTGGTAAATTTTGTCCAGATCAATGTGAGACAATTGTGAGAATGCAAGAGACTCTTATGAGAAGAGTTCATTGTAATTTTTTCAAGATAGCTTGGTCAATATACAATATAAGATAGAGGAGTTTTGAGCAGCAAGCTTTTCCTAGGAAAATATATGTGTTTTGGTTTGATTTTATTCTTTCTTTATTTTTTGTGATTGTCGATCGTGTTTATTTTCCGTAATTGATTTGTTGAAGGATTCAATATCTTGCTTTAGTAGGCCGCATGATTGGATTGAATCCATTGATATAAATATTGTTTTTATAACTTCTACATGGTATCAGAACACAGGAAATTGCTATAGTGGAGAAGAAATTGATTTTGTGATTGAATAACATTCGAATTTGCAAAAGTATTCTTTGGTGCAACAGGCGGATCAGTATAAAGATGGCTTTCAATGGCTTGAGATTGGAGTATGCACTTGATGGAAGTTACAATTATATTTCAGGAAAGACAGGATGGAGGTAGTACAAGAGGACAATGGGTTGAAAGAATTCATTGATTATGACATTCCCAAACCCATTGCAGCAGATGCTGCTCTTCTTGATGCTTGCAAAAGAAGGTTGCAAAGGCGAGGAGGATCTTACTAGAGGGATTATGAGACCACATTGTCTCAAGTATGCATGGCCAAGCGACTCCATATGCAATGTGGAAGGCTTTGACAAATCTGTTTCAGAGTAGCAGTGATCATATAAAATTGGCACTGAAGAACAAGCTCAGGAAAATCAAAATGGAGAAAGGAAATACTATTCTGAAATATTTAACCAAGTTTGTCCAATGTTGAGATGACCTTGGGAGAATCAGAATTACTGTCACGGATGATTACTTGGTGATCCTAGCTCTTCTAGGCCTTCCTAAGAGTTGGCATAGTTATCAGGACTCTGTCAATAGGAGGGAGAAGCTGTCAGATTTGGAACGACTTTGGTCAGATTTGGTGCAAGAATAATTGAAGTGGAATACCAAGGATGGATCTTCATTTGAGACATATGATGAAGAAAATTGTGCCTTGGCTGGTAAGGTGAAGAAGGAGAAGGGAAATAAATCCTATTCCAAATCTGAGTCTAGAAAATAAGGCAAGAAGCATGACATGTCCAGAGTGAAGTGTTTTCACTATCATGAGCATGGAAATTATGCCACTAATTGTCCACATAAGAAGAAGAAGAAGAAAGCTTCAAGATCTGTAACTGGTGAGGCTTTGGCCTCATAATTTGAGTTGGACTTCTCACTCATCGTGTGCATGGTGTCAAGTGCAATGGGATCAATGTGGTACTTGGATAGTGGTGCATCTTTCCACATGACGGGAGATAAAGAAATTTTCAGTAGCTTGGAGGAGAAAGATCTCAAAATACATATTGAAATGGGTGATGACAGGAAGTACAGTGCTATCAGGATTGGTACAATTACCTGCCAAAGACAATAAGATAAACCCTTCTTATTAAAATATGTAATGAATGTACCAGGCTTGAAAAATAGTTTAGTTTTAGTTGTAATGTTGGAGGATATAGGTTATGATGTGGTTTTCAGTGAAGGGAAATATTTCCTTCGATAAAAAGCCATAGGAAAAACCAAGAATATTTGGATTCGTGTGAAGAATATCAATAAAATTGATGTAGATGGTTGCGTGGAATTAATGGGTAAGGAAGACAAAGTAGTGAGCCGAGATGAGGGTGAGTTATGGCACAAGAGATTGGGCCATCTACACCACGGAGCCTTGAAGTTCATGCAATAGATTTATACGAGTCTTCCCAAAGGTACTCTTGCACAGATAGACACATGCAAGGGATGTACCATGGGGAAGTATGCAAAGGCCACTTTTCATGAGAAGGATAATCGAGCAGTGGAAATCCTTGAGAGATTTCATTCAGATATGTGTGGATCATTCTCTAAAGCTTTGACAACAAAGCACAAGTATTATGTGGTATTTGTTGATGATTTTTCTAGAAAGTGTTGGATCTACTTCATGCAGAAGAAATATCAAACATTCTCAAAATTTTGTGAGTTAAAAGCACTGGTGGAGAAAGACATAGGGGAGCATGTGAAGGCTCTTAGGAGTAACAATGGTGGTGAGTACATCTCCAATGAATTCAAGAAATTATGTAGTAAAGAAGGAATTCAGAGAGAGTTGATTACACCTCATAACCCACAACAAAATGGGGTCGATGAAAAAAAGAATAGAAAAATTGTGGGTGCAGCACGAGTGATGTTGCATGATCAGGTCCTACCATTGCATCTATGGGAGAAATAATGCAACACAATGGTATTTGTGCAAAACTGTAGTCCTCATCAGATAATTCGCATGAATACACCAGATGGCTTTTTCTAGTAATAAACCTGATGTTTCATATTTTAAAATTTTTGGTTCATCTGTCTATTTTCATGTGACCAAATATTCTAGGAAGAAGGTCAAACCAACCACTGATATTGGGGTATTTTTGGGGACAATGATACTCCCCAAAACTATCTAGTGTATTTTCCAAATAGCAGGATGACTTTTGTGAGACGGGATATAAAATTTGATGAGGAGAAAGCCATGCAATTGTCCCTTGAGAGGGAGTTGGATTTGCATGCAAATGAGGAACTCTTGGTTCTAAAGAATGAACCTCAAGATGTGGAGAATCCACATGTGAAGGATCATGGAGCGGCAGAAAACACTCATGTAGATCCATCCACCAAAAATGGTAGAAGGCGCACCATGAAATATGATAGATTGAGACTTGATGCAACAGAACATGTAGGAGCACCTACTTCATTGCGTATACAGAGACAATATCCAGACAGGTTTACTGGATGCATGGCTCTTATGAGAAAGTGTATTGTGACATAACCATAATCCTTTGAGGAAGCAGTGCAGCAACCAATTTGGGTTGACACCATGGTTGAGGAGTATGAATCCATCGTCAACAACATTGCATGGGAAGTTGTCCCAAGACCAATCGAAAAATAATTGGTTGGATCTAGATGGATCTATAAGGTGAAGCAAGTGGCAGATGGGAATGTGGAGAAGTAAAAGGCTAGATTTGTAGCCTGGGGATTCTCAGAAGTTGAGGGGATAGACTATGAGAAGACTTTTGCACCGGTTGCGAGATACTCATCGATTAGATCTATCCTTGCACTTTCAGCACAGATGGGGTGGCAGATACATTAGATGGATGTGAAAACTATGTTTCTCAATGGAGTTATTAAGGAAGAAGTGTACATAGAGCAGCCATAATTTTTTGATACCTTTGACAGTGAGTCACATGTGTGTAGACTCAAGAGAGCACTGTATGTGTTGAAGCAAGCGCCTCGTGCTTGGTACACTAGGATTGACAACTATTTCACTAGGTTGGGCTTCACCAAAAGTGAAGTGGATGTGAACCTGTATTAGATTGTGGTTGATGGTAAGCTCTTGATTATAGAAATTTATGTTGATGATATAATATTGACAGGTGATGAGCAATTGATAACTTCTTGCAAGGGAGTTCGAAATGAAGGACATGGGACTCCTTCACTATTTCCTTTTTTTTGAAATATGGCAGTGGGATGGTGAGCTATTTTTTTCTCAAGGAGAGTATGCCAAAGATATTTTGAGTAAGTTTCACATGGAGAGTTGTACACCCATGGAGACTCCTCTTCCAAGAAACTGGAGGAAGGAGGATGCTACTTCTGGTGAGGTACTGGACGCTACTATTTACAGGCAGCTAGTGGGTTCACTGATGTACATGGTGAACACCAGACCATACATTTTATACATAGTTAACCAACTAATTCAAGCTATGGTTAAGCCAACTAAGATATTTTGGAAGGTGGGGAAACAAGTATTGAGATATCTCAGGGGAAATACATAGTATGCATTATGGTACAGACAGATAGAGGGAGTGAAGCTTTAAGGCTTCACCGATGCAGATTGGGCAAGTAGTCCATCAGACAGAAAGAGAACATCAGGAGGGATATTTAGCATAGGATCGAAAGAAATTTCTTGGTACAGCAGGAAGCAGAGATCTGTGGCACTCAGTTTAGCTGAGGCAAAGTACATGGTAGCAAGTCAGGCTGCATGTAAGGCCATCTGGATGAGGAATATTCTAATTGGTTTGTTTGGTTCTTAGATGGATATGACGGTGATACATTCTGATAACCAGAGTTACATTAAACTCTCGGTTAATCTGGTATTCCATGATAGGTCCAAGAATGTAGACATCCGGTACCACCATCTCAGAGAATGTGTTCAGAGGCGTATTATGTTACTTCAGTACATTCCCATGGAAGATCAAGATGCAGATATTCTGATAGAGGCACTCGCTAGGAGAAAATTTGAATACCATAGAGGCAGGATCGGGGTGGAAGATAATCCCTTTGTTTTTGAGAGGGAGCGTTGAAAAGTAAACAAGAAATGTGTGTCTAATTTAATTTTCCCTTAATTAAATTGGACAATAAAATGTAATCTTATCTCATAATCACTTGTAATGGTTAACTGAGTGTGATAAACTTAGTTAGCTTATGAATTTCAAGTTGAGGGTGGTTGGTGAGGCATATAGAGTGATTCTACTAGCTATGGAGTTCGAGTTGCAGTTAATGCATTAGTTTAATGCATGAGAAATTAATTAACTGAATTTATTGAGTTAAATTCAGTTGAACTAGTTGTAACTGTTTGTTGCACTAGTGAGAGATCAAGTGAGTTAAATCATATTAATTCACATGCAGTGATCTGCCATGCAACTGATGATTTACTATTAATACCTGCATGTATGCCAGTTCCAGAGGAGACCCAGTTGAGACAAAGGTTAAAGGGATGTTATCTATCAGTTATATCATTAGTAAGTTTCCCGCATGTAGTAAGACACCCATAGGATTTCCCATCAGCATTGTGTAGTTTTGGAAGGCTAAAATTCCTAAAGAATAGGGATTGCATTCCACATGAATTGTGTAAGAAAGGCAGGTTGATTAGAGATAGGAAATTGGCTAAGTGTTGGTCGATTTTGTCTGGATCAGTGAGACAGTTGTGAGAGTGCGGGAGACTCTTGTGAGAAGAGTGCATTGTAATTGTTTCATGATTGCTTGGTGAATATAAAATAGAAGATAAAGGGGTTTTTAGCAGCAAGCTTTTCCCTCGAAAATATCAATGTTGTGGTTTGATTTGCATCTTTCTTTACTTGTTGTGATTAGCGATCGTGTTTATTTTCCACAATTTATTTGTAAAAGGATTCAGTATCTTGATTTAGTAGATTGCATGATAAAATTGAATCCATTGATATACATATTGTTTGTATAATTTCTACACAAAATTGACTAAATAACTTAGGAATGATTAAAAAAATCATTTTTTTTAATTCCTTAACCACTTCCTTGAAATAATAAATAAATCATTTGTCTTTTTATTATTTATAAATAAAGGTATTTAACCAATTTAAATATCTTTTTCCTCCAAAACATATAATAAAATATTCTAAGTGGTTACATGTAGATTGTGGTTAATAATATTTTATTATTTTCCATTTTCAAGAATAACCCAATATTTTGTTATAAATAGGAGGTTTTTCCATCAATTCGTCACCATGATCGCGGTCATCATCGTTATTATTTTCTTTTTTCCATTTGAGCTCCCATCTGTGTTCAACACATATTTTGGATTTCACACATTAAAGAGAGAGAAAGATCTAGAAAATAGAAGCACAAAGGGCAACTAAAGGACCCATCCCATTTGAGGGTGGGGGCTCTAGCCATCATATGAGTCTCCTTCACAAGGTGTAACACAGTAATCATAATATATCGTTCATTCTTGTAAATTTCTTTGTCCATGGTATGGGGTTTTACATTACTTAAATCTTTTGTTGTTTCAATATCTTTTGCTGCAAAAATCTATTATTTTGTAGGTTTCTTCTAATTTGAAGAATTCAAGGACCATATCTATTGGTAGGGCCATTAATTACTCGTAGCTTAAGTAAGGTATTTTTGGTACTCTTTCCGAAAGATTTTACACTAACAAATGGTGACCCCACTGGTGTAATTCAGATTCTTGGGTGATCGACATCTTCCATAATCAAGTTTTTATTCAACTGGTTTTCAGTCTCGTGATGTTTATTTTTAGCTTGTGTGCCCTTATTTAGGTAAACTTCAAAATTTTGAGACTTTTCTAGTGCTTTCCGTAGGTCACAGGTACTAGTCGCACAGGAGACAACAAATATGATAGAACCTACCACCTGAGATTCAAGGAGGGAAGATCACACTTTTCAGCCCCAAACTTGTGTTTTCACCTCCAGATCCCACTTTTTGGCCTAGAAACTGTGCTATCCTTCTATTTCGGGTCAGAACTTGCAATTCAGATATTTTTTCGGGATTTTTTTTCTGATTTTTTGAGGGTTTTTTTAGAGCACTATTTTGGGTTGTTTGACCTCTATTTTAGTCTGTATTAGGCCTATATATGCTCATTTTTTCTCTTTTAAGTAGAAAAAAACCCCCTATGGTTTTAGTACAATTCCACCTTTCTAGGAGGAGTTCAACTGAGTAGGTAGTCTGAGATTTTTCAGCTCTTTCATCTATTTTTTTAGGGTATGATCCTTTCTTTTTGTAGACCTTTAAGATAGGTTGTTTTAACATCCAAGACTCCCTCTTGATTTTTTGTTTCCTTCCCCCTTAGGGTCCCATTGTTTACTCTAGGTTTTAAAGCTTTTTCCCTATCTTTTGAAACATTTTCCCCTCTAGTATCTTGTTGTTTTCTGCACCATTTTCAACTGTATATAGTCATTTGATCCTAGTCCCATCGACATTAGATCTTGTGGCCCTTTTTGTGTGTTTTGAGTTGTTTTTTTCCTCTCCTGTTTCTGTTGTTTGAGAACCTTGTTTGGGTGGGGTTTATGCTTGATTTAATGTTTATTTTACTATCATTATTTCAATTTCATTTATAGTTTTCAACATTTTATTTCAGAAGCACCTTGGAATCATCATAAAACATGCTTAATTAACTCATCCACAATACACACTTATTTTCACACACACACACACCTAAATAGAACGAGAGCTTGGTTCATACCTCCAAGCCAATAATTAAACATGCCACTTAATAAATATAACTCACATAGATTAAGCCCACTTGGGCATCAAGGCCAAAAAATATTTTTAGTTATAGGATCGATGGGATAGGCTTCCAATAATACCCATCGATCGCATACATTAAGAAATAGAAAGTTGAGTTAATAGGGAGCTTAAAATCCTTCACCACCCCACGGTCAAAGTCGGAGTTCGTCAACAACCTGTTTCAAAGGGGATTAGGCTAAAACATCATCCAAGAGGTTCTCCTCATGGCTACCCAACCCATGGTAGGGATTTCTGTGCACTGTCTGATTTACCAAGAAGCTCAAGACTTGACCACCCCCGTGGGAAGAAGGTAACCTTAGTGGTCAATATTAGGAAAACTCCTTATAATATTGGTTGTGGGAAGCAGTTGGTTCTCTACCCTATCTTTTTGCGTGAAATGCCATCTAAAAAAATATAATCTAGGATTGTTTGAGGATTTATATCACCTTTAGGCTAGAGGTCATTTTTATTTTGATAGGACGTGCTTGCTTGCATTAGAGTACCTCATAAAATAGTTTACACTTTGAACCACTACACTAAGTGTTTTCTTGTTGTTTGTTACTCTTATGTTTCTATCATTCTCTAGTCTTTAGTGTCATATGTGTCTTAACATCATTGCACTCCCAAGATGTTTGTCATGGAGAATCCGAGGTCTCCATCCTCAGTTTCTCTTATGAAATATTTCTCGAGCCTGTCGGGTTAGAAATAATCCTCCGAGTCCTCCATCAAGTCCCTCTTACGACTCAGATTCTTCAAATTCATCATGTTCTTCCTCTAAATCCACATCCTCTCACACTCATATCACCACATGTTTGGAACCAATGCAGGTCTAGGACCCCAAGATGGTATTCCTGGTCCCAATCTGGGCACTGCCACTAGTGGAACCATTATAGCTACAGTGGATGCCACCATTAGACGAAATTTTAGCCTAAAAGTGCCCATGAAATTTTCATGTAATTTCCATGTCATAATATGTAAACCAATCAAAATTATTTAATTTAAAAAGAGGTACATGTAAATATTTTAGAGGGAAAAGAAGAAAAATAACTGTTTTTAATTGTATTTTTAGCTTATCTCATTATAGGTTTACTCAAATTTCAAGTGTATGCATTTGTTCGATGTGGAATTAAATTCCACATCCAACGACTACCCATTACACATACTTTTGAGAATGACCACATTGATAAAAAAATTGCAAATACATTAAAAAATTGTGTTCAACATACTTTTTTAATGTATCTGCAATATTTATCAACGTGGGCATTCTCAAAAGTATGTGTAATGGGTACTCGTTGGATGTGGAATTTAATTCCACATGCAACGAGTGCATACACTTGAAATTTTAGTAAACCTATAATGAGATAGGCTAAAAATACAATTAAAAAAAGTAGTTTTCTTTTGTTCCCATCACATTTGCATTGAATATGCCAAGGTTATTGTGAGGATTGACCATTTCCATCACTGTAAGTTGAGGGAAGCCTTAGAAATCAAAAATACGCCAGTTAACCTTAACAGAGATTATGGGTGGACTGTTAGGAGATGCTGGATTCCTACCCTTCATTCTTAGGATTCCTGCCCTTCTCTATTATCATTATTTATCTTTTATTATTATTACTATTATTATTAATGGCGATCTCGGTAAACATTGTAACTATTTTATTAGTTAACTTATTAAAATTACCTAGGTAATAAAGAAAGTAATAATACTAAATTATAGAGCATATGAATATTATTATTATTATTATTATTTTTTATTTTTTATTATTATTATATATATATATATATATATATATATATATATATATATATATATATATATATATATATATATTTGACGATTTCCGTAATCATTGTAATTAATTTTATTACCTATTGATTAATAAAATTATGAATATTAAATTATAGAGCATATAATTATTAATTATTTTTAACATATAAGTATTTAATTCATTTAATAGGTAGGTATAAGAATATTAAACTATATTTTTATTTTATAGCATATTAGTAATTCAAATTTCACAACTAATATAATAATAATAATAATAATACAATTCTTAATTAATTAATTTTTAGAAGATTAAATATTTTTATTCTAGTCAAACTAGTCGTTTTTTACAACGACTAGTTAGGGCTCTCCTCGTCTATTTAGATTGGTTCCTAGATCATATTTCTCATCTTGTTCTAATGATGAACCACACTAGCTAGTTTGAAACACGTTGGAAAAATATGTTTTCATGTGATTTTTACCGAAAGATTTTATACACTTTTATGGATCACAGAAGCCAAATTCCTAATATTCATAAATCTTATTTTATTATTTTAACTATTATTTATTAGTTTTCCTTACGAGGCCACTTTTAGGCTGAAATTTCCTCTAATTTCCATTGCACCCCTTTATGGCTAGTCTAAGTCTCGCAGATTTTAGCCAGTCAATCAACGATGCCATTTCTCATGATGCTGGTTGGTCAGCTATGCCAACCAAGCTTCATTCTAGCATCCCTAAGTTTGAGTGAAATAGTGGAGAAGACCCCACCAATCATGTTCACTCCTTCCACATGTCGTTTTCATTAAAATCCATCATTGATGACTCCTAATGTCTTCGGTTATTCCAATGCGCGCTCGCTAGAGAAGCTAAAAGGTGGTTCATTAACCAGCCCGCCGCATCTCATTCCACTTTTGTGACTCTTGCTAAAGTGTTTATGTCATATTTCCAGATAACCCTCTATTATGATATCGGTACTAAGTTTTTGACCGCATTCCATCAAACTTTTTCCACCCACCTTTCTAACCACGTAGAAGAATGGTGTAGAAGGAGGAGCATGTGTAGAGCTCCTACCTTCGATGATCATTTCTATATGGATTGTTTTCTTAGACCACTCTTAGCCCCCATAGGTAAATATTTTTCATCTCACTTTCTTCACATCAAGGAATAAGCTCTCCATATTGCTTTAAAATATGACTTGATTTTTTCCCAGTTAGGTTATGTTTATACCGTTTTACCAAACCTTCCTAGACCTAGCGGTGTCAATGCACCAGGGGAATCTCATGGCTTCAATGGTATTGTTGGATCCCTTTCACACCCATCACCATATGCTCCTCCTTAAATGAGTTATGGTCACCCTCAGGGGGGACCAGTTCCTCCAACACTTATCTCCCTCTAGACAACTTTTATCCTGGTTAAATCACGTCTTATGCATTTTCCTAACCTCATCAACCAATGCCAGGGCCATATGTTGCTTAACCTATTTATCATAACGTTTCTCGAGCTCCTTTTTATCCTTATGCACCTCCCATCACCCTAACCCTTCAGGAATTAGTGCCCCCACCTCCCACGCCTTCTCAACCTTTGCCACAACAACCACCTCCTCCTTAAGGTCAAGTGTATGCTCAAAAAAGCACAAATAATATCCCCAATTCCAAGAAAATGAACAAGGGGAAAGGCATCCAGAACCAACAACCGAAGGGTAACCAGGGTCGCTAAGGTACTCAACCAAATGACCGAGGGAAACTAGCCAAATACCACAACCAAGCAACAGGGTGATCATCCCAAGCAGAAAAAGGAAATCTTTAAAAATAATCCTTATGCATGTTGTGGTGTATATGGCCATTACACACATGATTGTACCCTTTTACCCCAGATGCGTCAAATGTGGGATGCCCAAGGAGCGTCTCGAGGACAACATCCCACAAGGTCACTTCCTCCAAACAATGCTCCAACTCAACCGTCTGTGATAATTAATCCTTTCCCTCAACAAAGATATCTCTCTACCCAACATCCATAAGGTCATACCACTCCCCCACGTTAGGAGTCTAATCATACTAATTACTATATTCTCATGATGAACTCTGACGATTTCAATACCACTGATGTCAACCTTCAAACTCGATCGCGCCAGTGTGACAAGCAACCCGCTATGTCTGCAACCGAGTCCCAAACCAAAGTGTCCACTAAGTCTATTCTGACACTAAATGGTCCCTTACAGGTCCCTCAACCTAAGGCAGAAGTCATACCAAATATCCCCAAAGGTTCATTACATTGTAATGCTGCTTCAGCCAAAGCGGCCCACAGATACATTATAATAGATGACTTGGTGCAATCTCTTGCCACCATGGCAATGCTATAATTTCTCTAGACGTTCCCATCCCAATGGAAAGCTCTACTATCTTCTCTAGGTGCCATGGACCCTTCATATGATCGCTTTATCTTATTTGATGTTGACAATTACAAACATCCCCCTCTACTAGTATCTTTTTCTTTTCAAATATCAGTCGCCATTAGAAATGCCACGATTCAACAATGTATCATAGAAAAATGTGCATCCACATGTGTGATTTCTGCCACTGTTTGGAAGAAACTCAGGTCACCTGATCTGTCCCCATCCACCATCACTTTATGCACTTGGGATGATCATCCTTCATAGCCCCTTAGCATGTATCACAATTTTCCTCTCATAGTTGTTGGAAAAAATATTTGCATTGACATAGAAGTAATCGATCCCCCCCTGGATTACAATATTATTTTGGGTAGTAGCTATACCTATGCGATATCAATTGTTGCATATTTGGTTCACCGCAATATGTTCTTTCCCCATAATGGAAATATCATCACCATTGATCATTTGACATATTATGATTCGAAGTCTCAGACATTGCCCTGGTTTACCATCTCATCAATGACCAACAATCAACCTATCTTGCCTCTCACCAATGTCTCTCCAGGAGTTTATAAAGATTCCACATTTCTTGTTTCATATTATGGTCCAACACCTACCCGTTTTGAGCCCAACTCATCCAATGTTTGAATGTTGCAAGCATCATGGGCTAGCCACAAGTGGTCTGGTATGCCTATCCAGTAACTAACACCTTTTCAACCTACTATTTTTCACTCGACCCAGCCATTAGAACCAAATCCTCAAGGACCTTCTCCTTCTGCTGGTGTCTCTCCTCATCCTTTTCAACGAGGAACAATTCTCCCAATTCTTAACCATCCGGGAGCCATTCCGCCAGGCCATTTTCCTGCAGGTCATATACCATTTTTCGCTCCCCCATATGGATTCTTTTCTATTCCTATCATGGCTACGTTGATTTTACGAAATATTTCCCTGGGGATCCCTATTTGGTACATCTATCCCCCGAAAAAACTCCACTAGATCAACTCAAACCATATAATGCTTTCACCCCGATTCAACTGTTCATTACAACCCCTTCCTTTGCTTCAGTTCCATAGAAACCTCAACATGAACGCACTCTTGTTACGAAAGCATCTAGTGAGGGGGGAAAAGCCAAGAAGAAAGGACCTACCAACAAGACTCCACAAAAAAATCCATCTCCACCTAAGCCTCCAAAGCCAACGCCCCCATGTGCTTTGTGTGATTTTATTGGGCATGCCACCAATAATTTTCCTGAACTCCCTCATCTCAAAGAGGTGGTCGATGATACATTTCTTGACTCTCACATCTTGGAGGTCCATGTTACCTTACCTTAGTCATCTAAGAATAAAAAATAATTACGCACGAATCACGATTATGCTTTGTGTGACAACATTGGCCACTACTCTCATCACTGTCCTCGACTCAAATATATTTGTGATACCCATCAGGCACTTTGTGAATAGAGGCCACTAGTAATGAAACCACCACTTCTTTACCCATGGATTCTGGTGCCATTGTTGAACTAGAACAGGAACCACACATTTTGGTTCCTCCTCCTAATATCTAGATGATGGATTCCATTGCTACCATTCTCTACATGTCATCATCCATGGGATCCTCATCTGGAGACTCTTTTGGATTTATTCATGTTGATTCATTTGAACTTCCTTCGTTGGATACCCAGGTCTCAACATCGGTAGATATTCCATCTACTAGTCCTTTCTCCCATTATGTTGTCAATGTGCATGTGAACCTTTTCTCTCTTGACAATGCTTTAGGTAGACCCTCCAAATAAAGTGGTATCACTTCCTCCAGTCCAACCATCTTCCATTTATATGAATATATCATGGAAACAATGACCACGAATGATTATCCTTGGGATGATATGCACCATCGTGTTTATTTCCTTTTGCAGCAAACCCATGATAAATATGTCGTGGATTCAAAAGAATTCATCCATAGTGAGGTAGATTGTTTAAATACCCCTCACTTCAAACCCATGAATTTGATCCACATCCAAATTTTGGCCATTACATTGACACCCAATATTTGGGTAAGGGGGCATCCTGATTTGAGAGTCCAGGAGAAGCAATTCTCCCCAACCCTCCTAGTGCATTAGGTAGTGTTGACTCTAATACCATTATTATTCCCCATATAGAATAACCTCTAGAGTCCTATCACTTTAGATCACTCTAGGGATGATCCCTTTAATCATTCCTTCATTTTACATCAATAACCTAGTCCCTTAGACATTATTGTTGACCCACCACAGTGTTTTCTAGGTGATCACCAATTCATGATCTCTGATGCCACTCTTTGGTATAGTGGCACCATGTATGCGAACCTAGAAATTTAGTCCATTTGATTCATATATGCAGTACCACACAAGATTCACAATCCATTATTTCCCTTTTGTAACTATATCTATTCTTCCCAGAGGAATAAAACCATAACATAAAAAAATGTCAAACCACATCATCAAAATGTGTTTAGAGTCAACTATTCTAAAACACATTTGGTATGTCCATAGCATGTTTCATGGGGGGCACCTATGCCCCTACATATCCTCATCATCCTCTAGAGGATATCAGGCTATCAGCTAAATTTTTAACCCCTGGCTTGAGTACTGAATAATGGCATCTCATGGAAATCCTCTTAGCTAGGGCATCCATTGTAATTTTATTAAAATGGTTCTAAGGAGATTATAAAATAATAGTGGAACTAATAAAATAAGATTTGATGACATCATCAAATTTTAGAGATAAACTAACTCATATACTGACTGCCACTGCCTGAAATATATTTTTGGTTTATAGAAATGAGAAATACATGAAAAACATGATTGTGATCACGTTTTTTTATGTATTTCTCATTTTTCGTGTAGCAAGGTCCATCAAAAGTATGCAACATGGGTACTCCTTGGATGAGGAATTAAATTTTGCATCCAACGACTACTCCCGCTCGAAATTTGAGTAAAAAGATTGGGATATAATTTGAAAATACGAGTTGAAAAAGTAATTTTATTACGTTATTATTTTTTAATATTTTTACCCTTTTACTTAAAATATGGTGAATCATCCCCCATGGTTGACATCATCATCTTGAGTCCTATTGGTCCTTATAAAGTTTATTTTTGTTGTACATTTTTCTTAGGAGGCCCATTTTAGACCTCAAAATTCCCCTAATGATTCCCACCTTTAGCATACCAAATTACTCCCCTCCATCACATATGCTTGGGGGCAGTGTCCCATGCTTGGTGGTATGATGGCACCCTTGGACACCTTCTCACATGATTAACATAAGTCTCAATATAGACCCCAAATATCTAGGTATGGTCGAGTATCCTTCCATTCCTTGGGTATTTTCTCCTATCGACCTCTCCGACGATCCATATACATACATCGCATATCGTAGATGCTTGATACCATATTTTTAAACATTTTAAGCTATGTGATACCACACTTACAACTTGATCCCCATGTTTTACTTGGTGGGAAGGGATGATTCTAGGCCTTCTCTAGTAGTTCATTCCTGTATTCCTTTCTTACCTTTATTCTTCACCAGGAACCATTTGTCCAAGAAGCATTAAGGCCACCTTTAGACAAGCAAGGCCACCTGCATGAAAGTTTCAGATCCTAATTCTAATGGTAGGTTTTATACTATGGTCTCCACAAGATTTAGGGCCTTATCCTACTCTCCAAATTCACCACATCTCACTTAGAAAATGAATTAAAATTGGAGGAAAAAATCCCTTTTATAGGAAAAGCCCTAATTTTTTCGTCGCCCATTGATACCAAAACATAGCTTAGGTTGAAGAACCATCAGCACCATTGGAGAGCTCTCAGAGAGTACTATAATGGGTCTTTCTCTATTTTTGGTAATTTGAAACTTCACCTCGAAGCCATTTTTTCCATGAAGTTGCACTTTCCTGCCAATTCAAACCGAATTTCTTCATATGCCGCTTGTACTTTGGTACCACTTTACCTTGGCATTTTCCACCTCATGTGTCAATTTTAATCATGGGTAACCATTATTTACTAATGTTCTTATGGTCCCCCTAGGCCTATCCTATGTCACAGCATCATCGAGTCACCCTTGTTTAGAGCATCCAAGTTAAGTCATCCTCACATTTCTGGAGTCTATACCAAGTCCCATTATCTCCTGTTATAGTTTCCATCGATATTTGCGTCGCATTCATCCCATATTGCACATTTTTAGCCTCTAGCCATAATGTCCCTCATCATCCACTCCAGAATCGAGTCAGTCGATGCCAGGTCAAACATGCATTTTATGCTCCGACAAGGGAATTTGTCAGTCCGCATATCAATTTCCCTCATTATCACTAGTGTAAGTCCATCAGACTCTCTAATATGATCCCTCGTGCCTTGGTTGAGGATTCATTATTGCCTCAACTATGGAAGACCCTATTCTGTCGACTTAAGCACATAAATTCTAGAAGAATCATCTAGAGGGTGGTGTACCTTGGTTCCAACTTTCATCATTGTTCGGTACCTCAAATCAAGAAAAGGGAGTTATTATTGCCCTTTGACTTGGTTTCTTCTCATGTACTTGACCCCGGCTCATTATCACACAATTGATAATCATACACTTGATGGTTTGGTGATCCAGTAGATTGTATCAGTGATTCTTGGGTGTGTGTTACACTGAAATTTGTCACGATGAATTTTTAGTCTCCCTTAGAAGTCTACAATATCAAAGTTCCTAAATTCAAGCCTTGAAATTAAGAGAAAAGCTCATAAAATTCTTAAAAACTCTAGTACCGCACTTTCTCTTAGTTTTTCCTGCGGTGCCGCACCTTTTGGCTATAAATCCTGTGGAGCGAAACACACTGTTTATTCATTAAGGGTGCATACCCCTGTAAAAGATAAAAAAGGTGCAAGTAAAATATAGAAGCTCAGTTTGAGTCATTTTTGGAAGCTTCTAGAAACATTCCTGTGGTGGAAAGTCCGCTCTTTTCAGGTTCATGTATCCCATCCATTAAGGAGCTAACCCCTTGATGTAAGAAACTAATCCCTTTGAAGGAGGATTTTATACCTTCTTGTATGGAGCTGTAACTTCCTCTCTTTCACTATAAAAAGAGGCATAGAGCAGCCTTAAAGGGCTACTATTTATGAGTTGAATTTTTAGTATTGTTGGAGGCGAAGTGCTGTTGAAATTTAGACCCTTTTAGCTGATATTTCATGTGGGAAAGATTACATACCTGTATGTATCTCGGTTGAAAGAGTGCAAGGATGGTTAGAGCAAAGGAAACACCTATTCCAAACCCCAGGAAGGCCTATATGACATCAAGGTAGACACTGTTGTAAGGCTCTTCTTTATTTAGGTTAATACAAATAAGTTTGTTTTTCTCAATAAGCTATCAATTGATTGGTTTATTTTATGGATTCCTTTATCACCATAATAGATATGATTTATGAATATATGCTATGCAGGTGCTATTTGATGTTTGTTTGTTTGTGATTGCAGATCTTCGAAGGCAACTCTTTCGGGCGAATGAAGGACTACTACTACAAACAAGCATTGGATCAAAGGTAAGATTGTTAATCCTTTATAACATTTAATTATGAATCACAATATATATAGAGAAAGATATTTTTATTTGTCCATTTGTCGCTAGCTGTCCATAGGACACTTGTGAGGTATGTCTTGTCCGCAAGAATGACTTATCTATCCAAAAAAATGGCGACTCCATTGGGGAAGGATTTTGAGCTTTGACTTCTTTTACTTTTGATTTATGAATTTATGTTTTCTGATTTTGATTGATTGATACTGGCTTGGGTAGTTTATCCCTACAGAATCCCTCAGAAATGTTTGAGAATTTTTTGTTTTTTTTTCCTCTAGTTTTCTTGTGTCCACTCTTTGCTTTTATCGACAGTGCGGGAAGATCTGCAATTTTCCTGTACCCACAGTGCGGGACTGCACTGGTTTGCACTGAATCCTGTGGACCCTGTGAAGATTTTTGAAAAATATTAAAATCCTATTTTTTGGATTATTTTTTTAGATTCTCTGTGAATATCCAGACTTGTGTCAACTGTCAGAAAGCCTTGGTTAAGAGTTTATTTCAGCATTTTTAGCTTTGAATGATTTTCTGAAAGATCTGCATATTATAATGGTTTTTACTTTGTCTTATATCCCGCTCAAAGATTAGAAACCTTGGTATACCTTTAGATCACTGATATTTCCTTGCTTTCTTGATGAGTCTGACATCATAATAGAAATTGTTTTATGAGATTTAGATCCCATTTTTCTCATTTGTAAATCTTTAAAAATGTTTGTTAATAAGTTTGGAATTTCACTTAAAAAATGAAAATTGGATGTTTTTTCGAGTTCTTTCTGATTCAAGAAAAGAATTTATTAGTTAGATTACAAGCTAAGTAAGACATCCTCAAAATATTTGAAGTTTTAATTCAGATTTAGTCTTAGGATTTTTTAGATCTCAATATTAATATTTTTAGCTTTGAGTGTTTTCCTAGAAATTGTAGTGTTCTTTTGAAGAAAAACTTGGTTTGTAGTTTTGATCTTGAATAAAAGAGATTTCTTATTGAGCATAGATCATTTTGAGTTCTCATTGAAATTATATTTCTTTTCATTTATTATTTTTTGAAGGAAAGATTTGTTTTTAAAAGATTGCATTTCTCAACTCTTCCTTTAGCTAGAATTCATTGAAAGAAAATGGATTGTTTCTCATAATAGATGCATTTTTAGTATGTTTTGAGTCAGGTCACTACATATCATCAGTTTCACTTTCGCACCTATTGTCATAAGAAACAGATTTTTAAAATCAACGCTTAAATTAAAATTAATCTAGTAACTTTTATATTTCTAGGGTTCTTTTCACCAATATAGCTTAGGCTAGTGTCTGGGAGTAGGGAGTAATTAACTCTCCAAGACAGTTAAAACAAAAAAGTAGTTGATCTTGCTATAGGAAAAAATCCAATAGTCACTTGTATGCTCTGGGAAGCTCCTCTTAAAGGAGTCAAGCACGAGGTCATATCTGAACCAGTGGGATAATCAATTCTATATCATTGGGAACGATAGAAGATATGTGCATATTAACAACGGTAAACCTCGGATATACCATTGTTGAGGAGCCTGGGGTCACTTGTCAGTATACCTTGGATTACATCAAGGAGCCTTCAAGGGGATTGAGCTTTGTTACTCTACCCTTGTGCGTATGTCGGACTATAGAATGTTCCCCCAGGTATATTAGTTCATGTTGGTAACCATAGTGACCATAATATTATGGTTTTTTCCTAAGGTGACGGTGGAGGAAAGATCCCACTGTACCTAGAGTAGACGTTGACTAGACTCACTTGGACTCTCTAGAGGGTTATCTTCACTTGAGATGGTTTAAGTGGAGAAACTTGCACCAGTCTATTTCATTAAGCAAGTTGTCGGGGTAACTTTCCCAGCCACCCTTTCTACATTAAATACTACGATGTTGGATTTCATCACCAACTAGTGTTTTTAGTGTGGGAATTTACTATTTGTGTGTGGTTTGATCTCCTAGATTTTTAGGCATGTGATTCATTTTTTTGTTTCCTTAGTGACTCTAGGATTTTTCATTGAAATTTTCATTTGATTGCATGTGATTAATAATTTTTAATCATGGCTGAATTACCAAGACAATTGTGTAGACTTCAAGGGAAGCCCCCTGAGTATACACCAAGCCAACTTGAAAGGCTTCGAGCTCTAGTATCGCCTACTGATAGTAGAATTAGATCAAAAAAAGTAGGAGAGTCATCTATAGTTGTTCATCCTGATTATCAATTACAAACAACAGAGCATATTCAAGAGCCGATTTTAGTTTCCGAACTTACTGGTAGTATTTCTCCTCCCAGTGAATTAGTTGAGGAACCTGAAATTTCTGAACCTGATATTGAACCTACTATTTTGGAACCATCTTCAGGATTTGTTACTCCTACTTCTAGTGATCCTGGTTCACCTAGGGTAAGACATATCATTACTGAAAATCTTCCTTCTGACCTCATTTCCATTGAATAACTTGTCGGTCCAGACGAAGAAGTAACTCTTCCCGAAACCCAACAGAATTTGAATCTTAGGGAGCATGAATCTATATTGTACAGTCCTTTTAGAAGTGACGCTTGGTATTTATCATTGACAGATTTTTTAGAAAACCTGGGTCTTAGTTTTTCACCACCCTGAATTCCTTTTCATCCTACACCAGGAGGTTATTATCCTTCATCAATTATGTCATGTGAGTCATCCATGTTTTCCCAATCACCTGAAACATTTTTATACGGTGGTCCTTCTATTCCTTCGGGGTACCAGTCACTCTTTGGTACTTTCTCAGGAGCAACTCCTTGACCAATTGAGAAAGTGTTATCAATTGGTATAAATGGAACTAAAACTAAAACGTTGAATGCAGAGAAAATATTTATGATGTCTAGTAATATTCCAAATCCTCAACCTCAAGGTAGTCAGTTATCGCCTGGGGGGCAACCTCAAGGTAGTCAATTACCACCTGGGGGGCAACCTCAAGGTAATTTTTTACTAGGACAAACTGTAGGACAATATTATTTACCTGGAGAATAACCTCAAGGACAGTACATACCTCAAGGATAGTACATACCCCAAGGTCAACCCCAGACTCAGTATATTCCTTAGGGTCCTTATCAACCCCAGATTTAGTACGTGCCTCAAGGTTATTAATATCAAGGTCAGTACCCAACTCAAGGTTTCCAACCACCTTTCGGTCAATCATTTTTACAAGGAGCTAGAAATTTACCACTTAATTATCAACCCTACATCAACCAGGTTAGGGTCCTTCATATGCACAACCTTCTACGGTCAATACCCTGGAATGAACATGGTGTGGAATCCACTGCAAATTCAACATACTATGCAACCTAATGTGCAGTTATCTAATCAACCTAGACAGCCTTTAGTTTCTGGTCCAACCTAGCAACCTGTCCAGCCTACTGTTCAAATCCCTGCACCTGGTTTTGTTCAGAAGCCCTGGCCTAGTACACCTTAGAATCCACCTTAGACTGCTGCAGCCACTGCAAATTCTGTTCAACCTACAACACCTATTTCTAGAGTATTTTTAGCTACGATTTCTTCTATCCCTACATCAGTGCAAATTCCTCAAGCCTCTGTACTACAGTCAGGACCTACAATTCAGACTATGGTCTAGATGCCTACAGGACAAGATGGTACTAGTACGATTGTCTCAAGTCAACCACAGTTTACTTATCAACCATACCAGGGATAGTATCAAATTGGTCAAGCTACACAAAATCCATCGTATCAGTATCATCTGTACCATGGGTATACTTATCAAATACCTCAACAACCCCAGTATGGTCCGGTTAATCCTGGTTACCCAAGAGGTTTCACGATTCTAAATGCACATCCAATTCTAGGGTATCCTGGATATCCTCCTCCTAGCACTGGTTTTATCACTCAAGGCTATCAAGACCCTAGCCATTGGTTACCATTCATAGAAACTTTAGATTTACCAGATCTATTGCACCTTACGAATGATCCCACTTTTTATCTTCCATATTGGCCGCCGATGCCTAACAAGTTACCCAGTGATATTTCAAAATTTGAAGGTAAGTCAGGAGAGGACCCATCTAATCACGTTATGACTTATTACCTCTGGTGCACATCCAATTCACTAGTCAATGATTCGATTTGATTACATCTCTTTCAGAGAACTCTCATTGGTCTAGCTGCCAAATGGTACATTGAGTTACCACGTGTCTCTTTTAATAATTTTAATGTGCTAGCTACTGCTTTCTTAACCCATTTCCAGTTGCCTGTCAGATACGACAATGGCACAGAACTGCTGACTTCATTAAAACAGTATACATCTATGTACATATCTCATCACATTCATGAATGGAGACATAGAAGGCATTTAGTGAAAGTCTTTATTCCTAATAAAATTTTGGCTGAATGGTTTATTAAATCGTTATTGCCCAAAATTACTAAAGAAGTGGCCAAAGGAGGCGTTGTTACGGAAGAGAAATTCATTGCTCAGGCTCAATACCTTGACCTTGTATATACTCAGTTAGGTACTCTGTATAATAAAATCCCTGATTTACCGAGACCTGGTTAGTTAACTACAACTCCTTCTGGCTCTCATGCCACTGATGATGTAATTGGTTCTGTTAGTACTGGTAAAAGTAAGAAGAAGTCTTCCAAGACTACTTCTCCTATTATCACTTTACCCGATTCACCCAAAGGAGATTCTTCCCTAGAAACTTCTGCCGATATCCATGTTGTAGAGACTTCTATGACCAAATCTAAAAATAGTGGTAAGAAGAAAGGTAGGAATAAAAAGAAAAAATATTCAAAAGATAAAAATGATACAACTGAACCAACTGATGAAAAACACAAACCTCAATATCCTTGTCTCATATGTGACCAGGATCATTTTACAAAAGAGTGCTCGCATAGAGCCGAGATATCAAAATTCATTAGCGGTTTTCCTATACCTGCTGTCTTGAAAGATCCCTTTCCCACTCAAGATAGTAACATGGTTGGATCTTCCTCCAATCCAGTTGAGGATATCTTGATGGTTGAAATGCGATCGCAAGATTATGGTAGTAAAAATACTGGTAAAGAAGCAGAAACATCCAATTCTGCATCGACTACGCCTCCCTCAGTTTCTGATCCATTACAGATCGAGAAAAAAAATCCTGACTTAGTGATTAAACCACCTGCAAAAGGTGTACTTTGTAAATCAACTTTCAATCCACATGTGAGAGCTGCTCAGAATTACAATATTGTTGAAGATTTGGCAATTTCTCCTTCAACAATGTCGGCTTTGGAAGTATTGCAATCATGCCCAGCCCAAAGAAAATTGCTTTTTTCAGCTTTAGGAGCTGTAGATCTCCAGGATTCAAACCTCATGATCTTCGATTTAGAGAATTTTACACCCCGCTTACCCCATCAAATGGATTTTCAGATTCCAGTAATAGTAAAAAGCAAATGTATCTTTCGTATTGTTGTTGATGAAGGGGCTTCTACATGTATTATGTCGTTAAAATGTTGGAAATCACTTGGTTCTCTTATTGTTAACCAATCACCAACTATTCTAAAAGCTTTTGATGGAAGAGGTTTTTAGCCATATGGTATTTTACAAGATCTACCAATAGAGGTCGAAGGCAAAATGGTTAATCTAGATGTGGAGGTGGTTGATGCCCCTCTGGATTACAACCTTATCCTAGGTCGTAGTTGGTCTTATGTCAAGACTGTTGTTGTATCATTGATATTTCGTCTCATCATGTTTCCTCATAAAGGAAAGATCATTAAGATAGATCAGCTCTCATACTATTCATCTGACCCAGCCTCTACTGATAACATCCAACATATCAGAAAATCGACTATCCCTTATAAGGATGTCAGAGTAGGTTTGATTAAAGATTCAACTTTACTGGGAAATTTTTCCCCGCCTCCTCCCAACGTACAAAATCCTATTGCTAATATCAATATGATTACATTAAGTACTATTTCCTTTTATGATCCTTGGATAGTAACTTCAAAATCAGAATTAGATTCTTTTGATGGCCTAATGCCTCTGAGTCCTTTTGAGTTATCATATCAGCATGTACAATCATTTTCTGATACTCATTCAACCGAGTCTGATCCAGTGAATGTGATCAATCAGGAGTCATTTTCAATATCGAGTTTAACTTTGACCCCGATTCTGGATCCTGCTCAACAAGTATTCAATACTGATGAACATATTTGTGAATTCTTGTTGGTAGATGAGTTACCATGGGAAGATCTTCATCATAGGTCTTTGTTTTTACCTGATCTCGATCATTTTGAGAATGATTTTTCCTCCATTTTTACCACTGATTACGTCAAAGAACCTTAGAATCCTCTCTCATATTCTGATTCTGAATTGAATTTAGAAAATATTTCTACGACGGTTCCTCTTGACATTTCAGGAAAACCTAGAATTGTTGAAAACATTCACATAGGTTCTTCTTGAACACCTGAAGAAATTCAAGCATATAAAGCCCTATTTCAGGAATTCCATGACATTTTTGCCTGGTCATATGAAGAAATTCCAGGAATTGATCCGTCGATTGTTGTTCATGAAATTAATACATACCCAGATGCTAAGCCTGTTAGACAAAAATTACGTCAGATTCATCCAAGAAAATTTTCCTCTATCAAAGCAAAAGTTGAAAAATTACTTCGTGCAGGATTTATTTATCTGATCTCGTTAACAGACTAGGTATCTAATATTTTTCCAGTCAATAAAAAACAAGGAACAATAAGATTATGTATCGATTATAGGGATATAAATCAAGATTTTCCAAAAGACAATTATCCTACCCCTTACATCGATCAAATTATTGACGATTGTGATGGAAGTGAAATGTTCTCGTTCAAGGATGGATTTTCTGGCTAAAATAAAATCAACATACTCCCTACAGATCAACCTAAAACAACTTTCATTCTTCCATGGGGAACTTTTTCTTATCGCAAATTACCCTTTGGCCTTAAGAACGTTGGCGCCGCTTTTCAAAGGGCCATGTCTTATGAATTTCACGACATTAAACACATTGTGCAGCCCTAACTCGATGATTTTCCTGCTCATTCTTCACACAGAGAAGATCATATTACTCATTTATGAGCCATATTTATACGATGTAGACACTATAAGATTCGTTTGAATCCTCACAAATGTGTTTTCTGCATAGAATCTGGACAATTATTGGGATTTATTGTCTCAAAGGCAGGCATTCGTGTCGACCCATATAAGGTTGAGGCAATCATGAATTTACCTCCTCCTTCTACTCTTCGCCGACTCCAAATTTTGCAAGGGAAAGAAATTTTTTTACGTATATTCATTCCTAACTACGCCGAGTTAACAAAGGGTTTCACTAGGTTGTTGAAACAGAATATTCCTTTCTTTTGGGACGAGGTCGTTGATATATCTTTTGATGCTTTGAAAAACACATTAACCCATGCATTGTTACTGCATCCTCCCAACTACAACCAAGATTAATTTTTGTACCTCACCGCTTCTGATTCCACGATAGGGATGGTTTTAGTTCAGGAAGATGAATTCCATAGTGAACGTGTGATTTACTATCTTAGTCGAAATTTGCATCTGACTAAGATCAAATATTCACATGTGGATAAATTGGCCTTGGAAGCTGTACAAGTTGTCCAACGTTTTCATCACTATATACTTTTACACAAAACAAAAGTGATCTCTAATTGTAACCCTATGATTTACATCTTTACCAAACAATTGCAAGGGGTCAAATACTCTAAATGGATTGTCATCCTGCAAGAGTTTGATTTGGAGTTTGAAAAGTCCAAATCCAAGAAATCATTGATATTTGTTGAACTTAAGTGTGATTTCCCACGTACTGATACAAAAACTATGGCGGAATAACCAATCGCGGATGAATCCTTGTTTCTTATTAGTACCATTGATCCTTGGTATGGAGATATTATTGTTTATCTTCAGACCCAATCTTTTCAGCCACAACTTTCACGGTCGCAACGATGAAAAATTTATTTCCAGTCTCAACAATACCATATTTTTGGCAACACACTATACCGTCATGGTGCGGACTCAATTTTTCGACGTTGTATAACTCATGACGAAGCCGAAAAGTTTTTAAATGACTGTCACTCCGGAGCATGTGGCGGTCATATGTCTGGGTACGCCACAGCCCAAAATATATTGCGCGCAGGTTATTTCTGGTCGTCCTTATTTAAAGATTGTATTTACGCGGTCCAAAAATGTCATAATTGTCAAATATTCGATCGAAAAATGCGTGCACCACCTGCTCCTCTTCACCCTATAATTTTTGTTGGTCATTTTGCAAAATGGGGCATTTATTTCATTACATGTAACCCTCACTCAGCCGGGAGGCATGGGTATATTATTCTAGCAGTAGATTATTTTACCAAATGGGCCGAGGCGATGCCTACATTTGCGGCAGATGGAAAAAATGCAGCTACTTTCATATTCAATCATGTGATTGCTCGTTTCGGTGTACCCCAAGTGATAATTACTGATCACGGGAGCCATTTTCGAAATATCATGATGACCAAATTAACAGACCAACTTGGCCTGCGCCATGATAGTTATACACCATATTATCCACAGGCCAATTGTTTAGTGGAAGCGATTAATAAATTTTTAGTCACCATGATCAAACGAATCATTGGCATTCATAAGTCAAATTGGCATACCATGCTCTTTTCAACACTTTGGGCATATCGAACCTCAGCAAAAACATCGACAGGTTTTACCCCTTTTCAACTAGTTTATGGTTTAGAAGTTGTATTACCCATTGAATGCAAGATACCGTCACTCCAACTAGCCATAGAGTTACTACCAGACACTTCTGAAGAGGAGAAACATTTTTTATACTTGGCTCAATTAGATGAGAATCGACGCACCGCTGCATTAGCTACCGAGACTCATGCGAAAAGAATGAAAGCTCAGTATGATAGAAGTGTTACCCCTCGTAATTTTTCAGAAGGAGACCTAGTTTTGATTTATGATCAAGCCAATTATAAACTAGGGGCTGGGAAATTTTAACCCATGTGGCATGGTCCTTACATTGTCAAGCGATAGCTTACAAAAGGGGCCTATGAATTGATTGATTTTTACGGGGTCTCTTTAGGTAAACCCAGAAATGGACTTTATCTAAAGAGATATTACGCTTGATTTTGTGTGGAGATCTTCTCTATATATTAGGTACTTTTTAGCTGATGTGCTATAGATTAGAAATGTGTGCCTAGCTTAAGTGTGCTCTTACTATTATTCCTGCTTATCTAGATACTTTTGATATCGCAGATGTCGACATCCTTTCAAACATATATTGGTTTTACTAATGGTGCTTGTCGTAGACACGAAATATCTCTTCTGCAGCTTGGGTTATTTACTCACCCACTGACGAGTTAGTATCGATGCATGGGGTAAGCCTCAGTCAAACAACGAACAATATTGTTGAACATATTGCAGTTATTGAATTATTATCGGAATCCATTTCATTGGAATTTGGAGTTTTATCGTTAGGTTATATTCTAAACTCGTTGTATTATAGTTAAACCGAGTATATGCCATTATAAATCCAGTATTATTAAGATTATTTTTAAGGGTTTGTCTCTTGGAATGAGAGTTCGATTATATTGAATATCAACACATTCCAAGAAATTTAAATACATTATCAAATGCAATTGCTTCTAATGTTATAAATAGACATTTGCGATAACAAAGTAATAAATCAACATTCCATAACATGATTGAGCAGGTAACTGGAAATAATAGTATATCATAGTATATATGTAGTGTTCAAAAAATAGTACATCGCCTTCGATCATAGGCTCAAAACGCCTTATGATCGTAAAAAATGTGATACAAAAAATGAGTCTACAAGTCAATTATCCACTATCCCTGGTGATGATCACGATAATACACTATTGCTCATGCCACCCTAGTCAAAAACCTCCTGAATGGTCCAGTAACACCAATGACATATCTCTGTAGACGGAGTGGGATATCATCTATGGTGGTCTCAGGAATATCCATAGTGATCTGCTCTAAATGGTGCTCCAAATCAGTCAGGATCTCTGTAGTCTGATCCTGTGGGGGTGGTGCTTCTGCTGCTGCATCCCTTTGCCTTTGATAAAAGGGGCAGAGAATGGATGGTCGACTCGGACCCACATCTGCATTTGAATTTTTTTGTTATTAGTTTTGGATGATTTAAAAACAAAATAAATATTAGAAACTAGAACATGTCAAAAGGGATTTTTTACCTGACTCATCCCATTGAGCTCCTGGAGGAAGGGGCATGTCCCAGTCACCGCGAAAATCTATGCGAGCATAAGGAAAATCCTCTATCACAAAAAGTTGGCATTCTAGCCAACGAAAATAAGTCGAAGGAAAATGAAAAATCTCCCCACCCTCGCTTGGCAGGCCATCAAAGCAAACCAATGAACCATCCTAGGCTCTCGAGGTCGACTAGCATCAACAGGAATATGCTGCGGGGCTAACATAGGGATCCTCTCTAGAGAAAAGGTGACAAAAATGGACCCATATCAGAAGTTGTTTAACTTTCCATTCTTTGCTCTAGTAAGTTGGCCTTTCACATTTTCCAACACTGCCTCGCACCAGTTGAATATGGTGCCTCGAAAACAATCTACTGCGATGCGCATCTGAGATCCGGTGGCTACATGCAAAGTTGAACTTCTGCACAACTTTTCAATGGTAAAATAAATCACTTTTATCTTGGGACGAATGATAGTTTTAATGTCAATCCGTTTGTCTCTGGGATTGGCTTCATCACTACAGAATTCTAATTGTAGGCTAGCAATAGACTGACCACCTGGCCTAGCCCCAAATAGAGATAGTGGTTCACCTCTCCTAGACAAACCAATCAATAAATATATTTATTCCAGCTCAATCTCGAGCCGATGACCTCTAATCATGAAACACTGGTCCTGAACATCCCATTTACTTACCAGCCAAGTAAGAAGATCCACTTGAGCTCTCATGCCACTTATAGCCTAAAATTTGAAAATCCCGCATGCTCTTAAAACTTGCAAAGTTGGTTGATAAATCATTGCTACTTCATCTACCTCCTCATGTTCCCGTTATCGCCAAATGAGCATTGTAGATATCCTACAACAAGAAAAATGAAGGATTAGAATAATTCTAAAGCAGAAAATTTGGGTAATTCAGGAAGAAAATGTGTTTTTAAATTTGTTATGGTGCCCCCACACTTTATGCTCAGATACAGTGTGTATCTCCACATAGCCTCTGTGTTAAAAGTGTGGGGCCCCGACATTTTCCTATGTGAGAAAATGTCGGGGTTCGCAGGTGTCTAGTGTCCTGCCTGCGGACCCCCGAGGGCGAATTTTTCAACCTATTTTCCTCCCAAAAATGAAATTTTGACCCTAATTTAAAAAATTGAACGGATGAAAAGCAAGGTAAGGAGGTTACAGTGTATTACCTGAAGCAGATGGTTTTCGATTCCAACAATTGGTTTGCCCAGAATCTTCTCCGAAGCGTTTTTTACCAAAAGCTCTAAAAATTTCACTCCAAACTCAAACGACAAAAATGAACTTGAAAAACTCCTTTTTATAAGTTTTTTCGAATAAATTAATTTTAAATTTGTTTATTTTTTACTTTAAAAATATTGTTTTTTGAAATGTTATTATTATTGAAATAGGTATGTTTAATGTTTTCGAATTTTTGTGCAGAATATTAGATTTTTTAGGCGAAATGATCATTTTTTACGAAGAGTAAACTTTTATCACTTTTTCGAGCTCTTTAAAATTTACGAAAAATCAAAACCATGGAGTCCTCTTTTAAGCCCTTTTTAGACTCTCTAAAAATAAAAAATTGCTGAGTACTTGACTATTCGAACACGTTAAAATAAATGAACGATCATCCCTTCAGTATAATTTTACCCCTTTTTCGGACTAAAATGGACCATTTACGAAAAAGGTATACGTTGACTAATCATGGTCAATAGAGTTCTCTCTTGCATTATTTTATCCTTTTTCGAGCCTGAGAGACTAAATTTATGAAAAATTACACCCATGGAGTTTTCTTAAGTTTTTTCTTCTGACTCCCTAAAAATTAAAAACACCGATTTTCTCCTCTACTAGACTCATTAAAATTTAACAGTAAAGGACCTGTCGATTACAAACAGGAACATACCACTCCTTCTTAGGGTTCGATTTTAAACCAAGTTGGACTCATCTGAAGGATGAGCTTATAAACAAACAAATATTATCCTCCTCAAGCTTGTCAAAAATAAAGAGGTACTTGCCAGAAATGGTGGGGGAAAAGAGAGAAAAACAGATTCTTTTGTTACACTTTGATTTATAAAAGCATTACACCACTCTTAAACATGACACTTTTTGTCACACTTCCACCTGGGTTGGGAAATCCTTTGCCTATCGGTTAATCAAACCACATTGAAATTTTTCAGTCAGTTTCTGGGTATTAGGTTAGGGAAACTGTCACCAAACCATTTGCAGTGTCATTATGTGTTCAAGAGGTCAGTCAAATAAACCGTTCATCTGCAAAAATTTGTCTCCATTCGCGTTGACCATCCCTGAGTCAATGCTTGCAAAAATTTCCTCAAACTTGATCTATGGTTACGTGTTGTGAGCTTGCTTACGACGGATCACTTTCTATTAACAACAACTCATCATCTAGGAAGTTGATCTAGAATCCATCAGTACCTTGGAATCTGCATGCCTTAATGGCAGGTTTCTCACCTTCGACGACAGGTTGCATCATTGATATTCGATCGAATGATTCTGTGAAATGTTCAACTTCAGATCACTTATTCACATTTCATGGATTGTACTGAGTACTTTGAGAGCCATTGCCAATATTGGTGGTTTCTCTCACACTTGTTAACAGTTCACATCATTGACTAGTAATAAATTGGTTTCTACCATGTTCTACTTCAACACATTTAATCGCATGGATAGAATCGTACTAGTTCGAGAAGCAGAAATCAAGACCCTAGATCTAGTTTCCACCATCCAGGCTACAAGGAGTTTTATTATTCATTATACAGTAGACGATTCATTACAGATGGCTACGTCCATGCTGTGTCTACACTATTGATGTAATATTAAAATCATTTCTATATCAGAACAAGTTTAGTTAGTTTTGATCTGAGTATGGGAATGCCTACCTCAGCAATGATATATATGTGTGTGTGTGTGTGTGTGTGTTGCGTTGAATTTTTTTACAGGGTTCTGACTGGGGTGTCCGCGGGCTGATCCTTGAAATGATAAATCACATCACTCTTCGAATATTCTCAGAATTCGCACTTTAGGGGGGAATTTGTTACACTGAAATTTGTCACCATGACATTTTAGTCTCCCTTAGAAGTCTACAATATCAAAGTTCCTAAAGTCAAGCCTTGAAATTAAGAGAAAATCTCAAAAACGTCTTAAAAACTCTAGTATCTCACTTTCTCTTAGTTTTGCCTGCGGTGCCACACCTTTTGGCTATAAATCCTGCGGAGCCAAACACACTGTTTATTTATTAAGGGTGCGGACCCCTGTAAAAGATAAAAAAGGCACAAGTAAAATCTAGAAGCTCAGTTTGAGTCATGTTTGGAAGCTTCTAGAAACATTCCTGCAGTGGAAAGTCCGCTCTTTTTAGGTTCATGTATCCCATCCATTAAGGAGCTAACCCCTTGATGTAAGGAACTAATCCCTTTGAAGGAGGATTCTATCCCTTCTTGTATGGAGCTATAACTTTCTCTCTTTCACTATAAAAAGAGGCATAGGGCAGCCTCAAAGGGTTACAATTTATGAGTTGAAGTTTTAGTATTGTTGGAGGTGAAGCACTGTTGAAACTTAGACCCTTTTAGCTGAGATTTCATGTGGGAAAGATTACATACCTATATGTATCTCAGTTGGAAGAGTGCAAGGCTGGTCAGAGTAAAGGAAACACCTATTCTGGACCCCAGGAAGGCCTGTATAATATCAAGGCGGAAACGGTTGTAAGGCTCTTCTTTATTTAAGTTAATACAAATAAGTTCGTTTTTCTCAATAAGTTGTCAATTGATTGGTTTATTTTATGGATTCTTTGATCACCATAATAGATATGATTTATGAATATATGCTATGCAAGTGCTATTTGATGTTTTTTTATTTGTGATTGCAGATCTTCGAAGGCAACTCTTTTGGGCGACTGAAGGACTACTACTACAAACAAGTGTTAGATCAAAGGTAAGATCGTTAAGCCCTTATAGCATTTAATTATGAATCACAATATATCTAGAGAAAGATAGTTTTATTTGTCCGTTTGTTTCTAGCTGTCCGTAGGACACTTGGGAGGTTTGTCTTGTCAGCAAGAATGACTTATCCGTCCAACATTGTGTGTGAGATGCTTTAGACCTCATGAGGGGGTGACCCTTCAGGTAGCTCCCCACATGCCCGAATGATTTCAGATCATGCTCCAACCTTAGATGCAATTCTGCATATTTGATGGGTTTGGTTCCAGCCACTTGCAGCGCCCACAACATGCATGACTCATTTAGATGATCCATTCAGATATTTAGAGCCCTTTACTATTCAACAGAGCTTCTTTGGTTGCAATCCCCCCTCCCCACGTCATATGGAGGGGCATTTTGTCTCATGTAATCAAATGTTATTGTCTTTAGTCTTGGCCTTTATTTTTCTAGGCCCATTATGTATATGAGATCCATTGTATTATTTTCTGACCCATTGATGCCAGCATGTCATGTATCATGTATCATACATTTTGTAGCTTAGTACCACATTGTTGATCTCATCATTATTCTTTGTATAAAATTATCTCAGTGGGTATGGGTATGCGTCCCCCATGTCATTGAGGTCATGTACTAAAAAAAAGGAGACTTATATCAGCTCATATGTATATCCTCCTCAATTCCTTCCTCACGTCGCCCCAGTTATATATATATGACTCCCCTTCAGTGTCTAGTGATTGTGTTCTTACAACATATTTTGGTCATACGATTTTCTCCTAACACTCGTACATTAGGGGGAAGTCTATTATCACCAAAAAATGATCACTTAGCCATATCTAACTAAGTGGATTGAAATACACCATGTAAGACCAATTTTACCATTGTAAAATTTCTTTCACTATGGGAAATAACTAGATAACCCATATTTTATTAAGTTATTTCAAATTAAAACATGAAACCCCATGAGGAATAATTAAATAAATCATTATTTATTTGATTTTCCTCTAGGAATAATTAATTAAATCATCATTTAGTTATTATTCCTTGTCATGTTTGACCCAATCATGAGAAATAGTGAAATAAATCACCATTTATTTTATTTTTCTTGAGGAAAATTAATTAAATCATTATTTAGTTAATATTCCTTGTCAAATTTTACTAAATCATTAATTGTTTATTATTCCTTAACCACTTCCTTGAAATAATAAATAAATAATTTGTTCGTTTATTATTTATAGGAGGGTTTTTCCATCCATTCCTTACCATGATCATTGTAATCGTCGTTATTATTTTATTTTTTCCATTTGATATCCCATTTGAGTACAACACATATTTTGGGTTTCACACATTAAAGAGAGAGAAATATCAAGAAAACAGAAGCAAGAAAACCAAAGGACCCATCCAATTTGAGGGGGACCTCTAGCCATCATATGAGTCTCCTTCACCGGGTGTAACATTATAATCATAATAAATCATTCATTATTTTAAATTTCTTTGTCCATGGTATGGGGTTTTACATCAGTTAAATCTTTTGTTGTTTTAAAATATTTTGCTGCATGGATCTATTATTTTGTAGGTTTCTTCTAAATTTCTATTGCAAATTTGAATAATTAGACGACCATATCTTTTATTAGAGCCATTAATCACTCATGGCTTAAGTTGTATTACTGGTACACTTGACGAAAGATTTTATGCTAAGACATATGCTAGATTTCCTTCTAGCACAAATACAAGAATTGCAAGGTAAAACAAATTTAGCACACAATATATTTTCTTCTAGTACAAATATTAGAATTTATATGTAAAACAAATCTACTGTGTGTTATATGTGTTTCTAACACAAACAAAAGCATTGCAAGGTAAAATAAATCTAGCACATGCTAGATTTCCTTCCAACACACATTAGATAAATTTTGAGGTCTAAAATGGGCCTCTTAGAAAAAATTATAAAATAATAGTGGAAATAATAAATTAATATTAAATGACCTCATCGAATTTTGGAGTGAAAAATAAAAAACTACTTTTTCAACTTATCTTCCTATGCTTTAACTAGAATTTGAAGCTTGGATGCATACTCACATCAAAAGACTAATAAGTTGAATACTATACTATACATAAAAAATGAGAAATACATGAAAAATGTGATTGTGATAATGCTTTTCATGTATTTGTCATTTTTCGTGTAGTGGGCTCCATCAAAATTATTCAACATGGGTACTCCTTGGATGAAAAAATAAATTATGCATCCAACAAGTTCTCTCAATCGAAATTTGAGTAAAAACATATGGAGATAAGTTGAAAATGTAGTTTTTTCACTTTTTTATCATTTTACCTTTTTACTCCAAAAATTTTGAATCATCTCCAATTGTTGAAATCACCATATTCAATTTTATTGGTCATTATCAATTTTATTTTGGTTGTACATTTTTGTTTTGAGACACATTTTTTACCTCAAAATTTCCTTAATGAACAAAAACATTGTAAGATCAAACAAATCTAGCATACACTAGATTTCCTTCTATCACAAAAAAAAACATCGAAAGGTAAAAAACATCTAACACATGCAAGGTTTCTTTTTAGAATAAACATAAGAATTGTAAGGTAAAACAAGTCTAACACATGTTATATTTCATTCTATCAAAAAAACAATCATTGCAAGATAAAACAAATATAATGAGTGCTAGATTTCCTTCTAACACAAAATAAGCACCTAACAAAATTAGGGCAAAATAAATCTAACACATAACAATGTTGTAGGGAAAATGAAATCTAACACTCACTAGATTTCCTACTTACACAAACATAAGAAAATCACAAGGTAACAAATATAACATGTGCTAGATTCACTTCTTGCACGAACACAAGCATAAAAAATATGTCACAACAAAATAAATCTAGCACCCGCTACATTTTTTCCTAGCTCAAACACAAGCATAACAAGGTAAAACCTGTTTAACATGTGCTATATTTTCCTCGTGCTCAAAGACAGGCACATAATGACACAAGGGAAAAATAAATTTATCACATTAAAATTGTAGGGATAAATAAATCTAGCATGCACAAAATTTCCTTCTTGCATAAACACAAGCACATTATATATGTTAGATTTATTTCACCTTTAATTTTTATTTTGTTTCCACTTGAAGTAAATGTAGCATGCACTGGATATGTCTTACACTGTAGTGTTGTTATTGATGACATGTTTATGGTTGTGCTAGATTTCTTTCACCTTACAACTTTGTTATTTGATTATGTTTTCACTATAAGGAAATATTGTGCATGTTAAGTTTCTTTCACCTTATATTATTTTTATTGGAAACATGTTTGTATTTGAGTTATAAGGAAATCTACAATGCGCTAGACTTCCTTTCTCTAAAATGTTGTTGTTGGAAATATGTATGTGTTTGTCATAGAATAATATTTAACACCCGTATTATATGGACTATAGATTTCTTTTACCTTACAATATTTTTTTGGTTTGATTGTGTTTTCAATAGAAGGAAATCTTGTGCATGTTAAGTTTCTTTCACATCATAGTATTGTTATTGGCAACATGCTTGTGTTTGAGTTAGAAGGAAATCTACAATGTACTAGACTTCATTTTATCTAAAATATTGTTTTTTTAAATATGTATTTGTTTGTGATAGAATTATATTTAGCACACGTATTACATGGACTATGCCATGTAGAAAATATTACCTCTATCAAGTTTTGAATTTTATCAATAAATGTATTATTGAATTATTTTATACTTTTCTTCCATTGCACAAGTATACAACTATAAAGTGACAAGAACAATTATTTTAGCAACATGTATTATTTTCGTCTCTTTATTGTATAGTTATGAGCTTCCAAAATCAATTTCACTAATTTATATATGCATAAGGTCATGCTTTTCTTCATCAACATAATTGTTTGGAAAAACACAATGTACAATTATCTAGGACCTGGAGTTAACATCCCTATGTATCGATCATAAATAATATGTACTTAGATATGTAAAGTAGGGAGTCCTAACATTGGAAGTAAAATTTTTAAATGTAATTTCAAAATAAAAATGAGAATTATCTAGTATTTACGGTATTAAATATTTTATGTGGATGAAAACCTCTATGTTGACTTCCAAATATCAAGTTCAAACATAAAACATCCTCACTAATTGAGATATAAACATAATTTATACTTCTCATAGCGATTTTTGAAATCTTATGTAGCATAAATTTTGGAGGTTCTTTGATTTTCCAAAAGAGAATGTTGTGGTTCTCCAAATTCTACAAATTTCTTATAAGCATTATTTCTACACATGCATCAATTATAAAAGTCCCATCTCCAAAGTTAAATAATAACTTGGTGGTTTGATATGAGTTGATATATATTATTTTATGATGCTACTTAAATATGTAATTGTTAGGTCTGCTTATATATATATATATATATATATATATTTCAATAAATACATAATGAAGCACTACAATATTTTAAATTATTTCCACCTAAATATACTAAATTATTTTGGAAAATATAAAAGGCCAACTTTTACAGTTAACCTTAATTACAAATTAAAATTCATTTGTTACAGAATTTGTATGAGTTATAATGGAAAAAATAATTTTTGCAAAAGAAGATTGTTTTGACCTCCTAATTAATGGTTATGTTTTTGGGCTTAGAAGGGTTTCATCTACAGTGACTGGAATTTATTATGCTCAAGAAAGGGTTAATGTAGGCTATGTTACAGTTTGCATAATTGATGTCAGCCAACCACATTTGATTGTGGAAGATGTTAATGAAGGGGAAATTCATGACTATAAGATCTTCGATTTGAGGCTCAGTATAGGGAAATCAAAATCCTAAAGCATGGGTTAAGTGTTATTGATAATATGTCAAATATCTAATTTTGAGAAAATACTACGCTTATTTAGTTTGTTTACAAGTGAAAATGTTTCTTTTGGATTTTATCTTAGAGATAAGGTAGATATTATGCAACATGGAGTGAAAGTGGGTGATGGATCCATATTTAATACAAATATTGGGCATAAGGCTCATGGTAATATGCTAAATAAATGTTGCATAGTGGTTATAATTTAGAAGGTGTTAAAAAAATATTCTCCTCTCCAACACAATTTGAGCATACACTAAGGGGTGCATTGGAATCCTATGAGATTTGACCAGAATCGGATTTGGAACCTCATTATGATGATCATGCCACAAAAATTCCCCATGATATGGTTACATTCATGTACAAATTTTTCTCTTCAAAATGAATACAAAGGAAAAACCATGTGTATTTCTAAAGGAATGATAGTTAATGTTTGTGGGATGATATTTTTTAGGGTGAAACACTAGGTAAAATGAAACTTGGTGTTTTTATGGCTGATATAGATGGAAATTTACAAATATTTAGGATTGGGGATAATTTTAATTGTTTTTTGATTATATCTCCAATAAATAAGTTATTGGACAACAAAGGTGAGATGTTTAAATTCAAGGAAAAGTTCAGGGAGCCACCCCAGGAAATGGTAACATGGGATGTTATAGAGGACACAAGTTATTTAAATAGATGGGATGGAGATATTTATAATGAAAAATATATAAACTAAATTATTATACATGAAAAAATTCCATATACAAGGATTAAATGAGCTTTTCCTAAAAAATATTCTGTACAATACTAATAAAAAACAGATGAAGAGAAAGAAATTTAACTTTTGGCAGTGGATGAATGTTGTAGACAAGATTTTCTTAAACATGTCGATAGTAAATCCATAAAAACTCATATAATAGGTATGAGACACATAAATAAAAATGGTATTGTAAAATTTGTCTTCAATTGACTCTCTTAAATATAGTCATGTAAAAGTGTCATGGTTATTGTACACCACCCATTGTTTGAAAAGTAAAGGAAATGAGATTTAATGGGAATATTATTTGTAAGAAATAATGCTACAAGATACATAATATTCCTCCAATAAAATTATATAACTTCAAACATTATTTCCAACATGGAAATATTAAAGCCATTCATGGTAACACCAACACATACAAAGCCTACATGCACATATTGTCGTAGCTAAGAAATATTGCACAATATTGTAGTGGCTAATTTTGAATTTTCACCAAAACTAATATGTCAAGTTGAATAATATGGAAATTTAGCTCCTTTAAGATTGTTTCCTTCAAATGACATAAAAAATATTTGTTAAAATAGATCAATGAGACTATCCAAAAGGTCAATCACCCATCAATATCACAACCAACATGAGTAAGATCTGGAATAATTATTTTTGAGATGTGGCATTTTTGAAGAACACCAAATTCAGTGAATGTAGTGAATATATTGTGTTTAAAGAATGAATGAAGTTAGCCATTACAAAATATTTTGAAGAAAAGGCACGTGGTATATCGAATAAACATAAAAATACTATTATGTCTAGAAGACATTACTACTATGCCCACTAAATTATTTTAGAGAAATTTCCAAAAGAGTCTTTGCGCATTATCCCTGATAAAATGGAAAATTAAAAAACTCAAATTCCATGGCTACATGTCCTACCAAAATCTATTGCAGGAACAAACTTAGGTTATTCATTGATAAGTATGCTAACAAATGGGCATAAGACAAAATATTTTGGTCATTTCTACCTACCATTTCTTCATATGGGATCACAGTTTACTATTAAATCCCTTGCAAAGTGGTTGAGGGAAATTGAAGACCCACGCCTTGATATGTATGGAGATCTACTTTATGACAGTGGAAGTTTAAGAAAACCCCTTCCAAATGCATTACTTGAAACTTGTATTTACTCTTAATTTAAAGTGTACAAGGATGAATTTATGTCTCAGAGATTATTTTAAACCTCTTCCTCCACGTTTATTATTACAATTGGACAATGTAGCAATTGATAATAATATTTGTTATATTTTCATTTTTGTATTTCTTTTAAATACTCTTGGTGTCTTCATATTTAGTACAGTTTGGTTACTATCCATGGAGCACACCCATGAAGACAGATGGAGTGTATGGAATAATGTCTTCCAAATTGAAAAGTAAAGATGTATATGATTTACCTTAAATGATGAATAATTAACAGCGTCCTCCCACATTTACCCAAGTTAACCGGTTTGCTGGGGTAAACATGTGACAAGAGGCTACTATGATCTGATTCAACTCACCATGTACAGTTAAAGAAGTGGAACCAACACAACAAAACCAATGTTACCTTCTACACATGCTACGAAACCCTCAAGAGCCATGCATCCCTTCCAGGTGATCAACCCCTAAGAAAACTTGACATTTTAATGCATCAAAGCCTCAATCACTCCCTTGACATGGGCATACATGTGACTGGGACCCTCTATTCACTCCCACAACAAAGGAATGCCTACGACTAGGGACTTTTCTAGGTAGTTATGTACCTGTGACCCCAGATTTTGTGCCACTTTTTCAGGGCCAAGAATTGGGCCACTGTCCATAACTCTATGAAACCTATCGAAATAAAAAGTATCATAGAAATAATGATACAAATGTAAATACTTGAAAAATGAATCGACTTGAACCTTACTATCCATGGCATGCATTGCATCAAAAAGGTCACAACTATGCATTCTACAGGTCATAATAATAGATCTGAGCATAGGGGGCTCATACTGAGAATCTCTAAAAAGCATTGATGCCTTATCAAAATATTTTCATGATCATATATTAGGTCATATATTCATTGTTAATTCATTCATAAATAAAAACATGCTAAGAGCCATTCATTATCGTTGTCATAAAACATACTCATAACCAGCATATAAACAAAAAAAATTATAAGGATACAAAAAACATAAATTACTCATATTAACTAGTACATTTTCACATAAAATATCAAGGAAATGAACTCTTATTAATGAATGCAAAATCCAACCAACTTTAGGACTTCCATGTTCCAACCAACCATAGAGTGGTTGAGCCAAATATCTCTTCAGCCAATCACCCCCATTCCATATTCCAAGCATGTATTTCAGACTCAAAACCAAAAGAATCAACCAGGGATTCCCAGGGCTAAACCACCTCACCCTCATGAATAGAACTAGGCTTTAGCACAATACTCATCAGATCACTAGTGCATGAAAAATCATGGATGCCACCTGTTTTCTCCACCTAAAACATAAGAATTTTTTCTGTCTCAACCTCTTGGCTTTACCGTGTATCCCGCCATTACTGATCAAGGGATTCCTAGGCCTATGAGCTCTCCACCCTTCGGGTTTTATTGCGTATCCCAACCCAGGATTCCTAGGCCCAATCAAGGGTACTCACCATTGAGCTTTACCTCGTATCTTTCCATGCATTGGTCAAGGGATTCCTAGGCTAAGTCGAGGTGTTCACATACATGATTTACCATGCATCCCATCCTGGGATTTCTAGGCCTTTTGAATAATCCTAAGAGCACCCCACTCAGCTTTGATTCCATCTTGAGATCCATCTCAACCAAATACAAGAGAACCCCACTACACCATGGCTATCCATAAATGGAAAGTAAAGGTTGAAGAACATTGTCACACCTGGAAAATCCCATGTCAATGATAGCAAGAGAACCAATAACACACATTCATAACCATTAATTCCAAATATAGCAATAAAATCATACAGATAAATCGATACTTACAAATAATCTCGTTGCGGCTACTTGATCCTACTCTTCCTTTCTTGATCTATGCTTCCTCTTTTCCTTCTTTTCTTTTCTTGATCCAATTCTAAAGTGCTCCAAGAAAAATATAAGTGTCCAAGAGTGAAGAGTGTGTATGAGAGAGAGAATAGAGAGAGAGCTCCAAAACTAAATTGACAAAAGTCTGTGACCTAATCCTCATAATCATTTTTATGAATGAGGCCCCTATTTTCTTAATTTTCCATTATTTTTTCTTCATTTTCTTCCTCACATGAAACGTATGACCTTCCACCTTCCTTTTCTCCTAATTTCCATTATTTTCATAAATAAATTGCTACAATTCCATTTTTCCTTTCCAAAGCCTTTCTCATTGCACCTTTCCAATTTCCTTAGTCATAATAACAGAAATGAACACCCACACTAGGATTTTTTTCCCAATATTTGGCTTGGAATAAGTGTCCCATAACCGTGGCTGTTATTTTTCCTTTATTAACTTTTATTACATGGAATTTTTACTAGGGTTGTTACATAACCCTCCCCCTTGGGGGAACACCATCCTTGATGTTCAATGACACCTACAACCAACAATACTACTAAAAGAAAAACATACTACCCATGGAGCTTTATAATTTATCTCGTTGCATTATTTACAAAGATCAACCTGTTGAGAAGAAACCCAACATTAAAAACATAACAACATGAAAACCATAATGACCTGACACCATACTGCTTATTGGAGCTTTATAATATAACTCATGGAGGTAATTAAATCCATATAAATATTTACATATACCAAAACATCACATCAAAAAATTTACCCAAAACATATACCAATGACATTCACTCAACCATCGAATAGAGAAGGATACATAGCCTGCATCTGATATTTAATCTCCCATGTAGCTTCATTGGGACCAAAGTGCTTCCACTACACTTTAATCTTCTCGATTACTCAGTTCCAGAGCATGAGTGCCTTTATCTACAATATACACTGAGGTTCCGGCTAGAATTCTCTATATGGATCCACGTATAATACAAATCATTCAATCACATGATCATCATCTTTAACATGCTTCTTAAGAAATTATAAATGGAAAACATCATGGAATTTTACTATTGGATGTAGTGCAAGTTGATAGCCTACTGGTCCAATAATTTCAAGAATATTGAAAGGTACACAAAACCAAGGTGTCAGCTTGGCACATGATCCAATACACAAGGATATTTTCTTAGGCCTGATGCACAAGTACACATGTTCCCCAACTTAAAACTCCTTAAAAAACTTGTTAAGATCTGCATATATTGTCTTCCTTTCCTATGTTTCATTTATATTTTTATTTATTACTTGCATTTATTTTTCCATTTCTTCTAATATGTCTGGTCCAATCAATACCATGTTCACCGGATCACTTCAACTGATGGGAGTATTAAAACTCCACCCATACAATGCCTCAAACAGACTCATCCTCAGTGACTCATGGTAACCATTGTTGTAAGAAAAATCAACCAAAGGATGGTTACAATCCTCCCATATCATTTTTTTATGCATCACATACATCCTCAACATGTCCTCCAAAATCATGTTGACCCTCTCTATCTTTTAATTTGTCTGCAGATGAAAAGTTGTACTGAAGGTTAGCTCTATACCTAAGCCTGAAAACAACTCCTTCCAAAACTTGGAAGTGAACTTTGCATCGTTGTCTGGCACGATCTTCTTTGGAAAACCATGTAGCCTCATTACATCTTTGATTAACACATGCCACATCACTATCTATATATGTAGCCTTCACTAGAATGACGTTTGATACCTTATTCAACCTTTCCACCACAACCATGATGGAATAATGTTTTCTAGATGTACTCGGTAAACCTGTAATGAAATCCATGGAAATGACCTCCAATTTACACTTTGGAATCAGAATCGGTTGTAGAAATCCACCTGGATGCTTACAATCTGCCTTTACCTACCGAAAGTCCAAACATCTAACCACAAACTCTACCACATATTTCTTCAGATTCAACCAATAATAAAATTTCTTCATTGTTGTCAATGTCTTTTGGTATCATGCATGACCTAAATACAGTTTCACATGAAACTCCCTCAAGATAATCTTATGGAGATCGCTAATGTCAAGCACATATATCCTGTCCCTAAATTTGATCAATATATCTACTTAGAGATGATATTCCACATCCTGTGAACCTATACATGTACATGTACTCTAATGTAACCTGTGGATAAGCTCTCTATACCTATCATCCTACTAACCTTCCTATAAGATTTGATCATGTGATTATGTCCCATAAGAACTCATAGCTGCAACGTGATTTACTTGTATCCTCCTACTAATAACATCTACAACCCTATTCTCTTTCACCTTTATGTACCTGATATCGAAGTCTAACTCACTAATCATGGCCAACCATCTAGATTTCCTAGAATTCATATCGTCTGGTCAAACAAGTATCTCAATCCACTCCATGATAACTCTTATCCTCTCTGGATTAACTGATATTCCATCCTTGAATACCACATGCCCCAAGTAATGTACCTATATCTGAAAGAAACTTCATTTGCTAATATTAGCATACAACTGATGCTCTCCTAGAAATCTCAACACTGCTAATAAATGTTTGACATGTTCTTTCTCATTATTATAATATATCAAGATGTCATAAATGAATAAAATAAAAAACTTTTCTAGATAAGCATGCAACACACTATTCATCAAGCACATAAAGGTAGCTAGAGCATTAGTCAAACCAAATGGAACTACAATAAACTCATGATTCCCATACCTAGTCTATAAAGTTGTCTTGTAAATATCCTCTTATTTAATATGTATGTGGTGATATCCATGTCTCAAATCAATATTTGAGAACACAATTTCTCCCTTACACTGATCAAATAAGTCATCAATCCTCAACGGAAAATACTTGTTCTTTATGGTCACCTTGTTCAACTTCCTGTAATCAATGCATAACCTGAGAGTACCATCCTTCTTCTTCACAAAAAATACTAGTGCACCCCACAGTGATACACTTGGCCTAATGTATCCCTTGTCAACCATTTCCTTCAACTAAAAATTCAACTCTACTAACTCTGGAGTGCTCATCCTATACGGTTCCTTTGATGTTGGTGTTGCCCCTAGTACCAACTCAATAGAAAATTTCACTTCTCTATGAGGCGGTAACTATGAGATATCTACTGGAAACAAATCCTGAAACTATTGTAAGATCGGGTACCTTATCAATATCTCTACATCCTCATCCTCCTTACCTTTATCACTAGAAATGTGCATTGCAAATAACACATACATTTTTCTGCTACTGCACTTTGCTTGCATAGTTTTCACCATCCTATCTTATGTTGCTTTCTTCTTGCCCTATAATATTCTATGTACTCCATTGTCATTCAAGCACTCAATAGCTTTGTCATAGTAGCCCACTTTGGTCCTATGAAGATATAACAAGTCTATACCCAAAATAATAATATAGGATCCCAACAGAAATACATTCAAATGTGTTGATGTAGGCATACCATTCAGTTCAAATGCACAAGATCTTACATAATGATGAACTCTATTCTTTGTACCTGTAGCCAAATGCACTAACCAAGATTTTGCATGCACTTATTTATTCAAACCACACTTATCCACCATTTCAAGGTTAACATAACTATAATTAGATCCAAGATCAATCAAAATAGATAAACTTGATCACAAAGCTTACCATCCATCTCGATAATAGATTCCTGGTGATCCACCTGTCTATTATATAATGTTGCATAGATCCGAGGAATGCTCTACCCAACATCCACAACTGTCTGTGCTTTTGTGCATTGTAGATCTAAGACCTACCACCCTGATATTGTGAACAATCTCTCTCAAGATACTCCTTACCACATATCCTACATTCCAACCATCTGGTACCATCACCTCTATTCTACTTCCCTCCAAGTTTTGACCCATGTCCTTGTCTAGCTATATTTAACTTCTTATGTGGTGAAACATTCTCTTTCTCTTCTAATTTATGTGACCTTTTTCTTTTTAGCCACCATTTAGCTTTACCTTTATCTTTCCCTTTCCATCCTTGCTGAGATTTTGTCTTATGCTCTTACTATTAATAGCAATGATTTAATTTCCCACTAACTTCCTCAAGTGACCAAGGCTCATCATACTCAATTCGATCCCTAAATGATAATGGAAATCCAAAAAAACCTATAAATTTTAGTATTTTCATCCTTAAGATATGGTACATACGTCAAAATGTCCAAGAAAATGGTCATATATTCCACATTTGTCATCGATCCCATTTTAATCTCATAGAATTCCCTGGCTTTGTTGTTGTCGTACTTTTCCGACAAGTAATTATTCCTGAAAAGTCTCTTGAATTCATGCCAACTTAACTCTTATGTCCTAATGTCTCTGACCTTCTTCACATCTTCCCACATAATGTCTAATTTACCTTTCAAGCTGAAGATAGCTACTCTAGCCTTCGTATTGTTTGTGTAATTATGCAACTCAAAAAATTTCTTTGTCCCAAGTAACCAAGCCTCTGCATATTTTTGATTCTTCAAATCTCCATTGAAGTTAGGTGGCTTAGCTTTATAAAACTCATATGGAAAGTATCTCCTATCACTCCCCCTATAAGGGTGACAATGGTGACAATCATAGTTCCTGTCAGAACTAGAACTAGAATAGTACATGTGTCCATCACCTCTCCTATCCGGAGTATCCAAGAATGTACAGTCTTTGATAGTTTCATTACTATATGACCTGTGACCACCATGACACCTACTACCATATGCCCCATTAGTTCTGTCCTCCTACCCTTGTCTGATCCGAAGTGGTCTCTGTCTCTACAATTCTGACAAAAAAAATATGAAGGATTACGACATTGACCTTTGCATGTTTCTCCTGTGCCTGCATGATTATGTCATTTTCTACTTTGCAACTTATTAATTCTTCCTTCAAGCTTATCAATGTTTCTTATATGTCAAAAGATTTCCCATCACCAAGGTACTCATTTGATCCATAGGGAGAATCTCAGGAGTTTTACTCTACCATATTGATATTGATATTTAATCTCGTCTTGCAAGGAATATTATGGCATCTAAAACAAATCATAAACAAGCCAAATTATCTCAATAATTTTGGGAGGATATCTTATCTACAAGACCAACCAGATTAGCACAATATATATATATATATATATAATCATAACAACATATAGATATCATCAATGCATGGCCATACCAACACACATCATGAACTCAATCATGAAAACTACAACCACATAAATGTATGTATAAAACGTATAAACACTGACATGCATAAACAATCATCCACTCATGACAACACATTCCACAACAACCCCATCAACTTTAACATGGCGACACCACTACAACCATGACCACCACCATGCATGTGCAACAAGCACATGGACCATAAGTATAAGGAACACATATTTAGTTGACATGAATGCATTACCAACACACCACCCATCTAGTCCAAGGAGTGAACCATGCTCTAATACCACTTTTTAACACCCTCCTCCCACATTTACCCAAGTTAACTAGTCTGCTGGGGTAAACATATGACGAGATAATATTATGATATAATTAATCTCCCCATGTAAATAATGAAGTGGAACCCATAGAACACAACCAATATGACCTTCTACACATGCTACAGAACCCTCAGGAGCCATACATCCCTTCTAGATGATCAGCCGCTGATACAACCTCACATTTTACTACATCAAATCCTTAGTTTCTCCCATGACATGGGAATTCATGCGACTGGGACCCTCCAATCACTCCCACGGCAAGGTCATGCCTGTGATTGAGGAATTTTATAGGTAGTGTTACCCAGCACTTCGTGGTTCATATCCCTTAGAGAAAAATTTTCTCCATGAAAAACCTCAATCGGTCACCAACATCCCCTTGTAGCCCTTAGCTATATCATTATGCCATTTCATTGCCACCTAAGCCAGCCATGTGTTCCCTCACCCATTTGTATTGATCATATATTTGAAGGTGGGCCACCCAAACCTAAATTTATGACTTGTCATTTGGTAATTGAGTATTGGTTTACTTATCATGGACACTTATGGGCATGGATTGATGGGGGATTTGGTGGAAAGAGTGGGCTTAGTTTGTGCTTATAACCCCTTGATCTCTTTTGGATGTTACACTTGGATTTTAGTCCTGTGGAATCTCCTTTACTAACCATTTGGTTTTAGGGTGGTACTACTTGGGAAACCACTACTTTGATTGTGTGGTCCCGCTCCCTTATCCTCATATACCATTCCCCTTCCATTCACTATACCCCCATTCATCATCTCTCCCTCTTGGGTCCACATTTCCTCACTAGGTCCATATAGGGATAGCTTCCCCATTCCCTTTTCCCCACATTGGGTTAGGATTGGAATGATGCCCCGAAGGTTGAAGCAGCTGAAAAGAAAAGTAAAATCATAGATGGACACATTCAACGGGAAAATGTACCACAAGATGTAAAATATGGTCGGGACAAACATAATTAGTACGTGGGAAAAATCCAATGCATGAGCTTTACCCCATACCCATGGACTTCACCTAGTTTCCAAGGCCCTAGATTAGCGTCCTTTATCATTCAGGAACCCATGATTGTCCCAACTCCTGGAGGGAAATGAACCTCCCTAACAAAAAGGGGGTAATAATTGTTATATATTTCACATAATTATTTATCCTTTGAGCCCCGAGTAGTGAATCAAATAAAAATCATAAAAGGAAAAAAGAATATAAAGAAGGGTGGAAAAATAAAGGTCAAGACACCTCATGTACCACAATTTCTCCCTCCTATACATTACATACCCAGGTTTGTGATTCCCTTTCTCTAGCTACCCTTGTGCTCTAATATGTGGCCCAATATTTCCCCTATAATTCCCTATTACATTTCACCTCTTTACCACATGCCACCAAAATTTTACAGATGTACCTTGGACATACTATCCCCTCTAAAGGTAGAAACCCCCTAATAAAGTACTTGGCTAACCCCCTTTGGAGCATGCATAAATTAGCACATGCCAATGGCCACTATAGAATGATATGCCATTATGAAGTGTCCACTCATTTTCCATGGTTTGTAACCTATTTTACCTAATCACTTTAATGACTTGTTGTATTGGAAGGCTAGGGGACACATTGGATCTTATGCAGGATTTCAAATAGTGTCCATTTGGGTTTAGTATCCCTATACGAGGTACTAGCCCTCCAAAGGGATACATTGGCACATGCAGGGTGTGTGTAGAGATCCATGGGCCTACAAATCAGTATAAAACACTCCATGGATCCCCAGAGATGTTCAAATATTGCTCGAGCTCCACCTTTTGCACGAGGAAGATGTATTTGGTACACTATGCCCAACTAGCCCCACAAGTGCACTAGACACTTAGTAGGAGTCCTGGGACTTTTACGTTGGCATGGAATCATTCATTCCATAATTTGAGGCTAGACATATGGTCTACAGGAATCTTTGACTCATTTGGAGACCCATGAGGTCATTAGTGTGGCCCCACACCCACTGGGCGACACCACAAGTTTATTATTTGGAGAACAAGGACACACCCTTGTCCAACAATTTGGAGGATCCAATTTATGATTATTTCACTTATGTACCTCATCAAACCTCTTGGAGGGCCCTACAACATGCATATATTAATATTTGACCTCTTGAGAGGCTTATTATTTCATTTGTGAGCTAATTTGGTGGGCTTGACACCAAAATTTAGTTAATTTTCCCATTATTTTATTTTAGGGGCTAATGTAGTCCCATTAGGTAGTTAAAACTCCTAATGAGTGTATAAATAGGAGTTGGATAGATTCATTTGTATCATCACTTCGATTTGGATCATTCTCTCTTTAGAGAACTTTACACTTTTTCCTGTGTGGATATTTTTGGATAATGGGTGAATTTTGATGTATGGATTGGGTTCTTCTTATCTTGTAGCTTCTTATATTTCAAATGTGTTTATGTTTTGATATATTCTCTTACATGTAAGTGCAATTTTAATACTATTTTCTTTCATTTTTCTACATGCATTGGTTATGATATTTTCGCTATTTTAGGGCTAATTGTTGTATGCATTTACAATATCAATGTGCAATTATGTTTTTATTTATACTATCTCCATGTATGGGCCATGTTTTATGAATGAATTTTCCTAGAGACCGAGTTATCTCAATAAACCTCTTACATTGGCAATGAAGTATAAACACTTTTAAGGTCACTTTTCTTCTCTTGTCCTTAACATTGGAAGAAGTCGACTTTGAGAACCTTCTTGAACAAGAAACCAAGTGCATCTTCACAATTCTTCTTGACTCCATATCCCCAAGAGTAATTAGTAACTAATCCATCAAAGGGTGGTCATTTAAACCATATTATTTCACCTTTTCCTCCCTTTTCTAGTTCTAGCCACGTTAGGCCATCTAAGGCATCAATTTACCGAGAAAATAGCCCTAGAAAAAGTTTGATCTTCTAAACCATACTGTTATGTTGTGTCCTCAAGGTCTCCTCCAAATTTGAAAATATTCTGATGGTGGTATCACAACATATCCCAAACCCTAGGTCTAGGATAAAACGTTTCCCTGGTGTTCGCAAGGTTATTACCTCATAGGATCAATTTGACATATTTAGGTGGACATTCTTGTTTGATCCTTTCCCCTTACCTCGGTTAGGCTAAGAATACCATCCATTTATATACTCCATTGATCTGGATTTATGTAGGAATGCAACAGAATAAACATATAACCATAAATACAGAGATGCAGCAGAAATAACACTTCATTTCATTAATATCAAAGAACTGAAATTTGCTTACAGACAGAATGGAAATACAACTAGCTAGGGCGCTAGTAGCTATCTCTAAGAAGAGATGTGGCGGCTACAGGCCTCTGAACTGAGTTACAATGAGGCTCGAGGGCCTATTTATTATTTAGAAACAATGGAGAACTATAAACATCCAAAAACCTAACCCTAAGAGATGAAGCGCCAAAACTATGGGCCACGTTTGGGTAAATTGGTGTTTCAACTTCCTAGGGACGTAACTTTGGCATACTATCTCCGTTTGACGCACATGGTACATCATTAGAAAAATCTATCCGAGGACTACAAATTTCACCACAAATATCCATTATGGAACAGAATGATATTCGTTGGAGGCACAATGCCCAAAAAATGTCGTTTAGGGCCTCAAAACGGCTCCGAAAGTTTAGGACCCGAAAAACTGCTAAAAATAGTAAGTTGTGCCAAAACTGAAAAACTGAAAGAGGAAATGGTGGGGCCCCAAGTGGAATAGGTGGGTGCCCACCAATATCCTCCTGGATCATTCCTCCCCCCTTAGGAAGCAATGGTCCCCATTGCGTTGAGTTCATCCATGAGATTAGGAAACTTCTGCTAAACTTGGTACCTGGTGAACCACTTGCCTTGGTGCAGGAGTTGGCCAGCTTTGACAACTCGATACGGTTGGATGTTCTGTTGGTGAGTGCTCTTTATTTTCATGTCCCTGATACAATATGTGGTGGCCTGTTCCATGCAGTCTGGGTTTAAATCTGTTGGTGTGAGTTTTTCTGCAATGTCTGAGGTGTTCAGTGGAGGTGGGAAGTAAGGACGAAGGCAATCCACATTGAAGACTGGGTGCAGACCAAGGAATGGTGGAATACTGAGCTCAAAGGCATTTTTCCCTACAGCCTTGGTGATGATGTATGGCCCGTATCGGAGCGGGCGAAGCTTGCAGTGGGGTCCAGTGAGGCGCTCCTTCTGCAAATGTAGCCATACTTTGTCACCCACCTGGAAGTTGTGTGGCACCCGGTGTTGATCATGGAATTGGTTGTACTTGGCATTGGCTCTGTCCAATATATCATGAACCTATTGGCGTATGTGTTGAATGCGCTCGATGAAGCTACTTACTTTGTCAACTTCAGACTGGACATGAGCTGAATCAGCCTGAGCAGCTGAAAATGGTATGGCTACGTCAATAGGACATAGTGACTGGAATCCCAAGCCCACCTAAAAGGGGCTGTGGCCGATTGAACTGTGGAGAGCCTGATTATAACTATGTTGTATATATGGGAGGCTCTCATCCCATGTGCGTGGATGCTTTGAATTTTACATGTGCAGAATGTGTATAAGCATTCAGTTGACGACCTCTGTCTGGCCATCTATTTGGGGATGGAAAGCTGTGGACTTGGTGAGCTTGGTATCCAACATTGACAAGAGGCTGGACCAAAATGTGCTGGGGAACCTGCTATCCTGATCTGATATGATAAAATGTGGGATCCGAAAGTGCACCCATACTCGTTCAAAGAAGAGTTTAGCAGTGGCTTCTGCTGTGATATTCTTCTTACAGGCCGCCATGATGGCCATCTTCGAGAATCTGTCAATGACCACGAAAACACAGTCATTTCTCTTCTTAGTAGAAGGCAGGCCCAACACGTAATCCATGGAGATGGATTCCCAAGGTCGACTAGGGGTAGATAGCGGAGTATATAGGCCTTGCTTCTTGATGGTCGGTTTGGAAATGGCACAAGCAGTGCAGGATCTGATGTGCTTCTTGACATCCTTTCGAAGGTTCGACCAATAGAAATACTTCCGCAGGATTGCTACTATTTTCTCAACACCAAAATGCCCAGCGACTCAACTATAGTGTGCTTCCCATATCATCTTGGCATGCTCGCTTGAATGAACACAAAGGTGTCCCAGGTGACATAACAGTGCATCTTGGAGGTGAAAATTTGGAACCTGTGTACCCCCAAGAGTGCCTTGTAAGTGTGGCCGAATTCTGGGTCACTCTCATAGAGAACCAGCCAATCAGAAGTCTCATGCCCACAAGAGTTGAGCACAGTGGTGAGCGCCACGATCGGTAGTCAGCTAAGGCAGTCTGCAACATTATTGGTGCTACCCTTCTTGTACTAGATGTTCAAATGAAACTGTTGCAAATATGTGGACCACTTCTGATGGCGATCATTCTACAACTTCCCTTGTGTCTGTATGAACTGCAGGGGATGGTGGTCTGTGTGGATGACTGTTTCATTCCCCAAAATGTAATTCTTCCATTTTCGACAAGCTTGCACAATGGAATACATTTCTTTGTCATAAGTGGGATACTTGCGAACTGTGTCAGACAATGTCTCACTGTGATATGCCACTGGATGTCCCTGTTGAGTAAGAACTGCCCCAATAGCATAGTCAGAGGCATCTGTCTTGATCTCAAATGGTTGTTTCAAGTCTGGTAAAGTGAGCACTGGGGAAGAAAAGAGGCGATTTTTCAATTTTGTGAACGCCTTCTGTTGAGGTTCCAACCAAAAGAATTTTTCTCTCGCTCCTCCCTTGGTGACTTGACTCAAGGGCCAAGTGATATGAGATAATCCCAACACAAACCTTCGGTAGAAATTAGCAAGACCTAGAAAGCTGCGAAGCTCTATTATAGTAGTTGGGGCTGGCCAATCCCGAATGACTTGGATCTTGGCTGGATCCACATGCACGCCCCTTTCATCAATAATGTATCCCATATATTGAACCTGGGTCATGCCAAAAGTGCACTTCTCCAGATTGGCACACAACTTGTGTTGCCGCAGTGTTTGGAGGACTTTTTGAATGTGGTGAAGGTGCTCTTCCCAAGTCTGGCTGAAGATAAGAATGTCATCCAAGTACACCACTACAAATTAGTTGGTGAATGGCTGTAAGATGTCGTCCATCATCCTCATGAAGGTTGCGGGAGCATTCATCAACCCAAAAGGCATGACCAACCATTCGAAAAGGCCTTCCTTGGCTTTGAAGGCAGTCTTCTACACATCGGAGGGTTCAATCAGTACCTAATGATACCCCGACTTCAAGTCAATATTGCTGAAATATTTTGCACCTTTGAGTTGGTCTATAAGGTCATAAATCCATGGGATCGGGTACCTATTCCGAACAGTGATCTTGTTCAGCGCCCGATAGTCAATACAGAGTCTCCACGTCCCATCCTTCTTCTGTACCAACACGATCGGGCTCCCACAGGGTGATGAACTTGGTTGGATGTGACCTTTCTACAACAGCTCTTGAATCTGCCTCTTGATTTAATCCTTCTCCAGAATAGAGCGCTGATAGATCATTCCATTGGGTAGCGGTGCACCTGGGGTCAGATCAATTGGCTGCTTGACCTGATAGTGCAGAGGAACCCCTATGGGTGAGGTGAAGATGTCCCCGTATTCCTCCACAACCTTATCCATTTATTGTTGTCGTGTAGAGGAGCCTTGTCTAGAGGTCGTGGCCACAGTATTCTTCTTGCCCTTGGGGCGGATCATCAGGAAAATGAATTTCCTAGTTTGGGAAATGAGCTTACTACATTTTTTTTCAGTAACCAAAGAGATAGCGGTAGGAGGTGGTACCTCTGGTATCCTGTACAAATTATTTCCCAAAGTAACAATAACAGCGCGAGGCCGAGACTCATACACAGCATGACGCTTCCAAAAGTATGGTTGTCCTAATAATACATCGGAAACATCAATAGGAGCAACGTCACATAATACCTCATCCGTGAAGGGCTTGATACTATAGGGAAGGTGACACTGTTGGTTGACGCAGAGATCTCGTCCTTGGTGAAGCCACCCGATGGTGTATGGATGTGTGTGAGCTGTGGTCGGCAAGCCCAACCACTTCATGGCATCTGCTGAAATGAGGATCTTTTGGCTCCCATTGTCGACAATGAACTGTACAGGGGAGCCCTTTACCCACATCTAGGAGTGGAAGAGACGTTCCTCCTCCTCTGGATGTTCCGGTTCCTCCTTCTGGATCTTTGTAGTGGCAACAGTGGCGTTGGGCTCCGCATCAATAATATGTTTCCCTTTTTCATTCCCCTTTTCAGGTTCTGATTCAGAGTAAAAGCATGCATCTGACTCAGAAGCCCTCATCTCAGCCACTAGTAACTGCTTGGCCCGACACTCACTTGTGTTGTGAGTGGAGCTCTTATGGAACTCACACCACTTTCCCATGTCTTTCTTTGGCTTTGCGGTGCTGTTATTTTCTTGTGGCTTCGACGGGTTGTCTTTAGCCGCCATGCCTTGGCTCTGTCCTTTGTTTTGTAGTTTGGAAGCACCTTTCCCTTGCTTTTGATTCGCAGATCCAAAGACTCGCTTCTTCTGTTTGAATTTCTGCTCAATCTTGGCAGCATACCGGTATGCCATACCAAGCGAGGAGATGTCGAGGAACTCCATTTCCTCCTGAATGTATCTGTGTAGACAACTGAGATACTTTAGCACTAGATGTTTCTCTGAATCTCTGATACCCAACTTTGTGTGCAAGGTATGGAACAGATTTGTCAGCTCATGCACATCTTGATCCCTTTGTTGTCGCAGCGTGGTCCATTGTATGTACTTGTCCTCATAGCTCCCCACGAGATAGTACTATTCCTTGACGGCGTCTCGAAAAGAATTCCAGGTTGGTACAACTAAGAACAGAGAGGGTTCTTTCTGGTCCTTGTTCTCACAGTAGGTTTCCCACTAGTCCTTAACATGGGGGGTAGCTTTGAGGAGTGAAAAAATAATCTTCTCCCGGTCTGAAAAGTCATGAACAGAGAAATATCCTTCTAATAGATTCAACCATCTATCTACGGCATCTGCGTCTATTTGACCCTCAAATATGGGGATGTCAAAATTTACTTGTACCTTAAAGGGAGTCGCAACTCCAGAGTGGCTACTGGATGCAGATGCGCCGCCGGTGGGCAGCCGTTGAAGGATCTGAGCAAAGCTATCCATCATCGCGTTCCTTTATTTTTCGAGGGCCTCCTCGAGCAATATTTTGATAGGATCTCCTGCTCCCTCATCTTTCTTTTCGTCCCCCATGGGCGTCCGTCGAGGTTTGCGAGGCCGATCTTGCAAAGGTTCCACCAGATCAAGCCCTAGCTCCTTATACCCCGACCTCGTTGGGGACATGCAAAGAAGGATCGAGAAAAAGCAGACCGCTCTGATACCACTGATCCAGATTTATGTAGGAACGCAATAGAATAAACATATAACCATAAATACAGAGATGCAGCGGAAATAACACTTCATTTCATTAATATCAAAGAACTGAAATTTGCTTACAGACAGAATGGAAATAAAACTAGCTAGGGCACTGGTAGCTATCTCTGAGAAGAGATGTGGCGGCCACAGGCCTCTGAACTGAGTTACAATGAGGCTCGAGGGCCTATTTATTATTGAGAAACAATGGAGAACCCTAAACATCCAAAAACCTAACCCTAGGAGATGAAGCGCCAAAACTATGGGCCCCGTTTGGGTAAATTGGTGTTTCAACTTCCCAGGGACGTAACTTTGGCATACTATCTATGTTTGACGCACATGGTACATCATTAGAAATATCTATCCGAGGACTACAACTTTCACCATGAATATCCATTTCAAAATAGAATGATATTCGCTGGAGGCATGATGCCCAAAAAACGTCGTTTAGGGCCTCAAAACGGCTCCAGAAGTTTAGGACCCGAAAAATTGCTAAAAATAGTAAGTTGTGCCCAAACTGAAAAACTGAAAGAGGCAATGGTGGGGCCCCAAGTGGAATAGGCGGGTGGCCACCAATATCCTCCTAGATCATTCCTCCCCCCTTAGGAAGCAATGGTCCCCATTGCTTTGAGTTCATCCATGAGATGAGGAAACTTCTGCTGAACTTGGTCCCTGGTGAACCACTTGCCTTGGTGCAGGAGTTGGCCAGCTTTGACAACCTGATACAGTTGGATGTTCTATTGGCACGTGATCTTTATTTTCATGTCCTAGATACAATCTGTGGTGGCCTGTTCCATGTAGTTTGGGTTTAACTTTGTTGGTGTGAGTTGTTCTGCAATGTCTGAGGTGTCCAGTAGAGGTGGGAAGTAAGGACGAAGGTGATCCACATTGAATTCTGGGTGCAGACCAAGGAATGGTGGAATACTGAGCTCAAAGGCATTGTTCTCTACAGCCTTGGTGATGGTGTACGGCTCGTATCGGAGCGGGCGAAGCTTGCGGTGGGGTCCAGTGAGGTGCTCCTTCTGCAAATGTAGCCATACTTTGTCACCCACCTGGAAGTTGTGTGGTACCCGGTGTTGATCATGGCATTGCTTGTACTTGGCATTGGCTCTGTACAATATATCATGAACCTGCTGGTGAATGTGTTGAATGCGCTCGATGAAGCTACTTACTTTGTCAACTTCAGACTGGACATGAGCTGAACCGGCCTGAGCAGCTGCAAATGGTTTGGCTGTGTCAATAGGACATAGTGGCTGGAATCCCAAGCCCGCCTGAAAGGGGCTATGGCTAATTGAACTGTGGAGAGCCCGATTATAACTATGTTGTACATATGGGAGGCTCTCGTCCCATGTGCGTGGATGCTTTGAATTGTACATACACATAATGTGTACAAGCATTCTGTTGACGACCTCTGTCTGGCCATTTGTTTGGGGATGGAAAGCTATGGACTTGGTGAGCTTGGTATCCAACATTGACCAGAGGCTGGACTAAAATTTGCTGAGGAACCTGCTGTCTTGATCTGATATGATAGACTGTGGGATCCCAAAGTGCACCCATACTCGTTCAAAGAAGAGTTTAGCAATGGCTTCTGCTGTGATATTCTTCTTGCAGGCTGCCATGATGGCCATCTTCAAGAATCTGTCGACGACCACGAAAACAAAATCGTTTCCCTGCTTAGTAGAAGGCAGGCCCAACATGTAATCCATGGATATGGATTCCCAAGGTCGACGAGGGGTAGGTAGTGAAGTATATAGGCCTTGCTTCTTGATGGCCGGTTTAGCAATGGCACAAGCAGTGCAAGATCTGATGTGCTTCTCGACATCCTTTCGAAGGTTCGGCCAATAGAAATACTTCTGCAGGATTGCTACTGTTTTCTTGACCCCGAAATGCCCAACAACTCGATTGTAGTGTGCTTCCCATATCATCTTGGCACGCTCGCCACGATCGGTGGTCGGCTGAACTTTCGGAGCCCTTTTCGGCATATCATCTTGGCACGCTCGCTGGAGGCACGATGCCCAAAAAATGTCGTTTAGGGCCTCAAAATGGCTCCGGAAGTTTAGGACCCGAAAAACTGCTAAAAATAGTAAGTTGTGCCGAAACTGAAAAACTGAAAGAGGCAATAGTGGGGCCCCAAGTGGAATAGGCGGGTGGCCACCAATATCCTCTTGGATCATCCATCCCCTTAACCTAGGTTGGTTCCACTTGGTCCCGTGTGGTCCCATTTCTATCAAAGACAGTTCATCAAGGAAAACTCAGGAATCCAAATTATATAAGGATTTTAGGGATTGGGAAACTCATTTTCAAATCATATTCCCTTAACCTAACCCTTAAATCCTCACCTCCTTTCCCTAGAAGGTCTTATATCTTGCTTAAAGAGAAAGAAAGCTCCATTATTAATCCTATCCTAGGGAAAGGGTCTTCAAGGTCTCTTCACATCTATTTTTTTGATCCATTCTTTATAAGTGACTTCCTAATTACGGGGTCTCCTCCCATCAGGGAAAACTCATAAAGAGCAGGGATTCTTAGTTGTGTTGATAGTGTGCTAAGTATCCATCATTTCCCTTGACGTAACAGTTTCCCTCTTGGGAGTACCTTTTAGGTCCCCTATTGGTTTGAGTGATAACAAGTATTTTTGTGACTATGACCCCATATTATGTGCCACTTTTTCAGGTTAAGGGCTCAGGCCACTACCCATAACTCCATGAAACTTACAGAAATGAAAAGTAGCATAGAAACAATGATAGGAATGTAAATAGATGAACATGGACTTGACTAGGACCCTACTAGCCATGATAGGAATTTCACCAAACATGACACAAATATGCATTCTAGAGGTCATAATAATAAACATGGGCATAGGGGTATCATACTTATCTGAGAATCACTAAGAAGCATTGATTCCTTATCACAATAGCTGCATTATCATCTATTAGGTCATAGATTCATTATTCATTCATTCATAAATAAAAACATGATGAGATCCATACATCATCACTCTCATCGAACATACTCATAACGAGCATATAAAAAATAATAATAATAAGGATACAACAAACATAACTGCCACATATGAACCATTACATTTTCACATAAAATACCAAGGAAAGGAACTATTATTGATGAATGCAAAAGCCAACCAGGTTTGGGACTTCCACGTTCCACCCGACCATAGATTTCCTGAACCAAACCTCTCTTCAGCCAATCACCCCCATGTCATATTCCAAGCATGAATGTGGGACTCAAAACCAAAAGAATCAACTAGGTCTTCCTGAGGCTAAACCACTTCACCCTCATCAATAGAACCAAGCATTATCGCAACCCTCACCGGATCACTAGGCCATAAAAAAGCATGGATTCCAATGGATCTCTACACCTAAACCGGAGGAATTTTTCTGTCTCAATCTCCCGACTTTAATGTGTATCCCACCATTACCGTTCAAGGGATTCCTAGGCCTCCGACTCCACCCTCTGGGATTTACCCTGTATCCCAACCCATGATTTCTAGGCCCAATAAAGGGTGCTCACAACTAAGATTTATTGTGTATCCCACCATTCATCGGTCAAGGGATTCCAAGGTTAAATCAAGATGTTCACATCTAGGATTTACCATGTATCTTGTTGAAGAATGTAACTAGGTTTGGTCTTCACTATATATTTGACAAAAGAATTTATTATTAATATTAAATGACTTATTGAAGCATGGGTTTCATGCTTGGGTCATATTTAGTTTAAGGTCCCAATTGTTGACTTCTAGATTAGTCATTACAGATTTAAATAGATCCTATTTGATCTTTTAAATCATGTAATATTAGGTTTTTGGCCAAAAGATTCCTCCATCAAGTCATCTCCTTCAAAGGTCATTATCTTTGGAAAATCTTCTTCAAATTAGCACTCTCAAATAAGCCTCCAGTTATATATGCTCAAGTCAACCTAAAAGCAAGACACATATTCACGTCGACTCACTTTAAATAGACACAAAATTTCATGAGTACATGTTGGCTTAATTGGATGGATACACCACTATAAATAGGCACCTCAACCTATTTCACAGAAGCATATTTTAGAACACCTTTTATCTAAGTTTTTTAGATGGGTTGACGGTAAAAACAGTTCGAACATCTCTCTCATAGGTTCGGTGAAGTACAAAATTACATTGGCTCGATATCTATGCTCTATGGCTCAACATTTATACTCAGAAAAAAATAAAATAAAATAAAATAAAATAAAAATAAATAATAAATAAATAAATAAAATAAGAAATAAACAAAAAATAAAAAACAAAAATAAAAAATAAAAATAAAAATAAATTAATTAATTAAATTAAATTAAATTAAATTAAAAAATTAAAAAAAATTAAAAATTAAAAAAAAAAAAAATAATAATAATAATAAATAAAGAATCAGTGATATAATGATTCAGTGACATGACAGTAGATCGATCTCTATGCTTTGTGGCTAAGTATTTATACTCATAAAAAGTGCAGTAGTATAAGTGACATGATCAACAATGTGATGATTTCTATTTTTAGTGAAGATAATATGATGTTATTGTGTTGTCTCAAGTGATAAATGAGTTCGATGAAGTGTGCTTGGTGTTGTCTCAAGTGACACATGAATTCAGAGCTATCTCAATGTGCTACAAGGCCTTGGTGTTGTCTCAAGTGCTTCATAAATTTAGTGCTATCTCGGTGTGCTACAAGGACTCATTGTTGTCTCAAGGTTTGATGTTATCACAATCATAATTTTCAGTGATATGATCTCAGTATGATGCTTAATGTTATGTTTCTTTGGTCAAAGTAATGAGGATGAGATTTTGGTATAAGCAAAGGAGATCTCGAATTCATGGAGATCTCGGTGCTAACACAGTGAAGGAATTACTTGATGGAGGAATTCTATAGTCTAAGGGTCTTGGGAATCCCATATTGAACTTATTGAAGAAATAATTTTGACTAGGATATCCCCAAATATTTGGGTTTTTCCCTGGTAGTGTGCCTAAAACTTGTGTCCTCTTCTATTTTTTTGGCATTAGTCTTAATGATAAAATATAAAACACAAGAACACATAATAATAATTACAAGATAATGTCATTATACGAGAAACTAATTAACCACCATTTCTCTAACATGGTATCAGAACTATGGTCAAAGGTTAAAAGGAATTTTGAATATTTGAAGCTATATGAGGATCTATTTGCATCAAGTTCAAGATCACTAGGATATTTCTGGATGAATGGAAAATGATTAGTGAGACAGTTCATATTAAATACATCACTGTTAAGATATCCTTGAAGAATATAGTCTCATCACAATGACACAATTTGGATATTTTCAAATACATATCGGTGTCTCATCCTAATGACACAATTTGGATCTTTTCCAAGACATATTGATGCAACCATACTCTTACATGGATAAAGATGAGGTTCAAAATCACATAAAACGATTGTCATGAAAAATTTCAGAACCATCGCAATTCAACAAAATTGGCATGCTCTTATCATAGTTCAGAAACAAGTCACAAAATTCGGCACTATCACAGGGACAAAAATTCAATGTCACCATAGAAATAAAATATTTGTTGTTGTCACATTTTTTACACCACCACAATATTTATAGTTAGGTGTCCTTACACAAAGAAGGATGAAACCTCAGTCTCAATGTCAATATAGTCTTGAAGCTACCTCTGCATGACCACAGTAATCCCAACTCGGTGTCCTTCAATGATGAAATTGTGTGACCAGTATATCAAGATTACTCCTGAAACTATGCCACCACTAGAGGAATACAAATTATGTTCTATGAAGTTGACAACTAGATGTAAGGGCTCCCTAAATATTTGAAGTGCAAGGAACCAAGTAAGTATTAGAGCTATTAAATCAAAGGTATGTATGAATATCTAGAATTGTATTCTTATGACTAGTGTAATTTGTGATAGCATACAATGTTAGAATATTGATATTTATGATCTACTAATATAGTTATAAAATAAATGTCTTCTTATTAATTAAATTGATACTTGATATCTTATAATTCTATCTCTCATAGTTTCATAAAATATATAACTTGAAAAGTAAAAAAATTATGCTCTTCATATCACAGTTTTCTTGAAAGTATGCATTGTAAGTATAGGAGAATATGACTCACACTACTAGGAAATGATTCGCTAAAATATCAAGGAGTAAGAATGAAGGAATCGCAAGAAGGTTTGTCAAGAAACAAAGGTATGTCTTAAATTACAAATCTTTGTTAATTATCTTTCGTAAATCCTTTTCTACACTACTAACATTTGTTGTGCTTAGCTCTCTTGAATCTTGAAATATTTTTGTTTGGGGTGATTCATCATTTGATGAATATACCACCTTATACATCTCTAATTGTTTACATGAAAAGAACCCCAAAATTTTATCAGGAAAACCCTAACTTAAGGATATATTGATGATGTGTGAAACCCTAAACCTAGTTAGGGATATTAATGAAGAAATTGCTACACTAATTAATATATTGATAATCTCGTGTTCGATATTTTAATAAGATCATAGAAGATTTAACTTATGAGGGTTGAAATGATGTTGTTTGAAATCTCAAACCTCTAAAGTCCTGATATAATAAGGGTTTTATTTGACAATGAATCAAAACCCTAGGCTTTTGTAAGGTCTACAAGAAAAATCCATGCCATGAAAAAGTCCTAGGAGTGAAACCCTAGTTACATGTTCCTTTGGTTGAATTCATAACTTATTCTAGGTCAATGTATGTATGATATATTAAATATTTTCTAATCATATGATGTTCTTACACATGATGGTAATCTCCTAGATATATGAGTTGACCAATTTCTAATCGTCATAAGTCCTAGGGTTTGAAGACAATCCCTAGTCAAAATTTGATATTCTAGGATGATGTTTGAAAAATATAGGGTTTATAGCTAAATTATAGCAATGATTAAATTCTATAGTATGTATGTTCATCTGAATCTATATAATGTGTGCTGAGAATTTTTAGATGGAAAATGTATGGTTTACATCAAAACCCTAGTAGAAACTCTTCATGATATGTTTTGATAAATTAATTGAAAATCTAGGGTGTGTAACTAACCTTAGTGAAAGTTGATCATGATATTTCCTGAGCTATGATTAACCTTGATAAATGCCTTTGTATGAAATCTAGGATTTCAATGAATCCCTAGTGGAAAGTATAACATGCGAATTTTAAAGGTTGTTAGATATCTTGTAAATATATATTGGTTCTCAGGTTTACTATATGTTGTAGCAAGGTATGTTGTACCTTTGAAACAAACATTAAAACCATAGATAGAATGAAATACATTATGAAGTAGTCTAGGGTTTATGATAAAACTCCCTAGCTTGAAGAGTATATGTCTCTTGTTTGGGTATCTGATATGTATAAAGTTGAAAATGCTTCCATGACTATGAGATGACTAACTTTATGCTTCTATATTTTTGTTGTACTTGTTTTTTAAGGATGTGTAGGTACATCATATGAATGAGAAGATGATAAGTATTATGAAAGGATGGAAGACATGAAGGATTCTCCAACACTAAAGGAAGAATTTAATATCCCTACATTAAGAGGAAGCCTGGATAGAAGAAAAATCCCTAGTTAAGAGGGAGGGTACAACATAAGTCTTGGTTGGAGAATAAATACTACAAGAAATGTTACTACATAGGAGGAGGAATGTTGTCTAACAGATTCAACTCATAGTCCTACTGAAATTAGCTGAAGAGCAACATCGAAACCCCGTAGGTTTTCTTTGATTATAAACTTGAATATGTATTGCTGATTGGGGTTGTGTTTGTATAGGTGAATCTCTAGAAGGTTTTGATGGCATGCTAGTTACCAATTATTTTGATTGGGAGATATTGGTTATCCTTGATATGTTGGATCAAGGGTGTTGATGCTTTGCAAGTGAATCCTAGGAGGACATCATGACGACACTTTTTATTGATGTCTAAGTCATGAATTAGGGAGGGTGGCATTGGTCGTAGAGCTCTGACCTCAGATACACATCTATTTCCATGGGTTGATTGTTAGTTAGTAAGCCTGATGGTACCTATAAAGGCTGAAAGCTTTATTCCATCTTAGTCCCACTCAAATAAATTTCCCTGGTCATGACTCTAGTTCGTGGTATTATGGTGCCTAAATTGTAGAGAGACTAAATGGATAGGTTTCCCTAGTCAGGAATTTAGTCCATGGAATTGTGGTGCCTAAACTTCTTCATAGATAGAGTGAGATCTTCCATGTACTCCTTTTATATATGAATACCTCCCTAGTTAAGAGGGAGTGTTGAAGAATGTAACTAGGTTCGGTCTTCATTATATATTTGACAAAATAATTTATTATTATTATTATTAAATGAATTATTAAATCATGGGTTTCATGCTTGGGTCATATTTACTTTAAGGTCCCAATTTTGGACTTCTAGGTTAGTAATAACATATTTAAATCGATCCTAGTTGGGCTTTTAAATCATGTAATATTAGGTTGTTGGTCAAAATATTCCTCCATCAAGTGATCTCCTTCAAAGGTCACCATCCTTGGAAAATCTTCTTCAAAGAAACACTCTCAAATTAGCCTCTAATTATATATGCTCAAGTCGGCCAAAAAATAAGACACGGTCATGTTGGCTCACTTTAAATAGATAAAAAAATTCATGAGTACATGTTGGCTTAATTGGACATAAACACCACTATAAATAGGCACCTCATCCTATTCCATAGAAGCAGATTTCTGGACACCTTTTCTCTGAGTTTTTCGGATGGGTTGATAGTAAAAAAAGTTTGGACATATATGTCATAGGTTTGGTGAAGTACAAAATTACAGTGGCTCGATATCTATGCTCTGTGGCTTGATCTTTATACTCAGAAAAAAAATTGCAGTGACGTAATGATTTGGTGACATGAGATTGGCTCGGTCTCTATGCTCTTTGGCGGAGTATTTATACTCAGAAAAAGTGCAGTAGTATAATGGCTCAGTGACATGATCAACAATGTGATGATTTATGTGTTCAGTGAATAAAATATGATGTTATAGTTCTGTCTCAAGTGATACATGAGTTCGATGAAGTGTGGTTGGTGTTGTCTCAAGCGACACATGAATTTGGAGCTATCTTGGTGTGCTACAAGAGCTCAATGTTGTCTCAATTTCTTCATAAATTAAGTGTTATCTCGGTGTGCTACAAGAACTCATTTTTGTCTCAAGGGTCGATGCTATCACAGTCATAATGTTCAGGGATATGATCTCACTATGATGCTCAATGTTATGCTTCTTTGGTCAAAGTAATGAGGATGAATTTTTGGTGTAAGAAAAGGAGATATTGGTGCTAACAAAATGAAGGGAATGACTTGGTGGAGGAAGCCTATAGTCTAAGGGTCTTGGTTATCTCATCTTGAATCTATTTAAGAAAGAATTTTGACTGGGTTTTCCCCAAAGAGTGGGGTTTTTCCCTAGTAACATGCCTACATATTGTGTCCTCCTCTATTTGTTTGGAATTAGTCTTGATGATAAAATATAAAACATAAGAACACATAAGAATAATCACAATATAATTTCATGATTAGAGAAAATAATTAACTTCAATTTCTCTAACATATCCCAACACAAGATTCTTAGGCATTGTGAATACTCCTGAGACCATCCCACTCAGCTTCGAGTCCATCTGACAATCCATCTCAACCAAATACAAGAGAACCCCACCACACCATAGCTATCTAGAAATGGAAAGGAAAGGTTGAAGAACATTGTCACACCTGGAAAAACCCATGCCAATGACAATAAGAGAACCAAGAATACACATGCATAACCATGCATGCCAAATATAGCAAGGAAATCATACATGAAAATCAATACCTGCAAGTAATCATGTTGTGGCTACTTGATATTTCTCTTCCTTACTTGACATTTGCTTCCTCTTTGCCTTCTTTTCTTTTCTTGATCCAATGCTGAAGTGGTCCAAGAAAACTCTATGTGTCCAAGAGTGAGAGAGGGAGATAATAGAGAGAGAGCTCAAAAAATGAACTGACAAAAGTCTATGAACTTATCCTCATAATAGTTTTTATTAATGCAGCATCTATTTTCTTCATTTTCCATTATTTTTCCTTCATTTTTCTCCTCACATGCAACCTGTGACCTTTCACCTTCCTTTTCTCCTAATTTTCATTATTTTCATAAATAAATTTCCAAAAAACCCATTTTTCATTTCCAAATCATTTGTCATTGCCTTTGCCAATTTCCTTAGCCATAATAACCAAAATGAACACCCACACTAGGATTTTTTTCCCAACATTCAACTTGGAATAAGTGTCCCATAACCGTTGTTATTATTTTTCCTTTATTAGATTTTATTACATGGAATTTTCACCAGGGTTGTTACAGGATACATACCAGATAATTAAATTTAAATTAAGGCAAGCTTCTATTGACAAGGTGTATGATTTCAAATTTTTCCTTCATGAAAACATCAAGGAGGGAAAAAATGCACTAATGAGACATCTTAATGTCCAATATTCCAATTTCTTGTACTCGATGATGTTCCAATACTAAGATACAAATAATGCATTAGAGATATTGAGTGGTTATAATTGGTTGAGTTGAGGATTACAGATGAAAAATTTTGGCCTAACTTTTCCATAAGGAGACCATATTTCTTATCTCCTAAAGAGAATGGTCTTTACTTTAAAGAACTAAAAGAAGGAATAAAAGCATACATAAAAATGTGGAAATACGTGATCACACATGAGGATTTACCAATTATTACAAATGAATGGAAGAAGAAAATAAAGTATTGGGAAAGAATTCTTGATACATTATATGAAATCTATATTTATCATATAATAGTGGATGAAAGTGATTCGTCTTCTAAGGATTTTTGGCCCCAAGACATGGAAAATTATGGGTGATTACCATAATATATTCCATGTACTAGCAAGTATTATGAACAGAGATTTTGATAATGTGATAAGTGAACCAGTATATGTTGGACGCAAGTGCAACAAGGCAAATGAAAAATTCAGCTATATGATTGATGTTGAGAAAGGAAAGATGTTTCTAGTTAGATTAGGAAGTACACAATTTCTAACAAGGTGTACTTTGATACACCTAGTTATAAAGGGTTAGGCGATCAATTTTTGGCGATAACAGAGAGATGATTTGGATGGTAAAATCTACCTTGGTTATCTTCAAGGATAATGAAGGTGATAGTCTTTAGGTAAAATTTGGTTGGTGGGATCCTGCTTCAAGAGAATACAATGGAAAATTTTAAAACAATATTGAATACCAAATCCTAATGACAAAGAAATTTGCTCCATTCCAATTAATACCATAATTTGAGCATGGATGCCAAATAAAGAACGTTGCAAGAAGGCTAGGATAAATAAATGTGGTCTAGAAGTTGTTCTTTATCAACTTGAGAAAATATCTATAAACAAAGTGGTGATGATTCATGAATGTATTTTTGTCTTTTCAAGGATCTATCAATATACTTTAGAAACATTTTTCAAGTTGTAGGTCTAGGATAAAACATTTCCTTGGTCTGCTTCAACTATTCCCATAGTCAAGTCCATGTTCACTATTTACATTTTCCTGTTAGTTATACAAGGAGAGATATTGCATTAGCATTGCCCATGTAACTCTTGGTTGGTCATTGAATCAAATTGAAAACAAAGTAGTTTCATGCGTAGTTATACAAGGAGAGATATTGCATTAGCATTGTCCATGTAACTCTTGGTTGGTCGTTGAAGCAAATTGAAAACAAAGTAGTTTCATTCGAACTTGGATTCATTGGAAGAGCTTGTGCACAAGCAGGAGGATCATTGAGACAATACATCACTTGAAGTGTATTGTGGTAGTGTTAAGTCTTCTGAAGCGCAGATGGAGTCGTCAGGAGCGTAATGTGCGGTCACCTCTTCTATAAATGAGAATGATATTTATCACCACACTGGAGGAAATCCGTAGGCCAGATGATTGGAGCAACTTGGTTTTGTTTGGTTACTTAGTTTATGTGATGTAAATATATCTTTCCACTCGAAACTTTTTGTCATGATTACAACTGGCTAAATACTTGATCCATAAGTGTATATTTGGACATAGAAGGAAACCATTTTTTAATATATTGGCAAATAACTTGAATATTAGAGCATGGTTGAATTCTACTTGCACTAGCCCGAAATCTAGACATTTTATAATGCAATACAATCATTAACCATTTCCTTCATATATAATGTTGTTATAATTTGTTTTTATTTTTAAAAGAATAGATTTAAGCATAATATAATTCCTATATAATATGTTTTCTGCTTTATTATAAAATGTTATTAGTCTTGTTATATAATACAATATCATGTTTATTGTAAAAAAATTATTAATGGTATCTAAAATAAATAAATAAAGTGTTACTGTAATAAATATATTGTTATAATTCTATTATTAAATCAATTTTGTGGATACTGTGTCAATAATATATTAGAATAGATAGTATAGTATTTAATATAACAAATTATAATTAAATTGTTTAATAATATTAATATACCAATTTTTTTTGTCATCAAATAATATTAATCAACTTTTTATCACTAATTATATATAATATTAAAAGAAAAATCATGAATCCAATATTGGACATCAAATATTTGTTTATATAACTTTATATAAATTTATTTTATATAGTTTATCATGGTAACAAAAAATGGTGAATAGAACTAATCCATTTTCATACTTAATCTATAAGTTTTAAATTCTAGATTCATTGCATAATTAAAAATTTAATGAATGTATTTGTTGTTAAAGTCATTGACATAACATAATTTTTCGAATTTTAATGAAAGGTGTGTTTATGATTGTGATGTTAGACATAGACCTGATTCTAAAGTGCCCAAGAAAAATCAACAAGCTAGTGGATTGTACTACCATTTTATAAATCTAGGGGATGGAATTGTAAAAGAAAGAAATAAATAAATTTCTAGAATTAATGGATTAGTAGCATGAGCTATGTGCATTACAAATATAAATTGTGATTTTAAATTCCACAAGAGCTGTGTGCATTGAAGATATAGAGTTTGCAATCCTAAATGCTACATTCTCTACATGAAGCCATAAACAAGGTTGGGTATAAACTTTTGCAATCCTAAATGCTACATCCTCTAGATGAAGCCATAAACAAGGTTGGGTACAAACTACATGTCATGATATTGCCTTCAAACATGATGTCTCATCCTCTAGATCATGAAGACATAAAAGAAGTTGGGTACAAACTACATGTCATGATGCCACATCCAAACATGATGCCACATCCTCTGAATGAAGCTATAAAGGAAATTGGATATAAACTACATGTCATGATGCCACCTTGACCGGAGCCTTAACATATTGAATACAACACATATTCGTATTGAGTATAACTTCATTCTTTCTTTTTTCATGATGTTTTATATATATAATGAAATTGATTGTATATTGTATTTTTTTACATATTTAACATTTATATTAATTACCGAGAATTCTTATTTTATTTTTTAAATTAAAAATACAACCAACAAAATATTTGCATGATATCCAATTTGTATACCAATTTTTTCTTTACCCAAAGCAAAATAAACTACAATTACATACCTTACTTTCAAAAATTAAAAATAATTACAATGGCATGCCTTACCTTTTAAGAAAGCCTTACCTTCAAAAATAAAAGATAATTAGGTGGTTTTGAATGTCCCATGATGCACTACAAATATTCGTTGTATAGTTTTTAATCCCTACATTATATTTTTATTCTCAATTACTATAAGTTCGTATTTGCATTCTCAATTCTTCTAAATTCTCTCATTTGTCACTTAATTTTGCACATCTCAACACTATTACAAATTTTATCTCAACTTTCATTCGAATACAAGAATTTTCCATTTATAATATTATAATTTAACAAAATCTTGCAAAGCGCGCTTTATACCTATTTTGAACGTTATAGTTATTCCATTTATTAGTATTTCCCATATTTCTACAATTAAGTTGGTCATAGAAATATGAAAAACCATAGTGTAGAAGATGCGATGCAATATTGACACTAAGCATTGCCAACTACAGAAGAGCATTGGGAAGGGCAGGGAACAGAAACCTTGATGATGTGGTCACTAACGGAAGAAACTTCAACCTCTTGATGATCATTGTCGCTGTCAGTTTCATGGTGGCACAGAACAACAGCCCCATCCTTCAGACCATGGAAATGTACGTCCCTGATCGTAATATTAGGGCATTCACAGAAATCACTATCGTTCCTGTCCAAAATCTGGCAAACCCTAACCCATTCTAGGGTTTCATTATTGAGCTTGGTGATGTATAAGTATAACCACTCCGAATCCGCCACAGCTAACGGTTCCGACAACTCCACCATGTAAATGCAATTTTCATCGCCTGGGACGGCAAATTTATTGGAAGTGAGCCGCGGAACGGGTTCCAGAACCCTAAGCATCCAATTATCCTCTTCCCACACATTTGTGAGAGGACAATATGAATAAGCTTCCACTGCATTCCGTCGAAACTGCCACCCTCTCACAAACAGCTTACCGGAAACCACGAAGAATATGCCGATCGTCATGGAAACAGGCATGCTGGAGACCTCTTTCCACTCGTTGACCTCGAAATCGTAAACCTCTGCAGCGACCATGTTCCCCACGTTGTAGCCGTCGTGACCGCCGGCGACGTATAGGCGGTTTCCGATGAGACCCCACGCGAACTCTCCCCGGCCGGCGAGCATGTCGGCGGCGATGGTCCATTTGTTAGTGAGCGTGTTGAAGATGTGGACGCTCTTGGAGGCGTGATATGGTGGTTCTGCATCCGGCACCAAGCCACCGACGACGATTACGAGAGCGCCATGAGAGATACAGGCGTGGCCCTCCAACAATATATTTTCTCGTACGGACTCATTGGTGAACGTCATTTTCGACTTCTTGTGGGAAAGGAGGTCGACCTCTGTGCATTCCACACGATTGGGAGGCTGATCGTAGATGGGGAGAAGGAAGAGACTAGGGTTCGTGAAGGCTTGTTCTTTTCTCTGGATGTAAAATTGAGAGGAGGGGTTAAGGAGCAGGCTTCTCCATTGGGAATTCACGGCTCTCATTGAAAGGTGGTAGATCCGAGGGACTCGAATGAGGCAGCAGATGGCTAAGTCGTTTGGGAGCCCTGGGATTAAGATGTTTCCTTCTTCCATCGTTTTCTGATAGTAGCTGCCAAACGACTCTTGGTGTTCTCCTTCAGCTTTGAGGACGAGTTCATGAGTTAAAGCTGAGTTGATGGGTTCTCTACTTATAACAGGTTTCGCTATCCACAATTTTACAGTTTTCTAAGTTATTAATAATAATAATCAATAAGCTCTATTATTGAGAGTGGGTTAACGCATTGTAAGTGACGTTCAAAGATCACTCAACCCGCGGGTACCGGAAACGTATGAACTGTTTTTTATTCAGAATTCGGAAATTCTCTTGGAATGCTTGACGCCTCTCAAGTTTGTGGCAAACTTCTCACATTTTTTTTTATTCTTAAAGATTGTCTGAGTTGTTTTTAAAGATGAGTGAAGTGTTAATCTAAAATATAAAATAAAATAAAATAAAAAATTAATATCATAATGATAATTAGTATTTTAGAATGATTTCTGAACATCATAATTTTAGATCTTACATTTTTGTGATTTATCTTGTAAATAATAATGTCAAAAAATTAATATCATAATGATAATTAGTATTTTAGAAGGATTTCTGAACATCATAATCTTAAATCTTACATTTTTGTGATTTATCTTGTAAATAATAATGTCTTTTAGTTAATTGCATAATTTGGTGGATTTTTAGAATCAAGTAAAGTGGTTCATAGTGAATAATAGATTGATTTTTTTACCTTTATCCTAAAGATAACCACATTATTTGATTCAAAAAATAGATCAAATTCAAATGATATGATTAATCTTAAAAACATTATTAGTTATATCATAATTATAATAATAACCTTAAAAATCTACATATTTAAATGTACTTTTTACTATAAAAATAAAATAAATATCTTAAAAAAATTTCTTATAAATCATTTAGTTTTTGCAAAGTACATCATTAAAATTTGATATTTTAAGAAATTTGGTCAAACTTAACACCAAAAATTTTTAAAAAAATTATTCAAAAAAGAGCAAAACATCTCACAGACTAACACCAAAAATTTTACTCAAGAAAGGGAGAAAAGTCTAACAATTAAACTACAATAGCCCATAATGGAGATTCAAAGTCTGATTAACTCAGGGTGGTAAGGAGATGATGTTATAGTGAGAATTAAAATATCTCATTCTAAATTATTATTGATTTATCATGGTTTAAAAACATAAATTTCAAGATAGGAAGTAGAGGATACGAAGTAGAGTATAGTTGTAAATGTTCTTAAATAACATTAAGTTGTTTAAGAAGACTGAGATATAAGTTAAATAAATTATAATATTATTTTAAATTATTATTAGTATTGATTATAAAAAATTTAATATATTATATATATATATATATTTATAAAACAAATTTATTAATTATGGAGACTCATTCTACTTTATATGTATATTCTTAATTTGTAAATAGATTTTGTTAAAATATCATGGGCCAATATCATAGTTTATCAATATCACATGTTCAAAAAGCCATAACTCATTTCATATACCATTTGTTCATATGAAAAACATTTTTTTAATTAATCAAAAAATGCATAACTACATTGAGATAAATATCAACTTTTGATGTGTCACTAGTATTAAGAATATTTAATTAATCAAAAAATGCATAACTACATTTGAGATAAATCTCAACTTTGATATGTGACTAGTATTAAGAATATTCTAAAATATTCTATAGAAGTTGAATTGCTACCATCAAGCTAATTATTGATAATTAAATTAAAATTTTGGAAGCCCTATTTCAAAATTCACACCTCTATAAATATAAAAATATCATGAATGAATTAAACCCATTTATTTAATTTGGTTCATTATGTCTCCCATTACTTGGCATTGCAAGGAGTTTGATTCAACTTCCTATTCTATGCTTCAAATGTAAAATAAAAATTAAAAAAACCAGTATGTTATGTTTTAGTTCATTTTTATAAAATAACAAAGAGTTAAAAAGAATAAGTTTGTGAATAAAATAATCTTCTTGAAAATATGTGCCAAGGAGCATTGCGTAATCATTTCCTTTATAACTCTCATGAATTTTACATCAGTTTCAAGGGATTCTTTCTTTAATTTGTATTGTGTTTTCCATGGATTGGACCATTCAAGTCACACAAATAAGAAATGTGTTAATACTGCTTAAGATTCCTTCACACATGTAAAATCGCTCTTGTTATTTCATATCAAATGCGATAATGTGATGTGTTTCCAAATGAGGTTCAACGATGCTCTATTTATATGCATTTTAGGGCGTGGCTTTTCACACATGTGGGGAGGACTTGGGAAAACATGAAATAATAACTTTTCCTTGTCCACTTTGAATTTTCCCTTAAGTAGAATAGTTCCTCATTGGGTTTGTTGGGCTTCTCCTTGTGGAAACTCATTATGTAGTTGTAAATTTAAACACTCCCTCTTAACTAGTGAGGAATTTTTGGCTACATTATAAGTCTCATATTTAATGTACAATGATGAATCAATGGATGTGAAGACAACTTTTCTACATGGAATACTCAAGGAAGAAGTGTACCTAAAGAAACTGCAAGGCTCGAGGAACATGACAGGGAAACCAATGTTTATAGATCAAAGAAATCCATCTATGGATTCAAATCAAGCCCCTAGGGCTTGGTGTGCTATGGATATATGATGAAGCTTGGATTCAACATGAGAAAGTTCAACCCTAACCTATAATTCAAGGCTTTCCAAGGTATGCCTTTCATTTTGGTTTTATATGTTGATGACTTGTTGATGAGAGGAGCAGAGACTCTTATCATCGAGTGTAAAAGGGGGGTTTCCTCTGAATTTGAGATGAAAGATATTAGGTTGATGCACTTTTTCTTGGGCTTAGAAGTGTGGTAGAGACTTGGAGATATTTTCCTCAATCAAAGAAAATATGTTGTTATACCCTTAGAGATATTTAGGATGGTGGATTGCAAATCCATGGCCACACCAATGGGGGGAATTTTTAAGAAGTTATGTGGAGAAGTTGCGAGACCAAATCTCGTATATTCTTCTATGTACCAGTAGCTAATTGGGGCTTCAATATTTTTGGCCAACACTAGATGAGATATGTGTTTTGTTATTATCACCTTGAGCTAGTTCATGGTGGAACATTTACGTGTCATTGGGTGGCCGCAAAATATGTGTTGTGATATTTGCTCGGAACAATCAATTTGGACTGATGTATGTCTCCAGTGATGATTTGAGACTACATGGGCATAAAGATGAAGATAAGGTTGGAAGTGTTACAAATAGAAAGAGCACATTAGGGTGTTGCTTTAGCATGGGATCTACCATGAATTCCTCGATGCTAATGGATTAGATATTTATTTCTCTCAGTATAGCCGAGGCAAAGTATATTGCAGCTTGTATGGCTAGTTGTGAGCAAGTGTGACTATGTAAACTCTTTGTAGAGTTATTTGATCATTTTCCAAATACGATCGTGATATATCGTGACAATCAAATTATGATCATACTTTTGGAGATTCTAGTGTTTCATGATAGGTCAAAACACGTCGATATCAAGTACCACTAAATTAGAGATATGGTACAGAGAGGAATGGTGAGGCTCCAACATAGATGAGCAAGTTGTAGACATTCTCACCAAGTCATTTCCCAAAGTGAAGTTATTATTCTCCAGAGACCAACATGGAGTGCAGGAGAATGTATCCTTCCTTGGGAGGGAACACTGCTAATTAAAAACACTGAGCATATGCTCTTCCCCCAGTCTTTTGACTAGCCATGGACTTGGTGGGGGCGGTCGGGCGGGGATGAGGGGAGGGGGATGAGAAACAAGGCTCCTAGGTGTCAGGTACTCCTTACAGCCATGGACTTGGCTGAGTATGTTATCGCTTCTCAGTTTCCCAAGGCTGAGAAAGGAGACTGAAGGAGGTAACCTCATACCAACTTTGGATTTGGTAGCTAGCCCTACCAAATCAGAGAGGGATCTCTCTGAAATACCACAGCCAATGAAGTGATTGGAGAGAAAAATAGATCTTGTGATATATATTCAGCTCACTATGGTTTTGATTTTAGGGTTTTGCTAGATAAGAGCTCTAAAACTAGGAACTATGTCAAATATTTCTAAAGGACATCTACAAATATAACATGGGGCAAGGTAGATGTAATAAATGGCTTAAAAAGGTTTTTTTTGTAGTAATGGTGAAGAATATGTAGCATATATTAAGTGAGCAAAAGAATGAATTCACTTATGAAAAAAAAAACTTAAATGGTTATCTAAACAAAAACATAACATACATGTGATGATTTATGTTTTAAACCTTAGAAGGTAAAGCATAAGAAGCATGTAGATGGTAGCTATACGGATCTAATCATCAAATATAAATAAAATACTGGAAAAACAGAGCCACAAACCACAACACAAGAATCCCATGAAAATAGTTGCAAATTTCTATTGTATTTCTATAAAATAGGTAAGTACACAAGTCCAAGTCTAAGCTACAAGTATTCAACCCTTTATTTGACTTCAATCAAGCTACATATAGATGGAAAACTACATTACCCCTCTCAAGGGTCGAATCCATCATCATAGGAACTATTTACATCAAAATATTTAACCATACCTAAAAATAGGGAAGTTACAAACCAACTCCCTGTTTAGACTTAACTGACCTAGATTGACTTTACAAGCATTTATTACATTGAAGTTAACATGATATTGTTCTTTACCATCATTATGACATCTCATTACATCATGTAAACTCTTAGGAAGACAAATTACATAAAGATAAATTGACTTTGACCAAACAAAACTTGAAATTTGGCTTTCCCATAGAAGCATAGAAAATACAAAAACACAACGTGGTCTAGCAGAAGCACAACGTGGTCTTTTAAGAGCTTTTTAGGTGGCTTGGCTTGATCTCTGAGCTGAACTGATGGTTCTTGAAGATAACTGAGGATATGTAGAAGGCCTATGGAGCTTCAAACCTGCAAAAACCCACCAGCAAGGCACATAAAAATCCAATATCCCAAGGTTACTCCAAAAGCGCAACGTGGGGTCTAGAATGGTGGAAGAAACATGAAAAGCTACTATTTTTTGGCCTTTTTCTTGAAATTGGTGAGCCGACATGAGGAACCAAGTACATATATGTGATGTAGAGGTCAAAATATATCCACACATGTGTGAAATTCCTCATTTGGATGCTCTAAGAAGAAGCACAACGTGGGCACAATGTGCTTCTGTGCATAAATTTTTTCCAGAATTAGCAAACACTGCAAATTTGTCAAAATTTTCCCAAATTTTATTCAAACTCCTTTCTTTTGCATTTTCATGTGATGGCCTAGAAAAATAGAGATGCATCAGCAATAAAATCAATATAATATCTCTTTTTAATCTTTATTAGGGTTTTCTTAAGCCTTCTTTTCATGTTCCTAACCCTAATTTGAAAATTAAGTTCTTGGTGTAATAATGTCTTGCCATCTGTCTTTGAAGGTTTGTATATTTGTTGGCCTTCTTTAGAATCTTCTTCGGGTGTTCATTGATTACACCAAGCCAAAACTCCTTGTCCTCTTCAATCTCTGTTATTATAGTGTCATCTAGGTTTTGGTGTACTTGAGGAGAATATGGTTCATTTTCGTGTCTTCTTGATGCGCTTGTATTTGGCCTCCTTGGCTACACCTGAACTTCTTTGTCCTCTAGTTGTTCCACATCTATGATAGCTTTTCCCTTATCCTTCTTTGCCACCAAATCTGCCTTTTTGGATGAGGGATGATCTCCTTTAGGGCTACGTAGCAACAGTTAATTCACTTTGATTTTCCTGTTCTCTTGTTGTAAAAAGGATATTATGAATTTTTCCTTAGCAAGGTCATCCCTGAGTTTTTTGATTTTTGCCTCTCTTTCCTTGATTATTTCTTCAGTTGATTTGTCTTCATTGTGCTCTTCTAGATCATCCACGTCAAAATCAATGGATCCATGCTCTTCATTATGCAATGGTGCATCCTCTTCACCTCCTCATATCTCTTATCTCATAGTGCTAGGCTGAACTCTTCTTTCACTGATAGGGGCCAACACCAGTCTTTTACCTCTGCTATAAGTCTTTTTAATTTCTACCTTAGGTGTCTTTGTCATTGATGACCTACTTGATGAGCCAACCTCCTATGGCCTAGATGGTGCTATTGGAATGCTTTGGCTATCAGGTTGACTAGTGGCAGGCATAAGAGAAGCTGATTGCATGAAGGTCTCCCATGATATATTAATCTATGAAAGTTGATGAAGAACTATGATTTTGACCAAAGCATGATGAAATAATCTTGCCTGATGATCTCTCCCTTTGCTTTTCACTTTCTCAATCATCTTCACCAGGCTCCTAAATAAGTAGTGGGGTAGGTTTAAAGGTTTTATGGCACTAAAATGCATCAGCAGCCTTATGTATGCCACTAGTCAACCTGAAAATGGAGGGAGTAGTAATAATACATAGACATTGATGAATGACCATTTGAAAACCAAGAGATATCAAGAGGGAGTTAGTAATTAGGGAAAATATTTCAAAAAAAAATTCAAAGGTAAATTTACCGCACATGACGATATAACCTTTCCAAAAAGTGTAATAAAAACTGCAGTACACTACCTCATCATGTCATTTCTCAAAAGGACATGTGATGTCACACCATCACCAGAGCAAAAATCAACTTTCAAGCAATAAAAGGATCGTCCAGGCATTAAAACCTTGGATTTTTCCTCCTCCTCTAAGAGAACTTCTCCACCATTGTGCCTCATCTCAGCCATCAGAACCTTGAATTTTTCATCACCAAACCCTTTCCATCAAGTATGTTGCGCTTTTGCACTAGCACGCTGCTCTTCTCGAGAACACTCTGGGTTTTTGAGTTTTGGAGGTCAAACAAAGCAACAACAGGTTCATTCTTCACTCCACATGTTTCAAAGACTCATGATAAAATATAAGCCAACTCATATGAAGGAGATCAATGCTTCACCATTCATCAAGAGGGCATTTGAACAAGTAGGTTGCCTAGGGTTTTGTGAGAAAATATAAGAGGTGGGATGCCATCCTAAGTTGACTATTATATTTGCCACCCATTTCAATAGGAATAACACCACCATAGTAGTGATGGAATTCTTGGTATCAGTAGAGGTGATTGGCGTGATTTTTAGGGTTGGATGTCATTTTCTACACACGGGGATAATTTTACTTCAAAATCCGTTTCTAAAGTAATGAAGATGCATTTTACAAAAGTGAATTTTTTTTTTTTCAATAATAGACAAAAGAACAAAAACCTCCTTCTGTTTATGCACAAGTTTTATTATTTGAGAGGAATTCCCAAAATACAGTTACTACAGGAGAGTTGTTGCACTTTTCGAAAGCTTGACTTCAAGTCAATTTTTCAGCAGTTCGAAGTAGGAGTTTGTAGTGCTTAAAGACTCTATTTTGCAGTAGACATCATAATATTTCCATCCATACCACTTTCAGTCCAAAATGCCTCTAGGAAGGACTTAAAATCACTCTCCAAACTTTCTCTACGCTTCTACTGCAATTCTGCAAATTTTCGTTGTGTTTTTAGTGACCAACTTTAAACTTGTATTCTGAAAAAATGGGAAATTATTTTTTAACACGGGAGGAGGATTTTTTTCATAACATACCTAAAACAAAACATCTCTCATTTCTATAAACATTTTTATGGTTAGATAGATATTTCTCTATCTTTTAGCCCTATTTTGGTAGAAAACCTAGAAATTTGACCCTACACAAACGCAGTGTGGCCACGCTGCGCTTTTTCTCAGAGCCTCCAAATGACAAATTGAAAGTATGTACATGTGTCATATGACTAGTAAATTACATAAAACCACCTTATGTCTCATGTAAGCTCACCAATTTGAAATAAAAGGTTAAAAACCATCAATTTTTACACTTCTGCCATAGTTTTGGACCACACATTGTGATTTTGGAATAATTTTTGGAGAATGGGTTTTGAGGTGCCTTTGAGGTGAGATTTTTCTTATTTGATGCTTGAGAGACCTAGTAGATATCCTAATATATCTATACCTACCTTCAGATAAGCTCATATATCAACCAAATTCATCCAAACACTCCCTCAAAGTTCTCTACGCTTCTACTGAGAGCACGCTATGCTTCAGTGGATTTCACTGCACTTCTATGGACAAAACCTTTTTTTTGAATTTTAATGATCAAAGTCAAATTTTTTTGATGGAATTAATCTTATAATGATTTCACATGATGTAATTAGGTTTCCTAGTGATGGTTAGAGTAAATCTCATTGTAATCAATGCATTCAAAGTCAAACTAAATCAGTGAGTGTAAAAAGGGAGTAGGTTTCTAACCTCCCTAGTTTTTGGCATGGTTGGAGATATTGGTGTAATTAGCTCCTAGGATGATGGTATTTAATCTATATGTATCTTTATTTAATTCAAATCAGTGGTTGGATACTTGAAATTCAGAGGTTTAGAGCCAGTATACACCATTTTTGTAGTAATATAACACGCAATTGCAACTATTATGTTGGGATTCTTGTGGTATGTTTATTGACAGTTTGTTTCCTATGTTTTATTATCAAATTGAATATTTAATTCTTCTTGCTACCATTAACATTATTTCATATGATCATCTCATTAGTTTTTAAGCAGAATTCATAATTTTATGCTCTGTTTAGATGAGATTTTCATGTTTGTGTTCCATATCTTCTGATAAATGTATTCATAGTCTTATGCTCATTTTTATCTTTATTAATCAACCCTATACCACAATTAAAACCCAATTATTTCACTGATCATACCTACCTTTCTCCATATTATGCCTACAACTGATCATTTGAAACCCTGACCTAGTTCCTAGACATATGATCTTGATCCAACAAAACCCTAAAATAAAACCCTAGTGAGATAAATATCCAGCCTAAGATCTATTTTTCTCTCCAGTCACTTGATTGGTTATGATATTGTAGAGAGAGCCCTCTTTGATTTTGTAGGGCTAGCTACCAAATCCAAAGTTGGTCTGAGGTTAGCTCCTTCGGTCTCCTTTCTCAGGCTTTAGAAATTGAGGAATGATAATAGAGTGCATGCCCAATTATTCATCCTACTCATAAGTCACCTTTGTTTCATTATTGACCAAGTTCCATGTTAATATGGTTAATATTGTCAGTATTTCCACCCATATAGCCAATGGTTTATGATGAGACTCATGTGTGTAATATATTTACCAAGGTCGGACCCGACTATCAGGGACATGGTTGTGGTAAATTGGTCTCCCCTTGTTGAGATTTGGTATCTTGGGAGGTACTCCAAGTCCTAGGGTTCAGGGTCTATAGGTTGGAACTCCACAAAACCACTTTGTGGGCTTGGAACCCAACATGTGGCCTTTCTAAAAAACAATTTGGGTGTGAATATGTGAGGAATGTTGGACATGTGATGCTTTGAGGTGATAGAGGATCTCAGGAGAAACTGGGAGCAATGAAAATTACTCAAATATGAGTTGTCTATCATAAGATATTAATTTTTTGAAAATAACTGGTGGGTTTTATGGCACCTAGAGCCTAATGTATTTTTGTGCCACAATACATGTTGGAGCACTCCAGTTGAAGCCATATGAAGTTATATAAATAGAAGATGTGTGAGGTCATTTTAGCACATTGATGTGTGCATCCTCTCATAGGAAATTCATAATTTGAGGAAGCCAAGTTCAAGGGTAGGAGGATGAGTTTATTTGCATGAGTTTGAAATCTACGACAAGGCCAAATTAATAGAGGAGGAAAGGTGCAGGCTTGAGGATAAATTTGGGGCATGATTTGTGTGGTATTCTTTTCCTTGTAGGTCTAAATTTTGAGCAAGAGGAAAGGCCAAGTTTTTGTGTCAATCTTGTGTGGTCAAATCTATATTTGAGGTTGAAAAATTGTACAGGAATCTAAGCAAAAGCCATTAAATATATGCTATACATAAATTAAATAATTTTCAGCCAAAAAGAGCTCTGGTAACCAGTGCGGTTCTTTGAACCAAACAACCCAATGTGTTTAATCTATTAAACACTTCAGGTGTTTAATTGTTCAACACTAATAGTGAAAGTCATTTTCTTAAATAAAATTAAATTATGATGGTGTGATTTGTGACAATAAAATTATCACCATCACAGTAAAAAACGAACACATAAAAAGTTAAATACAAGTCATTTTACAATTTTATTTGGTAGAGGTGACACAATGTGTTATATTACACCAGGTGCATTGATAAACAAACCCTATTTTGTAAAAAATGACAGAGATGACAAGATTCGATGTGATAGAAGCGCCTCCAGCACTACTGCATCTGATTACATAGGGCGTGTCATGAAACAAACATCATTTTTTTTTAAATAGATAGGGCCGAGAGGATTTTTATCTAAATCAATAGGTGATCCCCCTACTTTACATGTAAAACACCCTATATATAGTAAGTACACAAACCAATTAAATCTAAAGCATCTAAAATGAAAAACCATAATTGTGAAGTGGTAGAGGGAGGTAAACCCTAACTTGAGATCTTGCAATCACATAAGAAAAAACAAGGGTTAAGGTAAGAATTGATTTTTTTATGAATTTTAATTAAATCTAAATATGAAGAGAGATCATAAAATGTTATAATAGTAAAATCAACAGTAAATTTTTTTATTATGTATGATTTTTTATTTTTATTTTTATATTTTTGTAAATTTTGAATAAATCTATAGAAATTGTAAAAATTGTTAATGATAAAAATTAATTTTTTTACTATGCATGGTTTTGAGTGAATCACTATACCTTTTAAATTTTGATCTTTCTGTGGTTCCAAAATATTTTGTTTCCTAACAGTGCTCTTAGTATGTCTCTTTTGCAAATGATCTCTCTTTTAATTAAACCCTAAGAGAATTTGTAATTCTTTTATTAGTAAAATCAACAATAAAATTTAAAATTTTTACTAAGTAGGGTTTTTAGTGAATCATCATACCTTTCAACTTCATATATTTTGAATAGTTTTGCTTCTCCAAAGTATTATGCTGTTGCACATTTCTCTTGGTATGTCTCTTGTGCAAATATCTCCCTTGGAATTTTGTGAAAAATAATGAAATAGTGAATAACTTATTACTATTTATTAGACTTTATGAAATTGGATTTCAAAAAATTAATTATTGCTCATTTTTTAGTTTGAAAAAAAAACGTGCACCTTTTATTTTACTTAATTCAAACATCGATGCATTCGATAGTAAAGAGCATTGGTGCACTTACAAGTAAAGTGCACTGGCTATGAAAAATTACTGGTGCACCAAATTTTTAAATGCACCGACATGATAGAAATATTTGTTTTTTAAAACAAAATCACAAAATGGTGCAGTTAATATTTCAGCGCAATGGTGTGGTTTGTATTTAAATGCATTGGTGTTGTAATTTTTATAATAGCATCAACATGATATAATTCCTTTTTATTTTTGAAATATCATAAATAAGTGTAGCAAGCTTGTTTTTATTTAAACGCATTGATGTTGTTTTTTACAAGAGCACTAAGATGATATAATATATATTTTTTGAAATCTTGAAACTAGTGCGGTTATCAGTTTAAAGCCCCGGTGAAGCTATTATGTAAATGCATTGGTGCGATCAATATTGATAAGAGCACCAGTAGGATTTAAAAGCTATCAGAAATTTTATTTTTTCATAAAACGACATATTCATCTCAAATTATTCTTTAGGATGCGTCCCCATGAGTGACAATAGTTCATAGTATACAATTTCCACTTAAAGTTGCCTTATTCTTGAAAAATGGTTTGAAAACTATATTGAAAATTAGAGTGCGGTTATATGGTTCTTGAAATTAATTTTAGGTATGTACACAAAATATATTATTATTTTTCTCAAATGTAGGGAGAAAATCTCATACTATCAAATGTACAATTATTCAAATTTCAACTCATTCCATATTTCTCAAATTCCTTCGCGAAGTTCTCCCTTTCCATCTCCAGTAAGTTTATATTTTATTTATATTTCAATTCTCTAATTTTTTTTTAATCCAAATTTGAATAAAAATTTATCTAAATTTTCAAGATCCTGATTCACAATCGAGTTCAGATGCAAAAAATATTCCTCCATTTAAAAAATTTCAGGAGCTCTTATTAGGAGTAACATATTTCAAACAATTGGTAGATGAAAATGGATAGTCGCTTCACCCTGCCAATTATAACATGGCGTCTTCCAGTCGTAATATTGGACCAAAGATGGTAATAATTTCTTTGTATAATGTAATTTCAAAAAACTAATTGCATTGGTGTGTTTTCTAATATCATTAATGTACTAATGTTCAATATTTTTTGGAATTATGATTCTAGTGATGATGAGAAACCCACCTATCAACTTCCGGTGCACCTCACGACAACATCAAATTGAGAGAAGGTTGCATTAAGGTTAAGACTTAGAGTGGAAGCATACAAATTATGGTTGAATCAACCACCTATTAAATTCCCACAACATCAAGATTCACCAATTAGGAATGACTACAAAAATAGTAGTTCTTCAACACAAGTCAGAAATGGAGGCAAGCAAATAGAGATTGGTATGGAAAATTATTTACGGGATACAATTTCCATGTAGGAAATGTTTTTAGATGCATTCAAGAATGATGACCTAGGGTATGATGATCATATCATGGATACCTTATTTGAAATCCTGAAATATGCTTCCACCACCCCTCTCTTTGGACCTAGAGGCAAGTCAAATTCTACTCACCTGGGAACAATGATGTTACTATACAACTTGAAAGAAAATTTTGGCATGTCAAATGCATGTTTCTCTGCAACATTGAGGAATTGACCTGCATAATCGATCAAGTCCCTTATATTTTGAGAAATATTTTCAGACAATCACCATTAAAAATGGTTGACTTTATGAACATTAAATATTGAAATTATACAATTATATTTCCCACCAGCTGCAGGTTATTCAAAGATAAGTTTCTTCTAAGTGATAATGTCATGTCGGGTAGCTGCGAAGAGGAAAAGAAGTTGTTGAAAATGTTGGGTGTTGAATACATATCATATCATGCATGTTTGAATTATTTTATTCTATATAGAGGAGAATATGTAGACAAAGAAATATGTCTAAAATGTGGGCATGATAGGTACTATAAATAGAAAAAACAAGTAAATCACATGGTCCTCCTCATAAGATATTGAGGCACACTCCTATAATCCCAACGATTCAAAGGCTCTTTCGTTGCAAAGAATTATCTATGTTGTAGGGATGACATTCCTCACACAGAAGTGAGTCGGGAGTTATGAAAATCCCAATAGATTCATTAGCCATGAAGCATATGGAGGATACATGGCCTAAAAAATTCAAGGATGAAGTACGAATTCTACGACTTGACATAGCCATGAATGATGTCAACCCATATTCCCTCCAAAACACCAACTATTCTATTTGGCCTGTAGTAGTGATAAATAAAAATATCCCCCCATGGTTTTCCATGAAGAATTAACATATTATGTTGGCTATCATAGTCTCTAGTAGAAGACAAGTGAAGAATGTGGATATTTACTTACAACCATTGATAGATGAATTAAAGGAATTATGGGAAGGGATACATGTGTGAGATGTATCAAGACCCATGGTAGCAGAGAGGAGTTTTACATTGTATGTAATATGTGCTTAGACCATACATGGTTATCCAGTATTAGGAGTTTGCTTTGGTAAATTACATTTTTATTAAAAAAAAATATGCATGACAATATTGTTTCAGATATTAATTTAATTCATTTTAATTGTTATGATCTTCATGATCGCTAACATGCCATGTATACAATAATTTCGCAGGTCTTGTAACAAAATGGTATCATGGATGTAAATGTTTTAGACCTTTTATGAAGGCTGGGTGGTCCGACCACCAACGAAAGGCAGTGTATGGCTACTCCAGGGTATTCCTCCTATAAGAACACCCTTACAGAAGAGAAACATCTGCTTTCAATGGTAAACCATAGAGAACTCAAAGGCCTACAATAATGACACCAGTTGAATGGCTTAAATCATATGAGAGAGAGAAGGAGAAGGATTTTGTAGAAATGTTCAATTCAAATAGGGAGCCTATGTTAAATGATCCATAATTCTTTGACACCTATGTTGAGAAATTTCACATTGGGATGAAAAGGAAATTTGTCTTTTATGATCTCCCATATTGCAAGCATATTAATTTTTTCCACTTATTGGATCCCATGCATATATTTAAAAAAAATCATATTCTTTATGGAGGAACATATCAGCAAAATAAAATGGCACATTCGTTGTTAGGAAAGGTCTTGTTTCTTCGAAAAGTAAAAAGAAACATTGGCCAAGACAAGAAAATAGAGGAGAGGTTGGTCCTTCTTGGCCTTTGAAATAAGGTGATGTCCCATGGATTTTAAATAAATATGATTTTTATTTGGCAAAGGAATTTATAATGGGTGTGAGGGTGCCTTCTTTATATGAGTATTCACTACGACGCAACTTCGTTGTGGAAGACCATTTGTCGGGGTTGAAATCACAAGACCATTTGAACCTTCTAAGAGTACGTATGTAAAAAGCATGATTTTATTATTTGTTATTATTTTTATGAAATGGGATATTTTATAATTAATTTTTTTATAATGTATTATTTAATTTGTAGTATCATTATCCTCTACTCATTTGTGGGTGTGTGAACCATGACTTCCCCTAAGACCTACGACGTGTCATATATAAATTATTTGCATTTATATGTTGGATCACATCAAATAAGATTCATATGGTTATGATTCCACTGTGACGTCAAGAGATAGTTGAGATTGTTTGTATGTTTGAGAAGGAATTGTCGACGAGTTTCATTAACTTGCGGGTTCATCTTCTAATTCACCTAATAGATGAGGTTGAATAAGTAGGGGTGGTTTCTAGTCGTTGGATGTGTTAGTATCCTATACATCATAGGATCTCAAGGTGATTGGATATTTCATCTTCTTTGCAATTTCATATTGAAATTTTTTTTGCAATATTCAAATAATTTCCAATAAAAATATGAAAAAGAAACGAAAAGATGGTAGAAAAAAAGAAGAAGAAAGAAAACCCCAAAAAAGAAATAACACTGAAAGTGATGCAAATTAAAATTCCACTACTCATTTGATAAGTTTGTTCAATCATATAGTTTAATCATGATTGAAAAATTTTCAATTTCTGTTGATATGTTAGAAAATAAAACTTTGCCAAATTGTTTAACCTTAGCATATCAGTAGATAGGTAGAAATTAATTGACTCAATATTTTACTCTGAGTCAATGGAAGAAATAAAGATATATGTTAGGTTAGAAGTTCAAAATAAAATATTTTTTAGGGTCTACAAGTCTAAATGCACCCTGCAAAAGAACAAAAAATGTTAGATTTGTAGTTTGGGTAGGTAGAGGTGAAGAGAAGAAATAATGGAGGAAACATGCAATTTTTCCTATAAAGTACAGTCTAAAGGTCTCATGTTTTCTATGGTCGTAAGAGAAAATCAAATAACAGAAGGTTTTTATCCTAAATTTGTTATAAGGGATGTACTCCAAAGTTTGGGAATTAAGCTATATTTAAAAGTATGACGGCACATTTTATGTCATATTTAATTTTATCCTAAGTCCTAAACATTCTATCTCACCCTTATCCTAACCTTCGAAACATCTCACTCCCTATCCTAATTTCTAAACCATACTCCTCTACATATCAAATTAACCTGACCACACCATCACATCACAAGTCATATCCACACTAACCAACCGCCATCTTCCTGTCATCTCTGCCCACCTCCTTATCATCTGATGACCCACATGACTTTTTGGCCCTCCCCAGTCTCTTGAACACACATCACAAGAGGAGGGGGTGGGGGTGGGGGGGGTCCAAATGAATGGTATTCACACCACCGACACGCGATGTCGTGCTCAGCCTTTTCGCACACCCACCCCCCCCCCCCCACCCCCCCCGTCACTACCACTTTCAGCCGCCGTGTGAGACCCCTAAAAATTTCAAATTGGTTTCCACTACATTCTTAGCAATCATGCCTTTCACCATGGAAATAACAATTTCCCTGTGTCATTGCGCCATGACTTAGCCTACCTGTCCCCTCCATCCTATCAAATCCCCTCTCGCCAAATATTTGTTGTGCATTCAATTGGTTAGGTTGTTGTCCAACGGGCTCGTGCCAAGCCAACATTCACCCAAGCACATGTTAAAACACAAATTTAGTACCAGAAACAAGGTTTACCATGCTCATTTTATTCAACTGATATAGGTGATCGAATTGCAGAGGATTAACAACAAAGATTGGTGAAGAAAGCTTCAATTTATCAACAGAAAAATCTCAATGCCCTGCAAGTGAAATCAACAACTCCCCTGGTATTTTTCCCTCCCCATTGTTATCTGCAAAATATCCCTTTCCAAGTTCCCCTCTCTTTATTCCCATTATTCTCTGCACACAGTGAAATTTGTTACAGTTTACAAAATTCCTCCAAAGCTAGACCAACAACCATTCAATTCTATGGTCTACCCTCAGGTGGATCACATGGCTTTGGCAAACAGATATTTCAAAATCCACAAGACAGAGTCTGACTTCGATTTATTCGATGTCTACTGTTGGCTTGAGGACAAATTTCTTGATGAAGTTTATGATATAGGCCTGTGGGAAACCAAATTGTCCTACTATATTTTCCCCAAAACCCATAGCTACCCTTAATTCATTAGGAAGTGCCAATCATGTTATGACATCAACCAGAGATCTTTTGTGACTCCAACAGGAGAGGTATTTTTTCCATTAATTCCCAATCCATTTGCCAGATGATGCAGGCCCCCATTGTTGAATAAACCATCCCTTTCTCTTATGAATCCCTTAGGTATTTATATCATAAGCTGAACTTTTCCAGCGAGGCTAAAACCTTAGATCTCTTCATGGCCACTAATGCCCCAATGCCTACAAACAATCCCCCATATCCTTCATCTATTTTCCCTGATAGCGCCCAACATATTGTCACTATTTTGTCATATTTTTTAAGGTATCACATAGACCGGTGGGTAGATGAAGCCATGATTGGTTTCTTATCCATCCTTTCATCAGATTCTAAACCATCAGTCATGTTCAATTATGCCCAATTCCTTGATTATGTCATCCATAGCCAATTCTTGAAGTTTTATACAGAGGAGGTATTTAAATACACTTTTGTTTTGGTGTATATGTTCATTTATTTTCAGTCCAACAGGTTTCAATTTGACATGATAAAGCTAAATGATGATTCTCAACCACAATCAGTCATTTTATGGACCACTTTATTAATGAAAGAGCATAATAATTACACCTACAAAATTTGTGTGGACTCATTTGTACATCCAGCAATCAGTACGCTCAGCAGTGCAACAGTGCCAAGGGTTAGTGAAGAAATTAATAAGATTATACAGTAGACAAATTAGGTTATAATAGCATATTGGTACTTGTACCAAAACTATACAGATATTAGAGTTTATGGGTGTGAATTGGCCCCCTACAAACTGCCAAGGTACCTCTCTATGAGGATATTTGCTTTAGAATATATAAGAAAAATGATAAATGCAGATGAGGTGCATTTTGTCTCTGCCACAAAAAAATCTCAATTCAGGATCAAATCACAGATTGGTCCTTTTATTTGCAACAGCAAAGCAACAAATAAGGAGGCTGATAGGATATTGAAGGAGATTAAGTTCACTCACAGTTTCACCTGGTACTATGACCTAATGGTGATCATCTCCAAGAAAAGGGTGGAGAACAAGTCCACACCATACATCCTCACACAGAGGTTAGAAATAGAACAGTTCATGAATCAAGAAGAGTGGGAAACCAATACACTGTAGGAGGCTGAAGAACAGGTGATTTCCACTTCAAGCATTCAAACCCAAAATCCACAAGAAATAAAGGCTGTAGGAGCTAAAGAAGACAAGGGAAAGGAACCAGAGAAAAAAATAGAAAGAAAGAGGACAAGAGATGATCAGTCTGACATGGATATTAACACATCAACTAAAGAATTCAAGATTAAATATAGGAAGAGAGCGAGAGTCCACATGGATATAGACCAGAGCAGTGAAAGGATCAACAGACACTTATTACAATCACGGATTCACCAAGCTCTTCTCTAGCAAGTGGCCATACCATTTTCTCAACATCTTCTGCCACCATTCCATTCCAACAGCAAAGCTTGCAAACTCCTACATATACTGCCACTGTAGGGAAAAAGGAGGAGAATATCTATGAAACATAAAAAGAGATCAAAAGAAAGAATGAGATACTCAAAACCAACACCTACAATGAGTTTTGGAAATATACAAGTAGCTCACAGAGCATGCTTTTATCAGCCTTTCACTCTGAGAAGGGAAGAATGAAAATGGCTTTCTTGGAAGCACAAATGCCTCAGCCCAAAACATCAGCAGACTACAAGTAAATTTATTTTGAGTTTGATGTGAAAAATATTCACCCAATAGACCAAATGGAGATGCATAAGCAGACAAGAGAAATGATCTCCACATTCACCAGTACAACCATGAGCCTATCAAAGTTGCAGATTTCATTATCCAATACACAATCATAGCTTAAAATGGAGAAAATTTCCTCCATGGCCAAAGATACAAGGATTAAATCCCTGGAGGATTTAGTGATACAAATTGGGTATGACCCTAAAAACATACCAGTGGTAGAAGCAATTGTAAGGAATAAAAATGGAAATATAGTTGTTTTGAGCAAGCAGCTTAAGATGCCAACAACGAAAGATCCTCTAACAAAGGATATAGAAGAAAATGAGACACAGAAGGTCAAAATGATGAGGTTGATCATTGAACAAGCTGAACAGATCAAGAAAATGGAAAATGAGATGGAGAAGTTGATAAAAGAAAAAAATAAAATAAAAGATGCAATAAGGGAAGCAAAAAAAGAAGTAGCCAAGGCCATGTTTCCATTACAAGCAGTCCCTCTTGTTGTCATAAATTTAGAAAAAACGATAGCTACATATACATAAAGTGGAGGTACTAAGTAGTTAGATAAGGCTATGGAAAATATGTCTTTGCAAATAGATGAAATTAAAAAGCTGCAATACCAAGTCAATGCCTTACAAGACCAGATAAAGCGGAATGATTCAAAACATGCTACAAAGTTGTAGATCAACAAGAAATTGACAGAGACTCTACAGAAGTCTCTCTAAGAGTCTTCAATTGGGAATATGGTAGGAAGAGTCAAAGAAATCATTTGGTTAAATATAATTGACTCTATGAATGAGATATGGCCATCCATCCAGATAATGTTTTAGCAAAGAGATCTAATTGATCTAGTAAGGGTTGCAATAGAAAAGGAAAATGATGAACTTAGAGATAAGCCTCAAACTGCTACCAATATCATAAAATTTCTGAATTCCAAAAACAGTTTTGAGTTGGAACCCCTTGGAGTAGAAGACATGGCAGCAACCATACTTGAATTCAAGAAAGTGTTGAAAATTTTTTTTGGTTACCCAGGTGGAGGAAAACTTCCATCGGCTTTAGATTGGAGTATGCAGATTCTTCAACAGGATTGAACCTCTGAAAAAGAAAGGATTGCCTTCCTTTTTTGTGATAAATGACAACCTTATGGCTAAGCCAGATTATGTAAAGAAGCTCGCTGAGATCTCCAAGGACACATCCAAGCATGATAATATGAAGAACACTATGAGAGGGAGGGATTTCTATGAAGTTCTCAGTAATGACATTTTCATACAGCATGAAATCAAGCACATATTTCTGTTGAAGCCAAATTTCATGAAGTATACAGAGACTGATGAAATCTACAGAAATTTAATTAGGATCAAAATTCTGAATATAGAGGTATGGGAAAAATTATGTGACTATCAGGAAAGGTGACAGCTCAAGATGATAGTGGAACAGCCAAATCAGCTCATCATTCAATTCCACAGATCCACTGTATCAATACAGCATATCAACCCCAAATCTTCCAACACAACAATCCACTACAACACTCAATAACGACTTTATCGAGATTTTGGCCATCTGTCAAAATTTTTTTAACGTGTCCACTTAGTGGTCACAATTATCAATAATCAGTTATCATTGTAATAAATAGTATATTTCCTCTATTGATATGGAAATCAATAGGAACTAGTTTAAATATTGCATTTTTATTCAGTATGAGGGGTTCGACCCTAGATTTTAAGCTTTTTTTTATTTGGATCATTTGTAATTTTGGAGCTGGAGCATCAATATAAAGACCATTTTTCAATATTCATGTGTTGTATTGTCCTGGTGATGTTTTTCTTTTACTATGTTTAATGTTTCCCATTGTTTCTTCTGTCAATGTTTCATTTTATAATTGTAAAACAGAAATATGAAGATTAAGATTTGCTACATAGAGCACCTTAAATATGGTTTTTTTTACAATTTAATTGTTTTTCCTCTGATATATAGTTTAAGAATACTTAACTGATTTTAAACCACTACTGAAATCATTTTTCTTCATTCCATATTTCACTTTGTTATAAAGAACCAGTATTTACAGCTAGCTTTCCTTGCAATTTCTCTGGAAAATTGATGCATACACCCAGCATGTTTTGACTCCATATCCCAATGGAAATAGTTTAAAGAGATCCCTTAATCCAACCAAAGCTATCAAAAAAAAAAAAAAACTCACAATCAATTTAACTAGCCTAATATAAAAAAACCTTAAAAAAAAGGGTAAACCTTACAGAGAGATCCCTCTCTGAGTCTAGGAGGGCTAGATCCTAGGCTCCAAAGTGGTTTGATGTTGTCCTTTATAGTTTATTCTTGCCAATATTATAAATTATAGAGCGATAACATAGTGGCGACAATACTAGGGAGCTTAACTGAAAAAACACTCTTTCGTTCGAATTTAGAAACCCCAGTTAAAAGCATTGTATGATAGAATTTATTTTTAATATTGGTTTCTTTCAGTTTTAATAATTATTTTGTCTATGATTCTGATCTAAATTTTGGCTGCTAAAAGAATATCCACTAGATCACATCCTGATCCAAATCCTCCTCCTGTAGTAGACAATCCTGAGAATATTTTGAGAAAGACTCCTAGAAATGAAAGTGAAACCAGTAGTATAGTTCTCCACAAATATAACTCCCTCCCTGGAAACTTTGTCACTTTGAAAAACATTCAATCTGATTTACATTTTGAACTAGGTCTATTCAGGACCAAATCTCAGAATTGGACTGACCATACAATTTTTGATCCATCTATCTTACATAAAATTATAGTAAGAGAATCCTACTCCCAAATTCAGTCTGATATCCATCTTCTCTAGGATTTTGATACTCTCCAAGATTTGGTAACCGAGTTTACCTCAACTGTTGATGATGCCTACCTCCAGCAATCTGTAGAGTTAACTACATTAACCATATCAACTTCTTCAATTACATCTCAAACATTCCATCTTAGGTCAGTTAATCCTACTGCCTCCACAATCCCTACCACTACTTTTTCTCATCCCCACACTCAAACCATTACACAAACATATTCTCCCACTACCTCTACCCATCATACTTTATCTATTTTTCACCTCCCTCCACCACCTCCACTAATCATGGTAGCCATATATGCCCCATTGGTGCTGCCAGCACCTTTACCCCCTATGCCCCAGGATTACCAATCTAATATTCTACAATTTGATGGGACTGGTCTTGTGACTGCCCAATAACATATAGATAAAATGAATGATTGTTTCTACCTACAAGAAATTGATGAATACAGTGTCAAATTGATAATGTTTGCTAAGAGTTTAGGGGGTGAAGTAAAAAAATGGTTCAAGGGTTTAGCTTCTAATAGCATTCATGACCTCCCTGCATTTCACCAAGCACTCATTAATGGATGAGAAATTAAGAAAAATCCTCTACGTATTTTATTAGAATATGAGAGTATCAAGAGGTTTCCGGGAGAGAGTGTACAATACTACTGCACTAGATTTAACAGTACATATAATGCACTTCCTTCTCACATGAAACCACCCCAAGGGTTAGTCCTGGTTAAATTACCAGATGGTTCTGACCCAAACATGGCCTATCAACTTAGGGAGAGAGACTCGTCAAATTTAGAAGAAATGAAAAGAGATGATGTTAATGTAGAAGCCAATTTGTTAGGAAAAATAGTTAAGATGAGAACTGAGAGGAGAGTTACTATAAGAGAACCTGTAGCTTCTACATCTAAGGATAAAATTGAAAACTTGGCACAGACTATGGAAAGAATGATGGAGAGAATTAGTCTGAATGAGAGAGCCATTCCTAGAGAAAATCAACAAGCTCCTCAAAACAGAAATAAAAATCCTAGAATAAACCCTCCTCAGATTAGACAAAGAGAGAATATAGGTCCTGATTAGAAAATTAGGCCTCCTTTTCAAGAAAATTATGTTGATGAAGTTGAAGGAGTGGTTGAGGAAGTTGAGGAAAAATAGATAAATTTAATGGGGATTAATGAATACGACTCAATTTTTCTCACTAAAGAAGAACAAGGATTGTTTTCACTGACCCAAACAGAGTTAGAAACTAAAGAATCTGATGATTACAAACTAGGATTTGAGAGTGCTATTATGGAGGTTCACAGACAATACAATTTAAGAAGCAAGAAGAACATAGATAATTCCAATAAAAATAATTTAGAAAATTCTGCAAAGAGAGTATCTGAATCCGATGTTAAGAGAACAACAGAAAACTCAAAGAAAAATGTAAATAACTCAGAGAAGAAAAACACGGAAAACAATACCAAAATATAGTAGATATTCCTGCCAGAATTGCTCAGACAGACATTCCTAGTATAAGAAAAGAAACTGAAATTACCCAAAAGGTAGTGGATGAAAGAACTGATTTTCCAAATCTGCTAAACAATCAAACACCATTCAGTATTGAGAGTGAACCTTCAAAATTGAAAACATCTATCCCTCTCACTGAATTGATCAATAAAAATGTGTATAGGTATCAGGTCCTAAAATTACTAAACATAGGGGAGATTATTAATACTATCAATTTAAGTGATGATCAGCCTGAACTTTTTTTTGGGCCAGAATTTGATGGTAAACCACAAGAAGGAGGTGTTCCTCCCTTTTATGTCAACCTAAATATTCATGAAAAAATTCTCCATAATGCCATGTTGGATTCAGGCGCATTGCATAATCTTATGCCAAAGGCTGTCATGGAGAAGCTTGGCCTTGAAATCACTAGACCTTATAAAGATTTATACTCTTTTTATTCTAGAAAAGTTAGGTGTCTAGGTCTCATCAAAGATCTTTGTGTCACTCTAGCTCAGATACTAGCAAAAATTTTATTGATGGATATAGTTGTAGTTGACATCCCCCCTAAGTATGGAATGATTTTATCTCACTCATGGGGATCAAAATTACAAGGTACCCTACAAATGGACATGACCTATGCTACAATACCGATGTTTGGTCAACCAAGAAGACTATATAGGGAAACATTAATGAAGTACATGGTGAGTAGTCAAGAAAAACCACACAATTACCCTCTGTACTATATTCACACTGACCTTGACTCTTTCATTTTGTATAATGATGGAGGCATTGATTCACAAGTCACCCATACAGAAAATGTTCTTGAATAAAATGATGACAGTCAAATGCAAACATGACAACCAGATCCTAAAAATGAACCTCTTTGGAACATGAGTTTTGATGGCTCATGTGGCAAAGTTGGTTCAGGGGCAGGTATTTGGGTGTATAATATAGGAAAAAATAGTGCACAAGTTAAATTTTCAGTGCACAAATAATATAGCGGAGTATGAAGCTTTTCTTTTGGGATTACAATTGTTAAAAATATTGTGAGTAAAAAGGATCTCTGTACATGGTGATTCTAAGTTGGTCATAAAACAAATAAAAGGGCAATATGCAGCAAAACATCCTAGATTAAGAGCTTATAGAAATGTTTTACTTGATTTATTAAGAACATTTGATGAATATGATTTAGCAGTTATTCCTAGAAATCAAAATGTCCTAGCAAATGGTTTATCTTTTTTTCAGCAAGTACATGTAAACTACCTCACCCAAACAAGCAGTACACAATAAAGCTCAAACATCGTCCTTCTATCCCAGATAACATGAGGTACTCACAAGTTTTTTGCAGTGATAAATAAATTGAAATTTTCCTACAATCTAAGGATGAATTTGAAGATAGCAATATAGACCTAGATTGTGAGGAAGACAGTCTTGCTGATGTAAAAAATAGAGTAGAAAAACAATCTGTTGCTTTCAATGTAAATACATATGTAAATATTCCAAACAATAAAACTGTACATAACACACAAATTCACAAAGACCTAGAAAAAGAAGAATTTGAAGTACTCCAACTCAAAGACAATACTCTTCCTAGAGGACTAGTCCCTTTAGAAATATTATTTGACTTTAATGATGTGGCTAAGAAACTCAAAATGGAACCAACTTGAACAAATATTGAATAATGTAATATAGGCACTGTAAAAAACCCCAAAATCATCAAATTGTCAAAATCATTCCCTATCATTACAAAAAGAAGATGTATAGCCCTGTTCAAATAATTTATAGATATATTTGCTTGGAGCTATGAGGATTTAAAATCTTATGATACAAGCATCATACAACACAATATTCCAATCAAGGAGGATCAAAAACCTTTCAACAGAAACTGCGTAGAATAAACCATGTTTTGATGCCTTTGGTTGAGAAATAAATTAAGAAGATGTATGAGTTAAAAATCATAGTACCACTCAGATATTCCAAATGGGTATCCAAAATTGTGCCAACTAGAAAGAAAACATGTGAAATCATACTTTGTATTGACTTTAGAAATATTAACAAAGTATCTCTTAAGGACAATTACTCTTTACCAAAAATGGACCACATATTGTAGAGGGTAGTAGGTTCCAACAGGATTTCTTTGTTAGATGGATTTTCTGGTTATAATTAGGTCTTAGCACATCCTGATGATCAAGACAAAACAACTTTTACTACTCCTTGGGGGAATTTCATGTATGTGAAAATTCCCTTTGGATTAATGAATGTTGGAGCTACCTTTCAAAGGGCCATGGATATTCTATTTGCTCATGAAAATGGCCACTTTATTGTAATTTATCTAGATGATATTACTGTGTATTCTAAAACTAATGAAGAACATTTAGCTCATTTAATAATATTTTTTGAAAAATGCAAAAATTTTGGAATTTCCCTGAATCCTAAGAAAACATTGTTTGGACTTGAAGAAGGAAAACTACTAGGTCACATTATTTCTCAAGATGGAATCAGAATTGACCCAAGCAGAATTAAAGGAATACTAAAAATTATTCATCGTAGAAATCTTAAAGAACTCCAATCATTCATGGGTAAAATCAACTTTTTGAGGAGATTTGTACCCAAACTGGCAAAACTTTTGAGGAATATTACCAATATGCTCAAGAAATATTTAGAAATTAAATGGACCATTGAAGCAAAACAATCTTTTGATTTATTCAAACAAGGATTTTCAAAGGCCCTAGTTGTAATCAGCCCAGATTTTCCTAAAGATTTCATGGTTTTTTCTTTTGCTTCTAAACATACTATTGCTATTGTTTTATTGCAGAAAAACAGTGAAATACATGAACAACCAATAGCTTTTTTCAGCAAGACATTAAGAGATGCATCATTGAAATATAATATCATGGAAAAATAGGCTTTTTATTTGTTCAAGGAATTGAAGGATTTTAGAGTCTACATTATACATTCACATATCATTGTTTATGTCCCCAATGCAATTGTCAAAGGCATCTTAACACAGCATGGTCCTGATGGGAAAAGAGGCAAATGGATTGTTGTGATCTCGGAATATGATGTGGAAATTAAACCAACCAAGCTTATTAAAGGCCAAGGATTAACCAAATTGATGGTTGAATCTATTTTTCATGCACTAGACATTAGCATGGTCCATTCTTTGGATGATCAAGAGGAACTGGTGAATCCACTAATTCATGAAGAATTCATGAATTCTCCCTGGTACACAAACATTTTATATGTTTTATTTAATTTGAATGCTCCTCCTGGTTTGTCCAATACTAAAGCAAGATTTGTAAAATTGAAGATTGTTAAATTCTACATTTTGGAAAATGTTTTGTATTGGAAATATATTGGAGGTATTTTGCTTAAATGTTTGCTAAAGGATGATGCAGATAAAGTTATGCAGGAGTTCCATGGAGGTGACTGTGGTGGCCACCTTTATTGGAAAACCACTGCTAATAAGATAATGAGAGTTGGTTTCTACTGGCCTACCTTTTTTTCTAACATCCATAAGATGGTCACTACTTGTCACAAATGTAAAATCTTAGAAGGAAAGAGAAACCTATTGCTTACCTTGAAAACTATTTCTGTAGAGAGCCCTTTCAAACAATGGGGATTAGACTTCATTGGAGAAATTCATCCCCCATCCTCTGCCCAACATAAATGGATCCTCACTACCATAGATTACTTCACAAATGGATAGAAGCCACTCCTTCTAGAAATGCCAATGACTCTGTCATAATAAAATTACTTGAAACCAATATCCTTTCTAGATTTGGTTGTCCTAGAAAAACCATTACAGATAATGCTGCAGCCTTTAAGTCCAAGAAGATGATTGATTTCCGCAATAGGTATCATATAAATTTTGGGAATTCAATAGCCTATTACCCTCAGGGAAATGGATTGGCTAAATCTTCAAAAAAAAGTTTGGTGAATATCATCAAAAAACTCTTGGATATAAGAAATCATGGCACAACAAGTTGATCAATGATCTTTGGGCTGATAGAATTACTACCAAGAAATCAATGGGTGCATGTCTCCATACCAATTGGTTTATGGAATGAATGTAGTTTTTCCTTCTTCTCTAGGAGTTCTAGTCACGAATATTATTCATGAAATTCAAGTTGAACCAAATGATATACAGAGAAGGACTAATAAAACCATTCAGTTGCAGCAGCCCAGAGAGGAAGTGTATAAAAGAACTCACGTAATTCAAGATAATATAAAAAAGATATTTTTCAAGAGGACAAAGGCTAATGACTTCAATTTAGGGGATAAAGTTCTGAAATGGGATTCCAGAAGAGAAGATAAGGGAAAACGTGGAAAATTTGACAATATTTGGCAAGGGCCATATATCATTGATGCTTTCAAAGGAAACAATGCTTATTTTCTTAAAGAGTTGGATGGTACAGAGTTGCCTGGATGTCTTGTCAATGGCAGGATGCTAAAACATTATCTCTTTTAAAATTCAGGTTGGTTTTTCATCATTGAAAATACCACAGTTTTACAATTTGTGTTTTCAATAATTCATTTGATAAGGTTGAAGCCCAAAGAGAAGGCCCTAAGCCTAGTTTGATGAGTAGTCATAAAAAACAGAAAAAGAAATCAGATGAATATTTTGCAGAAAATGGAGCACTCAAGGCTACTAGTCTTATGTTCTTAACACTTCATTGGGAGAAGTGCCATCCCCAGCTGGAGCCACTGTTAGTATCCTATAAATCATAAGATCTCAAGGTGATTGGATATTTCATTTTCTTTGCAATTTCATATTGAATTTTTTTTTTCAATATTCAAATCATTTCTAATAAAAATATGATAAATAAAAGAAAAGAGGGTAGAAAAAATAAAGAAAACCCCAAAAAAAAAAAAATATTGAAAGTGCTACAAATTAAAATGCCATTAATCATTAGATAGGTTTTTTCAATCATACAGTTTAATCATGATTGAACTATTTTCAATTTCTGTTGATAGGTTAGAAAATAAATATTTTCCAAACTGTTTAATATTGGCATATCAGTAGATAGGTATAAATGAATTGGCTCAGCAGTTTAATCTTATTCAATGGAAGAAATAAGGATAGATGTTAGGTTAGAAGTTTAAAAGAAAAGATGTTTTAGGGTCTGCACGTCTAAATGCACTCTGCAAAAGAGAAAACAAAATTAGATTTGTAGTTTGGGTAGGTAGAGGTGAAGAGAAGAAAGAATGGAGGAAACATGCAATGTTTCCTATAAAGGACTGTTTAAAGGTCTCATGTTTTCTATGGTCGTAAGAGAAAAATAAAATAACATGAGGTTTTTATTCTAAATTTTTGATAAGGGATGTACTCCAAATTTTTGGAATTAAGCTATATTTAAAAGTATGATGGCACATTTTATGTCATATTTTATTTTATCCTAAGTCCTAAACTTTCTATTTCACCCTTATCCTAGCCTCTAAAACATCTCACTCCCTATCCTAAGTTCTAAACCATAATCTGCTACATATCAAATTAATCTTACCCCACCATACATCACAAGTCATATCAACACTAACCAACCGTCATCTTCTTGTCATCTTCACCCACCTCCTTATCATTCGACGGCCTAAGTGAAATTTCAGCCCCCCCTTAGCCTCTGAATGTTAACTTTGGAGGGGGGGGGAGGGGGGGGTACCAAATTAATGGTATCAAATACCACCAACGATGCTACGTGTCATGCTCAAGTCTTTTCGCACCCCCTCCCCCTTGTCACTAACCACTTACCTCCAGGACCCCCCTCCGAAAAGTGGTTTCCACTGCATTCTAAACCATCGTGCCTTTGACCGTTGAAATAAATGTTTCCCTATGTTGTTGCACCATGACTTAGCCTACTTGTCCCCTCCATCCTATCAAATCTGCTCCCACAAAATATATGTTGTGCATTCAATTGGTTAGGTCATTGTCCCCGCGCCAAGCCAATGTTCACCCAATCACATGTTAAAACAAAAATTCAGTACCAGAAACAAGGTTTACCATGCTCATTCTATTCAACTGATACAAGTGATGGAATTGCAAAGGATTAACAGAAAATATCACTGAAGAAAGCTTCATTTTATCAACAGAAAATTCTCAGTGCTCTGCAAGTGAAATCAAAAACTCCCCTGCTACTTTTCCCTCCCCATTATAATCTACAAAATCTCCCTTACCAATTTCCCCTCTCTTTATTCCCATTCTTCTCTACATGGTTAAATTTGCTACAGTTTACAGAATGCCTCCAAATCCATATCAACAACTATTCAATCCTATGGTCTACCCTCAGGTCGACCTCGATCACATGTCTTTGGTAGAGAGAGATTTCAAAATACATGAGATAGAGTCTGACTTCGATTTGTTCGATGTCTACTGTTGGCTCGAGGAAAAATTGCTTGATGAGGTTGATGATATAGGCCTGTGGGAAACCAAACTTCCCTACTATATTTTCCCCAAAACCAATAGCTACCCTAAATTCATTAGAAAGTGTCAATCTTGTTATGACATCAACTAGAGATCTATAGTGACTCTAGCAGGAGAGGTCTTGTTTTCCATTAATTCCCAGTCCATTCAGCAGATGATGCAGGCCCCCATTGTTGAAGAAACCATCCATTTATCTTATGAAGCCCTTAGGGAGTTATATCAGAAGCTGGACTTTCCCAGCATGGCTAAAACCTTAGAGCTCTTCATGGCAACTAATGCCCCAATTCCTACAAAGAATCCCACATATCATTCATCTATTTTCCCTGATAGGACCCAACATATTGTCACTGTTTTGTCATATTTATTACGCTATCACACAGACCAGTGGGTAGATGAAGCAATGATTGGTTTCTTATCCATTCTTTCATCAGATTCTAAACCATCAGTCATGTTCAATTATTCCCAATTCCTTCCTGATTCCATCCATAGCCAATTATTGAAGTTTGATACAGAGGAGGTATTTAAATACACTTATGTTTTGGTGTATATGTTCATTTATTTTTAGTCCAACAGGTTTCAATTTGACATGATAAAGCTAAATGATGATTCTCAGCCACAATTAGTCATTTTCCGGGCTAATTTATTAATGAAAGAGCATAAGAATTACACCTACAAAATTTTTGTGGATTCATTTGTACATCTAACAATCAGTACACTCGGCAATGCAACAGTGCCAAGGGTTAGTGAAGAAATTAAGAAGATTATGCAGTTGACAGATCATGTTAGAATAATAGATTGGTAATTGTACCAAAATTATATAGAGATCAAAGTTTATGGGTGTGAATTTCCCCCCTACAAACTGCCAAGGTACCTCTCTATGAGGATCTTTGCTTTAGAATATATAAGATAGATGATAAATTTAGATGAGGTGCATTTTGTCTCTCCCAAGTAAAATTCTCATTTCAGGATCAAATCACAGTTTGGTCCTTTCATTTGCAATAGCAGAGAAACATAGGAATAGGTTGATAGGATATTGAAGGATATGAAGTTCAATAACAGTTTCACCTGGTCCTATGACCCAATGGGGATCATATCCAAGAAAAGGGTGGAGAAAAATTCCACACCTGTAGAAATTATATGCACTAAGCATGCATATGTCCTAGATTCACCTGATCTCACAATAATTAACTTGTTGCAAGATACTGAATCAATTCCACTTGTTAATCTTTTGCGGAAAAATTAATTTCACACACATGTAAAGCATAAATAAAAATAATCGCACATAACACAGTTTTTAACCGGGAAAGCCTAAAGCTGAAAACCCCAACTATATATTATGTATCATGGAAATCATATGAAAATCCTCATACAAAGCTTATCAATCTCTGATTACAGTACAATCTTCATACACTAATCAGGAACAATCATACAAATCCATGCACCGATCTCTGCCTCCTGCTAGCTTGCCTCCACTGCGCAATCCCTGCTGAAGAATAGCTTTGAATGAATTCAAATTACCCTTGCCTTGACCGTGCAATCCTCATTGGAAACTCCAATGTGTGTTTGATGCAATCAATGCATCACTATAGTCACAACAGATAGTCCATCTTGCCCTTTCACGTATCTCTCCACTGGGTCTCCACTGAAACTGCCATGCACTGTAGTTAACTACTGTATTGTTCAGTTCATTAATGAGTTATTATTTGTGAATTAATTAACTAATTAATTCACTCCATTCACACTAGTGTATCATTCAGTTAGACTAGATACAACTAGCTCAACTGAGTCTAACTGAGTTAAACTAAATACAACTCCATAACTACTTCTTCCAACTATGTCATAACTCTGCCACTTGAGTTCTAACTGAGTCCTCCATGCATTAGCTCCAGTAAACCCTTGGGAATTACATAATTACCTCATTCCACTGATGTGCCACATCTGTGCACTGAAACAAAGTGCTCCAAAAGAATAAGTTGATGTTTAGTGTCTGATTATTATTAAGAACTAACAATAATCGACATGCATCTATTTTTATATCAACGATCTATAAATAGACTTCGCCCAACATTCTAAAAATAGAATTTCATCTATTTTTCCAACTTGATCAACCATCCACAAATATCATCCTACAACTTTTGAAATATGATCATCATGTCTAAAAATAGACTTGTGCCAAAAATAGCCTGCGGGCCCACTTAATGAAGGCGACTCTTTTCACTAAGCTTATCATCTTGTTGAATCTCAATACTCCCTCTCAACAAGATAGGGATTATCATTCACCTTGATCCTGCCTCTATGGTATTAGAATTTGCTCCTGGTGAGCGCCTTCGTCGGAATATATGCACCTTGATCCTCTGTAAGAATGTACTAAAGCAACATGATCTTCCGCTGCACACAATCTCTGATATGATGATACCAGATATCAATATGTTTAGATCTATCATGAAACACATGATTAACTGAGAGTTTAATGCAACTCTGATTATCAAAATGTATCGCTGTGGGATATAAATGTGAATTGAACAAACCAACCAGAATCTTCCTCATCCAGAAGATTTGACTTGCTACCATGTATTCTCTCTGTCGAATCGAGTGCTGCCTTTGACCTTGTTTCGCGAAATGTTGTCACTTGGAGATTCCACATCAAAATCCTCTCGGCGTGCTCTTTCTGTCTGTTGGACTCCCTACCCAATCTGCATCCGTGAAGCAATGCAACTTCACCTCATCCATTTGTCTGTACCATAAACCATACTCATATGTCCCCCTGATATATCTCAGGACATGCTTGCCTACCTTCAAAAAGAGCTTGGTAGGTTTAACCATCGCTTGTGAAAGTTGGTTCACCGCATAGCATATGTCCGGTCTTGTATTGAATATATACATGAGCGGTCCCACCAACCTACGATAAATACAAACGGTCACTCTCTACCGATGTAGCATCCTCTTTTTCTTCAAATTTCCAGACAATGATAGCTCACAGCGCCTTGCAAGGGAAACTTCTCCTAATCTCTCCGGCATACTTTCCTTGGAGACAAAAATAAGCTCACCTTCCCGCAATATTTCAATCCAAGTAAAATAATGAAGGAGGCCCAAGTCCTTCATCTCAAGTCTTTTAACAAGATCTACCTTCCACAGTGTATCAACCGTTCATCACTGTTAGTATTAAATCACCAAGAGGAAGTAATAATGATTAAAAGCTATCTTCCACCAATCACTGTGGCATGTGTCACCGCTCACTCTTGTTGAAGCCAAGTCCAATGAAATAGCTGTCGATCCGAGTGTACCAAGCATGGGGTGCTTGTTTCAGCTCATACAGTGCTCTTTTGAGCCTGCACACATGCGACTCGCTATTGAAGAACTCAAATCCTTCAGGCTGCTCAATGTACACCTATTCCTCAATTCTCCCATTAAGAAACGTAGTCTTCACATCCATCTAATGAATGTGCCAACCCATCTGCGCTGAGAGAGCAAGGAGGTCCGTATGGAAGAATACCGTGCGACAGGTGAAAAGGTTTCTTCATAGTCAATCCCTTCGATCTGTGAGAAGCCCCAAGAAAAAAATCTTACCTTATACTTCTCGACGCTCCCATCAGCAGCTTGCTTTACCTTGTAGATCCATCTTGATCCTACAACTGATTTTCCCACTGGCCTTGGAACAATATCCCAAGCACTATTTCTGACAATGGAGTCATACTCCTCCACCATGGCATCTACCAATGTGGGCTCCTACACTACTTCTTCAAAAGAAGATGGCTCTGTCACGATACACTTGCTCATAAGAGCCATGTATCCAGTAAATCTATCAGGTGACTGTCTCTGTCTGTGTTGTGATGTAGGAACTCCTACATTCTATGCGGCATCAAGCTTCAATCTCTCAGCTTCTGTGGTATGCTTTCTGCCTTGTTTGATGTTTGGTTCTGCATGAGTGTACTCCTCCACTCCATGAATCTCCTCCTGTGGTTGATCCGCATCTAGAGGCTCATCTTTGGGAACAAGAAGTTCCTCCTCTGCATGCAAGTGTAGCTCCCTCTCAAGCGACAACTTCATGGCTTTCACCTCATTGAATTTTATATCCCGTCGCACAACAGTCATCCGACTGTCTGACAAATACACACGATAATTATGGGGTGTTTCTTTGTACCCCACAAATATTCCAACTTCTGCAGTCGGCTCCAGCTTCTTCCTGGCATCCTTTGTCACATGAATGTAAATAGTTGAGCCAAAAATCTTCAAATGTGAAATATCAAGCTTCTTACCAGTAAAAGCTTCTTCGGGTGTACTCATGCCAAGTACTCTATGAGGACAACGGTTTTTCACATAAACTGCATTGTTGCATGCTTCTGCCCACAAGTGAATTGGTAGGCCTTTTTCATGCAACATTGCTCGTGCAACACCCACGATCGTTCTGTTCTTCCTCTCTGTGACCCCATTCTGCTATGGGTTATGAGGTGCTATGATTTCTCTTTGAATTCCTTCTATGCTACAAAATTATTTGAATTCACCCAAGATGTATTCACCACCATTATCGCTCCATAGAGATTTCACTTGCTTCCCCGACTCCTTCTCCACCAATGCTTGAACTCACAGAACTTTGAGAATGTTTCACTCTTCTTATGCATGAATAAGATCCAAAATCTATGAGAATAGTCATCAACAAATATATCATAATACCTATGTTTTGCTGTTGAAGCAACCGAGAAAGGTCCACACATGTCTGTGTGAATTCTCTCCAGGATCACTGAAGCACGGTTCTCCTTCTCATGAAAGGTGGTCTCACAAACTTACCCATATTACATCCCTTGGACTGATCTGACTGCGCAAGAGTACCCTTGGGAAGTCCAGTAGAAATCTGCTACAAAATCTTGAAAGCGCCATGGTGAAGATGGCCCAATCTCCTATGCCATAATTCGCCCTCATCCTGGCTCACCACTTATTCTACTTTGACCACCATTGCAGCGCAACCATCTACCTCCAGCTTGTAGATATTCTTAATTTGAACCCCTATATTCTTAGTTTGACCAGTTTTTTTATGTCGAAGTAAGGCTTTTCGCTCACTGAAAACAACATCATAACCTTTGTCTTCCAGCATTGCGACCGAGACCAAGTTCTTCTTCAGACCTGGAACATGCATAAAATTCTTCAACAAGAATGGATTACCAGACTCCCTCTCAAAGGTAATGGTCCCAATGCTAGTCACACTGTACTGACCATCGTCTCCCATCTCTATATGCATCTGGAGGTCCTTCTCCTCCAAGTCACTAAACAACTCTTTGTCTCCTGTCATATGGAAAGACGCACCACTATCAAGACACCACATCGATCCCATGCAGCTTGAAACCAAGCATGCAATCAAGGAGAAATTAAGCTCAAATTTTGAAGCTAAGGCCTCTCCAGCTGCAGATCCAATAGCCTTCTTGTTCTTCTTCTTCTGTGGATAGTTAGTGGTGAAATGTCCATGTTCGTGACAGTGAAAACACTTCACTTTGGACAAATCTTGCTTCTTGACTTTAGCTTCGAATTTTGAAGGATTTTTATTCCCCTTCCCTTTCCTTGATTTGGCAGCCAAAGCACAATTCTCTTCATCTTCATTATTTAATGAAGATCCATCCCTGGTACCCTGCCTTATCTCCTCCTGCACAAGATCTGACCAAAGTCGCTCCCATCCCGGCAGTTTCTCCCGTCCATTGACAGAGTCTTCGTAGCTATGCCAACTCTTCAGAAGCCCAAGGAGAGCCAAGCTCACCAATTCTTCTTCATGAACAGTAACCCCCACACTTCCTAGTTCATCCTTGCAGTGGAAAAACTTCATGAGGTATTTTGGAATACTATCGCCCTTCTCCATTTTTATTTTTTTGAGCTTGTCTTTAAGCGCCAACTTCCTCGGTTACTTCTGCTTTGAAATAAGTCTTTCAAAGCCTTCCACATTAAGAATGGAGTGGCTTTCCCATGAAGGCTGGACACAATATGGTACTTCACACCTTCCAACAGAATTCTCCTCATCTTTGTTGTCTTCTTTTTCCATGCGTCAAGTAATGTAGCATCGCTAGATCCCAGCTTAGGAACATCGCTATCTATGAACTCCTTTAGTCCATTATCCTCCAGCACTACCTCCATCCTGTCCTTCCAGGCTATGTAATTAAAGCTCCCATCAAGGGCATACTCCAATCGCAACCCATTGAAAGCCATTTCAATGTATACTCAACTTCTGCACCAAGAATCTTCTGTAGCAAATTCGAATTGTCAACCAGCACAAACTCACTTTACAATTTCAATCTTAAATTAACAATGCTATGATACCATGTAAAAATTATATGCACTAAGAATGCATATGTCCTAGATTCACCTGATCTCACAATATTTAATTTCTTGCAAGATACTGAATCAATTCCACTTGTTAATCTTTTGCGGAAAAATTAATTGCACACACATGTAAAGTATAAATAAAAATAATCGCACATAACACAGTTTTTAACCGGGAAAGATTGAAGCTGAAAACCCCAACTATATATTATGTATCACTGAAATCATATGAAAATCCTCATACAAAATCTTATCAAGCTCTCAGTACAGTACAATCGTCATACACTAATCAGGAACAATCTTGCAAATCCATGCACAGATCTCTGCCTCCTGCTAGCCTGCCTCCACTACGCAATCCCTACTGAAGAATAGCTCTGAATGAATTCGATTTACCCTTGCCTTGACTGCGCAATCCTAATTGGCAACTCCAATGTGTGTGTGATGCAATCAATGCATCACTATAGTCACAACGAATATTCCATCTTTCCCTTTCACCTATCTCTCCACTGGGTCTCCACTAAAACTGCCATGCACTGTAGTTAACTGTTGTATTGTTCAGTTGATTAATGAGTTATTATTTGTGAATTAATTAACTAATTAATTCACTCCACTCTCACCATTGTATCATTCAGTTATACTAGATACAACTAGCTCAACTGAGTCTAACTGAGTTAAACTAAATACAACTCAATAACTACTTCTTCCAACTATGTCATAACTCTGCCACTTGAGTTCTAACTGATTCCTCCATGCATTAGCTCCAGTAAACCCTTGGGAATTGTGTAATTCCCTCATTCCACTGATGTGCCACATCTGTTCACTAAAACAAAGTTCTCCAAGAGAATAAGTTGTTGTTTAGTGTCTCATTATTATTAAGAGCTAATAATAATCGACATGCATCAATTTTTAGATCAGCGATCTATAAATAGACTTCGCCCAATATTCTAAACTTAGAATTTCATCTATTTTTCCAACTTTACCAACCATCCACAAATAGCATCCTACAACTTCTGAAATATGATCATCATGTCTAAAAATAGACATAGTCTAAAAATAAACTTGCGCCAAAAATAGCCTACGAGCCCACTTAGTGAAGGTGACTCTTTTCACTAATATCATCATCTTGTTGAATCTCAACAACACCATACATCCACACACACATGTTGGAAATAGAACAATTCATGAACCAAGAAGAGTGGACAAGCAATACACTACAGGAGGTTAAAGAAAAGGTGATTTCCACTTCAGCCATTCAAAACCTAACTCCACAAGAAATAAAGGCTACAAGAGCTAATGAAGATAAGGGAAAGGAACCACATAAAGAAATAGGAAGCAAGAGGACAAGATATGATCAGTCTGACATGGATATTGACACATCAACTAAATAATTCAAGATGAAATATAGGAAGAGAGCAAGAGTCCACATGGATATAGAACAAAGCAGTGAAAAGGATCAAGAGAAATTTATTACAATAAGGGATTCACCAAGCTCTTCTTGAGCACTTGGCCAGACCATTTTCTCAACATATTATGCCACCATTCCATTCCAATAGAAAATCTTGCAGACTCCTACATCTACTTCCACTATAGGGAAAAAGGAGGAAAATATCTATGAAACATTCAAAGATATCAAAAGAAATAATGAGATACTCAAAACCAGCACCTATAATCAGTTTTTGAAACATACAAGAAGCTCACAGAGCAGACTTTTATCAGCCTTTGACTCTGAGTAGGGCAGAATGAAAATGTATTTCTTGCAAGCACAGATCCCTCAGCCCAAAACATTAGCAAACTACAATAAAACTTCTTTTGAGTTTGATGTGAAAAATATTCACCCAATAGACCAAATGGAGATGCATAAGCAGACAAGAGAAATTATCTCCTCCACATTGACCAGTACAACCATGAGCCTATCAAAGTTGCAGATTTCATTATCCAATGCACAATCACATCTTAAAATGGAGAAAAATTCCTCCGTGGCCAAAGATACAAGGATTAAATCCCTGGAGGATTTACTGATACAAATTGGGTATGACCCTACAAATATACTAGTGGTAGAAGCAATTGTGAGGAAGAAAAATGCAGATAGAACTGCTTTGAGGAAGCAGCTTAAGATGCCAGTAAGAGAAGATCCTCTAACAAAGGATATAGAAGAAAATGAGACACAAAAGGCTGAAATGATGAAGTTGATCATTAAACAAGCTGAACAGATCAAGAAAATGGAAAATGATATGGAGAATTTGATAAAAGAAAAAATAAAAAAACAATAAAAGAGCCAGTAAAGGAGGCATCAAAAGAAGCAGCCAAGGCCATGATTCCATTACAAGCAATCCCTCTTTCTGTCATACATTCAGAAATAGCCACAACTAAAGGTACATCAAGTGGAGGTACTGACAGTTAGTTAAGGCTAAAATCAAAAAACTGCAAGACCAAGTCAATGCCTTACAAGACCAGATAAAGGGGAATGGTTCAACACATGCTACAGAGTTGCGGATCAACAAGAAATTGAAAGAGAGTCTACAGAAGTCTCTCCTAGAGTATTCAATTGGGAATATGGTAGGAAGAGTAAAATAAGTCATTTGGTTAAATATAATTGACTCCATGAATGAGATATGGCCATCCATCCAAATAATGTTTTAGCAAAGAGATCTAATTGACCTAGTAAGGGTTGCAATAGAAAAGGAAAATGATGAAATTGGAGATAAGCCTCAAACTGCTAGCAATATCATCAAATTTCTTAATTCCAAAAGCATTTTTGAGTTGGAACCCCTTGGAGTAGAAGACAAGAAAACAACCATACTTGAAGTTAAGAAAGTGTTGAAAAAAAAGAGTTTGGTTACCCAGGTGGAGGAAAAGTGCCATCAGCTTCAGATTGGATTAAGAAATTTATTCAACACAATTTAACCTCTAAATAAGAAAGGATTGCCTTCCTTATTTATGATAAATGAAAATATTATGGCTAAGCCAGATTATGTAAGAAACTCACTGAGATCTCCAAGGATACATCCAAACATGCTAATATGAAGAACACTATGACAGAGAGCGATTTCTAAGAAGTTCTTAGCAATGAAATTTTCATACAGCATGAAATCGAGCACATCTTTCAGCTGAAGCTAGCTTTCATGAAGTATACAGAGAGTGATGAAATCTACAGAAAGTTAATTAGGATCAAAATTCTAAATCCAGAGGAATAGGAAAAATTATGTGACTATCAGGAAGGGTGACAACTCAGCATGACAATTGAACAACCAACTCAGCTCATCATTCAAATCCGCAGACTCAGTGTCTCAGTACAACATATCAGCCCTGGATCTTCCAGCACAACAATCCACTACAACACTCAGTAACGGCTTTATGGAGATTTTGGCCATCTATCAAAACTGTTTAAACATGTTCACTCAGTGGTAACAATTGTCAATAACAATTACATTGTAATAAATAGTAGATTTCCTCTGTTGATACGGAAATCAGTAGGAGCTAGTTTAAATATTGCATTTTTATTCAGTATTAGGGGTTGGGCCCTAGATTGTAAGCTTTTTCTCATTTGGAGCATTTGTAATTTTGGAGCTAAAGCATCAATATAAATGCCAATTTTCAAGATTCATGCATTGTATTGTCTTGGTGATGTTTTTCTTCACTATGTTTAATGTTTCCCACTATTTCTTCTGTCAATGTTTTTTTTTCTAATTGTAAAACATAAATCTGAAGGTTAAGATTTGCTGCATAGAGAACCTTTATGGTTGTGTTTACTTTTTAATTTTTTTTCCTCTGATGTATGGCTTCAGAATACTTAACTTCTTTAAACCACTACAGAAATCATTTTTCTTCATTCCATATTTCACTTTGTTATAAAGAACCAATATTTACATCTAGCTTTCCTTACAATTGCTCTAGAAAATTGATGCATGCACCCAGCCTGTGTTGACTCCATAGCCCAATGGAAATATTTCAAAGAGATCCCTTAATCCAACCAAAAATATCAAATCAAAAACAAATCTCACAATCAATTTAACTAGCCTAATATAAAAAAACTTAAAAACAAATCTAAATCTTATAAAGAGATCCCTCTCTGAGTCTAGGAGGGCTAGATCCTATGCTCCAAAGTGGTTTGACGTTGTCCTTTATACTTTATTCTTGCCAATATTATAAATTATAGAGTGATAATAGGATGTTATTATTATATAGGTACATGAAGAAATTGAAAGGTTTTGTTCAAAAATTTGGGAAAGCCCGAGGGGTCTATGGAAGAGGGGTATATATCGTATTAGTCTTTCTATTATTTCAGTGATTACATCAATAAGATCATATCAGTATTTTTATTATGACAGTGAGTACATCAAGAAGATCGACAACACACCAAGTGTGGTGATTTGGGATGATGAAAGGCATGAAAAAAAGAGAGAATGGGAGCTTCTCCAAATGAATGGAAAGAGGTGAATGATAAATAGTAAGTGTCGACTTATAATTTTTCAAACTTATACACAGTAACTATTCACACTAAAATTCATATTAATGTACATTTTGATCTGATATGTATTATATATATTGGTTTTATTTTGTCAGCAAATTCAGAAATTGAAGCCATCAACAAATTTTTTCTTTACAATATTGAATCGACACAATAGTGGGTCGCATTGTGCGAGAAAAAGAGGAGAAAATGGAAGAGTGACAAGAAATAATTAAAATGTTTGAATGGTAGAAGAATGTCTTATCCTAATAATTTAAAATTAAATATGCCAATGACATTCCCTAAGAGTTGGGTTGTTGATAAAGTGAGAAATAAATACGGTGCATTCGGTCATTACCCGCATGCTGAAGAGGATACGCTAAACATAGGGATTGGGTGCAACAAATAAATAATAATTTGATTTTTTACCTATTTAACTTCATAATACACCTTTGAATTATAAGATCTATATTTTATATTGTTAATTATGTTTGGGTTATTAAACAGATAGCATTTTCATTTTTCACCTTTTTATAGGTGAATTTGTTCCCATATGTGTGGGAATATGGATATCATTTTCACATAGACGATGTCAATAATGGATTCATGACATGAGACTTTGGAGTGGAATTAAAGTTCAACAAATCTAGTCGTGCTAGCCACCACGATTAAAACCTAATATAAGGGACGTTAGGTTATTTTGGAAATATACAAGAGATCATTCAAGTGGAACCTTATTCATTCCAATGTGTTAATTTTAGGTGCAAGTGGTGGGAAATATTTGATCGGAATAATGTAAAGGAAGATCGCGATAGTGGACTGATATCTATAAACTTTAGAAAGATGTGGCATGAAGTTAGGGAGCCTGATGTTTTCCCCAAATAATGCAACCAAGTCTTTTTTTACCCATATGTGTTGGATAGGGATTGGTCATTCGTATTAAGACACGACCCTAGATCAAATCTTATTTTTTAGAAAAATAGTTATCATGCCAAGCAAGGAATATAATAAGGGTGATAACAATGGAGAGTGATATGTACATGTGTTATTTCATCATTTATTCAATTGTTTTATTTTTTTGTTTTCTTTATTTCGCTAATTGTATTGTTTTTTATTCATCTTGTTGGAATTTTATATAATTGGTAAGATTCACACATGTTTTTAAACATTTTTTTGGAGTGGAAACATTTCAAATAAGGATTCGAGGTGACAATACTTCTCAAATAGGAAAATGAGAAGAATATAACCAAAATGAAAAAATAGGGAATTTGGAAACAATATTGAAGATTTATTCTAGATTTAGATACTTATTGGTTTATTAATCAGATCACATGTTTTTTATTCAGGTTTATTTTTAAAAAATCATGAAGTGATAAGCCTATGAGGAATTTAACAATGAAAAAATTGTGTATTCATATGTAAGATTAAATTTTTGACATGAGAGGTAAAGTCACATTTACTATATTTAAATTCAAATTCTTGCACATTATGTAAACTAAAACGAGGTCTTGTGCATGTATAAAATGTTGATTACATCTTTTGATGCACCATAAGAGAAATAAATGGACTTACTGTAACATATGCCTCCCCTCACACCTACCCAAGTAACCAGCCAACTAGGGTAAACATGATATGAGGGGTAGTTGAGATAGAATCAAACTACTCCTTGACTTTAAGGAAGTGGAATCGAAGCGGAAAACCATAACACAAACCTATACCATCTACTACGGGACCCCTAGAGGCTATCCCTGTCATCCACCTCACCTGTCCCTGTGTCCCACTAAAATTTTATGAATAAAACCCCCTGGACGCATGCACATGCCTGCATCCATGCATCTGGGAGGCTCTAGATGCACGCGTAAGCCTGCATGCCTACATCCAGGGAATAAATTTCCCATAAATGTTCTCGTGTCTCTGGAATTTAAGGCACTTTTTGATCCCAGAATCCTAGACACTGCACATAAACTTTTGTATCTTTCAGGATTCATTAAACACATGAAGAAAATTCCAAATAGCCAAACATTGACTCCAAGACTAGGCCTGACCATCCCCAACCAGGACTGAAATTTTTTCAAACACTTAGCATGAATGAAATCTATAGCTCTAGGATACAAGATAGAGCATGAATGATTGAAAAAACTTATGAGACATTAAAATAAGGATAATCACCCTCTTCCTTAACGAGAGATGACATCAATTATCTCTTGCATCCATCATTTTAACAATTTCAAGTAAATACATGAAATAACCATGACATGAACCAATCATTTATACATTCTTATAACTATCATAAAACCATGGAAATATCAGTGATATAACAACCATTAAATCCACATATTAATAAGTACAAAAGAAAGAGAGCTTAGCTTCTATTTAACATAGGAAAATATCAACCAGGCTCAGGACTTCCACATTCCACTCGGCCATAGACATGGCTTAGCCAGATCTCTCTTCATCCAGTCACCCTCGCTCCATATTCCAATCATGAATGTGGGATATCATGGATAAATTCATCCAAAACACAACCAAGTGAATCCATAGATTAGACCACCTCCACCATCACGATACCATGATCACACCAAACCGGTGCTCCGGTCACAAAACTAAGCAAAATTTGGAAATTCCATCTGGAATCCATCACTATCCTTAAGGAATTTTTCATCTCCCTGTCTCTCAGGCTTTACTTTAATCCAATATCAGATCACTAGGCCCTAAACCAAGACACCTCACTTAGTATTTAATGTGTATCCCACCAAAATCAGTTAAGGTATTCTTAGGCCTTTGGGAATGAACCTTGAGACCACCTCTGCCCTGGATTCTGAAATCCATCCAAAAAATCCAAATCCCAACACACCATGGCATCCAGAAAAAGGAAACGTAATGCTAAAAACAATTGTCATAGCCTAGAAAAACCATGCCACCGACAACAAGGTAACCAAATACCAACATGGATAAGCCATGCATGTCCAACATTCTAGGAAATCACACATGAAATTGTTACCTAAAAGTATTCCTGTTGAAGCTGCTATATCATTTTCTTCCTTGATTGATCCTTGCTTTCCTTTCCTTTATTTTCCTTCCTTTGTTTTCTTTCCTCCTCCTTAGAAAAATGTTGAATTTCTCCCAGAAAAATCTAAGTATCCAAGAGTGTGTGAGAGACAGAGAAAATAATGAGAGAGCCTCAAAAATGAACTGACAAAAGGTACCAACTAATCCTCATTAGCATTTTCATTAATGAGGCCTCTATTTTATTAATTTTCCATTAATTTTCCTTCATTTTACTCCTCACATGCAACCTGTGACCTTTCACCTTCCTTTTCTCCTAATTTCCTTTATTTTCATAGATAAATGTGCCAAAAATATTTTTTGTCTCTTTAATTATTTTCCTTTTCCTTTTCTAATTTTCCTTAACCATAACCACATATTCAGTGATGCCCACTAGAATATTTTCCCAGCATTCAACTTTGAATAAGTGTCCCATCAACCGTGGTCTTATTTTTTCCTTTATTTACTTTTATTACATGAATCTTTTGCCCGAGTCTGTTATAGAACTCTCCCCCTTGGGGAACACCATCCTTAGTGTTAAACCAAACCTATACCTCGGAAATACCATTGAGAAGCAAACATACTTCTCATGGAGCTTTATAGCTTAGCTTGATGTAGTATTTACAATGATTAACCCGCTAAAAAGAAAATACCATGATAACATGACCATAGAACATACATATCGCTTATTGTAACTTTATAAATTACCTCATGGAGGAATTTACATCCATACACATAAGTACATATACCAAAACAATCACCAAAAACATATTCCAAACATATACCAAACATATACCAAACACCAAACCAAAATTGTTTTTCCTCAACCAGAAAAAAATCAAGGATACATGGCCTGTATTTGATTCGCCATCTCCCATATAGCTTCATCAGTACCAAAGTGATTCCACTGCACTTTAACTTGCTCGATGGAACTGTTCCTGAGTATGAGCTACTTCTGCTACAATATGCACTGAGGTTCTGGCTGGAATTATCCTTCTTTCTCCACCTACAATACATACCAATTAATAACATGATCATCATCCTTTATATACCTTTTAAGTAATGAAACATGAAACGCATCATGGAGTTTCATTGTTGGAGGCAGTGCAAGTCGATAGGCCACTAGTCAAATCCTTTCAAGGATCTCAAAATCCCCACAATATCGTGGTGCCAAGTTGGCACATGATCCAATCCTTAAGGAGCCCTTCTTGGGATTGATGTACAAATACACATGCTACCCAACTTGAAACTCCTTAAATTCTCTGTTCTGATCTACATAACTCTTCTTCCTTTCATGTGCTACCTTTATATTCTTCCTTATAACTTGCATTCATTGTTCCATATCTGCAAACATTTATGTTCCAATAAGTACCCTTTTCAATAGATCACTCCAGCTGATGGGAGTATTACAACTCCACCCATATAGTGCCTCGAAAGGACTCGTCCCTAATGACTCCTGGTACCCATTTTTTTATGAAAACTAAACCAATGGTAGATACTCTTCCCACTTCTGATGATTATGCAACATATACATCCTTAACATTTCCTCCAAGATCTTGTTGACCCTCTCAGTTTGACCATCTGCTTGCGGGTGATAAGTTGTGTTGAAGCCCAACTCTGTGCCTAAACTTGCAAATAATTCCTTCCAAAACTTGGAAGTTAACCTTGGATCCCTATCTGACACAATATTCCTTGGAACACCATGCAATCGAACTTGTCTCTGATGAACACTTGTGCTACATCGCTAGTTGAGTAGGTAGTATTCACGAGAATGAAGTGTGCAACCTTTGTCAACCTATCCACAACCACTAGGATAGAATCATGTTATATCATTGTCCTCATAAAATCTATGATAAAGTCCATGGAAATGACCTCCCATTTCCATTCCGGAATCACAATAGGTTGTAGTAGTCCATATGGATGCATACACTCCACCTTTAGCTATTGATAGTCCAAAAACCTAGCCACGAACTCTGCTAAATCCCTCCTCATATTCGATAAATAATAGAATATCTTCACTCTAGTCAACACCTTCTGATAACTTGGGTGTCCTGAATATGGTTTCGTGTGAAATTCCCTCAAGATAACCTTCTTGAGCTCACTACTGTCTCGAACATATATCCTGTCTCTAAACCTTACCAATCCATATGCTGTAAGAAAATAGTCCACATCCTCTACACTTTTATATGTACTTGTACCTGTACTCTACTGAAACATGTGCCTAAGCTCCATATATCTAACATCCTTCTAACCTTCCTACAATATCCTATCTAGTAATCCATCCCATAGGATCTCATAGTTGCAATGTGATTTACCTATATCCACCTGCTAAGAGCATCTATGACCATGTTCTCTTTACATTTTATGTAATTTTTCTCAAAATAAAACTTGTTGATCTTAGCCAACCATCTGGCTTTCCTAGCATTCAGATTCGGCTAGTCAAATAAGTACCTCAACCCACTATGATCTCTCATCAGTACAAACCTCCTGCCAAGAAGATTGTGCCTCCACATCTTCAGTGCATGTATGACCACTGCTAGCTCAAGATCATGTGTTAGATAATTTTTTTCATGCTCATTTAGTTTCCATGACTTGTAGCATACTATATGTCCCTCCTGCATAAGGAATCTACCAAACCCTCTCTTGCAATAATTTTTACACAATGCTACAAAATATTTGTACGTATATGCAATCTTTAACACTGGAGAATGTGTTAACAACTACTTAAGTTACTCAAAACTATCCTCACACTCCTCTGTCCACTCAAAATTCTTACCTTTCCTATGTAATGATGTAATCAGGTAAGAAATCTATGAGAATTTCCTGATGAACCTCCTGTAGTAGCCTGCTAATCCCATGAAATATCTCACCTCATCTACATTTCTAGGAGTTTCCCATTCCATGATGTCTCGTACCTTTTCTATATCTACTGTGATGCCTTCCTTGGAGACAACATGTCCCATGTAATGTACCTCAGTTTGAAAGAAACTATAATTTTTGAGATTAGCATACAAATGATTCTCTCTCAACAACCTCAACCCTGCTACCAAATGTTCTACATGCTCTTCCTCATTCTTGGAATATACCAAGATGTAATCAATGAATATAATCACAAACTTGTCCAGATAAATATGCAGCACATTATTCATAAAAAACATAAATGTGGCTAGAGCATTAGTCAAACCGAATGGAACTACAACAAACTCATAATCCCCATACCTTGTCCTGAATGCGGTCTTGTAGATGTCATTCTCTTTGATGTGTACTTGATGGTATCCCGATTTCAAGTTGATCTTAGAGAACACTTCTTCTCCCTTCAGCTGATAAAAAAAATCATCAATCCTCATTAATGGTACTTGTTCTTGATAGTCACTTTGTTTAATTTTCTATAATCAATGCATAGTCTAAGAGTGTCATACTTCTTCTCCACGAAGAAAATTGGTGCTCCCCAAGGTGATACACTTGGCCTAATGTAACCCTTATCAAGCATCTCTTCTAGCTGCAATTTATCTCTACCAAATCAGGTGTGTTCATCCTGTAAGGTGCCTTTGATGTTGGTGTTTCCCTTGGTACCAACTCAATAGAATAGTCTACATCCCCGTGAGGTGGAAACTCTAAAATCTCTACCAGAAACACATCTTGAAACTCCTGTAGGACTAGACACCTGCTCAAAACATATACATCCTCAACTTCCTTACCTTTTTCACTATATAGATGAACTGCAAATAGAAAACACCCTTTCATTCGACTGTGCTTGGCCTACATAGTTGTCATCATCCTAACTGATGTGGCTTTCTTCTTTTCCTGCAAGACTATTGGTTACCCATTTTCATCGAAGCACTCAATGTTTTTTTCATAGAAATTTTCCTTGGTCCTGTGAAGGTATAGCCAATACATACCCAACAGAATATTGTATGATCCCGATGGCAATATTTTCAAGTGTGTTGTTGTAGGCATACCATTTAACTAAAATTCACAAGCTCTTACCCAACGGTTAACTCTTTTCTTTGTACATGTAGCCAACTGCACTAACCAATATTATGCATGCATTTATTTTCTCAAACCAAAATTATCCACCAGGTGAGGATTAATATAACTATATTTAGATGCAGGATCAACCAAAATAGAAATAACTTGATCACAAAGATTATCGTCCATTTCAATGATAGAAGCCTGATGATCTACATGCTTGTTTTCCATAGCCACATAAATCCTAGGAATGTCACGCCCAACATCCCCAACTATTTGTGCGTCTTTTCCACTATATATGTGGGGTCCACCACCTTGATACTGCAGGAATTATCTCTTACGATGCTACTTGCCACATATCCAACACTGCAATTACGCTCTACCATCACCTCTAATTTGTTGCTCTCTAGGTCCCTTCCTAGTTGTGTTGAACTTCTTGTAAGGAACCACATTTTCTTTCTTACCTGCATCTTGCATTATTTACCACTTTGGTGGTCATCTTCCTTTATCTTTCTTATTTCCTTTCAAATCACGCTTAGGCTCAATTTTTCATTTTGAATATTCATAAAAATGAATCATATTTCGAATGGCCACATCCAATAATATAGGATCATCGAACTAAATCTGGTCATTGTAGGATACTGGTAGCCCACTGATGAATCTTTGAACCTTGGACTTATCCTCCTTGAGGTAAGGCACATATCTCGAACCAACAGCAGAGATTGGGATATTTTTGGGGTACACCAATACTCCCCACAACTATCGGGTGTATTTCCCAAACAATAGGATGACTATTTTGAGACAGGATATAAAATTTGATGAGGATAAATCCATGCGATTGTCCCTTGAAAGGGAGCTGGATTTTCATGCAGAGGAGGAACTCTTGGTTCCAAAGAATGAACATCAATATGTGGATCAGACACATGCGAAGGATCATGGAGTGGAACAAAACACTCTACAGAGCCATCCACTAGAAATGGTACAAGGCGCACCATGGAAGCTGATAGATTGAGACTTGATGCGACAGAGAATGTAGGAGTGCATACTTCACTGCGTAGACAGAGACAGTATCCAAACATGTTTACTAGTTACATGGCTCTTATGAGCAATTGTATTGTGACAGAGCCATCTTCCTTTGAGGAAGAATTTCAACAACCAATTTAGGTTGATGCTATGGTAGAGGAGTATGACTCCATCGTCAAGAACAATGCATGGGAATTTGTCCCAAGACCGGTCGGAAAATCAGTGGTTGGATATAGATGGATCTATAAGGTGAAGCAAGCAGTGAATGGGAGTGTGGAGAAGTACAAGGTCATATTTTTTTCCCAGGGATTCTCACAAGTTGAGGGGATTGACTATGAGGATACTTTCGCAGTAATTGCGAGGTACTCTTCCATTAGATCTATCCTTGCACTCTCAACGCAGATGGGGTGGCGCATTCATTAGATGAAAGTGAAAACTGTGTTTCTCAATGGATTTATTGAGGAAGAAGTCTACATAGAGTAGCCAAAATGTTTTGAGATATTTGACAGTGAGTCGCATGTGTGCCGACTCAAGAGAGCATTGTATAGGCTGAAGCAAGCACCTCATGCTTGGTACACTCAGATTCATGGCTATTTCACCTAGTTGGGCTTCACCAAAAGTGAAGTGGATGCAAAATTTTACTAGATTGTAGTTTATGGTAAGCTCTTGATTACTGTACTTTATGTAGATGATCTAATTTTGACAGGTGGTGAGCAGCTGATACATTCTTCCAAAGAGGATCTTGCAAGAGAGTTTGAAATGAAGGACATGGGACTCCTTCACTATTTCCTTGGTTTTGAAATATGGCAACGGGATGGTGAAATTTTTTTTTCTCAAGGCAAGTATGCCAAAGAGATTCAAGGTAAGTTTCACATGGAGATCTGTAAACCCATGGATACTCCTCTTCCAGGAAATTGGAGGAAAGAGGTTGCTGCTTCAGAAGAAGTAGTGGATGCTACTATCTACAGGCAGCTAGTGGGTTCACTCATGTACTTGGTGAACACTATACCATACATTTGCTACGCAATTAACCAGCTGAGTCAAGCTATGGTTTAGCCAACCAAGGTCTTTTGGAAGGCGAGGAAGAATGTCTTGAGATATATCAGGGGCACTACAGAGTATGGATTATGGTACATATGAATAGAGGGAGTGAAGCTTCAAGGCTTCACGGATGCAGATTGGGCAGGCCGTCCATCAGACAAAAAGAGCACATCATGAGGGATCTTCAGCGTAAGATCGACAACATTTTATTAGTACAACAAGAAGCAGCGATCTCTGGCACTCAATTCAGCTGAGGCAGAATACATGGTAGCAAGTCAAGCTACATATGAGGCCATATAGATGAGAAAGATCCTATTTGATTTGTTTGGTTCTTAGATGGATCCGATGGTGATACATTATGATAACCAGAGTTTCATTAAACTCTCGGTTAATGTGGTACTCCATGATAGGTAAAAGCACATTGACATCTAGTACCACCATATTAGAGATTGTGTCCAGAGACGCATTATGTTACTTCAGTACATTCCCATGGAGGATCAGGATGCAGATATTCTGACAAAGGGGCTCACCGAGACAACATTTGAATACCATAGAGGCAAGATCGGGGTGGGAGATAATCCCTTTCTTGTTGAGAGGGAGTGTTGAAGTTAAACAAGAAATTACAGCACACACACTAGTGTGGGACCAACAAGTCCTAGCGATACATTAGTGTGAAGACCAATTTAATTAATTAAATTGGTGCAGTGTCTAATTTAATTTTCCCTTAATTAAATTGGACAATGAATTGTAATCTTATCTCAAAATCACTTGTAAAAGTTAAATGAGTGTGATAAACTCAGTGTAATATTCCTAATTAGCTTTTAGCTAGTTGGAATATTAAATTTTGTTTTGTTAAATAAAATATATGAATAAGAGGGTAGAGGGACCCATAAATCTCTTTAGTAGGAATAAAACAACTTCTAATGTGAATGTGGATCAGTCCATCTATTTGGATAAAACAATCCTTGGTGTGAATGGGGGTCAGTGTTTTTGGATGGGTTCAAGATTGACCAAATCAACAGCACAGTCATGGAGGTAGTGGAGAGATATTGGAGGACATCGCAGTTATAATGGGAGGGATTCTCCATGAGCATATCATCTTTAATGAGTGGGACCCAGGGGGAGGAGGCTCAAAAATCATATAAGGAAGGGGATGGCAGCCATATAGGGCATTCTAAATATTTTTTATGTATTGTCTTTTATGACTTTCTGCATTCTTCAGTTGTTTAGCGAAGTCTGTTGTGTTGTTTAGCACAAGGGTGTTTCCGGGCAGAAATCCTACCCTCATCCTCAGGGGACTTTGAGTACCCAATCAGGAGAGGTTCATTTGAGCTTCATTCCATCATCTGGCAACAAGCCAATATTCAACCACCTTCATCAGCGTAGTCTCATTTAGGAATTATGCATTTTAGGAGGGAAGTTGTAGTGGAGGGTTGAGAACCCAAGTTTGTGAGATTTTTTTCCAGTGAGGGGAGCAGATCTTCATCCGGAAAGTTAGTGGGGAGGATTAGCATCTATTTTATCATCAGATCAACCACCTCCCAATATTTACCCAATTGCAGAGCAAAATTCATCCCTAGGGTTGCATTTTCCATATTGTGTATTTCCAGAAACCCTTTCTGGGTTCTCTTGGAACTGTGCAAGAAAGGAAAGATCTCTAATCCCAACATTTTCTGAGCACTCTATGATAAGATCTACACAATAACAATTTCCAACAGTATTTATTTCCATCATGGATTTCACAGTCAAAGCCTTTCGACATTTTGTGTAGCAGCAGTGTTTCATGCTTTGATGTATTGGGTCATTTTAGGCTTGTTGTGCCTATCTTGAGTGTCTTTTTCCTCGAGATATTTTACTCATTTATGCTATTATATATAATAATATGGCTCAATGATCTAATCATGTTTTTATGTATTGATATTTACTGCATTTTATAGTTTTATGTTCAATATTCCTAATTTTCCTAATTTGAAATATTACAGTGGTATGAGAGCATAATCTTGGCTCAACCTGTGGGGCACTACATCTATGTCATCTAAAGAAGGAGAACCTCTTATAGAATGGGAGAAGTGGTATATTAATAGAGGTCAAAGGTTTTATTATAAAAACAACGAAGAAGACAAAGGAAAGTCTCCAATATCAGGAGAAAGGAGATGAGGGTGGAAAGACAAAGGGAAACCCTAAGAGGGTTTCAGCTTGGAGAAATTTTTGGCACTTCACATCATTGGGATAAGAAACTGGAATTGCAGCAAGTTTCTCAACAATCCACCACGCCTACATTCCTAGCAGTGGGAAATGGGGCTAGAGGACCCCAAGAGCAGGAGGCTCTTGGTGATTATTTCCTAGAATATGAATCTCAATCTCAAAGGTTAAAACATCATCTAAACTTCCAAGAGTTATGTCAGATCAAGGATAATAGGAGGCCCAAAAATAATAATAGAAATGGAGGGTACATGTAGAACCATGATTTGCAGCATACTATGGGTAGATTCTTTTTGCCCGCTTTTGACAGATCATCCAAGAGCACAACCAAGGCTTGGGTGGAAAAATTAGGCATCTATTTCTTGCTAAACCCAGTATCTGAGATTGAAGCCATTAAGATAGTAGCGCTGCACCTTGAAGATGAAGCACATGATTGGTGGTTTCATGGCCCATCTACGTTGGTCCATGCAGGTGTGACTACATATTCATAATTCACCCGGATATTGATAGAAATATTTGACCAAAGAAATCCTAAAGCACACTTTGTTGAGCTAGATAAGCTCAAGCATTCAGGAAATCCGAAGACTTATATCTCTGAATTTTTGAAAATTTCAGTCATGATGCCATATCTGTCTACAACTAGAAGAGTATACATGTTTATTGATGGGCTAGCAAATCCTTTGCATGGGTTGGTGAAATCCACTAGACCAAATACACTCCAAGATGCCATTGAGATGGCTAGAGACTTACAAGATGCTTTGCCAAGGGAAAGAGCTCCATTCCAGCAGAATCCCTCCTTTCAGTCAAAGGGGGAATATGTGAAGGTTCCTCCCCCAAAGGAGAACCTAGTCAAAGGAACTCTTACTGATGATGTCTGAAAATATTTGAGGAAGCTTTTCTTCACTTGACAAGAACCATGGGCACCAGGGCATCAATGTGCTTCGGGAAAGGCACACTATATTGAGTTATTCTCTGATAGAAGAGGATGAAGAAGAATAGCTAGAAGGAGACATCAAAATTGTGGCACTAGGAGAGGATCCACCAACACCAGGAGGTGGAAATGGGGCATTTGCTCCAATTGGAGGGGCCCTTGAATATTTGCGGGGAGTACCTAAGTATCTGACCTTGAGAGTCTGAGGTACAGTTCAGGGGAAACGGGTATAGGTATTGATAGACGGTGGGGCTACCCATAATTTAATTGATGCTCATTTAGTACATAAGAGAACAATACCCACAGACGATTTTGAAGGATTCTCAGATTTGGTTCCAGGAGCTAGAACCATGCAATGTGTGAAGTATGTTCCAACATTGTCCATAACCCTGGGGACATATACCTTGACTGATCATGTTTTTTTGGTCGATATTCCTAACATCAATGTGATATTGGGGGTACAATGGTTGATTACTCTTGGGAAGGTCACCACAGATTGGGAGACCTTGCAAATGGAGTGGATAGATAAGAAGAGCGGTAAGCATCAAATGATTAGGGGCATGCACACCTATCCATATCAAGAATTTTCCGCACATAATATGGAGACTAATTTGTGCAGAGGAGGCAAGGAAAAATCAGTCTACTCAAGTATGCAGACTACTCTAGACCATGATTCCATGATATTTGGAGGCATTCCACCAATAAGGCCCCCGGACCAGAAGTTGGTTAAAGAGTTCTCACAACTAGTGGCACCACTCACAGATATGGCTAAGGGGATAACCTTTGATAGGGAAAAAAATAAGAAGAGGGCCTTTGATTGGCTCAAGGAGGGAGTGAATATTTGTCTAGTATGGGTATTACCAGATCTCACCAAGCATTTTTCACTGGAAGGTAATGCTTCAAGGGTAGGTGATGGCACAGTTATGGAGCAAGGAGCCTATTCCATATCCTTTGAGAGTCAAAAGATACTTCCACATAGGAATTTGTATTCCATATATGAGAATGGATTTCTAGCCTTCATGCATGCATTGGAAAAACTCAAGCAGTTTTGGATGGGCAATAGCTTCCAAGTGAAGATTGATCACTATAAACTTTAATCTTTTCTTGAACAAAAGCAGCTTCAAGAGAGGCAAAAAAAATGGTTTAGCAGAATTTGGGCATGTGAATCTGGCATTGGACATATCGAAAGGGGGAGAAATAAGGTAACAAATGCCTTATCATAGAGACTAGCAGTGCTGGCATTGATGAGTATGGATCCAGATTGGGATTCCTAGATTTTGGTGGAGTATTCCAAGAACCACTTCACATGTAGGGCACTTGATGGGCAGGTGACTAATAAGAGGTATAGAGTGATGGATGGAGTCATCTACTACTTAGATCGGATCTTCTTGACTAGAGATTCTAAGCTCAAGGAGAAAATTCTACATGCAGCACATGATTTACCCCTTTCTAGAAACCAAGGTGTCATTAAGACATATCATGACATTAGAGAGAGATTCTCATGGGAGGGTCTCAAGCTCAATATGCTCCAAAATATCAGGAAGTGCGTAGTTTTCCAGAAGAATGAAGAAGAAAATAACCATCCTACAAGGTTGTTACAATCACTTCATTTTCTAGGAGGGAGATGGGAGAGCCCTTCTATGGACTTCATCACCAATTTCCCAACAGTACATGGTAAGGATTGTGTATTTATGATCATTGGTCAACTAACAAATTATTTACATTTCTTTGCCATCTATTCTCAATCCATTTTTTTAAAAGGGGCTAAGTATCTCCTTGGACATCCTAGTTTTCTTAAGACGATAGTCAATGATGGAGATAGCCACCTCGTGGATGGATTTGGGTAGGAGTTGTTCCAGTTGGGGGGTACCAATTTGAGACCAGGTACCAGTTATTAAACCCATATATACATGCAGATAGACTGTGTAAACAAGTGGTTAGGAAGCTATTTGCAGAACTGTGTTCAGGGGTAGCAAGGAGCATGGACACGCGATGTTGCCACCATCTGACATTTCATATGGCAATGAGTATGTCTCTATTTTTAATTCCATATGGTGATGATGCTCTAGAAATTGTTGATCGCATGGTTGGATCAAGTAAGGCTCCTAGAGTTCAAGGTTGGATCCAAGAGATTTAGGACATATTCCGGTCTCTTAAGGACAATATTACTATAGGCCAAGATCAACGAAAGTTGTATACAAATCGTGGGTGGGTAGAGAGATATTTTGGGATGGAAAATTTTATATTTCTCCATATTCATTCTTGCAAACAATCTTCATTGAAGGAGAAGGGTATTGGGAATCTCTCCTTTGGACCATACAAGGTGACACATCTTGTTGGGGGAGTAGCATATGGGTTGGAGCTTCCCATGGGGAGTAAGGGCCCCAACATTTTTCATGTCTCATGTCTCAAGAGGGCCATGGGACAACATGTAGTTTCCATCATGGATCTCCCACCTCTTTATGTTATGAGCCTTTTGGCATTGCCACCAATGGATGCCTTGGACACTTGGGAGGGGCAGCTAACGAAAAAGATTATTGGAGAATATCTGATTCAATGGAGGAATCTACAAGATGAGGATGCCACATGGGAAGGATAGAATATTTTGCGGCATTCATGCTTGCATTTTCTTAAGCACAAGTAACATTTGGGAGGGGATTATCTTTTAGCTAGTTGGAATATTAAATTTTGTTTTGTTAAATTAATAGATGAATAAGAGGGTAGAGGGACCCATAAATCTCTTTAGTAGGAATAAAAACACTTATAATTTGAATGTGGACCAGTCCATGTAGTTGAATAAAACACTCCTTGGTGTGAATAGGGGTCAGTGTATGTGGATGGGTTCAAGATTGACCAAATCAACAACACAATCATGGAGGTAGTGGAGAGATATTGGAGGACAACGCAGTCATAATGGGAGGGATTCTCCATGATAGTAGCATCTTTAATGAGTGGGACCTAGGGGGAGGAGGCTCACAAAGAATATAAGGAAGGGGATAGCAGCCATAGAGGGAATTCTGAATATTTTTTATGTATTTTTTTTATGACTTTTTACACACTTCAGATGTTTAGCGAAGTCCGTTGTAATGTTTAGCACAAGGGTGTTTTCGGGTGGAAATCCCACCCTCATCCTCTGGAGACTTCAATTACCCACTCAGGAGAGTTTCTTTTGATCTTCATTCCATCATTCGGCATCAGGTCAATCTTTAGCCACCTTAAGCAGCCTAGTCTCCTTAAGTAATTATGCATTTTAGGAGGGTAGTTACAGTGGAGGGTTGAGAACCTAAGTTTATGAGCTTGTTTTCCAGTGAGAGGATCAGAACTTCACTCGAAAATTCAGTGGGGAGGAGAAGTAGCTATTTTATCATCAAATCAACCACCTCCTAGTAGTTACCCAGTTGTAGAGTGTAATTCATTCCTAGGGTTGCATTTTCCATATTGTGTATTTCTGGAAACCCTTTCTGGGTTCTTTTGGAATTGTGCTAGAAAGGTTGGATCTTTGATCCCAACATTTTCTGAGCACTCTATCAGTATATCTACACAATCCCAGTTTGTAGCAGCAGTTATTTCCAGCAGGGACTGCGCAGTCATAGCCTTCCAGAATTTTGTGTAGCAACAATGTTTCATGCTTTGATGTATTGGGTCATTTCAGGCTTGTTGTGCCTAGCTTGAGTGTATTTTTCCTCGAGATCTTGTACTCATTTATGCTATTATATATAATTAAATGGCTCAATGATATGCTCATGTTCTAATGTATTGATATTTACTACATTTTCTAGTTTTATGTTCAATATTCCTTTTTTTCCTAATTTGGAATAATACACTCAATTAGCTCATGAATTTCGAGTTGATGGTAGTTGGTGAGGCATGCAGAGTAATTATAGTTGTATTAGAGTTCAAATTCCAGTTGGTGCATTATTTAATGCATGAGAAATCAGTTAACTCAATCTAGGTGAGTTAAAGTCAGTTGAGCTAGTTGTAATTGACTGTTGCACTAGCGATAGATCAAGTGAATTAAATATTATTTAATTCACAATCAGTGATCTAACATGAAACTGATGATTTCATATTAATAGTTGCATGCATGTCAGTTCTAGTGGAGACCTAGTTGAGACAAAGGTTAAAGGGATTTTAGCTATTAGTTGTAGCATTAATGGATTGCACACATGCAACCAAACATAGATTAGATTTCTCGTCATGCTTGCACAGTTTTGGAAGGCCAAAATTCCTAAATAATAGGGATTTCATTCATCAGAAATTATGGAAGGAAGGAAGGTTGTTTAGAGGTTGGGAATTGGCTAAGTGTTGGCCGATTTTGTTTGGGATAGTGTGAGACGATAGGCAGAGTGCAAGAGATTCTTGTGAGCAAGAATGCATTGTACTATTTCATGATTCCATGCTGAATATACAATGGAATATAGTGGGGTTTTGAGCAACAAGCTTTCCTCAGGAAATTATCTGTGTTGTGGTTTGATTTGATTCTTTCTTTACTTGTCGTGATTGGCGATTGTGTTTATTTTCCGCAATTTATTTGTAGAAGTATTCAGTATCTTGCTTTATTACATTGCTTGATCGGATTGAATGCATGAAATACATATTTTTTGTATAATTTCTACAATTAAAGTATTTTGTTTTAGCATATTACAAGATGAGTTGAATCTATGTGGATTTTCTAGAAAAATCCTATAATGGTTCTCTTATTAAGTACGCACTAGGTCTTTCTAATATAGGAACAACACTGGTGCTTCAAACGGATATAGCACCAATATCATGAAAATAATTTTAAGGCTGACATTTTTTAAATTTAACCTTTGTCTGGTTCTATCGAGTAGTGTAAGCACCAATGCCTAATAAATAGGTGGCACACCGTTGTTTTAAATAGCGCTTCGATGGTGTGCTATATTGTGCATGCATTGGGGTGTTACTGTAATTTTTTAGCACCCGGTCATCGTCACAGTATAGCACCAGACTGGTAAAATTAATTTTACAACCGATTTTTTTATAAATTTAACCCTTCTCTAGTACTATCTAATAGTATACGCACCAGTGCACTTTTGTACTTAACATGTCGTTATTTTTTTATTTTAAAAAAATAAATCTACCACAGTGCACCATGTTCTATTAGGAACTGATGTGTATGTGTATAGTAAAGCACCAATGCATTTTTATATTATAGATGCATCGTTAAAAAAAAATCCGCTAAAACATCTGCCTGCTCACCTCGTTTAGTGACCTCCACTACAAACAACATTTTGGGCTATTTTTATAGGGTCTTCCACAAAAGTCTCTACTAGAGGGTCTTTTCCTTGTAGTGTGAGTTACAATATAGACTCTTTTAGAGTATTCTTTATCATGATCACGTGTCTAGCCCCTTTTCCATGAATAATGTGGGCTGATGTGGCATCCCCTTGAATCTTTGTGGTTAAAACAAGAATGACTTTTGTGTGGCATATTTTTTGCATATGGACTCCGATTGAGGTGATTCTTGTGTCATTGGAAAGGTATTTTTGTGTATAATAACAAAAATAAATGCCACACTTAAGAAAAAAAATGTACTCACAAAAAGGTCATTAAATTCCTTAAATGATTCTAGAAGTTTTTAGATGCTAATATTCCAAACAGGGACCCATCAGTGAAAATGGACTTGCGAGATGATTCCTCCAATTTCTCACTATGAAAGGATGAAAAATGATATAATGATCCAATAAGCATCAATAAGGATGACAAATTAAAAATAATATAATGATCTGATAGCCATCCATAAGGATGATAAATAATATAATGATCCTAAACAGATCCAATTCCATACAGTTTGACATCATTCAATGTATGGTCCCCTACCTTCTGAAAGCAACATTGTTTGCTAGATTCCATTTAAGGTGAGATCCTCTGAAATAACTTACCAGAAGGATGGAGTTCTCACTTTTTCTCATTATTTGACCTACAAAAAAGGAGGTCACTCTTGGCACATAAGCAAGAGATAATCTTATTTGTTTTCTTGAAAATGGAAAAACCCATAATGACTCAATGGTGAGTTGACAATGATAACCATTATTAGTTGTTATAGATTCATGTAATCATCATAGTGATTCAAGGAAAACCACACACCATGGAATAAGTTGTTGATGGTTTGTAAAGAAGTAGAATTTCACTCCATCCAAAAATAATATTATCCTTACATACTTCTTATGTCGATAAAACATTTTTAAATATTTAAAAGATGTGACTGAAATTATATATTTACTGTGACATTGTTGTTCATTTGATTTTACTTTTGTAAAATAACATTTTACATAATTTGTATCATATATGTCCACATGTGCGTGGAAGGTTAGCTCAATTGGTCAATTACCCATTATTAAATCACCTTTGCTACTAAGAGGTCATATGTCCAATTCTCTCAACACTCTTATGATTAGGTTCCATGGTTAAGCTAGCATGAAGTGAATGAATACTAAAGTTTTTAGTAATTGTTAATAACCATCATAGATCCATCTTAACCACAAATCTAACATGAACGGAGAGAGATCAAATTTTTTGAGGTGCAAACTTAGAGTGCAAAAAACAATAGGTAAACTTTCATTGTTTAAATTATATTGTGAAAACTTATTTTAGAGTGAAAAAAACAATGTGTAATTTTTGTTGTTTAAATCATATTTTTGAATGTTATAGAGATTACATAATAGGTGCATCGAGTCATGTTATACATTAAATTGTTTTTTTTTTATTAATATATTTTAAGTATAAGTAAATATTAATTTATAGTAAAATATTTTATTCATAACACATAATGGATATTTTATTCTATACAGCATTGAAATATTTTCTTTTAACAATTTTTTCTATATATAGATATACATGAAATTGATATCACGCGTTAAAAAAAACAAACTTAATTTTTTAAAACTTCTAATTAATTTACATGGAATTATATTAGCTCATATGGAAAACTAATTAAAGATGCATCAAATATCTTTTTTTTTTCTTTTTTATTATAGTCGACATTGTTTTTCTATTTAGAGAATTTTTTATTTTTTTTTAAGTCGAAAAAATTCAAATGGTTCTTCTCGCATGCTTCTTCCACGAGGGGTGTTGGAAGCACCATCACAATTGGCATAATCGTCTCAAGAAAAATTTGTGACAACAGTGAGCCACCTACATCCATATTCAATAAAATAAAACCGATCTTGTATTGAGTAAATGAACTTTCTCGTAATTAATGTTATCTAGGGGCTCAAGATTAGTAGATAGTGAAAAGGTGGGTCCTGTCGAGGTTGTTTAGCACTGGAGGAAGGTTGTGCAGCGACTGGGTAGTAATATGTGCAGTAATTGACTGGGTAACACTGGTGCACACCGATGGCTCTACAATGGCTGTAACATCCAAAAAGGAATTTTCAAAATCATCATGGTAAACAGAAAGACCCAGATCCATCAACATTTTAATGAAATTACACATTAAACCTCTATCAATGATTTCATCCATCCACTCTGTGTGTACAAGTTCAAGAATAGTATTTAGAAACTTATCATGAATATTTGGAAATTTGACAATGTGATCTCTCCACACATTTGGTCCAAGTTCATTGACAGGGGTCTTGTTGCAATTGGTGACAAATGTTCTATCCATGTGCATCAAGATATCTTGAATCATTTATAGTGCTTTATTATGGTCCATTCGTTATCTATTCAACTCCTCCAGGAACAAACCTCCCTGAGCAGCTTCAATCACTATTACTATTTCCTTTAAATGCACTGTCATGGTTGTCACCAAACCCAAATAAGGTTTCTCCCCATATTTTTGAAGCACCATATTGTATACATTCCTATAAAAATCTTCAAAATTCAAACCACTGGCATTGTGATTGTAAATCTCATGTACTCTCATTGACTAAAAGTTTTTAAAAAATTCAATGAACCCTTCATGGCATAAATGCATTGATGTCAAATAATGACTTTTGATGCTATGACAAAAATAGTGTTGATAGACTCAATTTCTCAAAAACTAAAACTCAATGGATAAGGAAAATACATTTGACGATGAAAACTAATGAACCTAATAGATATCACCTCATAACCCACAACATAATGAGATTGCAAAAAGTAAGAACAGAACTATTATGGGAACAACATGAGCGATGTTGAATGATCAAGACCTATTGTTTCATCTATGGGCTGAAGCATGCAACAGAACAATATTTGTGCAAAAAATAAGCCCTCATCAGATACTTGGGAGGAGTACACTAGAAGAATATGTTACAGGTAAGAGACCAAATGTGTCTCATTTTAAAAAATTTGGCTCATCATTTTATTTCCACGTGACCAAAGATGCCAAGAAAAATCTAGAGCCAACAACTAAGGTGGGGATATTGGTGGGGTACACTTATACACCTCACAACTATCAGGTGTAATTCCCAGCACACAGGATGACAGTGGCTAAAAGAGATGTGAAATTCGATGAAGAGAAGGCCATGCGAATTTCCCTTGAGAGGGAGCTTTAGTTGCATGCACTTGAAGAGATATTGGCTCCAAAATAAGAACCTCAATATGTGGAGCAACCACAAGAATAGGAACAAATATTGGAAGCGCCCACTCATGCAGATCCATCCAGAGACGGAAGGAAGTGCACCAGAGAGGCTAAAAGGTTGGTGCTTGATGCTAGAGAGAATATGGGAGCACCCACATCACAACACAGGAAGAGAAGGTCCCCATAGAAGTACAATGGCTATATGGCTCTAATGAGAGAGAGAGTGTAGAGATAGATCCATCCTATTTCAAGAGAGAAGTGAAACAACCAATTTGGGTTGATTCCATGGTTGAGGAGTATGACTCCATTATCAGAAAAAATGCATGGGAATTTTTCCCAATACTGGAGTGGATGTCTGTTGTAGGATCTAGGTGGATCTACAAGGTGAAGCAGGAAAAAAATGGGAGTTTGGAGAAGCACAAGGAAAAATTTGTGGCTATAGGTTTCTCTCAGGTGGAGGGGATTGATTATGATGAGACCTTTTCACCAATCACAAGGTACTCATCAATTAGATCCATCCTTGCACTTTGAGTGTAAATAGGATGGCATATACATCATATCGATGCAAATACAACCTTCCTTAATGAGGTGATTGAGGAAGAGGTGTACATTGAGTAGTCGGAAGGTTTTGAGACCTTCTACAAAGAGTTGCATGTGTGCGGACACAAGAGAGCATTGTATGGCTAGAAGCAAGCACCTCATGCTTGGTACACTAGGATCAACAACTAATTCACCGAGTTGGGCTTCACGAAGAGTGAAGAAGAGGTGAATCTTTACCATATTGTGGTAGAAGGTAAAATTTTGATCATTGTACTTTATGCCGATGGTTTGATACTAACAGGTGATGAGTAGCTCATCAAGTCTTGCAAAGAGGATATTGCAAGAGAATTTGAGATGAAGGACATGGGGTTATTGTACTATTTCCTGGGATTTGAAATTTGGAAAAGAGATGGGGAGCTATTTTTATCTCAGGGAAAGTATGCCAATGAGATTCTGAGGAAGTTCCACTTGGAGGGAATCAAACCCATGGAGACTCCTCTAGCAGGAAACTAGAAAAATGATGATGCTACTTTAGCCGAAGTAGTAGATGCTACCATCTACAGGAAACTTATGGGTTCACTCATGTATTTGGTGAACACACGACCATAAATATGTCATGCAATTAACGAGCTTAGTCAATCTATTGTTAAGCCTACAAAGATCTTTTGGAAGCCAGGAAAGCATGTGTTGATATACCTCAGAGGCACTACAAAGTTTGGGCTATGGTATAGATGGACATAGGGAGTGAAGCTTCAAGGCTTTACAGATGCAAATTAGGTAGGGAGTCCATCCAACTAGAAGAGCACATTAGGGGGCATCTTTACCATTGGATCAATAACAATTTCCTGGTACAACAGGAAACAAAGATCAATTTCACTTAGTTCAACAGAGGCAAAGTACATGGTGGCTACTGAGGAATCATGTGAAGCCATTTGGATGAGGAAGAGACTTTTTGGTTTTTTTTTTTGACAAATAGATATGACGGTGATTTATTTTGATATCCGTAGTTGTATCAAAATCTCAGTTTCATGACAGGTCCAGACATATTGATATCTAGTATCACCATCTCAAAGAAAGTGTGCAGAGGCGAATTATGTAATTAGAGTAAATTCCCACAGAGGATCTGGATGAAACCATCTTTACGAAGGCACTATCAAGGATAAAATTCAAGTTCCAGAGAGGCAGGATTAGGGTAGAAGACAATCGCTTTCTTGTCGAAAGGGAGTGTTGAAATTGGCAACAAGAAATGGCTTCTAATTTTATTTCACCTTAATTAAATTAGAAGGAAATTGTCATTCCACATCACATGACAACTTGTGCAAGTTGACTAAGTTAGAAATACTTAGTTAGCTCAGTCAATTCAAGTTGGGGGCAAACTAGAGGCATGTAGATTTCACTCTAAGTTTTAGGGGTCCAGTTGCAGTTTATTTTCAGTTGTTATTATTTAACTTGATTATTTGAGTTAAAATCAATTTAACTAGTTCTAACTAATAGATGAGCTACTGAGAGATTCAGTGAACTAATATGATTTAATTCACATGAAGTGATCAATCATATAACTAATAATTAACTATACATAATTGTTATATGTCAGTTCTGAGAGTGACCCAGTTGAGATTGGAGTTAAAGGGAAGTAAACTATCATTTGTATAATTAGAAAATTGTACATTTCATGAATGAGGTCAGCAAGATTCCTTGGATTAATTGTGCAATCAATTCTTGGGAATTTCATAATAAATAGGGGCTCAATTCCCTCAGGATTCGTAAGAAAGGCTAAGGAACCCAGAGGCAGGAAATTGGTTAAATATTGGACCATACTTGTTGGGATCAGAGCGAGACAGTCAAAGATATTGCATAGAGATCTCAAGCCTGAAAGAAGAATTTTATTGTTTCATGTTCTTGACTTTATGAAATATACAAATAGCGGGGTTTTTAGCTGAGGATTTCCCTAGATAAATATCTGTGTTGTGCACTTGAAATTATTTCTATTTCTTGTTCACGTGATTGTGCAATCGTAATTGGTTTCTGAAATTTGTAAAGTAGATTCAAGTATTTTTTTTAGCATATTACAAGATTAGTTGAATCTATATGGATTTTCTACAAAAACCCTATAATGGTGCTATTGTTAAGTACACACTAGGTTGTTCTAATATAGGAATTATAGTTTTTAACCCTGTATAGAAATTATCTGCAAATGAATTATTAAAAACAGAAAATAAACAATAACAAGAGCATTAAACAAATATACACACATATTTTTTCCCCGGATCCCAAATCGGGACTACCAGCTTGATTTTTCATTATATTCCTTTTACTGTTACAACACATATATATACATGACGAAGCATTCATAAACCCTAATCCATTAACCCTGGATTAGAGCATAATCGTAATTCCCTTGACCGGATCTAGAAAATACCAGGGGCCGAAAACAATCATGCCCCAAAACCATGTGCAAACCCATGCACAAAACGATAGGTGGATCTACCCCCCTAAAATAGGGTCCAAAAAAAAAATTCCCGGGTTGCTGCCCAAGACCCCATGTAGGGGGCTACCTTCCGCCTGCAAACCCCTGGACAAGTGGGGTTTCCGCCCCCCCAACACAACGAATAGGAGGGGTTCCCCACACCCCGCGCGCGCGCGCGGTAGGGGGTTACCTACCCCCTGCAAACCCCTAGACAAGGGGGGTTCCTACCCCCACGACATAATGAACAGAAGGGGATTTCGCCCCCCACAACCCCCCCCCCCCTCCTGCACGTGTGACTATTTGTGGAAATAATATAACACATACCCAACAGGAACAACACTGGTGTTTCAAAGTGATATGGCACTGATATCATGAAAATAAATTTAGGAATGAAATTTTTTAAATTTAACCTTTTTCTGGTGCTATCGAGTAGTGGAAGCATGAAATCCTAATATATAGGTGGTGTATCGTTGTTTTAAATAACACTTCGATGGTGCACTATATTGTGCACGCATTGGGGTGTTAGTGTACTTGTTTAGCACTGGGTCATCATAAAAGTATAGCACCAAACTGGGTAAAATTCATTTTACAACTGATGTTTTTGTAAATTTAACCCTTTTCTAGTACTATCGAATAATATACGCACTAGTGCACTTTTGTACTTAACACACAATTATTTTTCTTATTAAAAAAAAATAAATCTGCCACGGTTGACCATGTTCTTTTAGGAACCGGTGCGTATGTGTATAGTAAAGCACTAGTACATTTTTATATTATATATATATCGTTAAAAAGGCATCTGCTAAAACATCTGCATGCCCACCTCCTTTAGTGACCTCCGCTACAAACAATTTTTTGGGCTATTTTTATAGGGGCTTTCGAAAAAATCTCTACTAGAGGGTCTTTTCATCGTAGTGTGAGTTACAATATAGACTTTTTTAGAGTATTATTTGTCATGATCACGTGGCTAGCCCCTTTTCCATGAATAATAGGGACTAACGTGGCATTCTCACTATGGTTAAAACAAGAATGTCAACTTTTGGGTGGCATAACTTTTGCATATGGACTCCGATTGAGGTGATTCTTGTGTCATTGAAAAGGTATCTATGTGTATAATAGAAAAAATAGGCGTCGCACTTTACAAACAATTTTTTACTCCCAAAGAGGTCATTTAATTCCTGAAATGGATTCTAGAAGGTTTAAGATCCAAATTTTCCAAACTGGGACCCATTAGTGAAAATGGGCTTGCAAGATGATTCTTCCAATTTTCCACTATGAAAGGATGAAAAATAATATAATGATTCAATAATCATAAATAAGGATGACAAATGAAAAATTATGTAATGGTCCAATAAGTATCAATAAGGATGAAAAATAATATAATGATCCAATATGGATCAAATTCCATATAGTTCGGCATCATTCAATGTATGGTCCCCTACCTTCTGAAAGCAACACTGCTTGCTAGATTGCATTTAAGGTGATATCCTCTAAACTAAATTACCAGAAGGATGGTGTTTTCACTTTTTCTCATTAGCCAAACTACAGAAAAGGAGGTCACTCTTGGCACATAAGTAAGAGAGAACCTTAATTTTTTCCTTGAAAATGGAAAAACCCATCATGACTCAATGGTTAGTTGACAATGTGAACGGTAATTAGTTGTTATCGATTAATGTAATCATCATATTTATTCAAGTTAAGCCCCACACCATGTAATACTTTTTTGATGGTTTGTAGAAGTGTAATTTCACTCCATCCCAAAATATTCTTATCCTTACATACCTCTTATGTCAATAAAACATTTTTTAATATTTAAAAGATGTGAATGAAATTATATATTTATAGTGACATTGTTTTTCATTTGATTTGACTTTTGTAAAATAACACTTTACATAATTGTATCATATATGTGCACGTGTGCTTGGAGGGTTAGCTCAATTTGTCAAGTACCCATTATTAAATCACCTTTGCTACTAAGAGGTCATATGTTCACTTCTCTCAACACTCTTATGATTAGGTTCCATGGTTAAGCTAGCATGAAGTGAATGAATGCTAAAGTTTTTAGTAATTGTTAATAACTAGCATAGATGCATCTTAACCACAAATCTAACATGAACGGAGAGAGATCAAATTTTTTGAGGTGAAAACTTATTTTAGAGTGCAAAAAACAATGGATAAATTTTTATTGTTTAAATCATATTGTGGAAACTTATTTTAGAGTGAAAAAAAAAATAATGTGTAATTTTTATTTTTTAAATCATATTTTTGAATGTTATAGAGATTACATAATAGGTGCACTGAGTCATGTTATACATTAAATTGTTCTTTTGTAATTAATATATTTTTAAGTATAAGTCAATATTAATTTATATTAAAATATTTTATTGATAACACATAATGGATATTTTATTCTATACAACATTGAAATATTTTCTCTCAACAATTTTTTCTATATATAGATATACATGAAATTGATATCATGCGTTAAAAAAACTTACTTAATTTTTTAAAACTTCAAATTAATTTACGTGGAATTATATAGCTCATATGGAAAACTAATTAAAGATGCATCACATATTTTCTTTTTCTTTTTTATTATAGTTGACATTGTTTTTCTATTTAGAGAATATTTTATTTTTATTTTTAGTCGAAAAAATTCAAATGGTTCTTCTCGCATGCTTCTTCCACGAGGGGTGTTGGAAGCACCATCACAATTGGCGTAATCGCCTCAAGAAAAATTTGTGACAACAGTGAGCCGCTTACATCCATCTTCAATAAAAGAAAATTGATCTTGTATTGAGTAAATGAACTTTCTCGTAATTAATGTTGTCTAGGGGCTCAGGATTAACAGATGGTGAAAAGGCGGGTCGGGTCGAGGTTGTTTAGCACTGGAGGAAGGTTTTGCAGCAACTGGGTAGAAATATGTGCAGTAATTGATTGGGTAACACTGGTGCACAACGATGGCTCTACAATGGTTGTAACATCCAAAAAGGAATTTTCAAAATCATCATGGTAAACAGAAAGACCTAGATCCATCAACATTTTAATGAAATTACGCATTAAACCTTTATCAATGATTTCACCCGTCCGCTCTATGTGTACAAGGTCAATAGTATTTAGAAACTTGTCATGAATATTTGGAAATTTGACAATGTGATCTCTCCACAAATTCGGTCCAAGTTCATTGACAGGGGTCTTGTTGGAATTGCTGACAAATGTTCTATCCATATGCATCAGGATATCTCGAATCATCTGTAGTGCTTTATTATGCTCCATCTGTTACCTATTCAATTCCTCGAGGAACAAACCTCCCTGAGCAACTTCAATCACTATTTCTATTTCCTTTAAATGCATTTTCATGGCTGTCACCAGACCCAACTAAGGTTTCTCCCCATATTTTTGAAGCACCATATTGTATGCATTCCTGTAAAACTCTTTAAAATTCAAACCACTGGCATTGTGATTATAAATCTCATGTACTCTCGTTGACTGAAATTTTTTAAAAAATTCAATGAACCCTTCATGGCATAAATGCATTGATGTCAAATAATGACTTTGAGGCTATGAAAACAATAGTGTTCATAGAATCGGTTTCTTAAAAAATAAAACTCAATGGATAAGGAAAATACATTTGATGATGAAAACTAATGACCCTAACAGATAAGACCTCATAAGCCACAACATAATGGGATTGCAGAAAGTAAGAATAGAACTATTGTGGGAACAACATGAGCGATGTTAAATGATCAAGACCTATTGTTTCATCTATGGGCTGAAGCATGCAACACAACAATATTTGTGCAAAAAATAAGTCCTCATCAGATACTTGGGATGAGTACACCAGAAGAATATGTTATAGGTAAGAGACCAAATGTGTCTCATTTTAACATTTTTGACTCATCATTTTATTTCCATATGACAAAAGATGCCAAGAACAATCTAGAGCCAACAAATAAGGTGGGGATATTTGTGGGGTACACTTATACATCTCACAACTATCAGGTGTACTTTCCAGCACATATGATGACAGTGGTCAAAAGAGATGTGAAATTCGATGAAGAGAAGGCCATGTGAATTTCCCTTGAGAGGTAGCTGCTCCAAAATAAGAACCTAAAGATGTGGAGAAACCACAAGAATAGGAACAGATATTGGAAGCACCCACTCATGCAGATCCATCCAGAGATGGAAGGAAGTGCACCAGAGAGGCTAAAAGGTTGGTGCTTGATGCTAGAGAGAATATGGGAGCACCCACATCACAACCCAGGAAGAGAAGGTCCCCAGAGCAGTACAATGGCTATATGGCTCTAATGAGAGAGAGAGTGTAGAGATAGAGCCATCCTCTTTCAAGAAAGAAGTGAAACAATCAATTTGGGTTCATTCCATGGTTGAGGAGTATGACTCCATTATCAGAAAAAATGCATGGGAATTTTTCCAAATATTGGAGTGGATGTCCGTTGTAGGATCCGAGTGGATCTACAATCTGAAGCAGGCAAAAAATGGGATTTTGGAGAAGCACAAGGCAAAATTTGTGGCTAGAGGTTTCTCTTAGGTGGAGGGGATTGATTATGATGAGACCTTTGCACCAATCACAAGGTACTCATCAATTAGATCCATCCTTGCACTTTGAGTGCAGATGGGATGGCAGATACATCATATGGATGCAAATACAACCTTCCTCAATTGGGTGATTGAGGAAGAGGTGTACATTGAGTTTTCGGAAGGTTTTGAGACCTTCTACAAAGAGTTGCATGTGTGCAGACACAAGAGAGCATTTTATGGCCGGAAGCAAGCACCTCATGTTTGGTACAATAGGATCGACAACTAATTCACTAGATTGGGCTTCACGAAGAGTGAAGAAGATGTGAATCTTACCATATTGTGGTAGAAGGTAAAATTTTGATCATTGTACTTTATCCTGATGATTTGATACGGACAGGCGATGAGTAGCTCATCAAGTCTTGCAAAGAGGATCTTGCAAGAGAATTTGAGATGAAGGACATGGGGTTCTTGCACTATTTCTTGGGATTGGAAATTTGGAAAGGAGATGGGGAGCTATTTGTATCTCGGGGAAAGTATGCCAACGAGATTCTGAGGAAGTTCCACTTGGAGGGAATCAAACCCATGGAGACTCCTCTCGCAGGAAACTAGAAGAAGGATGATGCTACTTCAGGCGAAGTAGTAGATGCTACCATCTAGAGGAAGCTTGTGGGTTCACTCATTTATTTGATGAACACACGACCATAAATATGGCATGCAATTAACGAGCTTAGTCAAGCTATTGTTAAGCCTACCAAGACCTTTTGGAAGCCAGGAAGGCATGTGTTGATATACCTCAGACGCACTACAAAGTTTGGGCTATGGTATAGACAAACATAGGGACTGAAGATTTAAGGCTTTACAGATGCGGATTAGGCAGGGATTCCATCCAACCAGAAGAGCACATTAGGGGGCATCTTTACCATTGGATCAACAACAATTTCCTGGTACAATAGGAAACAAAGATCAATTGCACTCAGTTCAACAGAGGCAGAGTACATGGTGGCTAGCGAGGCATCATGTGAAGCCATTTGGATGAGGAAGAGACTTTTTGGTCTGTTTGGTCGATAAATATATTTGACGGTGATTTATTTTGATAGCCATAGTTGTATCAAACTCTCAGTTTCATGACAGGTCTAGACATATTGATATCTGGTATCACCATCTCAAAGATTATGTGCAGAGGTGAATTATGTCATTAGAGTACATTCCCATGGATGATCTGGAAGAAAACATATTTACCAAGGCACTATCAAGGGGAAAATTCAAGTTCCACAGAGGTAGGATCAGGGTAGAAGACAATCCCTTTCTTGTTGAAAGGGAGTGTTGAAATTGGAAAGAAGAAATGGCTTCTAATTTTATTTTACCTTAATTAAATTAGAAGGAAATTGCAATTCCACATCACATGACAGCTTCTGCAAGTTATCTGAGTTAGAAATGCTTAGTTAGCATAGTCAATTCAAGTTGGAGGCAAACTAGAGGCATGTAGAGTTCACTCTAAGTTTTAGGGGTCCAGTTGCAATTTATTTTCAGTTTTTATTATTTAACTTGATTATTTGAGTTAAAATCAATTTAACTAGTTCTAACTAATAGATGAGCTACTGAGAGGTCCAATGAATTAAATATCATTTAATTCACATGCAATGATCAATCAGATAACTAATAATTAACTATATATAATTTTTACATGTCAGTTCTGAGAGTGACCCAGTTGAGATTGGAGTTAAAGGGAAGTAAACTATCAGTTGTATCATTAGAAAATTGTACATGTCATGAATGAGGTCAACAAGACACCTTGGATGAATTGTGCAATCAATTCTTTGGAATTTCATAATTAATAAGGGCTCAATTCCCTCGGGATTCGTAAGAAAGGCTGAGCAACCCAGAGGCAGGAAATTGGTTAAGGATTGGACCATACTTGTTGGGATCAGAGCAAGACAGTCAAAGATATTGCATAGGGCTCTCAAGCCTGAGAGAATAATTTTATTGTTTCATGTTCTTGACTTTATGAAATATACAAATAGCGGGGTTTTTAGCTGAGGATTTCCCTAGATAAATATTTGTGTTGTGATATTGAAATTATTTTTCTTTCTTGCTCATGTGATTGTGCGATCGTAATTGGTTTCTGCAATTTGTAAAGTAGATTCAAGTGGTTTTTTTTTATCATATAACAAGATCAGTTGAATCTATGTGAATTTTCTACAAAATCCCTATAATGGTTCTATTGTTAAGTACACACTAGGTTGTTATAATATAGGAATTGTAGTTTCTAACCCTGTATAGAAATTATCTACAAACGAATTATTAAAAACAGAAAATAAACAATAAGGAGAGCATAAAACAAATATACACAGCGAATTTTCCCCTGGATCCCAAATTGGGACTGCCAGCTTGATTTTTCATTATATTCCTTTTACTGTTACAACACATATATATACATGAAGAATCATTCATAAACCCCAATCCATTAACCCTGGATTAGAACATAATCGTAATTCCCTTGACCGGATCTTATAAAAAATACCAGCAGCCGAAAACCATCATGCCCCAAAACCATGTGCAAACCCATGCACAAAACGATAGGTGGGTCTGCCCACCTAAAATAGGGTCCAAAAGAAAAAAAATTCCCGGGGTGTTGCCCCAGACCCCATGTAGGGGGCTACCTTCCTCCTACAAACCCCTGGACAAGTAGGGTTTCTGCCCCCCCAGCACAACGAACAGGAGGGGCCTCCCCCCCCCCCCCCCCCCACGCGGTTAGGGGTTACCTGCCCCTTGAGAACCCCCTGACAAGGGGGGTTTCCGCCCCTGTGACATAATGAACAGGAGGGGATTTCGCACCCCCCCCCCACACGGTTAGGGGTTACCTGCCCCCTGAAAACCCCCTGACAAGGGGGTTTTCCGCCCCTGTGACATAATGAACAAGAGGGGATTTCGCACCCCCCCCCACCCCCCTCCCCCCGCCCCCCTCGCTCCCTCATGTGTGCAACTATTTGTGGAAAGAATATAACACATACCCAATAGGAACAACCCTAGTGTCTCAAAAGGATATGGAACTGATATCATGAAAATAATTTTAGGACTGACATTTTTTAAATTTAACCTTTTTATGGTCCTATAGAGTAGTATAAGCACAAACTCCTAATTTATAGGTGGTGCACCGTTGTTTTAAATAACACTTCGATGGTGCACTATATTGTGCACACACTGGGGCGTTAGTTTACTCGTTTAGCACTGGGTCATCGTCACAGTATAGCACCAGATTGGGTAAAATTCATTTTACAACTGACGTTTTCGTAAATTTAGCCCTTTTCTGGTACTATCGAATAATATACGCACTGGTGCACTTTTGTACTTAACACACAATTATTTTTCTTATTTAAAAAAATAAATATGCCACAGTTGACCATGTTATTTTAGGAACCGGTGCGTATGCGTATAGTAAAGCACTAGTGCATTTTTATATTATAGATACATCGTTAAAAAAACATCTGCTAAAACATTTGCATGCCCACCTCCTTTAGTGACCTCTGCAACAAACAATTTTTTGGGCTATTTTTATAGGGGCTTCCACAAAAATCTCTACTAGAGGGTCTTTTCCTTGTAGTGTGAGTTACAATATAGACTATTTTAGAGTATTATTTATCATGATCACGTGGCTAGCCCCTTTTCTATGAATAATGGGGACTAACGTGGCATCCTCTTAAATCACTATGGTTAAAATAAGAATGTCAACTTATGGGTGGCATAACTTTTGCATATGGACTTCGATTGAGGTGATTTTTGTGTCATTGAAAAGGTATCTATGTGTATAATATAAAAAAGAGGTGCCACACTTTACAAACACATTTTTACTCCCAAAAAGGTCATTTAATTCCTGAAATGGATTCTAGAAGGTTTTAGATCCCAATTTTCCAAACTGGGACCCATTAGTGAAAATGGGCCTGCAAGATGATTCCTCCAATTTTCCACTATGAAAGGATGACAAATAATATAATGATTCAATAATCATAAATAAGGATGACAAATGAAAAATTATGCAATGATCCAATAAGTATCAATAAGGATGACAAATAATATAATGATCCAATACAGATCAAATTCCATATAGTTTGACATCATTCAATGTATGGTCCCCTACCTTCTGAAAGCAACACTGCTTGCTAGATTGCATTTAAGGTGATATCCTCTGAACTAACTTACTAGAAGGATGGTGTTCTCACTTTTTCTTATTAGCTGAACTACAAAAAAGGAGGTCACTCTTGGCACATAAGTAAGAGAGAACCTTATTTTTTTCCTTGAAAATGGAAAAACCCATCATGACTCAATGGTTAGTTGACAATGCGAACGGTTATTATTTGTTATGGATTAATGTAATCATCATATTTGTCCAAGGAAAACCACACACCATGGAATAAGTTGTTGATGGTTTGTAAAAGTAGAATTTCACTCCATCCCAAAATAATCTTATCCTTACATACCTCTTATGTCAATAAAACATTTTTTAATATTTAAAAGATGTGAATGAAATTATATATTTACAGTGACATTGTTTTTCATTTTATTTGAATTTTGTAAAATAACACTTTACATAATTTGTATTATATATGTCCACATTTTCTTGGAGGGTTAGCTCAATTGGTCAAATACCCATTATTAAATCACCTTCTCTACCGAGAGGTCATATGTTCAATTCTCTCAACACTCTTAGAATTATGTTAAATGGTTAAGCTAGCATGAAGTGAATGAATGCTAAAGTTTTTAGTAATAGTTAATAGGTAGCATAGATCCATCTTAACCACAAATGTAACATGGGTGGAGAGGGATCAAATTTTTTGAGGTGCAAACTTATTTTAGAGTGAAAAAACAATGTGTATTTTTTTACTGTTTAAATCATATTGTAAAAAAAATTATTTTAGAGTGCAAAAAAAAATGTCTAATTTTTTCTTTTTTAAATCATATTTTTGAATGTTATAGAGATTACATAACAGGTGCATTGAGTCGTGTTATACATTAAACTGTTTCTTTTTTATTAATATATTTTTATGTATAAGTCAATATTAATTCATATTAATATATTTTATTCATAACCCATATTGGATATTTTATTCTATACAACATTGAAATATTTTCTTTTAACAATTTTTTCTATACAAATATATATATATATATATATATATATATATATGAATTGATATCACTTTTTAAAAACTCTTACTCATTTTTTTTTTTTAACTTATTATATTAGCTCATATGGAAAACTAATTAAAGATGCATCACATATTTTTTTTCTTTTTATTATGTTCCACATTGATTTTCTATTTAGAGAATATTTTATTTTTATTTTAAGATGGAGGGACATACTTACAGATCACCTTCACACTGGCTTGTAGAACCAACCTAGATCCATCTTAACTCTAGATCTATCAAGCGTCTAGAGGGATCAGATCTCTCAAGGTGAAAACCTATTTTTTGAGTGCAAAACTTGAGGAACGGTTTGCACCTTGAGAGATTTGATCTCTCTCAATGCTTGATAGATCTAGAGTTAAGATGGATCTAGGCTAGTTTCAGTCATGTGCGGCCAAGGAAATTATATCGATAATATGAGCAACATATGATTTATTTTATCTTTAATATGTAAATAAATATAATATTAATATAACCATTTTAAATATGCTAAATATGTCTGAGATTTATCGAGTCATTTTAATTTTAAATTTTCTTAATTACCTCACTTTGTTGAGATGATAAATATTGTAAAATAACTTTAATGATGAAAAATGATGAAATAAAATTTTTGAATGCAAAGTGGCACTCTAATAATATTGAATGGTAGAAAATATGGATAATAAGAATGTAGTCAATTACAAATAGTCTTCATTGTGATCAATCTCAAATTATTTTCTTCAACTATTCTTATTGTCACCCCTATTAGTTTTGTCATCTTTTCATATCGATTATATGAAAAGGGCAGTTGAAATCGTAAACCATTTAAATATTTAGCTCAAATTATTGTAGTGAACATCATACCTTGTCTCTCTTGCTCTCCAATATTAATAGGTTTAATTACTATAACACAAACATCAATGTACATTGTCAATAATTTTTTGTGCTTAAATCAATGCATCTAATGCAAGAAATCAAATAAGATTAGAAAACAACATCTACACTGAAATCAATGCATCTAATGCAAGTAATCAAATAGGATTAGAAATCAACATCTACACTCAAATCAATGCATCTAGTGCAAGTAAGAAAATAGGATTAGAAACCAACATCTACACTAGAATCAATGCATATAGTACAAGTAAGCAAATAGGATTAGAAAACCAACATCTACACTGAAATCAATGCATCTAGTGCAAGAAATCAAATATGATTATAAATCACCATCTACACTGAAATCAATGCATTTCGTGCAAGCAATCAAATAGGATTATAAATCATCTATATTGAAATCGATGTATCTAGTGTAAGCAATCAAATATAATTAGAAATCGTCATGCACATTGAAATTATTACATCTAGTGCAAGAAATTAAATAGGATTAGAAATCACCATCTACACTGAAATCAATCCATTTAGTGCAAGAAATAAAAAAATCATTATAAATAATCTACATTGAAATCAATGCATCTAGTGCAAGTAATCAAATATCATTAGAATTCCACATCTACACTAAAATCAATGCATCCAATGCAAGCAATCAAATAGGACTAGCAATCACCATGTACACTGAAATCAATGCATCTATTGCAAGAAATATTCTTCCCTCTCTCCCCCTTTCATATATATCTGTGTCCCTCTATCTCTCCTTCTTTGTCTCTTTATCTAAGCCCCCAAACAGACACGCTCTCTCACTCCATATCTATCAATCTCTTTGTCCCTCCCTTCCCATTTCCATCTATCTCTTCTTTCTCTTCACCTTCCATCTATATCTATATCTCTCTCTGTCTCTCTATATCAACCCCAAAACATACACTCTCTTTCTCCAATCTATCTATCTATCACTCCCTCCTCCTCTCTCTCTTCCCCTTCCCTCCCTCTCCCATGCTTCTATCTCTCTTCCCTCCTGCTATCCTCTCTCTCCATCTTCCTTATCACTCCCTCTCTCTCTCTCTCTCCACCTTTCACTCTCTATGTCTTTCTTCTTAACTCTCTCTCTCTCTCTCCCCTCCATCTCCATCTCCATCTCTCTTCCCCTACCTCTCTCCACTTTCTCTCTTCCTTTCTCTCTCTCTCTCTCTCTCTCCACCTTCCAACTTTGTTACTATATGCCTCTCTCTCTCATTCTCTCCCCCCTTCTCTCCATCTCTCCTTCTTTGTCTCTTTATCTCACCCCAAGCATACACACTATCTCTCTATCTCTCCCTTGTCATTTCCTCTCTCTCTCCACTTCTCACTCTCTATGTCTTTCTTCTTCCCTCCCTCTTCCCCATCCAACTCCATCTCTCTATCCCTCACTCTCTCCCCCTCCAACTTCATGTCTCTATCCCTCCCTTTCTCCTCCTCTCTCTGAAGTCGCCTTTCTTTTCCTTCCTCTCTCTCCCTTTCTCTCCTACCTCCCTCTCTCTTCCCCCATCTCTCTCTCTCCCCTTCTCTCTCTCAAGTCCTTTCTCATCCTTACACATCTCTCCCATTCTTGACTCAATCAATAATTAATAAGTGAATAATTAAAATTTAATTTATATAAAATATTCACAAAATATATTTAATATTAACTGGGATAAAAAAATAAGATTTATTTAAAAAATAATAATATTAATAAATCATAATATCAATCTATAGTATTCTAACAAACAAATTGATATTAATCCATAATATTCTATCAAATCCTAACCTATAAATTGATATTAATCCATAATATTCTATTAAATCCTAGTAACAAGTTTAAAATTTAAAACACAAAATAAATTGAATCTTGATGAATAAAAATGATTTTGATACTTTTCATGATCGATGATGTCTATTTATATAATGATGCCTATTCATATGACTATCTAATTTATATAGCTGCGCTATTTATGAATTCAAATAGGAGTTCATTTGTTTGAACTTGTCCAAATTTAGAATGGCAAGCGACCGGCAGAACCCCCGTCTCTTTATGATACCCAAGCCCAACACTCGTAACGAGCAGGGGCAGATATTGGGGTTGGAGTGCATGCAAATCGTTCTCATCAACGGTGCCAAAACCCTAGTCACTTTCTCCCCAAATGCTTCCCGCGGTGTAAACGAGTTGTTTGTGGATGGCCATGCCTGCGTTTCCCATGGCCCCCTCGTCCTCATCGTCGGCGGTTACTCAGACTCGGCCATCGGCGGTATTCACATCTTCAACACGGCCACCGGGCAATGGACTCCAGGCCCCAACTTCCAATTCCCCCGGGGATCCTTCGCATGGGGAGTCATCGGAAACCATCTTTACATTGCCGGTGGTATTGGCCCATCAGGCACCGTGAAGGAGACTGAGGTTTACGACTTGGAAACAGAGGAGCTCTGGGCGGTTGCGGCTCTGCCGGTTTTCATGGCGGTGGACGTTTTCTTTGTGTTTTCCGGCAAGCTGCGAATCAGATGTTGGGTAAGGGGACACAGCCGTGGTTTTGTGGAATGGACCTCCAAATGTTTATGTTATTGCCCTCATACAAATGCGTGGCAAAATGATTCGTGGTTGCAGAATGTCCTCAACGGGGTTCCTCGCAGGACCAGGCTTAAATTTGCGGCAATCTCCGATAAGGAGCTTTACAAGGCAGAATTGCAGAAATTGGGGGAGGGTTTGAACAGAGCAGATTTGAAGAAATTGGGGGAGGCTTTGAACAGACCAAACCTGGAGAAATTGAGGGAGGGTTTGGACAGACCAAATCCTGGGCCATGGTCTGTTTTCATCTACAAGCTTGACCAGGAAAACTTCCTGTGGGAGAAATTTTTTCTTACAATTGACAGTGAAGTCGGCGATCGCTGCAAATGCCCCGCCGGTGAGAGGGAGGTTCGGTTCTTTGCATTCAGGGAGAGGCTGCTCGTTCTGACGCACTGCTATCGTACCGACAAGGGAGAAGTCACTCCGCTTGCCGACGACATAACGGCAGTCTCCTTTCTGTGTCCTTCCCGGTGGGCTTCCGCAGCCATTCTTTATGCCTAAAATTTGCATCCCCAAGTGATCTAACTGATCTGGATTCATTAGATATATCTATGGTAATGTTTATTAAATTTTAAATTTTAAAATATTTTCAAAATTTAAATAAATATATTATTTTCTAAAATATTCTCAGAATTTAATGGAATATATCATTTTCAAAGAAGAGAAATAGACGGATTTTCTTTCCATAAACTATAGTTTTATGTGTCTGGATGAGTAGTGAATTTATTTCTTGGTTTTTTTTCTTATAGTTTTATGTGTTTTGCTGAGTAGTGAATTTCTTTCTTGGTTTTTTTTCTTAAATTAGATTTGGTTGAGAAAAAATGAGTTTCAGTGAGATTATTTGAAAAAGAATTACCTTGGTGAGTTTGTTTTTGTTTGGTGAGTTTGTAGAGTTATTTTACAATTCAAATGTGTAAGTATGTCTATCTCTTTTAAAATAAAAATGTCTATCTCTTAAAATAAAAATAAAATAATTTTTTTTTTTTGGTTTCATGTGCCTTGCTGCCGAGAAAATTTATTTCTTTGTTTTTTTGAAAATTAAAGTTGGTCAAGAAAAAATGAGTTCCATTGAGATAATTTGAAAAAGGAGTACCTTGTTGTTTAATAAATTTGTTTTTTGATGAGTCTAGAGGCTTATTCTACAACCCAATATGTAGGGGATGTGTAAGTATGTCTCTCTAAAACCCAGTGTGTAGGGGATGTGTAAGGATGTTGTCTATCACTTTTAAAATTAAAATAAAATATTTTTTAAATAGAAAAAGAATTTATATGACTTATTATAATTTCATTTAAAGTAATTAGAAGTAGAAAAAAATACTTGATATCAACTTCATATATATTTTTATATATAAAAAAATGTTAAAAATATATATATTTTAATGTGGATTATGAATAAAATATTTTAATATAAATATCATGTATTTAATCAGCTTAGTCTTATTAACACTAAGTAAATTTGAACAAAATATTTTTTTAAATATATAATAAATATAAATATCATGTGTTTGATCAGCTTAGTCTTGTTAACACTAAGTAAATTTTAACAAAATATTTTCTTAAATATATAATTCAATTCAATTCAAATTTCAATATATAATTTCTATGGAAACAAAAAGTAAATTATTTTTTAAGGGAACCATTAACAATAATAATAAATAATAATAATGTTAATTAAAGTAAACAATAATTAAAAATAAAAATAAAAAAATTTGCATGTGTTTTATATTTTAGCATGGCATGGAGGGGATGAGGGATGTAATAATAAAACATTAACAGTAATAATAAATAATCATAATGTTAATTAAATTAAACAATAATTAAAAATAATAATAAAATATATTATTTTTTATTTCCTAAAAATTTTCCCTATTTATTTAAATGGGTTTCCTTATTAGATTTCTCATCTTGTTTTGATATGAATCACATTGGCTGGTTCAAAAACCATGGACCTAATTTACTTAATTTATTCTTATGTGATTTTTACCAAAGATTTTATTCATAAAAAATAATAAATTTTTGCATATGTTTTATTGTAATTATGTTCATTTTAATAATCTAATGAACCAATTTCATGTTTGGCTTCATTGAAATTTTTTTATTTTATTTTTTTAAGACTTAAAATATTCAAAATTAAATTACTAAAACTATATTATAACAAATTATTTTATTTTATGATATTAATAATAAAAATCATATTCTAAATAATTTAACTCTCTCCACTAATAAATGAATTCGTTTTTATTTTATGATATTAATAATAAAAATCATATTCTAAATAATCTAACTCTATCCATTAATAAATAAATTCGTTTTACTACCATTATAATTATTATAATTATAATATTTTAGTAACTATTTTTATTCAACCTAGACATAAATAAAATGTAATTAATTATTTATGTCAAACCACACGTCCCTCCTTTTATCTTTCCGCTTTTACACTATAGATTCTATACGCAAATATCAAATTGTATTTGTATAATCAATTCCATCATGATGGAGAGGCTTCAATGTACAAGAGTGGTGTCTTCAAATAGTTTATCACGTGCTATGATAATTATAACCATACAGATGGATAGCCAAGGCAACCTATTTTAAATGGCTGTAGAGGGGAGGATAGGGCAAATATGTTGCAGATATATTTAGATAGGCTAAAATGAAATTGAATTAGTATTTTATGGATGATTTTAATTTATAAACGTTATGATTTAAGCAGCATATAAATTGATATTATAACATGAAATATTAAGTTAGAAAATAATGTAAGTGTTTTAATATTGAAATGGAAACATTTTAACAATAAGCAATATTAAAAACTCGACAATGTTTGGGGTACATGTATAAGACTGATGATGACATATTAATGAAAATATATTCAAGAGAGTAACAATATGATGTTGCTGTTTGAAACCAATGGTTATTAGTTTTATTTTTTTCACTAAATATCACTACATAGTTGTGCCAAAGTGCCAACCAGACGGGAAAAAACTAGAATTATTGCATCAATAGCCTGGAAAAACTATAAATCAAATTTAATTGCAGGGATTTAGTTTGGGCAAAGGCCCAAAAGAAATTGGAATCATTAAATATCATGGCAGGGATTTAGTTTATGAAAAGGCGAAAAAAAAAAATTTGGAATTTTTAAATATTTTGTTGCAAATGGTTAGATTCTTATAGTAGCATTTGAGTTTGAGTCCAAAGTCCATTGAATAAAAGTTTAGTATGAGAACTCAATTATTGGATTAATTCATATTTATTGAGCTTAAAAAAGTTTAGGAGTTATTGTCAAAAAAATACTAAAATAAATAACTAAATAAATTTATTAGGAAAAAGCTTAATGGTCCATTATTCAACAATTTCAATTTAATATTTTTAATTTCATAAATGGTAGTAGGTAAAACTTAAATCAAATTTATTTTATTTAGGGTAACCATTAAGCTTTAGATTGGAGAAATTGTTAGGATTGGATGCATGAAGATGAATAAGATATGAGGTGGAGAACAAAATAAGTAGAAGAAGAAGGTGAGGAAAAATGAGATGAAGAAAAAAAAAGATAGAGAAAAAGAGGAGAATGAAGGGCATAAAGGATATGAGAATGAATGTAGGTAATCCAATAGGAATAGTTTTTTTTCAAATTTTGGCAATGTAAATTTTCTCAAGAGCTATAATTCCCATTTGAGTTTGAGATGAAGGTAAATTTTCTATAATTCCCATTTGAGTTTGAGATGAAGGACCATTGAATTATGCAGCCACACACGCGGCCACACACGCACAGTTGAAGTCTTTGAGGCACCTCTGATGTGATTAATGTGTCTAAGGTTAATGGAAGACAAGTTAGGTTGCATATGATCAACAAACATTGTCTTCTCTTAAGAGAATGAAGATGAGCACATGCAACCACGGAAGGGTGGTAATTCTCTACAACAACATCTATGATCCATAGTTACTTTGTCCTTAGTCTTTTTTTTTAGTGTTTTCCATCTTGTAAATATGTCATATGTAAAACTTGGCATAGCTAGTCATATCTTATGTTTTTTTGGTTATTGGATGAGCTAATCATGAGAGGTATCAACAACCTCAAAGTTTCCAATATCTGCGACTAGTTTGGTTTCTCTTGGGCACACTAGCAACAAGAAATTTTGGACTATATAATCTTTTGATATAGTAATGAAAAGTATCTAGCATTATATAAAAAAAAAAAGATTAAGTCACTCAATTGATAGGTTAGTCAAGCCACTTAAATGATATGTCTCACAAGCCTTCTGCACATGTATAATGGTATTAGACATATATAATATAGATTTAAATTCAAGACATGAATCAATTAAATCAATTGAGAAATTCATTTTATTGACTCTACACACTTAAAGCATTCAATCAAATAAACAATATTTTAAAATTATATATATATATATATATATATAATTTATACTATGAATCTCACATTAAAAAAAAAAATCAAATTAAAAAAATTATAATACATGTTAAAAAAATATTATAAGAGTTCAAGAGCGGTGGTTTGAAGTAGTTTATTAAGTAGTGTGATCATTTTAAGCATACTAATAGCCAAAGTAATCTATGTTGAATGGATGTACAAGGGAGGATATAGTAAATTCATATGGCATGTATGTTAGGAACATATATTATAATGTGGTAAAATACTTTTGTAATATTAATATAATTTATAGAATTATTATATTAATGTTTTTAATTCATAAATGGCATGATCAAAATAGTATATAAATTAAATTAAAATTACAATAAAAAAATAGTAACTCAACTAAAAAGATTGAGAAAATAATTAAGTATTCTAATTTTCAAAACCAATTCAACAATAACACTAAATTGAAATAAATAACGATGAAAGAGAGAAAATGTTTGGGGCACTTGCACATATGTCTTCCCACTTCTAGAAGATGGATGATGATGTACCAAAGAAAAATTACTCATAAGAGAGTATAACAATACGATGTTGGCACTTGAAAGCAATGGTTACTAGTATTTTTCATCACTAAATATTACCACGCGGTTGTGGTGAAGTGTTATTTGGAGGCTAACACAACTCAAATTGTTAGATCAATAACATCGAAAATCTAAAAACAAATTTTAGTGCAAGGATCTAACATAGTGGAATTGAGTTTGAGGCCAAATTCAATGATTATAAGGTCAGTATGGGAACCCAGTTGTTGGATTACTTTGCATTTATTGACTCAAAAATTTTTAGGGGTTGCGTGATAAATGTTTTATCCAAAAAGTTAATGGCCTATATTGTAGTGCCCCACTTCAGTTGGATTGAGATTTACATTTCTTAGCTTTGAGATATCATTATGACATATACATTATTCTTTGAGGACATGAGAGTTTTATGATATTATGATGACAACTAGTATTGTACTTATTTCAATTTTGGTGTGTACTATGTTGATTGCCACACCCTCATTTTCCATTTGCTATATTTTTGTAGTTAGACTTATATTGTTGGGGTGATAACAATGATGCTATGAGTTGAAACTTATTATGAGATGTAATATTTTATTTTATTAATAAAATATGCTAGAACTGAAGGAAGGGGGGACAAATAATAGATTATGATGCATTGAGAGGAAAATATTGTTGGGGTGATAACAATGATGCTATGAGTTGAAACTTATTATGAGATGTAATATTTTATTTTATTAATAAAATATGCTAGAACTGAAGGAAGGGGGGACAAATAATAGATTATGATGCATTGAGAGGAAAATACATACCTTGAATTAATAAATTCATTAATGTGATGGATGAGAAGATGAAAGGTCAAGGGTTTATAAAAATGAAAGAGAAAATCTACTGAGAATTGGCATGAGAATTAGTAACAAATTGTGTAATGGGAATTGAAGGTGTTGTAGTGATTTGTCTATATACGAGATGCATATGAGGACTAGGATTTGTCATGTATTTGTGGCACAAAGAGAATTGAAGAAGAGAGGGCCAAGCAACTACAAAGATCAGAGAATGATGTTCTTGTTATGTGCATACCTGCATTATCATTTGTGCATGTTTGTGGGCCTGGTCAATGGAAATATTGAAAAATAAGATTCTTTCTTGTATGTGGAGGAGAGAAACCTTCACTTTTTGTGTTAAATTTGGTCTAAAAATTATGTGCTTAATCCCTAAGTTTATTTCTTTCCCTCAAGGAATCAAGATTTGTCTTGGGGGTAGCTATCTATGAGAAATATTAAACATAGTTGAGCCTATGGTTTGGTGGAGAGTGGCTCACCCTTCTTCAGTTCCAGATTGTAAAATATTTGACTCAAGATAAGTATCTCTTATGCATGGTTATTTAATTTCTCTTTTCAACATGTATATATTTACATGCTTTTACCCTTCAACAAATTTATCATGGATGTAGGTGTTATACTATTTGGTTGTAATTTTTTATATGCATTAAATTTTGTAACAACACTAGTTGAGGAAGATGGGCTTCCTAAATTATTCTTTAAACATGCCATGTTGGCATTTTTGCTATAAATTTTCTTCTAGGAGAGTCAAGAAGCTCAAACTTCAACCACAGTGAGTGAAATCATAATGCCTCTTATCAATTTTTTATATCTTTGGACACAAAATTTTAGGAAATATTATTAAAGGAAGTTGGGGTTCCTAAATGCATCTTTAAACAAGTCATTTTGGAATTTATGATATAAATTTTCTTCTGGGAGGTTCCAAAGTTGAAACTTGGACCACAGTGAAGGGAAATCCACTTGATCATCTGATCCAAATTTTAGGTCTTAGGTCATGATATTTTAAGAGATATGATCAGAGGAATTTGAGCTTCCTAGATGTTCATAAAATCATGGATGAAACATGTCATGTTGGAATTTTTGTTATAAAATTTCATTTGAGAGGTTCCCTAGGATGAAACTTAGGCCATAGTGAGGGGGACTCCCTCTGATCAGTTGGTTTAGTTTTCAAATTTTGGTCTCTTATAATTTAGGGGATATGCCCCGAGGAAGTTGCTATATTAGTTTTCATGCAAAATGTTTCAAGAAATGCCTAAATGGTTTAATGATTTATTATATATAAATTGTTTGATAAAATTCCCCAATGAACATATTGTTTTATGGATGGAGATAGTATTGTTGCATATTGGCATTTTTGTATGATAGTACTATTGTAGCCTATATATGTCTGTATTCATGCAATTAATTTGAATAAGTGTGTTTTATTACAATTTGTATACAAATTATTAGATAAAATACCTCAAAGACATAAATGAAAATTTGCATTATTGAGTGGTATATTTTAGTTATTATGTTACAAATGGGATCAGAGAAATGTTTCTTATTTGATTTCATAAAAAATGTCTATAAGAAAAATTCTAATTAATTGGTTGTATACGAAGTATTTGAAGAAATGTTTACATGTAAAGTATTTGAAAAAAATACGTGAGAGATGAAAATAAAGTTTTTGTAAATGTGGTTAGGATAAATTTAGTAGGGGTATGTGACAAAGGGGTATCAGAGCTTATTTTCAAGCTATTAAAAAAAAAGGAAAATTTTGGGTACCACATAACCTTTGTAAGTCATTGAGGGAACTGGGTATGTGATAAAGTGGTATCACAACATAGTTCAACACTGGTCTTAAATGGGCTCAAGAACATATTAAATGGGAGCTTTGATATTATGTAACAATGTGGTATCAAAGCTAAGTTTCAACACTGAACTTGGATGGAATTGAGTGTAGGAAAGAAATTAAGTTTTAAATTAATATCTATACATGCATGTGTAAAAATGTGAAAATATTTTGTTGTATATATGAATACATTGATGTTTCTTGAAGAGTAACTTGGTTTTGATGCAACAAGATAAACATGTAGGATGTTGATTAGATTCCATAGAGAAAACTAATGGAATTGTAAAATTTTATGGCTAAGTGATGCATCCATAACTATGAGGGGAATCTCTTAACTTATATCTTTCTAGTTTTAATAATTTTCTTTAATGTTTTGAGAAGTTGTCATATGCTAATGAATAATGGCATAGGCATGATAAAAATTCAAGAGATGAAATAACTCAAATATACATGCCCATGAATAGATTTTAAATAACGACATGCTATATGCATGAAGATATGACATGTGTATAGAATAATCATCGTGCATGCATAAACGCTCGAAGAAATCTATTGTCGTAATGTGATTCGGATGTCTAATAATGGTAAATGGTAAACATGTAACCAATAATAGGTTAAAAACATGATTGGGATTCCACTGAAGGTGTTGCATGTAGCCTTGTTGAATCAAGGCTATTGAAGATAAGGTGTTGATGAGAAAACAACAAAATTGGAGCCTATGCATGTTGTGATAATGTTGTGAGTGCACTTCTCCTTGAGTTTCCTTATGAAAAAATAGAGCCTTGGAGGGAGGAGTGTAGTGATAAGTGTTTGTGTGTGGGATATGGAGAATGCCTTGAGCCCCAAAGGTAGATGAATATGCTATAATTCATAAGCCTCTGAAATATCCTTGGCCAACCCAAGATGGAGACCCTATATAGATAATGGAACAACACGACTAATTATTCTAATTCGAGAATGGGGGTGCACTTCCTTGGGATGATTGGGCTAATGGGGGATGTGAGACTATTGGTTGGAGGATGTCATGGTTGGTAAATTGACCTTGTTTTTGTTCAATATTGGTTATGTATCATACTTGTCTCTTGGTAAGCTTGATCTTTCTCAAATCATGGCCCATCCTCAGAATGACCCACTATTAAACGAAACATGAGCAACATAGATGATGACTAAGAGAAAATAAGAGGTTTTCTACCAACTGATGGTTTTCTCCAGATAGGTATTCTAAGAATGATTGAATATGGCTCTTGAATTTTATGCACACTTAAAGCATCATTTGAATGCCTGACTAAGTACATTATATGAGTATATGCTTCTGAGATTGCATGAAGGTATGATCCTTTTCTAACACATGTATACTAATATAATGTGTGTTGATATAATTTATATGCAAAGGAGCATAAGGGGGAGGGATCCCATAATTTTAGAATGAAGAAATTTGGAGTTGTGTTAGAGGGAATATTATGGATAAGGGATCAAAAAAGGAGAGCTTGACTAAGTCAATATCATTGAGATGGATAGTGAAGTCACAACTATGAAAATGGGTTAAGAAAGAAGTTTCCCTTAATTGGAAAATGTGTTTGGCTAATATATTTTATTTATGAAAATAATATGAATGCACGAATGATAAGAAAATAGAAACTGGTATTTTATAAGTTTTGGGTAATACAGTGAGGTCATCTAATGAATGGCATGTCACATGGAATTTTCATATGGAAAGTGTGCAAGAGTGATCTCTTTTTTCTAACTACCACATGAAAGAAAGTAGTGTGCTTATGCTTATGCTTATGAGACTTGTCATGTGAATTATTGAAAATGGGAGAGGTTGAAAAATATATTTAAAAATAAATGTGTATGGGTAGCATGGAATACGTGAAAGTATGGCAGATGGATGACAATACGTATACGCAAATGTTTTGGTGCATGATTGAGGGAGTTGTTTGAATGTGTAAAATGGATATATAGTGAAAATTCCCTTTATCGAAATATTCAATAAAACTTGTGTAAGTAGATGAAATGATAAATTTGTGACTAATATGTGAAGTTGAGATCATTTCAAGGGTTGCTAAATGTTGCAACTTCTAGTATGCTAAGAAGCCACCCGAACTCCTTAAAAATATCTTAGGTGAGAATGCATGTGATGGTAGCCAAGTAATTAGCAAAGAAAGTAAAGGAAAACAGGTAATGGAATTGGGTAAGAATTCATTTCAGCTGAATTTGGTATATTTTGTTTTTCAAAGTAATGCATGTATTGAACGGATTCCCAAGAAGGGGCATGGTAAGGAAGAAAGTTGTTAGCAAAAAAATATTTTGTAAAATATTAATAATGTGGGAATGCATTGAATTTCCATGTTTAACAAAGATTAAATGAATGAATAATATACTCATGAGATAAAATATGTTTATTAATGCATTAATAAAAAGCATGAAAATGTGGAATGTCTGAAGCAACTGTAGGAACTACAATTGTGTTCATGAGTCCATGAGTATTGGCTGAATAGTTTCCAATATTGATACAATTGGTTCTATTATATAATGTTGAGTTTGTTGGTAAGGAACATGCAATTGAAGAAGTTTTTTTTTCTAGTTAATGTGATGATTGTATGGAAATGTTGATATATGAAAGCAAGTTTGTCATTAATACCTAGTGAGTTATGAAAAAGGAAAGAAGCCATCAAATATGTAAATATAGATAGAATATTTATGATGCATCCATGAGTTACTATGCCATGATTTGGTCATGAAAATCATATTATGAATCATGTTGATACCTGTGCTTGGTGCATTGAGTGCATGCATGGTAGTATGAGTCAATTAAATGAATGATTGAATGTCATGAAAACAAATAGGTTCTAATAATTTTGAGAAATTGTTGAGTAGAAGAATGAGTGGCATGAATCCCTCATTCTGTAAAGAAAAGTGGAAGCTAATTACTCATGAACTTAGAGATATGTATCTTTCATTTTTAACCCTTTGGTTTTTGATGTAATTTTTTGAATGCATTATGGAATGCATGGAATGACTGTGATAAAAATAAATAATTCAATGATAGATTCATTTCAATTTATTTTAAATCGCTATTGAAAGTGATTAAATTATTATGTGTATAATAATTCTAATATCACTTCAAGGGATGTTATAAATCTTGTAATGAAAATATTTTATGTATGAACACTTACCACTATTTGGTTGATTGAAAGTATAGGTTGCAGTTGAAATGGCCTTGGTTATGATAATGAAGGCTAAGTACTACCATATGCGAGAGTCAAACATCATAAGAAGAATCTAATATTTATGAAATATGATTCTTATATGAAGCAATTTTTGAAAATAAAAGAAAAAGGACGAATATTTGATTTGAATTATCATTATTAATCTCATAAACTTTGTATGCTTGCGATACAAGTGAAATGTTGATATATCCAAGAAGGATATATTATGTTTGTGAAATTGAAAATAATAGGGACAATGCCATTGTGGTGACATTATAATCCTATGGCATGCATTGATCACCATGAGTTATGTTATGATAAATGTGTTGTGTTATTTAGAGAAAGCCAAAGGGATGCCTTGGCTATGCGACTCCATAAGTCTTGAGACTCTTCTTGTGCAAGGAAACCTTTCCAAGGAATGGATCACTTGAGGGACTAAGGAGGCGAATAAGGAGATGCTTGAACTTGGAAGGTGTGTGATTCTAAGGAAAGGGAGACTTGAACGAAATGGTTTTGAAAGATTCAACTACATACTAATCGGGATCATGAATGCATTAAGTATGTCCAAGAAAAAAATGAGTTGAATTTTTTCCTCGTGGATGCCTTGTGAAGAAACAAACAACCATGTAAGAATTTGATGGAATGCTAAGAGGTCTAGAGGTAACTAGAACATGAAAAATGAATGGCATTTATACTAAAGTGGAAACTAAGGAGATGGAAAATGTCACTGATATGAAAGAAAAATATCAGATTATTCTTCATAGAATGGTTATTTAGATAGTAGAACATCAAGGAGGGTGTTTATTTAAGGGAGAGGGGATTGTGTCACCTCCTATTTTTATTTGGCTATTTTATTTAATTAAATATTTATGATGTTGGGTTGCTAATGTTGATGGTATGAGTTGAAGTTTCTTATGATATGTAATGTTTTATTTTATTAATATAATATGATAGAATTGAAGGAATGAGGGACAACCAATAGATTATGGTGCCTTGAGAGGAAACTACATACCTTGAATTCATAATTCCCTTAATGTGATGGGTTAGGAAGATGAAGCATCAAGTTGTGGTTATAAAAATGAAAGAGAAAAGCCATTGAAGGAGTTATTTCTTTCTACCTTTTTTTATAATTATAATTATTATTTTATTCTGATTAATACTCCATTATTCTTATCATATACTTTTTTTCCCCTCTTTTACTTGGAAATTTGAATTCACATGAGAATTGGTAACAACTTGTGTAACACAAATTAAATGTTTTGTAGTGTTTTTTCCTTAGACTGGATGGCTCCAAGGACTAGGAGTTTTCCTATTTGTGTGTGGCATAGAGAGGATTGAAGAAGGGAGCGCTGAGGGACAAAAAATATTAGAGAAGGAACCCCTTGTGTTTTCCAGACTTACATTGTCATTTTTGAATGTCTATGGGCCTAGTCAAGTAATGAAAAGGATGAATATTGATATTATTTCCTGTGTGTGGAGTAGAGTGGCCTTCACTTCTGTTGAGATTGCAACAAGATGATGAGATTAGTGGAAAGAAGTTGCCTTCACTAAGTGGGCCTACAAGCTATTTTTGGCGCAAATTCTATTTTTAGACTATGTCTATTTTTAGACATGTCGATCATATTCTATGAGTTGCAGGATGCTATTTGTGGATGGTTGGTCAAGTTGGAAAAATAGATGGACTTCTATTTTTAGACATACTGGGCGGAATCTATTTTTAGATTGCCAGTCTAAAAAGAGATATGTCGAATATTATTAGCTCTTAATAATATTTGGACTGTAAACATTATCTTATTCTCTTGGAGCACTTCAGTTAAGTGCACAGATGTGGCACAGGAGCTGACAGAAGGAATTACGCTATTCCTAACGGTTAAGTGGAGCTATTGCATGGATACTTCAGTTAGAACTCATGTGAGAGAGTTTGGTGGAGTTGATTGAGGAAGTTAATGGAGTTGTGTTCAGTTTAACTGAGTTAAACATAGTTGAGTTAGTTGTATCTAGTCTAACTGATTGATACACTAGTGAGAGTGGTGTGAATTAATTATTAATTAATTCACTAATTATAAACTCATTAATCAACTAAAGAATACATCAGTTAACTTCAGTGCATGGACAATTTCAGTGGAGACCAGTGAAGAGGTAGGTGAAAGAGTAGTGTGACTATCAGTTGTGACTATACTGTTGCATGATTTGCAACAACTAGTGCTTGGAGATGCCAATGAGGATTGCGCAGTACAAGCCAGGTGGTTCGAAGTTAATTAAGAGCCATTCTTCAGCAGTGATTGCGCAGTAGAGGTAGGATATTAGGTGGCAGATATTGGAGCATGTGATTTGTTAGATCTAGCTTGATTAGTGTGTAGCAATTGGAGATTGTATTGAGAGCTTGTGAGGAGATTTTTATGATGATTGTTACATGATATATATGACATATAATATACAGATAGTTGGGGGTTTTCAGCTTTAAGCTTTCCCATAAAATACTGTGTTCATATGTGCGATTGTTTATGGTTTTAATGTGCGCATGCGATTGTTTTTATTTCCGCAATTAATGATCAATGGTAGAAGATATTCTGTATTGTGCATGAAGTTAAAATAGTGTGTGATCAGGAGAATCTCGGTGGATAAAATATCAGTTATTAAAATTTCTACAACTTCTTGTGTTAAATCATGTTTGAAAACTTGGGTAAATACTTGAGTTTACTTTTTTCCCTCAAGGACTCAATATCTATCTCGGGGTGACCAACTATGAGAAGCATTGTAGCATAACTAAGCCTATAGTTGGCTAAATATTGGCTCACCCCTCTTCAATTCTAGATTGCAAAATATTTTACTCAAGTTAAGCATATCTTATGCATGATTATTTAATTAATATTTTTTCTACAAGTTTATATGTACATGCATTTACCCTTTAGAAAATTTATTATGGTTGTAGCTATTGTGACTATTTGGCTGTATTTTTTTATATGTATCAAATTTTGAAATAGAACTAGTTGAGGAAGATAGAATTTCTAAATTATTCTTTAAATAGGTTATGTTGTCATTTCTACTATAGATTTTATTCTGGGAGGTTCCAAGACATGAAACTTAGACCATAATGTGATCCTTTAGTCTAATTTTTAGATATTGGTTCATGAAATTTTAGGAAATATGATCTAAGGAAGTTGGTATTCTTAAATGCATTTTTTAACAAGACATGTTGGAATTATACTATATATTTTCTTCTAGGAGGTTATAGAAGCTGAAACTTGGACCATAGTGAGGGGAAATTCCGTTAATCATTTGATCCAAATTTCAAATCTTGGGTCGTGATATTTTAGGATATATGATCACAAGAAGTCACGATTTCTAAATGCTTCTAAATTTATGCATAAAATAAATCATGTTTCCATTTCTACTATAACTTTTATCTTGGAGGTCCCCGTATCTAAAAGATTGACCATAGTGTGGGGAACTCCCACTAATCATATGGTTCAGTTTTTGGAACTTGGTCTAATATGATTTAGGGGATATGCCTTAAGCAAGTTGCTATATTAGCTTGCATGCAAATAGTTTGAAGAAATGGCTAAATCGTTTAATGATTCATTGCATACAAAATGTTTGATGAAATGCTCAAATGAAAATGCTATTTTTTCTAAATGGGGATGGCATTGTTGTACGTTAGAATTGTTGTATGATATTACTGTTATGTAGTTGATCTATGCCTATTTTCATCCAAATCATTTGAAGAAGTGTGTTAAAGGTGTTTTATTACAATTTTCAAACAAATTATTTGATAAAATGCCTCAAAGGAGGAAATCAAAAGTTGCATGATTGAGTGGTATATTTTAGTTAGCATGTTACAAGTATAATCATAGCAATATTTCCTATTCTATTTCATACAAAATGTTTGACAAAACATATACAAGGAAAAATTATTGAATTTCTTGTTTACAAAGAAATGCTTACTTGTAAAGTGTTTGAAAAAATGTATGAGAGATGAAAATAAAGTTTTTGCCAGTGTGGTTTGGATAAATTTAGGAGGGGCATGTGAAAAAGAAGTATCAAAGCTTATTTTCAAGCTAGTAAAAAGAAACAAAAAAGCTTGGGTACCTCGTAACCTCTATAAGTCATTGAGGGAATTGGGTATGTGACATGGATGGTTATGGTATATGAAATTATTGATGATTTTGATGATTTTATATCATGTTTATATATTTTGATGACTATAATTGTGATCATACGTTAATGACAATTTTTTAGGTGTGGTAGGGGACCACCTTAGTGCACATGTTTGTGATAAGTTAGCAATTTTTGTTTGCGGTCATTTGAATATTGTTGATGCTAGAATTAAATTTGAAAATGATATACTACTATGATTACTAATGATATGTTAGTGTTTAAAGGCATAGGCTAGGTGTTTGGACAAATGAATCAGACATGGGTGATGGGTTGTATGGAACATATTGGACTTTAATGGGAAGGGTGGGATAATGTACCTGATTCCACCATCTAGCTCTCCTATTGTGACTTGGGCTAGAAGGTGTAGGGACACATTTTACCTGAGATTCACGATTTTGTGAGGGAGGACTGCACATTTGGTCACTCATGAGTATCTAATAAGGGGTTCACATCAAGACATAATCCTTGATCCTCAACACCATCAATTTCACAACAATGGATGAACTTGGAGTTAATAGTGGCCTCCATTTTTGTGCCCATGTTCCCCTCTTTAGTTATAGATGCTTAAATAACTAATGGTTTGGCATCCTTCAAACTTTGTGAGAAACTTATTGAAGGGAAAAACTGACTTGGCATCCTTGGCGTTGGGAAAAAAAAAGGTAATTACTGGTCAATGTTCATGAATTCAGATTCTAAAGTAAATAAGCTCAATAAAATGCATAGTTAAGTTGAATCTTAATTGAAAAGTGAAATTTTGGTGATGGGGAAATTAAAGTTGCAAATATAAAGCTAACCTAAAATAAATAAATTAAATGTTACTCTTAATCACCTTGAGATTTACTCTGGAGTAAAATAACCCCTTGGAACATCATGAATATCCTAAAACATGGGGAGGAATGGGTTCTAAATTGGAAAATAGGAACAATAAATTTTAGATAAATACTTAAAATAATAAGGCGAGGCATCATGAAATTAGACAAATCTAATATAAAAATGTAGGAAAAATAAATTCATGAGTTAACCCCCAAGTGGTTGAAGCATAAAAACATAAAAAAATAAAAAACAAAAATTCTCGAGCTAATATTTAAGTTGAGGAAAAGTAGGAGTGAGTTGGGGACAAGAATTTGATGCTTACCTATTAACTATAGTTGGTGTAGTACTTAACCACAAAAAAATGGGTCTAAATTGGGATCAAGGGGAAGCTAAGAGAATAAATAGGAAAACATGTGTGGGTAAGGGAAATTAGCCTTTTTAAAAATAAAATAAGAAAGTAATTTCATGAGAACCATGATGAGAGTTTGATACATGGATAGGGGAATAATAAAAATAATATATTAAATATATTACATGAGGAGCCATGTGGAACTAATGGATCCCTCTATAAATAAAGAAGCAAGTTATGAGAAAGGGACCTTTTTGCACCCTATTTTTTGTCAAATGTCCTAATGAAACTTTGTTTGTGAATTACTACTAAGAGATATGTTGTTAATTTGGTGAGAGTGAAGTTATATTGAGTGGGAACCTCCCAAGTTGAGAGCTCACTTTAATTCTGCTAGTGCACCCATCTCCCACACAACCCCCTCACAATTCAGTGATCCACGGGGAAGAAGAGTACCCGAGGAAAATGTTGGGAGGTCATCTAGTGAGTCTACAAATTTTTATTAAACAGTGAGAAAGTTGCGGTAGCAAGGATTTGTTGAGATGCAATCTAAACACCCCCATTTTTTACCTATTTATGTCAAATAATGGGGACCCTTTTCGTACATTTTGATTAGATTTCCTATTTAATATTTTCTTTTAGTTAAGTGTCTTATAAATTTACTATTTTTTTTCTTTGGATTTTTCTTTTGATTGCTTCATTGCATTCTACTTCTCACATACTTTCCATCAGTTCTCATTTCATCTAATTTGGTTACACGGTTTGTAAACAGTGCTCATTTGAAGTCCGATACTTTTTATCGCTAGGGCTGAAAAAATGTACAAAGTTTATATTATTTTAATTTTGTAAATTAATTGTAAATATTTATTTTTATTTAATATATAATAAATTTTTCATTTTTTCTAACGGTCCTACAAAATCACCACAGTCAAATTGTAGAGCAATTAAAATTATGTGTTTTCAGAATCTTGAAAGTCTATTCCAAATCCAAATTTCAAAAATTAAGAGGATCTAAGAATCCCAAAATTAAAAAGTGGTTGAAGTTAATTTTGTCGGACTTTTAAACTACAAATTTTTGAAATATTTCCATTGATGGCAAAGGAGCACAAAGGAGCAACACGTGAACTATCATTAAGGAAAAGGAGCAGAGAAGCAACAACAATAAGGCAAAGAAGCAGATCAGGAAATAATGCATTAAGAGAACATAAAAGAGAGGAAGAGGAGCAGCAGAGAGGAAAGGAGTAGCATTAGACCATCAAAAAAGGCAGCAAAAAGGCAAAGGCAGCAAAAAAAGAAAAAGGCAAAGGCAGCAAAGGCAACAAAGGAAGTTAAAGCAGAAAAGGAGAAAATGCAACAAAACAACAAATGCAAAGTCGTGAATGTGCAACAAGCACGATAATTCCAAGTTAGAGTGAATAAAAAGCAGAAGAACAAGCTCGGGAGATATTAGCGCTTTAAAAAAAAAAAACAAAGGGCAAAGCGAACTGGTTCAGCACACAGCAGAAAACAGTTGGATTTGCAAGACACAACAAGGACCATAGATCTTACACAATCCTCTGTTTGATTGAATATTGTATTAATCACATATCAGAAAGAAATCATATTTTCAAGACACAACGAAGAGAATAGATCTTACACAATCCTATGTTTCATTGAATATCGTATTAATCACATAGTAGAAAGCAATTGGATTTGCAAGTAACAATGAGGACCGTAGATCTTGCACAAATCAACGGTGGAAGATCATATCGCAACTATGAATACATCGCATATCGTAGGGTATAATGCTTATAGTTAAGACTTCCCAAGTTAAGTCATTTAACTTGTGATGGGAAGTGGCTTGACAAGGAGACAAGCGTGGATTGTTGGATCCAACGAAGACCAACGGCGGAGATCGAAAGCAAAAATCACAAAGTTTAGCATTTAAGTGTTAAGGCCATTGCAAGGTAAGTTACCTTGTGTGCGATGTGAAGTGGAGAAGGGACATGTGTTGGCACGGTATGGCAAGAAATGAGGTCCATTAGATCATGTAGCAGATCAACGATGGATGGAAAATCGCGAGTTCGCACATCACAAATGTTAGCGGATAGCGCTAAGGCTTCACAAGGTATGTTAATTTTTTTGTGATGCGATAAGGTTAGAAAGTTGCAATGTGGTGAAAGGGAGGAGCCACATTTTGGCACTATGCATTAGCGCACATCATATATTTTATGTTTTGTGCTTAAGGTGCACACAATAATTTATGTTGGATGCAATGCGATGTGATCGCATATCACACAAGATAGGAGATACGTTTACTGCTAAACATTAAAAGCCACGAGAAAGAGAAGTGTGATGCATTGTGATTGGTCAAGTGCTCTGGGACCTGAAAAACCTCTGTTCCACATATATGTAAGGGATGTTTGTTATGTGAGTTCTATTATAAAGCATGCGCTATTTGATTGCTAAACGTATGTATGTTAATAAAACTTGAAAATTGTAATTCTATTTGTTAAAAGAAATTTTATGTGGGTCATAACCCACGGGTCACAAAGGAAAGACCTGAACGCATGAAAAAGGATCAAGAGCCCGTGCAAAACAGTGTTGCAGCAGTGAGTTAAACGAAAAGATGAACATAAGAGAATGGACTTGGGTGTATAAAGAAAATTCTGAATGGGAGTAGAGTCGGGTAAGACCTGACTCTAAGTGCAGAACAATGTCATTTAGATGCACCTATGGCAGTTAATAAAAAAGACTGAATGTGGGCAGAAGATGACTCGGGTAAGTAACCCAAGATAGAGCAAAGGAGCAGATAAGAGCATAGAATGCTGCAGGTAAGATATGCAATAGGCAGAGGCAGTGTAAAACATAAAGACATGGGTCAAGTCGGGCTAAGATAGTAATGTTGCAGCACAGTTGGAAATATAACTGCAGAAACATCAAATAGAAAGGGACAACAAGCAAAAGAGGACAAACATACAGAAAATCTAAGAAGCTAAAAGTGCTGAGTGAAATATTTGATTGTGGTACTATAAATGTATTAATTATTTCATATTGTTTTTGATGCAAAGGCAAGCCTTCAAGGCAAAGAAAAACTCCAATTAATACTGAAACGAATGTATATATTGTTGTAACATCATGAATATACTGAGTGAGGAAATGACTGGGTGGAAGGCAAGAATCATGCATGTTCACTTCATATTCCCATATAGAATGCAAACAACCATGAAGTGATCTCTATAAATGATGTTATTATAATATTCATAGAGAGGTTAGAGAGTGGAAGAATGAGAGAGAGCAGATAGAGATGCTGTTCAGATCCAGAGCTGACATGGAGCAGATTTGAAGGCTAGAAGGGTAGCATTGAAGAAGGAGAAAAACAGACCTTGTATCAAGGTAAATCATCATATGATTTTATTGTAGTGTGAGGGAGTTGGTTCTTACATATCAATTTGTAGCTTGATAGATGTCCAGTTATAGTTGGTTGAGGTAGGATTTTCCTGTGGGTTGTAGCCTGCATAAAATAGATGGGAGTTGGAGCTTCCTTGCAAGGTATAGCTTGCATAATTTGGGGTAGTAGCCTCCTGTAGGTTGGAGCCTACAGAAAATTAGTTGTGAGAGGGATTTGGAGCTTGACTTTGCATAAAAACAATAATAAGATGTGGTTTTCTCCCTTTGTGGGTTTCCACTTATATTTGTTGTCTGTGTGCTTGATGATTAACTGTTGATGTGATGTTTTAATCTGTTTAATTACTTATTGTCTACACGTTATGTTTTTTGATCCATTATGTGGTGAAAAAGTTTTAAATGTCCATGAATGTATTAAACTGATTCAACCCCCCCCCGCCCTCTCAGTTTAACTAAGGGTTCATCAATTTCTATCAGAGCCAATTCCTTCTGTATCAGTTTAACAACTGGAAGGAGATCCTAGGTCCCAAAAGTGGCTAGCCTAGAAGGATGCTCAACAAATAAAGCCCCATTTTTTACTGGCACAAACTATTCTTTCTGGAAAATAAGAATGAGGACATACATAATGTCTTTAGGAATAGAAGTATGGGCTGCTGTGGAAGAAGGATATTCTCCAAAGGATATTAACACAGAAAAATAAGCCAAACAAAATTTCATAGCTAACGCAAAAGCCATGAATGCACCTTTGAGCGGTCTGTGTGAGTCCGAATTTATCAAATAAATGCATAATGAGACTACCAAAGGCATCTAGGATACATTAGAAAATATCCATGACGGAGATAAAAAGGTGAATATGGCCAAACTGAAAGCCTATAGAGCTCAGTTTTAAAATTTAAAAATGAGTGAAGATGAAGATATAGCCAGTTTCTTCTTAAAGGTTGCAGAAGTTGTGAATAACATGAAATCTCTAGGAGAAACCATTAAGGAATGTGTAATTGTACAAAAGATATTGAGATATTTACCATCCAAGTTTAACACTAAGGTTTCTGCCATAGAAGAAACAACAAACTAGGAAACATTGACCATGAACCAATTGCTTGGAAACTTGACAACCTATGAGATGAGACTTCCAAAGGGGAAGTCAAATGTGAGGGAGGCAACCTTTAAGGAAGAGAAGTGCAGAGAAGAGAAGGAAGGTACATGCTCCTGTTCTGATGAAGAAGAGGCCAAATTTGTCATAAGATTGGCGAACGGGCACATGTAAGTATAAAGGAAAACTTCCATTTAAGTGCTTTAACTATGGAAGAGTGGGGCACTATGAATCTAAATTTCCTCATAAGAAAATAGAGAATCAGTCAAGAGGGAAAGAGAAAAAAAATTTCAGCGATAGGCCTAAATGGAACATATTTAATATAATAACATTTTATACCCAACAAGACAACAGTGCATCTGAGAGCTCAGATGAATCCCCTAATGAAGAAGGAACATTAGAATTCATTTTGGTGGCCAAGGAAGAGCTTGAGGAAGATCTCTGGGAATTTGAAGAAGAAGGTGAGGTAGATCTTGAGGGGGAGCTAATTGGTGCCCTGGAGGAAATAGAAAGACGTAAAGTTAAGAGTAAGAAACTGAAAGAGATTCTTCTAAAATATGCAAAGATAGAACCAGATTTAGAAGATCTTATTAAATTGAATATTGAACTATAAGGATCAAGGAAAATAGAGGATATTATGAGAAGAGAAATAAAGGATAAAAATCAGGAGTGAGAAAAACTGGAAGAAGAAGTGGTAAGCCTGAGGAATAAATTAGAAAAGGCCCAAAATAAATTAACTATGAATATTTCTCAAATAAAAAGGTCTAGACATTTGGACAAAATTCTAAGTGCTCAAAGACCTCCTCCTATAAAGGTTGGGATAGGCTATGAAGGAGAAACCACCAAATCCAAGGTAGAAGATAACAAGAATATCATTTTTATAAAAGCTGTAAAGGATAATGAAGCAACAAAAAGGGGATCCAAATAATTAGAAACCATCAAGGCCATGTTATATGATGAAACAAATAGAAACAAGTAGCAAACTATAGTGACAAACAAATAAATGAAGAAACAGTCAACTGCAAAAGACTCATACACTCCTAAGGATGAATTGAACATATTCAGAAGATGTCAAAGGAGGTTCCTCCCCCCTGTGAGAAGCGTCACTTGTTTTTCCTGCCACAAACCTGGACATATTGCAGCAACTGTAAGACAAAGAAAATCCAGTCCAACTAGTAAAAGATGAAACAAATGAAAAGACTACCTCCAACAAATCTGTCTGCCAGAGATAGATACTACTTCCATGGGTATTTTTTGTTGTTGTAAAGGGTCCAGAAATAAAGCCATGGAGTGCAAAGCGTACATACAGAGACTCAAGTATGGAAACTCAAGGGGAATTGAGAACAATGATGGATTCACTCATGTACAAAAACTATTTAAAAATACAATCAAATGTTTTAGCTGCCATAAAAATGGGCACAAGTGTAATGAATTTCCTCTCAAAGACTGTGATCCATCTCCTTAGAAAGGTTATAAAGAAACCAGCTGCATGCAATGAAAAATGAAACTAAATAAATTTGATCTAGTTCTAATTGCTCAATATCAGAACAATCAATGGTATATGGACAGTGGGTGCTCAAAACATATGACCGGAGACCGAAGTAAGTTTGTAACTTTTGATGAAAAGAATTGTAGGAATGTAACATTCGGTAATGATAAAGCAGGGAAAATCAAGGGAAAAGCCATGGTTAGCCCGAATAATGGAAGAGGAGAGGCTTAGGATGTACTGTTTGTAGACAGTCTAAAAGCCAATCTGCTAAGTGTTAGTCAAATGTGTGATAAAGGCTGCGAGGTCCTTTTTAAAGCCCAAGATTGTGAAGTAAGGTAAATCACCATAGGAAAGACCTTGGCCAAAGGTTTTCGAACATAGAGTAATGTTTATATATTAGAAGAAAAGAATGAAGCATACCACATCAGCAAACTTGACGAATCTTGGCTATGGCATAGAATATTGGGACATCTAAAGTTAGACCACATCATCAAACTGAGAAAAAAGGAAGCTGTCAGAGATTTTCCCACAATAAAGAAGCCAACAAATACCATGTGTAAGTCCTGCCAACTGGGAAAAAAAACTCGTATAACGTTCAAAGCTAAAGACCAACTATCTATAAGTAAGCCTCTTCATCAAGTACACATGGACCTATGCAGACCTTCAAGAAAAAATGCACCAGGTGGAGAATCATATTTCATGCAGATAATCAATGATTTTTCCAGATTAACATGGGTGGCATTTCTCAGATACAAATCCGAAGGATTTGATAAATTTAAGATATTCAAGGCACTGGCAGAAAATCAAATTGGATGTAAACTAAAATGCATCAGATCAGACAAAAGAGGTGAATTCACAAACGACGATTTTTCAGACCTATGCAATGAATGTGGGATAAATCAACAGTTTACAATTGCAAGTACACCTCAACAAAATGGAGTGGCAGAGAGACAAAAAAGGTCAGTACAATAGATTGCCAGAGCAATGATGCAAGAAAGAAACATTCCCCAAACCTACTGGGTAAAAGCAGTACACACAGTTATCCATATTCTTAATAAAGCTCATCTCAAACCAAATTGTGACAAGGCTCCATATGAATTATGGCATGGGAAACTGACATCAATCAAGTAATTTAGAGTCTTTGGAAAAAAATGTTTCATAAAGGATAATGATGAAAAATTGGGGAAGTATGATGCAAGAGCTGATGAAGGAATATTCTTGCGATATGCATCCAAGAGTAAGGGATACAGTTGCTACAATAAAATACTGCATAAAATTGTGGAAAGAATTGATGTGAGATTCGATGAAGATTTACCAGAAAGAATCAGAAGCACAAACTACGCCAATCCTCCAGATGATCATTAAGATGAGAATGAAGAAAATGAAGAAGAGAGTAAGAAAAAAAATGATATAGAAATAAAATCAAAAGGACCCTCGAGACACACTTAGAAGAACCATCCTAAAGATCAAATCATTGGATACAAGAGTGCAGGATTCCAAACTAGAAGACAACTAGCTGAACGGACCGAGGAAGTGTACCTAGCCATGCTGTCGCTGATAGAACCGAAGAATTTTGATGAAGCCAACAAAGACAAAAATTGAGAAGAACAAGACTTGGGAGTTAATGCCAAGACCTACTGGGAAAAATGTCAATGGCACAAAGTGGTTATTCAAGAATAAGATGAATGAACAAGGTCAGGTAATCAGAAATAAATCCAGACTTGTATGCAAGGGATAATCTCAAATCAAAGGACTTGAATATGATGAAACTTTTTCCCCTATAGAAATAATGGAAGCAATTAGAATTTTTTTGGCTTTTGCATGCTATCATTATTTTATGGTATATCAAATGGATGTGAAGTCTACCTTCTTGAATGAATATCTAGAGGAAGAAGTCTACATGGAACAACCTGAAGGATTTTCCTTAGCAGATAAACACAACTATGTGTGCAAATTAAAGAAAGCCCTTTATGGTATCAAACAAGAACCACGTGCATGGTATTATAGGTTGGACAAGTACTTTCGAAAACAAGGTTTCAAGAATGGAAGAGTAGACAACAATATGTATATAAAGGCTGATGAAAACTAACTCTTAATAGTAGTAGTATATGTAAAGTGAGATCATGTTTGGTAGCAACAAGGATGAGTTAGTAAAAGTTTTTGCAGAAGAGTTGAAGTCAAAATTTTAGATGTCTATGATTAGAGAGCTTACCTACTACCTAGGAATTCAAATTCTTCAAAAGAACAAAGGAATATTCCTTTCACAAGAAAAATACTTAAGAGATATGTTAAAAATATTCCAAATGGAAGACTGCAAACCTGTGTCAACTCCTATGATCACTGGATGAAAGTTATGTGCTAATGATGGATCCACAGATGTAGATCAAAGAATTTGTAGATTTATGATAGGAAGTCTGCTATACCTAACTGCCTCTAGACTAGACATTATGTTGGAAGTAGTACTTGTGGCAAGATATCAAGCAACACCAAAACAAAATCACTTTCTAGCAATAAAGAGGATATTTAGATACTTGCAAGGAACTGTACATTATGGCCTATGGTATCCAAAAAGCAAATACTTCACATTGAAATCATATATAGATGTAGATTTCACCAGCTGTGTGGATGACAGGAAAAACACAAGTGGAGGTGCATTTTATTTAGGAGAAAGTCTAGTGGCATGGTTAAGCAAGAAACAAACATCTGTCTCTCTATCTACTGCAGAAGCGGAATACATAACAGCAACAACTTGTTGCACACAAGTAATGTGGATGAAACAAACTCTCCAAGGAATGAAGGTAAGCATCATTGAACCTATCTCTATCAAATGTGACAATACAAGTGAAATATGTAAATGAAAAAATTTATTACTTCATTCATAAACCAAGCACATCCCAATAAAGTACCACTTCCTCAGAGAACAAGTAGTAGAGAAAATAGTAAAGATGGAGTATGTACCAACAAAGGAACAAACAACACACATATTCACAAAGCCTCTTGCTAGAAAATCATTTTAATATCTAAGAGACAAACTAGGGGTAGTGTCTGCAAATGATACTATCTGATATGATAAATAAAAAAAATTTGATGATGGAAATACACCAGCAAAGGCTGCAATATAAGAAACAGAAACAGTGCAGTAGACAAGTGATAGTTAGTATCATAAAAGAAAGCATCATTCCAGGGGGAGAGCAGCCCATAAAAGTTGTCACAGAGGAGCTAGAGCTATGAAGCTGGTAAATATCTACAGAGTATGGTATGGTACAGGTCCTCAAGATTAGAGTATTATGACAGAAGTACATCAAAAGTCTAGCACATATCACCTCTATCAAGTAGTAAGGAATATAAGTACCAAACATTCTATGGTGACATGCCCTCCATTCATGCAATATCAATAATTTTCAAAGTGTTCTCCCAAAAACTATTATACATCAACCTGGAGCAGCAAAGTATAAAGTCAGAAGAAGAAGGCCTATAAAGTGGGAAAATAAAATGCAAGGATATAAACTACACTGGGAAATGTGCAACCCTTTTCCATTGATGTCAAAGGGGGAGGAAAGGCAATAAGAAGAAGAAAGGCTCATCTGAAAAGAAATAAGAGGAAGAAAGACACCTCCCATAATGAAAGGGGGAGGAAGTCTTGGAGGAAGTATTGGAGTGTTGGAGGAAGTGTTTCCATCAATTCCAAAGGGGGAGATTGTTGGAAATATTTTCATTGATGGCAAAGGAGCACAAAGAAGCAGCACTTGAACTATCATTTAGGGAAAGGAGCAGAGAAGAAACAATAATAAGGAAAAGAAGCAGATCAGGAAATAATGCAGTAAGAAAACATAAAAGAGAGGCAGAGGAGTAGAAGAGAGGCAAGGAGCAACATTAGACCATCAGCAAAGGAACCAAAGGAGAAAAGGCAGCAAAAAGGTGAAGGAAGCAAAGGAAACTAAAAAAAAAGGCAAAGACATCAAAAGAAACTAATAAGCAAAGGAAACAAAGGAGGTTAAGGCATAAAAGGAGGAAATGCAGCAAAACAGAAAATGCAGAGTCGTGAATGTGCAAGAAGCGTGATAATCTGAAGTCAGAGTGAATAAAAAACAAAAGAACAAGCTCAAGAGAGATTAGTGCTTTAAAAAAAGAAGAATAAGGGCAAAGCAAACTGCTTCAGCGTACGTTAGAAAGTAATTATATTTGAAAGACATGGCGAGGACCATAGATCTTACACAATCCTCTATTTGATTGAATATCGTATTAAGTACATAGTAGAAAGAAATCGAATTTGCAAGACACATCGAGGACCATAGATTTTACACAATCCTCCGTTTGATTGAATATCGTATCAATCACACAGTAGAAAGCAATCAGATTTTCAAGCAGCAACGAGGACCGTAGATATTGCATAGATCAACGGTGTAAGATCATATCGCAACCGTGAAGACATCGCATATCGCAAGGTATAATTTTTATAGTTCAAACTTTTCAAGTTAAGTTATTTAACTTGGGATGCGAAGTGGATCGACAAGGAGACAAGCGTGGACCGTCGGATCCAACGAAGACCAACGATGGAGATCGAAAGTGAAAATCGCAAATTTTAGCGTTTAAGTGTTAAGGCCATCAAAGAGAATGTTATTTTGTGTGAGATGTGAAGTAGAGAAGAGACACATGTTGGCACGATAGGGCAAGCAGTGAGGACCGTTAGATCATGTAGCAGATTAACAGCAGACGGCGAATTGAGTATTTGCACATCGCAAATGTTAGCGGATAGCGCTAAAGCTTTGCAAGGTATGTTAATTTTTTTGTGAGGCAATAAGGTTAGAAAGTTTCGATGCGGTGAAAGGGAGGAGCCACGTGTCGGCACTGCGCATTAGTGCACATCGCAGATTTTATGTTTTGTGCTTAAGGTTTGCATGGTAAGTTATGTTGGATGCGATGCGATGTGATCGCATATCGCACAAGATAGGAGATACATTTATTTCTAAACATTAAAAGCTTCAGGCAAGCGAAGTGCGATGTATTGTGATTGGTCAAGTGTTGTGGGACCCGAAAATCCCTTGTTCTGTGTATATGTAAGGGATGCTTGTTATGTGTGTTCTACTATAAAGTATGTGTTGTTTTATTACTAAATGTATGTATGTTAATAAATCTTGAAAATTGTAATCTGCTACATTATAAGAAATTTTATGTGGGCCAAACCCACTGGTCACAAAGGAAAGACCTAAATGCTTGAAAAAGGACCAGGAGCCCATGAAGAACAGTGTTGCGTCAGTGAGTTAAACGAAAAGCTGAATGCAAGAGAATGGACTCGAGTGTATAAAGAAATTTCTGAAGGGGATTAGACTTGGGTAAGACCCAACTCTAAGTGCAGAACAATGTCGTTTAGACATGGTAGTGGAAGTTGATAACAAATAATGAACGTGGGCATAAGATGACTTGGGTAAGTAACCCTACACAGAGCAAAGGTGTAGAGAAGAGCATAGAACGCTGCATGTAAGATATGCAATAGGCAGAGGCGGTGTAAAGCATAAAGGCATGGGTCAAGTCAGGCTAAGATATTCATGCTGCAGCATAGATGGAAATATAACCACATAAACATAAAAGCAAAGGGACAACAAGCGGAAGAGGACAAACACACAACAAATCTAAGAAGCTAAAATGGCTGAGTGAAATATTTGATTGTAACTGTAAATTTATTAATTATTTTGTATTGTTTTTTATGCAAAGGAAAATCTCCAAGGCAAAGCAAAACTCCAATTAATAGTGAAACAAATGTATATATTGTTGTAGCATCCTGAATATACTGAGTGAGGAAATGAGAGGGTGGAAGGCAAGAGTCATCCCTGTTCACTTCATATTACCATATAGAATGCAAACAACCATGAAGTGATCTATATAAATAATGTTATTGTAATATGCATAGAGAGGTTAGACAGTGGAAGAATGAGAGAGAGAAGATAGAGATGATGTGCAGATCTAGAGCTGACATGAAGCGGATTTGAAGGTTGGAAGGGCAACATTGAAGAAGGAGAAAAAGATAGTTGATATCCGTTAAATCATCATATGATTTTATTGTAGTGTGAGGGAGTTGGTGCTTCCATATAAATTTGTAGCTTGATAGATGTCCAGTTGTAGCTAGTTGAGGTAGGAGCCTCCTATGGATTGTAGCCTGCAGAAAATAGATGGGAGTTGGAGCTTCCTTGCAAGTTGTAGCTTGCAGAATTTGGGGTAGTAGCCTCCTGTAGGTTGGAGCCTACAGAAAATCAGTTGTGAGAGGGAGTTGGAGCTTTCCTTTTCATTACAACAATAATAATATGTGATTTTCTCCCTTTATGGGTTTCCAATTATATCTGTTGTCTATGTGCTTGATGATTAAGTGTTGATGTGATATTTTAATTTGTTTAATTACTTGTTGTCCACACATTATGTTTATTGATTCATTATGTATTAAGATGCTTATGAAATGAATGTGTAAATGAGTTGAATGAAAATGGTTTTAAATGTCCATGAATGTATTAAACTGATTCACCCCCCCTCTCAGTTTAACTAAGGGTTCATCAAAAAAGTGGTTCTAGTTCGTTTTGTCGGAATTTTAAATTACCGAGTGGCTATAGTTCTTGCAAGAGGCCCACTCCTCATGAGTCCCTCTCCACTTTATCTCATCCTCCTCCATTCCATTGGATCAGAGCTTTGCTTACACCTTGATATTTTTTTTCATCGTAACTTCATTTCAAACAAAACCTTTGATGATGATAATTCTCTCTCCTCTGATTACAATAACTCATCGGAACCTTGACACAAAGTTTCATTGGAGCACAAATTAAAAACCTCCTATAATTCTATTCCTTCCAATGCCTAATGGCATGCAACCAGAATGGGTCAAAACATGGTTATATAAAGACTAACAAAGTTTCATTTCAGAGCTATAAAAAAATTGGGTCAAAATATTAACGAAGGTTTTGAAATGTTTATATCGTAACTTACTTTTAAATAAAGCCTCTTATGAGGTTATAGCCCCTGATGCCCCGATGGATAACACCTTCAATGTCTTGATATAACTATAATCTCCAATACACAATGGAAATAAATCCTCTTATGACTTGTCCCAAGGCCCCATATCTGACTTCGGAAGTTTTTCTAACCTTGGAACTTTGTTTTAAACAAACGTCTGATATTTTTCCCCGATGTTTCAAAATTCTGATACATTCCATGACATGTATGTTTATTTAACCATGGGACGTTGGCATGGCATTGGAACTTTTAAATATCGTAACTTGATTAAAAGGGACCTCTTATATTTTAAAACTCCCAAGACCTGATGACCTCATTACTCCTATGGGCATGGTTGTCAAACGATGGTTTAGATTTGGTATATGTAAAAAGGCCTCTTCTCATATCATTTCTAGACTCTTATGAGTTCCCAAAGCCACTAGTCCCATTTAATTGGGATCAATATCAACTTGACACATGTCCTCTTTTTGGTTTAATTATTTTAATTAATATAAATTTTTTATGATTTGTAATTACAATATAATATTTAATTTAATTCAATTCTTAGAATTAGATTGGATATAATTAATTTAATAATTGTAATTAAATATAAATTAATTAATTTTAATTGTGCATTTAATTAGCATTATATTTTTAATTAAATTTCCTTTATTTTAGCTGATACATGCATTTGTCTAGAACTATGACAATTTTGACACTTCAACTTTGGAGGATTATAAGTTGAGTTTTACTTGGCCAAATGAGGCCGAGGATGGCTCCTTAAATAGATAAAATCATGGAGAATATTTATGAAATGGTTGCATGTCCATATTTCTTCATTAAATGAGTCTAAAATTTAGTAGAAAATTAAGCTCTGAATTTGTAACCAAAACTAATTTTCTGAGTTTAGTTTTTTCATTTTCATTTTCCCAAAACCTCTATTGATTGCAGATCCATTTGATTTTATTCTCATTGATCAACAATAACTTTACAAGGATCAATGGGAAGCTTATATATATTTTTATTTAATTGAATTTTGATTGGATATTTTTGTTTTCCCATAATTGGTATTTTTTATTTTGATTTGAATTTTAATTTAATTTTGATTGGTAGTGGTTGGGAGGATGAGGAAGAGAAGATTTGAAACAATGGAATTTTTCCAACAAGAAAGGAAAAAAAAAAATTGGCCAATCAATTTGTTGGAGAAAATTTATTTCTCCCACGTCTCTCTCAATTTGGTTTTCATCCTGTAATTATAAACATGGCTTTTAGAGCATGAACAAGGGGGTTCTGGATCTGAAACTTGGGGAGGAAATTATATGCAAAGAGAGGAATTTTTGCACTACTATAGGGAGCAATAATTTTGTAGGGAATTAGCTAGTTTGGACTAGACTTATGGATATCAAAAGAGATGTATTTCAGCTCTGAAATTTCATGCTATCATGAAATTTTCTAAGAATTTCATGTACTCAAAGGCTCTGAACATATCTTTAATTTTTTGTACACTATTTTTGGAGATAGAAGTTTATTGATGGCCTAGATTTATTAAAATTTGAGGCAATTATTTATCCAGATAACTATGTGTTTTTGAGCTTTTTCACTATTGTAAATTCATTTAAATAGATGCTCATTTTAATCTTTTGAAAGTTATATTTTAAAGATGGATCTTGTTAGTATGAATCTTGATTCGAGGTGTACGAAAAAATACCACTTTAGCTGCGCATAAAAAACATCCCTAACAACAGAAATGACTGCTAATATCTTCAGATCTGTAGTTAGATGATCAAGACAAATGCTGCAAAAATCTAGATCTATGCATTAGCAGACATTAAACAGTAGAAAAATAAGATTTACTCCATAGATCCAATAGACAAGACAAGAGTATATCCAATGAAATTTTTATTAATGGCACTTGGGAGGAAAACACAAGAGGGTGTTCCCTGTTCTCCTTAATGGGATGGGTTCTTGTAAGTCCTCATCACTTCATATTTAGAATTCCTCTCTCTTGATGGTGTAGAAAACCCAGAAAAAAATGGAAAAATGTGGCTATGATAATGGATCAATAGCCAGACCAAGAGTTGAGATCCAAAGTGATATTTAGGCAAAAAAAGGCGACAAATGAATGGGAAAACCCTTCTATTTATAACAAAATATTGACTTATTCTAGATATTGGTGCATAATTAAAATATTATTAACCAAATCTAGATCCAACTTTTATGGAATATTTTATTATATTTGTTGAAGGGAAAAGGAATTTGACTGTTGGGAAAAACACTGAGAGGGGGGGGTGAATCAGTATTTAGTGCAAACAATCAAACTTTTACTTTTCCCTTTCTAAAAACCCATACGCTACTTTACTGAAGGAAACTAGCGTATATACGCGGATATCCTTTACAGAACTCGCGTATGTCCAGAGATCTAATTATGTGTTTGAATCTTAACTCAGATCATTGCATTATTCATTTATCAGATATTTCAGAAACAGTAAACAGGTGCAGACAGAACAGAATAATCATCACACATATGCAACACACATGAACACCAAGATTTTTAGGTGGAAACCCAATTCCTGAGAAAACCACCATCGCCGTCGTTTTAAATTTCTCTGGGCCTATTATTAAGAAAACTTCATACCAGTACCGTGCGTACCAAACCAAACATTACCAGCACCCACCGTAGAAGGCTACAACCTCTCTCGTTTACTGACTATCCCGAAGAAGAGAGCCACAACCCCCCGCTCTCGCTACTCGGGCCTCTCCTAGAAGGAGCTACAACCCCTCGAACGTTTATCAAATTTCTCCCCCGGAAGGGAGCTACAACCTCTCGACCGGGTTTCTCCCCGCACATCACAGACCACCACCAATCAATTTTCAAACTGGATCAAACAGCGTCAACACAACCCTTCACATATCAACAATCATACCTTCCTCATTGCTTCAAACAGAACAGTGAGACCACTGTGACCAGAGTATCAGATATAGCCCAGACTTCTGAATAGATATGTAGAAACATATTCAACCTTCAGCAACCATTAGATCAGAAATCAAGTACGCGCTTATTTAATCGAATTCCACGTATATTAACAGTGCAGCTCTAAGACGAACCCGCGTATACTTCAAGGGAAAACCCAACCTATACATGTTTTCCTTCCACGTAATTCGTATACATGCGCTTTTCATGAAACGAACCTGCGTATAGATCTATAAAAGATAAATTTTGCAGTACAGACCAGATCTATAAACTTACCCAGATTTCTTCAATCTCTCCAACAGGATTGCGCCAGGTCTTCTTCACTTCTTTTCAGATCATCCTTGACATTCACCATTTCTAGATCTAGAGATCTTGAGCCTTCATCATGTTCATAGGTGCATCATAGATTCAAATCTATCAATTAGGAACAGGGTTCAACCATACAGATATACTTCAGAGTGAAGTATTCATCAAAGCCCAGACACATGCACACCTTTTGCACAATGATTTTCTTCTCCTTATATAGGGTTACCCTTCATCAATACCATGAGTCAAAACCACATAACTTCCAATGGTATTTCTGGACGGGATCACATAGGCGAACCATCATTCAATACAATGGGTCAATACCATGGTCGTTACCCCTGGTTTTACAAATTTAGAGCGCTTTTTCCCATACGCGACTTGGCACGTTATTTCCCGTGTGCATACGCTACTTTGTCTAGACAAATCCATGTATGCCTTGAGACATATTATTTTCATCATGTTCTGGTACATACTGACATTCCTTCCATCATTACCTTCTGTATTTATTGTAGATACATCATTTAACAAGTTCATCAAGTCAAAAACAAATTCGTCAAGTAGGTTGCCATTATCTTCATCAAGTGGGTTGCCATCAAGGACAACACTCTGCATCATATTGCCAACAATATCCCCCTTTGGACTTGATGGCAACCACGATGGTGTTTGATCACCATAACAGATAGATACATTAAGCACAACCATTATTCATGATATTCAAACACCATGTCACTCTCCCCCTTTGACATTAAGGGCAAAGGGCGGATCAAAACCAACACAAGGTTTTTCCCCTCATGTAGACATAAGAGCTCTGTAGATCTGATGTGCACTGAAGTTACCATGCTCCCCCTGAGATCATACTGAAACTTCAAACATATTTTTCAATGAATTACATGATTCTATGACCTTCATATCACCAAGACTCATACTTACATCAAAGATCCAACCAAGTGGATTTACATATGCGACTCTAATACCCAACCAAGTGGGTTTACACATTTGGACTCAACTACCCAACCAAGTGGGTTTACAAATTTGAGCAAGTCCTTACATGACTGAATATTACAATTTACATCATGGGTCTCAACATGACCTTTTCATCAAATTACAAGTATGACTTTTCACAACCAAAACCAAAAAGCCCTCAAGAGAGAGATCAAGTTTCAGAACCATCATAATGCCAACAATGCATTATTCTCAGCGAGGCTAATGCTCCCCCTAAAATTGTGCATCCTTTCCATATGACCAAAACTCATCCTTGGCTTGAGTAACCTGAACACTTTCAACAGCCAATCATCAAGGCATCTTCACCCAATATCAGAGAATGAAACAAAAATATAAGAGCTAAAACATCACCAGAGAAGCCATACAGCATCAGAGATACCAAATAGCACCATAGCTTGTGCTGAAGAATGCTGACCCAGAAACTTTGTCAGCAACCACCCATACGCGGTTTTCTGTGTATGAACTCGCGTATATACGCGACTGTCTTTCAGAAAAACCGCGTATCCAATTTAATCTTTTGAAATTAAGCAGATCTAATCTTATGAGAGGTAGAGACCATTCCCAGCTTCTGTCTGAGATATTCGAATGCTTCCCTGGGCAGAAATTTGGTAAATATATTAGCAACTTGTTCTTTGGAGGGAACTTACTCCAACTTCACCTTTTGTTCAAGCACTTGTTCACGTAAGAAGTGATACTTGATGGGAATGTGCTTGGTCTTGGAATGCATAACAGGATTCTTTGAGATACTAATGGCACTTGTGTTATCACACATAATGGATATAGGAGGTGAACATTTGATTTGAAAGTCTTGTAAGGTTTGCATCATCCAGAGAAGTTGAGTGCAACATGATGCGGCAGCCACATATTCTGCTTCTGCTGTAGATAAGGCAATAGAGCTTTGCTTCTTGCTGAACCAAGATACCAACCGGGGCCCCATATAGAATGCACCACCACTTGTGCTTTTCCGATCATCAACATTTCCAGCCCAATCTGCATCAGTATAAGCCTGAAGAGTAAGATCAGCATTCTTTGGATACCATAGTCCAAAGTTTTGAGTTTTTTGTAGATATTTGAATATTCTTTTGACAGCCTGAAGATGAGACTCTTTTGGAGTGGCTTGGAATCGTCTAACAATCCCAACTGCATGCATAATATCTGGTCTAGTCCCAGTGAGATATAGAGGACTTCCTATCATAGATCTGTATTCTGGTTGATTCACCGTGGGAGAATCATCATGAGAACCGAGATTACATCCGGTTACCATTGGTGTACTTACAGGTTTGCACTCTTCCATCCCATACTTCTTCAGAATTTTCTTAAGGTATTTTGCTTGAGATAAGAATATACCTTCTGTAGTTTGATGCACTTGTAAGCCAAGAAAGAATGTTAGTTCCCCAAGTAAAGACATTTCAAATTCTTGCTGCATGACAGAAGCAAATTTCTGACTCATAGATTCTTCATTACTTCCAAAAATGATATCATCAACATATACAACCAAAATCAATAGTTTATCATTTTCAATTTTTGTGTATAAGTTACTATCAGCAGACCCCTTTGAAAATCCTTGTTGATGAAGATATTTGTCAAGACGATAATACCATGCCCTTGGAGCTTGTTTGAGACCATATAGAGCCTTTTTAAGTCTACAAACAAGATTTTCATCATTTCCAAAAATGAATCCTTCCGGTTGTTCTATATAAACTTCTTCTTCTAGATCACCATTGAGAAAGGCAGATTTAACATCCATTTGATAAACTTTGATTTGTTGAAAACTTGAAAAAGCAAGAAAAATTCTTATGGCTTCAAGTCTAGCTACAGGAGCAAAAGTTTCTTCAAAGTCTATACCTTCTTGTTGAGTATACCCTTTGCAAACCAGTCTAGCTTTGTTTCTTATAACGTCCCCATTCTCATTTAGCTTGTTCTTGAATATCCATTTGGTTCCAATGACATTTTTATCATGTAGTCTTGGTACCAATTCCCAAGTGTGGTTCTTTTCAATTTGATCAAGTTCTTCATTCATGGCCCGAATCCAACATTCATCTTTGCTAGCTTGATTGACATTTTGTGGTTCAATCGTGGATAGAAATGCCAGATAGCTAGGAGATCCCACAAGAGTCCTCCTTGTTTGTACACCTGATTCCTTGTCTCCCAAAATTTGAGATTCAGGATGATTCTTTTGAACATATATGGATGGAGCCTTTCCAGATAAATCATCTTCAGGTTCTTCATTGGATCCACTGTCTATATCATTTCTATTTGATGTAGAAGGACAAAAGTCACCATCATCTTCTTTTGTTGTTTGTCTTTCTTCTTTAGGGACTACATGAGACTCATCAATAACAACATCAATACATTCAACAATCTTTCAAAGCCTTTTATTGTAACATTTGTATGCTCTGCTTGTAGATGAGTAACCAAGAAGTATTCCTTCATCTGATCTAGGTTCAAACTTGCCAAGCTTTTCATCATTATTTTTGATAAAGCATTTACTTCCAAAAACTCTAAAATGTTTCACAGAGGGAGAATTACCATACCAGATTTCATATGGATTTTTGTCACTATTTACCCTAACATGTGCCTTGTTAAGAATATTTGCTGCTGTGTGAGCTGCTTCTCCCCAAAAAATGTTAGGTGTTCTGGAATCATCAAGCATAGCTCTAGCCATTTGTTGAATTGTTCTATTCATTATTTCTGCTACGCCATTTTGTTGTGGAGTGCCTGCTATAGAAAACTGTCTTTTTATGCCATGTTGTTCACAAAATTCAAAGAATTCATTTGATGTATATTCTCCTCCTCGATCAGATCTAAGACACTTTATTTTTAGATATAATTCATTTTCAACCAGCGCTTTGAAGATCTGAAATTTTTAAAATGCTTCATCTTTGTGTTTGATCAACCCAATCCAACACATTCTAGAGAAATCATCAATGAATAAGATATAGTATTCTTCACCACGTGGTGACTTTTTCCTCATAGGTCCACATATGTCAGTATGAATGAGTTCAAGAGGCTTACTTGACGATCCTTCCTTGGCATTGAATTGCACTCTGGTTTTCTTACCGAATTGACAGGATTTGCATATGATACTTTCAGGTAGAGAAATATTGGGAAGACCACGAACAACATTAAGTTTGCTTGATTTGTTGATTTGAGAGAAGCTTAGATGCCCCAAACTTCTATGCCATAGCCAGTTTTCTGAAGATTTACTCAAGTAACATTGTTCTTTGCAATTCTTCAATACATACAGGTTGCTTGGAGTTCTTTTTCCTTTTATAATTGTTTTACCTGTATCAAGATCACAAACCACACATTCTTTTGAACTAAAGACAACTTCAGTTCCTTGATCACACATTTGACTTACACTTAACAGATTATGCCTTAATCCATCCACATACATGACATCATTAGCCTTCACCTTTTCTTTTAGAAACACAGACCCTTTTCCTTTAATTACAGCAGGAGTATCATTTCCAAAAGTAACTTTTTTTTCCTTTTCTAGAGCACTATATGCATTAAGTTTGCATTTATCACCTGTCATGTGTCTCAAGCATCCACTATCAATGTACCATTGATTTTCTTCACCTTCCACAAATAACGCTATGCCACAATTTTCAACCTGTGATTCCTTCTTTTTCCATATTTTGGATTTTGAAGGAAGATGCTCTTTTGGCTGAACTTTGCTCCTGCATTCAGATTCTTCATGCCCATAGTTATTGCAATAAGCACATTCAAATTCATTTAGAAGAGGAGAAAATTTGTTATAGGTATTCTTCTTTGTTTCAATATCAACCCTTTTCTTTCTTGCTTCTCTTGTCATGATGGTTTTATATGCAACACATTGAGAAGCTTTATGGCCAAAATTGTGACATGAGAAACATTGTCCATTGAAGAAGAAATTTCTGCGATCATGAAATCTTCTACTTGAATTTACCTGTTGATTGGGGCTTCTTTGAAAGATATTCCCGTTAGTGTTCCTTGCATTAAGATGATCATGCTTTACCTGTAAAGATTCTTTATTCCCTTGCTGAGTGGCAGAATTTTGTAAACCAGCTGTAGCTGCTTTTAGATAATTTGGTGCTGAAGCTTGAGAAGATTCTCCAATATATCCAAGACCTGTCTTTATAAGAGGAGAACGTTGTACCTTGATAATCTCATCTAGGGTTTCAGATCCTTTAGCAAATCTGAAATTCAGAGTCTTTGCTTTCTCAAATTCTTTTCTTACACTTACCACTTCACATTCTAATTTCTCATTGTGTTTCTTTGCCTCTTCAACCTGCTTTTCCAGAGTCTCAATGGTTATTTTCCTTTCTTCTAAGAGAATTTTATATTCTTCTAAGAGAATTCTGCTTTGTTCTAAGCGTATTTTGAGTTGATTGTTCTCTTCAAGAAAATCATTGTCCTCTAGAGCATCCACAAAAGTATCATTTTCTTCTTTAGATTCAAAATCCATGAGAAGTCTAAGATCTTGTTCACATTCTTCCTCACTATCGGATACCCCATCACTGTCATCATGAGTATAGTAACTTCTTCTAGTGCTAGACCGGTTCTTATTTCTAGCTACTTCCTTTCCTTTTGCAGGTGTTTCTTTGTGAGGACACTTAGCAGCATAATGACCAACTCTTCCACAATTAAAAAATTTGAAAGGAAGCTTACCTCTAAACCGTCCTGTACCAAGTTGAAGTTTCTTTAAAAAAATTGCCTCATCTTCTTCCGAAATATATCCCGATCCTTCTGCTTCTTGTACTTCTTTCCCTTTTGTAGAAGCTCTAAAAACAACTTCTTTGACTTCAGATGGTCCTCCTCTTCTCATTTCATATGCAGTCAGTATGCCATGAAGTTGCACCATAGTAAGATTTTGAAGATCCTGTTTTTCTTCAAGAGTAGAGACTTTGACTCAAATTTTGCCGTTAGCGATCTCAAAATTTTCTCAACCAAAGTAGTTTCGGTTATTGTTTCTCCCAGATTTTTCATACGATTTACAACATCATCAAGACGTAAAAAGAAACTGGCAATACTCTCATCACTATGCATCTTTAAATTTTCATATTCAATTCTGAGAGTTTGGAGTTTTGCACTTTTTACCTTTGCATCACCTTCATAACTCATAATGATTTTGTCCCATATTTCTTTTGCTGTATTCAGCTGCATGAATTTGACAAATTCTGATTCTGTTAGACTTCCTGTTATAGCATTGACCGCTTTTGCATTTGATTCATAATTCTTCCTTTCAGTTGGATCTATTGGTGTAGCAGCTGGATATTGATATCCTTGTTCAACAATGGCCCATACATCTGCTCCCATAGACTGAAGAAAGGATCTCATCCTCATTTTCCAGAAGATTAAATTTCTTCCATTGAAGAGCGGAGGCTTGATAGATGTTGTTCCTTCTTGATAGCTCATCTTGCTTGATCTTCCTTCTAGCGGTTAAGCTTTTTCAGAAGGACCTCCTCTGATACCAATTGTTGGGAAAAATACTGAGAGGGGGGGTGAATCAGTATTTAGTGCAGACAATCAAAATTTTACTTTTTCCTTTCTAAAAACCCATACGCTACTTTACTGAAGGCAACTAGCGTATATACGCAGATATCCTTTACAGAACTCGCGTATGTCCAGAGATCTAATTATGTGTTTGAATCTTAACTCAGATCATTGCATTATTCATTCATCAGATATTTCAGAAACAGTAAACAGGTGCAGACAGAACAGAATAATCATCACACATATGCAACACACATGAACACCGGGATTTTTAGGTGGAAACCTAATTCGGGAGAAAACCACCGTTGCCGTTGTTTCAGCCTTCAAAATTTATTATTAAGAAAACTTCTTACAATCATGTACTGGTGCAGACTCAAACCAGCACACAGGCACCCACCTGTAGAAGGTTACAACCTTCTCTCGTTTACCAGCCTCTCCTGGAAGGGAGCTACGACCCCTTGAACTCGTTTACCAGCCTTTCCTGGAAGGGAGCTACAACCCCCTGACTGAAGGCTTCGACCCTCAGCACCACTGCAGACCACATTTCATCAATTTTCAAACTGGATCAAACAGCTTCAACACAACCCTTCACTTATCAACAATCATACCTTGCTCATTGCTTCAAACAGAACAGTGAGACCACTGTAACCAGAATATTAGATATAACCCAGACTTCAGAATAGATATGCAGAAACACATTCAACCTTCAGCAACCATTAGATCAGAAATCATACACACTTTTATTTAATCAGATCCGCGTATGTACGCGCTTTCCAGAAGACGAACCCGCGTATACTTAAGTGCATTTTCCAGGCAAAAACCTAACTGCGCATACGCGCTTTTCTTTCCACAAACCCGCGTATACACGTGCTTTACATGAAACGAACCTGCGTATAGATCTATAAAAGATAAACTTTGCAGTACAGACCAGATCTATAAACTTTCCCAGATTTCTTCAATCTCTTCAGCAGGATTGCGCCAGGTCTTCTTCACTTCTTTTCAGATCATCCTTGACATTCACCATTTCTAGATCTAGAGATCTTGAGCCTTCATCATGTTCATAGGTGCATTATAGATTCAGATCTATCAATTAGGAACAGGGTTCAACCATATAGATATACTTCAGAGAGAAGTATTCATCAAAGCCCAGACACATGCACACCCTTTTGCACAATGATTTTCTTCTCCTTATATAGGGTTACCCTTCATCAATACCATGAGTCAAAACCACATAAATTCCAATGGTATTCCTGGACGGGATCACATAGGTGAACCATCATTCAATTCAATGGGTCAATACCATAGTAGTTACCCCTGGTTTTACAAATTTAGAGCGCTTTTTCCCATACGCCACTTGGCACGTTATTTCCCGCGTGCATTTGCTACTTCGTCTAGACAAATCCGCGTATGCCTTGAGACATACTCTTTTCATCAAGTTCTGGCACATACTGACATTCGTTCCATCATTACCTTCTGTACTCATTGTAGATACATCAGATGTACATCATTTAACAAGTTCATCAAGTCAAGAACAAATTCATCAAGCAGTTTGCCATCATCTTCATCAAGTGGGTTGCCATCAAGGACAACACTCTGCATCATATTGCCAACATTGACTTGGGTCAAATCCCCTTATTTGTAAATAATAAATAAATAAATGATTTATTTATCATTTTAAGGATGTGATTAAGTAATAATAAATAAATAAATGACTTATTTATTATTTTAAGGATATGTTTGAGTAATAATCAAATAAATAATGATTTATTTAATTATTTAAGGGAGATGTAGTCATTTTAACAAAGAATGTTATTTAAGTAATGTTTAAATAGTTATTCTTAGAAAATAATAAGATAAATAATGATTTGTCTAATTAATTTCCTTGTTTGGGTTAAATATAACCAGGAATATTAATTAAATTGCTGTTAACTAATTATTCCTTGAGGAAAAATCAAATAAATATGGATTTATTTAATGTTTCCCCATGGGGTTTCCTGTTTATACGATAAACAACTTAATAACGGTGGTTTACTAAGTCATTCTTCATAGTGAATGTGATTTTACTTGGGGTAAAATTGGTCTTACTTGGTGTACTTGGGTCCATCTAATAACAATGGAATAGATGACCAAAAAATGGTGTAACAGATTTCCCCCCAGCGTGCGAGCGTTAGGAGCTAATCGTATGACCAAAGTAAGTTGCAAGAACTCAATCACTAGACAATAACGGGGAAGTCAAAGAGAGAGGATTGTAAGGTAGACCAAAGTGCTGAAAGAACTAGCCCCTAAGGAGGTGACTTGCAGGTGCGACAAGTCTTTTTGATAAGTGAGTACCTGCTATAGGCGGCGGGGGAGGCATACCTATGCCCGCCGAGGCAATAGTACAAATAATAAGGCGTCCAGAAAACCACGAGACGACATAATGCTGGCGTAAACATGAGCCAGATAAATAACACGATAATGAATCCCACATACATATTGTGCCTAGGATAACAGCCAGGACTTGTAAAATAATATCTGAGTACATGAGATATAAATACAACCCAGATGCCCCTGAAAACAGGAAATGGCTCTAAAAATATGAGTGATACATGCAAACAAAAAGGTGCTGCAAGCGGCTGAGGCCGACATCATCAAATGTATGGAGCTGCATCTAAGGCTGTAATGAAGAGGTCATCCGAGTGTGTGGGGGGCTACCTGTAGGGCCACCCCCTCATGAGGGCTGAAACATCTCACACACACTTTGGAATCACCAATGTCAGCTACTACATCATTGGAAAATCGAGTATATGGATCTCAAACATGTTGAAAAGGAGCTGGAGCTGAGAAACAATCAAGTCAAAGGGCCATGAGGAGTCCCTTTGTCTGATCCGAGGCACCAAACAAGAGTGGAAGCTGGAACCAAGGTACACCGCCCTCTAGACCTGTCTTCTGGAATGAATGAGCTGATGTCAATAGAAGGAGGTCCGCCATGGTTGAGGCAATAAGGGATCCTCAACTAAGGCACGAGAGGAAATAGTAGAGTGACTGACAGATTGACACCAATGATGATGATGAAATGGGGGGGGGGGACTAAGTAGCGAACGAACGAATTCCCTTGTTAGAGCATAAATGGCATGGCTGACTTGTCAGTGACTGACGCAAAATCATGAGAGATAGGGGGCAGTGGGACTGAAGGCCATAATGTGCGACATGAGAGAGGGACCAAGAAATGAAGGATGGAGGACCATGGCAGGATGAGAAGGGACTCAGGATAGACTCCATGAAAGCAATTATGACTCAATTTGGATGCTCTAAACAAGGGTGACTTGATGGTGCTACCACACAGGAGAAGGGTCCAATGGGGACCATAAAAGCATGAGTACAAGATGGTAACTCACGACGAAAGTCGACACGAGCGTGGAAAATTATGGTGGCAACATGGTGCCCCCGGTACAAGTGTTGCAAGTGTATAAATTCAATTTTGAGGAAGGGTGAAGTGGCGCTTCTTGGACAACATGTGTCCTGGTGAAGTATCTGATCATAAAAATCTAATAGATACCCATTTGAGGGCTTGGTGGGATCTTTCCAATGGTATAGATGATTCTTCAAATGAGCTACGGTTTGTCGCAGTAAGTGAAAGAAAAATCAGGGGTTTTCTTTTAATAAGGCATTTTCCTTTCAGATTCACTCATTTTCCAGTGGAGATGTGGTGAATGTCGTGAGGAGAGGAGGCCTTAAATCTTGCGGCAGTTGTAGCAGATAAACCAACCATTGGAATTTAAGATCTGATAGTTGTAGGTAAGATTCCTAATCTTACTCTTTCATTATAGTGGGTTGAGAGTTCATCTTATGTACCCAGAACCCATGAATAGGTTAGGTCGCACTTTCTTGGGGTCTGTTCTATGACCTGGGTAGTAGGTACTGGGCAGAAAACTACTACCTATCCCAGGGAATGACCTAGAAAGTGTGACCTGTCAGAGAAAGGGGTTTTCAGTGCTATTATGGGCTGAGATCCGGGATTTTATGTTTGAGGGGCATGGGTGCCCCCAGGCATGTTATGGACATGCCAAAATGTATTTAGAAAAAGGGAAATCTAAACACATTTTAATGATGTGGTGCACCACTTGTTTTCGGTATGGTTATGCAGTTTGAGAAAGGAAATAGACAATTACCAATCTCTTTTGGTACTATATATATGAATCAAATGGACTTTAAGTTTCTGGGTTGGCATACATGGTGTTTCTATCCCAAAAGTAGGACTTGGGGATAATGAACTGATGTTCTCCCAGAAAGCTCATAGTTTGGTCAAAAAAAATGTCTATGAGACTGGGTTGTTGATGAAATATGAAGGAATGATAAAGGGTATCATCCCTATAGTGATCTTGAAGTGATATGGGACTCTAGAGGTTCTTCTAAATATGGAAGAATGATGGGACTAGAGTCGACATGACTAGATTCACTAGGAGAGTGGTGGAGAACTACTTCTCCTGGTCACTCAAATATGGGTGCCCCCTTACCCATACATTGGGTGTCAATGTAATGGCCATAAGGTGCATGTGGTTTGAATTCATGAATTTGATGTAAGGGGGGATAGATAAAGTCAGGAGTATTCGCTACTTCCATAATGTCGTCATCGTAATAGAAGATGGGGTGACTGATGGAAGAAAGACCACCTGACATGGCGAAGCGACCTTAATCCTTATCATGAGAGGAGAGGTTCGCATGCGCATCATCACAAGGGGTGGCAGAAGGGTGAGTGGACAGAGGATCCACTGATTTTGAGACTAAGGAGGGTGCTGAGGGGAGGTCAAGAAAAAAATCAGGGGAGGTCTCATCGTGGACTTCCGACCAAGGCCCCGTTATCTCAACATCATAAGGGGGAAAGTTAATGGGAGAATCTATGTCCTCGGGTGTTTCTGATGCAAGATGCAAAAATAAGGGAGCGGGTGACTCATTGCGCTCAGCCTCGAAATGACGCAAGGCTTCTAAAGAGGAACGATACTCTTCTAGGCGAGGACAAAAGTGAGTGTAGTGACCATGGAAATCACACAAAGCACAAGGGCGATTTGTGCGCAATGGTTTTAGTTTTGGGATTGAGTCGGGTATAGTGACATATACCTCTGGGATATCAGATTCCGAAAACGGCTCATTGACCATGGACTTGAGGTGAGGCAATTTTGGACAAGTATGGGTGGCGTGGCCGACAACATCACACAAAGCACACTAGATGGTATGCTTTGGGGGCCGAGAAGAGGCAGGGTTTGTCAGGGTAGCCTTGTCCTTTGATGCCCCCTTGTGAGATTTTCCCTTCTTACCTAAAGTGGTCATAACGAGAGGTGGTTCCTGTTGAGGTGAATGAGGCGCTGTTGCAGCGGGAGAAGTCATAGGGACCAGCTGAACTGGGGTCAAAGTGATATAAGGTTTAGGTTGACTAGGCGGGGAAGTGGTTGGAGGATCGAGGTACCAAATGGGAATCCCAAGGGTCAGGTTAGGAAGAGAGAGGGTGGACATAACAGGTACTGTGTACACTCCTGGTGGGGGAGCTAGGAATGGTACCTGACCATAGGGTAATGACCAGGCGGGATGGTTCCAAGATGGTTGAGGCCTGGAGGAACCGTTCCTAGAGGATAAAGGTGTTCATGAGTCCCAGCTGAAGGTAAGGGGCCAGGAGAAGAAGGTTGAGAAGGTTGATCAGATGACATCATGAAAATCTGGTAATTAGGGGAACCAGATGGAGGAGGTTGAGTGGTCACCTGCCCTTCAGGTGGTTGGGTAGCCACAAATCCCTACTGAGGGAAAGGATCAGTAAGCATAATCGGTTGACTGGGGGCAGGGCTAGGAGTAAAGGAAGGGATAGCTTGATTCCCTCTCAATGTTGCTTGAGACTCCCATAACTGTCTCATCTATGGTAGAAGGGGACAATCATGCGTATAATGACCATAAACACCACAACAAGAACAAGGCTTGTTCATACGAAGAGGCCTATCCTACTTGGGCTGAGTGCCTTGTTTCTGGTGTGTAGTGTTAGGAGCATTACCTTGATTAGGTCTAGGATTACCGGAGGCAGCTTGATTTTGATTGCCTTTCCCCTTCATTTTTGAAGGAGGAGGATTATTCATGCCCTGCTGTGCGTACACCTGCCCCAGAGGGAGTGGTGGTTGCTGTTGCGGGGGTTGAGAAGGAAAGGGAGGAGGAGGTGATAATGTTGTAGGAGCTGGAGCACCAGGCTATGGATACAGATAATAAGGAGGTTGGGTAGCAGTGTGGTAAACAGGAGGTTGGGTAAAATGAGGAGGCATGCCGTATGCTGGATACGTGCTACTGGGAGGGGGAAAGTGCCGAAGGAGCTAGCCCCGCCCTGAGAGAAACCATAGCCCATGGGAGGTGGAGCATACAGATTAAAGAGAGCTCCAATGATACTGTTGACGGCGTGAGATGCCCCCAGTGCATTGGCAACACCAGGTCTGGGAATATCAGGTAGAACGGTATAAACATAGCCTGACTGAGCGTAGATCAGGTCATATTTTAATGCAATTTGGAGAGCATCTTCTTCGGTTTGAGGAAAGTGCGATGCGAAGTCCTTCCTGATAGGCGGTAAGAGAGTCCTAAGGAACTAGTCCATGTAGAAACGGTCTTCGAAGGTAGGGGCTCGAAATAGGCTCCTTCTTCTCTGCCATTCCTGAACATGGTCAGATAGGCGGGTCACAGATGATTGACGGAAGGAGGTCAAGAGCTCGGTACTAGTGTCATAATGAAGGGGAAGCTGGTAATAAGACAAAAATTCCTAGGCAAGAGTCGCAAAGGTGGTATGAGAGGATGGGGCCTGATCAACGTACCACTTAGAAGCTTCACCAATAAGCATTCGTTGGAACAACTGAAGGTGGACAAAGTCATCGACAATGGAATTAGATGAACACCACATGTGGAAAGATCTAACATGATTTGAGGGATCTTGTCCAGCAAGACCTTCAAACTTTGGGATGTCTGAAGGGAGCTTTGTTGGCATAACAGGCCAACTAGCGTCATGGTGTATAGGGTCGTTTATCAACTAGTCAAAGTCGGGGAGGTTGAGGCCTGCCATGAAAGGGAGCAAGGGTGAAGCCTGGGTAGTATCCGTTGTAGTCCCACTAGTGGTATTCCTGGTGGGAGGGCCGGGGTTACCACCAGTATTAGGTCCTACACCAGAAATGGTGAAGGTGACAGGGGGAGAACTGAAGGCGGAACGAGAAGGAAAACCCAAAGGACCAGAAAAAGAGTCGAAGTGCAGACTAGGTTGAGGACTAACTAGAATCCTATGCGGAGGAGTAAGTATTTCTACCGGAAACTGAGGATGAAGGCCAAGAAGTCTCCATAATGAACGCCTTGTGGGTGCAATGGTGACGACACAAACACGGCCCAAAGGAAAAAGAGACTGACAAGGGCAAGGAGGTGCAGGATCAACTAATTACAATGTCGAAACAAGGGCAGAGAGGTGCAGGATCAATTGATTTCAATGTCTTAGATTCTTTTCTTTGCAGTGTTAACCAAGCCCTTTTTCGCTTAGGGTGTGTGTGTAAAAGTATGTAAATTTTAATTTTTAAACCCAGACATTTGTAGAGAAAAGAAAAAGTGTTGTTGTATAGCTGTAAATAAACCTGCAAATGACAGTATATAGGTCTGCAAAAATAGAAAATAAACATCTAATAACGAAATAATATAAACCCAAGGAGGTGTGCCTCTAAACAAATAGTCTATAGGTGAGTGAAAAAAACTAATCAAAACACATTAAAACAACCAATAGATCTAAGGTCAGAAGGGACAGGGATCTAAAGGACAAAATCTGCTGCAAAGTGGTGCAGAAACAACAACAAATCAGAGGAAGAATTGTTGTAAAAAGAGGTGGCGAAAGGCTATCTCCAGTAGGGAAGCGGAGTGCACCCTAAAGGAAAACCCAAAAAAAGCTAAATGAGGAGGTTTGGATGGATAACAAGCTGATCTGAAGCAGATATGAAGGTGAGGTATTAGATCTGAAAAAATGGTTGAAGACTCTGAATTTCAGACAACCCACAACAGCAAAAACTCTTCCACAAAAAGTGGAGGGTACTGAAGCCCTAGGGGGCTAGGTTCCCACTTAGTTTAGTGAAACAAAACAAGTACTGGTCTAAAATGGGCGGAGACAGAGGTCAGACAGCCCTGAACAGAGGCCTAGAAAAACCCAAAAAACTTTCAGAAAAATCCCTGCAAAAAGTCCAAGTCACAGTTTCTGACTTCTTTTCAACAGAGGTCGCACTTTTTGGGCAGTAAAGTGTGCCTTGGAGGTCCAGGTCATAGGTTTTGCACTGAAAAGTGTGACCTGCACTTCCGACACTCTCGGCGACAGATTTTAGAAAAAGTTGTCATCTCAGCTACGACTGATGTCTTTCACCTGCGCAATAGGTCCGAAAACACACAGAAGTCAGAATTTTTATCGTTTTAGGGTTTTATGGGTTAAAAAAAACATCAAGAAGAGAAAAAACAAGGGGCTGAAGAGAAATCCTAGTGTTTGAAGCAGCTGGATATGCAAGGATTAGAAACATGACAACGGTTGTAATTGTAAACCCGTGTGGAGTCGCCAGTTGTTAGTATGAATCTTGATTCGAGTTGTATGAAAAAATACCACTTTAACTGCGCATAACAAACAACCCTAACAACATAAATGACTGCTAATATCTTCAGATATGTAGTTAGATGATCAAGACAAATGCTGCAAAAAACTAGATCTATGCATTAGCAGACATTAAACAGTAGAAAAATAAGATTTAATCCATAGATCCAATAGATAAGAGAAGAATATATCCAACGAAATTTTTATTAATGGCACCTGGGAGGAAAACACAAGAGGGTGTTCCCTATTCTCCTTAATGGGATGGGTTCTTGTAAGTCCTTAGCACTTCAGATTTAGAATTCCTCTCTCTTGATGGTGTAGAAAACCCAGACAAAAATGGAAAAATATGGCTATGATAATGGATCAATAGCCAGACCAAGAGTTGAGATCCAGAGTGATATTTAGGCAACAAAAGGTGACAAATGAATGGGAAAACCCTTCTATTTATAACAAAATATTGAGTTAGTCTAGATATTGGTACATAATTAAAATATAATTAACCAAATCTAGATCCAAATTTTATGGAATATTTTATTATATTTGTTGAAGGGAAAAGGAATTTGAATTAGGTCAAATCCCCTTATTTGTAAATAATAAATAAATAAATGATTTATTTATCATTTTAAGGATGTGATTAAGTAATAATAAATAAATAAATGATTTATTTATCATTTTAAGGATGTGATTAAGTAATAATAAATAAATAAATGATTTATTTATTATTTTAAGGATATGGTTGAGTAATAATCAAATAAATAATAATTTATTTAATTATTTAAGGGAGATGTAGTCATATTTAACAAAGAATATTATTTAAGTAATGTTTAAATAGTTATTCTTAGAAAATAATAAGATAAATAATGATTTATCTAATTAATTTCCTTGTTTTGGGTTAAATATAGCTAGGAATATTAATTAAATTGTTGTTTAGCTAATTATTCCTTGAGGAAAAATCAAATAAATATGGATTTATTTAATGTTTCCCCATGGGGTTTCCTGTTTAGACCATAAACACTTAATAAAGGTGGTTTACTAAGTCATTATTCATAATGAATGCAATTTTACTTGGGGTAAAATTGGTCTTACTTGGTGTACTTGGGTCCATCTAATAACACTAGATTAGATGACCAAAAAATGGTGTAACAGATCTTATTGTTGTCAAGTTAAAATTTGAATTCAAGTAGATAAACATTGCATACTTGTTAACTATTTAGAAAATTCATGACATTTTTATCTTGGTTTTAATAATTTTTTTTTTATGAGAACTATTTCCTTAATGTAGTCATATATGTTTTAGTTTCAATTCATTTCATCTGAATTTGGATGTATGTGCACCAGAAATTTGATGACTATTCATCAGATAGCTGAATACATATAATTTCTTGAATTAGTAATAAGTATTGGAACTATTTCCTTGGCTTCTTAAGTTCATTTTTATTCCAAATTCAAAGTTGGTCCAAATAACATTTTACCTTGCGCTTGGTTGAGAGATCGACTAATTATTCTTGCAATCGAGATATATTAGGATTTAGTTTCTGTCAATTAGATTAGATTTTTCTTTTAGTTTTAATTTTTACATCTTTGAAGTCCCCTTATACAAGGGCAAAACTTAGTTGTGGTATGGTTGAGCCCTAGATCAGCTTAAGGATCACTCTCTTGCCTGAGCTCAACAAGAGGGTTGATTTTATGTCTCTTCTCTATTGGTAAGTAAAATACATACTTTAAGCAAATAGAGAAAGAGATAAGGTAACTAGACCTAGTTTAACCAGTTGGAACCACCATTCCAAACAGAATATGAGCTGTTTTAAGTTCCCGACAGGGTGGTATCCCTTATAATGTTGAATGGTATTTTTGGGCCATCAATATTTTTCGCGATAGAAGGAGGGACATAGTATATTGTTTTCTTTTAAGATTTTGTGCTATAAGTTTTTCTCTTATTACTATGGCTCCACTTAAAATACCTCCTTGGAGTTGCTTTATTGGACCTCATCCAACAACTACTATGATAAAGGCAGTCTAGATCCTATATAAGGTAATTCATACTGGTAAGACATCTATTTTTTATCACCTCCTTCAATTTATTTTAAGTTCCAATAATTTCAATATTGATGAAGATAATATTTACAGAATATTTACTCATATTTTGACACGTAAAGCCAAATAATGGTACTCATCTCTTCTAGTTGCCTCCATACATAGTTGGTATGAATTTTTGAATATTTTCCTTCACTTTTTTCAGGAATATGATTACGAAAAGGTGTGTGATCAGTTAGAAGAATTTTGTAGGATGGAAGGTGAGACTTTGGATATGTTTTATGTTAGATTTAAATTAATTTTAATGCAATTTCGGTCTAAATATTTTCCTCCTCAATTCCAATTAATTGGATGGTTCAAACATTTAATGTCTTTTCCCTGTAATAACCATGAAGAACCATAAAGTATATCCATAGTTGATGATGATTAAATTGTTAAAAATGACAACTTTGATTCTTAACAAATTGAAATTAGAAATTATAATCATGATGCACAAACTGCCACAATTAATTTACAATCTGCTGATAATAAATTGGAGCAATTGAGCAAAAATTTGGAAAATGCATGAATAATCTAAATTGTCTATTTTGGAAAATCAATCATCTGTGCATAGAGAAACCTTCATGTATATATCTTCAACTTCCTATTTTTCTCTCTACACTGATACCTTTAGCAATAATAATTTAATTCATAATCAATCAACAACCCCTTTGAATATCTATTTAATTTTTAAAAATAGAGGAACTAATATTAATAACAAATTATTAATTTATGATATTAGTAGAGAAAATTTGATCGATAATCAATCAATAATCCTGAAGATTATCTTAGTTTGGTATTCAATTACTTGTATGGTTCTAAATTATTTAATTCAGAGGAAAATAAAATTAATGATGTTATTTATGATGATGACTTGGAAATGAAAATGAAAATGCTTAATCTATTTTATCTTCAGTAATGGTCTTCTCTGACTCTCATATTCCCAATTCCTTAGGTGGATCTATTTTTGAAGATAAAGAGCACTTTAATCAAGGAATTATTCGGGTCCATTATAATTATAAAACATGCAATAAACATAGTAATTTTGGTATTCAATATCCTATTCCAATTTTTTGTTCTTATGATGATGGAATTCCCTTTTTGGATCATAAGCTTGAAATATTCCCATTCCCACAAAATAATGTGAACAATGAGTTTAACTTTATATTTTCTGTTGACACTTGTGGGAAAGAAATATTTCCAAATGAATCCCAACCATGTTGTACTATTATTTGTGACATTAATGTAAATTTTAATTTTCTTCATTTTCATCTCCCTCAGATTGAATTTGTTTTTCTTTCGAATTTCATTGTTGAATTTCTGAGAACATTGTACTGGAATTTTGAGCTTTCAAACTTCCAACACTCATCATGCACATTAATAAATGTATATGAAAATGAATTCTATAATTTGAAGCAGTGAACATCAACTACTTTTTATTTTGAAATTTTATTTGATGATCATATTTAGCCGATTTATGTTTTAACCATAAAATTATATTTTTGTAGTTGTTTTGTATAGTATATACATTGTTCTTTATTAACCATATATAATATATGCATAGTTAAATATTTTATTTATGGATTACATTGTACACATTAAAATGGTTTTTGGTTATTAATATATTTTTAAATACATGTTAATACTACTTAACTAGGCATACTAAAATATTTTATTATGACTTACATTGAATTTTTTTATTATTAATATTTTTTTTTGAATTCCACATATTTCTTTTATATTAAGAATTAAATGAAACTCCCCTCCATTTTTTTTCTTTTACGAGAAAAGAAGAAATTAGAAATCAAGCTCTCTCTCAACCCAAGGAACAAAGAGAGGTAAATTCACTTAAGAGTTCAGAAGGCTCAAATCCAATACAACAATATTCATAGGCATAGTTCCATTACAACAATATCTATCAATGTATTATATCTCATCATGTCACTAAAGGGTATTTAAACCTAGATGGGGAAAATAACAACCATTCTGTCCAATCACCCAAGATAACCACAATTGACACACAACTCCCTTTTATTACTCTTATTCTGAAATAATTATTTTTTCTAATTTCAATATCTTATTTTCCTTGGACACTAAAATATTTTATTATTGTTAACATTAAATAAATAAATAACACAACTTCTTCTCTTTATATATACATATTTATGAAGTTGATATTGAAATAAATTAGTTAACATGGATATTTAAATTACCTTCCTTTATATAGACATGGAGATATTGTAGTTATGCCCAAGAGTGAAAGTGAAATATTTTTACAACTCCTTCATATTGGATTATGTTGTAGCGGCTACAACCACCCTCCAAAACTTTTCCTATGCTTAGATTTTGGATCCTAACCTTATGCTCACAAGAGATTATCTTGCACTTCTATCAAGTATTCATGATTTGAATTATACTTATCATTTTCATCTGTTCTTTTGTTCACTTGCTTTCACATTTAACTGATCTTTCTAAGTTACAAGCTAATCTTCTAACTTGGTCTTCTAGCAGTTTTCGGCTTGCCTCTAGAAACTGCGCAATCCATAAGGGCTAGCCCAACCTTGATGATTGGAATTGTGCAATATTTATTGGAATCTATTCCTTGAGCTCAAAAACTATGCGGTCATGTATGGAAGCCCAACATTGATCGCCAAAATTGAGCAATGGATCCCTTCAACTCATAAATTGTGCAATACACTGAGCCAAAAATTTGCCTAGTTCGCTAGAATTGCACATTCTTTCCTGGAAGAGTAAATGGAAAGTTTAACAAAAAATGAAAATAAAAATCCCTAAAAATAAGGATCTATTTTTGTTTTCCCAAAGGATGCACACTTGTTATTTTTAGAACTTCAAATAACTGTAGATTTTTTATTGATTTAAGGCATGCACATCATAAACCCTAGTTTGCTCAAATCTATTTAATTGACACCCCTAGAGCTCATTTTCACATTCGATCTTGGAGATATAGCCTTGCATAGGAGATCAAGGAACTTTCAGTGCAGTAGTCGTCACTTTTTCAGTGAGTTTCTCTATTATCGACTTTTGTCACCTTTTCTATCACTTTTTGTTGTTTTTCTTGCGTGAGTGTTTTTTTCCTTATTTCTATTCATGATTTGTGACATTTTAATTTGTTTTAGCTTGTAGAATTATTGTTTCAAATTTTCATTTTCCTTTCACAAGCATCACATCGGTTTCTTTGTTTTTGAACTGATTGTCGTCGTTGCAGGGACTCTCCTCACCGATTTGATTTTATTCCCATTTTCTTAGTTTTTGTACTTGATCTAAGTTAATTCATTCATACTTCGTCAGATATAAACTCAATCTCACACCATCACTTAGATCTGCTCATTTTTGACATTTCCATTAGGAAGATTTGCACTTTAATCCTTGACCGATTTTCACTTTTCCTAGCTAGACCCTGCACAATCCTAAGGCTCAAGCCAAGAGCTTGGCCTCTATAACTGTGCAGTGCATAATATAGGCTAGACCAACTATGCGTTGTTTACTTAGAGGGCTATTCCTACTTCCTTATCCACTGAAACGACACAATGCATAGTCTCTTCTAGTCCTCTACTTAGGTTAAAGTGCACATTACACAGTATCATGCCTCAGGCTTCATCCTTGGTTATTGAGATTGTGTAGTGTGTAGTTCCCATAGGTAGTCAGCCACTCTCATTGTTGAAAATTGTGCAATACTTCTCTCCAGTTTCCTGGTTTGCTGCTTGATCATTCCTTGAAGGTATATTTTGTAAGGACAAATGTTTTCCTTCCATGAGTGTCTCTTTTGTCCTAGAGGTACCACAATTGTTGAGCACTTCTCTCCAATAGTCACTGTTACCATTGCACCAAAGAGAGCTGCTTCAAAATATACCACTGAAATTAGTACTGGGGAGGCAATTGAGCATGCGTTATTTAACTTGCAAGTATATGTGGACACTCAACTATTTATAAAAAATGACTCATGGCAAACATGGAAGCAAGTTAATGAAGTTATTTCAACAAAAAACCTTGAGGAAAATCTAGAGGACCATTAGGTTTTTCTCAACATCCGACAGTAAAGACTATACAAGGTTACATGCATATATCCATTCTTACCATGTGCAGATTTCATCAACTGGATTGTTTCACATATTGATGGGAACACTATGACATTGAGAAATTCCATTGGGCATAATCTTGCTACCTTTTATTAAGAATATTATCAATGCATGTACCATCTTCTTCAGCCATTAAACCTCATGGAATCATACTATTATGGCACCAACAACTATGTGAGCACAAAAGATATTTTCAATGGGTGGGTGAAGGAGACATCAAATTTTTGATATAAACACACCCATTCCTATAAGAGAAATTCTCTCAGGAAGGCCTACCAACTCTTGCATGAAGGGTTGGAAATCTTATTCAACTAGGTAGTGAATGATGGGATTCCGTTCAATTGGTCAGATTTGTTGGCTCATCAATTGAGAGTCCATGTATCACAATCCTGGGATCCTCCCAAGGTCAAGAAATCAAGTTTTAATATGTTTGCATACTTACTGGATGCAATTTGTGCACATAATCAATTTCCTAGCATGAGATAGACATGGAAACCATGATAAAATGTCGTGCATAACTATTGTAAGATGCTTTCAGATTGTGACCATAGAGGAGTTATAGAACAACTAAATGGTCACTTCATCATTTCACTATACAAGCATATATTTGAGGAAGACACGCCTTGCATGTCACAAGGAGAAATGGAGGAAATATTAGATATCGTAGACTAGTTTGCCTTACCAGATGGAACACTTATTAGAGTGTTTGATGGACATAATCCACCTCATATTTTTCCAAGGTATGCCACCGAAAATATTTTCATGCAATAATTTTCATATCATCATGCCACAAGGTTGTCAACATAAATGCACAGGGAGAAGAAAGCACCATGTCCCACTCTTCCTTTACAGATCAGATTATATGATATTGAGAATCTCAAAGTTGCAGATATCGAAGAAAAATCCATATGAAAGTTTTATTTTGGTAAAAAATACTTCAATCCATATGATCCAAGGAAAATTTTCAAGGCCCATTATGCGAGAATATACTACAATTGGGGCAGTGGGGTATTTCATTGGTCGAAGGAGGATCCATGGAAGAATTGATACAATATGTCCAGAAAATGTGATTCGATCAGTATAGTTGGGACTTCACAGGCCACTCTGAAAATGAAAATGACTTCATAAGAAATAGTAGTAGAAGGTAGAAACCCAGTACAATATAATGGAAAGAGAAAGGTTGCATATGGTTGGAGATGGGATCCCCACGAAGTAAGCAATAGAGAAATACTTAGCAGATCGAGGAGCGTAGTGCGCAATGCAGAGTCTATTTTGAGTCTTATGGGTTTTGGGGTGGGTCAAAGACCCTTATTATGTAATGGGATGGGACAATTTTGGGAACGTTGGACTCTGCCTATGGTTTTGGACCATGGTATTGTAAATTCCAAACCTATATAAGGAGTCTAGATAGAAGTGAAAGAAGGCTTGAATGATAGATCTAATGAGATGAATTTGTATGTGAGACTGTTTTGAGTCAAAGTTTGTGTTTGGGTTCAAGGAAAGTTTCTTGCAGCTGAGTTCACGGAGACCTTAGGAAGTCTGCAGTTGTGTGCACAGACTCCTGCAGCTATGTGTTCAGGGCCCTGCAGCTGTGTGCACAGGGTGGAATTGAATGTATGAGAAGTATCTGGCTATTAATGAAAGAATTCTTAAGAAACATCTGATTTTACATTGATTTGTTTTTATTTATTTTTTGTTTATGACTATCTATGCTGAATAATTGTTTTAGATCTAGCGCGTTCTTGTTTATGGTTTTTTATTTTGTTTAATGCATGAATAAGTAATACCGTGTAGTATGTTAGTAATTTAAACAAATGTTTTGGACAACCCTTGTATTATTGATAGATTTGACCTACGAAGATATGTTAAGAAGGAAAATCACTAAAGCCATGATCCTCTATCCCTATGGATGCAAGAGCCTGGTTCTAGCATCCCCCTATATTTCCTCGGATGAGACTTTGATCTACGTAAGTAGGTCATTGTCGAAAGTGCCAGTAATAGTGGGATTTGTTGGATTGCGCAGTCACATTGAACTTGCGTCTAGGCACCATCAATCCAACAAATGGTTCCATTTTCGTGACTAGGATATAACTAAGGGATACCTAGCTAGATGTAGAATCTATCTAAGAAAGAGATTGAAGATTGGGTTGATCTAAAATAACCTAAGTTTGTTGTGAAAGAAAACATAAGTTCGCACATCTCTATTGAACATTTGTTATAGAAGTATATCTATACAGATCACTACAAATATATTTCACATCATTTGCTAGCAAGTCGTACAAATGGATATCAATACTAGCATCGCAAGTAGGTTATTTCAATAATAATTCCACTATGTGGACCCCACATATGATTGCGAAGCTAAAAAAGTCTGATAATGAGATTGCAAGGGTTGTTTATTATTGGATAGATAGTATCCTTGGAAATTTTATCACTAAGATCGCGATTGAGACTTCTGTGTCTTATAGCGAAGCAAAGCACAAGTTCTTCAGAGGCCCTAGAGGTAAGTACCTAAATTCACTGAAGTTATGGATGAAAATTATATTGTGTGAAAAGGGTATATTTCGGATGTGCTCATATTGATGTTCGAAGAAAGAGAACTCGGTGCTACGTGAAGCGGTAAAAGATTCATAAAATCTTGGCGTACTTACGTGAAATTTAATATCGTTTGTTATTTGGGTGTGAAAAAGGAGAAATCAATCCTGCTACTCCACGAAGTTTGTCGCTAAGATCGAAAAGTTGTTAGAGAACTAAGTATATCCCACAAAATTCCACCCATGTCATCATTCATTCCCCCTTCGTTCCTCCACCTCCACCTCCCCCATTCACCATGGCCTAACCACTAAAGATTCTTGTGTTCAAGGGAACAGATGATCTTGAACAATTTTGGTTTGTGGTAGAAGCGATATGGAGTTCACAGAAGGTTACAAATGAAAATATGAAGAAAGTGCAGTTGATTACAACACTGCAAGATAGAGAAATGTATTGGTACATTAAATATGTTACGACAAATGCAAATGATTCTTTTGTGAAGGCAAAGACCGCACTGAACGATGAATTCTAGAAACCAAAGTCACAATCCTAATGTATCATAGAGATCAATGAAATTAAGCAGCTAACTACTAAGACTGTGTGGGAGGTAGACCAAAGATTTAAGACACTGTAAAACCAAATTAGCTTTAATATCTCAAATGGACAACATAGAGAATGGTTCATTTTCGTGATGTTACCACATCTTATATTGCCATTATCACAATAGAATATTGCAACTCGGGATGAAGCGTTGGAGTTAGTGATGAAGCTGGAGGTTTCGCCGATAGTCAATGCAAGCATACGAGTTCAACAGATTCAAACTCAGTTGGCAAGTTTTCACATCGAGCTTCAGGATCTAAATAAGGGAAAGGAGATTCACCCCGAGATGAGAATGGAGGTCTGGTGTATCAAATGCAAAGCAGAGGGTCACTATAACGAACAATGCCCTATTTATAGAGATTATTTGAATGTTGGGATGTCAAGTCCATTGAAGCCTTGATCGAGCGCATGGCCAAGTGTAGGGCCCCATGTATGATGTAGCATATGGGAAGTTGCAAGAAAACATTCCATGGACTATTTTCACCTACTGCAAAATTTTGTGAGATTGCAAAAACAATCATTTTGCAATTTCTGTAGTTCGGTGGGACATGATTAGCAACATTGTAAGAGATATGATCTGATGATGTAGAACAATCCTGGTGCATATCGACTACAGATAGAAGGGAATGAAGCTTTGGATTCGTCGACTGTGTGAGGAGGTTTCCAAGGCCGAGGGCGTGGCTGGACATTTTTCTAGGGATTTTTAGAATCCTACAATAGGTTCCTATTGGAAATACTGAGAGGGCGGTGAATTAGTATTCCTTTCAATTAGAGCATTAGTTAATCTTCAATTATTATCAGTGTTTGTACAATGATATCAAAAAAAAAGAGGAACACAAATGCACATAGTTTTTAAGGTGGAAACCCACTACGGGACAAAAACCACCTAATGATTTTCTAATAATTCTTTAATATTCAACTCCAATTGAAAATAAAGCTCCAACTTCCGAGAATCTAGAATAGCATTCTTCTCTAGCTCCTACTGGATGGATGCTCCAACACCCAATATTCTTTAGTAGTCAAGTGAATGGATGCCCCAACACCCAATGAGCTACAACTCACCCTAGCACCATCCTACCACCCCGTGGAAGAATAAAATAAGAATGGACTCCCGTACCAGGGAAAATGGTCCACTTTACAATGATATAGAATGATGTATAAGAATAAGACACACTAGACCATAACCCCAACTATGAAACAACCACCTAATGATGTTTTTAGACCACCCGACACTGCCTCTTCAACTCTTGGCAGATAGACAATAGTACAATTTGTACAATAATGTATTTACAATGACTTAGTACAATGATACCTTTACAATGATTGTATGCAGTGCTGCCCACTTGAATACTTCATGTGATGAACTTATTGCTGCTGCTATGCACCTTGGTTCCTGCTCTTGTCATGCTACCCTCTGCTACACCTTGCTTTTCTTTTCTTCCCTAGAAATTTTGGTCCTTTGCAACCCTTGACAACACATGATCTAGCTTTTTCTTTGCATTCTAGGAGCTTGATATTGAATCTGGTGTATCTCTGTTATTTCAAATCCCCAATATCTCATTTTTGGTCCTGAATTATTCCTCTGAGTTGTCTCTCCAATGCCACAGGTCTAACCCAATTTGGATTCTTCAAGGGAGAGTTATACCCAATCTCTCACAATTCCCTAATTATGGACTGTTTCAGTAGAGCAAAATTGTACGGCATGCGACGTGTCACTGTTTCTTCATTTGGCTATGAAATTGATAGATTGAAAACTAAAGACTATTCAATATCTACCACTTTTTACAGAATTCCAATCCGATGCTCAGGGAGAGATTTATGATGATTTTCACAAGGTCACTTCTTTGAGATGAATTTTAGGAGCCTGCAAAAACACTGACTTCCATAGATCATATCTCCGCAAATATTACGCAACTTGATCTTAAATTTTCATAGCTACTTCCTTAGAATTTCGGCTTTAACTCATAAAATTTTCAGCTTCTTAACGTTCGTAGAAAAAATTTTAGAGCGAACATGACACGATGACCTGTTTCAGATAACGAAATCCCTTACATGAGGAGGATATGAGGATCACAATTTATATAAATCCTTAGGTTGAGAGGGGCTTCAACAAGTGAACTTGGGAGGGATTTTAGGAGCTTAAAAAATATTAATTATGACTTTTCAATGACCCATGCCACAACCCCATGGGGTTTTAGCCCACTATCTGGGGGTACAAACTTCAAACATGAATATCTCTCAAACCGTGAAGAATTACATGGCGTGCCATATATCAATGGAAACATCTCGACAAGTAGAAACCATAAAAAGCCTTATTGACCTAGAATATATTAATTTGGTAGGTCAAAATTTCCATGCAATATTTGGTTAGCCCCTAGTGTTGCTTGGGTTGAAATCAATGACAACCGATGATCAACAATCTCCCCCTTTGGCATTGATGGCAACACAAGTACTCCCCTTGCGATCATGACACCTCTTCCTACAAAATTCTCTCCCCCTTTGACATCAATGGCAAAGGGTAACTCCCCCTGAAAAAAAACCATCTTGCAGACCTGTACACACTTCCACTCCCCCTGACACACAACCATCCTATGGACTTGTACACACTTCCACTCCCCCTTTATATTCTAAATAAGGATAATCTAATGAGAACTTGGGAGAATCCCAAGCTTCTGGTGAAGATATTCCAATGCTTCACGAGTACTCTCACGATCATCAACACTTCTTGCCAAATCTGCATCTGTAAAGGAATGAATAATGAGATTCTTACCCTTGGGATACCACAAGCCATATTCTGTTGTTCCCTTTAGATATCGAAGAATTATTTTGATGGAAATAATATGTGATTCTTTTGGTGCTACTTGGAATCTTGCTATTTGTCCAACTACTTGCATAATATCTGGCCAGGAGGCTATTACATATAGAAGACTACCAATCATAGATCTATACAACCTTTGATCCACATCCTTAGATGAGTCGTCTATGCTCAATTTGCAACCTGTTACCATTGGAGTAAGGATGGGTTTGCAATCTTCTATTTTAAATTTCTTGAGCATTTCCTTGATGTACTTGGCTTGGCTGAGATATTTGAAGCCCTGTGAAGTATGTGAGCTCACCAAGTAAAGACATGTCGAAATCACTTTGCACCTTTGTAGCAAACTTCTTACTTAGTTGATCATCATTGCTACTAAATATTATATCATCCTCTTTAGCTATTAGACATGCTTTAGTTGCTTCATCCAGAACATATATGTCGTTTGGAGCTCGACTTGCTGTAGCCACAATTTCACCATACATGCCTTTCCTGATTTCACATTTTGTGGAGTTGAATAGTATTGTGTGTCCTTGATCACACATTTGTCCAACACTAAGCAGATTGTGATTCATGTTTTCAGCAAATAGAACATTCTTGGCTAGAGCATCTTTGCTTCCGAGAGTGACAGTACCTGATCCTATAACATTTGAAGATCCATCATTTCCAAAGGACGTGGTTCCATCCTTCTTCTCTTTCAGAGATACGAATTTATTTCTATCACCAATCATATGCGTTGAGCAACCACTATCAACATACCACACATCTTTGTTTTTTTGAGCCTTGAGAGCGAGAGCACAATTATCAGTCTTCTTCTTCTTCCATGTTTGTTCGTTTTGTGGCTTCGAAGATTCTTCTGGACGATTTTCAAGTTTGCAGTCTTTGGTTATCTATCCAAAGTTTCGACATTTGTAACATTAAATATTATTTCTTAAATGTTAAAATCTATTAATGTTTTGCTAAGCCCTGGGAGGTTCATATTTGATAGATCTTCTGGAATTGTATTCGTTCCTAGGGTACGTGTGACATTATACAACTTTATGACCAAATTTTCCACATGAATAACAGTAGCCATAAAAAATATGTTGGTACCTGGATGGAGATTTTCATCGAGGAATTGTCTTCCAAGGCTGTTCTTGTGAATCTTGTCCAATGAATTCTACATGCATGTCAGATCTCATAGGTTCATTGTATTTTGTTGTAGAAGGTCCTACTTCTTCTTCTTTATAACCGATGCCAATTCTGTCATTGTAAGATCGTTGATTGTTGATGAATTCTTCCAATGCCATTGAGCTGTTGGCATAGTTTTGGATAGTTTTTCCTTTCTTCACTTCTGCACGCAGCGAGACTACTTCGACTTCTAATTCTTCCCTTTCTTGGTTTCTTTCTTCCAAATTCTTTTGAAGTGACTCTTCAATGCATTTGTGTTCTTCAACTTCAATTTTGAGACCTTGAACTTGTTCTTCAAGAGTATTGGAACGGATCTTCTCCACCTTGAGATCTTTTATAAGCTTGATTGCTTCCTTATAAAATTATTCTATGGTCAATCCTTCTTCTTTGTTGTTTCATACCTCTTGTTTATTGTGCTTGGCCATAAACAATACTCTCTCATTGACTTCTTCTTTGCTGTCACTTTCTTCATCGGATGATGAGCTATCTTATTTATAGAGAAAGTTCCTTTTGGATCCTTTATTTTTGCCTTGCTTGTTGAATTTCTTAAAGCATTTCTTTCCTTTGTAGTTGCCATCACTTTTGTTCAGACATTTTTCTATGAAATGCCCAACCTCACCACAACCAAAACATATCAATGGAAGTTTACCTTTGAATTTTCCCTTACCAGTTTTTAGTTTTCTTGTAAAGTAAGCATATTCTTCATCTAAAAGACCTTCTCCATCATCTCCCTTTTCTTCACACTTGTAGGTCCATGCCATTTCAATTGAAGGTTGTTTGCCCTTATTGGTTTTGTTAGATGCAACGAACACAGTTTCTAGATTTGAAGTACCCTCTTCTTCATCAAGTCTCATTTCATATGCTATGAGAACTCCATGTAATTCCTCTTTGCTGAGTTTGTCCATATTTGCACTGTATTCTAAGACCGATACCTTTGGGTTGAATCTCCCTGGTAACATTCTAAGAATCTTCCGTATAATAGTCTTCTCGTCAACTGGCTCTCCCAATCCTTCCAGAGTATTGGTTATTTCATCAACGTATTGAAAGTATGCAGCAATGTTGCAATCTTATTTCATTTTGAGTTGCTCAAATTTTTCTCTATAGATTTGAAGCTTTGCTTCTTTGACATTTGAGTCACCTGCATATATATTCTCAAGCTTGTCCCATACATTTTTGGCAGTTTTACAACCCAACACCTTATGATAAGCAGATTCAATAAGTCCACCGATAATAATATTCTTTGCTTTTGCATCATTTACCAAATTCTTCTTACCTTGTTCATCCGCGGTTGATGTAAATCCATTTTGAACAGTGTCCCATACTTCGTAACCTTGCGCTAAGAGATAGACCTCCATTCTTCCTTTCCAGAGTGCATAATTATTTTCATTGAATAGAGGTACACCATTCTTGGTATGCTCCATGACCTCCTTCTAGCTGTTAAACTATTATTGAAGGAACTAAGATTTGATACCAATTGTTGGAAATACTGAGAGGGGGGGTGAATCAGTATTCCTTTCAATTAGAGAATTAGTTAATCTTCAATTATTATCATTGTTTGTACAATGATAGCAGTAAACAAAAGGAACACAAATGCACACATTTTTTAAGGTGGAAACCCACTCCGGGACAAAAACCACCTAATGCTTTTCTAATAATTCTTTAATATTCAACTCCAATTGAAAATAAAGCTCCAACTTCCTAGAATCTAGAAAAGCATTCTTCTCCAGCTCCCACCGGATGGACACTCCAATGCCCGAGATTCTTCAGTAGTCAACTGAACGGATGCCCTAACACCCAATGAGCTACAACTCACCCTAGCACCACCCTACCACCCTATAGAAGAATAAAAGAAGAATGGACTCCCGTACCAGGGAAAATGGTCCACTTTACAATGATATAGAATGATGTAGAAGAATAATATATACTAGACCATAACCCCAAATTTGATACAACCACCTAATGATGATCCTAGACCTCCCAACACTGCCTCTTCAACCCTTGGCAGATAGACACTAGTACAATTTGTACAATAATGTATTTACAATGACTAAGTACAATGATACCTTTACAATGATTGTATGCAGTGCTGCCCACTTGAAGAATTCATATGATGAAATTCTTGCTACTGTTATGCCCTTGGTTGCTGCTCTTGTCATGCTACCCTCTGCTTCACCTTGCTTTTATTTTCTTCCCTAGAAAGTCTGGTCCTTTGCAGCCCTTGACAACACATGATCTAGCTTTTTCTTTGCCTTCTAGGAGCTCGATATTGAATCTGGTCTATCTCTATTATTTCAGACCCCCAATATCTGATTTTCAATCTTGTAGTATTCCTCTGAGTCCTCTTTCCAATGCCACAGGTCTGACCCAATTTGGATTCTTCAAGGGAGAGTTATACCCAATCTCTCACAATGCCCTAATTATGGACTGTTTCTGCAAAGCGAACTTGTATGGCATGCCACGTGTCATTGTTTCTTTATTTGGATCTGAAATTGATCGAGAAAAAAGCTACCAACTTTTCACTATCTGCCACTTTTTATGGAATTCAAATCTGATACTCAAAGAAAGAGTTATGACGATTTTCCCAAGGTCACTTCTTTGAGATTAATTTCAAGAACCTGCAAAAACACTAACTTCCACAAATCATATGTCCGCAAATATTGCGCACCTTCATCTAAAATTTTCACAATGGCTTCCTCCAGATTTCAGCTTCGTGTTATAAAAATTTCAGCTTCTGAACCTTCGTAGAAAAACCGTTAGAGCGAAAATTCCACGATGACCTGTTTCAGATAACGAAATCCCTTACATGAGGAGGATATGAGGACCACAATTTATATAAATTATTAGGTTGAGAGGGGCTTCAACAAGTGAACGTGGGAGGGATTTTAGGAGCTCAAAAAATATTAATTATGACTTTTCAATGACCCATGCCACAACCCCATGGGTTTTTAGCCCACTAATTGGGGGTACAAACTTCAAACATGAATATCTCTCAAACCGTGAAGAATTACATGGTGTGCCATATATCAACGGAAACATCTTGACAAGTAGAAACCATAAAAATCCTTATTGACCTATAATATATTAATTTGGTAGGTCAAAATTCCCATGCAATATTGGGTTAGCCCCTGGTGCTGCTTGGGTTGACATCAATGACAACCGCTGATCAACACTTCCTATAATTATTGTGAGGAATTTGATCATAATCAAAGAATGTCCCATTGTTTTAGCTAAAATGCAGGAAATTGTGGCCAGCAGCCGACTTAGAATATAAAAATATGAGAGCTGAACCGTGCTAGGAAGATCCAAGCGTTAACATAGTAATGTGCAGTGGTGTGAGTAGTGGAGGCCAAGACCGCATAGAAGGAAAAAAATACTTTGACAGAGACCTGGGTAAGGAAAGCAGAAGATAAGAGTGCTATATTTAATATACATCATGAGAAAGAGATATTCATGGAAGCAAGGAAGACATTTATGACTCCTAAGGCTTCACCACCTACCGCATGGAGACAGTTGTTTCCATTGAAGAATAAGCTCGAGGAGAATTTCTAAGTAAAGGAATATGATCATTCTATATTGGTGTCTTTTTTTCAGACATGTGTGAAATTGATGAGGGATGATAAGGTCATAGAAGGATTACAGGAACTAATAGATAACTGCGCTAGGAAGGAAAAAATACAACTAGAACAATGGACCATAAATAAAGCGTACAAGAACAAGAAGAGAACTGACCAAGAGATGTAGTTGACTGTGTAGATCAAAGATTATGAGATGAATCAAGTCATTCTATATCTAAGATCAGATGCCAACATTTTACCGAAGCAGACATGAGAACGAATGGGAAGGCCTAAGCTTCAATGGTCGCTAATTTAGCTGAGGATGGAAAATTAGTTGAATATCATTCCTATGGGGTGACTGTAAGGAATCAACGTAGACATTGATGGTGCATACGTATTGGTATATTTTGAAGTCATCAATATCATTGATGATAGAAATGATTATTCTGCGATGATGGGATTTGATTTGGCATACAACATGGATGTTATAATCAACCTAAAGAAGAGGTAGAGGATATTTGAAAATAATGGTACCCGAGTTGTTGTGTGTGCTATATAGATATTGTCTAGAATGAGTATGGGGATGTTGAGATTAACAATATCTATAAGCTGACTCTGCAGGATGAAGATTGGATTAATCCCACCGTGGATGGAAGAATATGTTGGGAGCATGCTAGTTCTTGGGTTTCAGATTCTGATGAAGAGCTAGAGCATTAGAAGAATTGCGTGCATGAAGTCATTACTAAGCATTGTAACAAAGTCACCAAATCTCTGCACTGTGTTCAGTTGGAAGTTTATGACTTATCTTTTTATGATGGAATGAGGAATGTTGTCTTGTTTCTGGAATAATTTGAGAAAAAAGTTACTGAGGACCAGAGATATAAAGTTTTGGACTTCACATTGAGGTCTACTCCAGCCCGATAGTGGGGTGCATAGAGAAATTTTAGGAGGATGGAAGGAGTTTTGCAAATTGATAAGGCTGAGGTTTGGTCATGTATACATGAAGATCGTAAAGAAGTACGAGGGTCAGAAATATCATCGCTAGCATTTAGCCCGCTAGACTGTAGCCTGGGGAACTGAACCTTAACCCGAATGGGTGAACATGTTCTTTCATTCCTTGGAAACGATGCCTAAAAAATGGTATATGGAAATAAAGTTGTGCCATGGAGCTACAGATTTGGATGAGATGATAGAAGGGTTCTTGTTAACATATAGCTTCGCTGATGGTTGGCAGTGCATTAATTAGGCTCTCCAAGAAGTAAAAGCAGGTGTCTTCCATATTACTAAGGAACCAAGAACTCTGATACAACCTGATTGGGCTTTGAAAATGGAACAAGCCTGTAAATGCTACAATATGACCGTAGAGGAGGGCGAGGAGGATCCACATGACTTTAACATTTTGGATTCCACAAGGATGCATGAGGTTGGAGGACCCAAGATAGTAATGGCGGATGTAACACAGCCTGTCAGGACTAAACAGGTTAACATAGGCTTAGAAGTATAGCCCAAATTTGAAAATATTGTTGTGATTATCAACTTGGAACCCCCAAAAACTGTCAAGAAACTACGCACGAAACTTGGACATACATTCTATTACCAAAATTTCATTAAGGCGTATGCGCAGATCACTGCGCCAATGGAAAATTATTAAAGAAGGATGTTAAGCTCTACTGGGACGACGATTGTCATAAGATCCTTGATGTATTGAAAGAAAACCTATTTATTTCTCCCATTCTTTTCTTCCTATATTGGAAGAAATAATTTCATGTACATGTCGATGCATCCTACATAGTTATAGGAGCTGTGTTAGTGCAACCTAGAGAGGGTGATATTGATCACCCTGCTACTTTTGCAAGCCGGAAGTTGTCCAAGGCAGAAAGAAACTACGCCACCACAGAATGCGAAGGGTTGGAAATGGCCTATGCACTGCACAAATTCAAACATTATATATTAGGTGCACACTTAAAAATGTTCACATACCATTCTGCCTTGAAGTACCTAGTTAACAAGCCTGTGTTTCGGGGGGACATTTGCCGATGGTTATTGTTTTTCTAAGAATATGATTTCGAGGTAATTATCAAGCCAAGCCGTTTTAATTATTGATCGGATCATATATCTAGGATCGAGACAAGAGAGGAACCAACAAATATTGAGGAGGGATTTTCTGATGTGCAGCTATTCACTATCAAGGTTGCGGATGAGAATTTCTTAGATATCATTCAGTTTCTCTCTATGGGAATCACACTTGCAGAGTACACTACACAATAAAAGAAGGAGTTGGTAGTAATCCGATTACAAGATATATTTATAAACTGGGGGATGATGAGATCTTGAATAGATATGTTCCTAAGCACAAGTGGCACCGCATACTGGTTGAAGGACATGGCGGTGTGGCAGGGGTCACTATGCCTGAAAAAATACTGCGAAAAATATTATGTGAGCTAGATTATGGTGGCCTATGCTACATATGGAATAAAAGGCATATTTTTTCTCTTGCGATGTTTTTCAAAGGACACAGAGACCGTCATGGAGAGATGAAATGGTGCTACACCCCCAAGTTACATTGCAAGATTTCGATAAATGGGCGATTGACTTTGTGGGACCAATCGATCCTGTTGGAAAGAAAATAGGTGCGCGGTATATTATTACTACAACATATTACCTCACTCGGTGGGTTGAGGCATAGCCAATCCATAATTATACTACAGACATGAAGAACAAGTTCATCTTTGAGCATATTGTGATGTGGTTTGGTTGTCCAAAAATCATGATGAGCGACAGAGGTACACATTTCCTAACTAGCACCATTGAAGCCTTAACTGAAGAATTCCATGTGGGTCACCATGAGAGTAAGCCATACATCCCCGGGAAAATGGCACAGTAGAATATTTCAACAAAATATTGGACAACACACTAACAAAAGTGTGCAACATTAACAAAAATGACTGGGATTTGCGCATTATTGCATTTTTATGGCCCTACAGAACTATCGATAAGAATTTGATATGAAAAATCCCATTCCCATTAATGTATGGTCAAGAAGCAGTAATCCTAATGGATTATATCATACCTAGTCTATGCATCGTCGCAGTAATGAATATGGCGGATAATGATGTCATGGAACATATATTGTCACAGTTGCTCAAGTTGGAAGAGGCTCGGTTCATCGCTGGGTTTCATCAGCAGGATCAAAAGGAAAGAGAGAAGGAATGGCATGATCGACGTACTAAGAAAAAGACATTCAAATATGGGGACCTATTTTTTTTGTATGACATCAAGTTTACAAAGTTCCTAGGAAAGCTGCAAATGCACTGGTTAGGCCTGTATATTGTACAGGATGTGACGGAAGGAGGCGCAGTCCAAATCAATAAGATGAATGGGGAATTGTTCCCTAGTAATATTAATGGTAACAGATTAAATTTATACAAAGACGACCCCATCCCTATCATTTTTCAATGACTATATAGTTTGCGTAGAGTCTTGATGCTCCACATAGTTGGTTTGGGGCATGAGACATGATTTTCAGATGCAAGCGAGCGTGAATTAAGAGATTGGGATTCAGGAGAGCTTGGCTCAAGAAAGCGAAGTCAAATATTTTGAAAATCAGTGCATCAAAGTAGTTCCACCATTGAAGGATGCCTTGAGGGGCATCAAAGTGAAGATAGCAGGCACACCACCTTTGTGACTTAGGACGAGTCACAGTTTTGTGTTGGGGGCCTGTTGGATATGGGATCCCCGCAAAGTAAGAAACATAGAAAGAATCTGTAGATCGAGGAGCGGAGCGTGCAATGTAGAGTCTATTTTGAGTCTTAGGGGATTTGGGATGGGTCAAAGCCCCTTATTATGTAATGGGATGGGACAATTTTGTGAACGTTGGACTCTAACCATGGTTTTGGACCATGGTATTATAAATGCCAAATCTATATAAGGAGTCTAGATAGAGGTCAAATAAGGCTTGAATGATAGATATAATGAGATGCATTTGGATGTGATACTAGTTTGAGTCAAAGTCTGTGTTTGGGTTTGAGGAAAGGCTCCTGCAGCTGAGTGCGCAGAGACCTTAGGAAGTCTATAGCTGCATGTGCATACCCCTGCAACTATGTGCATAGGGTGGAACTAGATGTATGAAAAGGATTTAGCTATTAATGAAATACTTGTTGAGAAATATATTAGTTTACATTGATCTATTTTTCTTTACTTGATTTTTATGAATATCTATGCTGAATAAGGGTTTTTGATCTAGCGCAATATTGTTTATGGTTGTTTACTTTGTTTAATGCATGAATAAGTAAGATCGCATAGTATGTTAGTAAGTTCAACATATATGTTGAATAAAAATTGTATTATTGATAGATCTTACCTGCAAAGCTCTGTTAAGAAGGAAAATACCTAAAGCCACAATCCTCTGTCCCTCTGGATGCAGGAACCTAGTTCTAGCATCCCCTATATTGCCTCGGGTGAGACTTTGTTCTGCACAAGCAGGTCATTGCCAAAAGGGCCGATAATAGTGGGCTTTGTTAGACTGTGCAGTCACATTAAACCTGGGTCTAGTCCCCATCAAGAAAACACAGACAATGCAGAGGGAGAACAAATCTAGAATATGAAAGTAGATCCAATCCTCACACAAGTAGCTTTGGAAAGAAAATCAAAGAGGCAGCAGAGGTTACAAAGAGAAGAGTGGAGGAAGAGAGAAAAACAGAGCTTGTAGGAAGAATAACTGAGGGCACATAAAACATAACAAGAACTGAGGGAAGAATGAGAACAAAGAAGGAGATAATATGAGTAGAAGTAGAAGAAGGAAGAAGAAGAAAGGCAAAGCACAATGGCATGAGAAACAATGTTGATTCATGTTGAAGAGAGAGAAAATAATGAACTAGAAATAGAGGGAGAGAGTGAATAGATGCACGATCAGGATCTTGATCAAAAGGTTGAAGACTTGATTGAAGTTGCAAACATGGAGTTGGAAGCGGAGCCACAGGATGAATATGTTGACCTAATCCATAACACACCATAGGCCACCATTTAGTCTCCACGAAATCCAACCGCAGAGTTAGCCGTGAGTGAGGAAGGGGTCATAGTTTGTCTTGATGATGATCCGGTAATGTATGTGTACAGTATGTCATATGATGAGCTCCAGAAGAGGATTTTACAAGCATGAAGAAATAATTTTACGGATGATCATGCACCACCTGCATTCATTAGAGAGAGGGTGATAGTGGCAAACACCAATAGGAATCCAAATTCCATTGTTGAAGCCAACTTAGCCTTCACAATTACAACGAGATCAAGAACTCAGTATTTGATGGTCAAGAATAAGAATTTGGTACAAAATATATAGGTTGCCTGATAAGAGATAGAAAAACTTCGTACAAAAACGCATAATGCAACTTCTGCAAAGGCATACTTAGAGGAAATGAGAGCGGCGATACTTGGTGAAGTATCAGCACTTGGAGAGACCATAAGAGACCTCTATGAGGAGCTCATGAACATACATAAGGAATTTTTCCAATTACACAACTTACAGTGCCAAAGAAAAAAAAAATTGAGACTCTTAATAATTTTCAAGATACCATCATCATTGTGCAATAATGGAAAATGCGATACAAAGTGGCACTGCTAGCTTGGTAAATAAAATGAAGCCGTAGGAAGAGCTGGAAAAATCAAGAGTTTGAATATTGATCCAGAACAACAAGGAACTTGCCTCATTTATTGGAAGTATGCAAGCCTCATATGTACGAATATACAACAGTTTGTATTTCATGGTGAGAACCCACAAGATCCCATTAGTTGGCTCGCTCACCGAAGCTAAACACAAACACTAAGTTAGATAGGAGATTGAATATTATTTGGAGTAGTTGAGACAAATTTCCACCAAGGAGGATTTGCAACTCAACAGACAAAACATGCAAAACTACATCGGTGGTCCTATCTATATCAGAAAAATGTTGCTCCTGATTAATAAAGAAGTTAATATTGGCTCCAAATCATTGTACCCAGATGCTATGGAGGCTAGAATTCGATTCAAGCCTGAAAACATCACGCAGTTTTAGGATGTTGTCACACAATACCGAGTTTGGCATCAATATATGACTGAGAAAAATCAAGTAGAAGTTTATGAGATAGATTTTTCCAAAACTCAAGCATCATAGTGTTTTGTCTTGTGAGGTTGTCAAGTTTTCTCTACCCTATTTTATCTCATATGGGTATGGGTGGGAAATGTAATATGATTTGTAATTATTTGTAAAAGTGAAATTCCATGTTTCCATATTGGAATGTGACGAGTCATAATTTAATGTAATGAGTCATTTTGTAAATAAGTTGAAGAGTGATGAGGGGAGTCCATGAGTCACAAAGGGTTCATGTGAAGAGTCTCCCCCCTTTGTTATAAATATGTCCTCATAATTCATGTAGAGGGATTTTTGGGAGCCAAGCTTTTGGATAGGATTAGGCTTAGGGAGATCTTGGGAGTTTTGTGAGAGCCTTGGCTACTTCTTTGCGTAGAGGGAGTGTACTTATTTGGAGGAGTAGGTGTTGTTGACTTCACGATCCACTATTGGGGCAAGTGGCTCATCAATGGTGTATGTATTATTGGAAATTTCACTTTTAACAAAACTCAGAGCTGACACGCTTTCATGCATATATTGTGAATATAGTAGGACTAATCTTGTTGTATTTGTGATGTATGTTATTTAACTTACACATGTGCTTATGAACTATTTCATTTTCATTTGTATGAATCTTTTTGGATGTGTTTTGATGTATTAATTCATCATCTTAACTTGTGGACTATTCTACATGTTAGTTCGTGTGATGTCATTATGCTTGTGTGTTCCTTCCAAGTTGCGTACTATTGGAAGCTTCTAAGGGGTGCACCTATTTTTTACTTTGAGTGTTGGAAACTTCATGTAACGCACTTGACTTTCAACAAGGTCACATACTTGTTCTCACAAAAGACACTATGCACCACTCTATGTGTTTTGCAAACCAAGGTTGATCATTAACACCCCACTCTTGCGACTCCCACTCCAAACGGTGTGAGGTTTAGTTGGGACTCGATATTGGGGAGATCCCATAAATTATGGGGGGTCCAAAACCATCAGCATTTATGGTGCTAGAAGGAGGGACATATGACAAGTTGAGTCGTTGAAGTCTTTTTTAAATTTTTGCGCTCATTTAATGACTTATTCCCAAATCATAATCCCTACAATTTTTTCCAGAAATGAAAATACAAAAGTGCCATCAAGAATCATTGATGACTTCTATAATCTAAAATTTAATGGCAAGGGTGAAACAAAATTATTTGAGAACATCACACATTTTCTTGATTTTTGCACCAAACACAACATCCATTGTGAGGATCTTGGTTGTAGATGGTTCATTCTCATGTTCAAAGGGAACATACAGAATTGGTGTAACACATTTCCTAATCATTCCATACACTCTTTCAAACATATTTTCCAACAAGTATTTTTTGCATTCGATATGTACAATGATAAATTTCTGTGTCAAAAACATCTGCAATTGCGAAAATCACCTGATGAATTCATCGAGGATTTTCATGATCATTTTATGGATTTTTTCTTTGAGTTTCCTGAAGATGAAATTCGTTGGTCTTTCTTAGTAGAAATATTCCTATATCTTGATTACATTTCAGAAAATCTACACAAGTTAGAATATTTAGAACCTCTCCCAACATACCTCGGTATTAGGCTTCTAAGTCTGTGATGGATAAAGTTGTTGTTCCAAATGACCCTTCGTTCCCTTCTCATCAAACAAATATAGTTCCACAAGTTGAGGTGGGAGAGATTGGGAGTTCATTTGCTTCTCAACCACCATATTCTCCCACCCCACATACTCAAAATATCAGCACAAGTTTGGAATGTGAATATGATGGTTATGATGAAGTGTTATCTCCTCATCCTCCATCCTTTGGTCCCTATGATCCTCTAGATTGTGTGTTTTTGCGTCCACCTATTTCAAATCTATCTTGTGATGTTCAATAAGATAAAGTGTTGGATGGAGTTGGCGTCGAGTAGCCAATGTGCGATATCATTCATGATGATTATGTGTGGGATCCGATAGCTAAACAAGAATCTGTGAAGAAGGATAATTTTCTTCCTTCCACACCTCTCCTGCATCATCCTGACATTTTCCTTGATTCTGTCATTTCTGTTGAATCTTGTGAAAATTTAGTTTATGATGTTGTTAATACTTCCAATCATTCCCAAAAAATGTGGGACATCAGTTTTTCATCCATATGTCGAGAGGATGAATCTTCTATTCTAGATTTTCCCAATCTTTCATCTCATCTTTTTGAAAACTTAGAGAGTGAAATTTGTTGTTTTCAATATTCCCTTCTTTACGATTCATAGGATCATGAGGATGCCTCCATATGTGACCTTGAAATTTATGATTGTGGTTGTTGTGGCCTTTTCATTAATTCATTTGGTCACGATTCTGATTTTTACGATATTGATTTTTCCCAACCATTGATCTTTGATGATCAACCTTTTGATGAGTTGGAAATTTCCCAAGTTGTCGAAGCACTTTAGCCCAAGCTAATAGTTATGTTAGGTTCTCGTAGTCTTGAGGCTAGTTACACTTCTGATCAAAATAGTGTTAAATATTTTGAGGCTCCTCATCACTCTATCGCACCTATTGAAAATCAATATGTCTCAAAATTTTCACACCCTCCGTATGTATTACGCGATCCTATCGCTCAGCCATTAGAGGGCTCATACATGGCAAGCACTATTGAAAAAAAAAAATTATTCCTTCCTTATGTTCTCTTGTTTATATAGTTCGAAATTTTGTGCCTGCATGTCTTTGACTCGTAGTGTCTAAATACCATGGTACATCCACAAAGTGTATTTCATGCACTTTTTGTTTTAACTTTGCTACATGCTCTTTCAAAATTTGAATGTTCTGGTTTGAATTGTATTATCTTTCTTGTTTACTATTACGCTTGTATATATTTCTTGACATGCATTCCCTCACCTAAATAGGCCAACTAATGCACTGGTGGTTATTGAAAGTATCACTTCACGTGAGTTTTTCCTATGCTCTATTTAGATTAGGACTAGGGGTAGTGTTTTCTTTCCTTAGTTGTTTTCTTTGATTCGATTTACTTTGATTTTCTTTCCGCTCTTCTTCTTTCCTTTTTTTGTTTTGTTTTGTTTTTAGTTATAGGATAGCCTTCACATGAGACCGTGTTTGGCTTTTGAAGAAAGTATGGTGAAATCCAATAGGAAGATGTGCTACTATCAATGCTTGGTTTTATTTCTATTCCCTCTATGTAGGTTTTAACCCTTAATAGAAATTATCTACACACGAATCTTATAACAGAAAATAAACAATAGCGAGAGCATAAAACATAAAACAGATAAACACAGAGATTTTCCCCTGGATCCCAAATTGGGATGACCAGCTTGATTTTTCATTATATTCCTTTTAGTGTTACAACACATATATATACATGCCGAAGCATACATAAACCCAAATCCATTAACCTTGGATTAGAACATAACCGTAGTTCCCTTGACCGGATCTACAAAATACCAGGGGCCGAAAACCATCGTACCCCAAAACCATGTGCAAACTCATGCACAAAACATGGGCGGGTCCGCATATGAGTGGGACCGCATACCAAAAAAAAATTTCGCCGGGGGGCTGCCGCCCCCCCTGTGACCCCCCTGCTGTGCCCAGCGCAACGTACAGTGCGTGGGGCTAGTCGTGGAAAGAATATAACACATACCCAACATTCTCCCACTTGTTGTTTTCTTTCCATGGGGGGCCACAGGAGAGCTTAGTCATTTGGCCAATTCTTCAACACCCATTGTTTCTCTACACCAAGAGAACTTTTGAGTGCTCACCGACTTCGTCAATGCATCTGCAACATTCTTCAAAGTGTCCACCTTTACCAGTAACACCCTTTTAGCCTCAACCATATCTCTAAAAAAGTGATATTGAACATCAATGTGCTTTGTCTTTGAATGATAAGCAGGGTTCTTAGCCAAGAAAATTTCACTTTGGCTATCACAGTATCTCCTTATAGCTTGCTATACCAACCCCATACTTGAACACAATCTCTGCAACCAAACTGCTTCCTTGCATGCATGAGTGGCTGCTATGTATTCTGCCTCTGTAGTTGAAAGCGCCACTACAGACTGTCTTTTACTCATCCAACTGACTGCACCTCCAAATAGGTTAAACACATACCCACTTGTAGATCTTCTTTGGTCTAGATCTCCAGCCCAGTCTGCATCAACAAAACACGAATGTCCAACATTCTTTCTAATCCTGGTCTTCCTTGGTAGCACAAGCCATAATCACTAGTGCCACGTAAATATCTGAAAACCCGCTTCACTGTTCTCCAATGCTCCTTCCCTAGGTTTGACATAAACCTGCTCAATACTCCCACTGCATGTGCAATGTCTGGTCTAGTATAGACCATTGCATACATCAGGCTACTCACTGCACTTGCATATGGAACACGAGACATATCCTCCTCTTCTTCTTGTGTCTTGGGACACTATTCAACAGATAGCTTTGCACCTACAGGAATAGGAACACTCTCCGGTTTAATATCCTGCATATTGAACCTCTACAATATAGTCTCCACATACTTCCTCTGGTTTAACCAGAGCTTCCTCTTTGCCTGATCTCTCTTAATTTCCATGCCCAAAATATAGTTTGTAGTACCAAGATCCTTCATGTCGAATTTGGAGAACAGTTGGGTCTTCAAATCTTGGATAATTTCTTTGTCATTTCCAATCGAAAACATATCATCCACATACAAGACCAAATAAATAACACGGTCACCAATTAATTTGAAATAGACATAGTGATCCTTCTTGCTCCTAGTGAAGCCAAGTCCCTGTATATAGGTATCAAATTTCTGATACCACATCCTTGGTGACTGTTTTAACCCATATAGAGACTTCTTCAACCTGCATACCAGTTCTTTCTTACCCTTCACCATAAAGCCTTCAGGTTGCTTCATGTAGATCTCCTCTTCTAGATCCCCGTGAAGAAATGTTGTCTTCACATCCATCTGTTCTATCTCAAAATCAAATGCAACAGCAACAGATAAAAGTAATCTAATAGAAGTAACCTTGGCAACAGGAGAAAAATATCACCAAAATCAATTCCCGGCACCTGGGAATAACCTTTTGCTACCAACTGAGCTTTGTATTTCTCCACCTTGCCTTCTACATTCATCTTCTTTTTAAACACCCATTTGCTCCCGATGGGCTTCCTTCCAGCCGGCAACTCCACCAGATCCCATGCCTCATTCTTGTGCAAGGATGCCATTTCATCAACCATGGCCTCCTTCCAGAGTTTTCCATCCTCTGAATCTACTGCTTCCCTGACAGTTCTGGGATCATCATCAGTTATAGTTAAGGCAAAACCTGAACAAAAAGCATATGGACTATACCTTTCTGGTTGCCTTCTTTCCCGAACTGATCTTCTCAAAGCTGGGGTTTGTGGCTCTTCCTCTTCTGAATCTTCTTCTGTTGTAGAGTATGATTCATACTCCTTTAGCTCAAACTCTATCTTCTCAGGTTCCTTTGGTAGGACTTCATGTGTAACAACATATTTCACCTCTCTAAACACCACATCTCGGCTGTACACAACCTTCCTTGTTTCTAGGTTCCAAAGCTTGTAACCCTTTAAACCATCCTTATACCCAATAAAGATGCACCTTTCGGATTTATTATCCAACTTGGTCCTTTTCTCCTTTGGAACATGTACATATGCATCACATCCAAATACCCTTAGATGTGAAAGAGAGGGTTTCTTACCAGTCCATACCTCATGTGGAGTCTTATCCTCCAATGTTGATGAAGGTGATCTGTTAACTAAGTAACATGCAGTCTCCACTGCCTCTGCCCAGAATTCTTGTCCTAACCCGGTACCACTGAGCATGCTTCTTGCCTTTTACATCAGTGTTCTATTCATTCTTTCTGCAACTCCATTTTGCTGAGGTGTGTATGGAGTAGTCTTCTGCCGTGCTATACCACACTTCTTACAGAACTCTTCAAATTCCTTCTTGCAGAACTCCCCACCATTATCCGTCCTCAGCGCCTTTATCTTCTTCTCTGTATGGTTTTCCACCAGAGCCTTAAATTCTTTAAATTTGTCAAAGACTTCAGATCTATTCCTCAAGAAATATATCCATGTATTCCTTGAGAAGTCATCTATGAATGAAACATAGTACACAGACTTTCCCAGTGATGGAACTGACACAGGTCCAAACACATCACCGTGCACAAGTTCTAATATCTTGTTCGCCCTCTTAGCACCAGAAGGAAAACTCACCCGATTATACTTCCCATATACAAAATGTTCGCAGAAATCAAAATCTAGAGAGAAATTAGACATACCTTCTACCATACCATTTCTATGCAGTATCCGAAGGCCCTTCTCTCCAATATGTCCAAGCCTTTGATGCCATAGCATGGTATTTTCTCCAGAGATAGCTAGGCTTTCCGCTCCTCTTTCAGGAACCACAGAACTGTTACACCCATCAATAACAGTGCTACCTTGTAGCTTGTACAGAGTTCCAATCCGAACTCCCCGCATTAATACCAGTGCTCCTCGAACCATCTTGCAGGCATCTTTCTCGAACACTGTTTTTACACCTGCATCATCCATCTTGCTTACAGAAATCACATTTCTGGCCAATGCAGGAATATGTAGAACACTAGGAAGTGTCTCAGATTCCTGGATTAGAACATAACCGTAGTTCCCTTGACCGGATCTACAAAATACCAGGGGCCGAAAACCATCGTACCCCAAAACCATGTGCAAACTCATGCACAAAACATGGGTGGGTCCGCATATGAGTGGGACCGCATACCAAAAAACAATTTCGCCGGGGCGCTGCCCCGGACCCCGACAGGGGGGGCTGCCGCCCCCACTGTGACCCCCCTGCTGCACCCAGCGCAACGTACAACACGTGGGGCTAGTCGTGGAAAGAATATAACACATACCCAATACTCTCTTTGTGTAGATATTGAATTATTTTAGTCGATGATACTCTGATGGAAAATACATTCCTTGTTAGAGAAAATTGAAGTGAAATCATGATGTTTTAATTTTAACTAGTATCGCCTAAGGCTAATCAATTTTATCTATTCGATTAATCCTTTTCAACCTAGTCGAGTACAGTAAGGAGGGGAGGAAAACCTTAACAAGTATGTAATAGGTGTATACAAACATACTTCTCTAAAGGAAAAACCTCTTCTCCTCTAAATAAGTCAAGATCCCTCTTTTTCCCTATGAAATAAATAAGCACCTACTCACAGTTCACAAAAAAAAATGAAAACAAAAAAATAAAGGCTTCCTATGCAGATAGGTGAAGCAAGCAATTGCATTGGGGCACTGTCCAAGCTCGCCGGAATCAGAGAAATTTTTTTGCTCTTGAAGTGACTCCATCAGGGTACTGTCCAAGCCTGCTAGCATCGGAGCAACACCAAAGATGAAATATAATAATATGAAAAATTCTTTTACTTGTGCATTTATATACTCCCCATCCTCAATCAAAACAATTCAATTTGGATTAGCTTGGTTAGTGTGCCACCAATGAAGAGAATGGTAGGGACTATGTCTTTAAATCAAACTAAGTGAAGAAGTTTTGGTAATCAATGAACTTAAAAATACTTCCGAAATGGTTAGAATTGTTTTGCATGAGAAGGGATTCATTCAGAGAGCTGGAGTTCTATCAGTGTGTTGCAAGTGTGTTAGCGGCTACAACCACCCTCCAAAATTTTTCCTATGCTTAGATTTTGGAGCCTAATATTCTACTCACAAGAGTTTATCTTGCACTACTATGAAGCATTCATGATTTAAATGAGACCTATCCTTTTCATATGTTATTGTGATCACTTGTTTTCACACTTAACTGATCTTTGTAAGTCACAAGCTAACCCCCTAACTTGGTCTTGTAGTAGTTATGGGGTTGCCTCCAGAAACTGGATAATCCATGAGGGAAAGGCCAACCTTGATGATTGAAATTGCACAATATTTCCCAGAAGAACTGCCTTGAGCTTAGAAACTACACAGTCATGGATGGAAGCCCAACACTGAGCCCAAAAATTTCATAATGCATCCCTTTATCTTAGAACCTATGCAATGCACTGAGCCAGGAAGTTTCCCAGTTCCCTAGAATTGCGCCATATTTCCCAGTAGTGTACATGGAAAGTTTCCCAAAAAAGAAAAAAACATCTCTAAAAATAGGGATATTTTTTTGGTTTCCCGAAGGAGGCATGCTTGCTACCTTTAGAAACTTCCACCAAGTGTCACTTTTTCATTAACTTTAGGCATGCTTGTCAAAAACCCTAATTTGGTCAAATTTTTTAATTAACACCCCTAGAGCTCATTTGTGCATTCGATCTTTGAGATATAGTATTCCTGAGGAGATATAGGAACCTTCGGTGTTGTTGTCATTGGTTTTTTAGGTGAGTTTCACTTTTATCACCTTTCATTTCTTTTTCTGTTGCTTTTTGTCATTTTGTTTGTGTCAGGGTCATTTTTCTTATTTGTCTTCATGATTACTAGTTAAAAAAAAAAAAAAAACTTGTAGAAGTGTTGTTCCAAGTTTTCATTTTATTTTCACAAGTGTCGCATCAATTTCTTTATTTTTACAACAATGATCATCCTTGCAACGACTCTCCTCACCAATTTGATTTTCTTCCTGTTTGTTTAGTTTTTGTGTTTGATCTATGTTAGTTCATTCATAATTAGTCATATTTTCACTCAATCTCACACCATCACTTATATATGCTCATTTTTCACACTTGCATTGGGCATATATGCACTTTCCTTGACCGATTTTCACTTTCCTGGCAGGGCACTGTAAAATTCTAAGGATGAAGCTGATATCTTGGCCTCTGGAGCTACAGAGTGTATAGTACAAGTTGTCCCAAATGCACATTGCGTAGTTCCAGGGCTAAAACTACTTCCTTGGCCACTGATACTGTGCAATGTGCAGTCTCTCCCAATCCTTTTCCCAGGATGAATTTCACATTACGTAGTCTCAAGCCTTGGCCTTCATCCTTGGTTGCTAGGACTAAAAAATACATAGTTCCCATAGGAAGCCAGTCTCTCTTATTTTTGAAAATTTCACAATCTTTCTCTCCAGTTTCTTATTTTTCTGCTTAATCGTGCCTTTAAATTATATTTTCTAAACACTGACGTTTTCTTGCCATGAATGTATTTTCTGTCCCACGGGTACCACAATTGTTGAGCACTTCTCCACAGTAATCACTGTTACCATGGAACCTAAGAGAGATACTTCAAAAGAGACCACTGAAAGTAGTATTGGGGAAGAAATTAAGAAAACACCAGATAACTTTCTAGTATATGTGGACACTCTAAACTGTTTATAGAAAAGGATTCATCACTAACATGGAAGAAAGTTCATGAATATCTTTCAACATAAAACCTTGAGGCAGATCTAGAGGACTGATAGGTTTATCTAAGCATCCGGAAGTCAGGACTATACAGGGTTGCATGCAGATATATAGTCCTCCCATGTGCATATGTCATTAGTTGGATTGTTTCACATATTGATGATAATACAATGACATTGAGAAATGCCATTGGAAAAAATCTTGCTACCTTTCTAGCAGAATATTATTAGCACATTTTTCATCTTCCCGAGTTAGCAAACCTCATGGAATTATACTTCTATTCTACCAAAAGCTACACAAGCACACGATATATTTTAAAAGGATGGGTGAAGGAGCCATTGGATTTTTGACAGAAACCCACCCATCCATACAAGACAAAGCCTCTCACGAAGGCCTACCAACTCTTGGTTATCTTCGCTCGCAGAATCTAATATCAGCAGAGCATGAAGACCTTTGATGAAGAGTGGGAAATATTATTGAACGAGGTGGTGAATCAGGGGAAGCAGTTTGATTGGTTATATTTGTTGGATCATCAATTTAGAACCCATGTAGCACAAACCCAAGATCCTCCTAGGGGCGAGCAAGCAAGGTTTAATATGTTTTCATACTTACTGGATGCAATCTATGCACACAATCATTTTCCTGGCATGGGTTTGACATGGACACCATGCGAAACTACTATGCATATCTATTGTAGGTTGCTTTTGTATTGTAGTCATAGAGGATTTATAGAAAAACTAACTAATCACTTCATCATTATATTATACAAGCTTATCTTTGAGGAAGACCCAACTTGCATGTCATAAGTAGCAATGGAGGCAATATCATAGATCACATATTAGTTTTCCTTACTAGATGTCACACTTATTACAATGTTCGATGGATAGAAGTCGCCACATATTTTTCCAATATATGGCACCGAAAATATTGTCATGCAAGAAGTGTCATATCATCTCTCCAGAGGGTTCTCAGCAACACTACACAGGAAGAAGAAAACACGATGGCCCAATCTTCCTTTGCAAATTGGATTATATGAGATTAGGAATATCAAATTTTCATATATCGAAGTAAAAGCCATAGGAAATTTTGAGTTTGGTACAAAATAATTCAATCCATATGATTCGAGGGGAATTTACAAGGACCACTATGAAAGAATCTACTACAATTGGGTCAAGGAGGAATTTCATTGGATGAAGGAGGATCCATGGAAGAATTGATACAATGCCTTTATACCCCACAAGCCGGCGAGTATAGTTGGGACTACACAGGCCACTCTGTAGATGAAAACAACTCTAAAAGGAACAACAGCAGAAGGAAGAAACCTGGTACAAGATAAGGGAAAGAGAAAGGTTGTGGAAAGTGTAAAGGGAGAAAAAATATGGAAGATGAAAGCGGATCCAGTCCTCACAAAATAATATTTGGCAGCATAAGAAAAGAGTAATCAGAGGTTATAGAGAGAAGAGTAGAGGAATAGATAAAATCATATCTTTTAGGAAGAAGAAATGAGGCTGCATAAATAATAACAATATATGAGGGGAGAATGGGAAAAAATAAGGAGAGAAGAGAAGGAGAAGCATAAGCAGGAAGAAGAATAAACGAAAATTGCAATGGAAGTAGAAACAATGTCGATTAAAGTTGAAGAGTAGAACAAAATAAACCAGTAGCAGAGGGAGAGAGTGAACACATCTAATATTGAGAGCTTGATCAACAAATTGAAGACTTGATTGAAGTTGTAGACATGTATTTGGAACTAGAGCCATAGGATGAAGATTTTGACCTTATGCCTAGCACACCATAAGTCACCACTACTCAGTCTCCACCACCTCCAGCTATAGAGTTAGCCTCAAGCGAGGATGGGGACATAGATCCTCTTGATGATGTTCTGGTAATGGAAGTGTACAATCTGTCATATGACGAGCTCCAAAACAGGATTTTACAAGCGCGAAGAAAGAATTTTATGGATGATCATGCATCTCCTACATTCATTAGAGAGAGGGTGAGAGTGGCAAACACCATCAAAAATCCAAATGCCATTTTCGAAGCCAAGTTGGCCTTCGTGGGTGCAGAGAGATAAAAACCTCTGTATTTTATGGTTAAGAATAAAAAATTGGTACATAATATGCAGGTTTCCTGGAAAGATATAGAAAAAATCCAAGCAGCAGCGCGGAATTGATTGAGGAGGATCCTCAAAATGCTTAAAATTTTACAGTCTCAGATGCTCATGAAACTAGTGCCAAGTCAAATAGCTCGTCACGATGATTCCGACAATATATTTCGTTTAAAAATTGCCTCTGTATGAAGGCAAAAATGCACTCTCAAGTTTATGGAAAATATGTAAAAAAAAAGGGCCTTATAGCCCAAGTGGCAGCTCCATAGTGGGACATGTGGCGAACAAAGTCAACGCAGGTGGCATTCAAAGTCAACAGGTCAGAAGTCAAATTGGCAGGGTCAAGTGTCGAACCTGGGAACTCCCACCCAACATCACAAAATAATACGAATACGCCATACCACTACGTTATTAAAATAATGGCATATTATTGTATTTATGCTTTAGATATGTGGCAAATGGGTGGTAGGGTTGGTGTAGCTTGCCACATCCGGCGGCCCTGCCAAACCCAATGGTTTACATATAGATGCTAACAATAGTCCAAACGACGGAGGTCTAACCATATGCAGTGGCACGAATAACGCATATGGTATGGAAATGGGGTTGTGTTGTGACCAGCAACAACCCCCCTTTTTATTTAATATTAGTAATAATTCTAAATAAATGGGGACCCTTAGTTTAAAAAAATCAATTAGGATTTGTTTTCCTTTTCAAATAAATTTTTCTATCATAAACTTAGGGAAATCCCTTAGAAAGAACCTTAAGAAATACTTAATTTATTGATAGATTACAATAAAATTGTTCTTTAAACAAAATAGCGCATCCATCGAAAAATGATAGACATCTTTTAAAAAAAAACTGAAATTGCGATTCTACGATATTGCGATATTGCGCAGGTCGCAGATCGCATAGCGCAGAAAAAGGAAATGCTAAACGAATATCTTTTGCGCTATTTACAATTTTGCACTTTTGCGAGATTTGCGATGTGCGCTTTTGCGCTATTTCGCAATTTGCGCTTTTGTGCTATTTACAAAATTGCGATGGTTTCATTTTGCGATATTGCGATATTGCGATATTGCGCAGCAAATCGCAGATCGCAATGTCGCAGATTCATAAAAGCGCGTTGTTCAAAGACAATCTTCCCATATATCAATATCTGTTATGTGCTTTAATGATTGGATTAAATGAATGGATTGACAATTAATGGTAAATGAGATTTTGTTTTGATTGAAAGTCATTTCACGTTAAAATAATATATTTCATCCGCCTTCACATTTAAAACAATCTCATCACCTTTCTCATGCCATTACTCTCATTTAACTCGTAAAACACAGGCACGAAGGAGCAAACGTCTATACAAAGCTTTCACAGAGCATTATGGGTAAGAAGGAGAAGAGCTCGAATTCTGAAAACAGAGAAATGGCTTCACTGTATGCAGACACCGCTTGCAATAAGGATGCCGGTATATCCACTTGGGAAGGAATGTATATTTTTTTAGAAGAAGAAAATCCTGTGGTGATGAAAGTTGCGGCTACAACAGGTTCTAGTAATACATCTGAGGCAACCCTCAAAGAACTGGCTTGTTCATTTCTGCATAGAATAGCTATGAGGCCGAGGATTCTTTCGTATACAGACATGGTGAAATGGGTGCTAGACAACACCGATATTTCAGACAGACAATTCAGAACTCCAGCTCAAGAGCTAATCGGGTCATTCACCACGGAAGATTTGAGACTAATGTATAAGTTGTCGGAGCCTCAGACGACATATAATAAGCAATTCATGGAAGATTTTGCCAGAGAACATGTGAATTTGTCAGAATGCACACAGGAGTGGACCAAAAGAGATGAACCATTGAATAAAAACAAACACGGATGGACAATACCAAAAAAGAATGTTTTAGACGCTGTTCACAAAGTTCAATATCCAAGTGGGCAATTTGACACAGTTTCTACCACAAGATAAGGTATGTAAGTTTGCCAAATTATCCCCTATAGAGCTTTTAGAAGTGACTAAAAATGCTGTCGGAGATCAGGAACTCTCAGGGAAACATAAAACTCTTATTAAGAAAAGTCTGGAGTTGAAGAAACTTGAAATAACTGTAAAGCAAAATGAAGAAACATTGACCAAATTCAAGGCACTTAATGCTGAGAAAGAAAAATATGTGGAGCGTGTTCGGCAAAGAGAAAAATTACTGTGAAAGATCGAATCTATAAAGAAGAAACTACCTTGGCTGAATTATGATATAAAAAAAAAGGAAAAGGAGAAAATGGCAAAGCGAAATTGAGATGAAATTGCGAAATTAATAACAGAGAAAAAAGCTCCAATAGAGGAGAATGCACAAGTCAGAAGGGCAGAGAAGGTAGCAGAGGAGGCGGCTACAGCGGCAAACACTCTTGCTGATTGTGTAAATGATAATTTACACAAAGATAATTTGATTTCAGAAACTGTTCCAGGATATCTCCCACAGGCACATCAACTGCAAACAGAATGGAGGCAAAAGGCAGAAGAAAGAGCAAAATCAATCCAAGGGCTGACAAGATTAAATTGGGACTCATACTGGATGTACTTGGTGAAGCCACACAGTCAGCACAGTGTGCTTAATTGTATCATCAATGCTACAGAGAAGATTTCTCCTACGCTTGCCGACTCTGTCTTTTCAGGACAGTTGAATTCTGAAGTCGGTCAACCGCATCTTCTCAAAACTATGCTAGATGCTTGCAAGTTTAAAGATCAAGTTCATAGATAGTTAGATTTAGTTTTAATTTTACTGTATTTTAGCCTAGGAAAAGGACGGTCATTGAACCGAATCCTTAATTTTTGTAATAGATTATTTTTAGATTTAGCTAAGTAGTATTTAAACCCTTCTCATGCATTTAGAGAAGGGTCTTGGATCTTAATATTTTTGACTTGGAGATTACATTTCTGTACTCCACTGTCTTATATATTTTTTAAAGGATCACATCTGGTGATTTTTATGCGGAATTATCTTTGAAGTGTTGCATTTCTGTACCTTGGAATTTGATTTTGCATCATAGTTACTGGATTAGAGTATCACATTTCATTTGAAAGTCTCCAAGATGAATGAGGTATTTCTATCTGTTCACTGTTGATTTCTTTTGTCTTATGATATTCGCTTTAAAATTTGCTGTCATTTATATATATTTGGTTTTCACAACGTTTCTTTTTATATATCATTTCTGAGTATAATTGAAACGTTATCTTTAATAAGTATATATAGATGGTATACAATGATGAATGCAATATGCTAATACAACTCTGTTTAATTTCTTAAACAGAGTTATCTTTATTTGTTTCTGCACATTTCAATTTAAATGATAATACATTTTTATGGTTATTGTTAAATTGGAACAATCTTAAGTTGTATTCACATATAATTTCCTGGGTTAGTGTTAGAATTTCTTTATCAGTATTTAGTTTAAATTAAATAGTTTTATTTCAGTCAATTTAGTCCCATTTTCATCCATCCAAATCAACCCATCACCAACCCATTTAGTTATAAGGAAACTGGTCCTGTAAATCCATTCGGAGCCACCATACCAAACGGAAAAGGAGCTGTCCTAAGGTCCCGACCGGGTGGTTTTCCCCAGTGTTTGAAGCAGAGATTTTCTAGGCTTCAACATTTTTGGCGCTAGAAGGAGGGCTTGAGCTATGAATGGCAAGTAAATCTTTTTCCACAAGCCATTCTGAGAGAAAAACACCCTCATCAACTTCTTCAATTTCTTCTGAAATACAAAATCCTATAGAAGAAATTGAGAAGAATATTCAGACACCCACTACCAAAATCTCAAAACAATCAGACAATCAAACTCCTGAGTCGCCTAAAGTTAAAGATCTAATTCATAAATTGAAAGGATTCTCATTATCCCTTGATGAGTCTGAATTATCTGAAGGTAGTGTAAGCTCAAAATTTGTTTCTTCAAAACCTCTTACTAGGTTTCAAAGTGAAAAACTTGGTATTTCTCCGAAAGAATTCCCTTTACCTAGTTGAGTCAAGACAAGAAAAACTTAATCGGAATCAGTAAGTGATATAGGTTCTTCATCTAATATTCAATTACCTGTTTCTGAAACCCCAACTCAACAAAATCCAGTTGTTTCCACATCGTCTGCTCAATCATCATCTGCTCAATCATCATCAATCTCAACATCATCTATTCTAAAAACTTCTATTCAAACACCACCAGCTTCTACTACTCCTCCAATAGTTGTTCCAATAATGGCTAGACCATGGGCTACTCCAGGAGTTGTCAACATGCCTGCACCTTCACATGATTTACCTGACAATCCTGGAAAATGGCTTCCGAAGTTTAGTCCAGATCTCAACATTCAAGCTGAAGAACATATCAATAACTTTATGCTGGCTATAAATTTGAATGGAGTCGTACATGAAGATGTTGTAGTCAGACTATTCCCTTATACTCTTCAAGGGGCAGTAGGATTCTGGTACTTTTCATTACCATCAGGATCCATAACAAGTTGGGCCATTTTTGCAAATCATTTTTTGACCAAATTTGGAGATGACAGATCAATAGCTACTTTAATCAATGATCTCTCAAATTTGAAAGCACAACCCAAGGAACCCATTAAAGATTTCAACGCTAGATTCAACAAACTCTTGAACAAAATTCACACAGATTCAAGACCTAGTGAACAAGTCAGAAGTGAATGGTACATAACTGCCTTACCCTCAAACATAGCAATTTTTGTAGATAGAGCTGCAAAACCTACATTAGCCGAGAATATGAAAGAGGCTATTGCAGTAGAAAAACGAATTATTTCTCTAGAAAAGAAAAATGCTATTGAGGAAAGGAAATTGAAGAAAGTCAGCTTCAAAGATGATTCAAAGAAAAAGGCTAAAGACCCATACGACATGGAAGGTTTACATAAAGTACTTAAAACCATGCCAAATGAAATGGTTGAAATTAAAAAACAAGTAGCCGAAACTTCTACCAAGAAACCATTCCGAAATTTCAGAAGAAACCAAGTTGAATCTAAACCTCCTAATGCAATCTCTAATGCAGAATCAGAAGAAGAGGAAGAAGAAGAAGATACATCTTTAGTATCAGATGAGGAAGATGAGAATGAAGAAATAGCTGAATTGCATGGAATGTGGGATTTTATTCTCCCTAATTCTGATAGTGATGTCGAACAAGAAGCTATGCCTGTAAGTACTAGGAGTAAATCTATATCGGAACCAGTGCAAACAGTTCCTAAAAATAAAATTACAACTCCAAGTATCAAAGACAAATCCCCTATGAAGAAAACTTCTCCATTACCTACTCAAAATCAGCCATCCTCTTCTAATCCTTCTACATCAACAACAAAGACTTTAGTGGTGTCAGATCCTATGGAGTACAACATTGTTGAAGACATGAAAAAGATCAAAGCCAACATTTCCTTACATGAACTCAGCAAACTAAAACACCAGCAGAAGTTTCTATTGAAAGAATTAAACGCTACACCAATTTCTCCTTTACCAAGTGGTGTAGTTGCAAAAGCAGCTAGAGGAGCTGGTAAGCCACCAGATAAGGTAGATGCTATTGATACCGTGCTCATTGGGGAAAAGTCAAATTCTCAGACTCCTCCTTTTCTTTTGACTTATGAAATGTACAATAAAAATCTGCACAATTGTTTGATTGATTCTGGAGCCTCCTCCAATATAATGCCTACTTCTGTTTGTGCCAAATTGAATATCGAACCACAGAAATCAGCAGTTCATATCGTTCAATTGGATCGCTCTAAAGTTCAAGTTGTAGGAGAAATCAATTCAGTTACTATCAGATTAGCCTCCAATCCTAGGATTGTCCAAAGAATCAATATTTTGATTGCTGATATTCCTGAATTCTATGGATTAATCTTAAGCAGGGACTGGTCTGCAAAACTCAATGGTTATATCTTAACCGATTATTCACATATGTGGCTTCCCTACAAAGGGAAACCAAATCAAATCAAAGTTGAATGAGAAAAACATATGACGCACACTGTCACTGAATTTGAACAACCTAATGAGCCTATGGCATTCAATAAAAATATCCTTGGAGGTTATTCTGCCGAATCATTTCTTGGAAACTTCGAAGCACCTTAATCACCTTTTTCTGTAAATACTTTTTTTTCTCAAATAGAAAATTTTTCACAATCTGATTCTTCCAGAATTGTAAATATTTCTGATGTAATTGTAGATAAGTCAATAGATAAATCTTTATTTTGGTCATTATATTTTGATGGATCAAAGTCTAGTGATGGAGCTGGAGCAGGATGCATCTTAATTGATCCATATGGAGAGAAAACCATGTTGTCATGTAGGTTAGAATTTGAGTGTACGAACAATACCGCAGAATATGAAGCCTTGGTTCAAGGGCTTTATAAAGCTATAGGGTTAGATGTTAAATACTTGAAAGTCTTTGGTGATTCCGAAATTGTTATAAAACAAGTTAGGAATACTATTCATTGCCTTTCAGGACATCTTAAACACTATCAAACCCTAGTACAAGATCTTACCACTCATTTTTTAGCGTTCAATATTTCTCCTATTCCTAGAAATCAAAATACATCAGCTGACTTGTTAGCTAATGTTGCATCTAAACTCCTGCCTGCTGAAGATTGTAGTCCTGATAGATTTTCTGTAGAATTGATTTTTCGTCCATCTGTCCCAGGTAATGTTACAAATTGGAGAGTATTCTATCATGATCAAGATATTTTAAATTTCATGACTTCATAGAAATCATATGATGAGCAAATTATTGACGAAGATGATCATGATTTTCAAATTGCCTCAAAAGGTAATGAAAATCCCATTCCAAAATCTGTTGTTAAATTAGAGGACTTATATGATATCAAAGACAGATTCAAGAGAGTCACTAATGCTAAACTAAAAAGTTCTACTTTGAAGTTTGAATTAGTAAATCTTGGTTCTGACTCTAATCCTCAAAACGTTAATTTAGGACTCAATTTAACACCCGAGGAAAGGAATGCTTTCATTAAACTTCTGAACAGATATAAAAACGTTTTTGCTTGGAATTATGATGATTTAAAAACGTATGATACTTCGGTTATTCAACACACAATTCCAATGCTTCCTGATATTAAACCTGTTCAACAAAAATTGAGAAAGATTCATCCAAATCTCGAAAGTCAAATCAAATCAGAACTTAATAAACTTTTAAAAGCCAAAATCATTTTTCCTGTTAGGCACTCCAATTGGGTTTCCAATATGGTACCTATAAGGAAGAAAAATGGTGATATAAGAATCTGTATTGATTTCAGAAATTTAAACAAGGCATGTTTAAAAGACAATTTCCCATTGCCAACCATGGAACAGATACTTCAAAAGGTAGCTGGTTCTAAACTTATGTCCTTTCTTGATGGATTTTCGGGCTATAATCAAGTTTTAGTTCATCCAGATGACAGATTGAAAACAACTTTCAGAACAAAATGGGGAACTTATGCTTATCAGAAAATGCCTTTTGGTCTAATAAATGCAGGAGAAACTTTCCAAAGAGCCATGGACATAACATTTAAAGGTCTGATCAATAAATCAATTGTTATTTATCTTGATGACATAACAGTATTTTCAAAAAAGAGAGCCAATCATCTACATGATTTAAAGCAAATATTTGAAAGATGTAGAAGGTTTGGTATTTCCTTAAATCCAAAGAAATCTTTCTTTGCTTTGGATGAAGGAAAACTCTTAGGATTTGTTGTGTCAAAAGATGGTATATATATTGATTCATATAGAGTGAAAGAAATTTCTAATATTTCTTTACCTCATAACAAAAAATCCATGCAATCATTTCTTGGACAGATCAATTTTGTTAAAAGATTCATTCCTGATTTTTCTTTAATTGTTTTACCTATGCAAAATATGATCAAGAAGAATTCAGTATTTAAATGGGGGCATAAAGATAAATAAGCCTTTGAGGCAATCAAACAAGCGATAATTAATGCACCAGCATTGAATACCCCGGATTTTTCTAAGGATTTTACTTTGTATACTATGGCCACCGAGACATCCTATGCAGCTGTTTTAACACAGCTCAATGATCAGAAAATAGAGGCACCAATTTCTTTCTTTAGCTCAAATCTGCAAGGAGCTGAGCTTAATTATTCCGATGTTGAAAAACAAGCATTTGCCGTGTTTAAATCAATCAAACATTTTAGACCTTTTCTCTTGAAAACACATACAAAAATCATTGTCCCATTCTCTGCAGTGAGGCAATTATTAATTCAAAAAGAAGTAGGAGAAAAGAGAGCTAACTGGGTAACAACCTTGCAAGAATATGATATTGATATTAAACCAACTAAGATTGTTAGAGGACAAGGTTTTTGCAGATTATTGGTAGGAGCTCAGAACATACCTAAAAATCAAGATTCAAATCAAGATATTCAAGTAAGTCAGATAAGTGTTACAGATTCTGAATCTCTGTATGCTGATCTTATCTATTACTTGAAAAATGGGTATGCTCCTTCTAATCTCAGCTATAAGAGTAAACGTGCTTTAAGGTTAAAGGCTATTAAATATGAGATCATTGATAATGTGTTATTCAGAAAAAATTATGATTCAATTTTATTAAGATGTCTTGAAAAGACTGAAGCCGAAAAGGTTTTGCAGGAATTGCATGATGGACCAGCAGGAGGTCATTTTGGAGGTGATACCACAGCTCACAAAATAATTTGTACTGGTTATTACTGGCCTACCCTTTTTAAAGATACACATGATTACGTAAGGAAGTGCAGAATTTGTCAAATTGCAAGTGGAAGACAAAGGAAACCAGCTTTTCCTTTGCAACCAGTGACTATTGAGCAACCATTAAAACAATGGGGGCTTGACATTATTGGTGAGATAGTACCTCATTCTTCCAAACAACACAAGTACATCCTTACTGCAACTGATTACTTTACAAAATAGGTAGAGGCAATCCCGTTGAAGGTAGCCAATTCTGATGCAATTATTGATTTCATAGATCAATTCATCATAACCAGGTTTGGTGTACCTAACGCTCTAGTCTTTGATAATGCATCTTACTTCTCTGGAAACAGTTTAATAGAATTTGCAGTCAAAAGAGGTTTTAAATTAAAATATTCAGCAAATTATTATCCACAAGGTAATGGTTTGGCTGAATCCACTAATAAAAACCTTATCAAAATCATTAAAAGGACTATTGATCAAAATCAAAAGAATTGGCACAAATCTTTAATCTTTGCGTTATGGGCTGATCGTATCACTGAAAAAGCTTCAATAGGGACTTCACCTTTCAATCTGGTTTATGGAAAAGAAGTTGTGATACCATCAAATTTAACTCTTCCATCATTAGCCTTAGTGCAATTTATTGAAGAAAATCCTTCTTCATCCATTCAATTGAGATATGATCAAATCCTTAAACTAGAAGAAGATAGAGATAAAGAAAAAATTATTCATGAAAAACATCAACAACTTGTAAAATCTTCTTTTGATGCAAGTTCTACCAGCTCAAAAATTTTGTCAATTGGTGATCTTGTTCTGAAATGGGATAAAGCACACAAAGAAAAAGGTAAACATACCAAGTTTCAGAAAATGTGGCTTGGACCATTTCAGATCATTGAAAAGATAGGCTCAAATACATTCATACTCCAAGATCTAACAGGTAAGAGAGAATCTCTTCCTGTAAATGGGCTTATCTTGAAGAAATTATTTTCATAAGGAGGTAACCCCTTCTTAAACTGTACATATTCCTTTGTGCAGAGTTTCTGATTGTTTTTGCAAATAAAGGTTGTTAATGAGTCTCTAATTGACTGTTTACTATTTAAGAAAATTTCTCAGGAAGAATATTATAAATATTTATTTTGTGTAAATAAGAATTTTTAGAGTAATGATCACAGTTTTTGGATAGCTTAAAATAAGATGTTAAACTTTGAAAGATTATTCCAATCATTTTCATGATCTTTTGAAAACATGAGGAGAATGTAAATCATCATAAGTTTATTAAGCAGAGAAAGGTTATCTATAAAAGTAAAGATTTTTCAAAGTCTTGGTACTAAAAAAACTCTGAAAATTGTCATCCATTGATTCTTAAGGATAAAACTATTTCACCCCATCCATTTAAGTTGTGATTTTTTAGAATATAATTCTAAGAAATTATATGAAAATTTAAGAGATAAGAGGTCTCATTATGAGCCGACTTACCATGTTCATAAGAAGTAATGAAACTGAAATTACCAATACTGCATATCAAAATAGGGTAATGGCTTATAAATATAAGACAAGGGGTCTCATCACGAGCCAACTTGTTCAGTTTAATTATAACTAGTGAATGACATTGTTATTAACTGGCTACCAAACCAGAACAATGGCTCTTAAAAATAAAAATAAGTAAAAGACAAAAACATGAGATAATAGGTCTTATGAATTTATCTTTTAAAAAGTCATAATTTTAGTTGGATGGGACAATGAATAGTTAATGGTTTAAAGGTAACCCTGTCGAGACTATGAATGTTTGCTGGCAGAAGAGGCAATACCTATGGCAATAGAGTATATTATAAAACAAAAACTTGGAGAAATCCACTTACTTCATTATTAACACCAATCAAAGCTTGAGATAACCCAAAATGATTTTGTTCTTAAGAAATTAGAAAGAAATTGTGAATGATTTTTATTTCTTTTTCATAGTTACATTTTATTTGAATTATCCTAAGACAATTTTCATTATCTTTAAAAATATTTACTTACTAAAGATATAGTGTTCATTTTATTTTTTCAGAGATAACTGTTTCTTTCAGTGAATCGCTAATTGTTGTGACCAGCAACAACCCCCCTTTTTATTTAATATTAGTAATAATGCTAAATAAATGGGGACCCTTAGTTTAAAAATCCAAAAAATCAATTAGGATTTGTTTTCCTTTTCAAATAAAATTTTCTATCATAAACTTAGGGAAATCCCTTAGAAATAACCTTAAGAAATACTTAAGTTATTGATAGATTACAATAAAATTGTTCTTTAAAAAAAATAGCGCATCCATCGCAAAATGATAGACATCTTTTAAAAAAAAACTGAAATTGCGATTCTGCGATATTGCGATATTGCGCATGTCGCAGATCGCATAGCACAGAAAAAGGAAATGCTAAAAGAATATCTTTTGCGCTATTTACAATTTTGCGCTTTTGCGATATTTGCGATGTGCGCTATTTCACAATTTGCGCTTTTGCGCTATTTACAAAATGGCGATGGTTTCATTTTGCGATATTGCGATATTGCGACATTGCGATATTGCGATATTGTGCAGAAAATCGCAGATCACAATGTCGCAGATTCATAAAAGCGCGTTGTTCAAAGACAATCTTCCCATATATCAATATCTGTTATGCGCTTTAATGATTGGATTAAATGAATGGATTGAAAATTAGTGGTAAATGAGATTTTGTTTTGATTGAAAGTCATTTCACGTTATAATAATATATTTCATCCGCCTTTGCATTTAAAACAATCTCATCACTTTTCTCATGCCATTACTCTCATTTAACTCGTAAAACGCAGGCACGAAGGAGCAAACGTCTATACAAAGCTTTCACTAAACACTATGGGTAAGAAGGAGAAGAGCTCGAAATCTGAAAACAGAGAAATGGCTTCACTGTATGCAGACACCGCTTGCAATAAGGATGCCGGTATATCCACTTGGGAAGGAATGTATAATTTATTAGAAGAAGAAAATCCTGTGGTCATGAAAGTTGCGGCTATAGCAGGTTCCAGTAATACATCTGAGGCAACCCTCAAAGAACTGGCTTGTTCATTTCTGCATAGGATAGCGGCAAGGCCAAGGATTCTCCCATATACAGACATGGTTAAATGGGTGCTGGACAGCACCGATATTTTAGATAGGCAATTCAGAACTCCAGCTCAAGAGCTAATCGGGTCATTCACCACGGAAGATTTGAAGCTGATGTATCAGTTGCCGGAGCCTCATGCGACATATAATAAGCAATTCATGGAAGAGTTTTCCAGAGAACATGCGAATTTGTCAGAATTCACACAAGAGTGGACCAAAAGAGATGAACCATTGAAGAAAAACAAACACGGACGGACAGTACCAAAAAATAATGTTTTAGACGCTGTTCACAAAGTTCAATATCCAAGTGGGAAATTTGACACAGTTTCTACCACAAGATAAGGTATGTGAGTTTGCCAAATTATCCCCTATAGAGCTTTTAGAAGTGACTGAAAAAGCTGTCGGATATCAGGAGCTCTCAGGGAAACATAAAACTCTTATTGAGAAAAGTCTGAAGTTGAAGAGACTTGAAATAACTGTAAAGCAAAATGAAGAAACATTGACCAAATTCAAGGCACTTAATGCTGAGCAAGAAAAATATGTGGAGCGTGTTCGGCAAAGAGAAAAATTACTACGAAAGATCGAATCTATAAAGAAGAAACTACCTTGGCTGAAGTATGATATAAAAAAAAAGGAAAAGGAGAAAATGGCAAAGCGAAATTGAGATGAAATTGAGAAATTAATAACAGAGCAAAAAGTTCCAATAGAGGAGAATGCACAAGTCAGAAGGGCAGAGAAGGCAGCAGAGGAGGCGGCTACAGCGGCAAACACTCTTACTGATTGTGTAAATGATAATTTACACAAAACTAATTTGATTTCAGAAACTGTTCCAGGATATCTCCCACAGGCACATCAACTGCAAACAGAATGGAGGAAAAAGGCAGAAGAAAGAGAAAAATTAATCCAAGGGCTGACAAGATTAAATTGGGACTCATACTGGACATACTTGGTGAAGCCACACAGTCAGCACAGTGCGCTTAATTGTATCATCAATTCTACAGAGAAGATTGCGCCTACACTTGCCGACTCTGTCTTTTCAGGACAGTTGAATTCTGAAGTCGGTCAACCACATCTTCTCAAAAATATGCTAGATGCCTGCAAGTTTAAAGATCAAGTTCATAGATAGTTAGATTTAGTTTTAATTTTACTGTATTTTAGCCTAGGAAAAGGACGGTCATTAAACCGAATCCTTAATTTTTGTAATAGACTATTTTAGATTTAGCTAAGTAGTATTTAAACCCTTCTCATGCATTTAGAGAAGGGTCTTGGATCTTAATATTTTTGACTTGGAGATTACATTTCTGTACTCCACTGTCTTATATATTTTTTAAAGGATCACATCTGGTGATTTTTATGCGGAATTATCTTTGAAGTGTTGCATTTTTGTACCTTGGAATTTGATTTTGCATCAGAGTTACTGGATTAGAGTATCAGATTTCATTTGAAAGTCTTCAAGATGAATGAGGTATTTCTATCTGTTCACTGTTGATTTTCTTTTGTCTTATGATATTCACTTTGAAATTTGCTATCATTTATATATATTTGGTTTTCAAAACGTTTCTTTTTATATATCATTTCTGAGTATAATTGAAACGTTATCTTTCATAAGCATATATAGATGGTATACAATGATGAATGCAATATGCTAATACAACTCTGTTTAATTTCTTAAACAGAGTTATTTTTATTTTTTTCTGCACATTTCAATTTAAATGATAATAAATTTTTATGGTTATTGTTAAATTGGAACAATCTTAAGTTGTATTCACATATAATTGCCCGGGTTAGTGTTAGAATTTCTTTATCAGTATTTAGTTTAAATTAAATAGTTTTATTTCAGTCAATTTAGTCCCATTTTCATCCATCCAAATCAACCCATCACCAACCCATTTAGTTATAAGGAAAATGGTCTTTTAAATCCAGTCGGAGCCACCATACCAAACAGAAAAGGAGCTGTCCTAAGGTCCCGACTGGGTGGTTTTCCCCAATGTTTGAAGCAGAGATTTTCTAGGCTTCAACAGGTTGTTATGTCATATGCCACAAAATCGTTGATTCTTTACAAGCCTCTGTGATGTGGCACCATAGGTGGCGCAGCACGGAGGTGGTGTATAATATTTAATGTTTGAAAAAAATTCCATGTCACCGCTGGTTTAAATGACACGAGTTGCAATATGTTAAAACCGACGAAATGTTTTGATAAGGTTTTAAAACATTGGTTATAATATATATGCCACTAGTCACATTTGGTTTAGACCGTCAAACCATGGCTTATACCTACACTCCAAGTATATGTGCCACATTAATATATTAAACCATAATACTATATGGTTTCAACCATATAGTGCTAAAACACATTATTGTTAAAAAAAAATTCTATGTATGCCATTCAAGTCCGGGAGGTCCGCAGGTTTGACCCTGGCCTGCCTATGAACCTTATGAAAATATTTCCACTGTGCCAGAAGCTAGGGATGTAATGTTCCCACTTAGCCTTAGCTAAGAGGAACACTCAATTTTGTTTTAATTTATGTTTCATGAATAAATGAATAAAGGAGGACATGTAAAACTCCTAAAAAGTCTGAATAAATCAATGCCCATGTGAACAAAGAAAAATCAGGGCTATGTAAATAACCACTTGCAGGTGTGAAAAAGGTTTGAGCTTAAGACTGTGTCAACCTTGACCAAATCAACAACGTTGTCTAGGTTCATTGCATCTCCAAAAGGGACAACGCAGTTCTAGAAGGGAGCCTCTGATGTGAAAAGGGATAACTCATCAAAGTGTTTTAGGGTTTGCAAGAGCTTTCTCATCTTATAAAAGGAAAATGAGGGTAGCAAGAGAAGGTTGTTTATAGATCATATTTCTGAGTATTTGTCTGCTTAGACAAATACCATTCTCTGCTGTTGAGTGGAGGATTGTATCTGGAATTCCTATGCAGGAGTTTCACCTCTTCCTTTGATGATTCAAGGAGGAAAGTTTGCTGAAATGAACCACTATCAGGCTTGAGGCCAAGCTCCTACTTACATTGGAAGTGCTGATCCATTGAGGTTTTTCCCGTCTCTGCAAGCTGCAGTAAGTGGTGATCTAGATCTGTAGAGATCTGGTGTATTTTGAGAGCCTCTCTCCATGGAGTGGGTCCTTTGACCTCCTAGAAGAGTGTATCATTTCTTGTACTTAAGATATGTAATTATTCAGTATTTTTCTGTATCATTTGAGCTACAACACTGTCTCACTAGAAAAACTACGTTATTTATGTATGAGGGTTTGCAGGTTGTCTTGCTCATAATTTAGATCAGAGATCTCTTGTGTTGGGCTTGCCTTCCACTTGGTGATCCATGGATTGGTTTGCTGATCTATGTTCTGTTCAGATCTGATCCATTGTAATGAAATTCTATATTCAGAAATTTACTGCAGCAGTTTCTAGATCTACAACTTGTTTCTCAAATCTACTCTTATTCATGCATGCTTTTGTCAAAATTCCAAGTGGATCTTGTAGAGAAAACTATAGATTTTCCAGATCTTATATAGATCTGATATTTTGTCCATAGATCTGCTCTAGATCTAAGTTGTAACTTACATCTACTGAACCTCCTGAAAAATAACGTTGTTGAAGCATTTATGCAAATTTACATGTGCTCCTGCTCTCTTTTCTGAAGATTTACTGTTGTATTGGCTCATGCTTTCTACTGTATAATGAAAGGGATTTATCATAATGATTATTTTCTGCTGTAATACTGATATATCAGTTCTCTTGCTGATCTCCACTGAACATTAGCTAAAACTGTGCAATTCCTGAAGCAGTGCTTGCATTTGACTGCAGCCTTCCCCTTTGGGTGCTTTTTAGCTAGTCTACTTTTTTGGGAGATTTGTTTAATGTGTCTAAAGTAATTTTTTTTTGATGAAATTAGATATATAAGTCAAACACATCATAAATGAGGGGAACCAAGCCTTGATTTGCATTATTTTTGCACATTTTTACTTATACAGCGTTTTCCTTGAACTCCTTGTTGAAATTCCTAAAAAGGGGTTATTCCAAGTTCTATAGACAGAGTCTGCAGTTGGCCAGGTAGCCTCTAGATTTCATCCTTTATTTTAAAGGTGACATATCCATTAAATGCCTCTGTAGTCCATATCTGAAATAGAATCTTGAGAATCCTGAGAAAGGATCATTATAAGGGAGCTGAAATGTGAGTCTGAGAGATATGTATTATTTGTTCCAATAAATTCCTTTTGAGACATAAATTGGTCAATATTGGGCCTTTTTGAGAATAGTCAGTTTCATTGGAGAAATGAGGTCAAGGCCTATCCTCCGACAGTAGACTTTGATGCTTGCGTGCATAGTCCAGAGTGGCGAAATTTTATGTAAAGAGATTTATGAGAATTTTTAATACAACGGACACCCACTTGGAAGCAGACCTGGAGATGTCGTCTAGGAGGGATGAACTCCGTCATCAATTTTCTATGTTTTCTTCTTTTATTTCTGTTGTTCATGCTTATTTTCATTTCTCAAGTTTATGTTTAAGGCACTTTAATAATTCAATTTCCCTCACTCGTTCACATAAAAGAAAACCTTAGTTAATGTTCGTTGAAATTGTGCAAATAGTCAATCCCCTGTTTTCAGATCATATTTTGGTATCCGAGCGAGGTTGATCATGTATAAGCAGGATATTTTCCAATGTGAATGTTGACTAGATCCAGGTTGTGATGTGGAGAAGGGAACCTTGAGGAGATAAATCCAGAGATTGGAAAGAGGAAAGTCTCTTGACATATCGAAGAGTCAAATGAAGGAGAAGCTCCCAAGACAAAGAGAAAGGATAAATTTCAGTAAATGTTCCTTAATATGCAATAGATGATTGTAGAAATTTATGAAGGCATGAAGACTAGAGATGAAAATTCATCTTATAAAGGCATGAAGAAGAAAAAGGGCAAGGAAAAAGCTTATGGTAATGAAACTCCTTCTACTCCATCTTCATCTTCTTCTTCTTCTTTATTCTCTTATCAGTCAAGTTTAGATTTAGACTCACAAAAGAAGAAAAATAAATCCCCTTTAATGAAGCTTGATGTTAAGTTTGAGTTTCCCATATATGATGGTTAAATGAATCCTGAAAAGTTAGATAAATGGATAAAGCAACTTGAGGTGTATTGTATAATTCAAAATTTTGTTAATGAATCTACAAAAATTCAGTTAGCTATAATTAGAATGGGGGGAACAAATTTGATTTTGTGGGAAACTAAAACTCAATCAGATTTGAAGCATAAAGTAAAATTTATCTCTTCATGGTATAAGTTTGTTAAAGCTCTTAGAAAGAAATTATATCCTTTAGGATATATGCAACATGTTGTAATAGATTGGCATCATTTAAGGCAAGGTAAAGGATAGAGTGTGCAATAGTTTACATAAGAATTCAGGAAAAAGGCATTAGCACTTAATATTCCTTTAAATACATAAAAAAATTTGTTAAAGTATATTGGAAGTTTGCATTATTATTTGCAACATACATTGCTTATGTTTAATCCAACTGAATTTGATGAAGTGTGTGTACAATCCATTCATATTGAATCAAGTGGTATACTGTTTTAATCAAAATTTTTAAAGAAGCCATTCAAGAATTTAGAAAACAAGGATTCCAAAGAAGGAAAGGGGAAGAGAAAATCAAAGGGGAATAGATTAGAAACAACCAAGAAGGAATTAGAATGACATACTTCTAGTCATTGTCATAGGGTTGGAAATGATGACTCCAAATGTTGGAAGCTTCATCCCAAACTTAAACCAAAGAAGTTCCTTAAAAATAAGGGTGAAATGAAAGCTAATGTTGGAGTCTAAAAAGATTTGGGATCTGACTCCGATGACGAAAAGAATATAACCTCTATGGGTGTGACAGGTAATCCTTCTGAAGCTAGTTCTAGTACTACTTTTTTTTCATCCTCTTTAAAATCTAATAATGTGGTTGAGGAAAATAAGAGAGTTGAATTGTTTCACATAAGGATTATATCCAAGAAAACTAAGATAAACACATTATTCGATAGTGGATCACAAGAAAACTTAATATCTGAGGAACTAGTAAGGAAATTGGGATTAGAAACTAAAAGTCATCCAAAACCATACCCTTTAGGATGGTTGAAAGAAAATACTCATATGCTTGTCATGAAACTTTTTCAATTAAGGTTTTCAATTACAAATGATTTTGTTGATGAAGTTGATTTAGATGTCATTTCTTTGGTCATATGTGGATTTGTGTTGGTTATGTTAGATTCCTATACCAATAGGTGTCATATTTCATGATTGACTTGATGAGCTATGCAATATGTTCATACCTTTTCTTGTTGCAAAGGTTTTCCATATTCTCAAAAAATAAAAAAATTTAAAAAATTTAAAGAGGGTATACCCTAAAAGAAAAATCTAAGGGTGAAAAGAATAAAAAATGGCCAAAAAAGTGAAATAAAATGAACCCCTCCAAAAGAAAGGCCAAGGAAAGTGTGCAAGTATAAATACCACTAATTTTTGCTCTTATGTAATAAACAAAATTGTGTGTAACTTGTATTTTATGCCACAATTGATGAATATTCAAACAGTTTAAGCTTGGCTAGTTCATCTTTCAATTTTATGTTTTAGGGATAGAGAATAAAATCTGACCAAACTGTTTAATCTTGGCAGATAAGTAGATAGGTAGAGTAAATAAAAGGAGCTCAACAGTTTAATATGAGCCCTTGGATGTAATAAGTTTAGAATTAGATAGATTTCCATATGTAAAAGAAAAAGTGTGATAAGGGTTTGCCAGTTTAAAGTGCACCCTAATAAAGAAGAAAAAATGGTAGGGTAAAGTAGGTAGGGTAGGTAGATGTTGTTGCAGAATTACATGTGATGGATAATGGCTTTAGATGTGTTAAAATTTTTACTTTCATCACAAGTGCAAAGGCAGACAATACACATGAAGAATTTCAAGCAAAGCAAAGTCAAATTATTAACTTCCCTTCTCATTTTTCCCTAAAAATTTCACTAACTTCCCCTAAGTACTAAGATATTTGAAAATTAGAGGGGCTCAAGGCATTTCCTTGACTTTTGGAGGGACCGGACCCTCGGCCCAATAATTGGAAAAGCCTAAGTACTTTAAAATCATTCATCATGACATTCATTCACTTCTAAAAAATCTTTTCCTAAGTAAAATCTCATTTTACTTAGGAAAACCATGCAATATTTCATAAAAACCCTTCTCATAAAAGCATAAGTTAAAGACATTAACCCAATGTTTACACTTAGCGCTTCATTCATTTCCATATTAATTTTTAACTTATTATTTAAATCCCTATGCAAATTTCCCCTTTTCCTGTATTATTTTAATTTCCAAATATAATATCCCACCCCGTCGGTTGAAAAATAACCATATAAATTTAATTAATTGGTTAAATTTCCAATTAACAAACAAAATCGATACTCCGCCGTATAAATAAACAAAATCGATACTCCGCTGTATAAAGGGATTAATTAACCCTCCAGGTTAATTAATAACCTATTCCGCCAATAGAAACTCCCCCGATGTGATTAATTCATAATAAATTGCGTTGGGCCCACCATTTTAATTCTCTGCCATTTTCCTTTCCCGAGAACCGTCTGATCGACTAATCTCAAATCAACAGTTATTATGTATATCGCTAGCCATCCTCGTCCGAACGATAATGTGCGATGGCCAAGAGTTTTTCTGAACAGTGCCGTGCCACGCATCGTTCATCGTATGGAATCGCTCGCCCTCCGCAGAAAACCGCCCTTCCTCAAAAGCGGTGCGATCGAAACCACTTACCGCCTGCCTCCCGTGACGAAGCCCCCGTACTTGCTGATGTCATTCATTAAAAATAAAATAAAAAGAAACCCGCCAACCTTTGACTTTGTGGATAAAAAAAACATACCCACGTCATTTTCACTGTCCCATGCAACGATTTTTGAAATCAACTGTCGAAATGTGCCAACTACTCCCGTGCTGAAGAAATTTACATTGAAGCATTCAGAATTCGTCTGCCATTACCAACACCTGTTTCATCACTGTTTATTTCCTGGAAAATAGGTATTTACCCAAATTCCCGTTAAACTCTGTAAAAACTTGGCTTTTGTTTTAAATTCTACACGAAAAAATGAAGAAGAGTTTAAGACTAGTCTTTAGTTCATTCCTCAATTGCAATTGCCTTCCCCAACTTGTGACTATGCTCGTTTTTCGTCAAAACCCACAATTCATTTCTGAATCCACAAGAACCAGAAATGGAAATTCATGTGGCTTTGAATGTCGCACCCCTGAATTCCCCTCACAGATATTTAGACTATCTGCCTCTAGTAGATAGGGATTTCCAAATTAAAAACCTTGTTCTGAGTGAAAATCCTCTTCGAACTTTTTGCCGCTGCAAAGAACCAGGATACCAGAAGCTAAATGGTGGAAAGAAATGTTTGAACTTTTGTAAAATTATCCTTACATAAATTTTTGATTATGTAATATAGTAAGTCATGATAAAGGAGGATAAAAGGATAAACAGAGGTTAGAGAGCATAACAGTTAAAGAGTATCAGTGGTTAAAGTGTATCAGGTAAAAGTCAGAGTGAAAGTTAAAATGAAGTTACAGAGCAGTCAAAGGTAAACAATAAAAGTAATTACAGAGACAATAAAATGGTAAAAAGAAATGAAAATACTTTCACCAACATTGAATTTTGTTTAAATTGAAAGTAAAATAGTTAAAAGAACAAAAAGGTGAAAAGATGAAAAACACAACAAGAAGGAACATTTTTGCAGAAATTTCATGCTTTAGTCATTGTTTTGCAGAACCTATTGTGATCAATAAAAGATGAATTTTGTAAAACTGAAGTACATTTATGTTCTTAAGAGGACCATCTACAAAAACCTCTCTCACTTTTCTAACAACTATTATGGTTTTGGAAATATTAAACAATGTTGGAAATCACTTTTTGCAGAAAATTCCAGTTAAGTCATCATTTTACAGAGAAGATTGTGGCCAATCCGAAATACATCATACAAAACTGAAGGAGGTATGTGTTCCTAAGAGACCTATATACAAAACCTTATCTCACTTTTTTCACAGTGATTTCAGAATCAGAGATACATGCACATCTTTAAAGGTTATGTTTTAGATTCTGTAAAATGATGTTTTACACATTGTTTTGAAGAGCCTATTGTGCATAGCTGGAGAGGAATTTTAGGAAAATGAAAGAGGTTTATCTCACCAACATATTTATCTACAATAATCTCTTTCAATTTTTACATATATATTATGGATTGAGAAATAAATAGATATCATTGGACCCCAAGTTTGCATAATTGTTGGAGTAGAATGCACAAAGAAAGGAAGCATTTAGTGACTTGGATGCCTCATCATCAACTAAGATTTGGATCAAATTAGAATTCTCCTCTTTGTGATCACCTATCTATAAAAAAATAGTGCCAAATATATGCATTAGTTTTACTGTCCTTTACTTAATTTCTATTTATGTAAAATAGTTGGAGAGATTTGTGAACTAATCTTGATATTTTTTCAAGATATTTTAGTTTAGAATTTGTATAAATACTTCACTCTTGGAAGTATTTTGGGGTGGATTTTTTAGACTCTGTTGTAACATTGACTATTTGGAATAAAGTGCTATTAGAGAAATTTTTTGTGGCTAAGCTGGATGATGAATTGAAGCAAAAGACTTTTTACAGGATTCATGTGTCAGACTAAGGATCAATAAGTCATCTTTCCCTTGTGTTTTAAAGTATTTATATATTTTTATTATATCATTGTATTTCATTTCTGAATGACTAATAAAAAGGAGTAAATTAGAAAGTACTTAAGTGTAATCTGATTTCAATTATTGTTATTCTAAATGTTTTCTTCTAAACTTGTTTTAAACAGTGAATTCTTAATTGCTCATGTTTTTCTAGTTTAAGCATTTTGATTATTTAATAAAGAATACTTAATTGCTATTTGTTAATAATCACTCAATTTTCCCTCTTATAAATGTGTTGAAAGATTCTTAATTGCCTTTCATCCATTTTAAATTCATTCCATTCACTTTAGATCTAAAATTGCTCTCTGTTTGATTATCTTGCCCTGTGAAACCATCTTTCATTTAGAAACTTAATCCAGTGAAGCCATCTTTTTGACTCCATAGCCCAATGGCCTGAACTACTCAATATTGCCCTCAGCTATCAAATTCCACCACCCAAATTCAAGCAAAACCCTTGAACTTTATAACTAGCCTAATATCTTCTAAAAACAAAGCTAAATTTTACAGAGAGAGCCCTCTCTGGGTACAGATTGGCTAGATTCTGTACCTAAAAGATTGGTTTGTGGTTACCTCGGACCCCTTTCCTCTTCCCAACAACTTCAAGGAAAATTTGAGTGATAACAGGTTAGTCCATATCTTTATGATCGATATGCCATATTTTATAGAAAGGAACATAAGTATCATCTCTTTAAATATGGAATTGAATATGTTGTCAAGGCACATAGAATTAAGACAAACTTGGATTTAATCAATGTTAGTCAAATGAAAATACTCATAAATTCAAGTAAAAAGTATGTCCTCATGTTTGTTAAGGAACAACCTAAAGATAAGTATGATGATTTTCAAGGGTGTGATTCTCATTTTAAGGACAAATTGGTTGAAATAGTAGATTATAATAAATAATTTTTTAAAGGACCAAAAAATTCACCTCCAACATGAGAAATACAACATGAGATTAAATTACAATATGATGCCCTTCTTCCTAACATTGGCATGTATTGTATGTCGGTCATAGAAAATGAAGAGATTAAGAAACAAAATCAAGAATTAGTTGATAAAGGCTTTATTCAACCTAGTTATTCTCCATGTGGATCACCGATCATATTAGTACCAAAGAAATATGGAACTTGGAGAATGTGTGTTGATTTTAGAGCCTTAAATAAAATCACCATTAAGAACAAGTATCATCTTCCTATAATTGACGATTTGCTTGATCACTTAAAAAATGTTGTTTACTTTACAAAACTGGATTTAAGAAGTGGTTATCATCAATTCTTATTGCATAGAATAATATATGGAAAACGAAATGCTTGGTTATGCCATTTGGGTTATGCAATGCTACCACAAATTTTATGAGAGTGATGAATGATGTTTTTTGTCCTTTTATTGATAAGTTTGTGATAGTCTATCTGGTTGATATTCCTATTTTCAGTTCAAGTTTGGAAGAACATGTAAAGCATGTTAAACAAGTTTTTGATGTGCTGGAAAGAGAGATACTGTATCTCAAACTTTCTAAGTGTGAATTTGGAAACCAATCCTTAGTTTATCTTCGTTACATAGTTGGAGGTGGTCAGCTAAAAATAGATCCAACTAAAATTGATGTGATTGTTAAGTGGCCAAGACCACAGAATGTAACGGAAGTTAGAATTTTCTTGGGTGCAGTTCAGTATTGGAGGAAATTTGTTTCTCATTTATATTTTATTTCATAACCACTTCATGCTTTAACAAGTTATAAATTCTCTTTCTAGTGGGGAGGAAAACAACAAAAATCATTTGACACTTTAAAGCAGAAAATTGTTTCAGCTCCAATATTAGATTTACCAGACCTTCAATAGCCATTTGAAATAGAAACTGATGCTAATGGGTATGCAATGGGTGAAATTTTGTTACATAAAGGAAATATTATTTGTTCCCATTCAAAAAAAAATTTCTAAAGCAGTTTCTAACTATCCAACGTATGATAAAGAAGTGTATGCATTAGTTGAAAGTGTTAACAAATGGAAACATTATTTAATGGGGAAAGAAAAAGTGATTCATATAGATCATCAACCAATTTAGTACCTTAAATCTCAAACTAAGTTGGAATAGTATCGACATTATATATGGATGTGTTTTTTTCTACAATTCCACTTAGTAATCAAATATAAGAAAGGTACTGCTAATAAAGTAGTGGATATGTTATCAAGACCTCCTTTGAATGCTTTAGTTATTCTGAAAAATAGTTCTTTAGCACATTGAAGATTCTAATTTAAAATATGTTTATGAATCACTAACTCATTCTGCTTAGGTGGAAGAAGTGAATTATCATGTTCATGACATATTATTGTACCGTCTTGGAAAGTTTTTCATACTGCAGTGAGAAAGAGCGCATGTGATCAGGGAAGCACATTATTCTTGTGTTTTAAGGAATTTTGGTGTAGGTAAGACATTGGAACAGTTAAAAAGGTATTGCTATTGGCCTTGAATGAATGAAGCAGTAAATAAGCACATAAAAGGTTTTGTCATATGTTCAACAAGCAAACCAAACAATATAAATTTAGGTTTGTATATTCCACTTCCAGTTCCTTCTCGGCCATGGGACAATTTATCTATGGATTTTGTAAGAGGACATTAAATGTCTAGAAAAGGGCATGATTATTTGTATGTTTTGGTTGATCGATTTAGAAAAATGTGTATTATTATTCCATGTAAAAAGAAAGTAATTTCTGAACAGACTACGCGGCTTTTCTTTAAAAATGCATGGGTTCATTTTGGGTTTCCTACTTCTATCATTTCAGATCGTGACTGTCGTTTGATGGGGGAGTTTTGGTCCACTTTGTGGGGACTCATGGACACTAAGTTGAGAAAGAGCACAAATTTTCATCCAAAAATCGATGGGAAAACAAAGGTGGTAAACAAAACAATGGTACATCTTCTCAGAGGATATTGAAACAAACATTCTAAGTTGTGGGATGAATCCTTACACTATGTCCAACATGCTTACAACCATGCTTTGCATTCTTCTACTGCTAAATATCCTTTTGAGGCATGTTTTGGGTACCTTCCAAAATCACTAATGGACTTCATGTTTGGTGAAGAAGCTAAGGAGGATGGACATGGAGATGCTGACAAAGAAATCAAGTTCATTCAAAGAATCCAAAAGATTCATGAAGGATGGTGATAAGTTATGGTTAGATCAAGAATGCAGCTTCCGCATAGGTCTACTTGGAGGAAATGAGAGCATAAAGACTTGGTGAAGTATCAACACTTGGAGAGACCATGCAGGACCTCTATGAGAAGCTCATGACCATACATAAGGTAGTTGTCTGCTTGCATGGCTTGCAACAAAAAATAAAATAATTTGTCAAGACTCTTAAGAATGTGCAAGCTTCCATCACCGTTGTGCAGGAATGGGCATTGAAATACAAAGGGACACCACTATCTTGGTAAAGAAAATGAATCCACGGGAAGAGATGGAAAAATAAAGAGTTCGAATGGTGATCTAGAACAATAAGGAACTCACCTCATTCATTGGAAATATTTAGGCCTCATATGTACGGATATACAATAGTTTGGATTTCATGGTGAGAACCTATAAGATCCCATCAGTTGGATTGCTCACTGAAGCTAAATGCAAACACCAAGTAAAACAGTAGATTGAAGAGTATTTGGAGTAGTTGAGACAAATTTCCACCAAGGAGGATTTAGAGCTGAACAAATAGAACATGAATAACTACATCAATGGTCATGTCCATATCATAAAAATGTTGCTCTTGATTGATGAAGAAGTTTAGACTGGCTCTAAATCATTTCACCTGGATGCTATGGAGGCTAGATTCTTCTTCTAGCCTAACACCATCAAACAGTTTGGGGATGTCATTGCTCAATATCAATCTTAACATCAATATGTGACCAAGAAGCATCAATATGTGATAGATAAGCATCAAGTAGAATCTTTTGAGCTAGAGTTTTCCCAAACTCAAGCATCATAGTGTTTTGTCTTGTTAGGCTATCAAGTTGTCTCTACCCTATTTTGTCCCATATGTGTATGAGTGGAAAATTTAATATTATTTGTAATTATTTGTAAAAGTAAAATTCCAAGTTTCCATATTGGAATTTGAAGAGCCATAATATAATTTAATGAGTCATTTTGTAAAGAAGTTGAATATTCATGAGGGGAGTCCAAGAGTCACAAAGGGGGCATGTGAAGCGTCACCCCCCTTTATTATAAATATGTCTTCCTAACTCATGTAGAGGGATTTTGGGAGGAAATATTTTGGCTAGGCTTAGGTTTAGTGAGTGCTTGGGAGTTTTGTGAGAGCCTTGGCTTCACCATAACATAGAGGGATTACTCTTATTTGGGGGAGTAGGTGTTGTTGACTTCACATTCCACTTTTAGGGAAAGTGGTTCGAGAATGGTGTATGTATGATTGGAACTTTCACTTTTAATTAAACTCAGATCTGACATGCTTTCATGCATATATTTTGAATATAGTAGGACTAATATTATTATATTTTTGATCTATGTTATTTTATGCTTGTGAACTATTTCGTTTGCATTTATATGAATATTATTGGATGCATGCTGATGTATTAATTTGTCACCTTAACTTATGAACTATTCATCTTGTTAGTTCATGTGATGTCATTATGCTCATGTGTTACTTCCAAGTTGTGTACTATTACAGGCTTCTAAGTGGAAAAATTCCTTTTCCCTTCAAGTGTTGGAACCTTCATGCATCACACTTGACTTTCTGCAGGGTCACACAATTGTTCTCACCAAATACATTGTGCACCATTATATGCATTTTGCAAAGCAAGGTTGATCATTAACACCCCAATGTTGGGACTCCTACTCCAAATAGTGTGAGGTCTAGTTGGGACTCCATATCAAGGAGATCCCATTAATGTTTGTGGGTGCAACACCGTCAAAATTTTGGGTACTAGAAGGAGGGCCATATGACAAGTTGATCCCTTGAAGTCTATTTTGAATTTTCACACTCATCTAATGAATTCTTCCCAAATCATAACCCCGACATGTTTTTCCATAAATGAAAATGTAAAAGTGCTAGCGTGAATCATTGATGACTTGTCTAATCCAAACATCTCTATTCATTTTTATTTTTTTATTATAGCCAACAATTCAGTTATGTTTTTTTAATATAGTCAACATTTTTTTTATTTATATAGTATTTTATTTTTATTTTAAAAATTAAACTTATCAATTAGAGGTTGAGCATATAAGGGATTACATATCTCCCTCATATTGGGTTGTAGAATGTGCCTCTGGCACATTAAATAATCTCAAATAAAATCCATATAACATTTTTTATGGTAAGACAACATAAAAATATTTGATCACCTTGAATCAAACACTTTCATTGGTTGTAATACACTCCAAAAATTTCTAATTATTAAATTTTATAGATTTATCATAATCAATTCTAATCAGTGAACTGATAAGTGGGGCACATATTGAAAAAATATGTTGATATGTGCAAGAAAACAAAGATTCACAAAACTATTTTACAAAGTTAAGTGTTATTTTCATCTAAACCCCTATTTTTTTTTAAACATTTTCAAAATTTTCATTTTATTCCTCTCAATATATGAATTTTTTCAACCATGAACATGGAAAATATGTTTTTACAACATGGAGAAATAAAATTTACAAGCAGTCATCAATCTATTATGATAGGTATCAAGTTTTTTGCAAAGAAAAACCAACTATATCATGTATTTCCCTATATGTTGTAAGATTTGTAAAAATTTTCTTCACAATTATAAAGCTTTGTTTTTGGAAATATATTAAAATGTAGAAGTAATTATTTTCAATATGATTTTTGAAAGAAAACTACTAATAGAAATTATTTCCAATCAAGATAGAAATAAACTTCACAAAATGTGATGAAATAACTAAGTCACAACACTCCACATTCCTTGTATCTTTAACTTGGTTTTGATATCTTCCATATAACTCCTATTCTCTAGTACAAGTGAGCGATAAGAAGTTTCTCCAATTTTCAAGAAACATTGTGTTAAGTCCAAGTATAACCCAATTCCTTTATGATTAGATAATGATACACCAAAATATTTTCTTCTTTGGATGATATTTAGTAATTGTATTCTTGACAACTAATATCCGTGGTATATTATTGTTTTACAGAAAATCCCTTCTACGGAGACAAGTGATCTCTCTAGTCCTAAAGGAAGGATCTAGCAACAAACCAAACAAATATGTGTAAAATTTCCTAGCTTATATCATAAAGTACAAAGTAAGATAGATGGCCTACCTCACTCTGATGCTAACGGCCATTGGTTTCATTTCTTGATCTTTTCGCTTCCAATTCCAATCCTCTTTGCACCATTACAGATGAATACCTATAAGGAATATCAAACAGAGATGACAAAAACATACATATCATAATTCATTCTAACATAAAATATATGATAGATCAGAGATTATCACACTAAATGAGTAATGTTTTACACATTTATGGGAATCAAACACATATTGTATTATTAATAGAAAGTAAGGGAAGCATACAACCAGTTAAGCTCTGATGTTGGAAGCCTCCTTTGGATGAGTTTCCAAGTCCTAGCCAAGACCTTCCATCACTCCTTTCTCCTTCACAAAATGGCATCATTTAGGCACAATTGAGCACAAGCATGGAAACCAACATTGATAAACCGTTTGAGGAGAGTAGGGAACTCATTTATAGGGAAGGAGAGGGAATTAGGGATCCAAAAAAGGGGGAAGAAGGTCCACATTTTAAGGGTAATATCCCTAATAGTAGGATCAAAGGCTTGAAATGGGATATCTATACCTAATACTTATTTTCCTGTAACCAACTCTTCGTTCTTGAGGCTTCTAGTAAGAGAATCTTGTCCTCCATTTTTGGAGAAACTGCCTTAAGAGGAGAAACACATTTTTTCACTTAAATTCCCACACTGGCAGTATAGAAATGTATAACAGTGAAGGTGAAAAGTGTGAGGCATAGGTCATGAGCACCGTGATGGGCCTGCAAATAGGGTTTTTGGTAAGCCTTTCTAGAATTTCTTCAAGTTATTTTTTCTTTTGTTCTTCAGGGATGTTCTGATCTTGTTTTCATGGAGAAAACATTAAAAAAATTTGTCACTTTGCGACATTTGGGGAAAAATTTGACAACTCAGGGAATATGATAGGGAGTGCAACAAAATGTTATATAACAAATGACCCCTAAAAAATGAAGGAATAACAGGAAGTGATGGTTGACATTATTTATGATTCAATGCAATGACTTAGGAAACCACAGTTAGGAGACCAAAAAATCAAAAATAGTACAATACATATGAGATTTCTAGTGTAAGTATGCCCAATAATACATCTCTAAATAGGAATCTAACGAAACACGAACCCAGGAAATGGAAACAACCATCTGAATAGTAAGGATCATGTCTATGGATCCACAGGATCGATGTAGCCATCCATATAGAAGGGATCATGAATACTAAATAACTCCAGGAAACCTGTATTTATCAGATGAAACCCAGGGTCTTCATCTCTGTCCCGATCCATCTAAAGTGTGAATATAACCATGTGAATAAATGCATTGAAGTCGAACATGGTAGAAAACACCTGATTACCGGTCGATGATGTAAACCATTAATAAGAATGAGAGGAACCAATGGTGACGATGGCCCTAACGGTACAACATCACAATATATGAGTGTGAACAAAGGAGATGAATTCAGAAAAATGCAAAACCATTCAATCGAAGGCCAATGATGTGAGCCTATCGTCAAATGCAGAGAACTTCTCATTGAGGCATGCAAGCTCTAAGGTACTGAAAGGGAGTTTATAAACCATATTCCTAGATAATGAGCTGGAGTCAATATGAAGTGACCCATCGAAGGAGGGAAATAATTTTACCCACATCATCGACACGAAACAAAGGATTTCTCAAATTTGGTGAGAGTGATTCATGATTTTAGTAGCCAAAGTGAAATATGGTTTGAATTTGCTGATAGGACTTCTCTTGAACATATCAACGAAATGACTCCATATTTTGACAACATTTGACTTAAAATGGGATCAGTGGTCATGGCACTAATAGGATATGATCGAATGAGAGAAAAACGGATTTCAAACACTGAGGAAGTTATGTGACGAAGTGAGGATGTCCCAAACCTGACACAAGAAATAAATAAGTGTCATGTTCAAGAGCGACATGATGACTTTCACACAAAATACAAGATATGTGTTTCCTTCCATTTCTCCCCTCTATTTCAAGTGAAAACCTATTTATTTTTACAGAATATTGAATAGGATACCATATGATTCTCAAATAATTTCACCCATTGGATGAATCCATCCTAATAATTTTAACGAGCCCTAGGAGGGAGTAGTCTGGTCTTGTCATGGTGACAAGTCCATCACTGTTTTATATTTTAACGAGTCCAGTGAAGGTAAAATTTGACATCTTTTTCATGTTTAGAGAGTTTGAAAAGGAAGAAAAAAGGAAACTCCAAAGGTCCCATTTTGTAGATAGTCTCTCAAATCTAAAAAGGTAGAAAACAATATTCAAGAGAACCTCCTAGTCATGTTTATCTAAGGTATTCCTTTTTCATAATTAGTTTATATTAGTTCGGAAAAGGGTTAAACTTATACTGAGTATATGTCATTTAATTTACTTTAATGAGATCTAAAGGAAAAATGCTCGGAAATATTTTCATATTTTTAGAGTCTGGAAAGAGATGATAGAGGACTCTTCCTGGAGGAACAAGTGGTATAAAGGATAACAACTGGTTCCGAACATGGTGACACTGATCAAAACACATAAAGGTCAAGAGGCTAGCTAATAATACCACTCATTGCAATAGTTCCTTAGGAAAGGGTAAAACAACCAAGTGAGAGTGTATGATCGACCAAGAAGACGGTGATGATGGAATGAGAAAACCAGGGCTCATCTAGCAAAAGAAGTAGATAAAAGGGAAATAATGAGAGGTGTATAGGAATGATTTCATTTTTTACACAAGCTTCAAACATGGGAAACTATGCTTGAGAAACCTTGAAGATGGTTTCATTTTTACACAAGCTTTAAACGAAGGAAAAACTATGTTGGAGAGTGGTTTCATTTTTATACAAGCTCGAAATGGGTACAAACTATGCTTGTAAGTGGTTTCATTTTAGACAATCTTCAAATGAAGACAAAGTATGCTTGAAATAAGTTTGCATGCCCCCAAAATAATGACTCTTTGAGGTACATGCCCCCAAAAATTCATTTCATTCACTAAAGTAGACTATTGGTTACTAACAAGTGGATATAGTGAAAGTTCATTTACAAGATCAAGTGAAATATTCGACTTGGGATTTACGAGATCTAATCAAAGACTCGAATTAGAAGGGGATTTGTTTCATTTTTTAACGAGGTTGACACAGTAAAAGAAATATCCTCATGACACCTTGTTTCATTTTTTTAAGGAGCTTGACACAAGAAAAGGAACTTTGATTTGGACACCTTGTTTCATTTTTTAAGGAGCTTGACACAAGACAAGGAACTCGACTCCAAATACCTTGATTCATTTTCTAAGGGGCTTGAAACAAGACAAGGAACTATGCTCTGAAACTTTCTTTAATTTTTTAAGGTGCTTGACACAAGACAAGGAACTCCTGTCTGGAGACCTTGCTCATGGCCCATAAGAGGTCATGGCTTCCAAGAGGTTATCACTAGACAAGAAAACAGCATTCTGGAAATCAAGGTCCAATGCCCCCAATACATGATGCATTATATTACTAACTATATCATCAGTGTGGAATGGAAGATACCACTTACATGTAAGGGACATTTAGGGATGATGGTTGACTAGGAGCCAAATTAGGACCAATGAAACAAATATGATCAATGGTCACAATTCTTCCTTCATGCTGGAAATACATCACACGAAAGAGAGAAGAGGCAAGAGCTCCCATGACATAAACATAGTCATGACCAAGGAGTAAATTAATATCCAAAGGGCCTTGGACAACCATCACATTGATGTACACATTATTTATTCACAAAGTTATAGGAATCTTAGGAAGGATCCCTAACAGTTGACTAGTTCCTCTATTAAAATACAACAGATTATGGGTAATAGGCACAAGATGTGGAGAACTGAAATATTTCCAAGTAGTTGAGAAAAAAATACTAATGGATGTGCCTTCATCTATTATTGTGCTAGGTATGACTGCATTATAAGAATGTACTCTGATCTCAAAGGGCACGTAAGAAGGAAAACAATATCATGTCAGTCGACTCCAATCAAAAGAAGTGACTAGACTACTTGGAGGGGGTGCCACAGAAATGGGAGAACTTCCCCCTTTTGTTACGGGAATGAGAGGATCACCCTCTTGTACCATGGTAATAGGAGGATTTCCTTCCAATGCATGGGAATTTGAAGAAACAAAAAGAAAATGAGTGGTATGAATTTCACTCTCTACAGGAATGGCCTGATCAAATGAAGGTGGAATGAGGTAAACCATTTCCTAAACCAATGGTTGGTCAAGAACAAGCTTATGGGATTCACTTTAAGAGAGAATGGGACAGGCCAAAGATGAATTTTGATCATCCAATTGATCAACTAGTGGAGGATTAGGGAAAAGATTCTGGTAATCAGCAGGAAGTCGTGGCTGAGAAGCTGTAAGTTTTTCCAATACTTTGGAGGCTTCATCCATATAAGGACAATGGTGAATGGGATGATTCTCTTCACATAACTTACAATGAAATTTGATTTTACCCTTTTTCCCATGGAACTTATTGCTACTAGTTGATTTTTTTTCACCAGCATGATCTGCAGAGGTCGGTGACAAAGGTTGACAGGGGCATGTAGACCATACTTCTAACATCTTGGGAATACCAGGACAATCTCTAAGAAGGTGGTCACCCTTACATAACCTGGAAGGGAATTTGAATTTGCATGACTGATTAGAAGATATTTCAACACCTGTTGTATTGGTATATTTTTCAACATCATTTTCTTTGGTAGAAATGGTTTCTTGGTTTCCCCCTTTATTATTTTGCTTCTTCTTCTTCACGCTCTTCTTCTTCATCCTCTTCTTCTTCTTCTTCTTCTTAGCTTCCTGGTTACTAGAATCCAAAATTTCACTAGGAAAAGAGGATAAATGGGATGAAGAAACATGTGAAGAAGGCGAGGGGTCAAATTTAGGATCAACATGAGGTTGACACTATTCAGGTGGAGGTGAACTTGGTTGAGAAGCATCTTGGACATTTAGAACCATGGGGGTTGAAAATAACCAAACTGGAAAACCGATGGTAAATCCCGGAAGGGACAACGTTTCCATATAAGGAGCACCAATATTTCCAGAAGAAGGAGAAGGACTAGGAATCACACCTGAGGGGTTTCTTTGATTGGTAAAATCAGGAACTATTGCCATTAGTCTCAGCCTAAGACCCACTAAGGAGTTGTTTCACGAGTAGGATGTTATTCCATGGTCAATCGATTTTAGAAATTAAAAACAAAATAAATAAAAAATGGTTAATTTAGGCATAAAGAATTACCAAGAAACTCTGAAATATGATATACACCTTGGTGAACCAAGGAATTGACGTACTACATCCAATTTCCATGAATATTGTGTTCGGTGTATCAAGGTTTACAAGGTCGCTGACTCGGTTACCTATGGATGGATAGAAACCTAGTGGGGAATCCCAAAATATATGTGACAGTATGTGGGAGTGCAATCTGTAGTAGTGTTTTCTAATGCATAACCATTTGATGAGAGCATTCCTATATACTTACCATGTGTAGAGTGCCTCCAATATACCCAAAAGTACTGGAGAACGGCCCTATACATTTCCGTACGTGGAACGAGATATCACCCCTGGGATACAACATTTTCAAACAACAACAACTTCCTCATTTTAAGACACCGGAACATGTCTCTAGGCTAGACCTCTAAATTTTTGCGATAAGTTCCAAATTCTCCTTAGCTTAATTGAGGTAAATTTTAAGTTGACCTTGATTTACGTTTCAATTTCAAGGCTCAAAACGACGTCACCTGAACACCTATGATGCAACTAGCATGAGAACTTGATTATTTCTAATTCAATGAATGATATATAATATAGGGAAGATATTAAAACAATGATGCAATAACCAATAATGCAGCAAAAAAAGCGTCCTAACTAGATATTCCACTTTCATTATTCCAATTCAGTTCAAAGAATTAAAATATGCCAAACTATGCAATGTAATCTATGCATGATTCCCTTGAAAACTATGAAAATGCAATATATGCATAATTTCCTTTCAGTTTTGATGAATGAGAATGCACTCAATTCACCTTTTAGCTTTCAATCACTAAACAATGAAATCTATGTTCAATGATAAGTATCAAAAATGAATTTTCAATGTAGTGTGAACTGATGCACTTTAATGAAAAGTAAACTTTGAGATGAAAACTAAATGAATGTAAAATCAATTTATTTTATGGTCTCAAAAGAATTAATATGCTTAAGCAATCATTAAATAAATATTCCTTCCAAACACATAAGCAACAAACAATAATTTTAATTGACTCAAAGAATCAAAGGCCCAACCAAAATTTCACTTTTACCACTTCAAGTATGGGATGGAATTTTTGACACCATAAAGAAATTAACACTAAACATACACAATCTGATGCACACAGAGCAAGAGGGTGACCTCAGAGATCAAGAAACACTATAATTTTAGGCAAAAACTTTAAAAAATTCTCAAATTGAAGGACCATCGTGGGAATACAAATAGAAGAAGAGGTTCAAGAACGACTGTTTCTGGCAAGAGAAACACTAACAACACGACTGTTTCTGGTAAAAGACATACTAGAGATAAATGATTAGGAGAAACTAGAAAAATTTGAGCAAAAACTTAGACTTGATACCCTAAAACACATACTACTCAGAGTATAGACTCAAAACAAATCAAAATGGAGGATCAATGAAAGGTTGACTAAACTAATAAAAATACTGAATGCAATGGGATGGTTGAAAGGGTTATAGGCTCCCCATTGGAGTCGCCATTTTGTTGTATAGACAATCCCTTATGTGGAAAAAAGTGATCTCTCTAGTCCTAAGGGAAGGATCTAGCAACAAACAAGAAAAATATGTGTAAACTTTCCTAGCTTATATTAGAAAGAAAAAATTAATATAGATGGAATAACTCACTCTGACGCTAATGCTCGTTGGTGTCATTTCCAGATACTCTCACTTCCAAGTCCAATCCTCTTTACACCATTACAGATGAATACCTACAAGGAAGATCAAATAGAGACAAAAAAAGTATACATAACATAATTCATTATAGAATAAACTATATGATAGATCATAGAGTATCACACTAAATGAGTAATGATTTACACATTTATGGGAAGAAAACACATAATGTATTATTAATAGAAAGTAAGGGAAGCATACAACCATTTAATCTCTAAAGTTGGAAGCATGCTTTTGATGAGTTTCCAAGTCCTAGCCAAGACCTTCAAGCTCTCCTTTCTCCTTCACAAAATGGAAACATTTATGCACAAGTGAGCACAAGGATGGAAACCAGCATTGATAAACCCTTGTAGGAGATTAGGTAATTCATTTATAGAGAAGGAGAGGGATTTAAGGATCCAAAAAAGAGGGAATAAGGTACACATGTTAAGGGGAATATCCATAAGAGTATTATTAAAGGCTAAATGGGAGATATCGACCAAATTCTTATTCACTTGTAAGCAACTCTTCGTTCTCGAGGCTTCTAGTAAACGAAGCTTTTCCTCCATTTTTGGATAAACTGGTTGAAGAGGAGCAACGCATTTTTTCGCTTAAAATCCCACGTTGGCAGTGATAGGAACATATAACAGTGAAGGTAACAAGCGCAAGGAATAAGTCATGAGGACCACACTGGGCTTGCAAATAGGGATTTTGGTAATCCTTTCTATAATTTCTTTAAGGAATATCTTCTTTTGTTCTTCAGGGATGTTTTGATCATGTTTTCATGGTGAACACATTAACAAATTTTGTCAATTTGCAACAGTTGGGGAAAAGTTCGACAAATCAGCAGATGAAGCGGGGAGTGCGACAAAATACTGTATAACAATTATTTAATGGAGTTGTGAGAAAAAGTAATAATGATAAATAAATAAATAAAAGAATATAAATAAACAAAGTTGTAGACTTTTCATATCTCTTTTATACATGTAATATTCTTCTGTATGTTAAGATACTTAGATTTTAAGGTGTTAGTTAAGATCAAAATGATTTATTGTGTTTTTAGGTAATGTTTCTTTATTATGTATTTTTATTATCTAATTGTATGGTCACAATTATGTTCTAGACAAAGTGATCCAATATTTTAGTGATCTTCTACACAATACTAATAGTTATAAATTGATTCATGGATTAGCTCTCAGTTAATAAATGATCTCTATTTAAAGAGAATGGAGGGTAATTCAGCAATTATGGATCATGGGAAACTAATATGTAAATAATTTTCCTTTTGCATTAATATATTTCCTCAAGTGGTCATATTGGTTGGAGTTGTGGATTTTTTCCCTCTAACCATATCATATACTAGTGTACTAATATTTGATATACTTATGTGAATGGTTTCCTTAATGTGTTCGACATAGGAGGATATGATTTTCTTATTGAAGATGGCATGAGAGTCCCAATGAAGACCCACTCCAATTGTTGATTGAGATATTCAACCTTTGTCATTGCATGCATTAGAGAACTTTTATTTTTTCTAGAATTTGAAAACAATTCTAGTACATTTGGAGCATTGTTTTTAGTTGGTAACCCATATTTTTTCACCCAAAAAGGTTTATCTTTGCTAGAGATATGACCATTTTATCAAATCCAAAGTTATGTAGTTTCATTTTAGCTTTTAAAAATCTCTTTGATTATGTTTTTATATTTCAAAGTTTTATTTTTAATTTATATTTTTACTTCACTCAATTTGTGTTTTGTGTATGCTCTTTACTATGTGTCTTCTGCAATTTAAACAAATTAGATATAGAGTAAAAGAGATTTATTTTTTAGATATGTTTTTTTTCCTTGTGATTTCTTTGATTTTGGAAAATAAAAAAGCGTAGAGAAAACTCACAATTTATTTGTAAACTAATAAGATATAACACCAACATTACAAAAAAATGGATTTATTTTCAAAACTTTTGCTTGTTTTGTATGCAGTTTTTTACATTGGCTCATGTGGTTAAAAATTAATTGATTAAATTAATATTTCTTTTCATTAAATTATTCCAAGTCAAGTTAAAGCATAATTTTATTGTATAGTACATTCACTTAAATGATAAAAATGAATTAATTATAAAGTTATTTTAATATTTTTTTAACTTACTTTATGCATGCAAGTTTAATTTATAAAGTAGCTTGATTGTAAAAGTGGCATTCAATTATTTTATAAAAGTGGGCCACTTAATTTATAAAAATAACTTATTTGTAAAAGTAAGTTTATAGGGAAAGAAAAAGAAGATAATTTTTTCACTCAACAATCTCATTGTGCACCCATCTCTACATTGATGAATCTCCACTTACTACATCGTATTTTGATTGCTTTTTATTTTTTCAAAGAGCATAACTTTCATATTCAAACTCTACTTCAAGGAATTTCTTTAAACAATATTTTTTCTAGAGCATCCCATTTAGATAATTAATGTCTACTTTGTGGGAATTTTGTATTATCTTCGGTCCATGTGATATCCTACTTACTAGTTCAAACTCTTTATGGAAATATTGTATGGAGGATATGTTGTGAAGTAAGGACATTTTCCAATGACCTCAAGAAAAAAATTATCTCTCTTAATGCACTAAAGAGAGACAAATGGGATAATAAAAATGATGAAGCACATGGATTAGTTGTAATGTATCTCTCTCCAATGGTTTTTAATTTTACCTTCAAGGGATCGCGACCGAAAATGTAACATGGAAAAAGATGCTCAATGACTTTGGTAGACATAATAATATTTGAGCCACCATCTTGAATAACAATTGATTTCTTTCAATCCTAGTAATTTATCTTATATTGAATATTTGAAATCTACATTCAAATCGCTTAAACTTTTACTTGCTAAATATAAGATAATTATGACAAATTATATGTTATTCTTGTCAAGCTTAGCAATACCTATGATGTTGTTGTCTCTAATTTTCCCTCCATAAGAGAGGCTCTTATTTTTCATGGGGTGTCTTACAAAATGCCTTCTCTTGAATACTTTTTTTTATCTTTTTTATTAGAGAGAGATAATATCTTTCATTTTAGAGTGATCAAAATTGTAGATACAATTAACAAAGCCTTTATGGCATAATGATTACCGAAAGTCAAGAATTCTTATGGATTTGGGAGAGCCTTCCAGAGTTTGGTTTCTAGCAGCAGAAATTTTCCATATTTTAGTTTGATAATTAGAATTTTATTCCACTTACCAAAGATCTACTTCAACATCAACACATCGAACACATTTAGCTACACATGAACATCATCATGAAACTTTTTTTGGATTTCGTTCTCAAAGTGCTCTATTATAGTATAGATGATCAAATTATACACATTGTCATGAATTTCCTTACATAAGTGAAGTTTTGAAAACCTAAATTATGTTATGATTTTAGGAAGTTTTCATTAAGGGGGATATGCTTTAATGCATTCTTCCTTCTCTTATTTTTCATGTTTGTAAATCCTTCAATTTGACCCCAAAATATTGTTAGGGGGGATTCTAGATACTTAGACACATAGGAGTTAAGATCAAATTTGTCTAATGCATATTTGAGTTATATCTTTAGTGTACATTGAAATTATCGAGAGAAATACGGTCTAATGTGTCTTTAGGTCAAGTGTGTTTCTTTAGTGTGCAATGTTAGTATCTAATCTAGATTATTAAAGTTGTTAGATATTGATCTGTCATTGAATGTTTTATTGGTCCACCATCTATATTTGAAGACCATGGAGGTGTTGGGTATGTGTTATATTAATTTCATGACTTATATGCAACACAAACATAAGGGGGGAAATTGGCAAGGATTACAACCCCCCATATTTAGTAGGTATTCATAAGGGCGAGAGCTCCCCTACATGAAGTTCAGGGAAGTGCCCATAATTTTTTTTGGATGTTTTTTTGTGTATTTTTTTTGGAAATTTCAGCCTGCATTTTAGCTAAAAGAATTTTGTGGCACATGGTGGGTTTTCCATGGTTTTTTAGTTTAGGTTAAGAAAATATGGTTGTATTGGAAGTTCTTGTATATTGCATAATATATATTGTATTTTAATGTTGTACAATAAAAATATAATGAACAAAAATATTGTTGGCTTTCCTGGGTTTGGGTTTATTGGATAGATATTTTTCTAAATACCTTTAGAATTTCCACAAACAACCAAGCATAAGCCTAGGGTTTATGAATCACCAAAAACAACTAAAAATAAGTATACACACTTCTACAAGATTTGCCTTCAGCTACGAAAGAATCATTCAACATCTCATTATCATTGGTGAATCTACCATTCTTTTGGGATGCCTTATTAATGGCTCTCTTCCATCTAACATCAAAATCCAAGATATTGTAAAAAATATCTATCATATGCTAAGAATATTTCTCTCCAAATCATTTATTCATGTCCATAAACCTAACAACAATAAGGTGGACTTTCTCAAGAATGTGGGGTTCCATCTAGAAAAAAGAAACCTTAAAGTGGATGGGGTTCTAAGCTTAACCCTGGTTCCTTAATCATGCCTACGAAGCATGTTTTATAAATGTCAATTTTTAGTTGTTATTTTTTGGAGGATATACAAGCTAGAACTCTTAGAATATTGGAATGTCCCTATGTCTACTTTAGGGTGTAGTTTTGGATCACAGTTTAGAATTTTGTTGCTTACTATAGTGTTTTTTAGGCTGGACCAGTAGGAGATACTTGTAAAGGTTGTAAAATTATGCACACCAACACATATTTATTAAATATAAATATATTTGCAACTCGGGTTCGAAATTTTTTGAATTTTAACCCTAGAAAAAGGTGATGTGACATCACCACTTTTGCATTTTAGTGTAGTTTTTCATGTCTTGCATATTCATGATATTTTATTTTTAATTCCATCGTTAAAAAAATTATAATTTTAATTGTACATTGAAAAAATGGTGATGCTACATCACTGCTTTTAAAAATAAACATGAAAATCATGATTTATGCAACCTCAAAAAAACAAGAACTTGATAAATTTTTCGTCAAGTTGGTAACATTTTTATATCTAAAAACTTGCAATGAAAAATAAAAACCTCTCAAATAATTCATTAAATAATAATCGGAGGCTAATACTCGGGAGGCTTTACTGCTGAGAGATGAGGAGAGAAAACATGCATATTTTCCACGAAACTGATCACAAGAACATTGATACAAATGCAAGAATTAAATACATCGCAAATATATGAAAAGAGAGAGAGGGAGCATTGGAGAAGAAGGATTCCATTAAGGAGAACTATTACATGCAATGAGGCCAATTTTCAAACCTCCTCTTCCTATTTACTTTTTTTAGGTGTCTCATTTGAAGTCAAATTTTAATTAGGTTTTACTCCATCGGATACATATCTACCAAGTCCCTTTTACATAAATATATGATTCTATGACTTAAACATCCAAAGATAGAATATAATCCCCCTTAAGATTCAAATCAATTCTCCCCCCTTAGAAAATGATGGTCCCCGTCATTCACTCATACCACAAAATGAGGGACCCTGTTATGTTTAACGTACCATATTGATTACAATATTGTATGAACCGATGAAGAGAATGTTTTTGTGTGGTTAACCCATAATCGTGGGCTTCTAGATGACCCATAACTATCAGGATTACAATGTGCAAAGTGCCAATGAAGAAAATGGTTTTGTATGGTTAACCCATAGATGTTGGTTTGTAGATGACCCATAATTGAGTTGGAAATTATAATATTAGAGAATTTTTATTTTTGGTTTACCCATAATCGTGGGTTTGCAGGTGACCCATATTCATGGATTTTATCCTTTTACAAATTTTTTTGGTAATGTACCTCTTTCTACAACATTGTTTATAACTTTTTCTATAGGTTATGAAATCAAATTATTTCGAAGACCCATTTGAATTATTAAAGATATATTTACACTAATATAAGATAATTCCTTTATAATTAAATTTGGAGTGAGAAAATCATTTTTTAAACTCAAGGTATGCACAGAAGAACTTCTTTACTTATGTGTGACTTCCATTAATTATATATCTCAAATTAGGAAATGAAATCAAATTCCATCAAAAAAATATTTGAGATAAGGAAAAATACTTTAAAACTAGTTATTATGCACCCTACGAAATTTTTTATGGATACCATGGTACTTGAAAAAATTTGGTTGAAGATTGTCGCCTTGTGTTGCATCCATGATTATGCTTCGACCGCTGCCTACCACAATGGGGAAGATGAGAAATGGATGAAATGAGGTCACCCAATGTTCTATGTGTTGCATACACAATATTTTTAAGTTATGGAATGATTGTATAAATGTGTAATAACAATGAATGTGACAATACCAAGTGTAGAAAGCCACAAATAATGCCAAGGGTTTGTAGAGAAACATGTGTTTCTATAGAGGTGATGGAACCTTTATGTTTTATACCAATGGATGTAGTCAATCCATGTGATAATGATATTTAAATAGTGAATGAATATCCAAAGGTAGAAAAAATTTCAATGTGTGTGAACCAAATCTTATACTTACAATGTATGGCCCAACAAATGGACTCGAAATGTGCCAAAAACGAGGTTGGAGATTTCTAAAAAAATTTAAGATTGAAATGTGCTTCAAATGATGGTTCCCATGGAGTGGTAACCTACTATTATACTAAAAATCCTTGCTTGAATGCCAAGAGAAGAGGACAAAAAACATAAATATCTACCATGAAACCAATTATAATAAAATTGATAAAAAATAAAGAGCTAAATTCAGCATAAAAATATGGAGAGAGAGAGAGAGATAGAGAGATAACATTGAATAATGATCCATAAACTATTGTGGATATTCCATTAGATAATTTGTCATAACATATATGATAAAATTATATTTAAAAATCTAAAATATATATTATGCATATTATATTTCCTTAAATTTATGGATTTATTGAGTTACAATTTCATGCATGTAATATGTAAAATTTATAAAAATAGGAAAAATAGGAAAAAAAAATTCACTCACAACACTAAGACCACAAGATATATGATGGGAAACCATTTCAGAAAAAAACCAAGCTAGAAGGTTAGGTTTCTCTTCTCTCTTTCTCTGAAAGGAAAATCGATGCAAGTAAAAATAATTAAGGCACGTGGCCTGCCTGTTACAAATCCTTTCTATTCTCTCTCTACCTATCCAGTCCTGACTAGTTTCTCATCTATGTAAAAATGCACTCGAATAGAGTGGAACCCATTTTCCTCCTAGTGGCTTGGTTATAAAACAACCAAATAGACTATTAGTGGTTAGATTTGACTAATTCAACTATTAACTAAAGTTAAAAAATGGAATATTCTATAGTATTTTTCATCATGTGATCATATGGATAACCCATTTTCCATGAATAATGGGGGTTGACGTGGCATCCTCTTGAATTATAGTGGTCAAAACGGGAAGGTCAAATCTGAGTGGCATAAATTTCATATAGTTTTTTATTTAGATTATTGTTGAACCATCAGATATGTCTTTGTGTGAAAAATAAAAACAAATGTTATCAAAATTAATAAATAAAAAATTACCCCACAAAAATACGTTTGATGACTCAAAAATTCCCTTGGAAGGTTTAAGACTCCAATTTTCCAAAATAGGCCTCACAAAAAAAAATGGTTATATGAGATGTTTCCTCCAATTGTTTCACTATGAAACCATCAACATGGATGAAAAAAGATATACTTATCCAATCAGTATCACACCTCCCCATTTTGGGAGGCCTCTGGTCACCAAAATCTAGTACTAAATGAGGTGAGGAATTTTTTCCTCCACCTTTTGTCAAATGTACCATTTAGCTTTGCATGTAAGTTGTCCTTTCAATCCAATTTTCCAAAGGTCATGCTAACCTTGCCTTTTAGTTCTAGAACTCTTCTATAAATATGTATATTATTTCAAATCAACCTATGCATATACTAGTGTGAAATCAAGTATGACTTGTTCCTATTCTTGACATAAAATCGAAGGCTTATAGAGTTTTAGATTCTCTACATTCACCACAGAGTAAATATGCATTTAGGGGTGTATATTAAGTATATAGGTGTTATCTCCCACCTTTTATAGTATCTTAAAGGGACCATATCATAGAACCTTGATTTTCTTGCCAAGACCCTGTAGCCTCTCCTTCTTCAACCACAACCATTTTTTTCTCCAACCTTAAAGGAATTCTCTATTATGTGTTGATCATGTGCGACTTTATGTTTTTTCTTGTGAGTTCTACAATGTCTCTTGAACCTATATATGGATTTTCTTAATATTCTAAATATATTTTTTCTACCCTCAAGGAATCTCATGTAATATCCTCTCTCACTCTTCCTTGATGCCCATATGCAATATCTAAAGGTTAAGGTGGAAATTATCCTAAAAGAAATTCAAATGGGGACTTTCTAGTAGAACTACATACTACTCTATTAAATTATTTATATGTATATATACGAAATTTTCATCCTAGGTCTTTAGATGCTTCTGATTGTACCCCCTCAAAAGCTGCACCAAGGTCATGTTGAATACTTCTGTCTTCCCATTTGTCTATGGATGGGATGATGTAGACCTATTTAATTACATGTCCATATTCTCCCACAATGTAGTCCAGAATGGACTGGAAAGTCATGTTTCCATGTTTGAAGCAATGCTCCTTATATCCCAATGTGCACCTAGATATACCAAAATAATAATTTCATTGCTTCTTATCCATTGAATATGTTTTTACATGGCTTAAAAACGCACATCTTACTAAACCTATCAATTACCATGAAAATTTAGTCTTGTACCTTCTGGGTTGCTGGTAAACCTCCCATAAAGTCCATGGAAATCTTTTCCCAAGGATAAAAGAATACAAGTAATGGATGATATAGGCCCTGTTTATTGTTATTATGCTTGTAGGTATAAAAAAGCATGCATCCTATTATGAACCTAGCTACTTGTTCTCGCATCTTGGGCCAATACACATACATATGCAAGTTGGCCATCATCTTCCCTACACCAAATTTCCTTGCAACCTTGGAGGTGTGAGCCTCTCTAGTCAACTGCAATCACTCACTTCAATAACACATAACTTATACAACCTATAGGGTAACCCATCTTAGAGATGGTAGTAAACTAGGTTTGGCACCACCATACACATGACTCTAGCACTAAAATTGTTGAAAAACCTCCTTGAAGTCCTCATCCTTTGAATATGACTCTTTGTATGTAATGGATTCATATGCATCAGAGTTCCCAAAGCTATGATATTTGATGTGGGTGGCCTTGTAATCATGTCAAACAAATTATTTGTGCTTCTCTTCTTGTACTTGATCACTAAATTAAATTGTTGTAAAAACCCCATCCACTTGTAATGGCTATTTTGTTGTAGCTTACTCTAGGCATACGGATAATATAGTAGCTAGTGATCTATGTGGAATACTGACCACTTTCCCATTGGATAGTGTTTCCACTTATTCGTAACTTTCACTAGGAAATATAACTCCTTTTTGTATATAGGGTAGCTAAGATCTACCCCATGTAATACTTCAAAATGGTAGCATACATGCCTTCATCCCTACTGAAGACCACTCCCACAACATACCCACTCACATTTATCTCCACTTCAAATGGATATTGCAAGTTTGGTAATGCTATAACCAAATATTGATTGATCTTATTATTTAACTCCTCAAAGGCCCTCTTTTTCCACTGAAAAATATTTCCACTTGTTTTTATGGCATTGAGTGGTGTTGCTATCACTGATATTGAGGCTATACGTTTCCTTTGGTGTTGTGCTACCCCAAAAACACTCCTAACCTCAGAAACACTAGTAGACACCAACCACTTCATGATGGCATTCATATTGGTAGGATATATATTTATCTCTCCTCCGTGTATCACATACCCCAGATACACCAAAGACTACTGTGCAAATTAACACTTCTTAATATTTTATAATAGGTGCTACTTATTTAATGTCTCTAGCACCTATGTCAAATGTGAGATGTGCTCCTCTTAGCTACCATTGTATACCCATATATCATCCTAATAGAGAATAAAAAATAACTATATAAAATGGTGTAGTACATCACTCGTTAACCTTATAAATATAGTTGACGCATTTCATAGGAAAATTGATATGGATAATTTCTCATAAAGACTTGATTGGTATTGAAGGAAGTCTTCCAGTTATCTTATTCTTTGACTCAAAGTTGGTGATATACAAGCTTTAAGTCCAACATGGTGAAATATTTGGCTTTCTACAACTAATCTGATAAATCATCTATCTTGGGTAGTGACTACCTATTTTTCTTGTTGGTAAAAGCTACTTAGATTCACCTCCTTCTACATTGTTGTATAGATGATATTCTCATCCAAATCTGAGTTTCTTTCAACCTAGTTGATAGAACCAATTTCCATGAGTTTCTTCTTATGTGCATATTTTTTTTTCTTTTGTTTAAGCTCTAAATGCAACTTCCAACACTTCTCCTTTGTATGACCGTCAATGTTATAAAGGTTGCAGTAGATGCCACGCTCTTTTCACTAGTGTGTTTTGGTTTTTGTTCTTTTATCTTTCCCCATTTCCACTTCTTCTTTCCCTCCTTATAATTCTCCTTCTACTTTGACCAGTTGATTACCCCTTCTTCTAGCTTATGTTCTCAAGGTATTTTTCCTATATACAAACCTTGTCCACCAATCTAGGTTTTAACAAATAAATTTATTTTATAGATGGTTTTGTAGACCCCTTAGATACTCTAGGATTATGTCTGGGTTCTTTGGAGATACCCAACATTATGGCCATTTTTCTAAATTTGGTGGTGTACTCTTGTACAATCTACCGCTACTTCTGCCTGAAGTAATGGCACTAAATCCAATGGCTCTCTGCATACCTGATAGGGTAAAATTGTGAATTTATGAGGGTTTTTAAATCCTACCACTTACTCATAGGAGGATTTCTCTCCAAATTCAAGGTCTGCATGTGGCTTTCCCATTAGGTTAGGGAATGGCCCTCTAATTTTAGTCATGCAAATAAAACAGTGTCTTCTTCTTCTATATGACACTAGTACATATGGTAAATTTTTCGACACTTTAGTTCTAACAATTTTGATGTGTTTTCGAAAAGTTCATCAAATTTTCCCAATTTTTATAATCCCGCCAACAAACGCCGCTCTAGCGAAATTTAGGGAGTATCGTCAGAATAGTGATGTTTAGGGGTATCATCAAAATAGCGACGTTTCAGGACAAAGTATCATAATAGCGACGTTCGAGACAAAGCGCTGAAAGTGTGACGTTTAGGAGCAAAATGTCGTAAGTGCGAAATTTAGGAACAAAGCATTGGAAGTGTGAAGTTTTGGAACAAAGCGTTGAAAGTGTGACATTTAGGAACAAAGCATCACAAGTAGGCCATTTAGGAATGAAGCGTCAGAATAAAAAAAAAATCATTTGATGGCGCCCAAGTAAACACGTTCGAGTCAGGTCGAGTTGTGTGAGGGCGCCCAAGGAATGCGTCTGGGTTAGGTCATGTCAGGTCATGTAAGAGTGCCTAAGGAACGTGTCCATGTTGGGTCATGTTAGGTCCTGTGAGGGTGCTCAAGGAATGCATCCAGTTCAGGTTGTGACGCATCCAGGTTGGGTCGTGTGATTAGGTCGTGTGAGGGTGCCTAAGGAAACGCATTCGAGTGGGTTAGGTTTGGTCTTCTCGATTCATTCCGTGTGAGGACACCTAAGGAAAAAAGTTTGTATGGGTTGGGTCGAGTTGTGTGATGGAGACCAAGGAAACATGTTCGGGTTGCGTTAGGTTGAGTCATGCCGTACTGTGAGGGTGCCCAAGGAAACATGTTTGGGTGGGTCGGGTTGGGTCTAGTCATGTGAGGGCACCCAAGGAATGCATCTAGGTTGGGTCATGTTGGGTCATGTGAGGGCACCCAAGGAAATGCACTCGGGCATGTCGGTTTGGGTACGGTCGTGTCTTTTTGTGTGAGGCCACCAAAGGAAACATGTTCGGGCAAGTTAGGTTGGGTCGGGTTGGGTCATGTGGGGTTGTTCATATAAAAAATGCTAAGTTGTGACCACCCATGTTTATTATGCACATTTTTGTGATCTGTTTTCTATTTTCTCCCTCGTGCGCTCTTTGATCAGGTAGGTCGGGTCATACCATGTGAGGGCAACATAGGAAACGCATTCAGGTCGGTTCGTGTGAGGGAGGCTGTATAAAAAATGCTAAGTTGTGATCACCTGTGTGCCTTGTGCGCATTCGTGCCACTCATTTTCTGTTTGCACCCTTGTGCCTTTGGTATTCTGGCAAGTCGGGTCAGGTTAATTCGTGCTATACTTTGAGGTTGCCAAAGGAAACGCATTCGGGCGGGTCGAGTCAGGTCGGGTCGTGTGAGGGCACCTAAGGAACACATATGGGTCGGGTCGTGTCGAGTTATGTGAGGGAACCCAAGGAAATGTGTTTGGGCGGGTCAGGTCAGGTCGGGTACGGTCGTTCCATGTGAGGCCACCTAAGGAAACATGTTTGGGTGAGTTGGGTCAGGTCGTCTCGTGTGACGGTTCCCAAGTAAACACGTTCGGGCGGGTTGGGTCGGGTCAAGTCGTATGAGGGTGCCCAGAAAAACTTGTTTGGGTGGGCTGGGTCAGGTTGGGTTGGGTCATTCCAGGTGAAGGTGCCCGAGGAAATGCATTTGAGTGGGTCAGGTTGTGTCAGGTCATGTCATGTCATGTGAGGGTGCCCAAGGAATGCGTCGAGGTCGGGTGGTGTGATTGGTTTGTGTGAGGGTGCCTAAGGAAATGCGTTTGGGTGGGTCGGGTTGGGTCTGGTCATTTCATGTCATGTGAGGCCAACCAAGACAACACGTTCATACGGGTCGGGTCAAGTCGTGTGATGGCGCCTAAGGAAACACGTTCATGTCAGGTCAGGTTGGGTCTTGCTGTACTGTGAGGACACCCAAGGAAATGCATTCAGGCAGGTCGATTTGGGTTAGTTCATGTTAGGTCATGTGAGGGTGCCCAAGAAAATACATTCGAGCGAGTCGAGTTAGGTCAGGTCGGGTCGTGCCATGTGAGGCCGCCCAAGGAAACACGTTCGGGTGGGTCGGGCTGGGTCGGGATCGGTTCCTGTGAGGGTGGTCATATAAAAAAAGCTAAGTTGTGACCACCCATGTTTCCTGTTCACGTTTGTGCGATCCATTTTCTGTTTTCTCCCTCGTGCGCCCTTTGTTCAGGCAGGTCAGGTTGTGCTATGTGAGGGCGACACAGGAAACACGTTCAAGTCAGATCGTGTGAGGGAGGACGTATAAAAAATGCTAATTTGTGACTGTCTGTGTGCCTTTTGCACGTTCAAGTGACCCGTTTTTCATTTTCTCCCTCGTGCGTTCAACATTTGGGTGGGTTATGTTAGGTTGGGTCATCTAATGGCGTCCAAGGAAATGCGTTCGGGTTGGGTAGGGTTGGGTTGTGCCGTACTCTGAGGGTGCCTAAGGAAACATGTTCAGGCAGGTCGGGTAGGGTCAGGTCGTGTCATGTGAGGGCACCCAAGAAAACGCGTTCGGGCGGGTCAGTTCGGGTTGGGTCATGTCGTGTGAGGGAACCCATGAAAATGTGTTTGGGCGGGTCGGCTTGGGTCATGTTAGGGTGCCTAAGGAAAAAAATTTGTGCAGGTCGGGTTGGGTCGAATGAGGGCACTTAAGGAAATGCATTCAGGTGGGTTAGGTCGGGTCGTGCCGTGTGAGGGCCCCTAAAGAAACACGTTCTGGCAAGTTAGGGCAGATAAGGTCGGGTCGTGTGAGGGTGCCCATGGAAATGCGTTCCGGTGGGTCGAGTCACGTTGGTTCGTGTGACGGTGCCCGGGGAAATGCATTCCGTTGGGTCGAGTTAGGTCAGGTCGAGCCGTGTGAGGGTGGTCGTATAAAAAATGCTATGTTGTGACCGCCCGTGTGCCTTGTGCATGTTCGTGCGACCCATTTTTTGTTTTCTCCCTTATGCCTTCGACGTTCAGGTAGGTCGGGTCAGGTCCGGTTGTGTGATGGCGCCTAAGGAAATGCATTTGGGTTAGGTTGGGTCAGGTCATGCCATACTGTGAAGGTGCCCAAGGAAACGTGTTCGGGAAAGTCGTGTCGGGTCGGGTCATGTGAGAGCACCCAAGGAACGAGTCATGGTCCGGTCGTGTCGGGTCATGTGAGGGCACCCAAGGAAACGTGTTCAGGCAGGTCAGGTCATGTTGGGTCGGGTCATATCGTGTGAGGCCGCTATTGGAAATTCCTTCAGGAGGGTTCAGTTGGGTAGTGTGATGGTGGTCGTATCAGAATTTCTAAGTTGTGACCACCTGTGTTCCTTGTACACGTTTATGCATGTGACCCATTTTTTGTTTTCTCTCTTGTGTGTCCTTCGTTTGGGCGGGTCGGGTCGTGCCATGTGAGTGCACCATAGGAAACGCGTTCGGGTCAGATCATGTGAGGGAGGTCATATAAAAAATGCTAAGTTGTGACCGCTTGCATGCCTTGTGTAAGTTCGTGTGACCCATTTGTAGTTTTCTTCCTTGTGCCTTCGATGTTCGGATGGGTCGGGTCGGGTCAGGTCGTGCGATGGCACCCAAAGAAACACGTTCGGGTCAGGTTGGGTCAGGTCATACCATACTAAGAGGGTTCCCAAGGAAACGCTTCTGGGTGGGTTAGGTCTGGTCATCTGAGGGCACCCAAGGAACGCGTCTGGGTTAGGTTGTGTGAGGGTGACCAAATCAAAAATTCTAAGTTGTGACCACCCATGTTCCTTGTGCATGTTTGTGCGATCCATTTTTCATTTTCTCCCTTGTGCCTTCATTTGGGCGGGACAGGTCGTGCCGTGTTAGGGTGCCATAGGAAACGCATTCGGGTCAGACCGTCATCATTAGGGGAATTTTGAGGTATAAAATGGGCCTCCTAAGAAAAATGTACAACCAAAATAAAATTTATAAGAACCAATAGGATTCAAGATGATGATGTCAACCATGGGGGATGATTCACCATTTTTTAAGTATTAAAGGGTAAAAATATTAAAAAACAATAAAATAATAAAACTACTTTTTCAACTCGTATTTTCAACTTATCTCCCAAAGCTTTTACTCAAATTTTGATCAGGAGTACTCGTTGGATGCAAAATTTAATTCCTCATCCAAGGAGTATCCATGTTGAATACTTTTGATGGACCCTTCTATGCAAAAAATGAGAAATACATGAAAAAACGTGGTTGCAATCACGTTTTTCATGTATTTCTCATTTTTCGTGTAGCAGAGTCCATCGAAAGTATGCAACATGGGTACTCCTTGGTGTTGGGTGTGGAGACTGATTATCTTATTTACTTTGTATCACAGCATTGGACCCCTGTACCTTAAAAGGGGAGGCAACGCCACCTGTAATTAATCGCTGCCGTGGGGGGTCTAGGGGGGGCGGCAGCACTTTTCGGAGCCCTCCCCTAGCGAGGGGTTTCGGGGGCAGTGCTCCCGAAGCTAAAAACAGATGTAAAATTGCCTTGTAAAAGTATAGTAATTTCTAGTCAATCTGGGCCATTCATAGGCAGATGATCTGACGGTAGAAATTATGTTTAGTTTAAGGTTTTTTGCCCTAGAAGGCAACCCCCTTGTATATATGAGGGTATTGTATTGCGGCTGTGGATTACATGTGTATTCTCAGAGCGAGAAATAGATAGGGAGACTGTGAAAGAGAACATAGGATATTACAATGGATTTGTTGTAGGTTTTTTCTCTTCAATTTTTGCTGGATAAAAGAAAGGAAGGACTGGTTGTTCGGGGTGGACGTAGCCCAAACTGGGTGAACCACGTATATATGTGTCTCTCTGGTTTTATGTGTTTTGTGTGCTTGTACTTTTCGCATATTTTATGTGTTGCATTGCTCCATAATATATATAATTTTCTAACAATTGGTATCAGAGCCGAAGGTCTATTTGGCCGATAAACTCGCAGGAAAGAAGGGTTCCTAGTTCGAGTGGGAGCAATGGCGGAAGATGGTAAATTTAGGGTCGAGAAATTTAACAGCCAAAACTTCTCGTTGTGGAAGATGCAAATGGAAGATTATCTGTATCAGAAAGATATGTACCTACCATTGAGCGGAAAAATAAAGAAGTCGATGGCCATGACAGACGCAGAATGGAACATTCTCGATAGAAAGGCACTCAGAACAGTACGGTTGTGCCTTGCGGCATCAGTCGCCTTCAATATTTCGAAGGAAACAACAACAAAGGGTTTGATGCAGACGTTGGTGAAACTATATGAAAAACCCTCAGCCTCAAACAAGGTATTTCTTATGAAACGATTATTTAATATGAAAATGTCGGAAGGTGGATCTGTTGCAGACCATTTAAATGATTTTAATACAGTTACCAGTCAGTTAAGTTCTGTAGGGGTAAACTTTGATGATGAAGTTAGGGCTCTTTTATTTCTGTGCTCATTTCCAGAAAGCTAGAATGGTTTAGTTATGGCCATTAGTAACTCTGTCTCTGGATCTAGTACCTTAAAGTTTGATGATGTTGTCGGTGCTATCCTTAGCAAGGAAATGCGACGGAAAAGCTCTGGTGAGTCTAGGGGAAGATGAATGGAAAGAGGAAAGAGCTTGGGTTATCGCAGTAAATCAAGGAAAGGCAAATCCAAGTCCAGATTGGGGATAGTGTGTTGGAAATGTGGAAAGAGAGGACATCTAAAGAAAGATTGTAGATCTTGGAAGGGAAAAGAAGGAGATGCACAACAAGAAAACAATCATGAACCAAATTTGACAGGTGATGTGTTACAAGCTGCTTTGATTCTTTCTTTTGAAAATGTTACTGATTCTTGGGTTGTAGATTTAGGGGCTTCATTCCATGCCACACCTGATAAGAAATATTTTCATGACTATGTTCAAGGAGATTTTGGACAAGTTCGTTTGGGTGATGATAAACCCTGTGAAATTGTTGGAATGGGTAAAGTTCTTGTAAAACAACAGAATGGAAACCAATGGCTACTAAAGGAGGTAAGGCATGTTCCAGATCTAAAGAAAAATCTGATTTCAACAGGGCAGTTAGGCAGTGAAGGTTGTGTGACAACTTTCACGGATAAAACTTGGAAGGTCACCAAAGGAGCCCTGGTAATAGCAAAAGGCGAAAAGGTTGGTACATTGTATTTATGCAATGGTATTTCTAACTCTGTTAATGCTTTAACTTCCAAAGGAGCAGATGCAGCATTATGGCATCATAGGCTCGGACACATAAGTGAGAAGGGAATGAAGATTCTTCACTCAAGAAATTTGTTGCCAGGTTTGAAGAATGTTGATTTGGATTTCTGTGAGAATTGCATTTATGGAAAACAAAAGAGAGTCGGATTTCTCAGAGTTGGGAAAGAAAAGAAGAGCGAAAAATTGGAGCTTGTGCATACAGATGTATGGGGACCTGCTCAGGTATCATCTCTCGGTGGCTCTCGTTATTATGTTACTTTTATTGATGATGCAACTAGAAAACATGGATTTATTGTATTCAGAATAAATCTGATGTATTTGATACTTTCAAGAAATGGAAAGCTTTGGTTGAGATTGAGACAGGAAAGAAGCTGAAGTGTCTCAGATCAGAAAATGGAGGTGAATATTGCAGCAAAGAGTTTAATAGGTACTGTTCAGAGCATGGAATTCGCAGAGAGAAGATAGTTCCAAGAACACCACAAGAAAATGGTGTGTCAGAAAGAATGAACAGAACAATCATGGAGCGTGCAAGGTGCATGAGATTGCATGCAGGATTGCCTTTACAATTTTGGGCAGATGTTGTAGATACTGTTGTTTATCTAATAAACATAGGGCCTTCAAGTTCCTTGGATGGTGGTATTCCAGAGGAAGCATGGACAGGTAAAAAGGTAAACTACTCTTTTTTAAAGCCTTTTGGCTGTGAGGCCTTTGTCCATATTAATAAATAAAATAGAACAAAGCTTGAGGCAAAATCAAATAAATGTACCTTTATTGGATATGGTGTTAATGATTTTGGATATCGCTTATATGATTATGAAAATCACAAAATCAATAGGAGCAGAGATGTAGTATTCAATGAAAAGGTCTTGTATAAGAATCAGTTGCAGGAAAAGAAACAGGAAAAAGAAAGCAAGGAATACACAATTCTTGATGAGATAACTAAAAAAGTAAAGATGCCTGAAAATAATAATAATCAAAAACCATAGCAACAATAACCACCACAACAGCTGCGGGCACCTCAAACACCTGAAAGTGGTGTTAGAAGATCTACCAGGATAAGTAGACCCCCTGAACAATAATATCTTTCATTATATTATTTATTGTTGACTGATTCTGGTGAACCCGAATGTTATGAAGAATCAATGCAGGTTGAAAGCAGGAAGAAGTAGGAGCTAGCCATGGAAGAAGAGATGGAATCCTTAATGAATAACCAGACTTGGGACTTAGTCAGGTTGCCTGCAGGTAAAACTACATTGCAGAATAAATGGGTTTACAGGTTGAAGGAAGAAGATGGAGGAAAACAGAGGCACAAAGCTAGACTTGTGGTGAAGGGGTTTGCACAAAATAAAGGTATTGATTTTGATGAAATATTTTCTCCTGTTATTAAAATGACTTCAATCAGAACTATTTTAAGTCTTGTAGTAGCAGAAGATTTACATCTTGAACAGTTAAATGTAAAGACATCATTTCTCCATGGAGATCTGGAGGAAGAGATCTATATGGAGCAACCAGAAGGATATGAGGTCAAATGGAAAGAAAAAATAGTGTGCAGGCTAAAGAAGAGCTTGTATGGCTTAAAACAGGCTCCAAGGCAGTGGTATCTAAAATTTGACAAGTTTATGTCTGAACAAGGTTATACTAGATGTCACTCTGATCATTGTGTTTATCTGAAAAGGAAAAATGATGGTATCTATTTATATTGTTATTGTATGTAGATGACATGCTTGTTGCAGGGTCTAACATGTAGGAAATAAATGTGCTCCAAAGAAAATTTGCAAATTCATTTGCAATGAATGATTTGGGAGCTGCAAAATAAATCCTTGGTATGAGAATAACAAGAGATAGGAAAAATCACAAATTAACACTGTCTCAGAATGAGTACATACAAAAGGTGGTGAAAATATTTAATATGCAGAATGAAAAACCAGTTAGTACACCTTTTTCTAGCCATTTCAAACTTAGTAAGGAGATGTTACCCAAGACCTAAGAAGAAATGGACTATATGTCTAAAGTTCCATATGCATCAGCAGTTGGAAGCTTAATGTATGCAATGAATGCCTGAGCTACGATGTGCACATGCGATGGGAGTTGTAAGCAAATGCACTTGAATAATCAGGAAAAATAACATTGGATGTGATAAAATGGATTATCATATTTTTGAGAGTGCCAAAATCAAGCATTATTCTTTGGTGGTTCAAAAATTGCTACTTGAGGATATGTTGATGCGGATATGGCAGTGTCGAATGCAGGAGAGGCACTACGGTTCATGTATTTTTGTAGGTGGAATAAATATGATTGGGTTTCAAAAATCCAAAGTATTTGTTGCACTTTTGCAACCATGAAGCAGTATTGCTACTACGAGAGGCTAGTAAAGAAACTGTTTGGTTACAAAGGTTTATAGGATGTGATGGGTAAGAAAACATGAAAATGGTACGTTATGAAGCTCATAAAGTGCCATTCATCTTGCAAAGAACTCAGCATTTCATTCCAAGACTAAACACATACATCTCAAGTACCATTTCATACAGTCAGTATTGGAAGATGGAGAGTTGAAGCTGGAAAAGATACACACTAGCCAAAATCCTGCAGATATGCTAAAAAAAGTTGTAACCAGGGAGAAACTGAGAATGTGCTCAATTTAAATTGGTATTCAAGGATGACGATGAAGATGAGGAACATCTAGGTGCAAAGAGGAGTCATTGTCCAGCAAATGAAGCAACGGTGGAGTTGCTACAATCAGTCTCCAAGTGGGAGATTGTTGGGTGTGGTGCCTAATTATCTTGTTTATTTTGTATCACGGCATTGGACCCCTATACCTTAAAAGGGGAGGAAATGCCACCTGTAATTAATCGCTGATGTGGGGGGTCCAGGGGGGGCAGTAGCGCTTTTCAGACCCCCTCCTGGTGGGGGGTTTTGGGGGCAGTGCCCCCGAAGCTAAAAACATATATAAAATTTCCTTGTAAAAGTATAGTAATTTCTAGTCAATCTGGTTTGTTCATAGGCGGATGATCTGATGGTAGAAATTGTGTTTAGTTTAGGGTTTTTTTCCCTAGAAGGTAACCCCCTTGTATATATGAGGGTATTGTATTGCGGCTGTGGATTACATGTGTACTCTTAGAGTGAGAAATAGATAGGGAGAATATGAGAGAGAATAGAGGATATTACAGCGGATCTGTTGTAGGTTTTGTCTCTTCAATTTTTGCTAGATAATAGAAAGGAAGGACTGGCTGTTTGGGGTGGACGTAGCCCAAACTGGGTGAACCACGTATATCTGTGTCTCTCTGGTTTTATGTGTTTTGTGTGCTTGTAATTTTCGTATATTTTATGTGTTTCATTGCTCCATAATATATATAATTTTATAACACTTGGATGAGGAATTAAATTCTTCATCCAACTAGTACTCCCGCTCGAAATTTGAGTAAACAATTTGGGAGATAAGTTGAAAATACGATTTGAAAAAGTATTTTTTTCTTTTTTCCCTCTAAAATTTGATGATGTCATCAAATCTTATTTTATGATTTCCAATATTATTTTATAATTTCCTTAGGAGGCCCATTTTAGACCTCAAACTTCCCCTAATGGTGAGGGAGGTTGTATCAAAAATGCTAAGTTGTGACCGCCCATGTGCCTTGTGCATGTTCGTGTGACATGTTTGTCATTTGCTCCCTCGTGCCATACTGGCCATTTATAAATGGAGTATGTTGACATAAATTGAAGATTCCTTGATGTGAGTTCATGATATGAAAATTTAGTACAAAAAAAATGGGAATATGACAGACTCAAGGGTTTCCTTTGGCGCCCTCACATGGAATGACCCGACCCAAACTGACCAGAACCGACCCACCCAAATGTGTTTCCCTTGGCGCCCTCACACGACCCACCCGAACACATTTCCTTGGGCGCCTTGACATGTTCTCAAAGACCGTTCAAAAAACATCGAAATAGCGACATTTGATAGAAAATGCCGGAAGCTCGACATATGCTATTGATATTGTCGGAATAGAAACGATATGAAAAGACTGTTTACAAAACATCGGAATAGTGACGACATGAGGCTTGTTACAGATTTAATATATTAGTTCATATATTAGTGTAGTAATTTTGTTCTCATATATTAAATATAATAACTTAATAAACTATCATTTTCATATATTATTTCATATATTAGTGTGGTAATTTTGTTTTCATATATTAAATATAATGATGTTCCAATATTAAGTAATGTATTGTATATTATTATTTAATAATTTAATTAGATTATTTTTTTTCATATATAATTTAATTCTGGTACATAATTTAATTAATTTGTAATATATGACTAATGTAGTTTAAATTAATTTAATCAATTGTAATTATAATTAAATTAATAATTGGTTATTAATTTGTATTAATATTAATTTTTAATTAAAATAATTTAGATTAGATTTTTAATTAACATTTTTTAATTTTGGCCTAGGAATTTATTTTTTAATTAATTAAACCACTGCTTAAAAAAAACAATAATTAAAATAATAAAAATAAAAAATAAAATAAATAAATTAAAACAATTAATTAATTAATTAATTAATTAATTTCTTCGTTAATTAAATAAAACTAGCCGTTATTATTCGATTTTATTTTTCAAATTCAAACTAGCTATTATCCTAACAGCTAGTTTAGCCATTTCTACATCTATTTAAACTCAATGCCTTGATCTGATCTCTTACCTAGTCCTGATATAATAAAAATATAATAAAATATTCCAACAAAAATATAATAAAATATTCCAAACAGTTAGATCTAGATCTTGGTTAATAATATTTTACTATGCACCATTATAAAAAATAACTCAATATTTTGTTATAAATAGGATCAACGTTTTCCATTCATTATTTTCCTTTGATCCTTTTATCATGGTAAGACTTTGATCCTATTGTCATTGTCATACTTTGATCACTTTTATTTTCTTTTTGTTTATTGAGCTCCCATTGAGTTCAACACGTCTTGGATTTTCTACAACATTGAGAGAGAGGAATTTTGGATCTGAAGCATCAAGGACAGCCAAGAACCCATCCCATTGAGGGGGACTGGCAAAATCATTCTTTGTTCCCTTCCTAGGTGTTAACATTATATAGAATTCTTTATCTATCTTGCCTGATCCATTGGATATTTCGAGAAACTTTTATTTCATTTTACTATTTAGCTGCTATAGCTAAACATAATCATTTTTTTTCTTTATAGGATAATTTGCATCAATGACATGAAACATTAGAGGTGGAAAACAAATTCAAGAGGGTGAAAGGGGTGATGGTAAAGTTTATTGCCCTTGCAAAAAATGTTGATTGAGAAGTAATGTTAGAGTTTTAATAGCAACAACAAAAAAACATTGTAAGAAATATGGGCACATTGATGGTGGATCGAATGACTATCGTCCCGTGGCAATTAATTATCTATCTTAATTTTGATTATCTACTAAAATTTTATATTATTTTAATATTTTTTATATACACACTAATGTTTAATGATTTTTTGTAATTTTTATAAAGGCACAATTGCCCCCTAACTTTTGGCAGAACCAACTTCCACGGCTAAATAGTAGTAGATTAGATGATGTTGCAGCACAAGAGAATACTGCAACAAACATTAGTATTGGAAATGATGTTGTACAAGGTGAAGAAAATGACGCGAATGATGAAGATGATTTTAATGATCCCATGGAGGTAGATGATGACAACAATGACACAATTCATAATGATGGGACAAATAAAATGCTCCAAGACTTGTATGGTGAGTTGGAAGATGATGGTGGAGATAGCGATGGTGTTTATGATATACCTCTAATTGAAACGTCAAATGAACCATTTTTTTAACACTCAAATGCAAATCTTCTCTCCGCTACATTGTTGCTGGTGAACTTAAAGGTTATGAGTAATTTTTCGAACAGATGTATGCCACGGATCCTAAGGTATGAAATATGTATATATGATCACATATATGTAAATGTTGATTATTTTCCCCTTTTTTTAGTTTTAATAAATGTGTAAAATAATAATTCAATACTTATATATGATTAATAATCTTTACATTAACTAGTTTTTGTTTATGTTGTAGATTGTTGGGTGAATTTTTGTTACCATGGAAAAATACTTTACCTCACACATATCGAGATTTACATGCTATTATGAAAGACTTTGGATTGGAATATAACACTATATATGCATGTCCTAAATATGATAGTATATATTACAGAGAACATGCATCAAAAACAGAATGTCTGAAATGTGGTACCAGTAGATATCGAACTGATGAACTAACAAAAAGGGTGCCTCAAAAGGTTCTTCGTCATATTTCCATAATTCCATGTTTATAGCGAATTTTCAGATGTAAGAGAATCAAATTTAGGGAAATCAAGGAAAAATATGTAGATTTTAAAAATGAACCTCGCAATGTTAGGCTTTCATTGGCAGTTGATGGTGTTAATCCATTAGGAAATATTAGGTCTACTTACTCAGTGTGGCCTATTTTCCTTATCAACAATAAAATTCCTCCTTGGATGTCAATAAAGAGGGAGCACATAACGTTGAGTATTATTATTCTAGGTATTTGATACATTATTTTTTTGAATGTAACATTTTCATTTCTCTCATTGTTTTCATAATATATTTTATTTATTTACTTACTTATATGTACATATATTATGGTAGTAATTATGTGCCATAATTTTCGACAATTAGGTAAGTACCAGGTCAAATATATGCATGTATATGTCAATCCTCCTAACGATGAAATAATAAAGTTATGGCATGGAATCACCAAACCAATCGAGTAGAAGAGATTTCAATGTCGTGGAATGCTTGTATCGAAAATTCATGTTGCCCCATGACTAACACATTTTTGTGGTAAGTAATATTTCGTTGCACTTTAATATAGTATAAAATTATTTAAATTAGATATAACATATTGCATGTTTTTAAAATTATCTCATTGTATAATTTTCATTGATCCATCTATTGTAGGTCTTCAAAAAAAGGGTAGATTTTCATGTCCAGTTTGTGGCCCTAAGATTAAGTATCTTCATTCGCCAGATTTAGGAAAGATGGTGTTTGATGATTTTAGGAAATTCCTCTCTAGGAACTATAAGTATCGTACTACTAAAAAAAAATCTTTTCAATGATAAAAAAAGAAACTGGATTAAAACCACGAAGAATGACACCTTGGTTGTGGAAGTTGGAATATAACAAAATTAATAATCGTCAAGGTACATAATTTGTATATGTATATATATATATATATATATAAATTGTTTATGTAATGTTTTGAATTTTTGTTTTAATTATTGAATTTATTTTATTGTATTTGATAATCATTGTTCTTATTTATTTTATTCTTTAATATCAAGTTCGTCCTCGTGAAGGTACTAATATTGTTCTTCCACCTCGAATGAAATGTTATCCTTCTCAATTCACGAGGTTTTCGTACTATGAGGACCTAAAAATAGCTCATTTGTTTGATATAATGCATATCGGGAAGAGTGTGATAGAAAAATTATGGCGAATCATATATGGTGTGTGTTGTAACATTATTTTTTTTTGATAAGTTAGCATTGTAGTTTAAAAAATGAAAAATAAAATGTTAAGTTAGAATATGGATGGAAAATAAAACTTTAAAAAATATTAGGAAATATATATTTTATTACATCCATGTTAGAAAAAATGATAGGATAGTTTCCTCTAAATAAAGGAGGCAAAAGAGAAAAATGTGAGGAAAGCATGAATTTTTTTTTTTTTAAATGCTTTAGTGATCAAAATGATAATGGCCGCTTGTTTAAACACACTAGAGTTTCAAAAAAGTAAATTTTAATTCAGGTATGTTTAAACCTTTGAAAAATGGGTTTTATATATTCAATGATTAAATTAATATATATGCATGCATATGAATTTTAATGTAAAGTGGCTAAACAAAAAATGGTCAAATCACAAAGAGGATAAGGCGCTTGCAGATTCTGACGTTAGATCTTGAGCTTCCCTCAGATCTACGGCATAGGTTGACTTCGCACCTGATCTGCCTGTTTCTTGTTAACGCATGGGGGGGGAGGGTTCGAACTCTGGTTTCAATGGCCGCCCTTTTCCGTGATGTGGAAGCATCAGGTAAATTCTCACCCCCTTTGCCTAAAACCAGAAATTGGGAGGTACCCCCCCCGGAAATCTGCCTCTGTTTTTCCACTTTCAATGTCGTTTTCCCGCGCCACAACCATTTATCCACCCATCACTCATGTCCCTCCACATCACTTATCCGTTATTCCCTAACTCTCCATTATACCTATTAATCCTCCCGTTAGCCAATAAATTCACTTCAATATACCCGTTAATCATATTGTTACATGGTAAATTCACTTGACTGCTAGCCATGACTGTTAAACCCAAACTGCAGTCTATAGAATTGGCCAGAGTCTCCCATTCATTAATTTACCTCCCCCTTTAATTCAATTTCATCCTCCATCTCATTCCATAGTGAATTATCATTTCTTTAATTTCCCTTCATATTCCCGAAACCCTGTCATCGTTTCTGTAACCTGAAGCTTTGAATTCCTATACCATACTATACCAATCAAACATGGCACTTAAGGCCAAAACAAAGAAACAAAAAACTCTGAAAGGTAAAGGTAAGAAATGAATAATAGAAGAAATCCTGAATGTTGACAGTTTTGCGGAGGTCATACCTGAGGTCACTCATCCAGCTGCCAAGGTTATTCCTAAAGCTACCAAAGACGTTGCAGAAGATATTCCTGCAGCTCTACAAATCAATCTCAACCTCACACCCCTAGTTGATACCTATTTTAAAATTACTCACTGTCACTATGAATTTGAGTTTTATGAGCTACATTTGTGGCTAAAACAAAAGCACCTAGATAATCAAGACACTATCAAGTTTTGGGAATATATGTTGCCTTTGTTTACATTCCCTCACATCACCCATTCCCGAATCTAATTGACTAGTGTCAGAAGCAGTATGAACCCATAACCAGGTCAGTGGTGGCCCAGAATGGAAACATTCTGATCACCATATCACTTGAAACCATTAGCCAGGTGCTTCTCATCCCTCCATCTAACTCCTTATCCTATTTTTCCCCTGCTTCCCTCATGGATGTTTATCACAAATTATTCTTCCCTTAGAGAGCTCATATTTTTGACATCTTCCTAACTGAGGATGTAGATTTACTAAAGATAAATCCCCCATATGCATCCTCCATCTTTCCTATCGCTTCTAAACGTTGCATCTCCCTCCTTTCTTATCTGTTAGGATACCCCAACGATGAAACTATTGATGAACCTATCCTAGGTTTCTTATCTTTCTTTAGCCTTGACAAATCACCATTATTTATGTACAATTACAACTATTTTTTGGCTGATATTATAAATGAACAATTCATGAACTTCATTACACAAGGAGAATTCAATTATTCTTCTGTGATTATTTATATGATTTTGTTTCAGCAGGCAGATATGTTGCCCATTCACTTCAACAAGTACGATTCACAGGGAGCGAATCAGTCAGTGATTCACTAGATAGAATTGGTTAGAGCTTGGATAGACTCATTCATTCATCCAGTCAAGCAGCTCCTTACCAGTTCATCATAGCCTAAAATTGGAGAAGACATTAAAATAATTTAGCACCTCCGTGAATAAGCACAGACAGGTGATGGGTATCTGTACAAGAATTATACAGAGATCCGAGTTTATGGTTGTGAGCTTCCGCCATACAAAATTCCAAAATATGTGCCTATGAGAATTTTCTCCTTAGATTACATAAGACATATGTTAAATATGTATGAACTAAATTTTGTTTCAGGAAAGAGGAAATCCCAGTTTAAAATCAAGGCCAATGTTGGATCATTCATTTGTAATACCAGAGCAGTTGGTATTGATGCAGATTCACTATTAAAGAAGATAGGTTTTTAGTCAATTTTTACTTGGTCATATGAACCCCATGGCATTATTTCTGCTCTGAGGGTTGAACTCAAGACAACCTCTTACACTAATATCTCTAGAGAAAAAATAGAGAAGTACATTAACCAGGATGAATGGGTAGAAGGTAGTTTACAAGATGCAGATGAGAAAGTTATTTCTACTTCAAATGTACAAACACTAGTCCCTGACAATAAACAACAAAAGAGGGCCAAAGAAGAGACACCAAATTCCAAGGAAATTATGAAAGAATTCATCTTACAACATAAGAAACCAAGGATTGCTTCTTCTTTTCTTTCAGAAGATAAACAACCAGAGATCATAGATTTGGTATATACTGAAGTCTCCACATCCACAAATATTCCTCAGAATCCTTTGTCAACATCACTTGCAATAGAGCTACTAGAGATCATCCAACATTCAGATGCTAGCTATTCAGAAGAGCAAAATATTTTCTCCAAATTTTAGAAATCAAGAAAAAGAAAGAGGCACTGAAATCAGATGTTTACAGCCAGTTTTGGAAACATACATCTACATCACAACATAGTCTTCTCACTACCTTTGATAGTGATAAAGGCAGGATGCAGATGGCCTTTATGCAAGCATCAGTGCCATTTCCAAAAACACATGCTGACTATAATAAGACAGTCTTGTAATTTGATGCAAGACATATACATCTAATTGACCTAATGGATATGCACATGAAGTCAGGAGAAATGCTATTTTCAACCATGACTACAACAACTATGTCTCTTTCAAAATCAAAAGTAGCACTATCAAATATGCAATCCCAGTTAAAGATTGAGAAATTGTCTTGTTTGGATAAATAAAACATGATAAAGACATTAGAATAACTTGTAGTAAAAGTAGGATATGATCCTAGTAACTACAAAGCAGCTGAAGAAATCATCAAGAAGAAAAATGCAGACATTGCTGCTCCATGAAAAAACTTAAGCTACCCTTGACTAAAGACCCACAGACTAAAGATATGGTACAAAATGAAACTGACAAGGAGGAAATTCTTAAGATAGTTATTGATCAAAATCTGCAAATCAGAAAAATGGAAGAACAGATTGAAGAACTGCTGAAAGAGAAATCAGCACTCCAGGTGAATAATGATCCTACTTTAGTAACTCAAACATCTTCTGTAGGTGCGGAAATGTTAGCAGCCTTGAACATAACTGATGCAGCACAACTGTCTCAATATTTGGCCACTTAGAAGCAAGCACATTAAAAGCTAAATCATAATTTTCAACTTCTTGAGTCACAAAATATTAGAAATGATACTTTGTATCTAGAGGAAATGCATAAGACTTATTAGTTGGAACTTAGAATTAAAGAACTGGAAAGTGAAACTCTGATGGCATCAACTTTAGGAGAAGCTAACCATAGTATTTGGGAAAAAATCAGTGAGTCAATTACTGAAATATGGCCATCTATTTAGATCATCTTCGAGTAACAGGAACTCACCAACAAATGCAGAACAACAATTCAAGAGGAGAAGGATCAAATCCAACAAGAGCCAAGTGAAGCTTCTGATATGATTAAGGTTCTTAATTCAAAGAACAGAGAGGAGTTGGAAGCAATAAATATCACATACAAGACTGCAACTATTTTGGAGATAAAGAAGTTTTTTCAGAAATGGAGCTTGATCAACTAGTTTCAGACCAAGTCTGAAGCCTTAAATGTTATTTTTCAAAGGTTTCATACTAAATTTAATGTTTTAAATCATAAAGGTCTGCCAGGTCTAGTTGGATTAGATGATAAGTTGGTCAAGTTAGAATATTATTGTAAAAAGTTGTATACAATTGATATAGACAAAACAAAGTTTGCAAGTACCAAAGGTCACATTACAGGAAGAGATTTTCTTAAAGCTCTACAGTTTGATTTGATTATTCATCATCGAATCAAACAGTTATTCATCCAAAAACCAACTTTTGACAGTTTCACTGAAGTGGATGAAATCTTCAGGAAAATGATAAATGTGGAAATCCCGAGTGAAGATCAGTGGGATAATTTTTGTGAAACCATCGAGTAAAAATATTACTTTTTGAGCATGCCAGCACATCAAATTCTGAAATATCCAGGTCAAAAATAGCTTCCAACGAAAAAGGACATGTCAACAACAAATTTCACCAAAAGAGGTTGAATCATTAAACAACCTTCAGAAAAACAGAGACAGTCCATCTATCTATCTTCTTATTTTATTCTTATTATCCTATTATTCTAAATAAGTTAAGATATTTCTAAAGTTTTGTTGATTATTATAAATAACTCTCAACATGAGTTATGAAGGGTTGCACCCTTGGATGAGAAGATTTTGTAAAGCAGAAATTGTACTAGGTCTTTTTGATCATCAATAATACAAGCAAGATTCTGAACTTATCTCACACAACTCTGTCTTCTCTATGAGTTTTCCAATTTTCTCTCATATTGTTTTCTTCATATATTTAATTATCATCAAGATAACTAGGTGAGGTTTACTGTGTTTCAACAACCTTATAATTCCTCCTGAAGTTATAATTATTATAAAGAATTATTTACTTGAAAATTTGTTAATGTAATTCCCTTTTATCAATAAATTGTCAGTATCTTGGTGATGTTAGAAATATTTTGTAGAACCTTTAAACACTGTTTAAAATTTTTCCAGCTTATGGTTTATTAAATATTTCAATCTGAATGTTTAATAATCATATTCTCTTACATAATTCTACTTAATCCAAATCATAAAATATTAATCACTGTATGAGATGAACAAGCAACCCTTACTTTTAATTATTGATATTATCAGCAAGATTTAAAAAACTTAACTGTTTGAGTAAGATCTATCTTATGCATTGGTCCTCCAAATATTTCAAAACACAAACAAAACATTTTAGATTCTTTGGCATGATTATTGACCACAATCATCTCAAAGGACAACAATGCACATGGTAGAGATAAAATTGATAAAATTTGTGCCGACATTGAGAAATCGAATTATGTAATGAAATGTGTGATCGGCCAATCAAATAACAATGGAGGTCAAAATTATAATAATATTCCATGGTTATTAACAGAGAAAAAAAGCAATAATTTAAAATAGGTCGTTACAAGAATTAAATTTCCAACAGGATTTACTTCAAACATAAATAATATCTTAACGAAGAAAGGTGACTTCGGAGGGGTGAAAACACATGATTGGCATACCTTTGTTAAGGTAATTTTTTTGGTATACATTTTTTTATATTATTTCTTCAATAGATCTTTAAATTTTTATTTTTATTTTTAAATTTGGAAAGCAATAACAATTGTTATAGTATGTTCTACATGTATCTCTCCCAAACGACTTCGACAACAATGTCAAACAATTTATATATGGTCGTGGAAAATACATGAGGTACGTAGTTTTGATTTATACAAAAAATCTCGCTAAATTTTTTTTTGTACTTAATGACATGATGTGTTAATTTACTTGTAATGTAATATGTATTATGTTTTGTTGAAATAACCTTGCGTAATTATTTGCATATGGTTGTCATTTGAAGAAATCCATCAAGATGAAATAAAGTATTGGAAGAGAGAAATTCCTCGGCTATTGTGTGAAATGAAAAAGTATCTACTTCCAAAATTTTTCAATGCACAAGAACACTACTTGATACACCAAGTTGAGGAGATTGAAATGTGTGGACCAGTACACACAAGGTCAATGTAGATGGTGGAGAGGCACTTGAAATTCTTAAAGGCTTTGGTTAGACAAAGAGCACGTCCCGAGGGTTCTATGGTGGAGGGATATGTGGTATATGAATCCATGGTGTATATTAGTCAGTATCTTCCTATATTAGCTATGCCAACTATGGATGTTGTGGATTGCATTTGGGATGTGAACTCCATTAAATAATTTGAAGGGGAGCATCTGTTGGGAAAAGGTAGAATGAAGAAAGTGAGAGGTAAAATATTTATTATATATAATACATATAATGTTTCATTTGTTTACATCATGTATACGATAATATTCATTTAAGTATTATTATTTCATCATTTATTAATTAATATACTTTACCATGGTTATAAGTTACGTTTAATATTGGTGAGTTATTGTTTTTTTATGCAGGTGCTCAAGATTATGAGGCACTACTTTTACACATTGCAAACAATCTTGAGTGTATGAGTGAATGTATTGAAAGATGTAAAGAACATAATGACGATAGGTTATCATGGAAACTACTATCTGAATTGGTTATAGAAGCTTATCGTAGTGGATATGGAAATGTTACGGACATGGAAATTGATTTAGCATATGGTTTCAAAGCTAGAAGGTAAGAAATTAATTCACCTATTTTATTCAGTACTTATTTTATATTGTATTTATAATGTGACAACATGTTTTTTTCTTCCAGATAATTTTCAAGTTGTGTAAATTATATGATTAATTATTAATTGAGAATGAAATTTTTTCATGTTTGGCGTATTGAAGTTGAAACAACACAAGGCTATGTGGTGCAATGGTTGTAAATTTCACATAAAACAGTTGGATGATAACAAGAAAACTTCTGATAGTGGGATGAATGCAGTGTTCCAGGTCACTAATGTTTCCTCCAGGAGTGATAGACATCCTCAAGAGTCTGAAAATAGATATTATGGGTTCTTAGATGATATAGTTGAGTGTGAATTTAATTCCTTAAAATCAGTTTTATTCGACGTCAAATGGTATAGGCTACGAATGAATGTACATGATGATGAAAAAACTCTTATTCAACATGAAAATGTATTTCCAATGCTTAAAACATTGTAGTTTGAAGCACAAAAAGATCGCTATGTTTTTCCAAGCCAATGTGAATAGGTATTTTACTCAGAGGTTCCAAGTGAGAACGAATGGTAATTTTCTATTAGATATGATCCAAGAGGAAGTCCAGTAGAGTATATTGTAGAGGAATAAGATGATATTGATCAAGAAGAAGATGATGTAGTGGCAGATGAGCAGGAAGATGCATTGACAAACGAAGAAGATAGAGAAGATGATCTAGGCATAGGAGACGATGCAACAGTTATTGATGATGATTTCGATGAGGATATTCTTGAAAATGACATAATTGATGATGATGATGACATGTTTGATCATTTCAACACCATTTCTAAATCAGATGTTGGTATATACGTCGATAAGTTGGATGAAGATCAAGAAGATACAAAAGAATAATGATACAGATGTTGTGTTTGAGTATGAGCTGGTATGTTATAACTTTATATTTTCATATGTATGAATTATTGTATTTAAATGATTTACTAATTATGTGGGTTTATTACATGTTTTTTATTTTTTCAAACCAACAAATAATGGCCATACTAGTTTACAGGCTAAACTGGAATTATTTTTTTATACAGACACATGAAAATTTTGTTTACAGCCTTAATTAATTTTTGGTTTATTTGTATTCTATTTCATAGATTGGTAATTGGGGAATTGAGAGTAATGTGAGGGGGGTGGTAGGGGCCATATGAGCTTCCAAATTCTCGTGGTTGGCCCTGTTCGGTAGAGAATAAATTATTCTTCAAACTAAGATAATCTCATTCATCTTTATTTTCATCATCGTAAATGTCATCATTGTTATCAAATTATTGCAATGCTGAAATTGTTGAAATTGTTAGAAAAAATTAGGTCACTTATGACATGATATTACCATGCACCATTATATTTATAAGCCAAGAGTGACCTGTGAATGGGGCCAACATTATTTTTTTTTCAAATTGTTACTGTGTGCACTAAAATTTTACATGGACAGACTCCTTGCATGCCTTGACAATATAGGAGCTAGGTTTCTAGACTCAAATATGAATCACAAACGCATCGAGAACGGTCTTGTGAGGGTACCCAAGGAAACGCATTAGGAGTTGGCTCTAGTACAAGGTTGTGGGTTAGAAAATGGTTAATATCTAGTACATAAGTCTGTGATTTTAAATTTATCAATCATGCACAGGCCTGTAAAATTAAGGTAAGGTAGAAATTTTTTCTGGTGGACAGAATTAGGGTTTGGTTGGATTTTTCTTGATTACAAACAATGGAAAACTACTTGCAAAAATGTTGCTTTCCTTCATGAAACAACCAACATCAATGCCTTCCAAAAACAACTCAAAAAAGAATTAAACAAGTCTCCATTCTTATCAAGTCATGTTGGGGCACTAGGTAGCTGAATATAATCTATAAAATAAAACCTCTAACATTTCAGAACGAAGTATGAAAAAAATGAACCATTACTTAGACTGCATTGTAAGCCGAGAAACTTCATAGCCCTCTCACTTTTTCAGAACCATAATTTTCATGGGTGAACTATATTTGAGCCATAATTAACAACCCCTAACCCATTTAACCTCGTAAACCTATAAACCCCTAACCCATTTAACCCCTAAACCCTTAACCCCTAACCCCTAAACCCTTAACCCCTAACCCATTTAACCCCCTAAAACCATAAAACCCTAACCCATTTAACCCCCTAAAACCTAACCCCATTAACCCCTAACCCCTAACCCCTCGACTCGTTTGTCATTTTCTCCTTCGTGCCTTTGACGTTTGGGCAGGTCGGGTCGGGTCAGGTCATGTGATGGCACCCAAGGAAACACGTTCGCGTCTGGTCAGGTCAGGTCGTGCCATACTGTGAGGGTGCCCAAGGAAAGACATTATAAAAGAAACATCTCCAACATTTTAGAATGAAGTATGAACAAAATGAACCATTACTAGTTAGGATGCATTATAAACTAAGAAACCAAATTTATCAATGCAAGGATATACAATCCTAGTTTTTTTTAGTTTGTGGTGAGCCCTGATATTGCATGAAGAGTGTTGCAACTCCCATTGCTTGCCCTAATTTACTTTATCAACTCAGGGTTCGTACAAACTTGGAGGTGAAAATGCTATATACACACCATATGCATTGTGTTCATGTCATCCTCTTCTACTTTATGAAATGGTACTATTTCTAAGGGTTCTCAATGAAGTCTATTACACTTAAATGAAACTAAACTAAGTTGCAGAAAGGAAATGACAAAAAGAAAACTAAATTAAATTGTTGAAAAGAAATGACAAGAAGGAAACTAAATTAAATTGCAGAAAGGAAATAACAAAAAAGAAACTAAACTAAATTTCATTGAGCTGGCTAAATGGCTAAACACACTCTACTTATCCTATGATCTATCTACCATGCTTCTAACCATGCAACTATTCATGATCTAATTCTAACTGAAAAAGTGTTGATTACAGTTCGAAGGAAAAAGGGCTAAAGGTTCTCTTGGAAGGCTTAAATGCATGAAAAAAAGCTTAGAGGATTGAAAAAGGTGTTTGGACTTTATTAAAGCACATAATATAGCAAAAATTATTTGGAGTGGGATGATTTGGAAAGCGCAATGGCGGAATTGTGATGGGGGGCTGGCAGTGTGATATGCGATATGAGATATTGCAATATCACATTGTCACAGGGCTGGAGGAGAAGTGGGAGTGCATTAGGGATGAAATGAAAAGTGCGAAATGTGATACCAAATGCGATGCAAAATGCGATTGCGATGTTATGGTGTGATTGTAGTATTTCGCAATCAGGGTTTAGGGGCGAAGGTAGTAAGCGAGGTGCGGGGCTGAAATGCGATAATGCAAAATGAGAGAATTGTTATAAGGCTAGAATTGTGAAATACGAAATGCGATGATTGCAAAATGAAAAAAGGTGATTAGTCAGATGATGTGGTGGCAGAATAGGAGGCAGAGCACTTTAATAATATCGCAATCAGAAGAAAGGAGCGGTAAGTGTTCACGAAGGCCAACATGAATTGCGAAGTGTGATAAAGTGAAGGGATTTTTAGAAAAAGGTGGAGTAAGGTTCTTTCAAAGGTTTTTGAAACAGAAATAAGGAGTGAAGGAGAAATGAGGGAAAAAATAATATCGAAATTGGGTTCTGGAAGCGAAAGTTGTTAACAAGGACCAAATGGGAAATGTGATTGCAAAAAGGAGTGATGGTATGTCAAAAGGGAAAAAATATGGTTTCTAATGTTTTTTATTATTTTTAATAAAATAGCAGCAAAGGGAAGTAGAAAGGGATATCGCATTCGGGCTTGGAATGAGAGAGCATTAACAAATATCACAAGTGATTTGTGATTTGCGATGGAGCGAGGTACGATGAGTAGGAGTTTCGAGGAGAAAGGGTAGAGGTCTAATTCTAATTTTTTTCAAGCACTTTGGGAATGAAAAGGGGTAATGGATGAAAATAAGAGAAAAAGGATGGAAATGGAGGCACACCAGTAGTGCTCAGGCATGAAAACAGAGCTGGGAAATGAAGCAGGATGGCTTGATGATCTTCCTGGAGATTTTGATGCATATTCCTCCTAACAAAGCTGTAGATTTATGCACAGAAAATTAGACAAAGGCATGATAAAAATAGTGGATAGAAAGCATTTTTTGCCTATGGGAAGGTAAAACCTGCTTGAATTCTATTGACAGAGATGAGAGGGGAAGACTGCTTCACATTCTTATAGATTTTATCATCTATTCTATAGCGCAGATACACGGATTAAATCTATAGTAACAACTATAATAGCAATGAAAATATCATAAATAAAACTAGATAAATAACATAGAGGAAAGGACGAAAACGACAGAGAAGCTGAGGCACATGGGTTTGGCCCTAACCCACGAGACAACTCTCTGGAACTAAATCATAAAAATGGAGTCTGTCTACTCATTTCAGGAAGAAAATAGCCTTGTTATATTTTTTAAAGTCTAATCACTGAGTACAATAAAAATATTAATAGCTTGCAGAAAAATTCGCAAAATGGAATCAAAGAATAGACTAGAATGGAGTGGAAATCGACCCTAATTATCTCTTGATTAGCTTTATTTATCCTCACGGGCAGCTACCAACAACTCCCTAAAAAATAGGCAATGAGTCTACTTGACTCCAAGTGAAGTATGGCTTGAGTGCACTTGGTCTTGAGTTGCTTGGTTGCCTCTGGAACTCGAATTTTTGGAGAGAATACTTGGGATCCTTTGGCTTCCTTTTAGAGTTAAGGTGGGTGGAAAATCCTCCTATAATTTCTCCAAGATTTCTCAATAATTTCCTGACATTGTGCTTATTTATTCTTCAATCTTTATCTTCCAGTGGCAGGGAGAAAGTCCCTAAATGATCTCCTTCTCCAAATCTACATAATCTTCCTAGTATTCTCACAATATTCTACAAAAATAACCAATATTAGGCACAAATATGAAATTACCATTAAACCTTCCTAAGAAAATATTAAAGCATAAGAGAACATTATTAAGTGCAGAAGGAAAGATTTAATATATATTTTCATGTGCATAAGGAAGGTAGATGAGTCTAATAAACATTAGATGGGCCTTAATTTATGTCTAATTTAGAGGCCCATCATTACCCCCCTACTAAAACTGTTGCTCATCCTCTGAGAAACCTAATCATCCTCCTTGCCTTATGGTTCTTCCTGCATGCTAATTTATTTCCTTTTCTATTTATTGGCCCATGCACTGCTCCTCCTACTAATCTTCTTGCTATTATTCTTGCATTTCTTCTCATAGGTGCTTCCGTAGGTCCTCACATGCCTTAAGCAAATCTGTTTTGCATGCCAAGAGGTGGTGGATCCACCTTTTATTTTATTTTATTCTTTTATGTTTTTTTTTTTTCTTTTTTCTTTTTTTTTCTTTTTCTTTTTTTAATTGCATGCATAATAAACTCACAATTATTTTTTCTGTGAACTGATTTCACCCTTGGTTACCCCTTGGTACTCCATGTCTTCCATTAAAATGAACTTCTTACTACCGACTTTCTCAAGTCCTTTGTACTTTTGTCTTGTTCCTCTACTTTGTGGAAAAAGTGAGGCTAGTTGCTAGATAAGGCTAAGTTTTCTCTGCTACTGATTTCGACTATATAAAAAACTTTCCTTCTCACACTTTTTAATGTTTTCTTAAGCTAAAATAGATTCGAAGAAAGGGTTAGATGATTGCATACCTAAGGCTTACAATTGGTTTTTTTTTTTGCAGGATGCCAAGAGTATATTCTTCATAGTAATATTTCTCATGATGTACAAAATAATAATTCTGAAGGTTGTTTCTGCATGATATTCATGCTCCTTACGTACCGCTCCCGGTCCATATCTTCAGCCATTATTTCCTCCGAGTAAGGTGTATATTCTTTCATATCTCCAACATGGTTTTCCCCATTATTTATGTTTTCCTCTGCTCCTCCTTGATTGGACATATTTACTACAGGTTTAGAAGTAAGCTTTGTTATAGTGGTTCAACAGGAAGAAGATTTGACTGGATTGAGCCCAATGTAACTAGGTCCCAAGTCCCTTTGAGATCCTCCTCCTGCAGATTCCAATTGTGAAACTACCAATAATTTTGGCACTACAACAACTCCCAATGTTGTTTGTATTTGCTGTGGTATACTTTGAGGTTGTTCAGCCTCCTTTTGATGCAATGTTCCTTTTCTTGATGCCACCTTGCTGGGAGAGCTTCCTCCATCCTCTCTGATACCTGCATAATGATCAGCTAGATTAGTTGGGGGTGTTTTGTTGGACCAAATATTTCTGAAAATGATTTTTTGCTTGAAATAAATCTACCCTTACTATCCCTTGGCTTTTTTTTTACTTTTGTGCATAAGAAAAAGAGAACACTACGGACATTTACTAAATACAACCAGACTTTGGAGCAACCACACTATAGTGGATGCACGGCTTTTCACTCACATCTTACCATACACTCTTTGCCCTTTGATTTTCCTATAAAATCCTCACCTCAAATAAATTCTAAAAAAAAATATATTACATGGACCGTCTGCAACTTCTCGGCAACAACACCAAAAATGTTAGGAATTTATATGTCATTAGATTCCATAAATTAAATTGTCAACCAGAGTTCGTAAACTGCGAGTTGCAATGCATTCCAGCTCATATCCTACCAATTATAGTTCAAAATTCTTGACTTTTATATCTGATAATAGAACTCAGAAAATTTGAAGTGAAGAATACTATTTATTTCATTGTAGTCTAAATTATCATTAACGAGATCTATTTTCTAGAAAATCAAATCACTATTTTTTTCAACTATGATTCATTTAACTCAAAACTCATTCGAAAATAAAAAAGACAGCTATCATTAATTATATTTTCAAATTGAATTAATATTAATCCTATTCAAATAAATGCACAAGTTATTCCTTGGGGTACTATGCATCAAGGAAATTCAATGATAACTCAAACCAATCCCTACGTGCTACTTGATTTGAAATGACTCAAAATTTAAAAGAAAAACCTACCATTCCCTAACTCAAAGCTAATTTCAATTGTTATACACACAAATTCAATCTATTTAAGAGGGAACATAAATAATCCTAATTAAAACCTTCTGTAAAATTGAGCAAACAATTAACTATTTATTCGAATAATGTTTATACTATGATTCAAATAAATCTCATAGAGGAAATCAAAACAACTATTCTGTAAACACTACACAATCCTTGAAGTATTCACACACAACTATGCTAACAAATAGTACTTTGTCCCTGAATAATTTTGGGTACTCTAAACATAGCACAAGCTATAGGACCTAGTAAAACACACACACACACACACACAGATATATATATATATATATATATATGAAATGAAAACACTTTCAGTTTAAAACAACAAGTTCGATTCAAAACACAAACATTTGTTTCCTCAAAAATTTGTTTCAAATCGTAACTCTCGTTTTCCAATCATTTATGGGTTTAAAAGTGAAATCACGGGATTAATCAAGTACATGATAAATTCATAATGATATTCTGCAAGAACTCAACAATAATTCAATTGTTACCTAGATCTACAAAAATAGGAAGAAACCTCAAGTATGAAATGAAGTACTAGAATTCTGAAAAAACTAACGAAATGAATCTAAAATTAAATAAAATTCTACCTACTTAATCAAAACTCACTTACTACATTACAATTTTTACATGACTCGATTCCAAGTTCGTGGTGGGCCCTTGCCACTACCCAAAGCAAGCCTAATATTACTTAATAATTTGCAATAAATAAAACATTAATGATCAAACGAGCATAAAATTAGAGACAATAATTATGTTAAATTTCAATAAAACATCAGTTCAAGAGTTCTATATTAACAGAACAATATGTTGAAAATGCAACAAGATGATGGAGCTTAGTGAAAAGAAGTCGCCTTCACTAAGTGGGCCCGCAGGCTATTTTTGGTGCAAAGTCTATTTTTAGACATATGGATCATGGTATATGAGTTGCAGGATGCTATTTATGGATGATTGGTCATGTTGGTAAAAATAGATGGACTTCTATTTTTAGACATTGGGTGGAATCTATTTTTAGACTGCCAGGCTAAAAATAGAACAATCGAATATTATTAACCGTTAATAATATTTAGACTATAAACATTATCTTATCCTCTTGGAGCACTTCAGTTTGATGCTTGGATGTGGCACATGCAGCTGACAGAAGGAAATCTTAGCTTTTCAGGGTTAGAGTTGAAGACTGTACATGCATAGTTGACAGTTTAGAACTCATGTCGCGAGTTTGGTACAGTTGATGAGACGGTTAATTGAGTTGTGTTCGATTTAACTTAGGTTAGAACTAGTTGTATTTAGTTGAAGCGATAAATACACTAGTGTTGAGTGGTGTGGATGTTATTAATTCACTGACTATAATATAAATAAACTAATGGTGCATGGGATCACTACAATGTGAATGATTCCGATGGAGACAATATTAGTGAGGGTGAAGGACGGAATGTGACTATCAGTTGTGACTATAGCTGTGCATGAGATTTGCACACACATTGATTGAGATTGCCAATGAGGATTGCGCAGTACAAGCCAGTGGGATTCGAACTTGGATCTCATCATTATTAATCTTGGATTGCGCAGTAGAGGCATGCAGACTTGTGGAGGAGATTTGAACTTGTGACTTGTTCATATCTGAGCTAGTTTTGTGTGTAGCATGTGAGATAGTGCTGAGAGCTGTGAGGAGCTTTGTGATATGTATTGTTACATGTTATATATCATTATAATATACAGATAGTTGGGGGTTTTCAGCTATTAGCTTTCCCCATTACATACTGTGTTATATGTGTGCTTGATTATGTTTTAATGTGCGCATGCGACTGCTTCTATTTCCGCAAATTGATGATCAATTGTAGAAGAGGTTGTGTATTATGCATGAAGCTTAAATAGTGTGTAATCAGGATAATCTCGGTGAATAGATTATTATTATTCAACTTTCTACATATTAATTATCGGCGATTTTAGTGTAAGGTTCTTGTTGGGTAAGTTACAATTTATTTCGGTAGACAGAGTCTGTAAGCGGGCCAGGTAGCCTCTGGATCCATCCTTTCCTTGAAAGGTGATATATCCAGTAAATTCCTCTACAGTGGATCTCTATGCTAGAAATACCTTGTTCTCACAGATCAGAAGCGGTTGAGTTTTGAGCTGGTGGAATTCGAATTTGGAGAAGAGTTTTCTTGGTGTCGAAGTTGAAATGTCTTTCAACGGATTGCAATTGGAGTATGCCCTTGAGAGCAACTTGAATTATGTTGCATGGAAGGACAGGATGGAGGTGGTGTTAGATGAAAATGGGTTGAAGGATTTCATAGATGCTAAAGTCCCAAAGCCTACTGATGCTCCTCAAGTTGAGGCTTGGCAAAAGAAGACAGCAAAATGTCGAAGGATTCTGTTGGAGGGCGTGAAGGATCACATTGTATCCAGCCTGCATGGAAAAACTTCTCCATACTTGATGTGGAAAGCGTTGACAGATTTATTCCAAAGCAAGAGCAACCAGAGGAAGTTGGCGCTCAAGGATAAACTCAGAAACATAAACATGGAGAAAGGCGACAGTATACCCAAGTACGTCACGAAGTTCACCCAATGCAGGGATGAGCTGGGAAGTGTGGGGGTGACTGTAGATGAGGAGGACTTGGTGGACTTGGCTCTCCTTGGTCTTCCGAAGAGTTGGCATTCCTATCAGTACTCTATCAATGGTCGGGAGAAATTGCTAGGATGGGAGCGACTTTGGTCGGATCTCATGCAAGAGGAGATAAGGCGGAGTACCTAGGATGAACCTTCATCAAAGGCATCTGATGAAGAAAATTGCGCTTTGGCTGCCAAAGCAAAGAAGGGGAAGAGCAAGAAAGCTTCTCAGTCTGGTGCGAAAGGAAAGAAGCAGGACATGTCCAAGGTGAAGTGCTTTCACTGTCACCAACACGGACATTATGCCACAAATTGTCCGCGGAAGAAGAAAAATAAGCAGGCTGCTGGATCTTCAGCAGGAGAGGCCTTAGCCTCGCAGTTTGAGCTGGATTTTTCACCGATCGCATGCTTGGTCTCAAGTGTGATGGAATCAATATGGTTCTTGGACAGTGGTGTGTCTTTTCACATGACAGGAGATCGAGATTTTTTTTCAGATCTGGATGAGAAAGATCTTGGAGTGCACATCGAGATGGGCGATGATGGTAGATACAAGGTAACCGGTATCGGTACCATTTCCTTTGAGAGGGAGTCTGGTAAACCCTTCGTATTGAAGGAAGTGATGCATGTTCCAGGATTGAAGAAGAATCTGATCTCTATGACGATGTTAGAAGACAAGGGGTATGATGTGGTCTTCAGCGAAGGAAAAACTTTCCTGCGCAGTAAGACAACTGGAGAGACCCGGAAGATAGGGGTTCAAGTCAAGAACCTTTATCAGTTGCAAGTAGATGGTTGCGCAGCAATGGCATGCAAGGCAGAAGGAGTGGTGAGCCGGGATGATGGCGAGCCGTGGCACCGGAGATTGGGCCACCTTCACCATGGAGCTTTGAAGATACTGCAGCAGATTTCTACTGGGATTCCTAAGGGCACTCTTGCATAGTCAGATCAGTGCAAGGGGTGTACTGAAAATTTGTGAAAGCCAATTTTCATGAAGGATAGTCACACCATGACTATCCTTGAGAGAATTACAACGTGTGTGGACCTTTTCTCAAAAGAGGCTTCGACAAAGAAAGAACGTGCATTATGTGATCTTTTTTGATGATTATTCTCAGAAGTGTTGGATCTTCTTCATGCAGAAGAAGAGCGAGACATACTCAAAGTTCCGTGAGTTCAAGGTGATGGTTGAGAAGGAATCAGGGAAGCATGTGAAGGCTCTTAGGAGCGACAATGGTGGTGAATTCATCTCTGCCAAATTCAAGGACTTTTGTAGCGCAGAAGGAATTCAGAGAAAGCTCATAGCACCCCATAACCCACAGCAGAACGGGGTTGCTGAGTGGAAGAACAAAACAATCGTGGGTGTGGCACGGGCAATGTTGCATGATCAGGGCCTACCCATTCACTTGTGGGTGGAGGCATGCAATACTGCAGTATATGTGCAGAATTGTTGTCCTCACAAGATACTTGGCATGAGTACACCCGAGAGGCATTTTCTGGTAAAGAGGCCCGGAGCATTTCCATTTGAGGATTTTTGGTTCACCCGTCTACATTCATGTGACGAAGGATGCCAGGAAGAAGCTGGAGCCGACCGCGCAGGTTGGGATATTTGTGGGGTACACTGATACGCCCCACAACTATCGTGGTGTATTTTCCAGACAAGCCGTAAGACCAGCAACTGGATATCAAATTTCAGGAGGAGAAAGCCATGAAGTGTTTGCTTGAGAGGGAGCCACACTTGCATGCAGATGAGGAGCTATTAGTTCCTAAGGATGAGCTTCAGGATGTGGATCAGCCACAAGAGGAAGTTCATGAAGTGGTAGAGACCACTCATGCAGCACCAACCATCAGAGGGCGGAAGCGTACTATATAAGCTGAGCGACTGGCTCAAGATGTAGAGAAGGTTGTAGGACCACCTACAACACAGCATAGATAGAGACAGTCACTAAACCGATACACTGGATACATGGCTCTTGTGAGAAAATGTGTCATGACAGAGCCATCCTGTTTCGAGGAAGCTGTGGAGGACCCCACATGGGTAGATGCCATGGTGGAAGAGTATGATTCGATTGTCAGAAACAGTGCATGGGAGATTGTCCCAAGGCCTGAAGGGAAATCAGTGGTGGGTTTGAGATGGACCTACAAAGTGAAGCAGGCGGCTGACGAGAGTGTGGAGAAGTACAAGGCAAGATTTGTTACCCGAGGCTTCTCACAGATAGAGGGGATCGATTATGAGGAGACCTTTGCACCTGTCGTAAGGTACTCTTCTATACAGACGATCCTAGCTCTCTCATCACAGATGGGGTGGCACATTCATTAGATGGATGTGAAGACTGCGTTCCTCAATGGAGTCATTGAGGAGGAGGTGTACATAGAGCAGCCCAAAGGTTTCGAGATCTTCAGCATTGAGTCGCATGTGTGCAGGCTCAAGAGAGCACTATATGGGTTGAAACAAGCACCTCATGCTTGGTACGCACGGATTGACAGCTATTTCATCGGACTTGGATTCTCAAAGAGTGAGGTGGATCCTAACTTGTACCAGATTGTGGTGGAGGGGAAGTTGCTGATCATTGTACTTTATGTAGATGATCTGATTTTGACGGGTGATGAGCTGTTGATACTTTCATGCAAGGAGGATCTTGCTAGAGAGTTTGAGATGAAGGACTTGGGCCTCCTTCATTATTTCCTGGGATTGGAAATTTTGCAACGCAGTGATGGACTGTTTGTTTCTCAGGGTAAGTATGCCTGGGAGATACTAGAGAAGTTCAACATGCATGGCTGCAAGCCTATTGATACTCCTCTTCCTAGAGGTTGGAGGAAGGAGGATGCTACTTCAGCGGAGGTAGTGGATGCCACTGTTTATCGATAGTTGGTGGGGCCGCTTATGTATCTGGTCAATACACGACCCGATATATGCTATGCTGTTAACCAGCTTTCACAAGCTATGGTTAAGCCTACCAAGCTCTTCTGGAAGGCAGGCAAGCATGTATTGCGTTATCTTAGAGGCACATCGGGATATGGATTGGGGTACAGACAGGAGGATGAGGTGAAGCTATGTGGCTTCACGGATGCATATTGGGCAGGGAGCCCAACGGACAGAAAGAGCACATCTAGAGGGATCTTCAGTATTGAGTCGACAGCAGTTTCTTGGTACAGCAGGAAGCAGAGATTCGTGGCACTCAGTTCAGCAGAGGCTGAGTATATGGCAGCAAGCTTGGCTGCATGCGAGGCCATATGGATGAGGAAGATCCTGGTCGGGTTGTTCGGGTCACACTTGGAGCCTACTGTGATTTATTGTGATAAAAAAAGTTGCATTAAACTCTCGGCTAATCTAGTATTTCATGATATATCCAAACACATCGACATCAGGTACCATCATATCAGATATTGTGTGCAGCGGAGAATCATGTTACTTTCATACATTCCCACGGAGGATCAGGATGCTGATATCTTGACGAAGGCGCTCACCAGGAGAAAATTCGAATACCACAGAGGCAGGATAGGGGTTGCAGATAATCCATATCTTATTGAGAGGGAGTGTTGAAAATGCAACAAGATGATGGAGCTTAGTGAAAAGAAGTCGCCTTCACTAAGTGGGCCCGCGGGCTATTTTTGGCGCAAAGTCTATTTTATGCTATGTCTATTTTTAGACATACAGATCATGGTCTATGAGTTGCAGGATGCTATTTATGGATGATTGGTCATGTTGGTAAAAATAGATGGACCTCTATTTTTAGACATTGGGTGGAATCTATTTTTAGACTGCCAGGCTAAAAATAGAACAATCGAATATTATTAACCCTTAATAATATTTAGACTATAAACATTATCTTATCCTCTTGGAGCACTTCAGTTTGATGCTTGGATGTGGCACATGCAGCTGACAGAATGAAATACGCTTTTTCCAAGGGTTATTTGAGCTATTGCATGGTTGACTTCAGTTAGAACTCATGTGGCAGAGTTTGGTGGAGTTGATGAGACAGTTGGTGGAGTTGTGTTCGGTTTAACTTAGTTGAACTAGTTGTATTTAGTCTAACTAATAAATACACTAGTGATGAGTGGTGTGAATTAATTATTAATTAATTCACTAATTATTAACTCATAAATCAACTAAAGAATACATCAGTTAACTGCAATGCATGGACAGTTCAGTGGAGACCAGTGTTAGAGGTGGGTGAAAGGGTGAGTGTGACTATCAGTTGTGACTATAGCTATGCATGAGATTTGCACACACATTGATTGAGATTTCCACTGAGGATTGTGCAGTAAAATCCAGTGGGATTCGAACTTGGATCTCATCATTATTAATCTTGGATTGCGCAGTAGAGGCAGGCAGACTTGTGGAGGATATTTGAACTTGTGACTTGTTCATATCTGAGCTACTTTTGTGTGTAGCATGTGAGATAGTGCTGAGAGATGTGAGGAGCTTTGTGCTATGTATTGTTACATGTTCTCTATCATTATAATATACAGATATTTGGGGGTTTTCAGCTATTAGCTTTCCCCATTACATACTGTGTTATATGTGTGCTTGATTATGTTTTAATGTGCGCATGCGACTGCTTCTATTTCCACAAATTGATGATCAATTGTAGAAGAGGTTATGTATTATGCATGAAGCTTAAATAGTGTGTAATCAGGATAATATCAGTGAATAATTCAGCTATTATTCAATTTTCTACACAATATTAAAAAGGTTGTGCCACGATCACTAGTTCAGCCTAAGCATGTTTCTCCTGCAATTCTGTGTGTATGTATGTGTATTAGTTTTACATATAAAATATTGGCCTTTTAAAGATTTTAGGCTAATGAAAAATAGTTACAATCGATCAACTAAGGAAAGTAAAAATATAAGATTTGAGCTAAGTTAGGCCAAATGAAATATATAGGATGGTTTCACCGAGATTCCAACCAAACTTTTATTGATTGTGGCACTATCCTTGAAACAAAAAAACTGATTCCATGTTCGAGAATGAGAAGAGCTATTCTGGGATTCGAAAGGTTGAATGATTTTCTGGATGCTGAGTAGAGTATCGAATGAGATGAAAAACCACGTACAGAATGGAGGTTCTGAAAATGACTGTTTGTTGCATTATTGAACTGTGAGATGGATGGTGTGTTGGAATACTTCATGACTTGTCCATGCACAAATGTCTCCAAGTACTTTTAAATATTATTCAAAGTAATTCAAGAGTTATAAGTTCATTTATTATCTAGATAAACCAATTAAAGACATATGAAAATATCACTTAGCAACAAATCTCACATCCATTGTAAAATAGTGTGGTTTAGCTAGTATGCAATAGTTTTTGGTACAAAAAAGGGTAAAATGAGGTAAATAACAGTAAAAACAAGGGGATAAGATGTGAAAAATAGGTACAAAGGTAAGGCCCAACAAGCTCCATTTGGTATGTAGGCCTGGATGCCACCATGTTTGTTTGAGATTTGTTTTTGGATGAAATGAGCGAGAAAAAGGAAATCCATATCACACTTCTGATATAATTCCAGTTAGAACAACCTTATGAAATACTTTAAGAAAAATATACAAATAATATATCATAAAATAAGTAAATGGAAATTAATATCAAAGAGATATTGTGATAAATCTTTAATCAACATACATGGATAAAAAAATATATTCATTATCAATTGTAAATTAGTTCACAATCAATAACACTCGTGTAAGAGTAAATAATTAAACAATTTGAAATAAGATGTACTTATCCAATTAAAAAAATATTTCATTAATTGTTAACACACAAATAACAATCACATACCATTAAATCGTTGCAAGAATAGTCTTACAATGTTCAAAAATGCATGAATGAAACTCTTTAAGTGACACAAGAGAGATTCTCAAAATTAAGTTGAAATATTCAATGCAGCATTACACAAAGCATCTATGAAATCCAAAAGTGGAACTACTAAACTATCACTTGATCTTAGAAAGGAATGTACAATATTTCTTCTTCCAAGGTGCTCAAATGAGTCCAAATATAAAATTCCTTTCTAACTAGCGATTGCGGGTGTTTATACAAAGTAGGGTGGCTCTTCACCTCCCATGACCTTTTAACTTCCATCATGAATTTTCATTTTCCTTCCATATTATAATTTATATTTTAGTTTTAATTATAGTTATAATTTCATTTACATATTACACGAAAATGAAAAAATAAAAAAATAACTCCCTTCATGGCAGTACTAATCTCATAACAACTATGAGTGAGGCTTCAACTTGAAGCTCTCAAGTTAGGTGAGCATGCCACACTTTGTAATATGTTGAAATGGGTCTAAATTTGTTTTATAGTACCTTTTTGAATCTCATTTCACATTCAAGAGCATCCAGGATCATTGTTCTCATATTTTTATGTGCTCGGTTGAAAATTGAAAAGAGAATTTTGTGTAGCTTCATGGGTTCCATCACGTGTTTTGCAATGGCCTCTTCCATAGGTTTCAAGTCATTTTAAGAAATAGCTTGAATTCTTACATCTATCATCTCCTAAAATTATTACTATATTTCTTGCTCTGGTCTTACTATTCCTCATCCTCTGATGGAAGTTATATTGTGAGACTTGATAAGGGCTTCCAATGCACTCAAAAGTTGTCAATAATTTTTCAATGTTTTTGCCACATCTCTTCCCAATTTCTCTTGATATTCCATGTGCATCCTAAAGTATACTCTATCTTTCTCCTTTACTATTATATCCTTTCTCGGTAATTGATTGGCTCATCAATATATTTTGTGCACCATTTATTCATGTGGTATACTACAGCCAAGCCTTTCTTTTAATAACACACATTTTCCGTTGAGCTCATTTTGGAAATCCATTATTGAGGAAGTTTTTTTTAAGAATAATCATCTCTATATACAGTTGTTTCATGGAATTTTCCAACGCTCTTATCTCTTCTAATGCAACTATCCAAAAATCCTCCTCATGAGAACTTCAGCTTGTCAAGACTTGGACATCTATGTGAATCCTTTTATTCTCTTGTTTTTCATTGAGTATAACATTTTCCGGTTCCTTTACCATGTTCAATGGACATTCAGCATTCTTCTCTATTGCAAAAGAGAATGCAAATACTACAAAGGTTATCGTTATAAGATTTTTAGTAGAATCAAATAATATATATCTTTCAATATTTACTAAGATTTCTATGGATAGTTTTTGGGAAAAGTAACTATATATTTCTTGAACAACCTTTTTTATGTCACAGTTGAATTTAAAACTTGAAAGTTCTAGCACTTGATCTTCATATTCAACCGATATTTCCATCTCTCCAAGTGGTAGATGTCCTCTTGTAAGTGGTGTAGGAGGCTCAACATCCATGGGTTACAATATGGCTTCTTCTTCTTTATGATCTTACTCATTTTTTCTAAGTTCTTCCTACATTTTATTATCTACCCTATCTTTTTCATGTATTTCCTCTTAAATATTATTTCCTGCTTCTTATTTTATTTTCTCTTCTTCATGTTTTCTTCTAGTTTCCTCTTCCTATTTATACATATACTCTTATTATTTTCTAATTTCGTATTCATGCTTCATCTATTCCTCCTCTTTTTTTCTAGCTTCTTGCTCAAATTTCTTCTTTTTCAGTTTTTCATTCTTTGTTTCCTCCTCCCTTTACCTCTTTAGGGAAACTTTATTTTCCTTGGTATCTTTTCCATTTGAGCATTTCCCATTTCTAGTTTCAATACCATTTTTTGGTTGTGAACTACCAACTCATTTTTTCTCTACCTCCATATAATTTGAAACATTGTTAAAATTATTTAACTTATCTTAGTCCCCATCAATGGTCGTAGTGTATGTCCAAATGTACTTTACCTGCTTATATTGCTTTGTAACAACACCCCTGTAATCATATTTGTGGAAGACCAATTCACCAAAATTAAAGTGCTCCAGATCAATGGCTTCTGCCTCTACTTCTCAAAAAATTCATACACCATATGTGCCAATATGTATTGGAAAGGTTCCCCATGATGCCTTATTTTCACTAACTAGCATTCATGTAAGCCTTGTTGCGGAGAATTCCTGTAAGCCCTATTGTGACCTAGTATCCAACTTCCTCTAAGTATATTTTATTTAATAAAAACATAGGAAGTTGGTGAGGGGGATTGCAAGCTCTGAATACCTTGATGTATATTGAATTCATGAATGTGAATCAATCAATAATATCTTGTAATTATTCTTTGGCTTCATCTAATATAAATGGAGATTATGTATCAAAAATTATGGCATATAAGGGAAAAATGAAGTTTTCAATAGTTTGGTGGTACATCCCACTATAGCCTATGTCCCATGGAATTCTGGAGTAGATGTAGATAAGTGGTATTTATGGAGCAAAGTTCCACCTCCATCCTAATGTATCAAATTGACATCTCGTGCATATGGAATATGATAGATACGATATTGTGAAAAATTTAGGGTGATTTCCCTCTAGTGGATTCTAGGATCATTTTACATTTTCCATGATGGAGGCTACTAGAATTTCTACCCAATTAAAAATATCCCCATCTCGAGTACAAGTGTACATCAAGGGTACTTAATTCTCTTTAAAGAATTTTACATCTTATATGCCATACAATATGAAACACATTTCTTCCACCATATGGTATTCCTTGCCTAGAAATCTTATCTTGTAGATCCCATCTGATCTGTGTCTGAACTTAATGAGATGTTACAACAAAGTCTTAATAATATCCCTACTTGCTAGAGGAAAATTACAATACCACTTAGCAATTAGGGCCACTTTGTAGCCTGGAAACTTATAATAGTCGATGATGTGTGGATATATGTATGATGCTATATCTAAACTATGGCAATCCTGAACAGTCATATTGTGTGTATATATGCACTTGATAATCCATTCTATATTTTTGGCACTTAGCAGAACGACAGGGTGTGTTGCTACCTTGTGGAACCAATATTTTTTGATATTATGATAATTTTCACTATCCTCTTCATCTTCAAGCACCTCCTTTTGAGGAAAAAATTGATAGATATCTAACCTATGAAGCAAGTCATGTTTTCATGGATGGGAACTGATATTATATTTCTTTCAACTACCCCTCCTTCAAAACCTTCTACAATATTCAGTCCTTGTCTTTTCTTTATGGGTGGAGCCATATCTCTTGTTGATGAAGAGAAGTTGAGGAGCTAAAATTATACAGTATATGACATCTCAAAGATATTCATTATGAAAATATGTTAGAATAAAACCAATAAGAAATTACAGTGGGAAAGGAAAGGTCATTTAAAACATTGTTGCATGGGCTATGGGTAAAGGTTGTGTCAAGTAAGGAATGCACTACAACGACATAGGTTTGGCATCGATATGTCACAAGGGAAGGTCACAAATTGAATGTAGTATGTTTGCTAGAGGGAAGTGTGCTACAAGAGTTAATATTATATCACAACTACAAGGTGTTATTTGTGATAGAGTGAATAAACCATTGCGCAAGGTCAAGTCATTTTTCTACACTAAAGAATTAAATTTTTGGGTGTCGTTGTGCAGAGTGTAAGCCTATAGTGTGTCGTAGTGCAAAGGGAAAGATAATGGTGGTGGGATAATTTAAAATAACAGTTCATTGTTATATCATCATTGCATTGAGAAATACAATTAATTTGTAAGAGAATATTGCATTTCTACACAAAGAGGAGAGGGAAATATTTGTGACATAGCTCAATAAGAATGAGAGCCATAGTGCATGGATACATGTACTTTTATGCTATTCCGAGGATAGGAAAACTGGAAAGGAAGGAAAATGGATAAGTGTGGAAGAAAAAAGTGAAGAGAGAGCAAAGGATGAGAGAGGGGAAGAAAAGGACACAATTTAGGTGGAGTTAAAATATATGAAGAAGCAAAGCGTAGGTGGAAGGTTAATGGATAGAATGTGAAAATGCACATAGGAGGTGAAGCAACAAAGGACAAAACAAAAAATAAATCGTGCAAGGAATTACTTGAAACCTTAACAGAATGGTTGGGCTCCCAACAATGGTGCAAAGACCAACAACATAGTGTGAACTAATATGGTTTGGTGAGTCAAATAAAAAAAGGCTTTGATGATAAAAGAGAAGGGTGAAAATGAAAGGGGGATCTTGCCCTTATATAGGATTTTCACACATGTACGGGTCTTCATGCTTCCTCAATGCACTAGCATGATAAGACTTGTGAGAATTTTTAAGGAGGTGTGCTAAATTTCCTAAGTGTGATGCCTTGTGTTGGTGCACTAGTGGGAATGTGCTAGCAAGATTTTCTTTGTGATGTATCACACTAAGAAGTAGGATTGTGAAATGCTAGTGAATAGGGTTGTGCTACGCTAAAATATTTCCCAATGTTTCGTCACAATAAGAAGGTAAGGTGCATCAAGTTCTTTCTCAAGAAAATAACAAGTTTAACTATTACATTTGGTTGTCTTAGAATAAAATATTAAATTAAATGGGAATCTGAATTTTTGAATATGTCAAAAAAATGGGGCTATTGTAGTAGCCACAACAATTGGTGATTCACAGGTAGGACCTCAAAATCTCTAGTTTAACAGATTTTATTGTGGATTTTGTACATTATGGAAGTATTGACATTATTTCAAATGTTTATCCCTAATTAAAGATTAATTCTCTCTAATTAGAACTGAATTTACCCAAATATGGGGTTCAATTCAACGTTTTAAGAAAAAATAGAATATATACAAAGGAAAGATAGTGTTCTGATGTGGAAATCCTTGATCTCCTTTAGCTCATATATTTATTTCCAAACACAACTACTCGAATTCCAGATGATGGAGAGAATTTTGTGAATTTCCTTAACCGACTACAAGAATTACAAAGTAAACATCCTATGTTGACCAATTGTTGACTTGAAATTTGTGAGTAGCTACAAGGATGATAGGTAGGTAATTATGCATATGATGAATATATTAGATGTATTCCAAGTGTTATATTCATGTTAGCTGATGTGGACCCCTATATACCTTGGAGGAATTATAGGAATTCTCCCCTTCATTATCATTATGAAATTTTAGGAATTCGTGTAGTTGTTGATTTGTGAATTAGAACCTCAACAAATAATTCTAATTAATATTTATAGATTAAATAGAGAATATTTTCCTTATGAACGATAATTATGTTTAATATAACCTTTTCATGCCATTATCCTAATTGAAATTAGTAAAAGGGAAGAATTTTAGTTCAAAATTGAGGATGAAAAATGTTGAAGTAAAGCTGTAAAAAGTACCAAAATTTGTACCCAACATGCTCCACTGCCACTGAGCATCCATAGACCTAAAGGAGTCAGTAAATAAATCACAAACATTGCTTCATTGCTAGTGAGTTACCATATCCTCGATGAAGTTTCTTGTATCACCTCTCTATGCAGGAAGCCTTTCTCACGCCTTTACCATTTTATTTATTTTTCCTTTTTAATGAAATTTGGCATTATTGAGCATTGTTTGTGCTAGGGTGGATGAGGGATAATAACTTATTTTATAACCAGTGAGGTTTTTCCTTGTGTTACAGAGACTTAAATATTTTCTGAAATAGGTTTTATCACCATTGAAATTTTCTCTCCATCACTTTTAACAAATGGGTTGACACATTTACGCACAAGGCTCATTAATTCAAAGCCAATCAATTTATGGAGATATTTTTAAGTATATTGGTTTTATCAACTTATTTGAGTTCCCCACATGATTGAATTTATATTTTCCATTTGCATGATGTTGACTCATAATATGTTTAGGACTAATTCAACTGATGGATATATAATTCCATCCAATTAATGAATGGTTAATACAACCTTATTCTCAACATTTAACATAGTACTATTGGTCATTGGATGGGCCTCTCATTTATGTACAAGGGGCTAATGGTGAAATCAAAATGGAAAGGTGCATAAGGAAATTTCAATAAAACAAATGTGAAACTAGAATAAAAAAGATACAGCATAAGGAAAAGGACAAAAAGTAAAATATGTACAAAAGGAGGAGAAACTCAAAGAGTTACTATCAGAAATATAACTTGAGATCTTAGCCATTCACGGGAAGGGAATCAATCTCCTCATTTAAGGTTTTCAATATATATGTGTGCATGCCATGTTTTTCATGTATCTAGCACAGGCTAAGCCAGAAGGACTAGAACTTAGTATGTTTTCCCTTGTACTAATGGATTTTATCCAATTTCAAGACAAGGTCACCCACATGAAACTCTTTTTCACTATAGAAATTTTATCAAACCATCGCATGATTCTATGTTGGTGAGATGTGAAATTAACATGGGATTTCTGCCTTTCTCCCTTGAGCTTTAAGAGGGTATCAATTTAGCTCTACATGATAGGAGAAGAACTACCATGGGATTCTTGGGAGATATGTAAGGTGCATAGGTAAAGGTGTGGAAGTAGGATGTATTCCTTCATGTATACCAGGAATTAAGGTGAGGTACCAAGGGAGGATATCAACATTACTCGATCAACCCATAGAGCGTTTGATAAGCCATTGTGCTAATTTCATTATTAGGAAATTAATTTTTTCTTGATAATACTGATTCAATTTTTATTTCTTCATTTTTCCAACCTTTTTCCTCAATGGTAATACTTAGAAGAATGTTTCAATACCAATAATTTATCCAAATAAAACTCATATAATAAATGATCAAAATTAAGTGGCATTATCAAAGACAGTTGAAGTGGGAACGTCAAACCTAATGATAATATTGTGTTCAATAAAATGCATGACTATTTGATAATTTACTTGTTTAGAGGAATTTCCTCAACCCATCATGTAAAATAATATATGGCCATTAGAATATACCGATGTTTCTTAGATGAGTGTGGAAAAATATCACTGATAATATCAAGTCCCTACTATTCAAATTGTTCTTCAACTTCAGTTGGTTGCAATGGGGTTGTTGACCTTGTCTCCCTTCCAAACCACCCTTGAGATACATGACACTTTAGGGAATACGTGTGAGAATATCTGAATTGTGTGCACCAATAGTAAATTTCCCGAATAATTTTTTGTGAAGTAGTCTCACTGGCTAAGTGACCTCCAACCAATCCATCATGAAGTTATTTAAGAAATTTATACCTCGGATGATTTTAAACACCATAGTAAAAATCCATTATGATTTTTTATAAAAAAAACACCATGGATCAACTGGTATTGTGAAAACCTGAGTCTATAGGTTCGCTTTTGTTCTTCTGTTAATTCAGAAGGCAAAGTACAATTTGTTAAATATTTCCTCACTTCGTTGTACCATGATGGTTTTGAAGAAGATGTAAGCATAGAATCAATAGTTTATATCTTTATCCTTACATACCTTAACTCATGAATGATATTGGGAATTCATCCCCTTGACTAAATTTTTGTGTAATAACTACAACAATAGCCAAATCAGATGAAAAAGTGTAGAGAAAGAATTTTTATCAAACTCAAGATTGTATAAGGCACAAACCACTACAATGGCTTCTTTAATATTTGCAAAGGCCTCTTTCTCCTTTTGATCCCTCTTGAAAATTGCATCTTTTTTAATATTTTCCTATAGTGGTTTCACAACATGATTAAAATCATAGATGAATTTTCTGACAAAAATAATCTTCACCAAGAAATATTGGATATATTTTCTATGATTAGGGTATCAGATTTGTGTGATTTATTTAACATGTTCTATATCAATAGTGATTATGTGCTTCACAATCATGTGACCCAAGAGGATTCCTTCATATATTACAAAAATAACCTTCCTAGGCTTAAGTGAGATGCCAAATTTGCAACAACACTCAAATATTTGTTTAAGATGTCAGATATGACCCGAGCACTATTTTGAGAGAAATGATACAACATCAAAGTATATGAACACAATATGTCCTATTAGTCCTCACAAATTAATATCCATGTCTTGCTGAAAAATATCCCCTGCGTTTATGAGCCTAAAATTCATATGGCTATAAGAAAATGCACCCCATTTGGTCCTAAACACTTTGTTTATCTTATCAGGCTCATAGACTGAAACTTGGATATAACCCAAAAGTCCATCAAGTAAAGAAATAATCTTTGAATATAAGACCATATGAATATTTTTCCATGGACGGTACCAGGTAGTTATCTTTTTTTTTATAGAATATTGATATTTTGGAACTCTATGCATAATCTTATCTCCAATGACTTATTTCTAATAGAAACTAGATTTAAAACCCAAGTTGAATGTTAGGCCTTGAAGACATTCTTGGAATCTAACAATTTCTTTAATTCCTTCTAAATGAGTGGTTCCAAGGTTGGGTGTAATTTTCATATTTTTTGTTGAAATGGATTGACACCTTCTTATATAGAAATCACATGTTGGATGATCTGAGTATCATAATGTTTAAGATTTTTTTTGGTCCAGGTGAAAACATCTTGACATTGATTAAACAATGTTATAAACAATTGGTGTCCGATTGGAGTACAACACATGCTGAGATTGAAAAACTTGGGATCTTTATCTATGCCCATATTTATTTTCTCATGCATCAATTTTAAGCTTTGTGTCTTACTATTAGGAGACAATTTGAATTGAATTTTCATATCATATAGCTTTTCTAATGAGATGAAAAATTAGTACATAATATTTCCTTTCTGCAGTTTGGTTTATTCCTCCAAAGATTTATCATGTTCTTCTCCATCATTGGTTACATCCTTAAATGTGTCCAAGTTAATGAGAAACTTCAATAAATATTGATTATCATTGGAAACATGAAATTTAATTTCATTATAGAGGATTGTGGGTTTATAAACAATTTCGATTGAAAAACCATCTCTTAAAGGTGGAAAATGTGGTGTGGAATTTTCTAAGGTGTCAGTTGTAGCATTAATAATTCTAGGCATTGAAATAATATTAAATATTTAAATGTAGAAAGGAGACGTCATACTTCTTGTTGGTATTTTTTATATGAGGTGATAAACAACGAATTTTATTACGCACTTTTATGGTGATAATTTCAGAATCACCAATTACATTCATGCACTCTACCTTTAGATTCATACTTTTTAAACCCAAAAATTAGTGCCTTACATCCATCATTTGTTTCGTACATTCAAACTCTAAGCAACAAGAAATGAGAATTTTTTTTATTTTCAAGGTCCATCAAGATGCAACCTGCACTAGCTACATCTTGTTTTTTAGATCCATCAAAGTATAGAGTCCAAATACTACTACGATTTACAATATTTTTCTTATCTACACTACTACTATGATACAATTTCCATTCGCACCAATTAGATTGAAATGAAGGAGATTTTATTGTTTGTATGGTGATACTAGAGATGGCTATGTTTTAGAGAAACCAAAATTTGACTCTAGAAATAAATTCCCCAATGTTTCCTGAGTGAAGTTGATTGTCTCATTGTGGCCTTCCAATTTGGTGATAGCGTACTCCATGTGTGGCTCACTTTGAACTCTTATTTGATTTTTATTTCCTTTATAATGGAGCCACAAGTGATACCAATCCATAGAAAAATAACCTTAAAGTTTCTTGTACCAAAATCTACTTAAAAGAAGGACATAATATTTTGATATATCCACCACCACAATATCGATGATTTGATGTACTTTCGAATGTGATGAAAATAAGATGAGTAAATTGTTTAGTTAATTAACTACTTGTATTTTTAACCTATAAAATTGTATGCTTTTAACACTAGCTTTTTTTGGATTGGCATTGATCTTTTTATAGATTGAGAAAGGCATCATGTTAGTCAAAGCACTAGAATCCAATAAACAATTATGCACATTATAATTAAAGATATCAAATGTCAACAAGAACAATGGTGTTTGTGATTGTGAATGGAATCTAATTCTTGATGCCTTAATTACAACCTTGTTAGACCCAGTAACCTTATTTTGAGTAAACGATGTGTTTTTCTCAAAATTGGGAGGTGTAGAACCATATTTACTTGGTTGAGCAGTCATAATGAAATTTTGGATTATCAACTCTCTTTTCTTAGGAATTTGACCCATCTATTATAATGTCACGTTCACTCTAGTATTATTCATATCCTCGACAATGTTATACTCCATTGCACAACTACCAATTTTTCCTTAGTTGTGTGAGTTGAAGATGTAGTTGGAGAGGACTTCTTAGATGCTTCATGTGCTTTAGAATTTTCTTTAGTGTTTCCTAACACACCTTTGGTCAATGGATTATTCATGGATTAAGAAGTTGGAATTTGATTGTTGGTGTTTAGAGGAAGTATTCATCTTAACAAAGCCTTACCTATCTCTTGAGGATTGATTCATTTATTGGCCCTTTACTTCATAAGTTGTAATTTCTTTAGGCCTTGACTGGTTAGGATACTCCAACTAAAAATTCTTCAATTGTTTTAGCATATTTTCCACCACCACATCCCACAATAACATTTTTTACTTGCTATTGTAATCATACTCTATCGAGGTGGCTTGTTATTCATTTTATTGTTTAGGTTGATCTTTTGTTGATTGATCATCCAACAACTTAATAATGACCAAGGTCATAGAATTGATCCAATGTGGGAAAGTCTTCTCTGAATGGTTTTTTTGATGGTATGAGAAACATTTATCCATTTTGAGCTCTTCAACATTCAAATTTACATTAGATCTATGAGAAAAATTACCTAGGGGATTGTTGTTATGCTTAAAAAATAGTTTGAAAGATTAGTTACACAAGGAAATTTCCCCAAGGTTTCTCTAAAAATATAATACTTTTTTGGTCCATTTGTTCATCATTTTAAGCATACTCTATAGATCAATAGATTATTTCTCAACAATTTTATTCATTGTTATCTAAGGCTTACTTCCACTAACCTTTGAATATTCTTGAGTTTGGTTTATGCTGATAGAAATCATGTCCTTTTCAACTTCCAAGGCTTCAGTGAAGTTTTCTACTAGTGAAGTCTTGGTATCCCTTTCCATAAACATCATGATGCTAGAATGTAGGGTTAATGTATAATATTCAATAGCTACCAAATCACGAGGAGGAAAATTAGCATGAAACATATTCAAAATCGTAGTGAAACGTTGGTTGGAATATTTGAATTTCTCTTTATTTTCCATTCTCAATGCACTTATCTCCCTTAACATTGTGGTCAAAGTTTTCTCTTCTACAAATTTATTCATAAAGGCCTTCTTAAATTTCTCTTAATTTGTAATGGAGCATGAAAGAAAAATATGACACCAAGTTGCAATTTTATTCTCAAAAGTAAAAGGAAATATTCTATAGGCCACATCCTCATATTGAATATTCATCAATATTAATGACAACTAGAAAGTGTTGATATGATATTCTACAAAGATGGACTTCTCTGGTTCAAAATTCAAGAGTAAATTTTCTGGATGTCAAGGAAAGTAATGTAATATACCTTTAACATTCAAATCCCCTTGTACCATCCATGCCAATTTTTTACCAACTATATTATTGTCGAGATAATCTTCACTATAATATTTGGTATGATTGTCTTTGCCTTCTATATGCTCACCAATTGGTGGCCCTTTGTCTTCTTTGTCAGAAGTGTTAGAAAATCATAAATGCAAGAAGATTTTAATATTTAGATAATTACTTTTGATATATTGGAATTATTGTTAATTTATTTTATGTATTCTTTTATCTTGTTATCATCAAGCAACTATCAAAACCAAATGCATGAATATTAAAACAATAAGTGACACTATGTAGGCTCTGAGCTAGGGAAAACCCAAAAATTCTCTTCTCTTCCTTTATAACCAAATTAAATGAGACAACAAAAAACCTTTGACCAAGACAAAGACATTCTCCAGTCCACCAGGTTAGTATTCCAAGATATTCCTTCCAATCAACTTCTAATCAATAATAATCAACCTTCTTCAATACTACATCAACCATGAATTTCAGCTCTACTTCATAAGAATTTAGGTCTTGCTACTGACCCACAATTTCTTCCGCTATTGCAACTCAAAATATCGCACGTGTGAGGGAAAACAAGAGAAAAATGAGCTTCACTTCTTTGTTGTGGTTCCTCCTCTCTTTGCTAGGGTTTTTCCTTATCCTTTAAGCCTTCTTCACTTCTTCACGCCTCATTTTTATTGCATATCGAAATTTCTTGGTGAAAGGAAAAATGAGGTCTAGTTCCTTCTTATATATAGTTCTTGTATCATCCCTTTCTATGTAGGTTTTAACCCTGTAAAGACATTCTCTACAAACAAATCTTAAAAACAGAAAATAAACAATAGCGAGAGCATAAACATAAAATAGATTTACACAGAGATTTTCCCCTGGATCCCAAATTGGGACGACCATCTTGATTTTTCATTATATTCCTTTCAATGTTACAACACATATATATACATGCCGAAGCATACATAAACCCCAATACATTAACCCTAGATTAGAACATAACCATAGTTCCCTTGACCAGATCTACAAAATACCAGGGGCCGAAAACCATCGTCCCCCAAAAAACCATGTGCAAACTCATGCACAAAACAATGGCTGGGTCCGCACACCAAAAAAATATAACACATAACATTCTATGCCAACTAGATTGGACTTGAGGCCAACATGGTGGAGGAGTGACAAATGACACCTTTTACATAAAAAAATAATTTTCTTCTTTGACACAATGAGCCCAAGAAGGGTCTAGTACATAATGACGAGGACAATGACTCATGATGAATATCCTAGAAGCACTCAATGTGTGCTTTGACCTATTAAAAAAAAAAAAAAATCATGAAACCCATGCTTATAAATAATTTTTCTTTGAAAAAAAATTATTTTTCTTTCTTTTGACAGATACATAAGAATTACATAAGACAACAATTATGAAGACTGGCACTAGTTACATTTCTCAACACTCCCTAATAACTAGGGAGGTATTCATAATTGTTCAACTAATACAAGGTTTACCTCAATTTGAAATATTACAAGAATAGTACAAAAACATACACAATGTTAGGGGTACCAAAAATTTCCAAGCTATCAAACACATCAAAGATCCAAGTGTCAAGACATTATTTCAAGGATCCATCAACTCGAGGATCCAAGTGTAAATTCCAAGACACTAATACAAGGATTTAAGACATTAATAAGGACCGAGGTGTCATTAAGGAAACTTTACACGATATGTACCATCAAGTTATGACCCTGGTATCAATCCAACTAGATATAGATACCATATAGGCCTTCATGCCAAGACACCAACCCTAAGATATCTAGGTATCATGAAGGAAAAACTCTAAAACAAAGCTCCATCATGACCAATATACCCTCCCACACTACGATCCAGACACCATCAGGGCAGAATCACAACATGAGATCTCAATACCAACTATGCCAAGATGTCCTCCCAAGTACCATCATACGGGTAGCTTATGGTACACATATACCCCCCTCAACAAAATCAGATATATCCATAAATCAATATATAAACTTCATAAGGACAAATAAACACATTAGCTACTTGTTCACTCATCTAAACATACTATAACTTTACGAAACCAGTCACTTCCAATATATTGGCTCTTATTATTGATATGCTAACACAATATTCGGGGTCCTTAATCATGTTTCTTAGGTCATCATAGTATCCAATAAAATATCGACTAAAGCTTCCTTCTCCAATTATTTCAGCAATGCCCAACTCATCTTCAACACTTCTCAAAACTACAGAATCTTATCCTGATACATCAATACCACTTACCAACAGTGCCTTGGTTATTCTCTGATCTTATTCTCTCCTTACTTATGGCTGACACATCATGTCCTTTTTCTCAATTATGGAGGATATACACTTCCCTTCATTTGAGCTTTTTCTTAACTAGTTAGATAAGTCCATCATTAAAAAAAAAAAAAAAAAAAATTATTCTTCAAGCTACACAGGATCTATATTTTATGTCATTGGAGAATTTAAAACTTTCAAAAATTCATTCCTATTATCTTCATATGGCAACAAGTTCATGTTTAAATCATCAATGTAAACTTTAATTTCATTAGGTTTATTACAACTTCCTCTTTCCATCATGCTCATCATCATCATAAGGTCATCATCAAGTATGAGGTAGCCATATCTCTTTACAACTTATTTCAAAATATGTGCATGCAAACATCAACAAGTACAACCAAGCCCACAAATATATTTGTACAAGAGCATGAAATTAACTTTATCAATAGTATGTAATGAGAGAACCTAGGGTTATCAAAAATTAAAACAAGAAAATAAATTCTAGATATTCAAAACCTAAACCTTGTTAGGGTTTCAATTGTATGGAAGAATTTATACCTAGGGTTACATTTTTCCGTAGACTCTTATAAGAAAATTATCCAGGGTTTTTTCACAAACCCTAGACACCATCATTTAAACTTTAGATCAGAAACTAAACCATGCTAAGGTTTCATGCATAGTAGAAGCAGTTACACCTAAGGTTTCATTCCTATGATATTATATCAACTTGTACAAGAGGTTTTTCTATAAACCCTAAATATTGTTATCAAACTCTAAAATCTATGGTTTTATCATATGTCCTGTATATCAATAAAAAAACCTAAGAACCAAAAGGCTAGGGTTTCACCAAATATAAAATAGTATTTATTACAGGGCTTGATTTAATCTAAACACCCTAACAAAATAATCTTTATGATTCTATACCAAAACCCTAGAATTTATTTAACTTCTTGTATTATGGAGATATACTACAAATTTTGTAACCTCATACATACCTTGAGTTGCTCCTATTTACAAAACTTGAAGGGATTTCTTTGCAAAAATGTTTCTCAAGTATTTATTTGGGAGGCTCCCTCTGAATCTAAGAAAAAATATTTCTTATTTAGAATATACCTGCAATCTTTCTTCAAAATAAAAACCCAAGGAAATGATTATAATCAAGCATTAAAATTTAATCTAAATATATATATATATATATATATATATATATATATATATATATATATATATATATATATATATATATATATATATATATATATATATATATATATATCTATATATATATGTATGTATATATAAATGTATGTATGTATGTATATATATATATATGGATGGAATCAACAATATAATGAAAGAAATAAGGAATACCTATATTTTGTGAAAATGTGGAATATCCCTCTTGATCTGGCATCAATCTAGTTTTGTGAGGGATTCCTTTAACTCATCAAAACAACTCAAGAAATTTCTAACAAAACATATGAAATCTATAATCCCTAGAAATAAAAAAGAAATATTGATCCTAAAGTGAAACATAAGAGAAACTTTACAAGAACTAAAACAATAACCTATACTATAAATAAAACATATACTAGACTTAACAGAATAAGTATTTGACGTGAGAATCCTCAATTTTAGACTTATTTATAGGATTATCATTAGTAGCAATTTTAGCTTGGTCCCTTTCTCTCTTATTATTCTTAGGATTATCACGAGATTTATTCTTATAATGTCCCATCTTATGACATTGATAAGATTATATTTTAGAGAGGTCATTCTTCCCATGATTTTTCTTTGACCCTTTAAACTTCTTATTTCCTACTTTCTTCTCGAAATGAGTAGAGTAGGAATTTGAGGTATTTTCTTCATATTATTTCTTACCTCTTGTCAAGGAAATATGATCTTCTTGTTGAATAGAGGAAAACCACAGTTCTTTGAAGGATGGAGAATTCTTCCAGCTACTAATTCCAACTACAAAGGCATTCCAAGACTTTGGTAGTCCTAAAAGGGAAGAAATCACAAGTTCATTTTAAGGGACTATTTCATCAACTGTTTGTAGTTCATCTATTTTACAAGAAATTCATGCAAAATAGAAATATATTGTATCATCTTTGGTCATTTTGACAATTCAAATTTCATTCTTTAGACTTGCCACTTGTCCAATATTCTTGATTGTAAATAACTTTGAGAGAGCATTATACATTTTTGTTGAGGAATCTAGGGTGGATATACAGGGAATCAAGTTTTATTTGACTTCATCCATAATTAGGTTCATGCAAATAATTTCATTTTCTTTGTACTTCTCTTTTCTAGCATCATTTGTAGGTTCTTTGAATTTTCCTTGTACTAATTCAAATACCTTATTCCTTGTAAGGTTGAGGTACATTGATGATTCCATAGGTATACTTGTAAATTTCATACTTTATGAAAACTGGATATCTTTGTAGCCTTCAATAGGTTTTATTCTTCAAAATATTAAAAATTCTATATTACCTTTCAAGACTTCCTTCTATCAATTTGTGTTCTTCAACAGATATTCAAAGGTCCAGAAAGTAAGAATTATATTTTCCTTATGATCTACCTTGAAAAAATTTCTTGAATCCTTCCTTAAGATGATGAGAGTTATTGATCCTCAAGTTTCCCTTTTCCTTTTTCTTCACCTTAGCTCTAATATCATATTAGAAAATCAGAAAGGAGAAAATATTTTCTTATCTAGATAACTAATTGTGATATATTGAATTATTATTATTTTCTTTTATGTCTTCTTTTATCTTCTTATCATCAATAAACTATCAAAACCTAATACATGAATATCAAAACAACAAGTGACACAATATGTGGGCTCTCAGTCAAGGAAAAAACCCTCTTTTAGGGGAAAACCCAAAGATTATCTTCTCTTAATTTAGAACCAAATAAAATGATACAACCAAGACCCTTTCACTAATACAAAGACCTTCTCAAATCCACCAATCCAACCTTCCAATATATTCCTTCCAATCAGCTTCTAATCAACAATAGTCAACCTTCTCCAATATTGCATCAACCATGAATTTCAGCCCTACTGCGTCAGAGTTTTGGCCTTACTAATAACCAAAAAAACATTTCCCCTCCTGCAACTCAAAATATCACATGTGTGATGGAAAACATGAGAAAAATTAGCTTCACTTATTTGTTGGGGTTTTCCCCCTCTTCACTATGGTTTTTCCTTCTCCCGTAAGCCTTCTTCACTTCCTTACACCTCCTTTTTATTGCAGATCAAACTTTATTAGTGAGAGGAAAAATGAATTCAAGTTCCTTCTTCTATACAGTGGTTGCATCATCAATTTTTAATTTGAATTGACTATACTTGAGGCCAACTTGGTGGAGCAGTGACAAATGACACTTTTACATGAAAACTAATTTTATTCTTTGATAAAATGAGCCAAAGAAGGGTCTAGTACATAATGAAAAGGAAAATGACTCATGACACAAACCATAAAAACACTCAATGGGTGCTTTGACCTATAAGCAAAATAAATAAAGCATGAAACCCATATTTATAAATAGTTTTTCTTTGACAATAAATTTTCTTTTTCTTTCTTTTGACAAAGACATAAGAATTGCATAAGACAACAATTATGAACATCGATACTAGTTAGATTTCTCAACAAGAAGGTCCAAACAAATGAGGTTATCAAAATACTCTTCCAAATAAACCAATGAAGTTTCAACCAAATATTCGATTGTATCAACTAGTACACCATGAGTAGTTGTTTGTCTCCTGCTTGTACACTTATGAGGTAAAATACCAGGAAATTATTCCAAACTTTTTCACGTACTCTCGAGTGAATTTTTTAAGAGGTTTCAACTCCTCTTGAGTAATATTGTACAACTACATAGGAATTTTCGGAGGAGTTAAATATTTGGATAATTTTATTTGAATGGATTAGATATAGGCCGAGGGGAAGCAGGTTGATTGTTGTCTTGTCTAGAGGTTTGAGAATGATAAGAGTGAGGAACTCTACCATCCATACAATGGTGGCCCTCCTTCTAGAGACAAAACCATTGACAGAGGTGAATTTCACCACCAACGGTAAGGGAATCTCCTTGGTATAAAGTACCAAATATACCTTACACCATTTGGGATAGGATTTCCATCCAATATGTGGGCTCAAATTCCACCATGTTTGTTTGAATTTTTTTTTTGGACAGAGTGAGCGAGAGAAAGGAAATCTGGATCAAAATTATAATATAATGTAAGAAAAACTTTATGAAATAATTTAAGAAAAATATACAAAGAATATAACAAGAACTAAGTAAATGGACATGAATATAAAAGAAATATTGTTAGAAAGCTTTAATGAAGAAATATATTTGTTATAAATTTTAAATTAGTTCACAATCAATAACACTCATGTAAGCATAAATAACCAAACAATCTCAAATAATATGTGAGTCTCCAAATGAGCTAACATTACAAACAAAATGATAGAGGATGGAGCGATGGTGGAACCCTAAACTGCAACAAACCCTAGAATGTCGATGGACACCATGAGAGCTTGTCTGTGCTCAGGTCAGTGCATGGAATAGCTTTAGGGCAGACGTTTCCATCTTATTCCGGCGATGAGAGAACCTTTTTCGCATATTAGTCACTACGCAGGGGATTTTATTTTCTGCATTACCTTTCAAGTCTGCTCATAGCTCACTACTGGTGTTTTATGGTGGTATGTCGCCAACGATCACATGATTCACTCTTATACACTGGCAGCTGTGCACTTTGGCGTTATATTAACAACTCTGAAAACCTGAAAGTGGGTTATTATTATTTCCATTGCTTTCCTTTTGGACCCCATCAGATACGCCTAATGGTCACATCTTCTGAGCCAGCTCCTCAGAATAGTCAAGGTTTTTTATGGTAAGGTGCAGGAGATCTCGGAACGGAGGAGAATTCTCAAAACAAAGAGATGGATGAGGTTGAGTTGGATTACTCATCCGACCACCTGGAACCATCGCAGATTTGGGTAGGGTCAACACCTCAGCGGACAGGTGTGATGACTAAGGAAGATGACCTCAAAGGAAAGGAAGAAGTGGATATGGAGATAGGTGAGTCATCACACACGCCTTTTGCCTTAAAGGAACCAAATCTAGCAGCTGAGTCAGTTTACTCAGAACCTTTCCCAATAGAACTGGCCTCACTAGCGTACTCTACTCCCTTGCTGTCGGTTCTTAGACTTTGGGAACAACATGCCCAAGTTACCCCAGATGTCATGGGTCTGATAATGGATGGATTAGGGGAAAATGATGGTAACTTGGAAGGGTCATTTGGTTTCAAGAAGTTAGGCATTAACCATAATGTGGATGAAGTAACACACACAAACAATTTAGGGGAGCCCCCCTTTGTGGTGACATATGATTGATTTGAAGGCATCACACAGTTGATTCCACCACTAGAGAACATTAGAACGTCAGATTCAGATGACAAACAAGAAGGATAAGGGCACATCTGAAATCACAGGTGCACAAAGAGCCGTGAACAGAAGTGAGATTTGTTTTTCGGCGAGGTAATTGGTATGGATAAGTTAGATCATACCTCGCAAATAGTATTGGTTGGTCCTGTTCGAGGGAGGAACTATACAACGACCACACTAAAGTTATGGACAATAAAAATTTTGAGAAACATTTTGGAGCAACTACCTGGGGTGCTCACAATGAATAGGGAATGGTTTTACCTAATTTTCGCCCACCCGAAGATGTAAAATTGGGTGCTCACAAATAATTGGAATATAGAAATGACACCAATACTGCTCAAGTGATGGACTCCCCTTTTCGATCTATAAAAGGAAAAGTTTGGAGTAGGACCAATTTTGGTATGACTTTTAGGTCTCCCATTGCAATTCTAGACAGAGGAAGCTCTTCCTTTCATAGGAGAATACTTAGGGATTTATTTTCACCATGAAAGGTCATACTTAGATACTGGAAACATTTATGTAGTCCGGATTCTTTTCCATTTGGCCACAAGTGAACATCTAGTGTAGAGTTACAAACTATGGTTCAAAGACATTACTAGATGTCAAATTTAGGATTATGAAGGGGTAACATTTCTGTTCCGCCAAAGCCACGAAGTTGGGAATATATACAAGGAATCCCTGCTAATCACTGCGGAAAACATTGAGCCTAAAAAATTCCTGGTGCACGTGGGGACCCAAACTTTGGGTAATGGGGAAACAAACTCTTCTCAGGTGAGACCCTCGGTGGAGCCTGTGTCGTTGAATACCCCCAGGAATTCATTGACCCATCAAGCGCCATAGGCATCACATGCTTGCGGCTCTCTACTTCAGGAGGAGGATATTGATCCGATACTGGGTACTCCTCTCACTACCTCTCTTGCCTTAAATTCTAATTTTAATCACAATATATGTCATGTAATATCATTAGTTACTTATAAAATCGATTTAATTAGGTGTAAATTGGATCCCCTTATCTGCTCGGTTGCAAATTCTCCTCCCTCCATCTCTTGGTCGAACCCTCATACCCTAGCAGGTGATTCTAACGCCCAATCCAATACTAAATTATCATGAAACTCTACTAGTCATCGTTACAACCTTATATCCTCATCTAAGGCCATTTCTCACCATGTCTATGGGCTCGGCCCTGATCACATAGGTCCCTAATCTAAAACCGTTGGAGGCATACCATATTCCCTATCCAAGACTAAACTCAGGGCTAGTATGGACGTATCATCTGGGCAAAAATATTCAATTGAAAGGGTTCTTAGAGCAAAGGAAACCCCTGACATGGGTGAACCATGATTTTCCTCTCTTTCAACTATAGGGGTTTAGCTAGTCCTGAAAAAAAACTGGCTCTTAGAAGGATATTGGCTCTTGAGAGAGTGGATGGTATTCTTATTCAAGATACTTTAGGGGATGGTGATTATATTCCAAAACTGCTCACCTTTCTGCTCCCGAGACTGGAGTTTTTAGATACTTGATGTTGGAGAAAGATCTAGAGGTTGTTCTATGGGCTTCAATAATAGGACTATCAAAGTGGGTAAATGGTGGGAAAACAAAGGGATTCTTAGCGTTTGCATCGCTATAAATGGGCTCAATATGCCCATTTTCATTATCAATGTCTACGACCCCTGCCACAAAATAGGGGACTACTAGGACAAGTTGATGTCCTCTAACATCATGAAGGGGGGACACATTATCATTGGTGGAGATTTAAAATTTTCCAAATGACTTTCTGAATCTTGGGGGGCAAGTGCAATTCTTGGCCCCTTGTTCAAATACTTTGAGTATCTGATCGATCATGAAAACATGTTATATTTTTCCATGCCAAAAAAATTCCCCACATGGCGCAATAGAAGGACAAGGGAGGCTGCCTTAGTGAGAAGACTAGATCGATTCTTGATCAAGATGAGGTTGGTTGATAGAATTTACAAGGCCATATAATGGGTGGGGATGGGAGGATCCTTGGATCACTCCCCAATATACCTTGAAATTCAAGGGGATAGTATCAAACCTCACTCCCCCTTTAAATTCAACTCAATTTGGTTGGAGGATCCTAATTTCCACCTACTTGTTAAAAGAGCATGGATTCATTGTGATCAGATGCCCGACTCTGAGTCATCCTGTGTTTTCTACAACAACATGACAAGATTAAAAAATGTGACTATAAGATGGGCTAGAGAAAAGAAAAAACATAATGAAGTGAATTTCGAAAATATTGAGATTGAGTTAGAGACTCTTACGGTTTCAGAAGGCCTTGGCTTCAAAACCACTGAGGCTAAGGATCATCTCATTCAAATGGAAATGGTTAAAGCCAAATTATTAAGGCAATAGGAGGAAGAGTGGAGACTCAAAAGCAGGGCCATCTGGCTCAAAGTGGGAGATGAAAACACTAATTCTTCTAGCAATGTACAAAAGGAAGAAGTTGTACTAACACAATCTGGGAACTAAGGGACCAGGCTATAAGGGTGGCCCATGAAAAACTTACAAATATGGGGATTAGGCATTTCTCCCATCTCTACAGGGACCAAAGGGTTTCAAATATTTTAGAAATACTTTAGATAGCCATGTCTATGCACAGATTTGTGGAGGATGATTATATTGAAAACATAAATTCACTTGTCTCCTTAGGGGAAGTTGAAGCAGTGTTAAAATGGTTTAAGAAGGACAAGAGCCCTGGTCCAGATTTCTGGCCCATTGAATTCTATCTCACCTTCTTTGAAGACATTGGGAGGAACCTACTCCAAGTAATCAAAGGGAGTCAGACAACTGGTTGTATTTATGATGGTTTCAATTCTACTTTCATAGCCCTGATCATACCCAATATTGATAAACCCTTATCCTTTAATGACTACTGGCCCATATCCCTCTGCAATTGTATCTACAATATCATATCTAAGATCATCGCCAACCACATTAATCCCATATTATATCAACACATATCCAAGCAACAATTTTCCTTCCTTAACCAGAGACAAATTCATGAAGCTATAGGCATTGCTCAGGAAGTCCCGCACTCTATCAAGCTCAAAAGTCTTAAGAGCACCATCCTCAAGATTGACCTAGCTAAGGCTTTTGATTGCACTTTTTTGACCTACTTACAACTCATTCTTCTTCGTACTGGCTTCCCCTTTTCCTTCATCAATTGAATCATGGGTTGTATCTCTAATGCTTCCTTCAACATTCTTATCAATGGAGCAACATCTAAATTTTTTCATGCAGGTAGAGGGCTTCGTCAAGGATTCCCACTCTCTTTTTTGCTATTTTTATTAATCATGGAAGGACTAACCAAACTATTGGCAAAGGCCAAGGCAGATGGGACTATAAAAGGGGTCAAATTATTTGAATTTATTCAACTAACCCATCTCTTATTCATGGATGATGTACTTATTTTTCTTGATGGAACCAACCAAGACAACCTCAGCTTCAAAAATATTCTTGATTTTTTTTGTAAAGCAACTGGTATGGACCCCAATCACAGTAAATATACTATCATTTTGGTAAAGTGCATAGAGTAGGAATGTAGGAATGCCCTTGCCCATTTTCATTTTTTTCGTAGGGAATTAGAGGAGGGTATCAAATATATCGGTTTCAGTCTAAATCCAAATGAATACCGTGTCACAGATTGGAACTGGCTAATTGAAAAAGTCGAGAGGAGAGTAAAAATTTGGCAGCAAAGATGGATATCCAAATCCAGGAGACTGGTTCTAATAAAATCAATGTTGGAGGAAATTACTGTATACTAGATGGCATTGGCTTGGATTCCCAAAGGAGTGATGGCCAGAATTCAAAAAATATGCAAAATATTCCTTTGGATGGGTAATAAATTTGGAAATATATTTGCTTGGATTAGATAGAAGAGGATTTCCAAGCCCAAAAGTTGAGGGGGTTGGGGGCTAAAATACCTTAATCATTTTGCTACATTGTTGGCAACAAAAATGGGGTGGCACTTAATCATCACCAGCAGTCTCTGCAAAGAGGTAACCTATTTCAAATATATTTCTCCATAGACCACCCTCGAGTGGATCAGAGGCCCCACCTCATACACTCCTGGATCATCCATAATATGGTGCGCCATCACCATATCTATCCACATAATAAAAAAAGTTCTTGCTTGGAGCATTAGATCAGGGGAGAATGTAAAGATTGGGGTGGATGCATGGTTTGGTTGTGGCCAGGCATACCTATTACTATGGCCATTAGAAAAAACTTAATGAATGTTGGAATAAAAACCATCTCTCAAATTTTTGACAGTATCAATTCCTCTTGGATCTCACATGCCTAGAAATAAACTCAAGATCTTGACATCCCAGATATTTGGCATCCAACTTGGAACAATTTTCTCAGGGCTCTCTTTGTCACCAACATCAGAATCACTGAGAGGGAGGATGAAATATTATGGGCCTTATCTCCCAGGGGGGGATACTCTCATAAGGAATGGTATGTCTCTCTATGTGTGGGACTTTAACCCCAGCATAAATAGTGGTGGTGGAGATACCTCTGGAAATTAAATACCCCACAAATATCAAAACTTTTCATGTGGTGCATAATCACCAATTCTGCCCCTACAAAAGACAACCTCAACAGGAAATCTATCCACGGTCCCTCAAGATGATTTATCTGCAAATCTCAGGCTGAGGATGTGGATCACTTCTTCCTCACATGCTCGGAAATCAATAAAATATGGCACCTTACTATAGATTCCCTGAGAATCACACATCAGTGGCATGGAAACTCTGTATCTCAGGCCAGGTCTTACTGGTGGCAATTGGCACACTGTCCAAAAGAAGGAAATTTCACCCTCCTGATATCCTGCGACACCTGGATAGCGCATAATAAATCTATTTTTCAAGTTGTGGGGACAAATTGGCCTCGTATCATCCACACCATTCTGACGCTCTATCACTCAATTCCAAATGACGACCCCAGAGCATAAGGCAGACTTATAACATCAGAAGCTATTGATAACTCCTTCATGTGGGCCTATTTCAATGGGGCATCAAGCATCCATGGATTTTTTGGGGAAGCTATCATCTATCTCTTTGAATCTCACTATTATAAAATTAAAATGGGATTGGGCCCTAGGACTAACAACTATGTCGAGCTCAACAACCTCAGACTCCTACTCACTTTCACTTGAGAGAAAAGTTGCAATAATATTCATATATTTGGGGATTCCAAAATTATTATTAATTGGTTCAAAAATGAAGCACAATGTCATGTTCATAATCTTAGAGCATTGTTGGATGAGTTTATGGCCCTAAAATAATTTTTTTATTCCATTACTGTTGCTCACATTTACATGCAAAGGAACCAAGTGGTTGATCAACTATCCAAAGAAGCATTGCAGTTAGAGTGGGGTCACTGGTTCATTATAGAACAAGATGGACAGAATTAATATCAGTATTTCCATAGACCCTTCATAGAGGAATTGGAGGTTTAGGGGTTAGTCTAACTGGACTGTCATTGTTTTGGCTAATTTTGGCATGACCTTGGCCGATTTTTGTTGTTATCACATGTTGATTATGTAGATATTTTTGTTCCTTTTGCACAACACTGTCTTTACAAGTTTACTTATGTAAAAATGAACTATATGACTATAAGTGATTTTGATCTATGCATAGATTATTATGTTGCTGATACAACATGTGATTTTATCTCATAGTGAAAATTGTGAATTTTTCCTTGGAAAAAATGATGTGAGCCACCAATTAATGAAATAGTTCATTAATTGTCAACACATAAATAAAAACCACATACCATTAAATCACCACAGTAATGGTATTACAGTGTTCAACAATATGTCAATGAAATTCTTGTATTGGCCCAAGAGATCTTCTCAAATTTAAGCTAAATTTTTTAATGCTTATTACATAAAGCGTCCATGAAATCCAACAACAAAAGTACTAAATTGTCACTTGATCTTTGAAAGGAATGTACAATCTTTAATCTTCCAAGGTGCTCAAAGGAGTTCACAACTAAAATTCCTTTTTAACTAGCCACGAGGATATATTTATACAAACTGGGGCAACTCTTCACCTCCCATGACCTTTCAACTTCCCTCATGACTTTTCATTTTCCTTCGATATTCTAATGTTTATTTGATTTTTAATTCTAATTCTAATTTTATTTAAACATATTACATGAAAATAAATATATAAATAATTCCCTTTGCGGCACTAATCTCATTATGGCTAAGGGTGAGGCTTCAAATTGTATTCCTTGAGTTAGGTGAACATGTCATACTTTGTAATTTGCCACAATGTATTTGAGTTGGCTGAAGATTAGCCTTCCGAATCTTATTTCATATTCAAGAGCACTCGAGATTATTATTCTCATTTCTATTTTTGGCTGGTTAAAAAGTGTAGAGATAATTGTTCCACCACGTGTTTTGCAATGTACTCTTTCATAGGTTTAAAGTCTTAATGAGAAAAAATTTTCCTTCTTGCATCTATCATATCCTGAATTTATTGCTATATTTCTTACTTTAGTCTTAGTATTCCTTGTGCTCTGATGGAAGCTACCTTGTGACACTTATTAAGGGCTTCCAATGCACTATAAATTTGTCGATATTTTCTCAATTTTTAGGCCACATCTCTTCCCAATTTATCCTAAGATTCCATAGACATCCAACTTTATGCTTTGTCCAATTCCTTGTCTATTCTATCCTTTCTAGTTAATTCAGTTGGCTCATCGGGATATTTTGTGCGCCATTCATACATGAAGTCTACTAAAAGCACGACTTGTTTTAACAAAACACCTTTTCATTTGAGATCATTTTGGACATCCATTAGTGAGGAAGTTGTGTTTTAAAGAATAATCATCTCTGTTTACAACTATTTCATGAAAATTTCCAACACCCTTATCTCTTCTTATGCAACTATCTATAAATACTCCTCGTGATAACTTGAGTTTTTCAAGACTTGGAATTCCATGTAAATCCTTTCATTCTTTTTTTCTTCATATGTTATATTCTTTTCTAGTTCCTTCACCCTATTTAGTAAAATTTCAACGTCTTTCTCTGTTGCAACAAAGAATGCATATCTTGTAGAGGCTGTCGTTATAGGATTGTTGGTAGTATCAAATACTATATCTCTTTTTTTAGTTACAAAGACTAATGTGGTTGGTCCTTGGGTGAAGTACATCCATATTTATTGAACAAACTTGTTTAAGCCATGGTTGAATGTGAAACTTGAAAGTTCTAGCACTTGATCGTCCTCTTCAGCTAATATTCCCATCTATCCAAGTGAAAGATGTCCTCTAGTGAGTGACATAGGAGTATTAACATCCATGAGTGACAATATGGATTTTTCTTCTTTTTTATCTTGCTCCTTTTGTCTAATTTATTCCCGCATTTTCTTATTCCCCCATCCTTTGTGCGCCTTTCCTCTTCAATCTGATTTACTTCTTTTTCTTGTTTTATTTTCTCTGCTCTTGATTTCTTCTAGATTCCTCTTCCTATTTCCACATATCCTCTTCTTTTTTTAATTTCTTATTCTTCATGATTAGTCTTTTCCTCCTCTTGTTTTATATCTTCATGCTTAAATTTTTCATTTTTCAAACTTTATTTCTTTTCTACCTCCTCCATTTCTATCATTAGGTAAGATTTCTTTTCCTTGGTATCTTTTCAATTAGAGGATTACCCGTTGGTGGTTTCGATACCGTTTGTCAGTTGCGAGCTACTAGCTCCTTTTTCTATGCCTCCACAATGTGTGCAACAATGTAAAAATTCTTTACCTTATATTCATCCTCGTTAATGATCAGGTTGCATGGCCATCTACACTTTACCTGATTACTGTGATTTATAATTAGACCCTGGAATCATATATATGAAGCTCAATTCATGAAACGTAAAGTGCTCCATACCAATGGCTTCCAACTATCCTTCTCTAAAACTTCATACACCATATGTTCCAATATATATTGGAAAGGTGGGTCATTGCGCCTTCTTTGCATGAACTAGAATTCCTATAAGCCCTATTGTGACCTGGTATGCAACCTCCTGTAATATTATTTTATCAGTAACAAGCATAGGAAGATGGTGAGGGGGGCTACATGCTCTGAATACCTTGACGTACCTTTAATCTATGGGTGTGAACCAATCAAGGATATCATACAATGCTACTCTTTACCTATATGACATACATAGATATTTTGTATCGAAAAATATGTTAGGGAGCAATGAAGCTTTTAGAGATTTGGTGGTACATCCCCCTATAACCTATATCCCATAGAATTATGCAATATATGTGTATAGGTGGTATTTATGGATAAAAGTTCCATATCCATCCTAATACCTCAAATAGACATCTCGTCTATATGGAATCCACATATATTATGCCATGTAAAATTTGGGATGTTGTCTCTCTCGTGGTTTTTGGGCTTGTTTTACACACAGGGGCTTCACTAGGGGAGCAATAACATACCATGTGGGTTCATATTGGGGGATATATATTGAGGAAAAAATGACATAATATATTGGGGGATATATAGGGGGTAAAGGGTTTTTATATTGGCAAGTATACAAAATGGATCTAAAAGTTAATGAAAAAATATAAAGGGGTATAAATAATGTTAAGGAAAAAATGGATACCTACAATATTTAGTGGAAGTAGGGGTTTTTAAATTAGGAAAGTGTATTGGGTTCATATTGGTAGGGGGTTAAAGAATGTGATTTTTAAGGGTATTTTTCAATATGTATTCAAATTAAGGGTATTTTTTAATATTCCACGAACGCACGCGATAGGCCAGAGGTTCATTGAGTGAAGTCCCTGTGGTTTTACATTTGTTGTGATGGAGGCTGCTATATTTTTTTCTCAATTAAAAATACTCCCATCTTGAGTATAAATGTACATCATCGGTAACCAATTATGTTCAAATAATTATACATATTTCCTACCATACAATCCACAACACATTACTACAACCATATAATATTCCTTTCTCAGCAATTTGGTCTTGTAGAAACCATCAAATCAATGTCACAACTTATTGGTCTCTTTCCACCAAGTCTTAAGGATATCCTTGCTTGCTAGAGGAAAATTAAAATACCAATTAGTTTTTAGGGCCACATGGTAGCATGGGAACTTATAATAATTGGTGATGTGGGGATAAATGTAGGTTGTTATATCTAAACAACAAAAATATTGAACAACCATATCATTTTTATCTATGAAATTTATAATCCATTTAATATTTTAAGCATGTGGTAGAACAACAAGGTGTGCTACTACTTTGTGGAAACAAATTTTTTTGACATTATGATACACTTCACTCTCACTTCATCTTCAAGTGCCTCCTTTCGAGCAAATGATTAATAGATACAAAACCAAGTCATTAGTATCAATTTTGCTATGAAGAAAGTCATGTTTGTATAAATGAGAAGTGATATTATAGCACTTTAAATTTCCCCTCCTTCACTGACTTCTGAAATCCCCTTGCTTTGTCTTTTCTTTGTGGGAAGAGACATATATCATGTTGATGAGGAGATGTTGAGGCACTGCGAGAATATGGTACCTAACATCTCAAAGATATTCATTATGAAAAAATGTTAAAATAAAACCAGTAAATAATTATAGTGCATAAGTAAAGGTTAGTTATATCATTGTTGTGTGGTCTATGAGGAAAGGCAATGCCAAGGAAGGAATGCGCTACAATGGTATAGATTTGGCCTTGATATGGCGCAAGGGAAGGTCACAAATTGAAGGTGGCATATGTGATATAGGGGAAATGTGCCACAAGAGGTAATAATATGGTGCAACAATAGAGTGTTGGTCGCAATAGAGTGAATGCACCATTTTTCAAGGTTGGATGATTTTACTGCACTAAAAAAATTAATTCTATTGGTTCCATTTTGTAGAGAGTAGGGCTAAAGCATATTATAGCACAAAGGGAAATAAAATGAAGGTTGGAGAATTTTCAATAACAATTCATTTAGACATTGTTGTTGCATAAAGAAAGAGTGTTAATTTTCTCAAAGAATATTTTGTCATTGTGCAAAGAAGAGATGGAAAGCTCTATGTCATATCTCAATAAGAATGAGAACCATAGCAATTATGCATGCATTCCTATAATATGTCAAGGCTAGGAAGGTTGGTGAAGAAATGAAATGATTAAGCTTGGAAGAAAAAGGTGAAGAGAGAGAAAAGGTTGAAAGAGGGGAAGAAAAGGGCATAATTTAGGCAGAGTTAAAATATATAAAGAAGTAAAGGGTAGGTGAAAGGTAAGGGGAGAGAATGAAAAAAGGTGCATGAGAGGAAAAGCACCAAAGAGATAAATAGGCAAGAAATGGTGTGATGACTTACTTGAAACCTTAATGTGATTGTTGGGATCCCAGTGGTGGTGTGAAGACTAGCAATAGAGCATGAATTGATATGCTCTCATGCGCCAACGAGCAAAATAATTTGGAAAAAAAGAGAAAGGTGAAAATTAAACAAGGGTATTACCATTATATCGAATTATTTCACATGTGAGGGTCTCCATGCAAATTAAATGCACTAGTGTGATAATCCTTGCCATAATTTTTAAGGCGGTATTCTAAACTACCTGGGTGCGATGTGTCGCATTTGGTGTGTTGGTGGGAATGGACTAGCAAGATTTTCTCTATGATGCACCCCACTAATATCTAGGATTTTGAAGTGCTAGTGAATAGCACTACAATTACACTAAACTATTGAACAATTTTTCATCACGCTGAGAAGGTAAGGCACATCAAGCTCTTTCTCAAAAAAATAACAAGTTTAACCATTGCACTTAATTGTCTTAGAGAAAAAGAGTAAATGAAAGGGACTCCAAATTTTAGAATATTTCAAAAATTTAGGGTTTTTGTATTACAATGGTAACATTAATGTACACATGTTCCCAAGAAAGAATCATATGTAATTGGGAATAGATTCTAGAGGCTTTGATTCAAACAAGAGTAACAGAAGCCCAAACTCCTCTAGTGTGAAAAAAACTAGAATTTTACATGGCCTCATACCTTATTTATCGTATATTCTCTAGATATGAATTCCAAATAATGGAAAGGAGGTGGTTTTTATCCCCAAAGATTCAACCGATTCACATATATTCAAGGCTTTATGGTAGAATCATTACAAATCATCTTATGCGATAATTTTAAGAGGATTCATCTCGCCATAGTTTCAAATTATATTTGATAGTGAAGCACCTTGTATGCTTAACCATGAGAAGGAATCATTGAATGATTTGGATGACTAGTTCACACCACATGATTCCATATACATTTGGGTGTTTGGAGTATACAAGTCTCCACATCAACTCCCACTATTAATCATGGTTAAATTAATTCTATAGGAGATAACATACCAAGTGAAAATGGCAGTTGGAGGTGTGTTGGCTCGAATGAAGAAAGTGCCATGGCCTACATACCCATTTCATGTAGGCACATACTGTGTAAAAATTTATACTAAAGTGAAATCGAAAACAACAGACCTGAAATTATTCAAATTTGGAGAACTTGATTTGCACATGTATGATCCTAGAAGCATGGTAGTGACTCACTCCTCTCAATTAAAATATAGATGGCCATACACATTGACCACCGATGAATATGAAGAGAAAATCAAGAACTACTACAATGTTGCAAAATTTTTGGAAGCACAGAAGACCCTAGACAACGAATGGTGTTGAACCTACTACTAGAGATTCATAAAAAGGAAAAGATGCCAAAGATAAAAAGGCCGATCAAAAGAGATAAAGAGAAAACAAATCAACCAAGAAAGAAAAATAAAATAAACTAAAATAAGGTCAAAAAATCAAGAAGGAAAGAGAAAGAATGGATAAATCCAAGGCATAATAAAATTCTATAGAAGTAAGAGAAAAGTATCCAAGGGAGGAAGAAGAAAGGAAGAAAAAGGACGAAGAAAGAAAGAAACAAGAAGAGGATAGATTGGTGAAAGAAATAGTTGAAGATAAAAAAATACAAAAGGAGAAATCTAAGAAGGAATATTGGATCATATTTCTCAACATGGATGTTGAGCCTTCGACCCTAGTTTCAGTGCCTCTCATAGGAGGCCACCCAACATTAAAATAGATGGATATCACAAATGATGAAGGAAATAAAGTCTTGGATCCTGCAAGCTTCTGATACGATCATAGCTCCAACAAGATTTTTCAATAAATATGTAAATATTTATCTCAAGAACTGAAAATACTGATCTCGGTGATCATTGAGCGAAGTATAGTATCTAACTCCATGGAAAATAAATTGTTTCTTCAGTAGGATCAAATTTCTCTATTTTCACTGAAAGAAACATTGAGAAATTGTTGGATAAGGTCAAGGAATTAAAAAGGAGCCAGAGAAATTCACAACAAGAAAATGAGTAAAGAGAATCAAGCTTTGTTAGACTCAAGCTCTAACAATAAATATTTCCAAGCAGTTGCACTAGAAGAAAACAAGTTACTAGACGATATTATCTAGCAACTATACAAGGAATTAGCCACACTCCATAAGGAAGCTTCCACTCTCATGGCCATTCAAAATACAATCGAAACAAAAGGTACATTTTTGAATCAATCCCTAATAGCTATAGACATAATGTAAGGGTGGAGCAAAGAGAATCCAAATGAACATGAAAACTTACCAAGAAAATATGAGATGGGTAAAGAAAAGGATAAGGTCAAAATTATAGTAATCATCCAAGCCTAAAATAAGTTAGGGAAGGATGTAATCATAACTCTAAATATTTATCAAAAACTTCATATCATGATGGAAGTTATAATTAAATCCTACTGAATAGTTCCCATTCAAGCATGCGGAGAAAGAAGGTTGGAACAATAAATCTAGCTACAAATGAAAGAAATGATAGATTAACTCAAGTTTGTCATCACTTATAAGGACACAAAACCAAACAAGGAGGCTATTGAATGACACGTGGTGGAACTAACAAAGTTACACATGATGATCTCTACACTATTCCACCAAATAAAGTATGATGTAAAAACAATAATTTCAATACTTTCGAGTTTGGGATCACCTAAAAAAGGATGATATCAAACAAATTTTTGTCCATAACAGCAGATTCGAAGGCATGGCATGTTTACCTGACCCAATATTATCTGAATGGAAAGTTATTCAATGGTATCAGATTCAAGTTGCGAATCCATGGAAATGAGGTTTTGAAGCATATTTCGGTCTCAAAAAATTTCATCCATATTTGGAAAACTTCATGCAAGTTCCACAACCTCCACGAAGCACTTTCATCGACAAAGCGAAAAGAATATATATATATTTTTTTTTCATTTTTTTTGGAGGAGTGTTTTGGGCGAGGAGTTTGTAGAGAAAATATGAAAATATTCGTGTAAAATAACTCATTTAAAAAATAGCATATATGGATTCCTCACGAAAAAATAGCTAATTAAAAAAAAAACAATCAGTCACGTCTAAATCCAGATGAGGGAGATATCATTGATTTAAAATTAATAGTGTTGCAGAAAATTTTCTGATGACAATTAGTGGATGGTGGCTCTCTTGTCATTTTTTGCAGTTTTTAGTGAAATTTTTTGGAGAAATGATTATATATCTGAGCTCCCCTTGAAAAATCACCCATTTCAGAAAAAAAAATCAGTCGAATCAGAGTCCATACAAGGGAGCTATTATTGATTTAAAATTAGCTATTTTTTCAGAAGTTGCAGTGTGAATCTAAGTTTCTAGAGTCTCTAGATAGCGATTTCAAACACACGGTAAGATGAAAAATGATCATTCTATTTTCAAACACAAGTTATAATAAATATTTTGGGTTATATTCATCAAGTTATGTCTATTTTAAATCTGTAGTAGCATTCGAAGCGGGTTCCCTTTGGATATGTGCCCTCCCCTCCCACCCCGCTTTAGTAGGAACCCGCTTCACATTCATCAGTTTTAGCATAGAAAAATTTAGCTTGGTTTATTTGGATATGTTTTCTCCCACCCAAGCTATGTAACCACCTGATACTTCATCAACAATCAACACCATGATTATGGGTCAACCGCACAAAATCCTCCTCATCAAAGTCCATTTTCTAGGCTGCACATTGTTAGTATCACAATTGGTCACAAGAATTATAGGGTATCTCTATCCTCAGATCTTCATTTTTCATGGTTTTGGGTCATCCACAAACCCACACTTCATCGAAGTCCATTTTCTAGGCCGCACGCTATTAGCATTAAAGTTTGTCACAAGCACTACAAGGTATCTCTATCCTCAGATCTTCATTTTTCATGGTTAGGGGTCATTCACAAACCTACACTTCATCGAAGTCCATTTGCTAGGCCACACACTGTCAGTATCACTGTTTGTCACAAGAATTACATGATATCTCTATCCTTGGATCTTCGTTCATCACGGTTTTTTGTTAACCACACAAAACCCTTCTCTTCAGTGGCTCTTCATATTCAATAAAGGCTTCTTAGGAGGGAACTTCACACAATGGGGACCATTTCTTCTTAATAATGGAGGAATGATCCGAATGGAAAATGACTTATACCCATGGTATTCATCCACCCATAGTATTTATCCGCACATGGTATTGTAAGTGACATCTATACATGGTATTCATTCACCCATGGTATGTATCCACCCATGGTATTCATCCACACATGGAATTTACCCATGGTATTTTAAATGGCATCCACCCATGGGATTCATCACCCATTTTATTGTAAGTGAAATCTTCCCATGGTATTCATTCACCCATGGTATTTACCCACCCATGGAATTTACTTGTGGTATTGTAACTAAAAAATGCTATAAGTAACAAGTCGCATCTTTTAAAAGGGGAGATGGTCCACCACAATGTAGCTTCTATAATGATTCTCTGTTTAAATAAAAAAATTATTTGTGGTTTTATTTAATGTGTTTTCTCTCATTTTGTTGGCATTTCAAATTTTCAGATCTTGGGGACCTCCCCCTAAGATCCAAATCACAAGAATGACAAGTTCAAGCCCTAGTATTGATTATATTTGAATTAGTGCCATAGAGGATGTTTATTTATTTTATTTTGGATTTCAATGTAATTATGTGAAAATAATTTTGAATTATAAATGAAGTAAAATATAAATCAAAGACAAGGGTAGTTGAAAAGTTATGGAAGGTGAAAGGTCACTTTACTTTGTAAAAATATACCCTCTAGGCTAGTAATAGGGACTCTTAGCTTTTGGAGTTCTTAGAGCACATTGAAAGGGAAAGCTTGTAAAATTATTTGAAGATCAAGGTATAGTTTTGCATTCCCACCATTGGGTCTCTTGGATGTATTGCATGATTATACATGGGACATTTAAACATCAATACTCAGAAGCTCTTTTGTGTTGCGACAAGAATTTATTTCACATGTTATTGAATGACGTAAGATTGTTCTTTGTTTTTGGATAATGTTATATGATTTATTCTCATGTGTTGAAGGTTAATGAACTATCTTATTAATTGAAAACTTATATCTTTCTAGGTTTTTTTTATTGATTAGATATGTTTTCATGTTGGTTATTATTTGTAAACTATTTTAAAACTAATAGCTAGTATACTCCTATATTCTTGCATCTTAATTAAAGTTTGCTATCATTATTTCTTTGAGATTCATGTCCATTTACAAATATATTGTAATTTTCTTTGTTTCTATTACTTAAGGTATTCCAATAAGCTATTCTAAATTTTATCTCAACATGAGCATTATTTGTATTTCCCTTTCTTTTCTCATTTTTTCCAAAAGCTAATTTTCACCAACATGATATGGTAGTAGATCCAAAATTTCAGAAGGGAATATCATCCAAAATTATGTTAATTCTAATTGGGGCATCATACCAGAGAGATCCCATTGAACTGTAAGTAGTTCATTTCACCCTATTAACATATGTCCAATGAGTAATTATGCTCTAATAGAATACCTTAATCTTTATAACTAATTAATAACTCGATTTTATTTATGATGAAATGGTGGTGTTTCCACTTTTTCTTCATCCATGAATTTAATTTTCCTTTGAAATAGTTAAAAGGGTTCTCGACGAGATATCCAGACTAAATATCATGGAAAATTATAGAGGAAACTATAGCATTCCTTAATAACCTTGTTATTATTATGATGCAATGCTCAAGCTTTAATTCCGAAAGATAGTGAAAGATAATAATCCACCAACCTATTGAGTTATTCTTGGAAACATGGGATCCTTGTTCTCCTAAACCCTAAACTCAATAATTTCAATAATATTGGGGCTCTCTTTATTTTCTTGTTATGAAATATTATTATTAATGAATTATTAAATCACTGGTGTAAATGAGATTAATAGAATATATGATAATTCTCGAGAGTATACACTACAATGGTTTCGTGCGATATGAGCCTAAGAAACAAACCCCTTCAAACAAAAAATTTCATGCTTGCATTATAGTGGAGGTGTCATAGATTAAAACTCAGAGTCAACACCAATTAAAATGTGGAATTTGATTTTTGCAATCAAGGAGGAATCAACATTGTTGTTTAGTTGAGGAGGCTTAACCATGCTACTCGAGTTAGGATTGCAAATTTCCTATTACTAATAATTCAATCATTCAATCAAGGGAATCACATTATGGATATGATATCATTATTCATACCCAATTTTTTAATACAACCGTTGTGAAGTGTAGTAGTGTAATGTAGGAATACACTCATCACATTAGCTACTACTAGATATTATAACTGGAACTATGATTAGGAGGTTTTGTAGCTCAACTTCTAAAAATTAATGCATGCAAACATTAGCAATAAAATAATATGTGAAGAAAGTGTGATGACTCTATTAATATTATTATTGTTGTTGTTGTTGTTGTTGTTGTTGTTATTATTCTTGTTTTCGTTGTTGTTATTGTTGTTATTGTTTAGAGTGTCGAAGAATAAGGGGTGAGGATTGTCTTGAAGTTTTCACCAACAAAACAGTTCAATAAAAATACAATCATTGGAATTACATCAAGGGAAATTACTACCATTGGCTTACACTTAAGTAATAGAACTGACTGGTTCAAATGGAGATAGGTTGCAATCGAATAACTCCCACAACAAGGATCTAAAAGTTCAAAAAGATTAATAAGTAGAGATAAATCCCTTACAAGCTTTATGAGTGATTAATACATATATAATTAGATGGAGTATTGTGTCCTTGATGAAATGATATGGATTCAATTTATACTAGTGAGTGCTTGTTGGTGTTCAATTATCTAGAAGTTCTCTTGAATTAATGTGGATTTAAAACGATCAAATGGAAGGGATGCTAGCGATATAACCAATATAAAACAACTTGGAATTTTTGTTCCTAGTTGCAGTTCAAAGAGTTTGATATTGAAAAAGGTATCGGGTATCAGATTATATGGTTATATTCAAACTTGTCACTAAGTATGTATAGTAGGCATAAAATAACCTTGGTTAATGATTATACTACATTAGTGGTGGATAATGTTTTTCCTTTTAACTTATATATATATATATATATATATATATATATATATATATATATATATAATCGCACATGCTTAACCATATTCTAATGGTATCATAGTTCCAATACATATAATAGAGTTTCTTAAGGTAATATATGTGGTAATGCAATTTTTATAAAATTGGTCACTATCTTTAGATTATGACTATAAAATGAGTGTTCCCATTTCATTCGCAAGGATAATATTAGTATTATAACATCACAAGGATAATATCCCTTCGAGTTTAATTGTAAAGGAATCTCTAAGAGTTAAAACTACCTTCCTTATTAAGTTTAACGAGTATGAAAGGACTAAAAATCTCTATTTTCAAAATACATTATTTAAAAAATAATCTAATGAATTGGTAGGTGTATTGTTGGTGTAACTCATTTTACATCACTGATATGTCCACCATTCTTATTGTAGTGTAGATGATTCTTTGAAAATTTTCAACTGTCATAGAGTGAATACACATATATCATTATCTAAAAACCATTTCCAACAAAAGATAATAATTTATTACTCATGGCTAGACAATAACCATCATAAAACAATGTATTATTCATATGGTGACTCACTCATAGAGTCCTAAAGTTTTCCAATAATATTTGTGGCACTGCATAAATTTTCCATGGAATTCATTCTATAAAGTAATGTCATCAACTTTTACATTTTACTTGAAACTAATAAATTTACTAAAATCATAAAACTTTCATATCCCACTTAATCTAAAAAACAAGTTATAAGCACATAAATGAATATTTTTCTTGTTGTTTTAGAAACACAAATGTATTGATAACCACCCTGATGGGGGTGGATGACCTTGGTATGAGTAGTGTGGTTTGGAATGGAGGGGATTCATGCAAATGACATGATTCAAATGTGAGCGAGGAGGCCAAGAGGCCTACAAGGATACTTAACCTAATATTCCGAAGTTCTGAATTCAAAAGAGGAAAAAATGAAATTTCAGGAATAAATTTAAATTAATTAATGATAATAGCATAATATCCAAAGGTTCTGAGGTTCCGAGATAATCAAAGAAAAAGGTAAGAGCTCTAATAAACAAGAATTTTGAAATAGAGACAATTATCTGAAAAACAAATTTCCAATAAATAAAGCCTTTTATATTAAAATGTTTTTGACGGAATTCCTTTTCGGAGATTTATTTGATTTTCTCTTCCGATATCGGAAGTCTCAATATAAATATTTCTTGTAAATATTTCAAATAAGTGTTCTGATAAAAGCAAGCCCAAAATTAATATTTGATAAAAGAATAATATCGAAGTTCAATATGACTTCTACGAGATTCTAAGATCGAGTTATTTGAGCAGGTCAAATAAAATAGGCCTCGTGGATCTCATAGACAAATTCCAGAATATGTTTTAAAAAGTTTCTAATAAAAAATAAACCCAGAAGATTTGAAGATATAGGAAAGTGAAAAACAGAAGATCGAGATTCCAACAATTACCAGATAGAGGCCCTGAATCAATTCGAAAGAATAAATGCGACTAAGGCGGATGTAATATGAATGATTGAAATGGAAAGGTTTTGACACAACCGAAAACTATAAGTTTCAGAACGGGTAGAGGTAATATCATGGAAAAGTATTTGTTGCAATATTTTTGCAATTTTTTTTTCTTGTAGAAAATCTGAACAAGAAAGAGTCTAAAATTCCATTTCAGTTGCATAAAATAAAATCAAAATATGATTCGTGATTGATATAGAAAATTTTCAAAAGTGAACAAATATGAACAAAATAATTAATACAGAGCTAAAATAAAAAATATTTCTGATGAGAAAGAAAATGCTTCCCTGAACATGTTGCAAAGTAGTCAATTTATTTATTTCTAAAGCTAATTAATAAAAATAAAGTCTCTATATCAAGCGAATGAAGACCTATAAAAATAAGTAAAAAAAAATAGAAATAAACTATGAAAAAGAGAAATTGACAACAAATGAAGATGAACGTGTCAATGCATGCCCCGAAGAATATTGACTGCAACTTTACCTTATAGATCTTTAAGTTCTCCCATGCACTTCTCAAAATTTGCATATGTTCAAAATCATATACTTATTTAATCTAAATTAACCACTAAGTATTAATGAGTTGTTTATTTGCATCTACTTAATATTTATATTGAGGGACAAGAGTGAGAAAAGTAATCATGTTTGTGAAAAAATGCATTTCTCAAGAGTGCTTAATTGAAAATATTCTTTGGAACTTCATCCTTCTTGACTTTCTTTGAAAATTTCAACAATGTGATCAAGTTTCATCAAGAATAATAAACAAGTGGATTGTAAGCATAACTTAAGAAATCATACTTTTTTAACACTCTTTGTTATAAAATGAAGAAAATGCAAAGAAGCATCATAGGCTGATTATACATTTATTAAAAATTTGTAGTAATGAAATAAATACAAAAAAGAAAGGATCTAAATCTAAACTAATCTATCCTTAATCCCATTTACATGAAGGGAAACATGACTAAGTATAGTCATAATTCCAATGTAACCATTATCTCATATTAACTCCTACATGTGTGTATAGGCCAATCAACAAGAGTAAAATTGTAACTAAATTATTAAAAATAAAAATTCAGCCTACTATGTACAACTAACAAATTCGACAAAATAAACTTATTTACAAAATTATTACCTTGGAATTCTTCCAAAATTTTTCTTATGGGATCATGAAAATCAGGATGTAATTCATTGAATGATTGGTAGAATTACAAATTAAGAGGAAACATCAAGCCTGAATTGAATAATACATTTTTAAATATTGAACCCTATTGAACAATGGAAAAGCTAAAAATATTCCTAAGCACTGGAACTTCCAGATATTCTTCAAATGGATCTGTTGGAGTGGGGTCCCCTAAGTCTGAGCTTTGAAGGCTATTTTGATATATTTTTGTAATAGATTTTGTAAGTTTAGTCATATGGATCACAAGTCAAGGGGCTTTGGGGCAAGTCAAAGCCCCTCATGAGTTGTAATAGGTAAAAAGGGTAGAACAAGGGGCCACAAACGACGGTTTGCATAACACAAAGGAGTGTGGACTAAATATATAAATAAGAGTCTAGATCGAGTTGAATAAGGCAGTTTTGAATAAGAATGAATGATTGATGATAGATCTGGTTATGTTGTGATACTTTTGTTTGGATTTGTCTGGGTAAGAGGCTCCTGTTGGCTGTGTACGCGGAGACTTTAGTCCTGTTGTGTGCAGACCTCGCTAGTTGTATGCATGGGTGAACTGAAGGGTTTTGTATGAAGGATCTAAACTGTTATGAATTAAAAAACTGTTGTTGCTAATATCTAATTCTGAAATGCATGTGTTGTTTATGTTATGATCATTTCTGCATATTACTTCTAATTCATGTCTTTTCTGAGTTTAGATCAATTGCGTGACTATATATGACTTTAGATGAATGGTTAGTAAATGGATCTAATGATATTGGGTGTTAATATTATCTGTTAAGAGATATTTCGCAGATTATAAAATCTGTTTTAGCTTGCACACCAGATATTCTGCATAGATGACCTAAATCTGTCTATTAAGGGTTTCCTAGTTAGGGCTTCTGTGCGGAGGTTTTTTCATGTTTGTTTTGGATCTAAGGGCACCCACATCATTTAAATCTCTCTTATGGTGTGGAAACCTGGTTCCAACACCCTGCCATAATGCTTCGGGTGAGACTTTAACTTGCACAAGCAGGTCATTGTGAAAGGGCCAGTAGTAAGAGGGTTTTGTTGGTTGACCTAAACTCCGAACCTAGGTCATGACTCCTCAAGCCAACAAATGGTTCCATTTCCAGGACTAGGAGAATTTTGAGAGAGGTTGGGTGATGTGAAAAGGTCAGTGGCAGCCATTAAAACCTAAACTAGAGGACTGGTTTGAAAAATAGATCTAGCAGTTTTCCCTAAAAGAAAAAATAAGTAAGAAACTATCTGCCGAGGAGTGGAATAACAAGTGCATTTTTACAGAGGTTCACAATATCTTCTTTGTGACCTTTGCGCATGAATTAGAGTAGTGTTTGTCAAGACTAGCAGAATTCCAAACCTATTGGAAGGACGATAAGGTCATGTAGTGGACCCCTGAATTGATCCAAAAGTTCAAAAATAATGATAAATCTATCACCCAAACTATATATCATTGGGTTGACAACATCTTAGGCGTATTTGTGAAAAAATTTGTAGCAGATCATTTTGTGTCATACTTTTAAGCTAAAAGGATATTCTTCAAGGGATTGAGAGGTAAATTATTACGAACTTTTCCCCTGCTGATTAATATTCTATTGTGTGAGAAAGGTATTTTTTGTAGCCACACTGAGGGAATGACCCCTGGTCGGACCCAAAGCACTACGCGTAGGGGAAAATATTCTCGGGTCAACTAGAGAGGGGACAGATCTATATATAGTCCTTTGAGAAACTCACCTGGTCTAGAAAGAAGTGGGGCTACAAACGCTGAAGGTACCCTCCTGCTACGCCACCATCAAACTCGCACAGGGGTAAGACTTATCCTACCCCACCACCACCCCCACCCACAGAAGATATGGTCGTGCATATGAAGCTACCCACCTTTAAGGGTGTGGGGGAAAAAGATATGGATCGATTTTGGTTTGCGGCGAATATGGTGTGGACTACGCAAAATGTTAATACCGATGTGGTCAAAAGAGCACAGTTGGCTATGGCATTTGAAGGTCGCATTTTCGATTGGTTCATGGGATAAATTTCTCAAAACTTATATCCCATTGTTTAGAAGATTAAGGATGCCTTGAAGCAGTAGTTCTGGAATCCAAATTTCTATTCGCAATGCGTAATAGAACTAAAAGGTATCAAGCAAGGGTCGCATGAATTAGTTTGGGAGGCTGACCAACGGCTGAAGAAAACTATCAATGATGGAGGATTTGTTTACAATGATAATAAGCATAAGGAATGGTTCATTTCCATGCTCTTGCCGCATCTTCACAGACCTTTGGGTCAGCAGAATATTGACTCTCGGGATGAAGCCCTGGAAATTGCTATGAAATTAGAAGTTACGCCTAGAGAAGATGCTTAATTTGGAGCACTAAAAATTCAAATCCAATTAGAAGATATGCACTTAGAAAATCAAAAGTTACTTAGATATTGGGGTAAATAAGTTAGCACAGATGTCTAGTGCATACGTTACAAGGGTTTTGGCCACACAAAATATTAGTGCCCTCTGTTTTCGGATTACCTGCAAACTAGGAGACCAAATCCACTATGCCCCAGGGATGCTACTAGGCCTAGTACCCCTACACTATGGTGCGTTGATTTCAGGGTGACTAGACGACACGATACAGACCACTGCCCATGGTTAGCAGTCTTTGTGCCAGAAATAAAGCAACAGTGGTGCAGATTTTGTTCTTTAGTTGGTCACGATGAACATCGGTGCTGAACATTCGATATAATGATAGACAATGTGAACCTCTATAGAGTGCAGGCCTACCCTTCATTACCAAAATCTCCCTCTGTACGAGGAGGATCCCCAACAAGAGGAAGGGGAGGGGGGAGAGATTAAGGCGTAGGTTGGGGAAGAGGGAAACTAATTTGCTATAACTATGGAGACCTTGGACGTTATGCGCTTGACTTCCCTAATACTGCGTGACAATCCTACAGGTATTGTAGGAAATATGATCATGTAATTGAATATTGTCCTGTGCTAATAGCTAAAATGCAGGAAAAGTATCAGATGCCTATGCAAAACATACAAATGGCTAAATTTGATCCATGCAGTGATGGTCCAAGTGTAAATGTAATTACACGCAGTAGTGTTGCCACTGGAGGAAATGAAGAAAAAAAGGTCGCGACAGAACCACTGATCAGAAAGGCACCTAACAAGAAAGAAAGACTCAACCTGAAGAAAGATAAGGAGACTTTCATTGAAACTAGAAGGGATTTTTTTGTTGTTGGAGCATCCACATCAAAGTCTAACATAGAGCCGAAGATAGAAGACGAAGTAAAACCATTCCTACAAGCTTGCATTAAGCTATTGCGCAATCAAAAGCTAGTAAATAATCTCGAGGCATTGATATATAGTTGTAGATAAAAAGAAGTACCTCAAACAGATACTAAGGTTGTGAACAATATTTATAAGCACAAGAAGAGAAGTGGTCAGGAGATGCAAATGACTGTGCAAATTGGAGAGTATGAGATGGATCAAGCCATCTTGGATCTGGGGTCTGATGCAAATGTATTACCGAAGTAGACCTAGCAAAATATGGGAGAACCAAAGTTGGAATGGTCCACCATTCAGCTACACATGGCTAATCAACAAAATATCATTTCACTTGGAAGGCTTCCACAAGTCGTGGTAGACATTGCAAGAGGAAAGGAATGCACATAATTTGAAGTAATACAAATTATGGATGATGCAGACTCCTACCCTACGTTATTGGAATTGGATTGGGCTATTGATATGGGAGCCATCATCAACCTGAAGCATAGAATCGTGTTCTTCAAGAATTATGGTACATGGGTGATAGTCCCATTAGATCCAGCAGAAGGAGAAAGATACACAAAACTAGTGCACAAAGGAGATGATGTTGATCATATCTATAAGCTAACTGCGTTGGATAAGGATTGGATCAACCACACAATGGATGGGATGTTGAACTAGGAAAAGGATAGTTCATGTTTTTCAGATTGATATGGATAAATGGAGAATTGGTAGAATCGATTGCATGATGTTTCTACGCTACGATGCCTAAGGATCACTAAGTATTTCTAGTGCATTTCCTTAGAGGTAAGAGAATTTCCCTATTTTGATGGTTCAGGTAGTGTCATATTATTTTTGGCAAAATTGTAAGAATTTTTCCTGGAAGAACAAAGATTTTGGGCACTTTATTTAGCTATGCGTGTAACTCCAGCGCGTTGGTGGAATACACACAAGGGAGCCTTTAAGGACTAGGAGGAATGTAGCCAAATGATGAAGTTGTTCTTTGAGCCAGCATTTACCCCACCAACTGAACTATTCTATGGTCAAGGTGACCTTCACAAGCACTGGGCCATGTGAATGGAAGTATGGAAGGAAAATACTTGGGATGAGCAGGTTCATATGTTTATTCACTCATTAGGACCGGTTCCCACCACATGGTATTTAGAAGCAGAGCTGCATCGAGGCACTCGATATTGGATTACAATGACTGATGATTTCCTATCAACCTTTAGCTTGGTTGGAGGATTGGAGGGATTGGATGAAGCATTGCAGGATATAGATGCTCTTGTCTTTGATGACTCCCGACCAAAGAAGGAGTGCACTATGCCAGCATGGGATGCACAGATACAGGACATTGTCAATTGTAGGAACCTATCGATAGAAGAAAATGAAGATGATCCTGGAAATGTCAACATCCCTGAATCTGAAGGAGAGTGCGCAGTTGCAGGGCCCTCATGAGGAATGGCGGACGTGACCAAACCTATAAAACTAAAGGAAGACAATATTGGGATGGAAGAGCAGCCAAAGTTGGCCAAAATTTGGGATTACTGGGATGATGATATAGTAGGCAAGATTGCGGAGCTGCTGATAGAGTACCAAGACTTGTTTCCTACAAATTTCTTGGAGGTCAAAGGAATTGTAGGAGAAATGGGTTTTATGAATATCACTTTGAAACCAGATGCACGCCATTTAAAGCGGCGCCCATATCGATTGAACCCCAAGTACAATCAGAAAGTACAAGAGAAATTGGAAAAGATGGTGACCACAGGTTTCGTTGAACCTGTAGAGTAGTCTGATTAGGTGAGCCCAATGGTGGTTCAAGAGAGTAATAATAAAGGAGAAATAAGGATCTGCGTAGACCTACACAAGATAAATGATGCATGTGTGCATGACCCCTTCTCTACTTCGTGTTCTTATGAAATTTTGGATAATGTAAGAGGATATACCAATGGGTTTTTAGGATATCATCAAATCATAATCACACCTGAGGACCACAGTAAGACCACCTTTGCAATTGAATGGGGGTCTTTCCAATACAAATTCATGCCTTTTGGATTAAAGAATGCGCCTGCCATCTTCTCGCGTGTCATAGTGGCTGTGTTCAAATAATTCATGCATAAATTTTTGGAGGTCTATTTTGACAACTGGACAGTGTTTGGATTGGTCAAGAAACACATGTCAAACATATGCATGATTCTTGAAACTTGTTGGAAGCACCAGATTTCCCTCAACTTAAATAAATGTATATTATGTGTACCTTTTGGGATTTTGTTGGGACATATATTCTATCAACAAGGATTTATGGCAGATCCAACCAAGATAGTAGTTACCATAAACCTAGAAGTTCCCACTACTGAGAAAGATCTGCGCTCCATCCTAGGACACAACGGGTACTACAGGAAATTCATTCAGGGCTACACTCTGATCACTACGCCAATGGAGAAGTTACTGAGAAAGGATGTGTCATTCTTTCGAGATGAAGAATGTCAGAAGATTTTTGAGCTACCGAAGGATAAAATGGTCACTGCACCCATATTATTATTCCCAGACTGGTCTAAGGTTTTTCATGTGCATGTAGATGCATTTGGTATAGAAATTGAGGCTATTTTACCCCAGCCAGGAGAAGGATACATTCATCACCCTATTTCTTTTTCCAGTAGGAATCTCTCCAGTGTAGAGCACAACTACGCAACCACAGAAAGGGAAGGATTTTCCATGGTGTACGCTCTACAAAATTACAGGCACTACCTACTAGGAGGGCATTTCAAAATGTTCACTGACCACTCTTCTTTAAAATACTTGGCCAATAAGCTTGTGTTGGGGGGGAAGATCTGCAGGTGGTTGCTCCTCTTTCAAGAGTATGACTTTGAAATTATTGTGAAGCCCGGAAGACTAAATGCTGGACCTGATCATTTTTCACAGATCGAAAATGGGGAAGCACCAACCAGTCTGGAGGAGGGGTTACTTGATGCAAATCTCTTTTCTATCAAGGTGATGGACGAGCACTTTGCTGATATTATGCATCTCATGACCACGGGAACTGCACTCGCGGAATACTCAATCCAGCAAAAGAAGGAATTGGTTATGCGCGCAACTGATTTTACCTTGATTGTAGGTCAATTGTATAAACTGGGGGGCAATGAAGTATTGAGAAGATATGTGTTGGAACATGAAAGACAACATGTATTGGTTGAGGCTCATGGAGGGGTGGCAAGAGGCCACTATGTTGGGAAAGCCACTGCGCAGAAGGCGTTGTGTGTTGGGTTATGGTGGCCCACGCTACATAGTGATGCACATGTGTAATTTTGAGCCTGTGATGCATATCAGAGGATAGGGAAGCCCTCGTGCAAAGATGAAATGCCCCTGAAACCACAGATGGCCTTGAAGGAATTTGATAAATAGGCTATAGATTTCGTTGGACCAATCAACCCTCCAGGGAAGAAGACTGGATCACACTATATCATCACTGCCACCTATTATGTAACCACATTAGCAGAAGCTAAGGTAGTTAAGGACTGTACTCTGAAATTGTTGTGCACTTCATCTTTGAACACATTTTGACCATATTTGGGCCCGAAAATCTTGATGAGTGATAGAGGTAAAAACTTAATTAATGAAACAATTGAAGCATTGATAGAGGAATTTCAGATCCATCACCAGAAGAGTACCCCTTATCACCCACAAGAAAATGGTGCAGTAGAGGTTTTCAACAAAATTATGGAGAATGCGCTCACCAAAATTTGTAATTCCAATCAGAATGATTGGGATGTGCATATCCCTCTGGTGTTATGGGCTTATAGGACAACACGCAAGAAGTTGACGGGGAAAACACCTTTCAGGATGGTCTATGGGCAGGAATAAATAATGCCAGTGGAATATATTGTCCCAAGCCTGCGCATCATCATTTTCAATAACATGGAAGAGCTTGAAATTATGGAGGAATGGTCGGTGCAACTCATTTCCTTAGAAGAATATCGGTTCATTTCTAACTTTCATCAGTAAGTGCAGAAGGCATGCGAAAAAGTATGGCATGATAGGCACATCAGGCGGAAAGTGTTCAAGGAGGAAGACGTGGTTTTTTTATATGAAATTTAGTTCGCACGCCACCCGAGTAAGTTCAGGAAGCATTGGTTGGGGCCATATATTATGAAGGAAATCATTGATGGCAATGCGGTGCGCTTGTCCAGGCTGCACGGTGAGAATATTCCCGGGTATTTCAATGGAAGTCGTCTAAAGCCATATAGAGATAATCCGGTGCCGACCAAATGACTATATGGCCAGAGCATCATGATAAAAGGGTCTGCATGTAGCATAGAGGAAAAGTGCAGATAGGTGAGACTAAAGCGCAGGTGAAGAAACTAGCCGTTGGAACAATAAAACTGGGTGAAAAAGTGATTTTACCGTTAAATGGAGAGGGATTTTCGCATTTAATGAGGTGTTCTTGGAGGATATTTTTATTTTTTTTTGAAGGTAAGTGGAAATTAATGAAAATCCAACCATTTTTACCATGGATGGCTTATAAAAGGGAGGGCATGGGTCATAATTGGTTCCTTTTCTTTCTGAGTATTTTGCTCCCTAATATTATCCATGATTTTTTTCATCGCGTTTTCTGTAATTTTTGTATGTCTAGCCGAGAATCTCCATCTGACATTACTAATCCAGATTTTATCTTCTGACCAATAATGAAAGCTACCAACCCTACGGAGGGTCACTCTGTGCCCCTCACTGCATCAACTGACCTGGGATCGAATGAAGTTCGGGAGGTGGTCCCTGAGGTAGAAGAGGTCGTGTCCACGTCGGCTAAGGGAAAAGTGAAAATATCAAAGTGGTCCTCCTCAAATCCGCACACCTCTCCACGAAATGTGATGTCCTCACATCAGGCCACTAAGGATTGGTGCCCCATTAGTGATCCATCAAAGCGACCAATGAGTTCCGCAGAGGAGGCTATGTTTGTTGAACCCATCTCTTGGCGGCTGCCATATGTCAAGCCACACAAGCCCTCTGCGTGTGTACCGAAGAATGTTGATATAGTGTGTAACTACCTCCAGATGCCCTTGATCCCGCAGGACATTCCCATGGTTGGTGACATCTTCGGTAAAATCCTGCATATTAAGTTTGATTACCATGACTTGGAAAATGTAGAAACATTCCCTGAGCTAGAGCCAAAAAATTATTTGGAAGGAGTTCTCTACGAAGAGGTGCCGAAGGTTGAGCCAATGCCCTAGGCACACGGATTAAACAACGTTGGAATCCTAAATTTGCTGAGGATTTCACATTTTTGAAGGTACCCAATCACCAGCATATGCGTGTGCCAACTACTAGCCTTAGTCCACAAGGGTTGTATGTCAATTCAAGGAAGAATTCTGATAGACGTTGCGTTGATCCATCAAATCACTGGCCTACCCAAGAAGGGCCTCATTCGATGAAGGGATTCGAAAAAAGTAATGAGCTTAAGGTGGCGAAAAATGTCAAATTGAAATATAAGGTGGGGAGGGACAAAAGAGGATTCTTGGTTCAGACCATTGTTGACTGAGGAGTGGGCCTAGGCACTCTAGTACTTAGCTACAAGCTAATGTGAAAATGTTTTCCAAAGGCCGTCCCAGTGCATGTTATTACTTTGGAAAGGCAATGCAAGAAAGGGGTTAGTTATAACTAGTCCCAGTACCTGTGCAAAGATTTTTTGGATAATGTGCACAAGGTGCAAGAGCTGGGTAAACAGTTCCGCTACTCTTGGCTGTTGTTTCTAATCATGTTGGTAGAATGGGAGACTCTGGCATATGTAGTCCACCCGAGATATAGTCAGGCATATGCGTAGGGGCGTGCTATGCTAATCTGTGGGATTCCCCTGATCCCTACCATGTCAAGGAAAATAAGCTCTTTTGGGTACTTCTCGAAGGCGTGCTGGCTGCTACCATTCATTTCCGACCCAGACTCTTGCCAACAATGTACGAGAAGTAAAAAAGTGTCGCTAAGTTCCAGGTAATTATGCAGAATGTGCAGATCAGGGCACAAAAGGACCCTACATGGTATACATTTCCGTTCATCGTAATGGAAGTAGAAGTTGACCAGGTCGTGGCAACTTGGCCGAACGCATGGAAAGTCAGGCTCAGATCCACCCAACCTATTACACCATCTACGTCAGGAAAAAATACAGCTCTGAATGACACAACAAAACAAACCGAGCTGTGCATTGAGACTGGCGCTGAGAAGACCGGCATTAAAGACATTGAGACCGAAGCAGAGAAGGAGTCTGAAACAGAGAAATATAAAGAACAGGATCTGGGATGATAGAAGGATGTGGACACCAGAGGTCTAGATGGATTAAACGGGGATGGTGCTGAATCTCCGCATGGAATGAAGAGAGGCACAGAAATGTCGAAAATTACGCACAAAAAGCGAAAGGGGTCCAAGGCCAGAGGGGATGTAGAGGTCACCCTAATAGAATAGGACCTTGACAACATCACAGACATAGTCGCTTCTGTCTCTGAGGATGGATGCACTAATATGGAGGAGCATTACAAGGCTGCGATGGAGGCCTTGCAATTAGGAGTGAAATTGTTATATTTGAATACAGACACTTTACAACTGAGCGTGGATCAAGTGAAGTCGATACAAGAGAGCCTACCAACCATAATGATCATCACAACGTTTGAGAGAAGAATATTCCCCTTATCGAGTGCAGTTGTAACCCTTGAACAACCAAATTTGTGCACGCAAGTGAAATCCTGCCCTGAGGTCGGAATTGACCTCGCAAAGCTATCTAGTGGAAAGATACACACTTTCACATATTTATTTCCATAGAGATACAAAGTAGGGAGGTGCACGTATAGCAGTAGTTAAGTGAAGCCGATTAGATTTCAGCCATGAAAACAATAGAATCGATCCAGGCACAAGTAGTGAAACAGACAACCATGGCTCAGTGCATGGAACTAGAGAACCTCATCGACCGATTGTGCAGAGAGATTCCAGAAGTAGTTCTCCCGGAATCCACCACGTCGCAAGTAAAGCTTGAAAGCCTGGTCGCCACACTCAAGACTCCTAGATCAGAGATCCATATGGTGAAGGTAGAATTTGAGCAGCAAATTGCTGCATTGTAGGCTAGGCTACAGCCTAAGACTCCTCTAGAGGTGTGCTCACAGCGGGCTGCCCTGGTTAAAGCCACATTTACAAGAATTTCCTCCAATGTTGCCAAGGGCTCAAAGCTTCTAGAGACTATCATGGGACTGCGGACCTCTGTGAAAATAAATCCACTTGTCAAAAATATTACTCAGGAGTTGTGTGCCAAAGAGAAGGAGTTTAATGATCCGTAGGAGGCCTTTCCCACATTCGTTCTTGCCCAGCTCATGGCCCGCCTTCAGAACAGTCAAGTGTTGCGAGATGAGGTCGAGGAGCTCCGCTAAATGAAGAAGATTTTCAATGATAACATGAAGTTGTGGGCAGACGAGGAAATGAATTTTTCTCAAGACCTGGATGTTGTAGTAAGGAACCTCAATCAGGCCTTGCATAGTGTCATGTTGGCCGCAAAAGGGCCGACTTTGGAGAAGCTTGTAGAGACCATGCAGAGCGTAGTGGACCAGAGTGAGGGCATCTTGGTGCCCTTTGTTGCGGCTATTGGAGAGCTCTAGAACAATATGAAGAACCCAGTGCCATTTTGACTCGGGACAAGTCACAAATCAAGGGGCGTTGGGGCGGGTCAAATCCCCTCATGAGTTGTAATGGGTAAAAAGGGTAGAACAAGGGGTCGCAAACCACAGTTTGTGGACCATAGAGGAGCATAGGCTAAATATATAAATAGTAGTCTAGATCGAGTTGAATAAGGTATTTTTGGATAATAATGAATGATTGATGATAGATATGGCTGTGTTGTGATACTTTTGTGCGGAATTGTTTGGGTAAGAGGCTCTTTCTAGTTGTGTGGGCGGAGACCTTAGTCCTGCTATGTGCGGACCCTGTTGGTTGTGTGCGTGGGTGAAATGAAGGGTTTTGTATGAAGGATCTGAATTTTTATGAATAAAATAAATGTTGTTACTGATATCTAAGTCTGAAATGCATTTCTTGTTTAGGTTATGATCTCTTTTTCATATTACTTCCAATTCATGTATTTTCCGAGTTTAGATCAATTACGCAACAATATCTGACTTTATATGAATGGTTAGTAAATGTATTTAATGCTATTGGGCATTAATATTATCTATTAAGAGCTATTGCATGGATTATAAACTCAGTTGTAGCTTTCGTTCCAGATATTCTGCATAAATGACCTAAATCTATCTCTTAAGGGTTTTCTGGTTAGGGCTTTTGTGCGAAGGTATGTTCATGATTGTTTTGGATCTAAGGGTCCCCACATCATCCTAATCTCTCTCAAGGTGTGGAAACCTGGTTCCATCACCCCCCCTTACTGTTTCGGGTGAGACTTTGAATTGTGCAAGTAGGTCACTACCGAAAGGGCCAGTAGTAAGAGGGTTTTGCTGGTTAACCTCAACTCCGAACCTGGGTTAGGACCCCTCAATCCAATGGGATCGATAAAGTATGAATGAACATTTAAAATATTTATAGAAGAATTCCATTGTTGACCAGACTGTAATGATACATTCTTAGGTGCTAGAATTGATGATGAAATTATTCTAAAATAAAAAATATCAAGTAGTGTTACTATCGTACATTTGAGGCCATTTTTAAGGTATATGTTTCAATCAATTTTGTTTGAAATATAGCAAATATTTTTTGGAATTGAAAGTTTAAGTTGTGTACTTTACACAATCAAAGTTGCCAAGGGAATTTTCAAGAGATTGAATCCATGCATTTATTCAAAAGTGAAATTTAAACAATGAAAAATTAAATAGAACCATTATAGATCCATCTCAACTACATATTTATCAGTTTTTTATGCAACCCAATCATAAAATAGAAGAAAATATAGATGAATGACTTGAAAATTAGCCTCTTAGAAGGGGAAACCTCCTTTACATCACATAAATGAACAATTCTTGGATGATTCAAATGAAAAGACCTCCTTGGTATATATAAGAGTCTAAGAGGTCACAATATAATTAGAGCCTACTTAAAAATAATAATGTAAGGGCACAACAATAACAATAGTGGACTTATATGGGGCACAACAATAAAAATATGGGGGCTACATGGGCACAAAAATAATAATAACAGGGATACACTACTATTATAGGGACCTAACATGCCCCTCTCCTTCAAAAAAAAATGTTGTTCTCAATGCTTGAGTAGTTCTGGATGCTTCTGTATAAAATTTTAATCCTCCCATGTGGAATCTTTAGCAGGTAAGTTCTTTCACTTAATGAGATACTCTAAAATTTATTAAATCCGTAGTTGTTGAGTTCTCGTTTCCATGATTTCTTCAGGGTCCAATATGATTTTTCCTTCCTCGTCAAGTTAAGGAAATATTGTTTGAACTAGGAGCTTGTCACTGATAACCTTATATAACCATGAAACATGGAAAACTAGGTGAACTCTAGAATATGTAAGAAGCTCCAACTTGTATTCCATAGTACCAATATTTTGCAACATCTTGTAAGGACCATAGTACTTGGGTGATAATTTATTATCCTTCTTAACTTGCTTGAGGGACATTTTTTTGTATGGTTGTAGCCATAAAAATACCCAATTTCCTACTTCAAAACTTTTTTCATTGTGATTTTGACCAGCTTCTTGTTTCATTTGATTATGCACTAGAGTGAGGTTATCCTTTAAGATTTGGATAACTTGTTGTTGATGCTCAATGTGATATTGCACTACTTGAACCTTAGAATTTTCTCTTAAAGGTGATGTGATGGACGGTGGATGATATTCGTAAAGTGCCATAAATGGGGTCATTTTTGTTGTAGTGTGGATGGAAGTTTTATACAAATATTGAGCCAGAGGTAATGATTTGACCCATTGTGTTTGTTTATTATGTACAAATCAATGAATATATTTTTTTTTCACTATCTCAGTTTTCCCATTAGGTTGAGGATGATAAGATGAGATATGAGCTAATTTAGTGCCAAGACAAGAAAATAATTGTGTCCAAAAAATTCCAGTGAAAATAGGATCTCTGTAACTTAAAATAATCTTTGGGTCTCCATGTAGCTTTTGAATTGTTTCCATAAATGCAACAACTATACATGATTTAAAATGATGAGATAATTCAAAAAAGTGTGCATACTTGGTAATTCTATCAACTACCACCATGATAAAACTATTTCCTTTGGAATTGGGTAAACCTGTGATAAAATCCATTGAGACCTCCTCCCAACACTGACTTGGAATGGCTAAAGGTTGTAACAAACCTGGGATCTTAATTTTCTAAAATCTATCTTGTTGGAAAACAAAAAATTCTGCCTCAAACTTCTGAATATCAGAATTAAGGCTGGCCTAAAAAATTTCGTTCTTGACCTTGTGGTATGTATTTAAAAATCCTGAGTACCCTCCTAAAGGAGAGGTGTGCAATTCCAAAAGAATATTTTGTTTGAGTTGGGAATTATTACATAGATATAAGCGATATTTGTACCGTAATGATTCATTTATAAATGTATCAGATTCACTGGGATCTTGTTGCAACTTTTGAATGAGTGCAAACACCTCTTTTTAATTCTTTCATTCCTCCCTTGCTTTAGTTATCCAGTCAAGTTGGATAATAGAAATGGGACAGAGAAATGATTCCACATCCTCATCCATTCTTGAAAGTGCATATGCAAGAATATTTTTCTTCCCTTTTTTGTACATGATTTAAAATTCATAACCAAACATTTTAGTGACATGTTTTTGTTGCTCTTCTGAAGACAATCCTTGTTCCAAGAAGTATTTAAGACTATAATTATCTATTTTTACTTTGAAATGTCTTCCCATTAGGTAAGGGTGGCATTGCTTCACGACATGTAGTATTGCCAACATTTCCTTCTCATAAATATATTTGTGTAAATACTTTCCCTTGATTAGATGAATTTAAAAGCAATGGGTCTTCCTTCTTGCATAAAAATAGCACCAATTCCATTTCGCAAGGTATCACATTCCACCATAAAGGTTTTTGTGAATTCTGGAGTAGCTAAAATTTCTTCTTTAAAATGTTCAAAGGAATTAATTTCTTTTGGAATCCAAAAAAATGCACCTTTCTCCAGTAATGTTTTTAGAGTTGCTGCTACTTTCCCATAATTATTAACAAACTTGAGATAATACCATGTCAACCCAAGAAATCCTCAAATATGCTTTAGGTTTGTGGGGATTTTCCATTCCTTCATGGTTTTAATTTTGTTAGGATCTACCTTAACACCCTCATGAGATACAATATGACCCAAATATTCCACCCAAATATGCATACAATTATTTCTCCTCTAATAGTTTGAACACCCTGTCAACATGTTGAACATGATCCTTGTAAGACTTGTTGTACATTAGTATATCATCAAAAAATACTAACACAAATTTTCTAAGGGTTTGAAAATGGAATTCATCAAACAGTGAAATGTAGAAGGTGCATTAGTAAGGCCAAAAGGCAGGACCAAAAAATGATAAGGACCTTCATGACTTCTTATTGAAATGGCACCAAGAAATGGCATCCAAGAGGGCTTCTGATTTAACTTTCCCTTAACTAAATTGGAAGAGAAAATGTAATTTCATCTCATGACAACTTATATTATTTAACTGAGTTAGGAAGACTTAATCATCTTAGGAAATTCAAGCTGGAGGTCAAAGAGGAGAATGTAGAGTTCTACCATGATTTTAGGGGGTCTGGTTATAGTTATTTGTGAGTTGTAATTAGTTAACTCAATTAGTTGAGTTAAAATAACTTTAACTAGTTCTAACTGAGATATGAGCTAGTGATAGGTCTAGTGAATTAAATATTATTTAATTCACAATTAGTGGTCAATAAATTAACTGATAATTTGCTATAAATATCTCTTGCATGCCAGTTTTAAGGAATGCCCAGTGAAGATTTAGGTTAAAGGAAATATAACTATCAATTGTATAATTATAAAATTGTACAGGTCATGGATGAGGCCATCAGGATGCATTGAAGGAATTACACTATCAATTCTTGGGAATTTCCTATTTAATAGGGCCACAATTCCTCAAATAATGCATGAGCAAGACTGGTCAGACATAAGCTGAGAATTGGTTAAGTATTTGACTGAGTTTTCCTAGATCGGAGTGAAATAGTGATCAGAGTGCAGAGGTTTCTTAGTGAGGGAAATAACATTGTACTTTTTCATGATATTGACTTTATACAATATACATATAGCGGGGTATTGAGTAGTTTCTTTCCCCAGATAAATCTTGTGTTGTGTGATTGATTATTTCTTGCTCTTACTTAGTATGTGATTGTGCGATTGTATTTGGTTTCCGCAAATTATATAAGGATTCAATATTTTGTTTTAGTACATTACAAGATCAATTGAATACCTTTAGATAATTTCTACATCTTTTAATGTTGTTTTCAAAATATATTTATTATTAATTCTAATTTGATGATATCCTAAATGAAGATCCAACTTTGTGAAGTAAATTGCTCCATGTAATTTATCTAACAATTCATCAATGACAGGGATGGGAAATTTATCTTTAATAGTGAGCTTGCTGAGCTCCCTATAATTAAGACAGATATGCCATGATTCATCCTTCTTGTGTACCAATAATATTGGATTAGAGAAGGAACTTTTGCTAGGTTGAACTATACTTTCCTTTAGCATTTTTGTAACCATACATTCAATTTCACTCTTTTTGGCATAGGGATATATGTAAGGTTCGATGTTTGGAGGAAAAATTTTTGGAATCAAGTTAATATCATGATCATGATCACAAATAGCTGGGATTTATTTGGAAGTCTTAAATACCTTGGAATGATTGTCCAAGATTATTTGGAGATCTAGAGAAACAAATGATTTCGATGTTTGAACATCTAGTGAGCATAATTGTGCAATTATGCCTCATTTTTATTTCTTCAATTTTTTTTTCATGTCATTAGATCTTATTATATTACTCGGGTTCCATGTGATTTCCCTTAATTTAATTTCCTTTCCTTCCTAGGAAAAATTTGAATAAAATTTCTTGAATATTAAAAGGTATCATCCCCAAAGATTGTAACCATTGGAATCCTAATACAACATCAACACCACCCATTGTAATGGAAAGCATTGGAAAATTCAATACATATTCCCCCATGGTTAGATTTATATTATGAAACTTCCCTAAGAAATTGATAGTTCCTCCATTTGCAACCATCACTTGACACTCTGGTGTTGGATATAGAAAGAAATCCAATTCCTTGGCTATATTACGATGAATAAAATTATGCGTACTACGATAATCGATCAGCACTATTACCTTTTTTTTTCTTGATATATTCTTCTATCTTGAGAGTTTGAGTGGTAATTCATGCCAATGCATTATAATATGTGGATGAATTCATTTCTTCTTTCTACGAGGTTGGTTCCTAGCATATATCCTATTATTTTGATGTTTCTTGTTAATTTTCTTCCTCCTCTTCACAATCTATGTAAAATAATTTATTCTCATCACACTTATGACCCTTAGTGTATTTTCTATCACAATAGTAACAAATCCCTTTTGTTTTTTTTTTCCATCGCATGCTTTGGTGTCAACCTTGTATTTTGTGGGAGGTTAGAAGCATTAACACTTCCATATTTATAGTTGTGAGTGGTATATTTCCTTGTTGCCATAATGTTTCTTTCAAATTTTCTTGCCACCTTGAATGCCTTCTCCAATGAATTAGGTTCTCAAAGGAAAACCTCATGTTGAATGTTATCCATTAAAATCCCTATGAAGGCATTAATCCTATGCTCCTCTAGAATATAATTTACCTTGATATTCAATATTTGGAAGTCCTCAATGTGATCCACCATTGAGCCCTTTTGTTTGAGATTTATCAATTGGGTAAATAAGATATTATTTTTTGTGTCCTCATAATGTGTTACCAATTCTTTTGTAAAAATTGACCAAGTGAAAATTAATTTATGAGAATGAATCCATCGATACCACACAAACGTTTTTGTGCTAAATATAAATATGAAATGTGTACCTTTTGTGTGTGTGGCAAATCATGTAGATCAAGGAATTTCTCCATCTGTAGTATCCATGTTACCAAATACTTGCCATCAAAATTCCTCATATATATATTTGTAATATGTGTTGGGTATGTGTTATATTCTTTCCACAATTATTCGCACACGTAGGGGGTTCATAGCACCCTTGTACGTTGTGTTGGGCGCAGCAGGGAGGTCAGATGCCCCCTTGTCTGGGGGTTCGCGGGGGGCAGGTAGCCTCCTGTGTGGGGTCTGGTGCAGTGCCCCAGGAAAAAAAGATTGGACCCTATTTTTCGGTGGGCGAACCTGCCCATGGTTTTGTGCATGGGTTTGCACATGTCTTTGGGGCATGATGGTTTTTGGCCCCTGGTTTTTTGTAGATCCGGTCAAGGGAACTATGGTTATGTTCTAATCCAGGGTTACGGATTGGATTTTATGAATGATTCGGCATGTATATATATACGTGTTGTAACACTAAAAGGAATATAATGAAAAATCAAGCTGGTAGTCTCGATTTGGGATCCAAGGGAAAATATTTGTGTATATTTTTTTTATGTTTTATGATCTCACTATTGTTTATTCTCAGTTTTTAGGATTCATTTGAAGATAATTTTTTTACAGGGTTAAAACCTACAATGTGGTGGGTATTAAACCCAACATTAGAGTCTCTAAAATCATAATTCATATTCTTGTGTCCTCATCATGATTTTCATGGATTACCTTGTCACCACTAGGAAGCCTTTCTTGTAGCAACTTTGTCAAAAATTCCTTCAACCCTTCCATTTTGACATTCATCATTTATTCCATGTATGATTTTAAACCATCCTTCAAACCTTTCGTGTCCTTTTCTATTTTTACTTCTAAACCATCCATCTTAAAATTCATCATCGCTTCCAATTATTTTTTGTTTCTCTTTGCTAGAGAAAATTGTGTGGCACTTGGTCTCATAATTTTGATAAATCATGTTGCATTTCTTCCTCTTCTTCATGCGACATAGCAGATCTCTATGGCTTCTTACTAGGTGTATCCATTTTTTTTGTTTAACAGAATTTTGGAATCAAACAATGATATCTATGCTTCATTATGCCCTCTGAATCACTTAAAGTTATTTTTTCAAACAAAATTTATGCAAATTTTAAAAATATACATACCTCTTTTTATTTTAAGAGCTCGATCTTGAAATTGTTGTATATTTGTAATTTTTTCTTCCCAATGTTTGAAATTGTTTCCCACAGTATCCCTCTGATTCTTATTTCCTATGCCACAATTCAGATCGATATATTGCTTTCTTCAATATAAAGTTATGCCAAATATGTTCAGGTGACCTAATTATGCATTAGTTCATTAGAGAGAACTTGTACAGGATGCCACATGTTCATCGTTCAACCCTAAAATTGATACACGTAAAAATCCAGTCTGTGAAATTTCTGTCACTTTTTACAAAATTCAAAGCTGATGCTCAAAGAGAAAGTTATGTTGATTTTCCCTAGGTCACATGTTTGATATTGAATTATGGAGCATGTAGAAACCCTAAATTATCTGGACAATGTCTCAGAATTTTTTAATGAAAAAGGATCTAAATTTTTTATGAAATGTTCCCCAAGACTTCGACTCCATGTGTTCTAAAGTTTACCATTTTTTCCTTGTAGAAAAAAAATTATAGAAAAAATTCCAAGATGACCTGTTTGAAGAAGTAAAACCCTAGAATCCAAAGCTCTGATACTAAATGTTATGCAACAAAATCAAAAAATAGAAGAAAATATAGATAAATATCTTGAAAATTAGTCTCTTCGAGGGGGAAATCTCCTTTACATAACATGAATGAACAATTCTTCGATGATTTTGTTGAAGAATGTAACTAGTTCCAGTCTTCATAATTGTACTTGTCAAAAGAAATTTTATTGTTAAAGAAAGAGACTTATTAAATAATGGGTTTCATGCTTGGGTCAATGTTTTCTAGGTCAAAGCCTCCATTTAATTATCCTAGGTTTTTTCTCGATTCATTGGAGTCATTATCATTTTTATTAGACCATTCCTGTGCTTTTTTATCATGTAAGTAGAATTATTTTTTAGTCAAAATGGTCATTTGTCCCCTCCACACCAAGTCAACCATATCCCCAAGAATTTGGCCTACATTAGGGAAATTCTCCCCAACAGAAAGTATATATATAGAGAGGTATTTCAACCTATTTGTAGCATTCACTCAAATAGTTTGATATTCAAGGATGAGAAGAAAAAAAATAGAGTGAAGTAGTTAGAGAACGACAAAATTTTTTGGGAAATCCTAATTCTAGTTTCTAGGTTACCTATCTCTCACACGTGCAAATTTTTTGGGTAGTTCCTAGGGCCGAAATTTTGAGTGTACTGGAGGTCCAAAAAAAAAAAATTTGGGGGTCAAATTTCTATTGTTGGGTGTTCAAATTGTATATTAAAGTTGTTGTTGGGGATTTTTCACTTTGAGACTTTGACAAAGATCATCTATTCAAAAGAAGGGCTAAATTGGTGGTTGGAGGAGGTCTTTGTCTAGGTCTAAGAAGTCTTGAAGTATCTCATCTTGATTTCAATCTACTAGTGGAAGAGGTTGATTGGTTTTTCCCCTTTTATGGGTTTTTCCCTAGTTGGCCGCCTACATCTTGTGTCTCTTTTTCTTGTGATTTTCATATACACATAATTTTCTTGATGAAATATAAACAAATAAATAAGTAAAATAATACATAATATTCACACTTAATTATCAATAAAGAGGAATCAAACACTAATTCCTATAAGCACTGATTTCAAAACATGGTATCAGAGCTAAGGTGGAAGAAGTTTGAATATCACTTTGTTGGAAATTACTTGAGAAATGGAAAAAAGGTCTTAGAAGAAAAGGTTACTCCCTCTATGGAAATTTATTTGAAGATGGGCCTCAATATCATAAAAGTTGTAGTGGATTGGAAGAATCATCTACAATCTATCTGTGAGAGTCAAGAGTGAAGGATTATTGGTTGCACTTACATGTACTCTTGATGATGACAATACATGGATCATTAATAGTGGAGCCTCAAGACATATGACATGATAAAGTGGAAAACTTTATACTATTAATGGAACCATAATCATATGCAGTCAATCTAGGAGACAACAACAATTATACAGTTAAGGGCCTTGTATTTATATCACTAAAGATGGAAAGTGGAGTAAAGATACACCTCAACAACATACTTTGTGTTCCAAGTTTGAATTATTTAGAATATAAAGGAAATATGCCTTTGAAGATGATAAAAATTTTGGTTTGGGGAAATGATTCAAGTATTGAAAAGTAAAATGTTATTGGAGTTCGTGAAGGAAGGTTATATAGAGTTATAAAACCATCTCCTCAAGCCCTAGTTCACATGGAGATCAATCCTATCTAACTATAGAATAGAAGATATGGGAATATCCATTAAAATATAACTCCATCAATTAATCAAATATTAAATGGCATCCCCAACATCAAGGAATATCATGAAGGACTATGCAAGGGATGTTATTTGGGAAAGAATACAAGGAAACCGTTAGAAGAAGTGAGACAAGGTCTAAGGAGATATTAGAATTCATTAATTATGATGTGTGTGGGCCAATGTCTAAAAAATCTCTTGGAGTCCATATTTATTATGTTACCTTCATTGATGATCACTCTAGAAAGGCATGGCTCTACCTTCTCAAAATAAAGGATGAAGTTTTTGAAAATTTCAAGGAATTTAGATCTGAAGTGGAGACCTTAACCGAAATAAAGAAAAATACTTTGAGATATGAAAATGGTGGAGAATACACTTCAAAAGAAGTAATTTAATATTGAAAAGAAGTAGGTATTAAGAGGGAGCTCATTATTCCATAAAACCCCAAGCAAAATGGAGTTAAAAAAAGGAAGAATAGAACCATTGAAGAATGCAGAAGGACTATATTAGGAGGGAGCCTCCACCATTTTTACCAAAACATAGAAAATACTGCATAATACACAAAGGTTATGGAGGAGACTTCAGAGGATAAACTTGAAACATGGAAGAATTTCTAATGTCTTACAAGGTTTTTTAAAGAACAACTCAAGGTATGTCTTAAAGTACAAGTTTTGTCAAAATGTTATCTCCATAGAAAAGGTATGTCCATTCTCTTTTGAATTTTTCTTTACACTACTGAGATTGTTACATCTGGGGTTTTGAGTCTTAAATATTCTTCCTATGGTGATTAATCATTACATTGCATCTACCCTCATTATATTATCTTTTGATCATTTTTCTAAAACCCTAACCTTTAAGTTTCACTGTAAAAACCTAGCCTTTTGGTGCTTCAGGTGAATCTACAATAATGTTAAAACACTATTCCTCTTATGGTTGTTGATAAATACTATAACCAGTTATGAAATTATATGTTTAGGGTTTTGGTATTTTTATGGAAAAAACCCTAGTTTTTTAGGATTTATTTTTATTGTCCAAGTTATAAACCGAAACCTTATATATTGATAAGTTAGGGTTTGTTGTCGAAACGTTAAGGTTTGGTAAATTAGGTTTTATGGGAAAAACCCTTGCAATTGCTAAAATGAGATCCTAGGAATGAAACCTTAGGTACGTATTCTCTCACATAATCAAAACCCTTTCTTGATTAAAATTGGTGTATATCTAACTTTGATGTATTTTATTTTTGTGTCTTGGGTTTACCTAGTAGGTTTGAATAATGAATGCTAGTGTATCGTAGATATGTATATACGAGTATTCTAATTTAATTATTGATTCTCATATTGTAGTTTGTGAAATCTAGGGTTTGTAAATAAACTCTAGTAGAGATTAATATTTTAGGGCATGATGATATTATTTTCAATTATTGATATGATTTAGATTTTATGATAAAATCTATGGGTTTGCAACAAACCCTAGTATAATCTAGCATGTAAAATCATAATGTTGAAACATTAGATCTATAGTAAGATGATTGGATTGTTATCTAAGGCTATATGTCTCGAAAATGGATTCTAGGGGTCATTATGACAAACCATAGCAAGAAGTTGAAGTATATTATGTTAAATGATGTAACCTTTTTTTTATTATGAACCTAACTAGGTTTTAAGTATTTGATATGTAAAGTTTGAATGTTTTACTATAGTTATCTTCATGCTTCTGTATATTTTTATTTGGTCGTACTTGTTGTTGAATATTTGCAGGTACATAATATTTAATATATTCATAAGTTAAGGATAATAATTATTAGAATGATGAATGAATCTATAAGAATGATGATGATCAAGATGACCTTGGTGCCATAAGAAATAATTGAATCCTTTAAAGAATGAATTTTCTCTGATGTTATGAAGTTTTTTTATCTCCCCATGTTGAGAGGGAGCATGGATAGAAGAAAGGGTATATCTCTCCAGTTGAGAGGGAGGAAAAATTATGAAAATCATAATGAATTCCTTGAAGTAAGAATGAAACTGCATAAATAAAAATACTCTATATGAATGTTCATGATCCATGAAGTTATAAAAGAATTGAAAGTGTTTTATTTGGTGTTGCTGAATAAATAGGAAATGAAAGCTTCTAATAATATTGAAGATGATATAAGCAGCATAAAAATGATGGAGGACCCCAAAGGTTTGTGTTTACTTGTATATATAAATTTTAAAGTGTATTACTAATTAGGGTTGTGATTGTGCAGGATCTCTCCATATAAGGTTGAACATTTGAAGGATGCTTGGATTGGTGAAAATATCTAATTTATTTAATTAGGAGAGATGAAGCATTTTAGGGTAATATGCTTGGGAGGACATCTGGTCAACCTATGCGTTGATGTCTATATCCCAAGGTAGGAAGGGAGGTGATTTTCATGGAGGTCTAGCCTTGGATACACACCTAGATCCCTGGGTTGGTGGTAGAGCTTGAAAGCTTTATGGTACCTATTGTGGCTAAATAATTAGTCCACCTTAGTCCCAACCGACTAGAGTACCCTAAAAAGATATCTAATTTGTAGCACTAAGTGTGCTAAAACCCTTTGTAGTTCATGTCATTTTGAAATATCCATGTATTCTTGTTGTTATAAAATATTTTTTCACACTCCCCTTTGTGTAGCCATGTCACCAATGCTGAAAAATACATTCTCCATCAAACATGCCTAGAACATCCCTGAAGAAGTGAAAGAATACATGATTTTAAAATATTCTGGAAAGCTTGTAAAAAACCCTGTTTTACAAGCCCAACATGCTCTCCACCACTACTAAACCGCACTTGTCAGCTTTTGCAAAACATGTGTCTAGCATTGGCTTCATGACCCATGTTGGTCCTCTTCAGGAAGTTTTCCCAAAAATGGAGGAGAATCTTCCCTTACTAGAAGCCTCGAGAATGAAGACATGGTTTCACGTTGTTCATGATAGGAGAAAGGCCTCCCATTCATGTCCATGGATCCTATTTCCATGGATCTTTCCCTTGGTATGTGGAACTCCTCCCACCTTAAATGAATCCTCAACTCCCTATCCTTCCCTATAAATGAAACCCCTTCCATCCACTAATGGTTGGTTTCCATCCTATGAGCTGAAGCATGCCAAATTACTGCCCATCTGTGAAGCAGGAAGTTATTTGAAGATGCGAGGCTAGGACTTGGAGTCTCACTTGAAGTAGACATCCAACATCAAGGTGTCTAGTTGTATTGCTCCATTTATCATTCTATTAATAATACATTATGTGTTTCATTTCCATAAATGTTCCTATTATTGCATGTTGATTGTGTTTCTCCTTGATCTGCTACATATCTTATACTAGAGATTGTTATGATTTGTATCCATTTGTTGTCTCCATTTTTTCTTCCTTCTATGCATTCGTCTTTTCCAATGGAGAGGATATCATGAGCAGGGAAGCGAAAGAAGCAAGGCTGACACCAAAGACATGCATTAGCATCAGAAAGAGGTAGGACATATATCCTCCTTCGCATTTTTCTAGCATAAGTTAGGAAAAATTGCATATACAATGTCTCGTTTGTTGCTAGATCCTCTCATTAGGACAAGAAGGACCGCTTCTATCTGTAGAAGGGATTGCCTACACAAAAAATGGTGACTCTGCTGGGGAGCTATTAACCCTTCAATCCTCCTTGTATTTTCATTATCTTTCATTATTTTGGCCAACCGCATTATAGTCCATCATTTTGACTGCTTATAAGTGTGCATTATGAGTAGTCTGGTCTTTAGAGTTTCAAGTATCAAGTTTTTTTTTTCTTTAGTTTTTACTGTCTCTTCCTAAGATTTCCTTGCTCAGCTTGTTTTCTTTGGAAAACAGAGTGTTGTCAGCACATTTTTCACTGTGAATATTCGCTCTTAACTCCCTGGTTACCACTGTCTTTTCATGTTGATCTTTAAAAATGATTTTTTATGTTTTTTTGACTGAAACTATGGAATGTTTTTATCTCTAAGGTCCTTCTCTTACTCTGTTTTCTTTATATATTGATTTATTGTTGTTATATTCTTCGTGGTTTGCAAAATTTTATCTCATGTTCAAGTAGTGAAAATATCTTGAGGGGAATCTTTAGTTATTTGGGTGATTTTTGCTTGCATGTGTTACTAATTTGTTGTTTATTAGGCATTTTAGTTCTTTTGGAAAATCAAAAAATAATTTCATCTTGCATTTGTTAAGTTTTCTCTCAAAAAATTGATCATTGCTTATGAAAATTGCATTAGTTTGTATTGCATTGGAAAATATATTTTTGGGGTTATTATCAAGCATAGATTACATTTCTTAGTGTTTGGAAGCTGGTAAGTGCATATTTTTCATTTTGAAAAGAAAAATAAAAGAAAAAAAATCATATAAGTGAACTTTGGTGAATTGAATTTCGTCTACTCTTTCATTGTTTTATTTTAAAAGTGAAAGTTCTAGTTCTAGTTTGGAAGCTCTTGTTTTCTGCATCTTTATTTGATTGCATCAATGTTTGAATTACTTCCTTAGACTAGATAGCTTTCATCAAAATTAAAATATTATTTTTCTCATATTATTTGCATCATAGGTGTTCAGGTGACAACGATCTTTGAACCTTAAAAGGAAAACATAAATCAATATTAAATTAACATCTACCTCAATTAACCTAAGGAGCATTTGGAGCATAACATAAACATTTAGAGGTTTAGGCTAGAGACGTATTCCAATGTGATAAAACGTAGGAGATATAATTTTTTTCAGTGTTGTATCCCGGGGGTGATATCATGTTCCACGTATGGAAGTATATAGGATCATTCTCCACACACCATCGGGTATATTAGACCGTGCTCCATGTATGAAATTATATCAAAACGCTCTCATTGAATGGTTATGCATTAGAAATCACTACTACGGACTGCACTCCCATGTACCATCATGTATATTTTGGGATTCCCCACTAGGTTGTTATCCATCCATTGATAACCGAGTCAGTCTCCTTGTAAACCGTGATACACAGAACAAATCATTCAAAGAGATTAGTTGTAGTAATTTAAGTCCTTGGTTCACCAAGGTGTATATCATAGTTCATAATTTCTTGGTAATCCTTTATGCCTAGCTTACCCCTTTTTTATTTGTTTGTTGTTAATTTCTAAAATTTATTTCCACGGAATAACATCTTACCGCATCAAAATGACTAGTTAATTTTAAATTGTAATTAAGCCCACAGTATTCACTACCAGTCAACTAATTTTGTGAAAAATTCATTGTGTAAGAGCCACCAATTCCTTGATCGTTCCATGTGTAAAGTTAACCTCTCGTATTCCCTTCATGTTCTGAAATTGGTGGGTCACCTCAAATATTCCAAAATGAGATTCTGGATATTATATCTAAACCTCTTGAGAACCAAGGTGTTGAACTTGGTATTGTCCTAAGCATCCAACCCCTTGCTTCCCACCCATCGCCTCAAGAGTCGGTCACTTCGTCCAAGGAATCTCCTCTAGATAGTCTTGAGCCTACTTCAAAGTTCTTTTTTTTCCTCTAAATCGACTCTTTGATCCAAAAGACGAACCTTTCTATTTATCACCTCTGTGCCATTATAGCCCATTTGATACTCCTAATGTACCTTTGGTTCCTTCTCCTGGTGCGTCTAAGATTCTAGTTCGAGAATTGTTTTCACCACACATGGTGACAAATTTTGATGATGCTCCATTTGAGAACACACCCTAGAGTACTCCTTTGGAAACATATGCAACTCATACTCCAGAATTTGATCCTTAAACACTCTTCCCTCTTGAAAAAATTTCTTATGTTTCCTACAATTTGGAAAGTGGTTCAACTGCACCTTCTAGTCATAGTGCATACTCGATCCCACTGGATCTTGTTTCAGTAAATTCTGGTGTGACTTCACTTTATCATAACTCTATTTGGTCATCCGGTGTTACTCCTAACACTAGCCTATTTGGTCCAAGCATGTCAATACCTACTGCCCAACCTACATTGACTGTAGGTCAAATGCAAGTTACTCTTGGGCCTTCTACCCCTTTGACCCTATCCATGGTAACCACGGTTCCCCCTTTGAGTGGTCAACCTACAATTTCATCTCTTCCACCTCCTGGGGGCCAACCCTACATACCTGTTGTTTCTGGTCAGAACTATGCGAACTATGGAACCACATCAGCGCAAGTCATCCCATTGTTGTTATCTCTAACCCAAGTGGAACGTTAGTTTCATTTCTGTCAAGTTATTTCATGGGGACATCTTTTCAAGGTACTAGACACTCCTCGACTCAGCATCCATATGTTCAGCAACCTCAAATCCCACTATCAGGTGTTTGTACCAAACCACAAGTAGGTCCCCAAATGCAGTATGGTCCCAATCCTTCATTGAGGTAATCTCGAACGTATCCTCTCAGACCTAGTAACCCTTACCAAAAATCCCAAAAAGGACCTTACCAACAGTTACAACAAGGACCATACCAACAACTGCAACAACAAGCATACCAACAACTACAACAGGAACCATACCAACAACTGCAACAGGGAACTTACCCTTAGTTTGAGCAGGAACTATACCAACAACTATAGTAGGGACCTGTTGTACTATACAACAACCCTCCCTTTTTAAAAAAATTTAGAATAAAATGCATTTGGAAATAGGGTCCCTTTTTTCTTTTTATGTAGAAATAAAGATTCATTGTTTTGAATGACTCATTGCATATCTTTGTTACCAAGTATGTACAAATAAATACAACATTCAAAAAAATTCTGATCCGATAAAAAATAAAAGACTTTATTATAGAAAATAAATCAATTACAAAAGTCTCATGAACAGTAATCGGAAATCGGAAATCGGGAAAATATTTGAGAGAAGTTTTACATACATGTTCAAAATCTCTGATGCGATTAGTCCAATCGCAAAGGATTTAAGTTATTTCATTTACATATTTTCGATGCGATGCGATCAATCGCAATCGCATAATCGGAACACTTTTAATAAACTCTTTGTGGTCAATTGAAAATTCCCTGATGCGATGCGCTTTATTATAAGATAAATTTCAAAAGGAAATAAACATTTGTTTCACTTAAATGAGAAGAATCCTTATATGATGGACCCCACCATATCGCAATCGGAAATCGGAGAAAGCCATTGATAATTCTTTTTGATTGAAACTCCCCGATGCAATATACCACCATCTAATCGGAAATCGGAGAAGTTTTGTAAACATAATCAGAAATCGGAGAAATATTTATTGTGATATTTATACACCATTTGAATACTTCCGATGCGATTGATATTCATATACTATATACTTGTCACATCGGAAGAGTTCATAATAGGTAATTTAATATTATTTTCACAAGCGCTAAAACTCCAATAATACGATCAACATTGAATAGAAAATCAAACAATATTGGTTTACGATTCTGGACCCAAACAAAATATTTAAGTGTTACACGGATTCAATAAATAATGAATCATGAACCCATAATTATTATAATCGTTCTTTTCAATTGCTTGTTTATCACAACTGAGAGCTTATTGCTTTGCAGAATCAAAGAACACCAAATCCTTTCATTCGCAGACAGAGGGAAACAATATCAGACACAGAAATGTCGAAGAGAATGAGGAGAACCAAGACTCCTGTTGCTGCTAAGTTTGTTGAGATTCCTACAGTCTCAAAGGAAAAGCCAGCAAAGCTGAAACTAGTTACGGATACATCATATCAAGGGCTCGGCAGAATGACATGGGAAGGAGTTTATAATCTATTGGAGAGTGAAAACCCTAAAGTCACAATAGATAAGATATCCGTTCCTGATGAAGATAACTCAGATTCTGACTCTGAAGTTGCTGATACAACACTTGCAAATTCATTCCTACATCGAATTGCAGCCAGAGCAAACATCATGCCTTATTATGATGTGATTCAATGGGTCATCGATAATGTGGAAATAAAGAACAGAATGTTTATTTTAGCTTCTGGAGCATCTTTTGGATCATTCAAAGCAGAAGACCTTAAAGAAATGTACCATCTCCCTGATCCGCAGAAGGTTTATAACAAATAATTTTTCAAAGAGTTTGCTGACAGTAATAAAGTTCAATCTGAACCTATCAAGGAATGGAGGAAAAATCCTGAAAAGCAAAAAAATGAATCATCCGGTATGTATTCAGTAGATTCTCTCTTACCCCCGTATTGTTATGCCGCTGCTATGATGTGTAGATTATTTGGCAATAACAATTCTGCTAGGTTTTCTATACAAATGGTTCCTTTAATCCTAGCTGCTGTCAATTCCGAAATTATGGACTTGGTGGTTATTCTTTCTGATAGGATAGCTAATAGGATACTCGAATACAGACAAGATAAAACCGCTGGAAATACCACTCCCTTTTTCTTTTGTGCTTATATTCTAGATGCCCTTTGTTTCAATTCTGAGTTTCCCTCGTTAGGATGGAAATGGACTGCTAAAGATACCACTCCGATTCATATATATCATAAACTCCTTTGGAAAATTCATTTCAAAGATCATGTGTATAGAATATGTCATGGTTTCCTTATTCCAGTATTTCAAACCATTTTCAATCGCTTTCCCCCTAGATTCTCCGACAAAGCTAAAGCTGACTTATCCTAAATAGGAGATTGGTTTGGAGAAGAAAAATTCACATATGTCAGGATTTTCGGGAGTATTGTGGAACCCCACGTTCTCCCTCTTATTGTCCCAGATAAACTTCTAGCCCAGGAAATATCCTATCAATTGACAGTTGAAGGAATGTCCAGATCTCTGAGCAATAGTAAGAAAAGAATGTGGCCTTCGTTTCCATTCAATTGTGGACATTTTACTTTGAATGACTTCAAGCATGTAGAAAAGGAAGTCGCCAAAATAAAGGGTTTTAAATTTGCAACAATCCCGGGGAGACAGTATGATCTGCAAAAGATAGCTTTTAATGTTACTTCTTCAGTTTCAATTGCTCGATTCGAGCATGAACCGAATGAATTTGATGATTTTTTTGTTTCATTAAATGACTTTTCTCAAGTCTATAATTTGGCCAAGTCCAAATTTCAGAAAGAAGAAATGAATAAATTTATGTTATTTAGAAATAAAATATTGTTGAAAGTTCCTCTAGATCAACTAAGAGTTCCTATGCAAGACGCAGAGATAGAAGATAAATCTGGCAAAATAACAGAAGAAACATCTTTCAGTAAGGCCATTACACAGTCATCTACTGGCCAGGCCATTATACAGACACAAAAAGAAGCAACAGGAAATGATCTGATTGTACATATTCAGAAAGAAATCACTGACGGAAAACCCGATGAAAATATTGATCAGCAATCCACAGCTCAAACAGAGAAAGAATGCACAAGTACTGATAGTAATGTGCATATTCAAAAGGAAGGTTCAGATAGAAAAACTAATGAACAAGAAGGGAATATGGAGAAATCAGATACACAACTACTGAGAAAGTAGTAGACCCTATTGATCCTAATGTTTCCTCCCAATTGTTGAAACAATACAATCAATTTGCTCATCAATTAGGACTGGAAGATGATCCCAAAGAGAAAAATCCAGAAGATCGGGATGTTGAAATCATTCCTGAACATCCTACAGGACAAATTGTGTTGAAAATTGAGGAAATACCTCCTCTGGATGTATTCTACAACCCTAAACATAAGGTTTTTGTTAAAAAACAGAGAAAAATAAGGAAAATGGATCAAGACACAATTTTTGCTTCACAGGAGGAATTCATGAGTATTGTTTATAAGAATGCTGAAGTGAATCCATCTGAGGATCTCACTAAGTTATCCCAATATGCAGGAGCATACAGTGTTGCGACAATAGATAAAGTTGCAGAGGTTTCTCAGTTGATGATTCAGAAAGATCTACATCTAGCTTTACTTGAAGAACAAGCTAATAAAAATCAGCAGAAGATTGCTCAATTTGAACAGCAATTTCAAAATCAAGAGCTCAAAATTAAAGAGCTAGAAGAGCAGTTGGCCACAGAAAAGAATAAAGTTGATGAACAAGCTCTAAACAAACAGCAACAGATGAATCAAGAAATTGCAAAGTTACAAAATTTGTTGCAAAATGAGCAAGATACAAAGATTGTACAAGAAAAATAATTTCAAGCAGCTTTAGACAAATTCAAGGATTTTCACAAATTAAATGAATTCAAAGCAGAAGCTCTTGAAGCCAATAAACTGCTGTCTCAGCAGTTAAATCATTTTTGTACAAAATTAACCCAAACAGAGCCATTTATTGATATCACATCATCTTTAATACAGGACATAGTTACTCTCAGGCAAGAGATTGATGATGCCGATGAAAGGATTTTTGAATTTCTTACTTGGAAAGATACAGAAAAAGGAAAAAAAGCTAATCTTCCTAGAATAGAAGAAAGACATAAGGAAATCCTGTTTACAGAGTGGGAACAGCAGTTAATGAAAGCCGAGAGAGCTATATCAAGAGGTAGAAGCATGATGGGTAATATAACAAAGTTTATCAATGACAGCTTGTATGCAATTAATCTCATTTCAGATTGTGTTCCAGGAAGTTTACTTAATGTCAAAGAAACTGATCGCAGATGGAAAGAAGAAATAATGAATAAAAATCAACAGATCAATAAGCTTCAAACAATATCTTGGGATAATATGTGGACCTATCTGATTAAGCCACTCAATAAACAATTAGCTATTAAATGCCTATCAAATGTTGTTGATTGTTTGATTCCAGAATTCTCTGATGCCACATATGCTGGACAGTTACATTCCAAGATGAGTCATCTGGCAGAGGTCCAAGAAATGTTGAAAATTTGCCACCTGGCTACATTAAGCGAGAAGGAAAAGCAATGAATTAGTTCCATTTTAAGATAGTGTTTCTATTTTCAAATTGATAGATTGTAGCAGTAATAGTAGGATTTTGTTTTCATGTAATTTCATATTTAAACCCCTCTCATGCATTGGAGAATGGGTCCTGAGTTGTAATATTTTTGACTTGGAGATTACATTTCTATACTCCACTGCCTCTTATATTTTATAAAGGATCACATCTGGTGATTTTATATGGAATTATCTTTAAAGAGTTGCATTTCTGTACCTTGGATTTGATTTTGCATTGGAATTACTGGATCAGAGTATCAGATTTCATTTGAAACTTTCAAGATGGATAAGGTATTTTTATCTATTCACTGTTAATTTCTTTTGTTATATGAGATTCTCTTTTAAATTTACTATCATTTATGTATATTTCGTTCTCACAATATTTCTTTATATATCATTTTTTATTATATCATAAATATTCACTTTTCATAAATGTATTTAAAATGATATACAATGATGAATACAATATGCTAATATAACTCTGTTTAAATTCTTAAACAAATTTATCTTTATTTGTTACTGCACAATTTCAATTAAACTTTAATACATTTTTATGGTTATTGTTCAATTGGAATAATTTTACGTTGTAGTCACATATGATACCCGGGTTAGTTTTAGAATTTCTTTATCAGTATTTAGATTACATTAGATAGTTCTATTTCAGTCATTTAGTCCCATTTTCACTCATCCAAATCAACCCATCACCAACCCATTATTTATAAGGAAACTGGTCCTTTCAATCGAGTCGGAGCCACCATACCAAACGGATAAGGAGCTGTCCTATGGTCCCGACCGGGTTGTTTTCCCCAATGTTTTAAGCAGATATTTTCCAGGCTTCAACATTTTTGGCGCTAGAAGGAGGGCATGAGCTATGAATGGCAAGTAAATCTTTACCCACAAGCCATTCTGAGAGAAAAAAACCCTCATTAACTTCTTCAATTTCTTCTGAATTACAAAATCCTATAGAAGGAATTGAGAATAATATTCAGACACCCACTACCAAAATCTCAAAACAATCAGACAATCAAAATCCTGAGTCTCCTGAAGTACAAGATTTAATTCATAAATTGAAAGGATTCTCATTATCTCTAGAAGATTCTGAAATATCTGAAGGTAGTGTAAGCTCAAAATTTGTTCCTTCAAAACCTCTTACTAGGCTTCAAAGTGAAAAACTTGGTATTTCTCCGAAAGAATTCCCTTTACCTAGTAGAGTCAAGACAAGAAGAAATCAATCGGAATCAGTAAGTGATATAAGTTCTTCATCTCATATTCAATCACTTGTTTCCAAAACCCCAACTCAACAAAGTGCAGTTGTTCCCACATCATCTGCTCAATTATCATCTGCTCAATCATCATCAATCTCAACATCATATATTCCAACAACTTCTGTTCAGACACCACCAGTCTCTACTACTTCTCCAATAGTTGTTACAATAATGGCTAGACCATGGGCTACTCCAGGGGCTGTCAACATGCCTGCACCTTTACACGATTTACCTGACAATCCTGGAAAATGGCTTCCAAAGTTCAGTCCAGAGCTTAACATTCAAGCTGAAGAACACATCAATAACTTTATGCTGGCTGTAAATTTGAATGGAGTCGTAGAAGAAGATGTTGTAGTCAGACTATTCCCTTATACTCTTCAAGGGGCAGCAGGATCCTGGTACTTTTCATTACCTTCAGGGTCCATAACGAGTTGGGCTATTTTTGCAGATCATTTTTTAACCAAATTTGGAGATGATAGATCGATAGCTACTTTAATCAACGATCTCTCAAATTTGAAGACAGAACCCAAGGAGCCCATTAAAGATTTCAACGCTAGATTCAACAAACTTTTGAACAAAATCCATACAGATTCAAAGCCTAGTGAACAAGTCAGAAGTGAATGGTACATAACTGCTTTGCCCTCAAACATAGCAATTTTTGTAGATAGAGCTGCAAAACCTACTTTAGCCGAGAATATGAAAGAGGCTATTGCAGTAGAAAAACGAATTATTTCTCTAGAAAAGAAAAATGCTATTGAAGAAAGGAAATCCAAGAAGGTCAGATTTAAAGATGACTCGAGGAAAAAGATGGCCAAAGACCCATACGACATGGAAGGTTTATAGAAAGTTCTTAAAACCATGTCGAATGAAATGGTTGAAATAAAAAAACAAGTAGCTGAAACTTCTACCAAAAAACCATTCCGAAATTTCAAAAGAAATCAAGTTGAAACTAAACCTCCCAATTCAATATCTAATGCAGAATCAGAAGAGGAAGAAGAAGAAGATACACCTCTAGTATCAGATGAAGAAGAAACGAATGAAGAAATAGCTGAATTACATGGAATGTGGGATTTTATTCTCCCCAATTCTGATAGTGAGGTAGATCAAGAAGCCATGCCTGTAAGTACTAGGAGTAAATCTACATCGGAGCCTGTACAAACAGTTCCTAAAAAGAAAACTACAACTCCAAGTACCAAAGAAAAATTCCCTGCAAAGAAAATTTCTCCATTACCTACTCAAAATCAGCCATCTTCTTCTAATCCTCCTACATCCACATCAAAGACTTTAGTGGTATCAGATCCTATGGATTATAATATTGTTGAAGACATGAAAAAAGATTAAAGAAAAAATTTCCTTACATGAACTCAACAAACTTAAACACTAGAAGAAGTTGCTATTAAAAGAGTTAAATGCTATAGCAATTGCTCCTTTACCAAGTGGTGTAGTTGCAAAAGCAGCTAAAGGCACTGGAAAGCCACCAGATAAAGTAGATGCTACTGATACTGTGCTCATTGGAGAAAGATCAAATTCTCAAACTCCTCCTTTTCTTTTGACTTATGAAATGTACAATAAGAATCTGCATAATTGTTTAATCGATTCTGGAGCATCCTCTAATATAATGCATACTTCTGTTTGTGCCAAATTGAATATTGAACCACAAAAATCAGCAGTTCATATTGTTCAACTGGATCGCTCTAAAGTTCAAGTTGTACGGGAAATCAATTCAGTTACTATCCGACTAGCTTCTGATCCTAGGATTGTCCAAAGAATTGATATTTTGACTGCAGATATTCCTGAATTCTATGGATTAGTCTTAAGGATAGACTGGTCTGCAAAAATTAATGGTTATATCGCAACTGATTATTCACATATGTGGCTTCCTTACAAAGGGAAACCAAATCAAATCAAAGTTGAACGAGAAAAACATATGATGCACACCGTTACTGAATTTGAACAATCAAATGAACCTGTGGCTTTAAACAACAATATTCTTGGAGGTTATTCTATTGAGTCATTCCTTGGGAACTTCAAAGCACCATAATCACCCTTTTCTGTAAATACTTTTGTCTCTCAAATAGAAAATTTTTCACAATCTAATTCTTCTAGAATTCTAAATATTTCTGATACAATTGTAGATAAACCAATAGATAGATCTTTATTTTGGTCATTATATTTTGATAGATCAAAATCTAGTGATGGAGCTGGAGGAGGATGCATCGTAATTGATCCAGATGGAGAGAAAACCATGCTATCATGTAGGTTAGAATTTGAGTGTACAAACAATACTGCAGAACATGAAGCCTTGATTCAAGGACTTTATAAAGCTATAGGGTTAGATGTTAAATACTTGAAAGTCTATGGTGACTCTAAAATTGTCATAAAACAAGTTAGGAATACTATCCATTGCCTTTCAGGACATCTTAAACACTATCAAACCCTAGTGCAAGATCTTACCACTCATTTTTTAGCATTCAATATTTTTTCTATTCCTAGGAATCAAAATACATCAGCTGATTTGTTAGCTAATGTTGCATCCAAGCTCCTTCCTGCTGAAGATTGCAGTCCTGATAGATTTTCAGTAGAATTGATTTTTCGCCCATCTGTTCCAGATAATATCACAAATTGGAGAGTATTTTACCATGATCAAGATATTTTAAATTTCATGACTTCAGAGAAATCATATGATGAACAAATTATTGATGAGGATGATCATGATTTGCAAATTGCCTCAAAAGGTAATGAAAATCCCATTATGAAATATGTTGTTAAATTGGAGGACTTATATGATATAAAAGACAGATTCAAGAAAGTTACCAATGCTAAACTTCAAAGTTCCACTTTGAAGTTTGAATTAGTAAATCTTGGTTCTGACTCTAATGCTCAAAATGTTAATTTAGGACTCAATTTAACTCCAGAGGAAAGGAATTCTTTCATTAAACTTCTGAGTAGGTATAAAAATATCTTTGCTTGGAATTATGAGGATTTAAAGACCTATGATACTTCTGTTATTCAACACACAATTCCAATGCTTCCTAATATTAAACCTGTTCAACAGAAGTTAAGAAAGATTCATCCAAATCTCGAAAGTCAAATCAAATCAGAACTTAATAAACTTTTAAAAGCCAAAATCATTTTTCCTGTAAGGCATTCCAATTGGGTTTCCAATATGGTACCTGTAAGGAAGAAGAATGGTGATATAAGAATCTGTATTGATTTCAGAAATTTAAACAAGGCATGTTTAAAAGATAATTTCCCATTGCCAACCATGGAAAAGATACTTCAAAAGGTAGCTGGTTCTGAACTTATGTCCTTTCTTGATGGATTTTCAGGCTATAATCAAGTTTTAGTTCATCCAGATGACAGATTGAAAACAACTTTCAGAACAAAATGGGGAACTTATGCTTATCAGAAAATGCCTTTTGGTCTAATAAATGCAGGAGCAACTTTCCAAAGAGCCATGGACATAACATTTAAAGGTCTGATCAATAAGTCAGTTGTTGTTTATCTTGATGACATAACAATATTTTCAAAAAAGAGAGCCAATCATCTACATGATTTAAAGCAAATATTTGAAAGATGTAGAAGGTTTGGTATTTCCTTGAATCCAAAGAAATCTTTCTTTGCTCTTGATGAAGGAAAACTCTTAGGATTTGTTGTGTCAAAATATGGTATATATATTGATCCAGATAGAGTGAAAGAAATTTCTGATATTTCTTTACCTCATAACAAAAAATCCATGCAATCATTTCTTGGGCAAATCAATTTTGTAAAAAGATTCATTCCTGATTTTTCTCAAATTGTTTTACCAATGCAAAGTATGATCAAGAAAAATTCAGTATTCAAATGGGGGCATAAAGAGAAAGAAGCCTTTGAGGCAATCAAACAAGCGATCATTAACGCACCAGCATTGAATACCCCTGATTTTTCTAAATATTTTACTTTGTATACCTTGGCCACCGAAACATCCTATGCTATTGTTTTAACACAGCTCAATGATCAGAAAATTGAAGCACCAATTTCTTTCTTTAGCTCAAATCTGCAAGGAGCTGAGCTTAATTATTTCGATGTTGAAAAACAAGCCTTTGCTGTGTTTAAATCAATCAAACATTTCAGACCTTTTCTCTTAAAAACACATACAAAAATCATTGTCCCATTCTCTGCAGTGAGACAATTATTAATTCAAAAAGAAGTAGGAGAAAAGAGAGCTAACTGGGTAACAGCCTTGCAAGAATATGATATTGATATTAAACCAACTAAGATTGTTAGAGGACAAGGTTTTTGCAGATTATTGGCAGGAGCTCATAACATACCAGAAAATCAAGATCCAAACAATGATATTCAAGTTAGTCAGATAAGTATTACAGATTCTGAATCTCAGTATGCTGATCTCATCTATTACTTGAAAAATGGGTATGCCCCTTCTAATCTCAGCTATAAGAACAAACGTGCTTTAAGATTGAAGGCTATTAAATATGAGATCATTGATAATGTGTTATTTAGAAAGAATTATGATTCAATCCTATTAATATGTCTTGAAAAGACCGAAGCTGAAAAGGTGTTGCAGGAATTGCATGATGGACCAACAGGAGGTCATTTTGGAGGAGATACCATAGCTCACAAAATAATTCATGCTGGTTATTACTGGCCTACCCTTTTTAAAGATACACATGATTATGTGAGGAAGTGCAAAATTTGTCAAACTGCTAGTGGAAGACAAAAGAAACCAACTTTTCCTTTGCAACCAGTAAATATTGAGCAACCATTTGAGCAATGGGGGCTTGACATTATTGGTGAGATAGTACCTCATTCTTCCAAACAGCACAAATACATCCTTACAACAACTGATTACTTTACAAAATGGGTAGAAGCAATCCCTTTGAAGGTAGCCAATTCTGATACAATTATTGATTTCATAGATCAATTCATCATAACCAGGTTTGGTGTACCTAACGCTCTTGTCTTTGATAATGCATCTTATTTTTCCGGAAACAGTATAATGGAATTTGCAGTCAAAAGCGGTTTTAAATTGAAATATTCTGCAAATTATTATCCACAAGGTAATGGTTTCGCTGAATCCACTAAAAAAAATCTTATCAAAATTATTAAAAGGACCATTGATAAAAATCAAAATAATTGGCACAAGTCTTTAATTTTTGCACTATGTGCTGATCGTATTACTCAAAAAGCTTCAATAGGAACTTCACCTTTCAATTTGGTTTATGGAAAAGAAGTTGTGATACCATCAAATCTAACTCTCCCATCATTAGCCCTAGTGCAATTTATTGAAGAAAATCCTTCTTCATCCATTCAATTGAGATATGATCAAATCCTTAAACTAGAAGAAAATAGAGATAAAGCAAAAGCTATTCATGATAAACATCAACAGCTTGTAAAATCTTCTTTTGATGCAAGTTCTACCGGCTCAAAGATTTTTTCAATTGGTGATCTTGTTCTGAAATGGGATAAAGCACATGAAGAAAAAGGTAAGCATACCAAGTTTCAGAAAATGTGGCTTGGACCATTTCAGATTGCTGAAAAGATAGGCTCAAATACATTCATACTCCAATATTTAACAGGAAAGAGAGAATCTCTTCCTGTAAATGGGCTTGTCTTGAAGAAATTCTTTTCATAAGGAGGTAACCCCTTCTTACTTGTACATATTCCTTTCTGCAAAGTTTTTTAATTGTTTTGCGAATAAAGGTTATTAATAAGTCTCTAATTGACTGTTTACTATTAAGAAAATTTCTTAGGAAGAATATTATAAATATTTATTTTGGGTAAATAAGAATTTTTAAAGAGATGATCACAGTCTTTGGATAGTTTAAAATAAGATGTTAAACTTTGAAAGATTATTTCAATTATTTGCATAATCTTTTGAAAACTTGAGGAAAATGTAAATCATTATAAGTTTATTGAGCAGAGAAAGGTTATCTATAAAAGTAAAGATTTTTCAAGTCTTGGTACTCAAGAAACTCTGAAAATTGTCATCCGTTGATTCTTAAGGATAAAATTGTTTCACCCCATCCATTTAAGTTGTGATTTTTTAGAATGTAATTCTAAGAAATTATATGAAAATTTTAAGAGATAAGAGGTCTCATCACGAGCCTGCTTACCATGTTCATAAGAAGTAATAAAACTGAAATTACCAATACTGCATACCAAAATAGGGTAATGGCTTATAAATATAATACAAGGGGTCTCATCACGAGCCAGCTTGTTCAGTTTAATTACAACTAGTGAATGGCATTGTTATTAACTGGCTACCAAACCAGAACAATGGCTCTTAAAAAAAAAAAAAAGTAAAAGGCAAAAAACATGAGATAAAATGTCTTATGAATTTATCTTTTAAAAAGTCATAATCTTAGTTGGATGGGACAATGAATGGTTAATGGTTAAAAGGTAACCCTGTCGAGACTATGAATGTTTGCAGGCAGCAGAGGAAATACCTATGACAATAGAGTATATTAAAAAAACCAAACTTGGAGAAATCCACTTACTTCATTATTAACACCAATCAAAGCTTGAGATAACCCAAAAATGTTTTTGTTCTTAAGGAATTAGAAAGAAATTGTGAATAATTTTTATTTCTTTTTCATAGTTAGATTTTATTTGAATTATCCTAAGATAGTTTTCATTATCTTTAAAAATATTTACTTACTATAAATATAGTGTTCATTTTATTTTTATTTTTTTTCAGAGATAACTATTTATTTCAGTGAATCGCCAATTGTTGTACTATACAACAACCCTCCCTTTTTCAAAAAAATTTAGAATAAAATGCATTTGAAAATAGGGTCCCTTTTTCTTTTTATGTAGAAATAAAAGATTTAGAAATAAAGATTCATTGTTTTGAATGACTCATTGCATATCTCTTTTACCAACTATGTAAAAATAAATACAACATTCAAAAAACTTCTGATCCGATCAAAAATAAAAGACTTTATTATAGAAAATAAATCAATTACAAAAGTCTTATGAACAGTAATCGGAAATCGGAAATCGGAAAAATCTTTGAGAGAAGTTTTACATACATGTTCAAAAATCTCCGATGCGATTAGTCCAATCGCAAAGTATCGTTTACTCATTTATATTTTCGATGCGATGCTATCAATCGCAACGTACAATCTATAACACTTTTAATAAACTCAGTCAACTGAAAATTTCGATGCATTTATACGCTTATTAGGAAGATGTTCTAAAAGGAAATAAACATTTGTTTCGCTTAAATGAGAAGAATATTTATACGGTAGACCCCACCATATTGCAGTCGGAAATCGGAGAAATCCATTAATAAATCTTTTCAATGGAAACTCCCCGATGCAATATACCACCATCTAATCGGGAATCAGAGAAGTTAGCAATCGCAATTGGCAATCGGAGAAATCTGTATTATGATATCTATGTACCATTTGAATACTTCCGATTGCGATTGACATTTATTATTACACATTGGAAGAATTCGAAATAAGTAATATTATAATATTTCACAAGCGTCAAATCTCCAATGGTACGATCGACATTAAATAAAAAATCAAATAAATATTGGCTTATGATTCTATTTTGAATACGCGAAGTGTGACCCAAAAAGAACATTTAAGTGTTATACGGAATCAATAAATAATGAATTATGATTTGTAGTTGTTCTTTTCACTTGCTTGTTCATCACGACTGAGAAGCTTATTGCCTTGCAGAATCAAAGAATGCCAAATCTTTTCATTCGCGGACCGAGGGAAACAATATCAGACACAGAAATGTCGAAGAGAACAAGGAGAATGAAGGCTGTTGGTGCCACTAAGTTTGTTGAGATTCCTACAGTCTCAAAGGAAAAGCCAGCAAAGCTGAAACTAGTTACAGATACATCATGTCAAGGGCTCGGCAGAATGACATGGGAAGGAGTGTATAATCTATTAGAGAATGAAAACCCTAAAGTCACAATAGAAAAGGTGTCAGTACCTAATGAAGATAACTCAGATTCTGACTCTGAAGTTACTGATAGAACACTTGCAAATTCATTCCTACAGCGAATCGCAGCCAGAGAAAACATCATTCCTTATTATGATGTGATTCGATGGGTCATCAATAGTGTAAAAATTAAAGACATAATGTTTATTTCAGCTTCTGGAGCATCTTTTGGATCATTCAAAGCAGAAGACATCAAGGTAATGTATCATCTTCCTGATCCACAGAAATTTTATAACAAATAATTTGTCAAAGAGTTTGCTGACAGTTATAAGGTTCAATATGAACCTATCAAAGAATGGAGGAAAAATCCCGAAAAACACAAAAATGAATCATCTGGTATGTATTCAGTAGATTCTCTTTTGCCCCCATACTGCTATGCTGCTGCCATGATGTGTAGATTATTTGGCAATAACAATTCTGCTAGGTTTTCTATACAAATGGTTCCTTTAATCCTAGCTGCTGTCAATTCCGAAATTATGGACTCGGCTATTATTCTTTCTGATAGTATAGCTAATAGGATACTTGAATATAGACAATATAAAAGTGCTGGAAATGCCACTCCCTTTTTCTTCTGTGCTTATATTTTAGACGCCCTTTGTTTCAATTCTGAGTTTCCCTTGTTAGGATGGAAATGGACTGCTAAAGATCCCACTCTGATTCACATATATCATAACCTCCTTTGGAAAGTTCATTTCAAAGATCATGTATATAAGATATGTCACGGTTTCCTTATTCCAGTATTTCAAACCATTTTCAATCGCCTTCCCCCTAGACTCTCTGACCAAGCTAAAACTGACTTATCCTCAATAGGAGACTGGTTTGGAGAAGAGAAATTCACATATGTTAGGATTTTCGGGAGTATTGTGGAACCCCACGTTCTCCCCCTTATTGTCCCAGTTAAAATTTTAGCTCAAGAAATATCCTATCAATTAACAGTTGAAGGGATGTCCAGGTTTCTGAGCAATAGTAAGAAAAGAATGTGGCCTTCGTTTGCATTCAATTGTGGACATTTTAATTTGAATGACTTCAAGCATGCAGAAAAGGAAGCTGCCAAAATAAAGGGTTTTAAATTAGCAACAGTCCTGGCGAGACAGTATGATCCACAAAAGATAGCTTTTAATGTTACTTCTTCAGTTTCGATTGCTCGATTCGAGCATGAACCAGATGAGTTTGATGATTTGTTTGTTTCATTAAATGATTTTTCTCAAGTCTATAATTTGGCCAAGTCCAAATTTCAGAAAGAAGAAATGAATAAATTTATGTTATTCAGAAGGCAAAGATTGTTGAAAATTCCTCTAGATCAACTAAGAGTTCCTATGCAAGAGGCAGAGATACAAGATAAATCTGGCAAAACAGCAGAAGAAACATCTACCAGTAAGGCCACTAGACAATTATCTACTGACCAACCCATTGTACAGACACAAAAAGAAGTAACAGGAAATGATCCTGTTGTACATACTGAAAAAATTATCATTGATGACAAATCTGAAGAAAATACTAATCAGCAGGACACAACTCAAATAGAGAAGGAATGCACAAGTACTGATACTAATGTGCATAGTCAAAAGGAAGGTTCAAACAACAAAACTGATAAACAAGAAGGAAAGACAGAGAAATCAGATACACAACTTGGAGGAAACGAAACTACTGAGAAAATTGTAGACTCTACTGATCTTAATGTTTCCTCTCAATTGTTGAAGAAGTATAATCAATTCGCTCACCAATTAGTACTGCGGGATGATCCTAAAGAGAAACAGAAAGAAGATCAGGACGTTGAAATCATTCCTGAACATCCTACAGGGCAGATTATATTGAATATTGAATAAATTCCTCCCTTGGATATATTCTACAGTCCTAGACATAAAGTTGTTCTTAAAAAACAAAGGAAGCGAAGAAAGATCGATCAAGACATGTTTTCTGCTTCACAGGAGGAGTTCATGAATATTGTTTATAAGAATGCTGAAGAACTGGAATAATCACATCCATCAGTTGTCCTAATATGCAAAGGAGGACATGTATCATAAATATAAAAGTTGCAGAGGTTTCTCAGTTGATGACTCAGAAAGATCTACATCTAGCTTTACTTGAAGAACAAGCTAATAAAAATCAGCAGAAGATTGCTCAATTTGAACAGCAATTTCAAAATCAAGAGCTCAGAATTAAAGAGCTAGAAGAGCAGCTGGCCACAGAAAAGAAGAAAGTTGATGAACAAGCTCTAAACAAATAGCAACAGATGAATCAAGAAATTTCAAAGTTACAAAATTTGTTGCGAAATGAGCAAGATACAAAGATTGTACAAGAAAAAGAATTTCAAGCAGCTTTAGAGAAATTCAAGGATTTTCCCAAATTAAATGAATTCAAAGTAGAAGCTCTTAAAGCCAATAAACTGCTGTCTCAGCAGTTAAATAATTTTTGTACAAAATTAACTCAAACAGAGCCATTTATTGATATCACATCATCTTTGATACATGACATAGTTACTCTCAGGCAAGAGATTGATGATGTCGATGAAAGGATTTCTGAATTTCTTACTTGGCAAGATACAGAGAAAGGAAGAAAAGCTAATCTTCCTAAAATAGAAGAAAGACATAAGGAAATCCTGTTTAGAGAGTGGGAACAACAGTTAATTAAAGCTGAGAGAGCTATATCAAGAGCTAGAAGCATGATGGGTAATATAACACAGTTTATCAATGACAGCTTGTATGCAATTAATCTCATTTCAGATTGTGTTCCAGGAAGTTTACTTAAAGTCAAAGAAACTGATCGCAGATGGAAAGAAGAAATAATGAATAAAAATCAACAGATCAATAAGCTTCAAACAATATCTTGGGATAATATGTGGACCTATCTGATTAAGCCACTCAATCAACAATTAGCTATTAAATGCCTATCAAATGTTGTTGATTGTTTGATTCCAGAATTCTTCGATGCCACATACGCTGGACAGTTACATTCCAAGATGTGTCATCCGGCAGAGGCCCAGGAAATGTTGAAAATTTGCCACCTGGCTACATTGAGCGAGAAGGAAAAGCAATGAATCAGTTCCATTTTAAGATAGTGTTTCTGTTTTCAAATTGATAGATTGTAGCAGTAATAGTAGGATTCTTTTTTCATATAATTTCATATTTAAACCCCTCTCATGCATTGGAGAAGGGGTCCTGAGTTGTAATATTTTTGACTTGGAGATTACATTTCTGTACTCCATTGGCTCTTATATTTTATAAAGGATCACATCTCGTGATTTTATGCGGAATTATCTTTAAAGAGTTGCATTTATGTACCTTGGATTTGATTTTGCATTGGAATTACTGGATCAAAGTATCAGATTTCATTTGAAATTTTCAAGATGGATAAGGTATTTTTATCTATTCACTGTTAATTTCTTTTGTTATATAATATTCTCTTTTAAATTTTCTATCATTTATGTATATTTCATTCTCACAATATTTATTTATATATAATTTTTTATTATATTAGAAATATTCACTTTTCATAAATGTATGTAAAATGATATACAATGATGAATACAATATGCTAATATAACTCTGTTTAAATTCTTAAACAGAGTTATCTTTATTTGTTACTGCACAATTTCAATTAAACTTTAATACATTTTTATGGTTATTGTTCAATTGGAATAATTTTACGTTGTATTCACATATGATACCCGGGTTAGTTTTAGAATTTCTTTATTAGTATTTAGATTACATTAGATAGTTCTATTTCAGTCATTTAGTCCCATTTTCACTCATCCAAATCAACCCATCACCAACCCATTAGTTATAAGGAAACTGGTCCTTTCAATCCAGTTGGAGCCACCATACCAAACGGATAAGGAGTTGTCCTAAGGTCCCGACCGGGTGGTTTTCCCCAATGTTTGAAGCAGATATTTTCCAGGCTTCAACAAGACCTTACCCTCAGTTGCAGCAGGAACCTTATCAACAACTTCAATAGGTACCTTACCAACAACCCCAACAAGGACCTTATCCGTAGCTACAACAAGGACCTTAGCAGCAGTCGTGGCCACAACAAACATCTTTCCAACAGGAGTATATGCAATTTGGTCCTTACGGTCAAAACCCACCCCAATGGGTGCAGAAAAAATTCCAACAAGGTTGGAATACCCAATTTGGTGCATACTAGAGACCCTATACCCTATATAATCCTCAACTACCATTTTTGGCAACGTTGGAATTTTCGGATGTGTGATGACTCACAAATGACCCGATACTACACTCACCGTATTGGCCTCCGATACCAACAAAAATACCTGCATATTGTCCCAAGTTTGAAAGAAATTATATATAAGACCCTCAAGTGCATGTTATGACTTAGAACCTTTGGTGTTACTCTAAATTTTGGATCGATGGTTCAAAACGATTTTGTATTTTTTAGCACACAGTGACGGGAACTGTCGCTAAATGGTACATTGAGCTTCGTCAAGGTACTTTCCAAGATTTAAATTCTTTGGCCATTACTTTCCGCACTCATTTACAAGTTCTCATTTGGTATGAGACTGGAACCCATCTCTTAAAATTTTTGCAATAGACAGCCTCCACTCATATCTTCGATCATATCCATGAATGGAGACACATGCATCGTCTCATCAAATTTTACATCTTGGATCATCTTTTGGTTGAATGGTTTACCAAATGATTCATCCCTCCTAACTCTAAAGACATTGAAGAAAAATCCATATCATATGCCCAGTATTTGGAATTAGTCTATTCACAATATGGAACATTGTATGAATTTCTACCCGACACCCCGTGACCTTCCGGGCTTAAATATTCAACACTCATTGATGGTGTTATTGCCTCTATAACTCGGCAGTCTGGTAGTACCAAATCTACAAAATCCAAATCTACTCTAGCTGTTGCAACCCCTGATGTTTCAAACAACCAAAATAGTCCTAGTAAAAAATCAGAGGTAAATGTTGTCTAGTCTACCGCAGCAAATAAATCCTCTAAAGGTAAAAATAAGGGTAAAGGGAAAGCTAAGCAAGATTCCCCTAAGTCGTCCATTGAAAAATCATCAAAGAAAAATTCTAAATATAATTGCCTTATTTGTGATGATGATCATTGCACTAAGGATTACCCCCATCATGCTAAAGTAAGTCATTTTCTGAAAGGCACCCCATGGATGCCAACTATTCTGAAGGAACCTTTCCCATCTCAACAGATGCTAATGGTAGATTAATCTCAAGGTCAAACCTTCATAAGCTCCCAAGTGTTTATGAGTGGCATGGAACCTATTCACATAGCCACCGGATCAAAATATTATCTGACTACTAAAAACCCTGTGGTGGAGAAAGATGCCACTGATATACCCTCTTCCTCCATTCCATGTAATTCTGGTCCTCTCCATATCAAGAAACCTAGCACTGATTCCATAATCTAACCACCTCCCAAATCTGTTCTTTAGAAATTGTCTTATAATCCGAATGTGCGAGCTTCCCAACACTACAATATTGTAGAAGATTTAGCTCAAGAACCCTCGATGATGTCATCCTTGGAAGCCCTTCAAACATGTACATAAAAAAGGAAGCCTTTGCTATCCACTATTGGATAAATTGATCCCATGAATTCCATCTTGATCACTTTTTCTCTTGAAAACCATGTTCCTTGATTACCACCTCAAATTGTTTTTCTCATATAAGTTGTGGTTATGGGAAATACTATTCATAGGTTTGTTTTCGATGAAGGAGCCTCCACATGCATCATTTCCAACACGTGTATGAAATCCCTTGTCTCTCCTCCTCTCAAGCAGTCCCCGAATACCTTAGAATCTTTTGATGGCAAAGGTTTCCATCCATATGGTAGTTTCAACGCCTTACCTATCCAATTAGAAGGCAAAAATGTCAATATAAAGGTAGAACTTATTGATGCAAATATCAATTATAACCTTCTACATGGACAGATTTGGTATCATGCAATGTTTTGTGTGGTTTCTACTCTATTTCACATGCTTCGTTTTCCCCGTCAAGGGAAGATTGCCACAGTAGAATAGCTAGCCTTCTTTTCCCTTGAGTCTTCAACTGGTAAATTACCTTACGTTGGGGAATCCACTATACCTTATGAGAGCATTGGAGTGGGTCTTCTTAAAGACTCTTCCTTAATGGGAAATTTTTCCCTTCCTTCTCCCACTAATTTTTCCTCAGTTAATGTGATCACATCTCATCTTGACCCTTTCATCAAAACCATCCTTGATCAAATGGATTGTTTTAGTGATGCCATGCTACTCAGCCCCATTGAAAAAGTTATGAAGTTATCCTTTTTGTTTACGCGACTACATCTGAAACCAATGATTGATTGAGTATGGTCCTCTACTCTTATTCTCAATCCTCTTATATTGGTTCTGTAGATTCTGATTATATTTTGAATAAGACTTTCCTGACTAACGAAAGCATCATTGAATTTATGTCTCTTGAAGAAACTCTGTGGAATGATATCCATCATCGTTCCTCTTTTCTTCCTAGTCTTGGATCGACTCCTACCTATCTGGATTCTTAGTTTCCCTTGCAAAAATTTCTCTCATTCAAACTCCCATTCAAGCCCATGATGTGTTTTCTGAAGGAAATATGGGAATTATCATGGCAACTATGCCCATCGACATCTCTATGAAACCAGGGATAGTAAAAAACATTCACATAGGCCCTCTTGTTCTCCTGATGAAATTAATACTTATACGACCCTTTTCAAATAATTTTGTGATGCCTTTGCTTGGACCTACGAATAAATGCCTAGTATCGATCTAATCATTGTAGTGCATGAGATCCCAACCTACTCAGATGCAAAACTAGTTCGACAACATCTTCTTTAAGTGCACCCTAGGAAGGCAGCTACTATTAAACGTGAAGTTGATAAAATTATTAAAGTTGGATTCATCTATCCAATACCACTGAAAAATTAGGTTTTCGAATATATTTATAGTAATAAAAAAGTAGGGAACCATACGTGTATGTGTCGATTATCGAGATATTAACCAGGCATGTCCTAAGGACAATTACCTTACTTCCTTCATCGACTAGATCATTGATGAATGTGCCAAAAGTGAAATATTTTCTTTTATGGATGGATTTTTTGGATATAATCAGATTAATATTCTTCCTGTTGATCAACATAAAACTGCCTATATCTGTCCTCAGGGGAATTTTTCTTATAAAAACCTCCCCTATGGCCTTAAAAATGCTGCTGCAACCTTCCAATGGGCCATGTATTATGCATTCCAAGATATAAAAAAAAACATTCAACCTTATCTTGATGATTTACTTATGTCAGGGTTACCCTGCTTACCCACATTTTCTTTCCTTAGCTATGCATATAACAATGCATCTTCCAAATAAATGCCAAATAAAATCTCAAAATGGAAATTTAAATAATGCAGAAGTTTCACTATCTCATATCCTATGGTTATGAAACCATACCTATCAAAACTGTATATGCGATAACTTTTCTCTTCAATCAATGGTTTTAAACCGTATGATAAAACCCATCGGAATGACCTTCGAATTACTGTTCGAATTCTTAACGCCTAACTTGAATGCATCATTGATTTTCCAACCTATATTTTCCCCAACTGAAAAACTTAAAAGTCTACAGAAGCTATCTTTCGGTCTTAGCTAACTTTAAAACCTCCTTATCATTATTCGAATTGACATTCGAATAATGAATTTAATATTCAACCAAGTCTTCAATAATGCAGACCTTTCATTTATATAATCCTTCTTCTTTAAATACTAATAGCCACCCATAGCATATCAACTCCTCTAATATTCAATTTCCACCGTTTCAATTAAATGCCACTTCAATTAATCTTCAAACCCAAGCGGATAATAAAATCTTACGACCGGACTTTAGTCTAAAATCCAGGGCGTTCACATAATTAAATGTTCTGGACCCCACGGCATTCACAAACATACTTGGGGTTATCCTTCCTGCAATTTCGCTTATAATCCAATGGCCAATCTACTCTCGCGCCCCAAAACCCAATTAAACACTCATCCGACGGATATCACGTTATGAAAACGCTCGGGACTTATTCCTCAAAAATTACACGATGCAAGTGGTTTTTGAATATAGCCTATGGACACACATCACTCATCTAATGATATCACGTTCCAAAAGGCAAAACAACTTACCACTTGAGGAGGAGCACGATACTGCCAGTTTTTTGGTTTGAAACCACGTTTACTGTTTGACGCTCCCAGTTCCTTTTAACTCAGGGTTCCGCCCAATTCTTCGCGCCTTTATTGGTATAACTCCGCCTTTAGCTTAGCATCCTTAACTCGAATTCTAAATCTGATTCAAGGCCTCATTACTTCAATTGCTGCTTTGTTCACAAACCATTATTTGTGCCTTATGAAGCCCCATTGGCTTCGTATTCTATTGTGCGTTCTGAGACTCCATGCTTCATTCCAGAAATTATCGTGGTTGAATTCAACATGCCAAATAAACTTTAAATACCTCTACGCCATCATTTTACTGTCTAATTGCTTCATTTAAGGTCTGAACAACCCCAATATCAAATCAGAATTAATCCCAGATCCGCATTCTCTATTGATCAGACATTCTTCTGATACATGTATTAAAAAGGACCATTTCGAAGAAATTGTTTTCTTACTTGTATGGTCGATCCTTCCAGTGATCGATGTGACCTTAACCCATATGTCCCTTCAGATATATATATACAAAATCTCTAATGAACCCTTATTTCAGAGTTATTCAATCAATACGACCCATCTAAATTCAGAACGGAATTTCTCCATATATCTATACGAAACCTTATTACATTCAATTCAAACAACACTAATTTCTTTCGTTATGTGCAGAGTATTATCTCAGCCCCTATTTCAGAGTCTATTCACACTTACTCACTGAAACTCAAAATATTCTTCACAGAATAAATCAAACAATGCACATCTCATAGAATTTAGAACCAAATTATTTCATATATATATCTCAATTAAATTACTTACAAACTTCCTGGTCCTTGGCCAGATCTTCAAATCAAATGGCCCTTCTATCTCACTACTCTATCTCTCCCATTCTTCAGATCTCTCCAGGTCTATTCATTAATGCCTTTGAGGCTTACACTTATACAGGATGGTAATGAATCGACTTAGCTCCTACAATGACTCAACAAAACTCTTGAAATCCTCAAATCCTAAATTTAGCTTAACTCCCTAAATTCATTGAACTGACTCTTCACATTCCTAGCTAATCGACTTCCCCTCATGTTCTCCAATGACTTGGGAACATTTACAATTTTCTCACTATATTTATTCAAAAATAATAATAATTACATAAGAAATTAGAAACATCAGACCCCCCTATGTCTATGAAAAGACAAAGTATTTTTTGGAACCTAATGCCCCTGCATCAGACTCCCAAGGTTAAAATGATTCATGATCTCCTAATCATGTGCTTTCAGTCCTTGTCTTCCTGGATCCCAGACTTTGTTCTGCAATTGATCATCTATTGCAATATTCTTCTTCTACACTCCTCCAGGCTTCCATATCTTATTATGTCTTGCTCCACTAGCTGCACTTTTACATTCTCTTTCTGTCCTTATTATGTTGCTGCTTCTGATTCTTTGTTTTCTTGCTGCTGCCTTCCTGAGACACCTTCACTATTATTTTTCTTATCATTTCAATTTCCTAATCTAATTTATCTTCCGACTGCTAGATACTGCTCCATCTTGATTTTTGAACTTCTACTTCTGCTTCTGCTTGCTGAGTTCTTATTTGCTAAACTCTTATTGCTGATTTTTCTTGTTGAGCTCCTACGCTAGCTCTAGCTCTAGCTCCATATTTAACTTGTTGAGCTCTCATGCTTACTGCCACCCAATCATCCATGCCCTCTTGTTCTCTGCAATAAAAAAACTCTTCCTGATTGTCATCCATGACAATTTATTGATTCTCTGACTTCAACAATTCTCTGGACTGGTATTTAAATTTCCAGTCACTATCATCATCTATTTTCCTCTCTTCCTGGACCAAACATTCTTTAGTCCTTCCATCAGTACCTACAATCATAAAACAAAACCCAAAATTACAAAATCCTTGTGTCTCTTCCTCCTCTGGAAAAACTTCAAATTGTTGCTCTAACATTTCCTCTGGCAACACTTCAATCTGCTGCTCTACCATTTCATTCTCTTCTCTAAATGTTTTTAGCAAACAATTCAGCGATCTATTTTCAAGCATTTCATCAATATGCTACAAACTTGGTTCAACATATTCTTCTTCTTATTCCTTGACAATATTTAGTAATTGTCTTCCATCTTCTTGATTGATTCTAGCAATCAATTCAAGTTCTTCGAGTACTGTGTCCTCATCTTCTATCAGAATAAAATTATAATTCTCTATCACTATAGCAGTTCCAAAAAAATTTCATCCGGTCTTCTCTTTGTCCATCAGATAAATCAACTCCTTCTTGTCATCAATAGTAATAACAAGTTCTTTCACATGAGACATGATAGTCTCACCTTCCTTCAACAACCCATCTTCATTCAAGACAACTCCAAGTGATGGATTGTCTTTTGTAATACCTGTAACCACAGTCAAATTTTCAGTTTCAAAAATACAAGGTTCTACATCATCCAGCTGATCTGGACTTGTCCAATAACTCAAGAAATCATCAATGATTTTCTCTTCAACAAGACAAACTTCTTGTTGCCTTAAGTCTTCATCATGGTTCATAAGATCCTTCATAGATCTTTATTCTTCACCTGTACTCTGTTCTGCTTCACAAACAGAAAATTCCTCCTTCAACTCAGTGACTCTGAGTTCTACATATTTCAACTGTACATTCCTCCTCTGTTCAAGCTTTCTCAGCTTTTCTGAAAACATACAGAAGTCATTAGATGTAAATTCATTTGACCTCTTGGTCTCACTTGAAGTTTTAGTCTTCAAGTCCTTCTCCAAATACTCAATCATCCTGAGTAATATCTCTTTCTACTGAGCATGTATCATCTGCTCTTTCTTCATTTGTAGCTTATGCCACTTTACTTTATTCTTCATGATCCAACCAACTCTCTAGCTTTCCTCTATCATCATTACCAGTTTATTAAACTTTTCTATGATCTCAACTACCTCTTTCCAATATTCTGCATCAGTCAATTTCTTCCTCATGCCATTTTTCCTGGCATCTTCTTTCTCTTTTTTGTTGTGTCCTCTCTCAGAACCCCCTCTATCTCTTCTATGACTTTTGAAAGTCATCTTCTCCTCTATCATGAGTTCCTCACTCATCAGCTGCACCAAGCCTATGCAACAGCAAGCTCTCCTACTGCCACTTACCTCACCAATCCTTTCCTTTGGATCTGGGCTTTTGGCAAGTACTGGTCCCCTATCTGTTGGAACCTTCTGAGCACTCTCTTCTGCTCTCTCTAGGCTTCACTCTGCAGCTTTTCAAGAAAACATTTGTTCTTCTTTCATCCAACCTCTATTGGGAATTCTCCAAGTTCTGCCACACTTTCTTCTTCACTTTAGAATCCTCTGCTGAACTCTTTCATCACTGCTCTCAAAGCTTTGATCTGCTTTTGCTGAGATTTATTCAATTGCCTACAATCTGAGTTCTACAAACAATACTTCAAACCAGAGTTAAATAATGCTCATCAACTCACCTTCAAGATTCTGTATAATCTTGCTTCTTCTTTCACCTACATTGCACCTATGTATGTTGCAATATTTATCAGTCTCAAAATCTGATCTTACTTCATTACACATGCATTCAACAAAACTTGAACTTTTAAAAAGAGCTATTCTAGCTTTGATACCACATGATGCCAGGGTTACCCTACTTACCCACATTTTCTTTCCTTAGCTATGCATATAACAATGCATCTTCCAAATAAATGCCAAATAAAATCTCAAACTGGAAATTTAAGTAATGTGGAAGTTTCACTATCTCATATCCTATGCTTATGAAACCATTCCTATCAAAACTGTATATGCAGGAACTTTTCTCTTCATTCAATGGTTTTAAAACTTATGATAAAACCCATCGGAATAACCTTCGAATTATTATTCTACTTCTTAATGCCTAACTCGAATGCGTCATTGATTTGCCAACCTGTATTTTCCCCAATTGACAAACTTAAAAGTCTACGGAAGCTGTCTTTCGGTCTTAGCTAACTTTAAAACCTTCTTATCATTATTCGAATTGACATTTGAATAATGAATTTAATATTCAACCAAGTCTTCAATAATGCAGACCTTTCATTTATATAATCCTTCTTCTTTAAATACTAATAGTCGCCCACAAAATATCAGCTCCTCTAATAGTGAATTTCCACTGTTTCAATTAACATACAACCAATATAAGGGTTACGGCCATAAAGGCATTAAATGCAACTTCAATTAATCTTTAAACCCAAGCGGATAATAAAACCTTATGACCGGACTTTAGTCTAAAATCCAGGACGTTCACATAATTAAATGTTTGGGATCCCACGACATTCACAAACATACCTAGGGTTATCCTTCCTGCAATTTTGCTTATAATCCAATGGCCAATATACTCTCACGCCCCAAAACCCAATTAAACACTCATCCGACGGATATCACGTTATGAAAATGCTCGGGACTTAATCCTCAAAAACTACGCGATGCAAGTGGTTTTTGAATATCGCCTATGGACACGCGTCACTCATCTAATGATATTGCATTCCAAAAGGTGAAACAACTTACCACTTGAGGAGGTGCGCGATACTTCCGGTTTTGTGGTTTGAAACCACGTTTAATGTTTGACGCTCCCGGTTCCTTTTGACTTAGGGTTCTGCCCAATTCTTCGCACCTTTATTGGTATAACTCTACCTTCAGCTTTGCATCCTTAACTCGGATTCTAAATATGATTCAACACCTCATTACTTCAATTGCTGCTTTGTTCACAAACCATTCTTTGTGCCTTATGAAGCCCCATTGGCTTCGTATTCTATTGTGCGTTACGAGACTCCATGCTTCATTCCAAAAATGATCGTGGTTGAATTCAACATGCCAAATAAACTTATTTCAGAGTTATTCAATCAATACGACCCATCTAAATTCAGAACGGAGTTTCTCCATATATCTATACGAAACCTTATTACATTCAATTCAAACAACACTGATTTCTTTCATTATGTGAAAAGTATTATCTCAACCCCTATTTTAGAGTCTATTCACACTTACTCACTGAAACTCAAAATATTCTTCACAGAATAAATAAAACAATGCACATCTCAGAGAATTCATAACCAAATTCTTTCATATATATATCCAAATGAAATTACTTACAAACTTCCTAGTCCTTGGCCAGATCTTCAAATCAAATGGCCCTTCTATCTCACTACTCTGTCTCTCTCGTTCTTCAAATCTCTCCAGGTCTGTTCATTAATGCCTTTGAGGCTTACACTTGTACAGGATGGTAATGAATCAACTCAGCTCCTACAATGACTCAACAAAACTCTTGAAATCCTCAAATCCTAAATTTAGCCTAACTCCCTAAATTCACTGAACTGACTCTTCACATTCCTAGCTAATCGACTTCCCCTCACGTTCTCCAATGACTTGGGAACATTTACAATTTTCTCACTATATTTATTCAAAAATAATAATAATTACATAAGAAATTAGAAACATCAGACCCCCCTATGTCTATGAAAATACAAAGTATTTTTTGGAACCTAATACCCCTGCATCATTTACCCACACATTCTGCTAAACGTCAAGGTCATCCGGATCACCTTCATGTGATTTTTCTTCGTTGTCGACACTATAATATCCAGCTAAATTATCATAAATGTGTATTTTGTGTTGAATCTGGCCACCTATTAGGGTTTTTAGTGTCCAAAGAGGGCATAATAATTCCTCCTCTTAAGGTTGAGGCCATTGTCAATTTAGCCCCTCCATCTTCTTTACACCAACTCCAAAGTTTGTAAGGCAAGGAAAAATTTCTCCATCGTTTCATTCCCAACTATGCAGATCGTGACAATGGTTTTACTCGTCTTTTGAAGCAAGGGATCCCATTCATTTGGGATGATGTTTCCTAAAAATACTTTTATTCATTGAAGACTACACTCATTAGCGCACCTGTATTGCATCCCCCAAATTATCATCGCAATTATTTCCTATACTTGTTCATCACTGACTATACCATTAGCATGGTGCTCATTCAGGATGAGGATGGCATTAATGAGCATGTGGTATACTACCTGAGCCATAATCTCTTTGATACTAAGATTCAGTATGCCCATGTGGAGAAACTGGCTTTGGCAGCAGTCCATGTTGTCCAACGTTTTCATCATTATATCCTTCTTCACAAAACCACTGTGATATTCGACTACAACCCCATGAATTATATTCTAACTCGCCAGTTTCTTTGGGGTAAGAACTCTAAATGGATCTTCATCCTACAGGAGTTTGACTTAAAAGTTGCTAAATCTAAGTCAAAGAAATCACTGGTTTTCGCTAAATTGATTTGTGACCTTCCTGCTTCAAACAATACTACTGTATCTGAAGAGTTGATTCCTAATGAATCACTCTTCCTCATCAGCACTCTCAACCCTTGGTATGGAGACATTATCATCTATATCCAAACCCAAAAATTTATACCAGAGCTATCTCACTCTGAGCAACGTCAAATCTAGTACCAATCTCAACTCTATTAGATTATTAGGGATACCTTGTACCGTAATGGTGTGGATTCGATCCTACGTCAGTGATTGACCCATGAAGAAGCTGAGAAATCTATAAATGACCGCCACTCTGGAGCCTGTGGTGGAGATATGTTAGGATACGCTACAACTCAAAATATACTTCACGTCGGTTATTGCTAGCCTTCAATATTCAAATATTTCATTCTTGCAGTCAAGAAATGTCATGCTTTCCAGATATATAACTAAAAACGGTGATCCCCACCCGCTCCCTTACACCCAATTATTACTGTTCAACCAAATTACCGTTGGGGTGCAACCAAATTTACACCTTTTCAATTGGTGTATGGTCTAGAAACTACTCTTCCAATTGAGTGTGAGATTCTATCATTAAAACTAGTTATCGAACCTCTCCCTATTACTTCACCTGAGGAAGAATGGCTGCTTTACCTAGAACATCTTGAAGAGACTCGTCGCATTGCTGCACTAGTAACTAAGACTCAGAAAATGCGAGTTAAATCTCAATACGACAAAATCGTGACCCCTCATACATATGCAGAAGGTGACTTGGTCTTGTTGTATAATCAAGCTAACGACAAATTAGGTGCTATAAAATCCGAACCCATGTGGCATGAACCCTATATTTTTAAACGGGTATTACAAAAGGGTTTATATAAGTTGGTTGATTCTGATGCAAATCAATTTCCTGAGCCCCATAATGGGCTCTACCTTAAGAATTATTATGCTTGATTTTGCATGGATACTTTGTACATTAGCATGTATTTCATTAGTGTGCAGTGTTTTGGTGTGATTTTTTGCGTGTTTGCAAACACATTTTCGCCTACTTACTGCGTGTTCCACTTGGTTTTCAGATGTCGACAAACCCTCTTCCTTATGTTGGTTTCGCTGATGGCACTTGTCATAGTACACAAAATATATCTTCCATTGCATGGGAACTCTTTTCTCCCAATAATGTGTTAGTGAGTTTACAAGGTATATGTTTAGGACATACAACTAACAATTTAATTGAATATAGTGCAGTCATAAAAATTTTATCAAACTATTTCTCTTGGCATTAGGGCGTTAGTTGTTAAACTTGATTCACAACTCATTGTATTACAATTAAAGAAGCATTATTATGTTAAAAATCCACAAATTTTAAGAATTTATTTGTGTGTTCATCTCTTGGAGATAAATTTTGATTACATAACCTATCAATATAGTCCAAGACATGTAAATACATTGATAGACACATTGGAAAATCATGTTTTAGATAGAAATTTGCAACACATGTAAAAAGAAAAACCATAACATAATAGGAACACTAAGATACTTCAGGAGAAACATGTATATATATATATATATATATATGTATGTACACACACACACACACACACACACACACACACACAAACAGTTTGCAAAATGTTTATTACATAAAAATATGTGTTCTGAGACACATGGCTCCTCGAGCCTACATAAATGAAAAAATGAATATCAAGGACATGTTTATCCACTCACATGGTGCTCATGATAACATGTGATAGCTCTAAAAACTTAGCCCAAGAGTTGGTGTAGTCTAGCTGACACTCCCATGGTGTGCCTCTATTACCAGAGTGGTACATCATCAATATTCGTGTATTCTTGAATGCCTCTAGTCAAGGCATCCATGTTACACTCCACCTCTATAATAGGTTTATCCCCCTTGATTTATGGATCATCCTCAAACTGACATGCCACCCTCATGGATATTGGAGAAACCCCTAGCGGTATCTCTGGTCCAACATCTGCAAATATTATAAGTTTTAATCTTAGTTCACATAACCAAAAAATCAAAAAAAATGGAAAGTGGGAGATCAAGATCAACTATGAAATATGTCCCTACATGGGCCTAGTAATCTTTCATGATAAATTTTTGTCAGAGCCATAACAATAATGTAGGTGGGAAGTGCATCGGTTCACCACCTCTGGAGTCTGTGATGAAGCATCAACTGTGCCTACCATGATATCCGTGGTTCCCTGGGTCTGGGAATATACACCTCCAACCACTAATACCTCAAAAATGGGATGTGTTCTAGGAATAATGCAGCAGAATCGATCTATAGCCAAACTAATTCATCTTCCCTATCTTGCATTTGGTGATTTGATCTTTCATGTTGGTTAGTAGCCCCTCACTCCAGTCGAATATGGTAGGGTTTATGCATTCCAATGAATATTGAAGGTGAGAATTTCTCACCTCATGGAGAGATTTTACTCTGGCCAAGTGAGCTATGGTAAATAGAACTATTTTCAATGGAAGCTCCCTGACATCTTTTAGGACAATTTTCCCACTTTTGGTCTTGCGAGAACCATGGGTACAATGCCTAGAAATTAGCATATCCATGCTCTCTCCTCCTGCACGAGCATCAGAAAAATGAACTTGTTTTACCCTCTTGGACATGAAATTAATGAAATTAATGAAGCATATGTATGATAATTATATTTCCAACTCATAGTCCCCTATAATGAACATTTGGCAGTCTACATCCCACCATCTCACCAAGTGTTGCAATAAATCTACCTGGGATATGGTCCCAAGGGTACGAAATAACTTGAGTAACCTGCAATCACAGAGAGCCCTTATGAAATCAGGGTTTTGTGCTGCCTGGTGGTATTCTATTTCTTTCCTTCCACTCAATGGCCATTTTTCTCCAGAAAAATACATACAAAACATCATTAAACAAAGATTAATTATCCTTCATGAAGGAAAATTTGGAAATCAATGGGTATTTTTTGAGTTGGATTGAAAAAAATTATGAATCGGCACCAACACAACTATCTATAAATCTCCCTGCGTTGTCATTGCACTGGTCTTTTGGGGCTTGGGTCGAACAACTTGGTCTCTATGGGTAAATATCGCATTGGTCGCACACGAGCCCTATTTTATTCAATATCCTCTAGACACCTCTTCTATGGATGGAAACACTTAAAATACCATTGAAATTCAGAGGAAGGATAGAACTCTAACCTGTGACTGACGACTCGTCAAATGGTGCCCCAATTTGATCACACTCCTCACCTACATATTGGGGTGATTTTTGGGTAAAAATGGTCTCCAAATTCACAAGTTACAAATGGTAATTTTATTTTTACGTTTTTTGAGTTTATATAGAATTTTTAAAGTATTTTTACCTATATTATTATCTTTTTCTCGAACTCGGTAATGTTTTTTCACATGTTCAACAACAGGTGGTTACAAATTGGCTACAGTAATTGATTTTGTATGAACTAGCGAGCTTTTTTTTTAACACTTTTTCAGACTCATGAAAAACAAGAGAAAAAAGAACCCCATGGAGTCATCTTTCAACTCTTTTTTGACTCTCAAAAAATGAAAAGATTGTCGAGCACTTGTCCTTTCAAGCTCATAAAAGTAAATGAATCGATGTCTACTCAGTATACTTTTAACCCTTTTTTGGATTGAGATAGACTAATTATGAAAAAGGAATACCTTATTCAAACATGAATAAGAGGATATCTTGGATATTTTTTCTACCTTTTCAGGTTCAAGAGACTATTTACGAAAAGGGACAATTGGATTTTTTTTTTTCGCCTATTTTTCAAACTCCCTAAAAATGAAAAAGATGTCGAGTTACGCCTATGTCATACTCGTAAAACTTAAACGGTGAAGGACTTGTCACCATGACAAGACCCAGTTACTCCTTCCTAGGGCTCATTAAATTTACTAGGATGGGTTCATCTCAAGGATGAACTTATATCATAATCATATGGTATCCTCTTCAACCTGGAAATAAGAAATAAAGAGGTACTCACTAGAAATAGTGAGGGAAAATGGAAGGAAACACATATCCTATATTTCGTCTAAAGGAAGCATGTTTCTCTTGAACATGACACTTATATGTATCTCATGTCAAGTTTGGGATATCCTCACTTTGGAAATTGCCTTCCTAGGTTTGGGAATCCATTTTCTTCTCATTTGATTATATACTTTTTTCATCATGACCTCTGATCCCATGTTCAGTCAAATACTACCAAATTTTGGAGTCATGTCACCGATATCTTCAAAAGAAGTCCCTGTCTACAAATTCAAACCACTTATACATTGTTTGACCTTCTATGCATCAATCCTAAATCACTCTTATCAACTCTGAAAATCCTATGTTTTACGTTGATGATGTGGGAAACATTATGGCCCTCCTTCGAAGGATCACTTCCCGTCGACTCTAGCTCATTATCTGGGAACATGATCTAGAAACTCCCTTTCAGTACCTTGTAGCTTGCATGCCTCAATGGTAGGTTCTTCACATTTGACGATAGGATCGCATCATTGGCCTTCAATCGAATGACTCTGTGAGTGTTCGACTTCAGCTTCATTGTTCACACTCGTGTATTTTTGTGTTGAACCTTGATATCCATTGTCATCATTGGTGGTTTCTCTCATGCTTGTTAACAGTTTACATCATTGACCGGTAATCATGTGGTTTCTACCATGTTCAACTTCAACACATCTATTCACATGGTTAGATATATATTTTGGATGATTCGAGATAGAGGCGAAGACCTTGGGATTCCAGGCTGTTTGGAGTTGTTCATGATTGTACACATGGTCCTTTCTAGTCGAATGGCTCCACCCATGTGGTGGGTTCATGTTTTCATATGTTCATGATCCTCTTCAGTCGAATGGTTGTCTCCATCTTGTGGATCCATGTATTGTTAGATTCCTTATGAGAGATGTATTTCTTGGCATAATTACATCATATATGTGATATATATATTGTATCATGTTTGATTTGCAGGTCTTTTGATGGTGGTTCTCTAAAGTCCTTACCTTTACTTGCAAAGCACTTCAGCCATCACTTCTTGTTATGAATTTATGCTTTAGGGGGCATCTGTTGCATAGTATTTTTTCACACTCCACTTTGTCTCATCATGCCACCAGTGTTGAAAAATATGTTCTGTATCAAATATTGCTATAAAATCCCTAAATATGTGAAGGAAGACTTGATTTAAAAATATTCTCGAAAAATTTTCAAAAATACCGTTTTACAAGCCCAACATGCCCTGCACCACTATTGAATTGCACTTGTAACCTTTTGAAAACCATATGTCTAGCACTGGCTTTGCGACCCGTGTTGGTCCTCTTCAGGAAGTTTTCCCAAAAATGGAGGAGAAGCTTCCCTTACTAGAAGCCTCAAGAACGATGATGTGGTTTCAGGTTGTTGATGATAGGAGTGAGACCTCCCATTCATGGCCATGGATATTTCCCTTAAGATGTGGAACTTCTCCCACCTTTTATGGATCCTCAAATCCATCTTCTTCCCTATAAATGAAACTCCTGCCATCCACTAATGGTTGGTTTCCATCCTATGAGCTTAAGCATGCCCAATTTCTTCCCATCTATGAAGGAGGAAGTTGTTTAAAGAGTCGAGGTTAGGACTTGGAGTCTCACTTGAAGGAGGCATCCAACATCAAGGCTTCTGGTTCTGTTGATCCCTTTATCATTCGATTAATAATAGATTATGTGTTTCCTTTCCATAAATGTGCCTATTATTGCATGTTTATTGTAGTACTCCTTGAGCTACTACATAGATTATACTAGAGATTGTTATGCTTTCTATGTCTTGACTTGTTCTTCCTTACAGGCATTCGTCTTCACCAACGGAGAGGATATGATAAGCGTGGAAGCTAAAGAAGCAATTCTGACATCAAATACAGGCATTAGCATCAGAAATAGGTAGGACATCTATCCTCCTTAGTGTTTTACTAGCATAAGTTATAAAAGGTTGCATATATTTGTGTCGTTTGTTGTTAGATTCTCTCATTAGGACAAGAGGGATTGCTTTTGTCTACAGAAGGGACTTCCTGCACAACACTTGTATGTATTTAATAATGAACACTTCCCTAGTTAAGAGGGAGTGTTGAAGAACGCAACTAGTGTTGATCTTCATAATTTTTCTTGTCAAAAGAAATTTTATTATTAAAGAAAATGAATTTTAATAAGCATGGGTTTCATGTTTGGGTCAATGTTTTATAGGTTAAAGCCTCCATTGAAGGATTCTAGGCTTTGTCTCAATTCATTAGAGTCATTATCATTTTTATTATACCATTATATGGATTTTGTATCATGTAAATAGAATTAGTTTTTAGTTAAAAGGGTCATTTGTCTTGTCCCCGTGAAGGAAACCTAGATTAGGGCAATTCGACCCAACAAAAAGGCTATATATAGAAAGGAAGTTTAACCTATTTGGAGCATTTGTTGAATCCTTTGTTAAAATGAGAGGGGGGGGTGAATCATTTTAATGCAGTCATGTTCTTATTTAAAATTTCATTTACACTTATTTACATCTTCATTTCATGATTAACTTAATGTACAGTGAAACCACAATCTTAATTAGTGAGTAGCAGGTATTAAGCAGATTAAATGCAGAGTATCAACACATAATCATCATGTACATAGACACCGGATATAAGTGGAAACCCATAAGGGAGAAAACCACATATTATTATTGTTGTGATGCAAAGAAAAGCTCCAACTCCCTCTCACCATTGATTTACTGTAGGCTCCAACCTACAGGAGGCTCCTACCTCAATTATACAAGCTACAACTTGCAAGGAAGCTCCAACTCCCATCCAATTTCTGCAGGCTACAACCTACAGGAGGCTCCTACCTCAGCCAGCTACAACTAACATCTATCAAGCTACAACTTGATATGGAAGCACCAACTTCCTCACTCTTTCATAAAACTGATTTACCTGGATATCAGCGTTGTTATGTTCCTTCTTCACTGTTGTCCACCTGCCTTCATATCTGCCTTATATCATCTCTAAATCTTCATATCTTCTCTATCTACTCCTCCTTCTTCTTACCCTCTCTGCCTCATTTCTCCATTCTCTAACCTCTTTCTGCATATGACAGTAACATCCTTTATAGTGTTCTCCTCACAACTGTTTGCATTTCATAGGGAATTCGAAATGAAAATCCATGACTCTTTGCATTCCACCTTATCATTTCTTTTTCCAGCTCATTTAGAGGAATATAGTAGTATATACATATTTTGGTATTTCAGTGGAGTTTTTTTTTTCCTTCGGAGACTTGCCATTGCATCACAAACAATATAAAATAAATAAAAATTTACATTTTTAGTTACAATAAGTATTTCAATTCAACCCATTCAGTTCTTGGCAAGTTTTCTATTTGTCTTTTCCGCCGTTGTCACTGTCTTCTCAGTTTCCACCGTTACAGTCTAGCTCTGCTGAGTAACTGCTTTCCGGATTTTTAATTCTGCCCTCACTGATCCGGGGACTTTTAAAATCTATTCCATTATCTTTCTAAGAGTGTATCACATTCATTTTTCAATCGCATTTCGCCTTTCCAACGTTCTGCATTGTAATCCTATTTTTCTCTCCAATTTGATTTAACACAGGAAAAACATAGATTTCTGGACTTGTAATTCTTTGGGATTTTGCTTTGAGCTGCATCGGGTCTGCTCTCTCCATCGCACTTCAGCATTTGGCGAGTCCAGTTATCTGAAGTGCCTTTGGCCATCTGATCTTCGTCGATGTGATGTGCGGAGGGTCCCACCAGGCAGTACCTCAGCATTTCAACGTTATATGTTATATTTCTCCTTTACCCATTGATGCGATTTAACGAAGGAAAACCTTATACTTTCATATTTGAAATACTGTAGGCCTTTGCTTCGAATCTGCATCACATCCGCTCTCTTCATCGCACTTCGCACTTCGGCATTCCCAGTTGTGAATAGCTCTTCCAATCTCCTGATGTGATATCTGAAGGGTCCTACCATTCTTCCCACGTGCACGGCGGATCGCATTATCGCTATCGCAATACCCCAATAGTTTGGCTCTTCATGTTTATGAATCTCTACCAATGCGATGGATCAATGTAGACCCCACTCCAACTTAACTTCACGATCCAATGGTTGCAATCGACTGTGATCTAACGACTACGATTGGATCGCACCATCGCAATCGCAAAATTCAACGACTCGTTCCCTTTCTCTTCCGCTGCACTGATGCAATAAGAGATCATTGATGCGATACCCTTTCGGCGATGCGATGTAGTTCTGCGGACCCGATGGATCATTGAACTCCCTCTTATAATGTTTCAAATCCGGTCTTGTCGCAACTCGCACATAAGTTTCGCTGATTGCGATATGCAATCGCATTGCAATATCGGCAATCGCAACTTCGCATCGCTTCTTCATTACTCTACCCGCCGATTATGATGTGTGCTAAAATATTATGGTCGGATGAGATGAAATCGGGACCATCCATTCTCCCATTTCATATTTGTGATAAGATCTCCACTGTCCGCTTGCCTTCAAGCGGCTCTTCTTCGCCTCTTCTGCCTTCTTTAATCTCAGCCATCCATCTCTTTCCTTTGCTGTTGCGATTTAATCATGACCGTTCATTCACCTCACTTGTATTTCTTCAAAGACTTCTCTGCCTTAGTCTATATTCTATTTTCTTACACTGTCTCACTCTGTGACACCGATTTCTCCATGCTCTTCCTCCTGAGCTTGTTATGTATTGAGTGCGTTGTTCCCTCCTAAGCTTATTTTTTATTCTAAGTGCACTATTCTCTCCTCCGTTGCCTCTCTGCTTCTTTGTTGCCTCTGTTTGCTGCCCTCGCTACCTCTGCTTCTATTCGCTGCCTTTGCTTTATCCGCTGCCTCTGTTCCTTGTCTGCCTTGCTACCTTTGCTACCTTTGCTGCCTCTATTTCTTGTCTAATGCTGCTCCTTGCTTCTCTTTTGCTATCTCTGCTACCTTTGCTTCTTTCTCTGCTTCATTTGTTTCCTCTGATGTATCTACTGCCTCTCTACCTTGGTTGCTATTGTTCCTTTGTGCTCCTTTGTCCTGATGATAATTCAGGTGCTACTCTTGTCTTCTCCTTTGCCTTATTGCTGGTTCTTCTTTGCTCTTTTTCCTTAGTGACAGTTCAGATGCTACTCCTATCTTCTCCTTTGCCATCAATGACAATATTTCCAAAAGTTTCCCCCTTTGGCATTGATGGCAATACTCCACCAATACTCCAATACTTCCTTCAAGACTTCCTCCCCCTTTCATTCTGAAAGGTTTTTTTTGTCTTCCTCTGCCTATCTTCTTTTGCTTGGTTTTCCTCCCCCTTTGACATCAATAGCAAAGGGTTGCACATTTCCCAGCGTGGATTTTATCTTTTCATTTCCTCTCTCTAAGTTTTTTTTAGGCCTTCTTCTCATGGCTTTATACCTTTTCTTCCTGACTAGTGTACAAGATTTGTTGGGAGAACACCTTTTCTTTTGAAAATCAGACTTATATAATCAGGGATGCATCATTGGAACAATACTGAAATATTGAGAATGCTTCATACGACATTTAAAGTCTGCTCCAAATATACTTCAATCCATATTATGATATTCATCTAAGATACATATCTGTAGTACACATCTATTCAAATATGACGATGCCAATATATCTTTTATAGATGTGGTTCACCTTTACTACCTGTTGGTGGTGATAATAGCTAGGCTGCTGATAGGGATATTACACTTAATATCTGAAAGACCCTTGATACTGATGCAAACAATGAACTAACTAGAATTTAATCTAAGAGATCAAATGAATTTACTACTTGTACAAAGTACTTTCAAAACTAACCCTTGAGGCTAGACACATTCAATGTATTAGTCATTCTCACTTATCAATCATGCAATTTTCTTTATGACATAAGGGGGTATGTATGTCAATTATCAACCTATTTTCAATGGTGACATACTAGAAATTCCTTTCTGTTGAATTAGGCTTTAGATGTAACATTAACAGACTCTTGAGCTTCAAATGTAATATCAACACAACTATTCCTTCATACTTCAGATACTTTAACTATTATATCATGATGATCTTCCACAAAAACATATTCAAGATGTTTAATTGAAATCTCAGCAAACAGACTTCACACGATGTTATGAATGATCTTAAGAGAGAGGCCTTGAAGATATATATGTACTGACTTCAGGAAGGAATGTATTTATATATAGAAATAGATACTGCTTCAATGCTCAATATAATGCTTCAAGTGTAAACAAAATAATGATCCTTTAGCACTGTCTTTGACCTTTTCATGCCTTAGTAATGTAGATAACGTTGGGAATACTACCTTGATGTACTTCTAATCTTGAGGACCTGTACCATACCACTACTCCATTGATGACACTTGGTATTCTACTAATAGGAAAACTGCTTGATCCAAATACCAATTGATACTAATTTGATATACTATGTAGTAATTTCACTTCAGCTCGCACATGTACCCATAGTTAAGACAACCTTCATGGTTTCTACTATTGAGCTTTCCAATGTTCTCAACAAAAATCATCAATATACTGAATCTGATCTTGGCATCATTAACCTTTTTCTTATTCTGTCATTCTGGTTTAAAAGAATGCCACTGCATTTTCCTTTCTAGGACTGCTCCAGAATCATTGTTGATTTATATACAATTCAACCATTCTAACATAATGATCTTCGAGAAGACATATTCAATTTCTTTACTTGGAATCTTCATGGGAAGACCACTCAGAGATTTTTCACTTATTTAACTTCATTCCTTCAAGGGGACTTTTCATAGATGAATGATGTAATGATATAATGATGATAAACATTTCTCTTACTCATCCTTATTAAATTTGATTCATTGTTAATTCTTGCAGTGTGATGCACAGTGTGATCATCCTCTATGGATTTTTCCAGTTTTATAGCTCGACACACAATTTTTTGTGATTTTAACCATTCATAACTTCATGTGTTATTGTCTTCTTGTCTTATATGTTCAGGGCTGATGATCCCTCTACCACCATGGCTTCTTGTTGCCTTCTCTTATTCCATCAATTTGTTAGCTATTGAATGCTTCAGATAATCTTCTTCCTCTATAGTTCTCTGTCAGAGGAATTGTCCTTTCCCTTCTTGACCTTTTAGTTGTTCTTATTCGATGGAGCTCTTCGTAGACTACTTTTATGGGGAATATTTATGAACTGCTCTCCCCCTGGGACGTTGCTTCATATCTATCACTGGTTGGATATTTTCGTTGCTTCCTAGAGCAGCTCCTCCTGAGACCATGATGGATTCATTATGTTATTGAGGTAACAGGCTCTCCCTTTCTCTTTTTCTTCCATACTTTATTGGGGTTCTTCATAATGTCTGCACTTCTTTTTGATTCACAGTTTTGTTTGATTTGATTAGATTTCATCATCTGTCTAGAGTTCTTTAATGTATATGGTAGTTTACAGTCTTTTTCTTTGTGACCAGGCTTGAGGCATACATAACATCTTATTTTACCAAGGTACGTTTGAGCTGATGTATAATATTTTATGTTCCTTTTTTAACATAGTTTTCATTCAACAGATTTATGTCCAAATTCATTGCATGAATAACAATATCCTTGGAAATGATTTATGTACTTGGTGAGTGGTTGTCCTTTCCATTTGTTTGCTTGAGGTGGTCTTCTCATTTGCTGCATCTTTTGCTAGTTAAACTTGATTTTCTTTGTCTTACATTGAGATGCTACGTGTCCAAAGTCATTGCATGAATAGCAGTAGCCACGGAAATGATTTGTGTACCCGGTGAAAGATTGTCTTTTCCATTTGCTTGCTTGAGGGGTTCTTCTCATTTGTTACATATTTTGCTGGTTAAAGTTGATATGCCTTGTCTTACAATGTGCTACAATATGTCCTGGTTTATGACAAGAGAAACATGTGATATTTTTCATAGGAGGAAAGAACCTCCTTTGAGGTCTTCCGAACTTGTTCAATCGATATTCAGGAAAAATTTAGCTTTTTGCAACTGCTTGCTTCATCCTCTCATTCTCTGTCCTTTCATGTTGTTGTTTGTTTCTGCTTGTTTCATTACACATCAGGTTCTTGCTGGCTTCTTCTTTTGTGGTTCCTTTTTGAGTTGCTTCATGATTCCTTTCAATGTCTTCCTTCTTTGAGTTCTCCATGGAATCAATCTCACCTTTGAGCTACTTACACAACCTGCTCCTTTCTTCCATCAGTCTTCCAGCTGCAATAAGCTTAGATTTCTGAGAGTTAATTTTATCTTTTACAGCTTTCACGAAAGTGATATCCTTGTTATCTTCAACCTTGGACTTACTGGATTCTCCTTCATAGCCTATCCCAGCCTTTATGAGAGGGGATCTTTGAGCATTTAGAATCTAGTTCAAATGTTCAGAACTTTTCATTTGTGGAATATTCGTAGTTAATTCCCTTTGGGCCTTTTCTGGTTTCTTCCTTAAGCATACTACTTCTTCCAATTTCTCTTGCTTCTGAATTTTATCCTCAATTTGCTTAAGTAGAGTGTCTTCTACCTTCTTGGCTTCTTCAAGCTCTACTTTCAACTGAATGAGGTCTTCTGAACTTTGTTCTTCTCTTACATATTTGAGGAGAATTTCTTTCTGTTTTTTGCATTTTAGTTTAAGTCTGTCTATTTCCTCTAGGCCACTTCTTAGCTCCCCCTCAAGATCAACTTCACCTTCTTCCTCATCTTCTAGAATGAATCCTTCAAGATCTTCCTTGGAAATCAATACAAATTCAGAGGTTCCCTCTTCATTGGAGGATTCATCTGAGCTTTCAGATGCACTGTTGTCTTATTGAGCATAAAATTATTTTCTATTGAATCTCTTCCCTTTTTGCCAGTTATTTGTTTTGGTTTGCTCTATTTCTTGAGTGTGATTCTTTTTTTTCTTATGAGGACACTTAGAAGCATAGTGCCCAACTCTTCCATAGTTAAAGCATTTAAATGGAAGTTTACCTTTATATTTTTCTGAGCCTCCATCCAATTTTCTGACAAATTTGGCCTCTTCTTCATCAGAGCAAGTGCATATATCTTCTTTTTCTTCTTTGTTCTTCTCTGTCTTAAAGGCTTCCTCCCTCACATTTGAATTCCTCTATGGTCGTCTCATCTCATAAGCTGTTAAGTTTCCAAGTAATTGGTTCATGGTCAGAGTTTCCCAATCAGCTGTTTCTTCTATGGCAGAAACCTTGGAGTTAAAGCTGGATGATAAAGATCTTTGAATCTTTTGAACAATTACACATTCTTTTATGGTTTCTCCTAGAGATTTCATGTTATTCACAATTTCTGCAACCCTTAAGAAGAAGCTGGCAATGTCTTCATCATCATTCATTTTTATATTTTCAAACCGAGCTCTATAGACTTGTAGTTTGGCTATCTTCACCTTTTTGTCTCCCTCATGGATGCTTTCTAATGTATCCCATATTTCTTTGGCAGTCTTGTTGTGCATTAATTTGATAAATTATGCCTCACACAGTCCACTTAAGAGAGCATTCATGGCTTTTGCATTAGCTACAAAATCTAGCTTTCCATCTTTCTCTGAGTTAGACTCCTTTGGGGCATATCCCAATTCCACAATAGCCCAAACTTCTATTCCTAGAGACATTATGTGCGTCCTCATTCTTATTTTCCAAAACGCATAATTTGTACCAGTGAACAAAGGGGCTTTATTTGTTGAGCATCCTTCTAGACTAGCCATCCTGGGGATCTAGGATCTCCTTCCAGTTGTTAAACTGATACAGAAGGAACCTGCTCTGATACCAACTATTGAATCCTTTGTTAAACTGAGAGGGGGGGGGCTGAATCAGTTTAATGAAGTCATGTTCTTATTTAAACTTTCATTTACACTTATTTACATATTCATTTCATGATTAACTTAATGTACAATGAAACCACAATCTTAATTAGTGAGCAGCAGGTATTAAGCAAATTAAATGCAGAGTATCAACACATAATCATCATGTACATAGACACTAGATATAAGTGGAAACCCATAAGGGAGAAAACCACAGCTTATTATTGTTGTGATGCAAAGGCAAGCTCCAACTCCCTCTCACCACTGATTTACTGTAGGCTCCAACCTACAGGAGGCTCCTACCTCAATTCTACAAGCTACAACTTGGAAGGAAGCTCCAACTCCCATCCAATTTCTGCAGGCTACAACCTACAGGAGGCTCCTACCTCAGCCAGCTACAACTTGATATGGAAGCACCAACTTCCTCACTCTTTCATAAAAAACACATGTTGATTTACTTGGATATCGACGTTGTTCTGTTCCTTCTTCACTACTATCCACCTACCTTCATATCTGCCTTATATCATCTCTGAATCTTCACAACTTCTCTATTTCCTCCTCCTTCTTCTTACCCTCTCTGCCTCATTTCTCCATTCTCTAATCTCTTTCTGCATATGACGGTAACATCCTTTATAGTGTTCTCCTCAAAACTGTTTTTATTTCACAGGGAATTCGAAATGAACAGCCATGACTCTTTTCCTTCCACCTTCTCATTTCTTTGTCCAGCTCTTTCAGAGGAATATAGCAGTATATACATATTTCAGTATTTCATTGGAGTATTGTTTTGCCTTCGGAGACTTGCCATTGCATCACAAACAATATAAAATAAATAAAACTTTACATTTTCAGTTACAATAAGTTTTTCAATTCAACCCATTAAGTTCTTGGCGCGTTGTCTATTTTTCTTTTCCACCGCTGACACTGTCTTTTCAGTTTCCACCGTTACAGTCTAGCTCTGTTGAGTAACTGCTTTCCGAATTTTTAATTCTGCCCTCACTTATCCGTGGACTTTTAAAATCTATTCCATTATCCTTCGAAGAGTGTATCGCATTCGTTTTTCAATCTCATTTCGCCTTTCCAACATTCTTCATTGTAATCCTCTTTTTCTCTTCGATTTGATTTAACACAGGAAAAACACAGATTTTCAAACTTGTAATTCTTTGGGATTCTACTTTGAGTTGCATCAGGTCCGCTCTCTCCATCGCACTTCGGCGTTCGGTGAGTCCAGTTATCTGACGTGCCCTTGGCCATCTGATCTCCACTAATGCGATGTGCAAAGGGTCCCACCAGGTAGTACCTCGAAATTTCAATGTTATATGTTATATTTCTCCTTTACCCATCGATGCGATTTAACGAAGGAAAACCTTATACTTTCGGATTTTAAATCCTGTAGACCTTTTCTTTGAATCTGCATCGCATCTTCTCTCTTCATCGCACATTGCACTTCGGCGTTCCCAGTTGTGCATAGCTCTTCCAATATCCTGATGCGATATCTGAAGGGTCCCACCATTCTTCCCACGTGCATGGCGGATCGCATTATCGCTATCCCAATACCCTAATAGTTTAGCTCTTTGCGTTTCTAAATCTCTGTCGATGCGATGGATCAATGTAGACCCCACTCCAACTTAACTTCATGATCCAATGGTTGCAATCGACCATGATCTAACGGTTGTGATTGGATTGCACCATCGCAATCGCAACATTCAACAACTCATTCCCTTGCTCTTCTGCTGCGCCGATGTGATAAGCTTTTGGCGATGCGATGTAGTTCTGTGGACCCGATGGATCATTGAACTCGCTCTTACAACGTTTCAGATCCAGTCTTGTCACAAGTCACACATAAGTTTTGTCGATTGCGATATGCAATCACATCACAATATCGGCAATCGCAACTTCGCATCACTTCTTCATTACTCTACCCGCCGATTGTGATGTGCACTAAAATATTATTGTCAGATGCAATGAAATCGGGACCGTCCATTCTCCCATTTCATATTTGTGATAAGATCTCCACCATCTACTTGCCTTCAAGCGACTCTTCTTCACCTCTTCTGCCTACTTTAATCTCAGCCATCCATCTCTTGTCTTTGCTGTTGCGATCTAATCGTGACCGTTCATTTACCTCACTTGTATTTCTTCAAAGACTTCTCTTCCTTAGTCTATTTTCTGTTTGCTTACACTGTCCCTCTCTATGACACCGGTTTCTCCACGTTGTTCCTCCTGATATTTTTATGTATTGAGTGCGTTGTTCCCTCCTGAGCTTATTCTGTATTCTAAGTGCGTTGTTCTCTCCTCCACTGCCTCTCTGCTTCTTTGTTGCCTCTGCTTCAATTCGCTGCCTCTGTTTGCTACCCTCCCTTCCTTTGCTTTATTCGCTGCCTCTGTTCCTTTTCTGCCTTGCTGCCTTTACTGCCTATGTTTCTTGTCTAATGTTGCTCCTTGCTTCTCTTTTGCTATCTCTGTTGCCTCTGCTTCTTTCTCTGCTTCATTTGTTTCCTCTGATGTCTCTGCTGCCTCTCTACCTTGGTTGATACTGTTCCTTTGTTCTCCTTTGTCTTGATGATAATTCAGGTGCTACTCATGTCTTCTCCTTTGCCATCAATGACAATATTTCCAACAGCATTCACTAAAAAACTTCAATCTTCAAGGAAGAGAGGCATAAAAGAGAGCGAAGTAGCTAGAGAAGGACATAATTTTCTAGGAAGACCTACTTCTAGTTTCTAGGCTATATATTTCTCACATGTGTGGAGTTTCTAGGTAGTTATTCGGGCTGAAATTTTGAGTCTACTACAGGTCTAAAATTCTATTGCTAGGGGTCAAATTTCTACTGTTGGGTGTTGAAATTATGAGCTGAAGTTTTTGCTGGGGATTTTTCCTTGGATACTTTTACGGGGATCGTTTATTGAAGGAAAGGATAGACTTGGTGATTGGAGGAGGTCTTTGTCTAGGTCTAAGAATTCTTGAAGTATCTCACCTTGATTTGAATATACTAATGGAATAGATTGACTGGATTTTTCCCTAGTTGAGCACCTACATATTGTGTTTATTTTTCTTGTGATCTTCATATACACATAATTTAGTAATTTCTTGATGAAAAACTAACTAATAAATAATTGAAATAAGCCAACATAATTCACAAGTAATTATCAAGAAAGAGGAATTAAACCCTAATTCCTATAAGCATTGATTTCTCAACAGATTCAAATGATAATACCTCCTTAGTATATATAGGATTCGAAGGGGTCACAATATAATCAAAGCCAACATAAAAAATAAAAATGTAAGGACACAAAAATAATAGTATTGCGCTTCCATGGGGTACAATAATAACAATATGGGGCTACATGGGAAATCAATAACAATAAGGGGGCTACATTAGCAATTAAAATAAGGGGACTACGTTAGTATTATAAGGACCTAACACAAACACCATGAACAATCAAATTTCTAATTTTTCATTCTCAAAGAGGCTTACAGATCAAGAGATTTGGTCCATATAGAGGCTTTCTAAATCCATGGTTAAGGTGGATCTATACTGGTATTTATTCAAAGAACATGCAAATATATATTTTAGAAATCTATATAGGACTCATGCATTATTGGAAGAAATAAATTAGAACATGCAAATATATATTATAGAAACCTAAATAAAACTTTGGAATTGTTGGAAGTAGGAAATTTTTGCTCAACTTAAAGAGAGGCATTAATATATTTGTGAAAATATCGGAAGTATATTAGTTAATGATTTACATTGTAATCATGTGGTATCTAGTCACTATCTAGTCACATTTAATCAAAATTAATCAAAATTGTTTTGTGTAGTTTCTAATTTATTGCTCTCTTATTAATTTCATTTGAAATAATAAAATTTGTAAAGTATTAATTATATTTTTATCACATATAATTTTTTTAAACTAGAACAAGAATTTATGGAGAATATGTAAGTCACATTTAATCAAAATTAATCAAAATTGTTTTGTGTAGTTTCTACTTTACTGTTCTCTTATTAATTTCATTTGAAATAATAAATTTTGTAAACTAATAATTATAGTTTTATCATATGTAGTTTTTTTTTAATTGGAACAAGAATTTATGGAGAATTGGTAACTTAGAAAGATCAGTTGCCACTATTACTTCAATACAATTGTTTCAAAAATGTTACAAATAGGTCAATTATAAGAATACCTCTGAAGATTTGAACCCATGCATCCAAGCAAAAAAATTGTTCACCAAACCACTTGAGTTAAGATACTTTGACATGTTATGAAATACAATTACTAAATGTTACTTATAGATTTCATATAGTATATATTAATAAATAACCATACCATTTAATAGTTATAATAATAAATAATATGTAAAACATATCTTAATTAAATAATTTTAAGCGAAAATGAGGTTGTAAGTACAAGGTGAGGGACGGTTATTATAAACCTTAGAGAAAAAATAGAGTTAGATCTAAGACTTTTGTGATCCATAAAGTAGATAAATGTCTTTCAGATTAATCGCATCATTAGGATTTGGTCGACATTTCAAACCAAATAATGTGGTTCATTCTCACGACAAAGTGAAAAACCCCATGGATCTTAATGAATAAATAGTTTGGATGCATCATTGCCCAGAATTAGTCATTGAAAAACTAGCTGTTGAACTAGTCATTAATTTAATTAGCTATATTTTAATAAATGAATATTATAATAAATTGATTAAAAATGTATTTTAAATTTTTTACTAAATATTGAAATTTTTAGTATTTAAAGGATTCAATTAATAAATATTATATTTATAATTAAGTTAATATAATATCAAGGGTAAGAATAAAGAAAATATTAAGAAATAAAAAGGGGGGGTTAAAAGAAATAATTAAAGACAATGGATGAAAAATAAATAAAACCCTAAAAGGGAATAACAAGGAAATACTAAAAGAAAACGAGGCTGAGAGCAAGTAGGGGGGAAATCCCCCGGATGCGGGTGGACATACAAGCGATTAAAATGATGGGACAAGGGTGCGGTGAGGTGGGTCGACACCTGCCCACCCAGGACATGGAGGTTAATACACCACTGCTTAAAGGTTTTGCGCATTTACATCTCGCACAGTTCAAAGGTATGGTGTCTTGGAGTTCAGCATTCCGCATCATGGTTATCGTTCAGGCTTCTGACTTCACATGCTCCCGCATGCTGGAGCTCTCACCTCTCTTCAATGCGCCTGTTCGGATGGAGGCTCCTCGCAGCAGGAGCGGGAAGGTTAAAAGGCAGTGTGGCGTCGAGTATTCCATGGAGGTGCTCTAGTCACACCAGCCCCTTTTCATTTCATTCTTTGGACTCAATTCTGATCTCCAGTTGTTAGAAGGAGGCTCTACCGGGTAGCATGTCTCTCGTGAAAGGGAGAGGAAGATACGTTTGAAGCCCAGCTCTAGTTCTTTTATGGATTCGTGGTTGGAGGATTTTCGATACTTCGCGTGGACCTCTAGCCTCCTGTTGTATTGGGACTACCCGGCCATAACTAATGCCCCGCTTCTATCTGGTTCCCTCATGCCTCGGCTGAGGCACAGACTGAGAAGCTGCAGTGGCAGCACCAGAGGTATCCCTTCAAATCCGCCTTCCAGCCCATCCTTTAACTTACCTACTCTCTAAATCAGTCGTTTGGATGGTCATTATCCTCGTACGTGCAGTGGGAGATGGATTACTCTGGATTCTCATCATTTGGGCTCCCATACTCCCCGTACTCGAACTTCCATGCCCCCTCCCACCACTGGCTCTGCGCGATTCATTTTCAACAGTGCTCTGAACTGCCCCCGGATCACTGCCATCTTTACAGTGGTATTCCATGAGGACTCCCAGACAGAGGAGACCACTGTTAAAGCTACGGGAACAAGCTAAGACTTCGCCCAGACTTCGCTCCTTCATGCAGGGATCAGCAGCGCGTCGAGGCAGTCTTCGGAGGCTCATGCGCGAACCATTCCTGAGGTGGTGATGGAGCCGGCTGACCCTGGCCCTTCTATTTCCGAAGAATCTCTGGCCACGGACCTGCGTGCTTCAGGTTGGTGCCGCATCATGGAAGAACCTCTTGATGATTAGACTGCTTTCTTTGGTGCTTCTTTCTTTCTCTGCGGCTCATACTTTTGGGATGGTGATTGTTCAATTGGTCAAGTGGAATTCTGGCTTGTTTTTGTTCATTTTTTACTTTATGAAAACTCTGCAACATCAGGAAGATTATCACATGCTCCCCTGCGTGGGTTTTGGCAAACTTCTAGACTGGTTTCCCTGTCATAGGGTAGTCTCCTCTTATGTTTTCCATGATAACTCTACTTCTTCCCAGGCAGATGCTATGACTACGGTCACATTGTAATTTTACTCCTCTGTTAATAGAATTAAGCTTACTTAGAAAAAAAAAAGTAGGGGGGAAATCACCTAGAGAGAGTTGGAGTCCAACTCTTACTCAATTTTGATCCATCATCCCTATTGAGATTCTTAGTATGCCTTTCAATCCCAATGGCCTCCCTAAGCTTCCTATGATGGAAGTGATCAACCTTAGTGATGACCTTGGAGTCCTCAATGCAAACACGGTGACACAATTTTTCCACATGCTCTGCAAGAGCCGATGTGCAGGACCGATTGTGCCTAATAACTGTTGCATGCTCCTGGATTCTTTGTCTAATGGATCAACATGTTTCACCGATATAAGGAGTGCCACATTAACAAGGAACCATGTAAACACCTTTCATGTCTTTTGGGTCGATAGGGTCCTTGACATATCCGAGATAATTTCTAATAATATACAGAGGCTGCAACGAAGAGGATACATTATTCTTTCTAGGGACATGGGAAATTTTATCTGGGGTACCTTGGATAAACAAGAGATGAACTTTGGATATAGGATCAACCCGAGTGGATTTTCCTTTTAATCCTTTATAGGATTTTTGAAAGGCCTTAAGGCCTTGAGATCTACTGTATCAATTTTTTTCAAAAATTTAATATTCCCAATTAGCTTTCAACTAGTTGGAATATTAAATTTTGTTTTTGCTTCTTATATAGTAGAATAAGAGGGTAGGGATACTAATAAATCTGCTTAGTAGGAATAAAATCACTTCTAATGTGAATAAGGAGCATAAAATTAGCTAGATAAAGAACCCTTAGGTGTGAATAGGGGATGAAGCATGTGGATGGGGTCAAGTTTGACCAAATGAACAGTGCTGGTATGGAGGGAGTGGATAATCAATGAGAGACGACGTAGTTTTGGAGGGAGAGTCTTTGCATGAAAGTAGAATCTTTAATTTGTGGGGCTAGGGGTGAGGAAGCTCACCAAGAAAATAAGGAAGGGGATGGAAGCCATGGAAGGTGTTGATCATATGGTTAACATTCACTGTTTTTCCCAGTTTTGAAGTCTCTTTGTTTGCGAAAAAGAATGCCCAAAAGGCCTTCTTTTCCCTCCTATTTCATTCCCTCTAAGCCTTTGTTTTCATCATTCTTCCTCCCCTTCTAAATTCCCCACTTACCCTTCAAATCATCCCAAATCCCCTTTAAAGCCTTTTAAATTAACTTTGTTTGGCTTAAAATCCCTTTATTCCCCTTACCGAATGCCCTCTCCGGCCTTAAAAAGCATTAAAATTGGGCCAAAATCACTCATTTATTATATAACAGGCTTAGCCCCTTTAGGGCTAGCCCCCTTAACCACTTCCCCATATTCCCAGCACCCAAGACCAAGCGCTAAAGGACTGGGTGCTAATCGCAATCGGAAGGTTTCACAGAGTGCATTTTCTTTGTTACGCCTGTTTTTCTTGATGCGATTGTTTGTTGTTCTATCGGCCCCGCCGCGATCTGGGCCGTCGATCTCTTAAGATCCGACAGCCAGTGCTTATCCCGTGGCACGCCCATCCCCACTTCTATCACCCCTGTGATTAAATGTGAGCCGTCGATCTGCCTTCAAATCCGACGGCTATCGCGTAATCGCGACATCACCAATCGCAAGTTTGAAAACACACCTCCTTCATACTCCTGATTGGTGATCTCCGATTTCCAATCCCCAATCCGATCTTCGCCTTCCATCCATTTCGATCTGAAGACCCTCATTTCTCCCACCCAGTGTCTATACCTCCATCTCTCCCCCTTCCGATTTAATCTCTGTCGTTGATCCCCTTCACGATCCAACGGCTGACGTTGAATCACTCCATCGCCAATCGGAAGTTCTTAAATGTGTCACCCCCCATACCCCCGATTGCGATCCTCCAATTCGATCTTAGCTGTCCATCACCTCAGATCTGACAGCTAGGATCTAATCACGCCCTACTTGTTTTCCTTTCATCGGGCCTTCCCAAGACTTCCTCCTTCAATCACCACCATTGATCTCCTCCTGAGATCCAACGGTCTACCGTTAATCACCCTCCGCCTTAGCCGGGTCCCACCATTCAAGTCCATTTTGTAACGTTTTCCATTTCATGTCCATTCATTTCTTTATATCTCGCTGAAGTCCAAACCTTCCCAATTTACATTAAAAGATTATTCATTCCGCCCGACCTTAGAAATTTAATGTTTTATATTAAATTCTATTTCATTTCTCCACCAAACTTCCATTTGCAGCATTTTCAACGATTTTCGCCATTCTTTCACAGTTTCTACTGTTCTGCCACCATTCCTCCAGGCCTCCACAGCAAATATTCTGCCATCTCCCCTAGATTTTTATAACAGGTTTATTGCATTTCTGCAGGGATTACAGAGTGGAAAATTCACTCAGCCTTCATAGTCATAGCCACTGTGATTCAATGCACAGAGATAATCTTTCAGTAGCGGCAAAGTGTATCAGTAGCAAAGTGGATTAAAGGGATTTAAACCTGTTATTGAAAAATTAACGCCTAACCCCGCGTTCAAAGGAAGAAAGCACAGTTTGAAGACCAAATGCACATGAAACAAGCCATATCTGTGTTTAATGTTAGTATAGCACCGTTTCTCCAAAAAGGACATCTTTCTATAGAAGTCTACACGCCTCCTCGAGCCCAAAAACAGTTAATTACACTGACATAAGCCTCTTAAATACTAGCAGAACCAGTAGTTATGAAGTATGGAGACCTGTAGACCTGATATCCATGCCATTAATTCTAGAAGGTAGAACAGAGGGCTTTACAGCCAGAAAGGACTCCAAAGAAACATCAGAAGTCAGATGTCGACCTGACAAAGACCCCTCAGCCATACTATGAAGTAAATACAGCAATGCAGTTCCATTAAGCAATATGGGCATGGACGCTTCCTCCATGTTGTCTTAATGAATCAATTTAATGTACATCGTCCACTCCTATTACTGGTTTTTCTCCTATAAGAACCCCCAAGAACAGATTGTATAGGGTTCCAGACTTTCAGGAAAAATATGTTGTGAGAGAACTTTGTAGACATTTTGTTGAACTTTATATGAATGCAAAGAGCCCGTTGGGTTTCAGTGATGAGGATTTCCATCTTTAACGAGGATTCTGGTCTTCGTGCTTCACAGTCTGTAACTCTCCCCTATATGTGATAGTTTAATTGTTCATCTCGTTTTCATCCATTTTGCTTGTATCATGTTCTGGAATGCGAGTGGCTCACTGGTTTTTGGTATGAATTTATCCTAGTTGATACTCATGCTCAAACTTGTCAAGCGCTTTAAATATGGCTTAGGCGTGATATACTGTTTCATTTTCCACTTCAACCGTACTTCTGCTATATTAGCTTCTATGAGATGTTATTTTTAAAATGCTATTGTCATGTATGGATTCTTAATTTTGTAAGCCCATTAAATGTTGATATTTATTCCTGGATATCATCTTAATGACAGTTAGTATTATCTCAATATTTCATACGCAGTAAACACCTTCTGATTATTCATCTCTGTGAGGTATTTTAGAACCCAGCCCTCTTTACAGTAAGCTGCCTTTGAATTGTCTGATACATTTGTATTCGAGTTTCACATCTTGCCTCTGCAGTGTTGCTTTCCCTATGTCAAATTTCTGAAAGTTCTGGTCCCATTCAAATTAGCCTTCCTATTTAGAAGAGACATCATGAGAGCCTTCTTTTTGATAATTCCTCATATTATATCGTATGCTCCTTGCTGTATAAGATGTCCTAGGCACTGGTCTTTCACAACTCAAGGTTGTCTCTAGGGTCGACAACATCTTTTTGGCACCGTTGCCAGGGATCTAAGTTGAGAAAAGTTAAATCCCTGGGCCTCGAAAAAACCTTATTCACTCTTCAAATAGGTGAGCATGGAGAGTTGAGAGTTGTAGATCCCTCACCTTGGCGACTCCACATTCATTTATCAGATAAATTTATTTGCAGTCCTAGCTCCTCGTAAGCCACACCTGAGGTCATATACGTCTCAGCCAAAGACACCTTCTATGTCTAACCCAGGCAAGATCCTACATATAAGGAGTTGGAGGGAAAGACAATTAGTCCATACTGAGATTCCTAAATTCTCTCTAGAAGAATTTCCATCCTCCTCCTCTCAAGTTTCCCAAGTGCAAGGTCCCGACTCCACTGTGGGAGATACCGACTACTACTCAGATAGTCCACCCTGGGGAGGGGTTCGAATTAAAGGAAAAGATGAGTCAAGGGATACCACATATTACACCTTTCACCCTACTCCTGAAGTCGAAGAGGTCAAAGAAGTCACTGAAGTATCTGCTATTAACAACCCGTTGTTCCCGTCAACACCTCAAGCTGCTGTCCAATACATTCTGATTGTCATTCATACTTCACTTCCACCTCCTCCTCCTCCTTTTACACACCAAACCCTTGCACTACTTCCACATCCCCCAATGGCCAATTTTCCTGGCTTCTTGTTGAATAAATATGCCCCCCTGGCATTAGCTCAAGTGTTGAATGATATGCCACAGGACTATCTAAAAATCTTTCCCCGATTCAATGGGGAAAATGAGATTGAAGCTCAAAAACATCTTGAGGTCTTCTGTTCTTTTGTAGAGAACTTTAATGTGGAACATCTAGACGTAGTGTTAAGACTATTTGTTCAATATCTTAATGGGGAAGCCTGAAAATGGTTTAAGACATTGGAAGATCGTTCTATCACCACTTGGGAAGGAATGGAGGATACTTTTCTTAGAAAATGGGGGGAGAAGAAAGATCATGGACACTTTCTTACTGAGTTTAACACACTCAATAAAAGACATAACGAAGGAGTTTCAGAGTTCATCATGAGGTTTAATAAGTTGTACTTGAGCCTTCCTGCTGATATGAAACCTCATCAAACTGTTGCTAAAGTTGTTTTCGTGGCAGCTTTTGACTCAGAGTTTGGTTTCTCTCTGAAGAAAGAAAGCCTACCACCTTGGATGAAGCTCAAACAGATGCACTAGATTTTGAGGCAAATTTCGCCTCCACTGGTAAATCAAAGGGAAAGCCAAACCAAGATGCTAGAAGGAAAGATAAAGAGGAGGTGTCTACTTCCATCCAAGACAGAGACTCATTTGATAACAAGATTGAAGAAATGAACAAAATGATTAAGAACCTTTCAAGTAAGCTGGTCAAACTTGAATTGGAGGCCAAGAATTCATCCTCCAAGAATTTCCAGAATGCTCCAAATAGGGGTTACAATCCTCAGTATAGGAAACCACCTCTGCAAATACTGCAAAGGGAATGGAAAGAGCAACAAGATCAGGTACCACACTCGCTGTATTTGGAAGGCCAGGTAGATGGTCCTACTGAAGACACTGCCTATGAACAAGAGGGTGCATATCTTGCTTTTTCGAATAGTGATGGAGTAGAATGCCCCTTGCAAGGAAGTGATGGAACTGAGATATCATTACAAGAAGAAGAGAAGGCCAGAGGCACAAAAGACCCAGAGATTGATGACTATTGTAAGCAATTTTTTGATTTCATGCAAGCACATTTCAATAGAAGATATGATCTTAGATCTTCTAGGAAAAGGACTCATACTCAAGATCAGGAAGAAGAGCCACCCCAGAAGGAAGCACCTGCTCAGAAGGAGTCAACAACGCAAAAGGTCACAGACAAAGGTAAGAAGCCTCTAAACGAACCTTTGCAGTCTAATGATCAAATTCCTTCCTCTTCAAAAGTAGTCATTCCCCCTAATGTGAAGTATGTGTCAAAAGAAGCCAAACCCTTGGCCAAAAATAAAGAGTCAAAGGAGGTCGCAACAGAAAATTCCTCTCCCGCCTTTAGTCTGCAAAAGGAGCTTGAGAAGGTCAAAATCCTAGTTCCCTTGACTAAATTGTTGAAGCATCCTGCATATCAGTCCCTGGTCTCCTCTTTCATGCTCCCTCTAGAAGCAGCACACCTCCCAGATAGTCTCAACCTTCAAGAAGAAATACCCATGATTGTGTTTGGCCCCCACGTTGAGGAATGAGATGCTTCTAACCCTCCTTTTTATGTGTCTCTAGTGATTCATGACCTGATATTACATAACTGTATGCTAGATTCGGGAGCTTCCCATAATATATTGCCTATGTCAGTCATGGAACAACTAGGACTACAAATCACTCGGCCATACAAGGATCTCTATTCATTTGATTCCAAAAGAGTTAAATGCCTGGGTATGATCAAGGATTTGGTGGTCAATTTGGCCCAGATTCCCACAAAAATTGTGGTGATGGACATTGTGGTGGCTGAAATCTTAGCTCGTTTCTGCATGTTGCTGTCAAGGTCCCGGGGGACAAAAATCGGTGGGTCAATCAAGTTGGACTTAACATATGCTACTATCCCGGTGTTTGGTGGCCAGGAGAGGAGGTTGTACAGGGAAACCAGATTTTTCAAGATGGTTACTAAAGCTGACATCTCGGTTAATTCACTAGTCTACAATAAAGAAGGTGATTTCTCATGTTTAATGCTGGAAGAAGACCAAGATTATGCTCAAGAACCATCATTCTGCCAGATCAGGACTGAGCAGCCCTCAGAGAGCGGTGAAGTAGGAATCTGGATGCTTCACTTTGATGGAGCTAATTCTAGAGAAGGTAATGGTGCTGGAGTACTACTGATTTCTCCTACAGGCCAATGGGTCCCATTTTCTTTCAAGCTAGAATATGAAGCCACTAATAATGTGGCCGAATATGAAGCACTTATGTTAGGGTTACAAACAGCCAGAAGCATGAATATACAAAGTTTAAAAGTTCTGGGAGATTTGGAACTGGTGGTTAGACAAGTGAAGAATCAGTGTCAAACCAAACATCCTAGGCTGAGGGCTTATAGGAACGAAGTGTGGGACCTGGTGGAAAAATTTTTCTTGGCATTTAACATTCAATTTATGCCTAGAGAGCATAACAGGATGGCTGATTCCCTTGCAGTGGCTGCTAGTACATTCCGTCCACCTCAAAACCCTCTCTTAAGATATGAAATTGAGGTGTGTTATCGGCCATCAATCCCAGATAACATCAAGCACTGGCAGGTGTTTGAGGATGAAGAGCAAGTGAAAATATTTATGGAAACAATCAGAGAATTCTCAAACATGGAGATATATGTTTGTGAAGAAGAAGAGGTCGAAGACCTTTCAGAAAACAAATGGGAGGAAAAGGTGGCAGGTCATAAAGTGTTGCAATTGAAGGGAAACATTATACCTAGAGGGATGGTGCCTCTAGAAAGATTTTTTGAAAATAATGACGTCCCACTGCAGCCAAACAAAGTAGTAGAATAAAATTAGGTAGAAGACTTGAATCTTGGTACTGATGCTGACCCCAAAATTGTGAAGCTGTTTAGGAAATTCCCAGGAGAATATAAAGAGCTCTACCAGAAATTATTTCAGTCCTACAAAGATGTGTTTGCATGGTCTTATCAGGACCTGAAAAATTTTGATATCAGCATCATGCAGCACAAAATTCCTCTAAAAGGAGATTTGAAGTTGCATAAGAAGAAGCTCAGACAAACTAATCCCCTGTTGCTCCCCTCCATAGAGAAAGAGATTAAGAAGTTATTGAAGGCCAAAATAATTGTGCCATTGAGGTACTCTGAGTGGGTGGCAAACTTAGTCCCTGTCCAGAAAAAGAATGGAGAAATAAGGTTGTGTGTTGACTTCCGGAATCTGAATCGAGCATCCCTAAAGGATAATTACCCACTGCCCAAGATGGATCATATTCTGTACAAAGTGGTGGGAGCTTCTCAGATGTCAATGATGGATGGATTCTCTGGTTACAATCAGGTGGCTGTACTTCCAGAAGATCAGAAGAAGACCACTTTCACCACACCATGGGGTACATTTATGTATGCCAGGATGCCTTTCGAGTTAATTAATGCAGGGGCCACTTTCCAAAGGGCCATGGACATTGCTTTTGTTGGGGAGAAAGATAATTTTTTGGTGGTCTATCTCGATGATATCACTGTGTTTTAAAAGGTTTATACTGAGCACATTGAGAATTTACGTAAAACTCTTGAGAAATGCAGAAGGTATGGTCTCTCTCTTAATCCATAGAAGTCATTGTTTGCATTGGAAGAGGGTAAGATTTTGGGACATATTGTGACCAAATATGGGGTAAAAATAGATCCTAAGAGAGTAGAGGTTATAAATGGCATCTCTCTTCCCATAAATAAGAAGGAGGTGCAGGTGTTCCTAGGGTGCATTAACTTTCTGAGGAGGTTTATCCCTAACTATGTTGAGATAGTTAGACATATAACTGACATGCTGAAGAAAAATAATGAGGTAAAGTGGTCCCAAGAATCACGAGAGGCCTTTTCCAGAATCAAAAACGCCTTTTCTAAAGCCCCTGTGTTAGCTGGGCCAGACTACACCAAACCATTCATGATTTTTTCATTTGCATCACCTCATACAGTGGCAGGAGTCTTATTGCAGAAGAATGAAGAGGGGTATGAGCAGCCCATCGCTTTCTTCAGTCAGGTGCTCTGTGATGCAGAGTTGAAGTATAACATATTAGAAAAGCAGTCATATGCTCTAGTGAAGTCTCTTAAAGCATTCTGCATGTATGTCTTGCAGTCACACATCACGACATTTGTACCCACAACTGCAGTAAAAGATATTCTTATTCAAGGAGATAGTGAAGGAAAAATGGGGAAGTGGAGTGCCAAAATACAAGAATATGAGCTGGATATTCGCCCTACCAAATTGATTAAAGGACAAGGGCTGGCCAAAATATTATCCGAATCAAACTGTCAAGCTCTGGGTATAAATCTGTCCATGATAGAAAATGAGGAGTCTGAGAAGAAAGAAGAGCAACAGGGAGTAGAGATAGCTACTCAGAAGACACACATGAAGCATCTCATCAGCCCGTGGTACAAAGAGGTAGTGGAATAACTTCTAACACTCAGCTGCCCTCCTAGCTGTGATAAAGCTAAATACAGAACACTAAGGTTGAAATCATAGAAATTCATTGTTGCCAATGGTCGGCTGTACTGGTGAGATCCTTCAAGTATTCTGCTCCTGTGTCTCACAGAGGATGAGGTAGAGAATATAATGGCTGAATTTCATGAAGGAATATGTGGGGGTCATTACAGCTGGAGGGCCACTGCTCACAAAATCCTGAAGGCTAGTTTCTACTGGCCCAAACTCTTTGGAGATGTGTTTGCCCAAGTCAGAGCTTGTGAAAAATGCCAAAGATTTTCTGAAAGACAAAAGTTGGCACCTCTACCCATGATCCCTATTCACGTGGATGAACCATTCCAACAATGAGGAATCGACTTTATCGGTGAAATACATCCCCCATCAAGTGGTTAGCACAAGTGGATATTAACTGCTACCAATTATTTCACAAAGTGGGTGGAAGCTATACCCGTGAGGAATGCAATAGATGCTGTAATAATGAAATTTATGGAAGAAAACATCATATCCAGATTTGGCTGCCTTGCCAAGATAGTGACTGACAATGCACAGGCCTTTAAGTCTACAAAGTTTGTTAGCTTTTTCCAGTAGTATAACATTGTGCTAGGTCACTCCATGGCCTATTACCCACAAGGAAATGGCCTGGCAGAGTCTTCAAATAAAACCCTGGTGAGGGAACTGAAGAAGGCTATCAATGAAAATCATAAAAACTGGGATTCCCAGTTGAAATTCGCTCTGTGGGCCAACAAGATTACCAGTAAGAGAGCAACCGGGAAGTCCCCATATGAATTATTATATGGGAGGGTAGCATTATTCCCTATACATTTAGCCTTACCAGTAGCCCGATTCATGCAAGAAAGTCAAGAAGAACTCGATGATGTGACCAGGAGAATCAATCAGCTGATGGAGCTAGAAGAAACACAGAACCAAGAAAGTAAGAGGCTAACTGAATATCAAGAGAAGATGAAGGACCTTTTTTATGAGCATGCCAAGGACAGGAAGTTACAGGTTGGGGATTTAGTGCTTAGATGGGATATTTTAAGAGCTGAAAAGGGGAAACATGGTAAATTCAACCCACTCTGGTTCGACCCTTTTAAAATTGTGGAACAAGGGGGCAATAACACTTTCAGGTTGGAAAATTTACAGGGAGACTTGCTCGATGCCCCTGTAAATGGTCAGTTCCTCAAACCTTACTTCCAGTTCTGATTCAGGCAAAGAGAGCCTGATGTATGATACTATACATTAGTTTTCTGTTTTCATCTTTGTTTGAATGATGCGTGTGATGTGATGAATCACGAAGAGAAAAATAAAAAGTGCTAAAGAGTGGTATCCACAGAGAAGATTAACAGGTGGTCTGTGAAGTTCTCAACACGCCCAAGGATGAACGCGTCGTCCCCAGGTGGAGCCAATGTTTATCATATGGTTAACATTCACTGTCGTTCCCAGTTTTGAAGTCTCTCTGTTTGTGAAGAATAATTCCTAAAAGGCCTTCTTTCCCTCCTATTTCATTCCCTCTAAGCCTATGTTTTCATCATTCTTCCTCCCCTTCTAAATTCCCCACTTACCCTTCAAGTCATCCAAAATCCCCTTTAAATCCTTTTAAATTACCTTTGTTTGGCTTAAAATCCCTTTATTCCCCTTACCGAATGCCCTCTCCGGCCTTAAAAAGCATTAAAATTAGGCCAAAATCACTCATTTCTTATATAACAAGTTTAGCCCCTTTAGGGAAAGCCCCCTTAACCACTTCCCCATATTCCCAGCACCCAAGACCAAGTGCTAAAGGACTGGGTGCTAATCGCAATCGGAAGGTTTCATAGAGCACATTTTCTTTGTTACGCCTGTTTTTCTTGATGTGATTGTTTGTTGTTCTATCGGCCCTGCTGCAATCTAGGCCGTCAATCTCTTAAGATCCAATGGCCAACGCTTATCCCGTGGTGCGCCCATCCCCTCTTCTATCACCCCTGCGATTAAATGTGAGCCGTCGATCTGCCTTCAGATCCGATGGCTATCGCGTAATCGCGACATCGCCAACCGCAAGTTTGAAAAAACACCTCCTTCGCTCTCCCAATTGGTGATCTCCGATTGCCGATCCCCGATCCGATCTTCGTCGTCCATCCATTCTGATCCAACAGCCCTCATTTCTCCTGCCCAGCATCTAGACCTCAATCTCTCCCCCTGCCAATTTAATCTCCATCATTGATCCCCTTCACAATCCAACGGTTGGCGTTGAATTGCTCCATCACCAATCAGAAGTTCTTAAATGTGTCCCCCCCCGTACCCCCGATTGCGATCCTCCGATTCGATCTTAGCCATCCATCACCTCAGATCCGACGGCTGGGATCTAATCGTGCCCTACTTGTTTTCCTTTCATCGGGCCTTCCCAAGACTTCCTCCTTCAATCACCACCATTGATCTCCTCCTGAGATCCAACGGTCTACCGTTAATCGCCCTCTGCCTTAGCCGGGTCCCACCATTCAAGTCCATTTCGTAACGTTTTCCATTTCATGTCCATTCATTTCTTTGTATCTCACTGAAGTCTAAACCTTCCCAATTTACATTAAAAGATTATTCATTCCGCCCGACCTTAGAACTTTAATGTTTTATATTAAAGTCTATTTCATTTCTCCACCAAACTTCCATTTGCAGTGTTTTCAACCATTTCCTCCATTCTTTCACAGTTTCTACTATTCCGCCACCGTTCCTCCAGGCCTCCACAACAAATATTCTGCCATCTCCCTTGGATTTTTATAACAGGTTTATTGCATTTTTGCAGGGATTACAGAGTGGCAACTTCACTCAGCCTTCACAGTCATAGCCACTGTGATTCAATGCACAGAGATAATCTTTCAGCAGCAGCAAAGTGTATCAGTAGCAAAGAGGATTAAAGGGATTTAAACCTGTTATTGAAAAATTAACGCCTAACGCCGCGTTCAAAGGAAGAAAGCGCAGTTTGAAGACCAAATGCACATGAAACAAGCCATATCTGTGTTTAATGTCAGAATAGCACCGTTTCTCCAAAAAGGACACCTTCCTACAGAAGTCTACACGCCTCCTCGAGCCCAAAAACAGTCAATTACACTGACAGAAGCCTCTTAAATACTGGTAGAACCAGCAGTTATGAAGTATGGAGACCTGTAGACCTGATATCAATGCCATTAATTCCAGAAGGTAGAACAAAGGGCTTTACAGCCAGAAAGGACTCCAAAGAAACATTAGAAGTCAGATGTCGACCTAACAAAGACCCCTTAGCCATACTATGAAGTAAATACAGCAATGCAGTGCCATTAAGCAATATGGGCGTGAACGCTTCCTCCATGTTGTCTTAATGAATCAATTTAATGTACATCGTCCACTCCTGTTACTGGTTTTTCTCCTATAAGAACCCCCAAGAATAGATTGTATAGGGTTCCAGACTTTCAGGAAAATATGTTGTGACAGAACTTTGTAGACATTTTGTTGAACTTTATATGAATGCAAAGAGCCCGTTGGGTTTCAGTGATGAGGAGTTCCATCTTTAACGAGGATTCCAGTCTTCATGCTTCACAGTCTGTAACTCTCCCCTATATGTGATAGTTTAATTGTTCATCTCGTTTTCATCCATTTTGCTTGTATCATGTTCTGGAATGCGAGTGGCTCACTGGTTTTTGGTATGAATTTATCCTAGTTGATACTCTTGCTCGAACCTGTCAAGCGCTTTAAATATGGCTCAGGCATGATATACTGTTTCATTTTCCACTTCAACCGTACTTCTGCTATATTAGCTTCTATGGGATGTTATTTTTAAAACGCTATTGTCATCTATGGATTCTTAAATTTGTAAGCCCATTACATGTTGATATTTCTTCCTGGATATCATCTCAATGACAGTTAGTATTATCTCAATCTTTCATACGCAGTAAACACCTTCTGATTATTCATCTCTGTGAGGTATTTTAGAACCCATCCCTCTTTACAGTAAGTTTCCTTTGAATTATCTGATACATTTGTATTCAAGTTTCACATATTACCTCTGCAGTGTTGCTTTCCCTATGTCAAATTTCTAAAAGTTCTGGTCCCATTCAAATCAGCCTTCATGTTTATAAGAGATAGCATGAGAGCCTTATTTTTTATAATTCCCCATATTATATTATATGCTCCTTGCTATATAAGATGTCCTAGGCACCGATGTTTCACAACTCAAGGTTGTCTCTAGGGTCGATAGCAGAAGGGATGTTGATTATTATTATGTTATGAGTTTGTTATGACTTCTTTCTCTCTTCGTCTATTTAGCGAAGACTGTTGTGCTGTTTAGCACAAGTATGTTCCCGAGCAGGAATCACACCCTCACCCTCAGGGGAATTTGAGTGCCCACTTAGGAGAAGTATTTGAGCTACATTTCCACATTCTAGCTTCAGGCCAAGCTTCATCTTTCTTCTACAGTGCATTTTCTGTCAGGGTTGTGCTGTGTTGCAGGGTAGAAGCAGTGGAGGGTTCACAGGGCCATTTTCTGAGCTTGTTTTCAGTGGAAGAATCATTATTTCCATTGGGAGGACATAAAGTGAGGTACTTGAGCCTTATTTCAGTATTTGGCATCAATCCAAGCCATTACCATCCCTCACAATGCAGTTACACTCTCAAACTATGCTATTCTATTGAGCAGATTCAAAGGAGGGTTCATTTTCTCACTTGGGGAGTTAGATTTCCAGTGGGGGATCAACATTTCATTTGGAAATTCTATTGAGAGGAGGTTATATTAATTTATACATCAGATCATCCATCTCTTTCCAGCTATTTAGTTTTAGTGAATCTTCAGCCCTAGGGCTGTAGTTCACCATTTTGTATATTGTGTATTTCTGGAAACCCTTTCTAGGTTGTATAGGAAAAGTGTTGTAGAGCCTTGAATTTTTTTTCCAACATCTCTTGAGGCATATATAAGTTGTTCTATATCATTGCATTTTTCCAGCTACAACTATGTCCCCTAGGATTGCACTGTATTGATCTTCTAGCATTTTGTATAGCAAAAAATTCTCATGATTGAGGGTGTTTATTCATTGGAGGCTTATTTACCTTGATTGTATGAGTTGCTCCTCAAATATATTGCACTTATTTGCTGCTGATTTTCTTAATAATATGATTATTTCATGGAATCATATTTGATGTATTGATATTTACTGCTATTTTCGATTATTGTGTTCAATATTGTTGGTTTTCCTATTTTGGAATATTACAGTGGTATCAGAGCATAACCTTGGCTCATCCTACGCATTCAGCCAATATCTCATCAGAAGAGGGAGATCCTCTCACAGATAGAGAGAAGAGGCATCTCAAAAGAAACCAGATATATGATTATACAGATGATAGAGAAGACAAGGGCAAAACTCCCTTATCAGGAGGAGATGAAGAGAAGGAATTTCCCAAGCTTCTTCTTCAAACTATGCAAGATATTGCAAGAGAAATGAAGGAGATGAGGATGGATAGACACAAAGAATCCCCTAAAGGGTTTCTACATGGAGAAGGCTCCAACATTTCACATCACTGGCATGATCAACTAGTGAAGCAGCATGTTTCCCAACGCTCCACTATGCCTACATTCTTAATAGTGGGAAATGGGGGATTTCAAGAACAAGAAACTCTTGAAGATGACTTTCTTGAGTATGAGTCTGAATCTCAAAGATTCAAGGATCATTTGAGCTTCTAAGATTTTTGTCATATCAAGGACAATATGACATCACAATAGAGGTGGAAGATTCATACAAAACAATGATCTTCACCAGACTATGGGTAGATTCTTCTTCTCCGCTTTTGATGGGTCATCCAAATGCACAGCCAAGTCTTGGGTAGAGAAGCTAGACATCTACTTCCAGTTGAATCAAGTACTGGAGGTGGAAGCCATAAAAATAGTAGCGCTGCACCTTGAGGGTGAGGCACATGATTGGTGGTTTCATGGACTTTCTACATTGGGGCATGAAAATGTGACTACATATTCAGAGTTCACCAGGAGGTTGGTGGAGAGGTTTGATTGAAGAGGCCCAGAGGCACCTTTCATTGAGCTAGCTAAGCTCAAACAATCAAATAATCCAGAAACTTGCATTTTTGAATTTCTAAAACTTTCTGTTATGGTTCCTGATTTATCTGCAGCTAGGAGGGTCTACATGTTTATTAATGGGCTAGCAGAACCTCTACATGGGTTGGTTAAATAAACCAAGCCAACTACCCTTCAATATGCTTTTGAAAGGGATAGAGATCTATAAGATGCTTTGCCAAGGGCAAAGGCACCATTTCAACAAAAGCCCACTTTTCCATCAAAGGGAAAAGATGTGAAGGCTCCTCTTTCAAAGGAGAGCCAAAATAAAGTACCTCTTAGTGATGTTTTCCGAAGAGAGTTTAAGGTTCCATTTTGGATCATAGGGTATCAGTGTTGATTGATAGTGGGGATACCCACAACTTTATTGATTCCCAATTAGTGCAGAGGAGGGAAATACCCACTGATGACTTTGAGGGATTTTCAGTTTTGGTCCCAGGAGCTAGAACCATGCAATGCATGCATTATGTTCCAGCATTATCTATCACCATGGGGACATATACCTTGAAAATCACTTCTTTTTGGCTGACATCCCTGACACTAATGTGATATTGGGTGTGCAGTGATTGATTTCTTTGGGGAAGTTCACCACAGATTAGGAGACTTTACAGATAGAGTGGAAAAATAAAAAGAGTGGTAAGCATCAAATGATTAGGGAAAAGATGTGAAGGCTCCTCTTTCAAAGGAGAGCCAAAATAAAGTACCTCTTAGTGATGATTTCCGAAGAGACTTGAGGAGAATGAAGCTTTTCTTCACATGCCAATAATCATCGGCATCCAGACATAGATGTGCAATAAGGATGGCACACTATATAGAGGTATTTTATGATGATGAAGAGGAGGAAGAAAAGGAACCAAAAGGAGGTCACAGCACTGGGATAGCAGGAGAGGATCCACCACCACCATGAGGTGGGAATGGAGCATTTGCTCCAATTAGAGGGGCCCTTGCATCATTTCGTGGAGTACCCAAGTACTTGACCTTGAGAGTTTGAGGTTCCATTTTGGATCATAGGGTATCAGTGTTGATTGATAGTGGGGATACCCACAACTTTATTGATTCCCAATTAGTGCAGAGGAGGACAATACCCACTAATGACTTTGAGGGATTTTCAGTTTTGGTCCCAGGAGCTAGAACCATGCAGTGCATGCATTATGTTCCAGCATTATCTGTCACCATGGGGACATATACCCTGAAAATCACTTCTTTTTGGCTGACATCCCTGACACTAATGTGATATTGGGTGTGTAGTGATTGATTTCTTTTGGGGAGTTCACCACAGATTAGAAGACTTTACAGATAGAGTGGACAGATAAAAAGAGTGGTAAGCATCAAATGATTAGGGGCATGCACACTTATCCCTCTCAGACAACCTCTACATGGAAAACAGAGATGGATTTGCGCAGTGGAAGTAAGGACCTAACAGTCCATTCAGTTATGCAGCTAAGTTTGGCCCATGACACATTACTTTTTAGAGACATTCTACTAGGGAGGCCACCATACCAGGAGTCGATGAGAGATGTCTCACAATAGGCCACACCACTCATAGATCCAGGAGGGGTGAGAACCTTGGGAGGGTTTGGCACAACACAGAGAGTCTTAGGTAGGCTAAAGGAGGAGGGAGACATTCTCCAAATATCAGTATTAACAACTCTCACTAAACATATTGCGCTGAGAGAATATGTTACAGGGATGGATGATGGCACCATCATGGTGCAAGGAGACCACTCCATGGTATTGGAGAACCAAAAGATACTTCCACATAGGGAGGAATCTTCCAAATATGGTAGAGTATGGTGGCCACTCATGCATACTTTGGCCAAACTCATGAGGTTTTGGATGGGTGATAGTTTCTTATGGAAGGTAAACCTCCAAAAACTTCAACCTTTACTTGAGCATGAGCAGCTACAAGAGGAGTAGCAGAGGCAGGATAGCAGCATCTAGAAACATGACTTTGGCATGGGAGATGTCAAAGGAGAGGGCATCAACATGATAGGTGCTTTACATTGCAGATCAGCAACACTGCCAATATGGAGTATAGATCCTTATTGGAGATCCCAGTCGTTGGTGGAATACTCCAAGGATCTCTTTTCATGCAGGATACTTGATGGCCAGTTATCAGATGGAGATATGCAGTGAGAGATGGGTTCATCTATTTTCAGAGTAGGATCTTCTTGACTAGAGACTCTAAGCTCAAGGAGAAGCTACTACATGTAGCATATGATGGTTTTCTCTCCAACCACACTGATTTCATGGGAGCATACCATATTATCATGGAGGGATTCACTTGGGAAGGCTTCAAAGAGAAGGTGCACCAGCATATCAGGAGATGCATGGGTTGTTTGGAGATTGGGGAGAGGCACAAATTTGTGGTAGAGTTTTCAAAACCATGTCCTTATCTGATGGAGATGAGGGGAGGACCATATATGAGCCACTTCATTAGCTTGCTCAAAGTGTATGGTAAGGATTATGTTTTTGTGCATAATTATCTACTAGATGAGTACTTGCATTCCTTTACCATTCATGTACAACTCATTGCTCCGGGAGGGGGCACTCTTTCTTATAGACTTCATGGGGCCATAATAAGTGATGAGGATGGCCAATCCTTAGGAGGTTTTGGGGAGATGGTACCTTATTCAGGGTGTGCTCAATTGACACCACACATCATTCACCTTCTCCAGGTATGTGAGAGGATTGTGGTAGCAAGAAAGTAGTTGGGAAACCACTCATCATATCATATTATGAGGCAGTTAGGAGTAAATTTGCGCTGGTTCCACTTGTGGGACTGTGATCCTCCTTCGGTATTACATATGGCAGCTAGTATGATTTTGATCATGATCTCATATGTTGATGATGTTCTTATCATTGTTGTGGGCATGATTGGAGGGTTGACACATGGGCTGGATGTGCCCCTTAGGAATGAGATTCTCCACATTTCTTATGCTTCATGCTTCAGGGAGAACATTGGGCAATACATGATTGCTACTTTAGACCTCTTGTTTCCTTATGGGATGAGCCATTTGGTTAAATTGAGCATTTGGGGGATGCATCTCATGAGCACTTGGGAGGAGTATTTCAGGGATGGATTGATTGGGGGACAATTGGTTCATGAGGAGATCTTATCTTATGGAGGTGTCACAAGGGAAGGAGGAGAAGTTTTGCAGCATTCACCTTACAGTTTCTTGAGGACAAGCAGCATTTGGGAGGGGAGGAATGTAATATTCTCAATTAGCTTTCAGCTAGTTGGAATATTAAACTTTGTTTTTGCTTCTTAGATATAAGAATAAGAGGGTAGGGAGACCCATAAATATCCTTAGTAGGAATAAAATCACTCCTAATGTGAATAAGGAGAATCAAAGTAGTTGGATAAATCACCCTTAGGTGTGAATAGGGGATGAAGCATGTGGATGGGGTCAAGTTTGACTAAATCAACAACGCTGGTATGGAGGGAGTGGCTAATCAATGAGAGACATTGCAGTTTTGGAGGGATTATTTAGATGGAAGTAGCATCTTTAATGAGTGGGGCCAGGGGTGAGAAAGCTCACCAAGCATATAAGGAAGGCGATGACAACCATGGAAGGGGTGTTGATTATTATTATTTTTTGAGTCTATTATGACTTCTTGCTCTCTTGAGTTGTTTAGCGTAGACGGTTGTGTTGTTTAACACAAGGGTGTTCCCAAGCAGAAATCACACCCTCATCCTCAGGGGACTTAGAGTGCCCACTCAGGAGAGGTTGTTGAGCTAGATTTCCACATTCCTGCATCAGGCCAAGCTTCATCTTTCTTCTGCAACATAGTTTCTGTCAGGGTTGTGCTGTGTTGCAGGGTAGAAGTAGTAGAGGGTTTACAGGGCCGTTTTCTATGCTTGTTTTTAGTGGAGGAAGCATTCTTTCCATTAGGAGGACAGCAAGGGAGGTCCTTGAGAATTATTTCAGTATTTGGCATCTGGCCAAGCCATTACCATCTCTCACAGCACAGTTTCACTCTCAAAATGTGTTATTCTGTTGAGCAGATTCAAAGGAGGGTTCATTGTCTCACTTGGGGAGTTAGATTTCCAGTGGAGGGATCAATCTTTCATTTGGAAAGTCTATTGGGAGGAGGTTATATTCATTTCTACATCAGATCAACCATCTCTTTCCAACTATTTAGTTGCAGTGACTCTTCAACCCTAGGGTTGTAGTTCACCATTTTGTATATTGTGTATTTCCGGAAACCCTTTTTGGGTTGTCTAGGAAAAGTGTTGTAGAACCTTGATCTTTATTTCCAGCATCTCTTGAGGCATATATTAGTTGTTCTATATCATTTCATGTTTCTAGCTGCAGCTATGTCCCCTAGTACTGTGTTGTATTGATCTTCTGACATTTTGTATAGCATCAACTTCTCATGATTGAGGGTGTTTATTCATTGGATGCTTATTTTCCTTGATTGTATGAGTTGTTCCTCAAATATATTGCACATCTTTACTGTTGATTTGCTTAATAAGATGGCTCTTTAATGGACTCATATTTGATGTATTGATATTTACTGTTATTTTCCATTATTGTGTTCAATATTGTTGGCTTTCCTATTTTGGAATTTACAAAAAACATCAAGAAGATGGGATTTTTCCAACTCCAAGTGGTTGTTATCAGAGATTCTTAGAGAAAGGGTAGCAAGAGTGTAAAGAAAACCAAAATTTTGAGCAGGAAAATGATGAGAACCAGCATGAAGATATTGTTTCGCATGAGTTTTCTTGCAAAAACCTTGGTGAGAAATGGAACCATCATCCATTCTACAGAGAAGGATATCTAAGAAGGGCAGAAAACCATCCACCTCCACTTCCACCGTGAATTTGATGGATTTTGACTGGGAATTCAGATGTCTAAGAAACAGATATAACTTCTCTCAACCATGGGGCCAAATGACACAAGTGTCATCCATGAACCTCTTCCACTTCCTAGGGAGAAATTGAGCAGAGGAGAAGGCCTTCATTTCAAAATCCTCCATAAATAAGTTAGAAACTATATGGGAGAGATGGGAACCCATAACAGTCCCACATGTTTGCTCATAGAACTCACCTTGGAAACTGAAGAGAGTCGAGGTGAGGCAAAGGCTAACTAATTTAGAAGTGTCCTGGTTAGAGATCTGCTTAGTGCCATCAATGAATTCCTGGATGGGGATTTTGGTAAATAAGGAAACAACATAGAATTTGACCAATAATTCTCCAAGTTCAAATCTAGTGTCCCTCCATTATTTGAGAAAGGAATTCGAGTCCTTAACATCGTAGTCGGTGAGACCCACAAAGGGTCTAAGCTTTTGGGCTAAGAATTTAGCAAGATGATAAGAGGTCTTAATGGGGCCCCAGATTTATGAATCTTCGGAAGGCCATAAATCTTGGGGGTGAGGGGATTTCTCTCAATAAGGTTTCTAGAGAGAGGACTTAGGGAGGGATCCGACTTAATGGCAAGGGAAGTCTCCTTAGAAACAGACTTAAGGGGATTCTTTTTAATCTTAACGCAAATGCCACTATTGGAGAGATGGTCTATCATTTTGCTGACATAGTCAGATTTATCCATAATGACAATGGTCCCACCCTTATTAGCCTTAAGAATGAAAATGTTAGGGATGTCCCTCGGGGTTTTATGGGCAAGAACCTCAAGCTTGCTCAAGTTTGTTTTGGGAGGCTTAGCTTTCCTAAGAAAAATGGATCAATCTTGTCTAATAGTCTCCCTGACATTCTTCGAAATATCCTTAATGCCAAATTCAATGTTACAGATAATCTCATCAATGGGAATCTTCTTCGGGGCAAGGGAGAAATTAAGACCTTTATTGAGACTGAAAACATAAAATTCAAAGCTCGAACTAGAAAAGTTAATGACATTTTTGAAAGAAGAAAAATTATTAATATTAAAGTTATTAATATTATTAATAGCATTATTTCTAATCTTAATGTTATTAATATAATTATTATTAATGATATTATTATTAATAACATAATTATTATTACTATTATTAATGTTGTTTATATTAATTAAATTATTGTTATTATTGCTCGATATATAAGCATTATTATAAATATTATTATTATCACTATCATTACTTGTGATTAAAATATTATCTAAATTTTAATTCATATTATTAGGTATATCTAAATTATTATTAATGATATTATTAGGTATACAATTATAATCGTTAAAAGAATTCAAAGGGTTTAGAACGTTACCAACGATGCTTTTAACTTTTACCAATTCCATTACCGCCTCACCCAAATAGAAAACGGAACAGCCACCATCATTGTTCGTTGGATGGCTCTCGTTGCCAAGGATTGAATGAAGGATGGGGTTTACACAGCCAAGAACAGAATGCAGAGCTATTGTCGAGGGGACAGGTTCTGATGAAGCGTTAGTTCCCGTTAACGCTGGGGCAGGGGAACGTAAACTCGGCAGACCCATCTACTATTGCTTGTTGCGCACAAAAATTCGAGCCCAAGAGTGAAGAATGATCAATATCCAATGAATTTGAAGTAGAGGAAGAAACCAGAATTCTTACGCTATCAGAGAGGAACCCATAATTAAGAGGAGAGATACCCTGATCCGGAAAAATTAATTGCAAGTCTTCAGGTCCAGTTTGGAAAAATTAATTGCGTCGATTGATGGTGTTGAGATTTAAGTTGAAGCTACAGTCACTAAGTCGACGTTGCCATAGAGACCTTCAGAATTAGTTAGTGATCTATCATTTTTACGATCTGGCTTTACCAACCTATCTGAAGACTGTTGAGGAGAGAAAGACCCTGAAATCGTTTTCGAAGAGGGTTTAGCTGTAGAATAATTTCAAGAATATTCTAGAGAATTTCTGGTAACCCATGATCTTAGGGCAGAGACTTGCGTCTGGTTATTCATGGTTCGTCCTTGGTTCGAGGAAGCCTGATTAACTGCAGAATGAGACACTGCCCCAGTAATTTGTCAAACTCGGCATCGTGTTTCTTCTTTGATAATTCGTCGATATGACAAGATTTAGCAGTCGAACCACCATCTAACACATTTCAAAGAGGGACAGTGATCCCATTTGCCAGATTCAAATGAAGAAAGAAAAAACTTTCAGAAATTCTGAGCAATGATGCATCTACATTATTTATGCATTAAGATTTTTTAATAAGATCTATTTGTTTTTCATTTTATCTTGAGATGAATCTTATTATTTGGAATACATCCACACTATTTATTCATTAAAATCCATGTGCTTTTTCACATTGTCTTAAAAATGAACCATATTAATTGGTTCCAAATTTAAACAAAACCCTAATGATATAATTAATTCATATATATATATATATATAATTAAAATAAAAATTCAAATTCAAATATTATGATAAGTAAAATGGTTTCAAAGCATGTTGTCACTGGAAAATTCCTAGATTCGTTATTATATTATGGAAAAAATAGATGTTTAAATTTTTATATATGGTATACTTTCATTTTCTCTAGAAAAATAATCATGTTACATATGATTTTTTAATAAATCCACCCTCCTAAACGATATGATCATTAGTATCAATGGAAACAACAATGATTTATCCATTTTGCACACATCAACATGAGGTTCAAGCCACGTATCAAAAAATTAAGGTGTCACATGGCTCAACACCTAGTAACTTGATCATATCGTAGAGTCAGTTGTGAGAAGAGATTGGGGTCACTATTATGAGCATTAGCAAAGTGATTTAATTTATTAGAGTGGGATTAAAAACCACTAGAATGCAATGTGATGGAAGTAGTTTTAGCGAGCCAGAAAGTGCAAAACCCTGGTAAGGAGTGTCTTCTTGTTAGAGGTATCATTTTTTAGTATTTTGTTTATGAGTAATAATGTAGCCCCTCCATTAGCACCTAATGTAGGGTAGTTCTTATTAAATAACTCTAGCTCTTCGATTGGATATTATGTTGGTTTAACTCTACTTTAATTCGGATGTTTTTAATGCTCTAATAGATTGGTGTGAATGTGAATAGTGAATGTGAATAGTTTTTTATTATAGGAAGGTAATGAGAATTTTACTTTTTTTTTCTTAATATTAGCTATGCTTAATTCAAAACACATTATAGAGATTATAGAGATTATGTGACTATTGAGGTGGTCAAATGCAATTTATTATATTCCTAAGTGGGTCTCCTTAGTATGATTCCAAAGTTATACTTCACACGGTTTGGGAGGAGAATCCCATTCGAACTGTTGGCCCACTTGCTATATTATGTTATATTATGCTTTGTGAAATTTAGGTTTTTAATTAATGAGATATGAAAGGGAAACCCAAATAAAAATCTTGATGCAATGCAATTGAAATTAGTGACATTGAAAATGCATTAAGTGAATTTATACAATGAATGTTACAAATATAGTGAATTTATACAATGAATGCTACAACATATTTGTAAATAAGCATGAACCTTAAAGACACATGCCAGTATTTAATTAAGATACATGAAGACTAAAGTATTATCTATTAATTGTAAAATAGTTTTCAATTGACAAACAACATGAAAGGATGTAAAAATCAACAAGAAATTCTTAGAAATATTGATTTTTTCAGTTAACAAAATAGATCACTAACCTACAACAAGTGTGCAACAATTATATACTACTGAATAAAAATAAAGAAAAATATCACAACATTTGATAACACATTAAATAAAATCCTTGATGTGGCCCTTTGGACTTTTGAGTATTAGTGTTGAAACATTCAATGCTAAGTCACAAAGTATCTTCAAGAAACCCAATAATGGGACTACAAAATGATGGAACTTAATCCTTAATGCAGTTACAAGCTTCTCCCTTTCAACAATGCTCTGAGAGTATAGAAGTTAAATATCTTTTTCTTTTTTATTGGGTTAAATTTATACAAAATGAGGTGATTTTTCATCTTCCGTGACTCTTCACCTGCCTTCATGTCTAATTTATTTTCTACTTTGTTTTATTTTACATAATTACATTAAAATTTGAAATAAATAAAGTAAACACATATCATGAGCTTGAATCCAAAATTGACAAGGCTTGCACTTGAATTTGTAATCCTAGGGTCATATGGATGTGCCAAGCCTTTTAGTCTACTGTAATAGACAAAACCTTCCTTGAAATTATCCCCTCATTCATGACATCATATTCACAGATATTAGGCACCACTATCTTTAGATCAACCTGGATTCTATGAAATACTGAAGTAAGCATACTATGTAGCTTGGTGGGATCCATCGAGTGTTATTCTAATGCTTCTTTGGTTGGTTGTGTATCCCTCTATGTGATAGCTAGTTGTCATCATGCATAATTTCCTATATTTCACGTTCAATTTCTTGTTGGGCTATCACTTATCCTTGTGCTCCAATGGAGACTAATTTGTGGGATTTGATTAGCCTCGCCATCATTATGTGGTGTTGTTGATATGTGCCCATAGTTTTCATCACATATTTGTTGAGTTTTTCAAGCTTGAATGAACATCCCCATTTTTGCTTTATCTTTTTCCCTACCCAATTCATCTTTCATTGGAAAAGTCTTTTATGAAGTTGGGTGTTCTAGAATCTACTCATGCATTATATCAATTATTTCTAAGGTGTCATTTAGTTGCAAAAATGTTTCTTTAACTGCATCTTGAATCGATATAATCATGCAAGCCATCTTATAGAGTTTTCCAAGCTCTTAGTACAACTTCTTCATAATGTATTCCAACAGTTTATTTGGTTCCAATGATGTGTTATGAAGATATATGTTGCAAGAGATTCAGGTGATATATATTGGTTTTTATTTTGTAGCCTTTCAAATTCTTGATGTACCTCTTTTAGTATCTTGTCTTGTTCTTTCACCTCTTGCGTTAAATGTTTGATATTCTTTTATGTTTTTGAGGAAAAGGTAGTTAGTACTAAGGCTATGGCGAACATATTGTCTTGGTGTTGGACACTTTGTTCCTCTTTGTGGTCACTGAGATAGGATTAGCTAATTCATGGGCTAGATGTTTCATCATTTCTTGGACAATGTGGTTGGTATTTCTATCGAAAGAGATGCTTTCTAAGTTCATAAACTAATTTTCATCACCTATAGTGATACCCATTTTTCCAAACGATAAATGACCTCTTGTTAATGGTGTGGAAACTTATGCTCATAGATCAACATCCATGTTGGGAAAATCATCATTGCCTACATTTTTGGTTTCCTTTCCTTGTTTCTCTTTTAGTCTTGCCTCATCCTGAGCTTATTTTTCTAATCTTTGTATTTCAAGCCAATATTCCTCGTGTTTCTTATTTTCTTCTTCTTCCTTTTGTAACCTTTCTTTATCTTTCCTTGCTTTACATTTTTCCTCTTCCTTCTTTTTATTTTCTCTCTTTCTTTAGCCGCGGGTATTATTTTAGTTTCTTCTCCTTTTATTTTTTTATTGCTTCCTTTTCTCTTTCTCTTTTTCTAAGAAACCTTCTTATCCTCTACCTCCTTCCCTTTGGGAGGTTCCCCTATTTCAGGTTTATATCCATTCATGGGTTTCGAGCCATTTTTATTTTCAAGGCCTCTACAACATCATAACATTTTTTATTAATTCCTTGTCTTTAATTCCACCTGCACTTGCATCAAGAGAAATGGGATGTGATCACACCGCTTGGGTCATATATATGGAAGTCAAGCTCTCCAAATTTGAAACATTATAGATCTATAGCTTCAGTTGGTGACTCTTTGAAATACTTTATACAATACATGCGTACATAAAATGGGTATGTAGGCCACAATTCCTTCTTTGAACATGCTAAAATCCCACCAACTCCTATGGTTACTTGATACACAACCTCATGCAAAATTACATTATATGCTATGAAAAATGGGAGCTAGTGTGGTGGCTTCCATGACCCAAAAACATTGATTTACTTTGAGTATGGTGGGGTGGGGTGAACTATTCAGCAACTTCTTGTAACACTTATTTAGAGTGATCTGACATACAAGGTGAATCATGGTCAAAGAGAATGTGGAAAATTGGTAAATAAATCATTTGAGTATTTTCAACTATGATGATGCATGTTTTCTTTCCCATAATTCTTTGCAGTTGATACCCACTGGTTGAATTTCAAGGGTAATAATACACCTCCACCCAATCATTTTGAACTCGCATCTAGCACATTATAATCAAAGTAAATATCAAGACATAAAACTTTGATTCCTTTCCATCTATTGGATTTCAGACCTCTTTCACTCTAACCTGGATGGATGTTGTAATTATTTCAACCTATTTGAATATAACTCCATCGTGGGCACATGTATACACAATTGGCACCCAACTCTCCTCAAATAACCTTGTAGTGTTCTTTCCTTAAAGTCTACAACACATAGATGCAACTAGTTGATAACATTTTCCAAGTAATTTTGTATTATATATACCATCAGTCTTGCTATTGAACTTTTTGGGGTATTTCCATCAACTCTTTAAAATATTTTTGCTACTTAGATTGAACTTGTTATACCAGCCCACTAAGAAGTCTACTTGATGTTTAGGCAATTTATAATATACAACTATTCGAGAATATGAGAGTGCAACAATGTTATTTCCATGACTATCTCTAATAGTCATGTCTTTGATCTCAATGTATTTGATAATCTATTCAATAGTCTCCTCACATGGGAACATCGTTCGATGAGATGTTATTTTTTGTAATAATAATTTTATGACATTATGATAGACATTGATATATTCCTCCCCATTGAGGTATTTTCTCCTTGTTAATAGATGATAGATATTTAAATAGCTTGTGTAAATAAAACTATAAATAAATCACCTTGTGTCAATATATGTAGCTACCGAAGCAACAAGACTTTCTTCTTATCCTTCCTCTTTAACTTCTTTTACTAGTCTTCTTTTTTAAGAAGCCATATCTTTAAATGAGGATATGCCGATACACTGCAAATATATTTTACTTGAAAGGTCAAAAATATTCACAATAATAGATCAATTAGAAAATAAAAAAATATCTTGGTGTGCAACACAGTAAATTAGTGTAGTTTGAGACTAGATAATGCATTTTGGCACAAGGAAGGGAATTAGACTATGAAGCGAGAACGTGATGTATGTGGATCAGTAATGTGTCATAGTGTAGATGGTTTACGAATTAAAATTGCATCATAAAATGATATCTCACATTGAGAAATTTTTTATGTCATAGAGAAACACTAAGTACTAGGACAACAAACAATATATGATGTGGTGCAAGATGATTTTTGGAATGATTACAAGGTGCATCACAAAACCATATTATAGGCTAAGAGGGAGGAATGTCTCATATCACAATACCATACATTAGGTTATAAAAAAAAATTGTGATATGACACAAGGGTGCGATATGGTGATGCTTTATGCGTGGTGCAAAAAGGTAATGCAACAATGTGAGTAGAAAGTGTGGTGTGCTATGAAATCACAAAGTACCAATAAAGGGGATATGAAATGAAATGGTTAAATGTTGGAGTGGACTGGTAGAGTTTTTTCACATTCATATGTATATATGGGAGGAAAAGGGTCAGGTATACTAAATTTCGTGGAAATCTATGGTAATTCCTACCGAAAAAAATGATTGCAAGCAGAGGGTGTGCAATATATACCTTACACATGGTGCATGTGTTACACTACAGGAAACGCAACAGAAATTTGTACATTAGGGAAATTCTAGTGGATTTCATCGTGAAAATGAGAAAAGGAAGATGTTATAGAAAAAATTGGTGAAAATGAAATATGAGGGGTCTGCCATATATAGAAACTTGGTCATGGATGCACATTAAATGTGAATTTAATGCGACTTTGAAAATAAGTTTGCCATGAAATATGGAAATGTAAATATGTGATGTGATGCAATGTAAACATGTGATGTGATGTAAGGCAAACCCATGATGTGATGTAATGCACACATGTTATGCGATGAAATGAAAACATGCAATGTGACCTTTTTCTTTCATTAATTTTCTAAGTTAAATACCTTCCCATCCATTGTAATCTCAACTTAAGGATATGAGAAATAGTTTTAGGGGCTATATCACATAGATGCCTAATATTTTGAAATACGATACCCTAAAATTTGGCTCTTGTGAGAACATTTTAGGGTTTTTGTAGTTGTTACAATAGGAACATATATGGTTGTAATTATCATGTAACTTTATTATAGTTTAGTTTTTCATAATTAATATAAGTCTCAAAGATGTTATTGAAAAAATAAAATGAAATAATCACTATCATATAGGAAATTATATATGTAAAATGTAACATACCAAAACTCATATAATATATGAGTAATTATATAAGTACAATATACTCTATTAAATAATTATATTGTATATAAAATAAAAATTTATTATTAGGTTATTCATTATTGTACCATATATTTAGTGTGACCAACCAAGTTAGTTCCTATAGTACATTCAACAATATGTATGTTCTATGCATGATCAACTTTAATTTAAGGGTACAAGCTTTAAATGTGGCTTTTCTTTGAAATATTATTGTCACACCCCATTATAGAGGTGAACTCGATGGTTGATGACTTTACAACATTTTTTCCCAATGAAAATTTTATGGAATTATTCTCTTCCCTTAAATTGTTAGATGTATGTGATTCAACTACCAATGAAAATGGCTACTAACATTGAGAGGCTCAACCAAATTTGTACTTGTGATATATGGCCTTATTTTTAGTAACATTTCTTGGGTGAATGGTTTAATTTATTGATCTAATTGACAACAATGGCTAATAACATTAAGGGACTTAACCAAATTTGGACTTATGAACTATGGTCTCCTTGTTAACAAAATATCTCAAATGAAATTATTAATTGATTGAGATAACCCATCAAGCTACCATGACCTTATTCAATATGTATATATGCTATCAATTTTATGCAATTTTGTTCATTCAATTTGAACCATTTAGTACCATACCTCTATCTTCAAAGAAAGTTGTTGTTGGAAATGATCATGCAAACTTGGTAGGAATTATTTACTTTGGCATTTACTCCATTTGATGATGTCATTATCAAGACTAAGCTAGTGTCTCACTTTCATATCAACTCTAATTTTGTAATGCACAATATTTAGGCCTTAAAATTCATGTACATAGATAATGAACTTCTCAATGGAAATATTTAAATACAAAGCCATGTTGAATAGGGGAGAATGTTGTGAACCATATTAATTATGCAATAAGGCCTAGGGTATTAATAAAGTCCAAATTTTTGTTAGGTGCATCATAATAAGACCTTTTTGGTAATTAGAGATATGTGTATTCTAATTGTGTATTGAAGCAACATAAATTAAATAAGTCATGTTCAGTAGGTATGGTGTGTAGTAATTATGTATTGCAATGAAAGACATTATAAGTAGAAATATGGTGATATAATTGCAGCTTCTCAAGAAATTTATTCTAAATCAAGAGACAAAATTATACTCTACTTCTGTATGGAAATTAATTCACAATTCTGAACAACATTCACAAACATGCATCAATCAAACAGTACATAAATTTATCTATGTGAAACAAACTAGTGAAAACCCCTTAATCCTTCTTGTATTAATTAGATGAATAGAGAATGTATTACAATTGATAGCTCACCCTGAGCTCAAACTGCAAGTGAGTAATTGTTCACTTTGTTCAATGAGAATCTTTGACCCATACTTCATCAATTTTTCCCTCCATATGAGCTCCTATTTCCTTACACAAATCCAGAGGAATTAGGCCATTTTTTAGGAATTTTCCTCCAATTTATTGTGCAATTCCAAAGTATTGATCATTGATTGCATGCAATACATGTACACTCAAGACTAGTCTACAAATGATGTTACAATTCATTGGAATATCCACCATAGTTTAGGAACTCAAATTCCTTGCATGCACTAGCTATTTTTAGTTAATTGATCAGTTAACTAGATGATCTCTAAGCTAGAATTTTGTCCCACTGCACAACTAACCTCCAACTAGTTCCATCAACAGTTAGAACTAGTTTAACTAAATACAACTAGAAATAACTGAACTGGATTGCTACAAATTAGCAATCACACATGCTTAACTGAAACCCAATCCCTCTAACTCGAATTTATTGAGGTACCTAAGTGACAAGAGCCATGTCACCTTAGTTAGCTACCTCCAAGTTGTCTGTTGATGTGGAAAATTCGAATTTACTGAATTTGACCGAGGAAAATTAAAATTGAGCCTTTCTTTCTACACTTATCAACACTCCCTCTTAGCAAGAAATGGATTATCAACCACCCCTATCTTACACTTGTGGAATTCTAATTTCTCTCTTGACAAAACCTTTGTCAAGATTTCAGCATCTTGTTCCTTTTCCGGAATGTATTGTAGCAAAATTATCCTCCTTTGCGCACAATCTCATAAATGATGATACAATATATCTACGTGCTTGGATTGATTATGAAATACCATATTCTCAAATAGCTTAATGAAACATTTATTATCACAATAGATCACAGTTGGACCCATCTCCCGACAAAACAATCTGGAAAGTATATTTCTCATCTAAATCGCCTCAAATGTTTCTTTACTTGAAACCATATATTCATCTTCTACTGAGTTGAGTGCCATAGACCTCTTCTTCATGTTTTACCAAGAAATTGTTGCATACCCAACATTGAAAATTCCTCCTGACGTGCTCTTATTGTCAGACGGACTCCCTGCCTAATCTGCATCTATAAAGCCACACAACTTCACTCCCTCTTTCCTTCTATACCATAATTCATACTGGGTAGTTCTTTTAAGGTACCATAAAATATGGTTTGTTTCCTTCCAATACAATTTTGTCAACCTAAGCATAGCTTGGCTCAACTAGTTGACTGCATAGAATATATTTGGTCATGTGTTCACAAGATACATCAGTGAACCCACCAGTTGTTGGTAAATTGTAGCATCAACCTCTTCACTTGAATTTGAATTCTCTGTCGTCCAATTAGTCTCTAGAGGTATCTCCATGGGCTTACAGTTATCCATGAAAAATATTTTAAATATCTCATTGGCATACTTTCCTTGAGACACAAACAATTCCCCATCACCTTTTCATACTTCCAACCCGAGGAAGTGTTGAAATATGTAGCTAGGTCCAGTCTTCATAATGACATATGTGATCATGATTTTTTGTATTTAATGTAAAAAATGAATTTACTATTGTTGTCCTTGAGGCAAGGGTTTCATGCTAAGATAAATTTATTTTATAGGTCAAGCTCCCATTGAGAGATTCTAGGGCTTTTTATTTATTCTACAAGTCAATTGAGTCATTGTCATGTATGAAAGAACGTTCATGGGCATGTCCCATATTATAAAGAAAATTATTAGAGTTAAAATACCCTTCAATACTTCAGCATGGTGCAAATATAAATTCAACCTACACGCATGAAAAATTCATCCTAAAATGTGCATTCTACATAGTAGAAGGCCCATATAAAGGATACTTTGACCTCACTTGGAGGAGAGGAAATTCACTCACACATGTCGATCACAAGAGAGAGAAAGTTGTGAAGAGAGAAGAAAAGGACAAGATATTTGGATTTTTTGTTCTCTACTTCTCTCAAAACGTGTGAAGGAATTAGGGCATTTATTGCAATAATAAAGGCTGAGTTGTAGAAGTTGAGTTAGAGCATAAAGAAGTACACCTTGTAAGTTGAGTTCTTTAGAAGGGAGAATCAACTCTAGAGAAAAAGAAAGTAGAATAATTTACCATTATTTTCCACATTTGCAAGGGTTATGGTTTTTGTAGAATAATTTATTGGGCAGGTTGAAGTTGTAGAAGGATTTACTCGGCAGTCAAATTTGTAGAATAATCTGTTGGGCGGTCAAAGTTTTACAAGAATATGTTGGATGGGTCAAAATTGTAGAAGAACCTATTAGGGGTTGAAATTGCAGAACTTGATAATTTCACAGTTGTTAGAAAGAAAGAAATATTTTACTTGGTCTTGGAGGGTATTTTTAAAGGTTCATAGGTCTTGAAATTCATCAATTGAAGTTATATAAGAAGGGAAGGATTCTTGTGGGTTTTTCTCTCAGTTGGAGATGTTTTGGCCCTAGCTACTGGCCTATATTTTTTATCCTCATGTACTATTGTTATTTATGCTTTGGTAGTTGTTTTATAAAGATAATGATAATAATAAATAATTGAAATAAGAATCTAATCAAGTTAAGCAAAAACATATCACAAACATTTATAAAAAAAAATAAAAATTCACCTCATCTAGCTACCCCATAGATTTTTCAACATGGTATCATAGATAAGGTGGCAAGTCAAGGAAGGGAAGCTCAAATAAGGACACTCAAAGGTCAAACAAGAAAATAATGAAGAGCATCAATCATCAAGAAGGACCTCTCATCTTAAGTATCATCACATTTCGAATAAAGAAGACCTAAAAACCCTAGCTCATCCAATTAAGGATTATACACTTCAAGAATTCTTGAGAAGCTCACATCATCGTCACAAAGAAAATATATGCAAGACCCTACCTCCAATTAAATTTTGAATACTCATTGAAGCATCTTGGATTCCAAGGAAACCAATAATGGGTGTTGTCATCATCATCAAGGAATCAAGGAAACCTCCCTCTCTTTGAAGGATCACTTTTGAAGGAATACATCTTCTGTTATCAACATCATCACCAAAAATATAGAAGACATCAAGTTGAAAATATTTTCATTAAGAAGAATCTTCACTTTTCAAGTAATTACTCTTATATTTATTACTAAATCTGCTATCAAAATGACTTAATTTTTCAAGGAAAGTAACAAATTGGTTGGGTCATCAAACTTTCTTGAATGGAAGAAGAGGATAGATTTTATCTTCATAGAAAATGAAGTCATTGAACATGTTAAGGGATCAATCACTAAATCTCCAAAAGAATAATCTCAAGCCCTAGACAGGTATATGAAAGGAGAAATTATATCTCAAAGGATCCTTATAGAATCTATCAAGGATCCCCTCATACCATATGTTGCAAAATTGGAGACATTAAAAGAAATATATGATAATTTAGTAGAATTGTTCTTGGTAAGTACTGCTAAAGAAGTGATAGCTTTGAGAAATGAGATATACAAAATGAAAATTTCAAAGGAAGATGGAATAGGCTCATACTTTATGAGGGTATCAGAAATAAGAGACTAAATATAAGAGTTGGGAGAAATAGTGTCTAATAAAGAAATAACCACCATACTGCTCAATGCACTACCAGAGGAACGGGTCAACTTTACATCAAGTCTCTATGGAAATAAGGAAGCTACCCCATTCAGTGAACTTTCGTTATTACGTAATATTAAATAAAACAAGTTGAAGCAAAAGAGTTATGTGGGATCAAACGAGCAAGTTCAAGAATTGTTTTCCATGGCTAGTAAGAAAGGAAAATTTGGAAAGTTTGGTCCTCATAAAAAGAATAATATGTCAAAAATCCAATGTTATGATTGTCATGAACATGGGAACTGCAAGAGAAATTTTCCTAAGCTCAAGAAAGAATTCAACAAAACAGGTAGGGAAGAATCCCATATCACCAAAGAAGTGGAAGAATTTGAAAAGAAGAAATCAAAGAAGGAGGAAGCAAAATATCTCTACTATGATTGAGATAATCTCCTCCACCAAGTTCTTTTAATTTTGTGAAAGAAAGCTATCACGGTATAAAGCATTATAAGTATTATATAATTCATCATTTTAGGAAATGGCATCATATTAGAAAAATATGATTGAATAAAGATCTCATAACATCCTCGTATAAGCTTGAAATATAGTTTTAGTATAAGTCTACATGGATGTAGCAGTCATCATAGGAAGGAAGTAGATCTTGGTAACCTCATTTAAAGAATAAGTATCACTTATGAGTATAAGAAATTTTAGCATAGAATTCATCATACATCATCATCATTAGGAAGGATCATTTGCAAGATGAGGATAATCAAGATCCTCCATTGTAATCTTAATTATAAGTTTCACCTCTACTTGGAAGAACCAAGTGTCTCGCTCACCATTCCAACTTGTGTGGGATCCATTTTTTAGAAGAAATATGGTATGGTGACAAAAGAGTGTGGAATTTCAAGATGGTTGAACTATTTTCAATCAAGGAAATGAAGTTTCCAAAAGAAGTCTAGATGACCAATAGGAGAAAATAGGTATGTATGCATGTATTTGATATATTTATGGTCATGTCATCATATAGTTGAAAATAATATGAGTGAATTCTCTATCTCGTGAACATGACCAAAGAAAAGGAATCTATTCTTTTATAAATATCTATGAAGGAATGGTTCACATATTGACAAGATGAAATCAACATAATATGTCCTCATACGGAATACGATGTGGTTGAAAAAGATAAAGGAACAATGAATGGAATTTCTTGGGGATCAATATGTGAATAAATAAAGAAGAGACTGTAAAAGATGTAACTATGATCACATAAGAAAATGGAATCAACATGCAATGACTAAAAGAATTGGATAAAGACATATCCATGGAGAAGGTATGAAGAATCTGATAAATTTTGTAAAGGAAGGAGTCCCTTTACATTGAATTTCTTGGAGACGTATTTATGAATATGCAGGATGTTGATGTTGCAAGTAAGAATATGCCGTGATGAAAGGCCATCATAAAAGGTAACTTTTATTTGATGTTAATTTTGATTTTTGAATAAAATTTGGATGGATTAATACAAGGCTACCTAAAGAGAGTTGTAGATGTCACCTAGAACTATCAGTCATGTGGTTGGATGGAAGTTCCTAATGAAACATGACTTGGAAGAGGTAGTTGTATGAAGAAAATCCAGATGTGGACTAGAATATCACTTTATGAAGAAGAAAATAATGACATGACTGAAATTGTTAATGAAATAAAGTGATGGATGGTCGATGCCCTACAAAAGATGAAGGCTCCCTAATGATGAAGAAAAAATCCATGACATCGAAAGCAAGATCTCCAAACATTAGGGGAATTTTGAGGTCTAAAATGGGCTTCCTAAGAAAAAAGTACAGCCATAATAAACTTTATAAGAACCAATAGGATTCAAGATGATGATGTCAACCATGGGGTATGATTCACCATTTTTGGGGTAAAAAGGTAAAATGATTAAAAAATAATAAAATAATAAAACTACTTTTTCAACTCATATTTTCAACTTATCTCACTAAGGTTTTACTCAAATTTTGAGTGTGAGTACTCGTTGGATGCAAAATTTAATTTCTCATCCAAGGAGTACCCATGTTGCATAGTTTTGACTTACATTCGTACATGAAAAATGAGAAATACATTAAAAAACGTTATTGCAATCACGTTTTTCATGTATTTCTTATTTTTCGTGTAGCAGAGTCCATCGAAAGTATGCAACATGGGTACTCCATGGATGAAGAATCAAATTTTTCATCCAAAAAGTGTTTTCGCTTGAAATTTGAGTAAACCCATAGGGAGATAAGTTGAAAATACGAGTTGAAAAAATAGTTTTTTCTTTTTCTTTTTTTCCTTATAAAGTTTGATGATGTAATCTAATATTATTTTATTATTTCCACTATTATTTTATAATTTCCTTAAGAGGCCCATTTTAGACCTCAAAATCCCCTAATGAGCAACTAAAAAATCCCATGATCTCCACCAAAGGTAAAATTTTTTTGTTGAAATCAAGTCCCTAGTTAAGAGGGAGCTTGCGTGCATTCCTCTTAGAGGAATGGGTAAAAATTTATATGTTAAGAGGAAGAGAAAGACACATAATTCTTGTCCTCAAATTGTGAATAAAGAAAAGTAGGATTGGGTAAGCATCTCACATCTGATACTCTTTGAGGATGAGATAGGGAAACCACGATAAGAGTAGCCATAGAGGACTGATATTCTTTGAGCATTGGGAACCCAAGATAAGAATAGACCTAGGAGGACATACCCTGTGAACATCCAGGTGGAGTATGTGACTTGAGAGACAATTATTATGGTGTATATCAATCATTATTCTTGACAACATTGTGTTATGATCTTGTGTAGATATATAGTTGTTATTCAAGGCCTTGCTATCTGACAATGTTGATTGATATGATGTTAAATAGATGGATCATTAATCTGACTCTTATTATGAGAATTCTTCAGATTGAGAATGTTCAAGTACCTTGTATGCATTAAGAATATCTCCCTAGTTAAGAGGGAGTGTTTAAATATGTAACTAGGTTTTTTATTCATAATGACATTTGTAATCGTGATTTTATGTATTTAATGTAAACAAACAAAAAATTATTGTTATCCTTAAGGCATGTATTTCATGCTCAATAGAAATTCATTTGATAGGTCAAGCTCCCATTGAGAGCTTCTAGGGCTTCTTATTTAGTCTACAAGTCAATTGAGTAATTTTCATGTATGAAAGACACTTCTTGGGAATGTTACATATTGTAATTATTTGAGACAACGTTTGAGTCAAAATACCCTCCAAGGCCTCGTCATGGTGCAAACATAAAGTTGGCTTACACACATGGATAAGTCGAATTAAAAGGTGAAATTAAACCTAGTGGAAGACCTATATAAAGGAGAGTTCAACCTCACTTGGAGGAGAGGAAATTCACTCACACAAGTCAATCACACGAGAGAGAAAGGTGAGAAGAAAATAAGGATGAAGAAACAAGAAAAAGACAATATATTTGAATTTTTTTTAGGATACTTCTCTCCAAGTGTGTGAAGGAATTAGGGAATTTATTGTAAAAGTAAAGTTTGAGTTGCATAAGTCGAGTTAGGGCATCTAGAAGTACACCTTGCAAGTTCAGTTCTCTAAAAGAGAGAATCAACTCAATCGAAGAAGAAAGGAGAATAATTTACCATTATTTTCCACACTTTAATGGGATAGGGTTTCTACAAAATAATTTACTGGGCAAGTCTATGTTGTAGAAGGATTTATTGGGGAGGTTGAAGTTGCAGAAGAATCTATTGGGCAGGTAAAATTTTAGAATAATTTGCCAGACAAGTCAAAATTGCCAAAGAATCTACTGGGGATCGAAATTGTAGAAGTTCCTAAGGTCATGGTTGCGAGAAATATGGAAATATTTTACTTGGTATTCAAGGGTCTTGTTTAAGGGTCATAGTTCTTGAAATTCATCAATTGAAGTTCTATAAGAAGAGAAACATTCTTGTGAGTTTTCCTCTCAATAGGAGAGGTTAGGCCCTGGTTGATCGCCTATATTATGTGTCCTCTTGTCTTATTTTTCTTTATGGTTTGGTATATTTTTTATGAATAGAACACTAATAATAAACAATTGAAAGAAGAATCTAATCAAGTAAAAATATATCACAAGGAATTATTAAAAAAAATCCAAATCACCTCATCTAGATGCCCATAGATTTCTCAACAAGAAGTAGTGCATGAGACTCGTGTCTTTAATCTTAAACTCCCTTACAAGGTACTCCTTGAAAGAGTTGATAAACTGCTCATCACCCATTCAACATATAAAAAAATGATAAGAAATTTACCTTTTACCAAAATATGATAAAGGTTCGCATCTGCTTCACTTTTGGTGAAGCCCAATCCAGTGAGATAATTATCGATCCGAGTTTACCAAGCTTGGGGTACATGTTTGAGACCATATAATGATTGTTTGAGTTTGTACACATGAGACTCCTAATAAAATGTCTCAAAACCTTATGGTTTCTCTATGTACACTTCCTCCTCAATAAAACCATTGAGAAATTTTGTTTTTACATCTATCTGGTCGATCTTCCACCCCATCTGTACAACCAGTGTAGGAATTTTGTGGCATGAAAGATCCACATGGAGGAAATATTAGATGACAATAGGATACTAGATTACATCAAGAAAGATGTAATAAAACCCCCAGCATATGATGTCTAGCATCTCACTTAGTGGAAGAAGGATGTGGCTAAAGCGAGGAGAATCATATTGGAGGGATTTCGAGATAATATTGTCTTGAATCTCCATGGGATAGAAACTCCATTCACAATGTGGAAAACACTAACATAATTTTTTTAGAACAATAGTGACCACAGGAAGATGACACTCAAGGACAAGCTTCAAGGCATCAAAATGAAAAAGGTTGAATCAATTCTGCAGTACCTAAGCAAGTTTACAGAGTGTCGTGAAGAACTTGGCGGGATCGGTGTGACTGTCCCTGAAGAAGATTTGGTAGCTCTAGCTTTGTTGGGTCTTCCCAAGGGCTGGCACAATTATCAAGATTCTATGAATGGTAGATTCAAACTACCAATTTGGGAGTGGTTATGGTCTGATCTAATACAGGAAGAAATAAGGAAGAGCAACGGAGATGGGACTTCATCCAAGGTTGAGGATTAGGAAAATTGTGCCTTGGCTAGAAAGGAAAAGAAAGTGAAAGGGAAGAAATCCCAATCCAAAATAAGAAATGTAAACTTTGAAACAGGAACTATAAACTCAAAATGGGAACTCTCACCAAAAAACCCCAAAAAAACATGTAAAACAACCTAAAAATGAAAAAATGTTGACGTTGGAATACAATTTTTTTTTTTGTCTAAATTTTCAATATTTTTAAAAAATGACAATAAAAGCCAATAAAAAACTAATTTTTTTGGTGCAAAAGACACCCTGAAAATAAAAGATGTTGATGTTGGCTAAAGTCTTTTTTTCTCAAGGTAAATTTTCAACATTTTTTAGCAATGACGTTAAAGATAAAATATCATGACTCCAAAAAGCCTTAAAATTCCAACAATTTTTAGGGATGACATTAAAGATAAAATATCATGACTCAAAAAAACCCTAAAATTATGACAATTTTTCAACCATGACATTATAAAAACCATTTGTGACTAAAAAAACTTTAACAATAAACACCTCAATGAAAGAGTCATTATACCAAGAGTAATTTTATTTTTAAATGCTAAAATAATGGCAGCTTTAAAATATTAGCCTGAGACAACTTGACACGTTGCAACAAAAATTTAAAATTCAACCTCAAATTGACATGCAATGTAGGCGAACTTGACCCATTGTAACGAAAACTTAGACATTAACCATGAAATTGACACATTGTGAGGCTGAACTTGATCCTTTTTAACAAAAAAATTAAAATCAACAATCAAATTAACACATAATGGGACCAGATTGCTAGTCTAAGATTCACATGAACTATGTACGAAAAAATAAAATAAAATAATAAATAAATATATAAATAAAAATGAAAAATACATAGGAAAACAAAGATTAAAACATTGAAAAAAATAAAAAATGAAAAATAAAAACACAAAAAGTTTAAAAAATCATAGCAATTATATATATATATATATATATATATATATATATATATATATATATATATATATATATATATTAAAACATAAAAAAAATAAAAAAAATAACTAAACATAAGTAAAACATTGAGAAAAATAAAAATAAAAACAAAAACACAAAAAATAAAAAATAAAATAATAAGAAGTAAATAAAAATATATATAAAAACATAAAAAAATTTAAAAACATGAAAAATCAAACATTTAAAAAATGTAAAAACAAAAAACGAAATTATCATAAAAGATAAAAATATTTTAAAAAAAAACCAAAAAATTTAGAAACATAAAAAACAAAACATAAAAATCTAAAAAATAAATTAAAACATAAACATAAAAATAAAATAAGCATTAAAATCAAATAAATAAAAATCAATTTTAAAAAATTATAAAAAAAACAATAATTAATAAAAAAAAACAAAAAACAATATTAAAAAACTTAAAAAATAAAAAGAGAAACTTTGGTTTAGCAATCGATTCTCAGAATTGGCTGCCAAGCCAAGGCCCTTTGGATGTTGGGCTGGGCAGGGGTGGCACATCGCCCCCACCTAGCCCAGCGTTCAATGGTCCTTGGCTGGCAATCGATTTCGAGAATTTGCTGCCAAGCCTAAGTTTCTCTCTTTTTTTTTAGAGGAGTTGTCTACTGACGCAACATAATAGCTCGGACGACAATTTTTTGCCAGAATCCAGTAAAAGAAAATTCCAAAAACCAGGTAGTTGGAGTGTTTGAATTCATTTTTTATGGTGGAAATAGATTGAGCATCATCAAAAACCCTTAAGGCACCCAAAATACTGAAATTTAACGACTATAACCCAAATTTTCAAAAATATTTACCAAAGTTTTTCATAATCTTACTAGAATTTTTGAATTATTCTGTGAGTTTTTTAGACTACAACTTTTTTAAATTTCATAATTTTCTTTTTTAAATCTTTTTATTATTCGTTTTTATTTTATTTTATTTTAATTTATATTTTTATTAATTATTTTTTTTAATAATTTTTTTAAATTGATTTTTTTATTTTTATTTTAATGTTTATTTTTTATTCATATTTATTTTAATTTTTTTTTTCATATGTTTTTAATTTTAGTTTTTAGTTTTTTGTTTTATTTTAATGTTTTTAATTTGCTTTTAATGTTTTTTTCACTTTTTATTTATATTTTTATTATTTTTATATTTTTAATTTAATTTTTAATTTTTATGTTTTCTTTGTTTATTTTTCTATTTTTTTAAATTATCTAATATTTTTCTTTTATTTTTTAGTTTTTTATTATTATTTTAAATAATGTTCATTTTGAAATATTTTTTGAATCTTTATTTAAATTTTTTATCGTTTTATTTAAATTTTTTTCCAATTTTTCTTGTTATTTATTTATTTATTTATTTTTCATAAGTTAATTTTGTTTTTTTGACAACCGGAAGGATGGCGGCACTAAGGGAGAAACAAAGGTGCCTAGTGTTTAGAAAAAAAATTGCATTGGGAAGAATGAATGGCGGCAGGTCTTGTTGCCCAGATGGCTCAACGTGACAAAACTTTGCCAACAAGTGGGAAGGTCGGGGCAGGGTCATTAATGCACATGGAAATGTGAACAATATCTTTAGTATTAACCTGCTCAATGAGATTAGGGGGGTCCTTATTTTGTTTTTGTCTTTCTACTCCAGCGATGTATTTGTCTGTCGTCTTTACCGCACAGAACTGATGCACGCATTGTCTCTAGGTTTTTCGTTGGAAGCGGTTACAACATCAGTCTGTCTTTTAACAGTCTTTAACGATGGTTAGTCTGGAATATTATGTGGATTTAGAGCTAGAACCCAAAGACATGTTGTCCATTCGAGGCTTGGATCCTACCTTACTGAATCTGGAGAAGGAAAAGTTTCCAACTAGGTCGCCACCCGAAAAACTAAGTGGTGTGGGAGTGGAGTGGAACACTGGAGGTGTTTTGGGGTTGCTCAAAGATGCTAAATATTTTCCTCCAAATTTGATTTCCTAGTTGCCTGCTACTGGTTTAGGAGCTAGTGAGGTTAATGTGGTGCCCCTGGAGGGTCAAACAGAAGATACATCGGTGGATAATTTGGTGAGTCCTAAAACCCATCCTGTTTCTCCTGTCTCTAGATTTTTATGTGGGGGTCTAGAGGATATTTTTAAGAATAGTGGTATAGTTAGAGATGAGGGTCTTAAAAATTGCTTTGTGGGGGTTTTGGAGTTAGAGGATCCTAGTTCGGGAAAAAAATTGAACCCTACTCACCCATACAATATTCCAGTGGCTCTAAGGGCTCTCGAGTTTACTGAAACTTCGAAGCAGGATGAGAGTCTTGGGGAGTCTACCCTTTGCCTCACCACAAGGGTTTTTGTATGTGATATTTGTGGGGTCTGACCCTCTAGGGTTGGGGGAGAGGTTCCAGAATAAAAAATTGGTATTTTTTGGGCAGTCTTCTACTTTTGGGGAGTTTTTGCAAAAGAATCGTGTTCAGGAGGAGTTTATAGGGAAAAATATTGTGGTTGAAACTAATGAAGGTGAGGGAATCCTGGAAGCCATACTTTCTGAGAATGGTCAATCCTCTAGATCAAAGAGGAAGAAGGGCAAAGTGATTCGCAAAAAAAAAGAAATACCCAATTTGATCCTTGATGTCAACATATAGATGAATGAGGAAATGGAGGCCTGAGAATGCATTCAGGTGGGGTGGACTAAAGGCAGGGATTATTTTGCTAAATACATTAATGAATGGATAGAGAAGGCTTGGGGAGAAGGTCTAGAAAGTCAAGCTAAAGTTATTGTTCTGATCAGAGGATGGTTTATCGTCGTGTTCACAAATGGGGAAGTAATGAATTGCATTTTGGATTGTAATTGGGGTTTTGTAAATGCACCGATTTTGATTAATATATGGACACCTATGTTTGACGCATAAAGAGAGAGAGACTCGAAGAAATCCCTGTGTGGGTGCACCTCCTAGCTTTGGCTCCTCAAATCTGGTCGGCAGATGTATTCAGATCTATCGGCATTAAATTGGGGAAATTTTTGGAAGCTTATATGTCTTTCCAGCAGACAAAGGAAAGGAAGGATACTCGCATTTTAGTTCGTTTGGATATGAGGGAGGGTTTGGAGAACATCAGGAAAATACACGTTCAGGGGTTTACTATTTCTCAAGTGATTGACTATGAAAAACTGCCATTTAGGTGTCATATCTACCATCAAAATGGTCACCTTGCTAAGGATTTCCCTCTAGGTTTCAAAAGAAGGATAAAACAAAGGGGAGATGATGCCAATGGTGTTCAGGCTCGAGAAGAAGTGGAAATGATGGTGTTAGCGCTCGAATCTGCCTCAGGCTGAAGGAAGGCGAGGTTCGAGGCAACATCAAACCAAGCTCAGCCTCGTACCTAGCCCTACGAGGACAGGAGAGGGCTCTCTCCGGGTCTATCTCGGCAAAAGGTTTTCAAGGGGCTGAGATGACCTAAAATAGGAACTGATTTTAGGCTAGTAAAGAGATAGGAAAGGGGTTTTTGATAAATGATGGGTTTCTGGGCTGTATGGGATCAAGAACAGCGTGAGCAGAGATTTAATCAAAGGTACAGATTATTCTATAAGGCAAGATAGGAGTGAAGTTTAACAATTAAATTGAAATTAAATGGTATGTAAAGACTGTTTAAGATAGCTGAAAAGGGCATTAAACAATGAATCCCTTTCAGACAGAAGAAGCCACACAAAGTTTGAATACTCCCTCAAGGCAGAGCAATGACTGAATTCTACCTTTCTTACTCTCAAGCATTCAAACTGAAAACGATTTATGAATGAAATGAAAAACATTACAAGATACATATGACACGTAGAGAAAATACATTATGCTAAACTTCAAGCCATAGGAATCTTATAAATCAGAGCTGACCATTCAATTATTCCTCTATCAAAGTTGTACAATAAAACTTTGAATCTCTCCTCACACCAGCCTTCAGAATTCTCTACCCCCAACCCTTTAGAAAATGATTTACAATACAATAAATACCATTACAGGTGGGGAAAAAAAATCGACCCCAAAATAAGGAATGGTTTAACCATTATTAATAAGCAACTACGGTAGATCCAATCATGTGTTTTAAGAACAGAACAACATTCCACCTGAATCTATCGATGACCAAGTAAAAGACAAAATCGGACTTGAGTTGCAACTGAAGTTAAAAATAGGCAAATTGCTCCTATTTCTCTGCCACGATGGATATCCTTGTTTAATTTGGGCTTTCGGTTCTTACCTCTCTGCTGTGGCAGACATTATTCATTTAATTCTCAGACTATTTGCTTCCACTTACCGTTTGAATAAAACCAACAAAAATAGCCTTTTAAACTAAAATTCCACCGGTTCCAGCTGCAATCACCAGCGGACACATATCAATGACAACTAAGCGCATGATCAAACATTGCATGCCACATAAACGCTCGTGAAATTACCATCTTTTGAAAATCAAACCTCTGCAACTTTTCAGACCATGCTAACCATAAGCTAGCACGCACGTATACAAGGAAATTCTTTGCTCCTCCACGTGTTTTGAAACTGGTTCATCAATTCATTTGGAACTGCTTCTGGTTTGACATCTTCATTCTAAATCAGATGGCTTTGACTGGGCTTTTACATTTGTTATTTGAATAAAAATTCATTTTTTAACAAAATGCCTTTAAATTCTGCTTTTGATGACAGGAAAAATGAACGATATCAGCTGCCAATTTTACTAATCCATCAAGAACATAAGGGGTATCAAGCATATCCTGGGAATGTTCTCCCAACATCCAAACCCTCTATCAGATCTGCAAAGCGAATCCTCCTTAATTTTGCAGCAAGTCATTCTGCATCCTCCCTTGTTTTCCCATTGTGCAAGGGGCAAGTCATAACTGGTGTAAGTATTTTCTGTGATGCTGTCATTAAAATCTCACGTAAATGAGGAATTCCTAGTGTCACATTCATTTCTCCTCGACCAGCAAAATGAAATGTATTTAAAGTCATCTGTGTTGATGGCTCTCCAATAGACTAACCAGCAATAACACCCACTGCCTCACCTGGTTGGGCAAGGATTGAAACATACTTGAGCCCCATCATATTCAAAAATTTGTTTTGATTCTTCAATTTAAGAGATTGTCTCTTTTGCTTTGAAAGACCCCCAATGAACTCCTGTACCTTTTTTTAAGAGCTTCTGGCAAATCTTTTGCATAGCTGCCTGCAACTGAAAATTTATTTTTGAAACTTTCTTTCCTGGAATGCTGAGAACCCAGTTCATCAAGTTTATTTGTACCAAGACTCTGTCTAACAAGCTTTTGATTAGTCGCAAGAACTTCGAATTCAGTCAGGCAACTAATTTTCATGACATCCAGACCATCTTCACCATAATTAAATTGGATAACTGAGCCATCTGAATCTCTTACAGTATAATCATAATACACCTTCAAACACTCGAGATTCTTTATGAGACATTGCTGTAAGTAACCACTTCGGGATGTTTTAATAGTGGTGTCAACAAGCCCATCACGGCCTGCCATACAATGAAAATAATATTCTTGAGGACGAAGGCCAGTCAAGAATCGATCACTAATAAAACCACCAGCACGAGATCTACTATCCCAAGGGGGAAAACATGGCAAATTTTTACCAGAAACCATACGAGGAACACGCTTCCCTCCCAACTCTTGTTGCCCAAGTAATGAGGATATTTTGGTAAAGTTCACCAAACCACCTTTTGCTCCAGTCATCGTCATCAGCGAGAGACAGTTGCCTGGAAATGGCTTTAACAATCCTTTTGGAAACAGACTGTTGTTCACCTCAGATGTTATGCGATTCAGGGCACTGGACATAAGCCTGTCCAACCTAGAAGATGCAACTTCACCCTTGGTTCGTAGAACTTTTTCAATCTCCTCTTCGATGCACATCACATCATGTGAAATTGTGATAGAAGTCCAAGAGCACGCTGCGCCAAAGGTGAAATTCTGAAATTTGATGCATCAACCACGCGTAGCGCCCAGCATACGCGTAGCGCCCGTGTTCTTTTGCAAAGACTGGGGAGGCTATATGCGTAGCGCGCCTCCAGTGCGTAGCACGCACACAGAAATGCACTGCAATGAATGTGGTATATCCATATTTTCATTCTGGACTTCAGTTCTTCCATGACCATGTTACCATCTGAAATAGTTACATCTGTGCTCTTCTTTGCCACGTTGATGCTCCATCGATAGACCAAACAGTGTAGACATATTGGCAACATCATTAGCGCCTCTCAGTTTATTTACACGGGAAACTCCACTAGAGACAATTATATTCCGTCCATGTGTATAGTTTATCAGCACCTTTGCACTTGAAAACATCTCCATGGTCCTTTTAACAAATGCCTTTTTAATCTGAAATGGAAGCCTCTTGCTAAAGTCTACTGATATCAAGTCTACCTGTGCATTTGACAATGATTCGATTGTCAGTGAACTTGGTCTCAGATTTCAGATTGTCCAACTTCATTCTTGTATAAGGCACTTCTGGACAGCTACAAGCCACACATGGTTCACTTTCAAGATTATAACCATCAAACTCCACCAAACTGCTGAGCGTGTTGTATAATTTGGCATTTCTGGCATTTGGATGCAAAACTCCATTTTGTTTGATTTCGCTTTGTCTCTGGTTGCTGATGATGTTCTTTCTGTTTGTGCTTTTGCAGGGATAGGAGCTGCTGAAGCTGCTGCCACTTGAAGAGCTGGAGAATTTGAAACATTTTGAAAAATTACATATTCTAAAAAAAAAAACATTTAATGATTTCTTCTTCAAAACAGGGTTTTGAAGAAGAATCAATCTCACATTATTGACGATGACATTCCTGAAACACTTACTGAACCTTCCTCTGGCCTGCACATGTTATTGAAGCACTTCTGAAAACAAAACCCTAGACTCAAGAAAGTGAAATGACTCTTTTGATCAAAATGGAATTTAATGACTGCCAGTGACGGGAAATGAACTTTGGAGAATTTGATTATGACCAGGGACTGACAGGACCGTGTCTAACATTGGCTCCAATGGGGATGGCAGCTGCCGCTTCTTGGAGGTGCCAAGAATCTGCAGATCTTTGGGAGAGTAGACAGTGCCTCCATCCATTGGGCTATGGAATCCATTATTGCAAGAAATTGACACGATTAATTTATTAACTGGAAACTGACTGAAATGATTGAAAAACTGACTCGGCAAATTTCAAATTAAAACTGCAATGAAACTAAAACGAAATGCTGCCATGGGTTGCTTATTTATTTACAAACTCTACCCTACTTTACTACAAAAACAATAGATCAGGTAATACTATAATGCTAGATCAACCATTCAAGTAAATCTGAGAAGAACGCTGCTTGAGAGTGCTTCAACCAAATCACAGATGCAATTGCTGGCAGCCCTACGTGCACATAATGAGTCTGGTCATGTAAAAGACAGCTTGATCTATCAGTCAAACTGAAAAACATTTCCATGTATGTTGCAATAGGATCGCAAAAGCCAGACTCTGTTTGCTGCCCCAACTCCACAATACATACTTCCAGCTGCACACTGTCAATGCAAACATCTGTAGGCAGCTCTATTATTTCCTGTTTTGAAGGAGGGAGAGTTTCCAAGAACTTTTTGGGGTCTCGGAAATCATAGGACTGGATCTGATCATTTAAACACTGAATCTCCTTCTCAATTCTTTCAACAACTAACTCGCAGACACCAGTTTTAGCTTCAAGAGGAAACTTTGGAGATTTCAAACATTGAAGCAAGGCACTGAAAAATTCTTCATTAATTTCAAAATCTGCTAACTGATTTCTTACTTCTTTTACAGCTTCACAAAGTGCAGGGTTTGCCACATACCCTACCATTGCATGAATGGATCAGCGAGCACTGGAATCTTTGGATCGATTTGGAGTCGCCGGGTGAATGTTTCAGCCTTCATATGTGTCCGACTGCTGTCTACCATCAGCATCAAATCTGCAACTTGATTTCATGTACTGGGGCAAGACAATCTACAAGTCGAATGTCACATCAACAACAAACCATCTTCCCCTGTATGGTCGCCACTATGTTAGCGCTCGAATCTGCCTCAGGCTGAAGGAAGGTGAGGTTCGAGGCAACATCAAGCCAAGCTCAGCCTCGTAGCTAGCCCTACGAGGACAGGAGAGGGCTCTCTCCGGGTCTATCTCGGCAAAAGGTTTTCAAGGGGCTGAGATGACCTAAAATAGGAACTGATTTTAGGCTAGTAAAGAGATAGGAAAGGGGTTTTTGATAAATGATGGGTTTCTATGTTGTATGGGATCAAGAACAGCGTGAGAAGAGATTTAATCAAAGGTACAGATTATTCTATAAGGCAAGATAGGAGTGAAGTTTAACAATTAAATTGAAATTAAATGGTATGTAAAGACTGTTTAAGATAGCTGAAAAGGGCATTAAACAATGAATCCCTTTCAGACAGAAGAAGCCACACAAAGTCTGAATACTCCCTCAAGGCAGAGCAATGACTGAATTCTACCTTTCTTACTCTCAAGCATTCAAACTGAAAACGATTTATGAATGAAATGAAAAACATTACAAGATACATATGACACGTAGAGAAAATACATTATGCTAAACTTCAAGCCACAGGAATCTTATAAATCAGAGCTGACCATTCAATTATTCCTCTGTCAAAGCTGTACAATAAAACTTTGAATCTCTCCTCACACCAGCCTTCAGAATTCTCTACCCCCAACCCTTTACAAAATGATTTACAATACAATAAATACCTTTACAGGTGGGGAAAAAAAATCGACCCCAAAATAAGGAATGGTTTAACCATTATTAATAAACAACTACGGTATATCCAATCATGTGTTTTAAGAACAGAACAGCATTCCACCTGAATCTATCGATGACCAAGTAAAAGACAAAATCGGACTTGAGTTGCAACTGAAGTTAAAATAGGCAATGGTGCAATATTTCTGCGCCCACGATGGGTGCCCAATATTAACTGCATGAGTCGGTTCTTACACTCTCTGCTTTGTCATGGAACATTCTTCATTTAATTCTGGGATTATTTGCTTCCACTTACCGTTTGAATAAAACCAACAAAAATAGCCTTTTAAACTAAAATTCTGCTGGTTCCAGCTGCAATCACCAGCAGACACATATCAATGACAACTAAGCGCATGATCAAACATTGCATGCCACATAAACGCTTGTGAAATTACCATCTTTTGAAAATCAAGCCTCTGCAACTTTTCAGACCATGCTAACCATAAGCTAGCATGCACGTATACAAGGAAATTCTTTGCTCCTCCACGTGTTTTGAAACTAGTTCATCAATTCATTTGGAACTGCTTCTGGTTTGACATCTTTGTTCTAAATCAGATGGATTTGACTGGGCTTTTACATTTTTTATTTGAATAAAAATTCAATTTTTAACAAAATTCCTTTAAATTCTGCTTTTGATGACAGGAAAAGTGAACGATATCAGCTGCCAATTTTACTAATCCATCAAGAACATAAGGGGTATCAAGCATATCCTGGGAATGTTCTCCCAACATCCAAACCCTTTATCAGATCTGCAAAGTGAATCCTCCTCAATTTTGCAGCAAGTCGTTCTGCATCCTCCCTTGTTTTCCCATTGTGCAAGGGGCAAGTCATAACTGGTGTAAGTATTTTCTGTGATGCTGTCATTAAAATATCACGTAAACGAGGAATTCCTAGTGTCACATTCATTTCTCCTCGACCAGCAAAATGAAATGTATTTAAAGTCATCTGTGTTGATGGCTCTCCAATAGACTGACCAGCAATAACACCCACTGCCTCACCTGGTTGGGCAAGGCTTGAAACATACTTGAGCCCCATCATATTCAAAAAAAAATTTTGATTCTTCAATTTAAGAGATTGTCTCTTTTGCTTTGAAAGACCCCCAATGAACTCCTGTACCTTTTTTTAAGAGCTTCTGGCAAATCTTTTGCATAGCTGCCTGCAACTGAAAATTTCTTTTTGAAATTTTCTTTCCTGGAATGCTGAGAACCCAGTTCATCAAGTTTATTTGTACCAAGCCTCTGTCTAACAAGCTTTTGATTAGTCGCAAGAACTTCGAATTCAGTCAGGCAACTAATTTTCATGACATCCAGACCATCTTCACCATAATTAAATTGGATAACTGAGCCATCTGAATCTCTTACAGTATAATCATAATACACCTTCAAACACTCGAGATTCTTTATGAGACATCTCTGTAAGTAACCACTTCGGGATGTTTTAATAGCGGTGTCAACAAGCCCATCACGGCCTGCCATACAATGAAAATAATATTCTTGAGGACGAAGGCCAGTCAAGAATCGATCACTAATAAAACCACCAACACGAGATCTACTATCCCAAGGGGGAAAACATGGCAAAGTTTTACCAGAAACCATACGAGGAACACGCTTCCCTCCCAACTCTTGTTGCCCAGGTAATGAGGATATTTTGGTAAAGTTCACCAAACCACCTTTTGCTCCAGTCATCGTCATCAGCGAGAGACAGTTGCCTGGAAATGGCTTTAACAATCCTTTTGGAAACAGACTGTTGTTCACCTCAGATGTTATGCGATTCAGGGCACTGGACATAAGCCTGTCCAACCTAGAAGATGCAACTTCACCCTTGGTTCGTAGAACTTTTTCAATCTCCTCTTCGATGCACATCACATCATGTGAAATTGTGATTGAAGTCCAAGAGCACGCTGCGCCAAAGGTGAAATTCTGAAATTTGATGCATCAACCACGCGTAGCGCCCAGCATACGCGTAGCGCCCGTGTTCTTTTGCAAATACCAGGGAGGCTATATGCGTAGCGCGCCTCCAGTGCATAGCGCGCACACATAAATGCACTGCAATGAATGTGGTATATCCATATTTTCATTCTGGACTTCAGTTCTTCCATGACCGTGTTACCATCTGAAATAGTTACATCTGTGCTCTTCTTTGCCACGTTGATGCTCCATCGATAGACCAAACAGTGTAGACATATTGGCAACATCATTAGCGCCTCTCAGTTTATTTACACGGGAAACTCCACTAGAGACAATTATATTCCATCCATGTGTATAGTTTATCGGCCTTTGCACTTGAAAACATCTCCATGGTCCTTTTAGAGATGCCTTTTTAATGCAGGAAATGGGAAGCCTCTTGCTGAGAGTCTCTTGATATCCAAGTCTACCATTGCATTTGACAATGATTCGATTGTCAGGTGAACTTGTCTCAGATTGAATTGTCCAACTTCATTCTTGTATAAGGCACTTAAGACTGACTACGATCACACATGGTTCACTTTCAAGATTATAACCATCAAACTCCACCAAACTGCTGAGCGTGTTGTATAATTTGGCATTTCTGGCATTTGGATGCAAAACTCCATTTTGTTTGATTTCGCTTTGTCTCTGATTGCTGATGATGTTATTTATTTTTGTGCTTTTGCAGGGATAGGAGCTGCTGAAGCTGCTGCCACTTGAAGAGCTGGAGAATTTGAAACATTTCGACAAATTACATATTCTAAAAAAAAAAAACATTTAATGATTTCTTCTTCAAAACAGGGTTTTGAAGAAGAATCAATCTCACATTATTGACGATGACATTCCTAAAACACTTACTGAACCTTCCTCTGGCCTGCACATGTTATTGAAGCACTTCTGAAAACAAAACCCTGGACTCAAGAAAGTGAAATGACTCTTTTGATCAAAATGGCATTTAATGACTGCCAGTGACGGGAAATGAACTTTGGAGAATTTGATTATGACCAGGGACTGACAAGACCGTGTCTAACAGATGGATCAGTAGGTGGATGGAGGGCATCAATAGGTAGATAACCCATTTCAGATGGAGGTCCATAATGAAGGCCCATAAATATCGATTCAGATGGAAGCTCATATTGACTCAACTGGTAGCATTGGGAATCAGAATTAAATGACTCTCAAACATGTTGGGGAAGTATAGGAAGATATGGAGCTATTAGGTCTCACACCACAAGCTGTGGTACTTGCCCTTTATTTCCTTCCTCTCTTTCTATTCAGTTAAATTCAAAATCAGATGATATATTTAGGCTTGGTCCCTCTAGCTTTTTTTGGTGGATTCTCTTACAAATTGTAAGGCCTATTTAGCGTTAGATGGTACAATTACCTCAATTCGCGAACTAGAATTCTTCTTACATATAAATCAAACTTTTTAAAAGCCAAATTAAGGGCCAAATTAGACATAGATGATGGGAATAAACTATCACTAAAAGGGGTGCTTAGAGAAACGCATGCCCTCATGGAGGTTTCAAAATTATTGTTATGTCCTTTAACTGTAGGGGTAAACCTAGCACCTAAAATAAGTTGTCTTTAAAAAATATCTTCAATTATGTTCATATAGATGTGATTATGCTCTAAGAAACTCTTGGTATTGGAGACTCTGTGATAGTTTTTTTTTTAAATTTGATATCTGGTTGGTCATTTGTATATGTCGAAGCAAAAGGAATATCTAGAGGGTTAGCAATGGGTTTTAGGGATAGTAAGATTAAGATCCTAAAATATTGGGGTTTGGAGTTGGTAATTGGAGCCTAAGTTTACTCTTCTAAACTTTGCATTAATCTTACTCTTCTTACTATGTACGGTCCTTGCCATGAAAGAGCCACCTTTTAGAATACCTAATTTTCCAAAAAAAAATTGAATAGCCCAAATTTGGTATTGGGCGTGGATGTAAACTTTTCCCTTGGATTGTCAGATTCTTGGGGTCCTTTGGCATAGGTTGATCTTTTGGCTGATTTCTTCCTCAATAAAATCAGGATGAGCTCTCTCATAGATGTTGTTCTGATAAAATTCAAATCGACATGGAGGAATCAAAGAGTGGGCGAGGAAATGGTGGAAAAGCATTTGGATAGATTCCTAATAAAGGAGGACCTTGCTGCCCAAATCCCATTCTTTAGGCAATGGGTTTGTACTGGGGGGAGTCTAACCATTTCCATTTCTTTATGGAGTTAAAAATGGCTAGTAGGAATCCAGGCTATCCATTTAAATTCAAATCTTCCTGGCTCAGAGATATGTCCTTAAATACCTTAGTAAAAGAGATGTGGAGACCTCAAGGTAGAACTCAAGGGTTATAACTAGCCCAACCTTTCATGAAAAACTTAAAAATATTGAAACATGCAATGATGGTATGGGAAAAGGAAAAGAAGCTAAGGGAGGAAGTTTTTTTAAATAAAATAGAAACATATCTGGAAGTTATGTAAAGTTTGGAGGGCAGTGGATATGAGACTTTTCAAAAAAAGGAGAAGCTAATTTAAATGGAAGCAGAAAGGAGAAAACTAATAAAGGACTCTAAATATTAATGGAGGCTAAAGAGTAGGGCTATATGGCTAAAGGCGAGTGATGAAAACTCAAAATTCTTCCAAAATTATGCAAATGGAAGGAAAAATTCGAATAAAATTTGGTAAATTAATAAGAATGATGGTGGAGTGGAAAAATAAATTGAATAAATGACATCCCTAGCATGCTCACACTTTAAATATTTATTTAAGGCTTCGGCGGAAGCATCTATTGCTACATTAATCTGGGTGGCTCAGGTTTTCTGTAGATATGTTGAGGAGGAGAATAATGATATTCTCATGGCCACTATATCAAAATGGGAAGTGGAAGGGATTCTTAAGTCAATGCAAAAAGAAAAGAGCCACAGGGCTGATGTTTGGTTAGTGGAATTTTTCTAACATTTCTTTGAGCTTCTAGGTGATGATTTGACATGGGTGGTAGAGGAATCTAGGCTGAGGGGTTTTGTTCATGAGCCAATTAACTCGAATTTCTTGCCTCTAATTCCTAAATCTAATGACCCACAAAGTTTTGATGACTTTAGGCCTATTTCTCTTTTCAACTTTACATAAAAATTTATTTCCAAAATCATTACTTCCCTCCTCAAACCAATCCTTTATAGAAACATAGATAAGGATAATTTTTGGTTCTTTAATGGTCAGCAGATCCGTGAAGCTATCAGGGTGGCTCAAGAATCTCTACACAGTATAAAAAATATGAACAATAAGGGAATGATTGTTAAAATTGACCTATCAAAGGCATATGATAGGATAAGTTGGATGTACGTTCACCTTTTGCTAATTCATCTTGGTTTTGGTATTGGATTCATAAACTCCATTATGGGATGTATCATAAATGTTAGCTTTGCACTCATCATAAATGGATCTTCTTCTCCCTTTTTCCACAATTATCATGGGTTAATATGGGGTTGTCCTCTATCTCCACTTCTTTTCCTCATCAATGATGAAGGGTTAAGTTAGTGTATTCATGCAACCACTAGAATGGGGGACTTAAAAGGAATTGAAGTAGCGGTAAATCTATACATAACTCACTTCATTTTTGTGGATGAAATTATTTTGCTTTCTGATGGAACAAGGGGTGATTTATTCCATCTGAAATCATAATTATACCTTTGTTTGAAATCCATAGGTATGATCATTAATGACCAAAAATCCTTTATTGCTTTTAATGGTCTCTTGGGAAGGGGGGGTTGACACTATTCAGGTAGTTTTTCCTTACGATATTAAAAATTTGTCTGAGGATTTTAAATATTTGGGATTTTATCTTAATCTTGATGCATATAGGAAAATGGACTCGCAATGGCTAGTAGATAATAATTAAAAGCAAGCTAAACATTAGTGCTACAAGTGGCTCTCGAGATATGGAAGGCTGGTATTGATAAAGGTTCCTTTAATGGCTATTCCTTTCTACTAGGTTGCACTTACCTAGGAATTGAAAGGCATCCTTACTCAAATCAGAAAGGTTTGTGGCTTATTCTTGTGGGTGGTATCTAAGGAGGAAGATGTTCTGCCATGGGTGGCATGGGATAAATTTTTGTGGCCAAAGGATTAGGGTGGATGGGGTATCAAGGATCTCCCAATTTTCACTAAATCACTGGAAGAAAAATCAGGTTGGCGGTTATTAACAATGGATAATCTCTGGACATCACTGATCAAAAGGAAGTATATAGACATGATTCAGATGAAACATTGGTTATGGATTCTAGATAAAAAGCCCAAAAAATTTTCAGTAAATTGGAAGGCCACGATAGAATACTTTGATATCATTGCTGATGGCCTGTCTTGGCATATTGGGAGTTGTAGAAGGCTCATAGTTGGTGTGGACCCATGGGTGGGATGAAACGAGATATAAATCATCCCATGGGATCTGGTAGACTAACTTATCTCTTTGTGGGTATACACCCTGAATCAAATTGAAAATGATATTCATACAATGTTCTGGAACCAAGGTTGGAAATAAGGGGAGGACTTGATCCCTGAATCCAAATGGAATGAATTCTAGAATGCTTATATCAAGGAACTACAGAGAAATAATGTTAGGATAAGGGATATAATGGATGAGCTATGGTGGGTACATTCCCCTAGTGGATTTTATGCTCCAAAATTTGGCTACACTATGCAAATGTTTAGGTAGGTTAGAGGGGAACACTCATGGTGGCACAAGTTTCTCTGGAGACTAAAAAGCCCTACAAATTCTAGAGTCTTCTTCTATTGTATCCTTAAGAACATGGTACCTACTTGGGATAATATTTAAAAAAGAAACAAACATGCTCCAATTTGGTGCACACTCTGTAAAGAATTTGAAGAATCTATATATCCCTTATTTATTAGTTGTCCTTTCACCACAAATACTTGGGTTTCCATCCTGAATATTCTGGGAATTAGACAACCTAGAATGGTGCTTCCACTGTGGCAGCTTGGAAAAACTAGTGGTTCTCATCAAATGATGAACACTCTAGGAATTTACCCTTGATTATATCATGGGGTATTTAGTAGGCTCGGAATAAAGGGGTGTTTCAAGATCATGTCTCGGATCCGTATACTATTGCAGTTGAATGTTCCACTATCTATGAACTGATTCCTAAATCCTCCCACAACCCAAACATTAGGACCATAAAAGAGGAATAGATTAGGGCCAATGTTCCTTAGGCCTATTTTGATGGTTCTTCAGATGCACAAGATAGATGTGGTGTTGGAATGATCATCCATTTAAACGAAAAAAGGGCCCTTAAATCTTCTGTGGGCATTGGTACATGTTCTAATAATTATACTAAACCTCAAGCTCTGAAAATTCTTATGTGTTGGTTGAGAAATTTATGGATATCCACTATACATATTTTCAGGGATTCCTTAAATGTTATAAATTGGACAAACAATGTGCAGAGATGTCAAAATTTTGTTTTGATTCCCATTTTAGAAGAAATTAGTCTCTTTAAATCTGGTTTTTTTTATTTCACTATCTTTCATATCTACAAGGAGCGGAATGATGAAGCAGACGTCTTTTCTATAAAAGGTATTGAACAAGTTATGGGAAGCTCACTCATAGAGGAATCAGTGGATGGTCATATTTTTGTGACTGATATTCCACCAAATATGGTCTAATGCTCAATTTTCAACCTTCAATTGTGTATTATGGGTATATATGTTTTTTGCTCCTTCACGGATTGAGGGTATTCATTGGGAAGCCTTTGTTCCTAATTGTTCTTATTTATCTAATGGTATATCTATGAAAAAAATTTGTATACATATCGGGGGAAGTTTACTTTATCTCAATTTTTTATGCTAAATGAGTCATTTTCTCCTGTAAGGATCACAGAGGCCGGATTGATGGACTTTTGATCTCTTTTGACTTATGATTTGAGAAAGTGATGTTTATTCCACTCTCTCTATCAGATGACTAGTTTCTATTTATGCATTATTGTGGAAAATCATTTTTGATCATGAATGCTTAAATGCATCTACTTTTGTAAATTTTTATTTCCTTAATAAAAAGTTAGATTTTCTTTGGGAAAAAAAAAAATTACCGTTTTATGTTTGTTTTTTTTATATTTTTTATATTTATTTTTCATATATATTTTTTATGTTAATTTTTTTTTTGGCAAGAAAATTTAAAAAATTCATTATAAAAAAATGTTGTAAAGAAAAACTAAAAAGACATGTTTGGAAAACTCTTAAAAAACAAGTACTTTAAGATGAAAAATAATAAGACAAATAAAACAACTTGAAAATTTGTTATATAATCAACATTTAAAAAAAATTGTGCATACTTAGGACATAAGAGAATTTAAATTCTCAAAAATATATCTTAAAAGAAAAAATGTGGATGCTTTTCAAAATCCTCATTAAAATCAACAACATTTAAAAAAAAATATCCACTTAATACATTAGAAAATTTAAAGTGTCAAAAATAACCCCTCTAAAAAAGGGGGTTGATGTTGGCATCAACTCTTTTCAAAATCAACATGAAAATCACTAACATTTAAAAAAAATGTGTATACACGGGTTCCAAACCCTATCCATGGTGAAACCCTAGATATGTTGGACCATATCAATGGTGAACCCTAAGGATGGCGGAACCCTATAATGACCCTTGATGGCGGCTTACTGTTTGAGAAATGATAGTTTAAGTGTGGGTCTTCCAAGGTATTTGACGTGTTTTGGTGAACACGGTCATGGGTAGACTCGATAAGACGACTCGTAGGAGGGCACTCACACGTTACTAACGTTTTCCGACAACCCAACATATGTGTCGATAATTATTTCCTTTGCTTATTATTTGGACCCCAGCTGTTGAGGCAGACAGTTATAGGCACCAAGATCTTTCCTCAGAATACACAAGGAGTCTGGAGCAACTTGTGGGTTTTCATTCGGACACGGCAGCACACAGTTCGGAACACCGTTATGGAGGAGGTTGAAGTCGATTACTCTTCTGAAACTCTGGAGTCATCGCAAATTTATATGGGCTTCCCACATCAGCAAACATATGGGCTTTCTCCAGTAGAATCCCTAGGCTCGTAGGAACAAGTGGACCAATGGTTAATGGACATGGAATTTGGTGAGTCATCACATGATTATCAAGGATTTAGGGATTCTTATCCAGTATTAGCTACAATTTTTTTTTAAAGCACCCCAGAGGCACTAGCTTCAACTTCCTTCTCCATTCCATCTCCATCGGTTCTCAGGTTGTGGGAGCAACAAGCGCAATCAACCCTGGAAGTGTTGGGTCTGGTCTGAGTGGGTATGAGGGTTATATCTAGTACCCTAGACGGGTTATTTTGTTTTAAAAATCTTGGCATAAACCCTGCAGATGACAACAACATTATGATTGACACACTAAGGAGCCCTCCTGTTGTGGTTGCTTCGGGTTGTTTTGAGGGTATCACGCAGCTGGTATCCCAGTTGGAAGATAACAGGGCGTCCGACTCAAACAACACTTAACCAGAGGGAGAGGGCCTCACCCGCAATAAGCAATCTCATATGAGTGGTAAGAAGAAGAACAAGTGTACCAAGAGTCGTGAAAATGGAAGAAATTTGGTCTTCAACGAAGGCATCGGCATGTATCAACTAGAAGAGACTTCAAAAATGGTCCTAGTTGGATGGGTTTGAGGTAGGAACTATAGCTCGACCAGGCTAAATATTTGGACAACAAAATTTTTGGGAAATATTTTGGATCAGCTCTCTGCAGTACTCACTATTAATAGAGGGTTGTTCACGCTAATATTTTCTCACCCAAAGATGGATAATTGGGTACTCATGAAATACTGGCACATAGAGATGACCCCTATCCTGCTTAAGCGTTGGAATCCTCTTTTCAAACCTCATAAGAAAAATATGGGGGCTAGCCCCATATGGGTGCATTTTCCTGTACTTCTACTACAATTCTGGACGGAGGAGGCGCTTCGGTATATTGGAGAAGATTTGGGTCTATCTGGACCATGACAATTCTTATTTGGAGACCGTGAATATCTCTGTGGCAAGGATTTCGGTGCACTTGGATACCTGTGAAGGATTGGTGGAAAGTTACAATCTTCAATTCAGGGATATCATGAGGTGGAAAATCCTAGAATACAAGGGGGTGAAATTTATATGTTTTCGTTGCCATTAAGTTGGTCACTTATATAAGGAATTCCCATTGATAAACATGACCAATTTAGAACCGACTAAAGTGTTGGTGCATGCATCGAATCAAACTCATGATGAGGGTGGCCCAGTCTCATCTCAATAGGTGCCCTCAATGATTCTTGGATCAATGCATGCTCCCCACAAGGTGCCTCCCAAGCCAGTAACTCAAGCATATCCGACTTGGGGCACACATCCTCATGATGTGGAATCTGGACCGATTCCGAGTACTCCTATCTCTACCCCTTACCCATTTACTTCTAATTTTAATGGAAATGTATCTCATGTATTATCTCTTACTACTTCAAGAGTAGATTTATTTAAATGTAATCTCGAACCAATTGTCTTCCCTATTGCAACTGCCACGCTTACCATTGCTCGTCTGGATCCCCACACCCTTGTAAGAGTATCTTGCACCCAGTCCCTGTCTGAGCATTTGGGCAATAGCTCCTACCATCGACATAACCTTATATCCTCAACTAAGGCCTCATCCACCCTCGCCATTAGTCTGGGTGATGATCCAATTGGTAATCATTCAAAAAATACTAGGGGTAGACCTTCCTCACTCTCAAAAGCGATCATTTGTGCTGGATTAGAGGTGGCATAAGGGAAAAAATCATCGATTGACAAAGTTCTTAGAGAAAAGGACACCCCTGACATGGGTGACCCATGATTTTCCTCTCCTTTGATTGCAAAGGGTTAGCTAGCCTAGAAAAAAAATTAGCTCTTAGGAGACTGTTGGCGTTAGAGAAAGTGGATGTAATTTTCCATCAAGAAAATTTGGGGGCGTGGGTGATTTGGAGGTGGTGCCATAGGGTTCAATAACCGAACCGTCAAAGTGGAAATCATGTGGGGGAGGGAAGGGGTACTTTGTGCTGACATTTCAACATCCGAGCTAGAAACGCCCATTTGTATGATAAATGTTTATGGACCTTGTCATAATCAAGCTACTTTCTGGGACAAGTTGGTGTCCTCTCTATTTATGAAGGAGGATAATATCATTATCGATGGAGATTTAATTTTTTCCATTCGAATAACATAATCATGGGGACCTAGTGCACTTTCAGACTCTCTATTGGATTATTTTGGACATATGGTTGATGAAGTTGATCTGTTGTACTTGGAAATACCCAAAAAAATCCCTACTTGGTGCAATAGAAGGACTGGGGAGGCCGCCCTCGTGCACAGACTATATTATTTTCTCATCAAGTCCAAGCTGGAAGACAAGGTCGAAAAGGCTAGAAAATGGGTGGGTTCAGGGAGCATATCTGATCACTCCCCCATCTACTTTGAAATTCATAGGGAAAATAGCAGACTTTATTCTCCCTTCAAGTTTAATTCCACTTGGCTAGAGGACCCTACTTTCCATCTCCTTGTCAAGGAATCCTGGACCCATTGTGATCAAATGCTCACCTCTGAGTCGGCTTGTGTCTTTTCTAATAACTTGTCCAGGATCAAAGACATAACAATAAAATGGGCTAGAGAGAAAAGGATACAGGATGAGGAAGCATTGAAGAAGATTGAGATAGATATTGAAGCACTGAAAGGAGCTAATTGTCTAGGGTTTCAATCCTCTGAGACTAAGAACCATCAAATACATCTAGAATTGGAAAAATCCAAATTGATAAGGCATGAAGAGGAAACTTGGAGACTCAAAAGCAGGGCCATTTGGCTCAAAGCATGAGATGACAACACAAAGTTCTTCCAACAATGTGTGAAGGGCAGGAAGAGTATCAACAGTATTTGGGAGTTGAAGGATCGGGCAGGCAGGGTGGCCAAAAATCATACCCAGCTTGCAAGCATGGGTATAAGACACTTCTCGCACATATACAAAGACCCCCAGGTGGCCAATATATCAGAAGTGCTATAGATTTCCTAGACTATGAAGAGGTATGTGCAGGAGGATGATATTGAAAACCTAAATGTGGTTGTTACATTAGGGGAAGTTGAAGTAGTATCAAAATGGTTCAAAATGGATAAGAGCCTTGGCCCGGATGGTTGGCCTATCGAATTCTATCTCATATTATTTTAGGAAATTGGAAGGGACCTCCTTAAGGTCATCGAGGAGTGTAGAACTACTTGCTGAATGTATGATGGATTCAATGCCACCTTCATCACCCTCATCCCTAAGGGGAATTTTGAGGTCTAAAATGGGCCTCCTAAGAAAAATCTACAAAAAAAATAAACTTTATAAGAACCAATAGGATTCAAGATGATGATGTCAACCATGAGGGGTGATTTACCATTTTTTAAGTAAAAGGGTAAAAATATTAAAAAATAATAAATTAATAAAACTACTTTTTCAACTCGTATTTTCAACTTATCTCTCAAAGATTTTACCCAAATTTCGAGCGGGAGTACTCATTGGATTCAAAATTCAATTCCTCATCCAAGGAGTACCTATGTTGCATACTTTCGATGGACCCTGCTACACGAAAAATGAGAAATACATAAAAAAACGTGATTACAATCATGTTTTTCATGTATTTCTCAGTTTTCATGTATCAGGACCCATTGAAAGTATGCAACATGGGTACTCCTTGGATGATTAATTAAATTTTTCATCCAACGAGTACTCCCACTCGAAATTTGAGTAAAAACTTTAGGAGATACGTTGAAAATAGAAGTTGAAAAACTAGTTTTTTCTTTTTTCCCTCTAAAATTTGATGATGTAATCAAATATTATTTTATTATTTCCACTATTATTTTATAATTTCCTTATAAGGCCCATTTCAGACCTCAAAATTCCCCTAATTCCTTCCTTCATCAAAGGCAAATTCACGAAGCTATTGGCACCGCACAAGAAGCCCTGCATTCAATCAAGCTCAAAATTATTAAAAGAACCATTATTAAGATTGACCGTGCCAAGGTTTTTTATTGTACTTGTTGGACCTTCATTCAGCTCATTCTCACCCAGATTGGTTTCCCTCACTCCTTCATTAATTGGATTATGGGATGTATCACAAATGAATCTTTCGGCATTCTCATCAATGGAGCATATTCTTAATTTTTTCATTTAGGTAGAGGGCTTTGTCAATGATTCCCATTATCCCCGTTACTATTCTTATTGATCATGGAAGGGTTGACCAAGATTTTGGAATCTGCCAAGGCAAAGGGGTCAACAAAAGGTGTGAAAATCATTGATATTATCCTCCTGGCCCACTTATTATTTGTTGATTGTGTGCTTATTTTTCTTGATGGTTCTATCCGGGATACCAATAGCTTCAAGAGGATATTGTATGTCGTCTGTAAGGCTACTGGTATGATGCCCAATCACAGAAAATATACCATAATTATGGTGAGATGTTCCATTCAGGAAAGTAGACATGCTCTTCTTCAATTTCAGTTTGGACGCAGGGAGATTGAGGATGGCATCAAATACTTGGGTTTCAGCCTCAAACCCAATGATTATAGACTAACTGAATGGAATTTGATCATTGCAAAATTTGAGATGAGGTTAAAAATCTAGGATCAGGTATGGCTCTTTTTAGCGGGGTGATTAGTGCTTATCAAGTCAGTTATGGAGGCAATACCTATTTATTAGATGGCACTTTCTTGGATCCCCAAGGGTGTGACTGCTAAAATCCAAAAAATCTACAGAATGCTCCTTCAGAGGGGGAAGCAAGAGGGAAAGAATTTTTCTTGGGCTGGTTGGGAAAGGATTGAAAAGCCTAAACAATGGGGTGGTTGGGGACTAAAAGACTTAAATCTATTTTCCTCATCTTTGGCTGCTAAAATGGGGCGGAAACTACTAAATTCTAGTAGCCTTTGGAAAGAGGTCACTAATTACAGATACATTTCCCCATTTACCACCCTTGAATGGATCATAGGAACCATCGGGAGTAGAACTGGGTCCTTAATTTTCTAATGTGTCATTACCAGATCCATTTCTATCATGAAAAGGGGACTTGCTTGGAGCATTGGATCACGCACTCGGGTTCGGATTGGCATGGATTCCTGGTCAGTTTGTGGACATGAGCACCACCTTCCCTTGGCTATAATACAATCCCTTATGGATTTAGGGATTCACACTCTATTTCAAATTGTAGAGGAGGCCAATACCACATGGCTCTCTCAAGCTTGGAAATCTTCTTAAGAGTTGGGCATACTAGATATTTGGCAAGCTGAGTAGCAAAGATATCTCAGAGCACTCTGAGCTTCATATATCAGACTAACAGATAGGGATGATAAGATAATATAGGATTTATCCCCTCAGGGCATGTATACCAAAAAAGAGGGGTATGTGTCACTTATTGCGACACTCCAACCTCATGAAAATTGGTGGTGGTGGGGGCATATCTGGAAGTTTAAGGCACCCCCAAAGGCTAGATTATTCATGTGGTATATACTTACTAATTGTGCCCCAATGGATGATAATCTTACCAGATGCTCTATTCATGGTCCTTCCAGATGTTTTCTCTTCAAAGAGTATCGAGAGGACATTGATGATATGTTCCTTTCCTGTCCATCCACTATAAAGGTTTGGAAACTATCCACTTCATCTCTAGGCATTGCCTTCAATTGGCATGGAATTTCTATCACTAAGGCATGGCAGAACTAGTGGCATTCAACAACAAACATGAAATACATAGATCTACCTATGTTGGTATCATGGGGTATATGGTTGACTTGTAACCAGTGCAACTTTTAGGATACATCGATTGAATAGCTCCATATTTGCAACTCCATTATAGCTCTATTCCTCACACTCCCTGCGGACAAGCCCATCACACATTGCAAAGTGATCACTCCTTAATCTATTGATAAATCCTACCATTGGGACTATTTTGATGGGGCTTCTAGCATTGCTAGCTACGATGGGGGGGCTACTCTCATCCATTCATACTCTCACCATTATAAGATCAAAATGGGCCTTGGCCCAGGTACAAACAACTACTCAAAACTAAATTGTCTCATACTCCTACTTACTTTTTCCCTTGAGAAGAATTGTAACCGAATTCAGATAATTGGGGACTCTAAGATTGTTATTAGTTGGTTCGAAAATGAGGCTTGATGTCACATGCACACACTCAGAGGACTACTAACTGAGGTTATGGCCCTTAAATCATATTTTGACTCCATTACTGTTGCTCATATTTACAGAGAAAGAAACCAGGTGGCTTACCAACTTTCCAAGGAAGCAACGTAGTTAACCTGGGGCCAATGGTTAATAAGTGAACAAGATGAATAGGAGGTGTACCAGTACTTCCATAGGCCTTTCATAAAGGATGCAGATGGTTTTGGGGCAGTTTGATCAGATTCATAGATCTTGGGCGATTTATTGTTGGCATAATTTTGTATCTATTTATGTTATGTAGATATTTATTTGACTTGCACAATACTCTTAAACTATTATTTTTTAGCATTTACTGAACTTATGTGACTGAAGGTATGATCATAGATTTTTCATAGTGTCCTATGTTGCTGATACAACATGTAATTTTCCTTTTATAAATGAAAATTACGATTTTTTTCTCGGATTTTTTTTTTTATACACCATACATAAGAAAACTTAAAGTGTCAAAAATATGCTAAAAAAATAAGTGTATTCTTAATGAGCACTTTTCAAAATAAGTTCAATTTTTTGCTACCTCAAAAAAATGGGTACTCGTATCAATTCTCATTTCAAAGTTTACATTATTAGTAGAATCTGGTCAGGCAGGCATGAAGAAAGACTTGTCAAAAATAAAGTGCTTTCATTGTCATGAGCTAGGACATTATGCCAAAAATTATCCGCACAAGAATTTTGGCAAGAATCCTTTAGGAGGAGCAGTAGGTGAACCTCTAGCTTCACGATTAGAGTTGGATTTCACCCTCATTGCATGCATGGTGACATTGGTGATGGGTAGTATGTGGTATCTGCACACTGGAGCCTAATTCCATATGATGGGAAACAAATAATTTTTCAGTGACTTGGTGGAGAAATACCTCCAGATGTACATCAAGATGGGATATGATGGAAGGTATAGCGTGACCGATATTGGTATAGTTACTTTTCAAAGGTATCTTTTCTCCCCTCTCAAATTAAAATATTTCATGTATGTTTCAGGTCTGAAGAACAATTTAGTTTCAATTTCTATGTTGGAAGACCGTGGCTATGATGTGATATTTAGCAAAGAAAAGGCTTTCCTTAGACACATTGCCACGCGACAATTGAATCAGATCATGGTTCGAATGAAGAACCTCTACAAATTGGATGTAGAATATTGTGCAGCATTGACCATAAAAGCAGAGAAGGTGCAGAGCCAAGGCATTAGTGAATTATGGCATAGGTATGGCATAGGAGACTTGGTCATTTTCACCATGGATCCTTGAAGATCATGCAACATATTTCTATAGGACTTCCCAAAGGTGAAATATAACAATAAGATACATGTAAAGGGTGTACACTAGGGAAGTACACCAAATATACCTTTCATTATTGGGATAGTAGAGTGCAAGCAGTCCAGGAAAGAGTTCATTCAGATGTGTGTGGACCTTTCTCGATAGCCTCCATGGGCAAGCACAAGTATTATGTTATATTTGAAAATTATTTCTCACGTACGTGTTGTATTTTCGTCATGGAGAAGAAAGACCATAAATTATCCAAATTTTTTGAATTTAAATAACTTTTTGAGAAATAAACTGGTAGGAAAATGAAGGCTCCCAGGAGCGATAAAGGTGGTGAATATGTGTCGAATGAGTTTTAATTTCTTTTCCAATGGAAGGAATTCAATGGGAGTTGACAACACACCATAACCCACAATAGAATGGGGTGGTTGATAGGAAGAAAAGGAGCATTTTGGTAGTTTCACAGGAGATGTTTCATGATCAGGGCCTACCTCTACACTTATGGGCCGAAGCATGCAACACAATGGTATATGTGCAAAATAGGATTCCTCATCGGATTCTTAGGATGAGTACACTAGAAGAAGATTTTTTAGGAAAGAAACCATATGTGTCACACTTCAGGATCTTTGGCTCGTCATTTTACTATCCTGTTTCCAAGGAATCAAGGAAAAATATAGATATGATGACATAGTTTGGCATATTTTTGGGGTACACTGATACACCTCACAACTATCAAGTGTTCCTATCATCTCTTAGGAAGATAGTTGTTTTTAGATATGTGAAGTTCGATGAAGAGAAGGAAATGAGGTGTTCCCTTGAGAGGGAGCTTCAATTGCATGCAGATGAGGAGATTTTGGCTCCAAAGTAAGAACCTAAGGATTTTGTGGACCAACCACAAGCAAAGGAGAAGAGAGTGGAGGAACCCACTCATGCAGAGACATCCAGAGAATGAAGGAAGTGCACCAAGGAATATGATAGATTATTTAATCATTCTAGAGAGAATGTGGGAGCATGCACATTATAGCGCAGGTAGAGGAGGCCACCGAATTAGTACATTGGGTACATGGATATGATGAGTGAGCTAGTTGATACATGTGAGTTTTAACCTTTTATAGAAATTACCTGTAAACGAATTCTTAAAACAAAAAATATACAATGGAAAGAGCATAAAACATAAAAAAATACACAGATATTTTCCCCTGGATCCCAAAAATGGGACTAGCAGGTTGATTTTTCATTATTCCTTTAAATGTTACAATACATATATATACAAGTCGAAGCATTCATAAAACCCAATCCATTAACCCTGGATTAAAACATAATCGTAGTTCCTTTCACCGAATCTACAAAATACCATGGGAGGAAAACCATTATGCCCAAAACCATGTGCAAAAAACATGCACAAAACCATAGGTAGGTCTACCCACCTAATATAGGGTCCAAAAAAAAATTCTCGAGGTGTTTCCCTAGACCCTGTGGATGGGGATACTGCCCCCCTTGTGACACCCCCACACGTGCAACTAGTCATGGAAAGAATATAACACACACACACAACAAGATAGAAGCATCCTCATTTGAGGAAGAAGGGTAGAATATAGTATGGGTTGATGCCATGGTAGGGGAATATGATTCCATAGTTAGAAACAGTGTTTGGGAAGTAGTCCCAATACTAGAGAACAAGTCATTGGTGGGTTTGAGGTGGATCTACAAGGTAAAGAAAGCAGTAGACGGAAGCATCAAGAAACATAAGGCCAAATTTGTGGCCAAGGGGTTCTCTTAGATGGATGGAATTTATTATGAGAATACCTTTGCTCCAATATCAAGGTACTATTTTATTAGATCAATTCTAGTACGTGTAGTACAGATGGGATGGAAGATCCATCAGATGGATGTGAGGAAAAAATTCCTCAATGGAGTGATTAAGGAGGAGGTGTACATTGAACAACCAGAAATATTTGAGACCTTAGACATAGAGTCACATGTGTGCATACTCAAACTAGTGTTGTATGGATTGAAACAAGAACCTTGTGCCTGTTACACCAGGATTGAAATTTATTTCACCAGGTTGGGATTCAACAAAAGTGAAGCAGATGAAAAAATTTACCATATTGTTGTTGAAGATAAATTGATGATTATAGTATTATATGCTAATGATTTTATTTTAGCCAGTGATGAGAATTTGATCAAATCTTTCAAATAGGATCTTGCAAGATAATTCGAGATGAAGGACATGGGAGTCATGCATTATTTCCTCAGTTTGGAAGTATGGAAAGGATATGGGGAACTATTTGTGTCTTAGGGAAAGTATGCCAATGGTATAATAAAGAAGTTATGCATGGAGAGTAGCAAACCCATGGACACTCCTCTAGCAAGAATTTGGAGGAAAGAGGATGCCACTTCATGTGAGGAAGTGGAGGCCACTATTTACAGGCAGCTTGTGGGTTCACTTATGTACTTGGTGAACACACGACCATAAATTTGTTATACAGTTAACATATTAGTCAAGAAATGGTTAAGCCAACTAAACTATATTCGAAGGTATCCAAACATGTGTTGAGATACCTTACAGGAACTACCTAGTATGGTATTTGGTACAGATAGATAGAGGGAGTAAAGATTCAAGGATTCATATATGCAGATTGGGCGAGAAGTACATCACATTAGAAGAGAACTTCAAAAGGAATTTTTAAGTATTGGGTCAAGAATAATTTCTTGATACATCATGAAACAGAGATCAGTTGCACTCAGTTCAACAGAATCAGAGTACATGGCTTCTAGTCAAGAAATTTGTGAGGCTATCTAGATGAGGAAGATTTTGTTGCGTTATTTGGTTAGATGATGGATCCCATTGTGATTTATTGTGAAAATCATAGTTGTATCAAACTATCTAAATATCCAATTTTTCATGATTAATACAACCACATCCACATTCGGTATCACCATCTATGAGATTGTGTGCAGAGGCAGATCATGTTGTTGGAAAACATTCCTACAAAGGAAAAGGATGCTGATATTTTGAAAAAGGTTTTGTCGATAGGAAAATTTGAGTTCCATAGAGGCAGGATTGGGGTATCTGATAATCACTTTCTTGTTGAGAGGGAGTGTTGAAAATGCATCAAGAAATTCCTAATTTATTTTTCCCTTGAATTAAATCAGGATAAAATTGTAATTCCACATCATAGGACAACTTGAATGAGTTAATTGAGTTAGTATCACTTAGTTAGCTTAGTTATTTGATTTGAGAGCCTAACTTGAGTTGTTTAGAGTGATTCATAAATTTTAGGAGCATCGGTTGAGTTTATTTCAGTTGTAATAATTTAATTCAGTTAAATTGAGTTAAAGTTTGTTAAACTAGTTCCAACTATTGGAGGAACTAGTAGGAGGTCTAGTAGTGGGGTGCAACTTCAGTGTTCAACCAGTTAACAAATAAATCAGCCATAATTAACTCATGCATGCATAAGATTCAAGTTACCCATTTTATATTGGAGTTCAAGGGTAGTGTACTATTAGTTGTATAATTATACATGTTGTACTGGTGGGGCATGCAGTCAGAGAAGGGCCTATAGGGATTACATAGTTTAGGGTGGGGATTTCCATAATTAGTAGGGGGCTAATTCCTTGAGAAAAATCACAAGTAAATAGGAGCATGGAAAGCAACATAATTGGCTAAGTGTTGGCTAGATTCATTCTGCGAGGTAGTGAGATAGATTATACTTGTGTAGAGGTTTCTCAAGCTCGAGCAAGCATTGTATATTTTCTCTATTTTTTGTCTAATGCAATACAGATAGGAAGGGATTTTGAGTATTTTTTTTCCCCTATATATATATCCTTGTGTATGTGTATTGATTAAGGTCACACATTTTTTATGTATTCTCTTAATTGTGAATTTATTTCCCTTGATGATTAGAGTATATTTGAGTCTTATGTTTTGGAACATTACATGAGCAGTATTGAATATACAATTAATTTCTATACAAATTGGTTCCTCAAATGCTTCCTCAAAATATGATGGCTTATTATCTACAACCTCAATCATTAGATACATGTATCCAATGTACCTCAGGTGATCTCCTTTTCTTGCAAAAATTTGAAGGAGCTCCCCATTATCCCTCGCATCCTACACCAGACTATCAGCTTCCATGGTTATTTTTCTCCCTTCTCTAGATGGTTCCAATTGAGTGGATGTCTCCATTGTTCCTCCTCTCTGATCCTCCAATTTAGGATGCTACACAAATTCCTGAAGCTCCTCCTAAGGCTCCTCCTTTGGATCTAAAGGCTCCTTTTCTAGTGGTATCTAAATCTCCCTCTCAAGAGAGCACCACATCACTTTTTTCTCATCAAATTTTACATACCTTCGGAAAACTATAATTCTAAGGGAAGTCAAGAAAACCTGATAATTTTGTGGAGTTTCGGTGTAACAAAAAAAAAATCTCAACTCTGATGTCAGCTCAAGTTTCTTCATCGAATATTTGAAGACATTGAAGTAAACAGAGGCTCCAAAAATTCTAAAATCAGAAACATCCGGCTTTCTCCTCAAGAAATCCTCCTCTATTTTAATCATATGAAGAATCCGATGAGGAATTTGGTTCCACAAGTATAATTTTGTGCTACATGCCTCTACCCACAAATGAAGTGGCAGAACTTGGTAATTTAGCATAGCTCTCGCAACTCCCACAATGTTATGGTTCTTCCTCTCATCTACCCAATTTTGTTGTGGGATGTTATCATCTCTCTTCAAACTCCTTTTGCAAAAAAATACTTGAATTCATTTGAAACATACTCACCTCCAATGTCACACTTGAGAGCCTTCAACTTATTTCTAATCTCTTTCTCAACTAGTGCCTTGAATTCTACAAATTTTGAGAATTTATCGTCCTTATTCCACATGAATAAGATCCACCACTTCCTTGAGAAATCATAAATAAAAATAATAAGGTATTTATGTATGGAAGTGGAGGCCATCGAGAAGGGTCAAAAAACATGAGAGTGGAATCTTTCCAAGACTGCATGTGCTTTATTGTCTCGATCATGGAATGTGGATTTGACATACATCCCCAAGGTACAACCCTTACATACATCCTACTGCTCAAGTGCTACTTTAAGGAGGACAGTGGTTATTTGCTGTATAATATTTAAGGTTCCATCAAAAAAATGGCCCAACATCATATGCCAGAGTTCACTAACATCATAACTCTGCACTTTCTCTGCCTTCCTACTAAATGCAACACAATATTCTACATCAATTGAATACAAGTTCTTCACATGAACCTTGATCTATTTTACCTACCTAGTGGCTATGTGCCTTAGAAAGGATTTCCCTTTACTAAAGATCACATCATAACCACGATCTTCCAAAAATTCTATAGATATGTGGTTCTTCTTTAGGCCTGGGTCAAACATGGCATATTTGAGGTGAATATGGAATCATGAATCCCTCTTAAAGGTTACCATACCAATCCCAGGAGCACTATACCTTATGTCCTTCCCAAGCTCAATATGCATCTCAAGATCTTTCTCCTCCATGTCACTAAAAAACTTTCTACACCCTGTCATGTGGAACGAGGTACCTGGGTCCAATTACCACACACTCCCCATCATAGTGCCAGACATGCATGCAATAAGGGTGAATTCTTGCTCAAACTATGAAACCAATTCTTTAACAATTTCTCTTCCTAATTTATTCTTTCTAGACTTTTTGTGTGGACAATTTGTAGCATAGTTCCTAAATTCATGACAAGTGAAGCATTTTATTTTGGAAAAGTATTTCTTCTTTCCCCCTTGACTATATTATGGTTTGGTTTGAGATCTCTTCCCTTTTCCCTTCTTTCCATTTCTAACCAATGCAAAATTGTATTCATCCTCTCCCTTGAATGAGGTTTCATCTCTCGTATTTCGCCCGATTTCTTCTTGTACCAAATTAGACCATAAGCGTTCCCAATTTGGTAATTTATCCCTCCCATTCACTGAGTCCTAATAGCTATGCTAGCTTTTGGGAAGGCCTAGAAGATAGAAGCTCACCAAGTCATCTTAAAAAAAATTCACACCAATCCCTCCAAGGTCATCTTGAACTTGTGTAAATATGGTGACATACTACGAAATAATATCATTCTTTTGCATCTTAATGTTTCGAAGTTTATCTTTGAGGACAATTTTTATATGGTCACTGTGATTCTCAAATATCTCATTTAATGCCTTCCAAATTATGAAAGGAGTTTCTTTCCCATGGATATTTAAGTCAATGTGGTCTCTCACTCCCTCCAATATTATTCTCCTCGCCATAGCCACATCTTTCATCCATTGGGCTAGGTTTTGAGCATCAATTTATCCTAGTTTTGGAATGTATGTCTTGACATATTCTAGCAATCCGTTTTCATCAAGAACTACCTCCGTGCAATCCTTCCATGAAATGAAATTTGAGTTTCCTTCCAAGTCATACTCTAATATCAATCCATTAAAGGAAAGTCTCCCAACATTGAAGATATCCTGCTACACTAAAGCTGCAAATTCAAACCTCCTGAGGAACAAATTAAAAATTATTTTTCTAATTTGAATCCTTGTATGATACCATGTATAAATATGGTGATATAATTGCAACTTCTCAAGAAATTTAATATAAATCAAGAGACACAATTCTACTCTATGTCTCTGTGGAAATTAATTCATAATTTAGAACAACATTTGCAAACATTCATAAATCACATACAAAAGTACACATATTTATATAGGGGAAACAAACTGGTAGAAACCCCTTAATCCTTCTTGCATTAATCATATGAATTGATAATGTGTTACAATTTATAAATCGCTCTTAGCTCAACCTAAAAGTAATTAATTATTCTCTCTTCTCAATGAGAATATCTGACGCAGACTTCGTAGATTTTTCCTCCACCTGAGCTCCTATTTCCTTGCACAAATATTAAGGAATTAGGCCCATGAGCTTCTACTTCCCTTCCATTCATGGCCACCATCAAAATGTGTGTTTGATTGATATTATATCTTGTTATTGCATTGAAAGTGTTAGGATATTTAGACACTTAAGAGTTATTTAAGTTCAATTTGGTCTAATTTTTCTATTACATAAAAGTGTTTTTCTTTAGTATGCATTATTTGCATTGCAATCTGACAATCACGATATGTTCTAGACACAAAATTATCTGAAAACTTATATTCTCTTCGATACTAATTGTTATTTAGTTATGGCTTAGCATTCGATTGGTTCATGATCTCTATTTAAATGGAATGGAGGGTTGTGGTAGATGATTGATAGTGATAAATATCTTATGTAAACTATTTTCTTTTGTGTTAAATAAATTGCCTTGAGCAGCTGCGTTGGCTAGGTTTGTGCATTGTTTCCCTCTCAAATGGTTTTAACCATGTAAAAATTCTAGTGTTATGATATTTTATATGGTTTTATGAGTGGTTATTAAAGGTGTTCGTCCTATATGGAATAACAAGTTTACCCAAACAAAATTTGTATCATTGAGTCGTGAAACCATGTTCACCACACAACGGCTAAATTTAGACTTCCTTGGATACATGAGAATAAAAATTATATTAACACATCATACAATTTATCTTTCAAAACAAAAATAAGCAGCCAATTTTTCCTAGAGACCTATCACATAATTATCCTTTTACATTTCATAAATATATTATGTAGATAGAAGTATTGAATGCAAAAATATTAATTCATAAAATATTCCATTCACCTAGGGAGAATAAATTATATGGGCCACCTAGTGAGGTACCCTAGGGAAATAACAATAAGTCCATAAATCATGAAATATTCCCTCTTGGTATTTGCAGGGTGATAAATAGGCCCACTTGGTAGTTAGAAAGAATAATATAACAATAAGGGGATAGTTGGTATAGACCCTATGGTATACTCATGAGAAAATATAAGTATGCTAGTATCATTATATTGAGATAATATTATTTTGAGTATTGTATTGTAACAAGTGTGGCTTGTGGAGTGATTCCTTCATAAGAAATATTTTCCCCACCCTTAAGTGTTCTCTCTACATTATTGGATTATTTATGGTGCGGATGAATTTTGGTATTTATAAAAATAAGGGTTTATTATCAAGTTAAGGATTCATATTTATCCATAAAGTTTTACTACAAGTGGTATTAAAGTTATTTCTTGAACAAAACCTTAGAAGGTTTTCTATTTGTATAAGTTTCCAAGGAAAAATAAGATGAAAAAATTTAAATCCATTTATGGAATTTTTGTATAAAACCTAAAGAAAAATGAATCCTTATTTAAAAGTGCCCAATTTTAATAAAAGTCATCCAATTCAAAGGAAGTGAAGATATCATCGAGTTTAAATCAACTATTTTAGTGTTTTCCTAGTGATTATGGCACACATAATAGAGTAAATATCTTTTGAAAAAATGCCCATATTTTTTCCAAACTAGTACCAGTAGATGCAAAATGGTTATACATTTTCTTAATATGGGTATAGATATATCAATAAATGTTGAGGGATTTGTCATCATTTCAATTTTTCCACTTCAAAACCCTAACCATAGAAAATAGCTTAATTGAAAAGTAAGTTATTTATTCAAAAGCCTAGTTCTCTTTTTAGGCTATAGTAGTATTTTGTATGAAAATATGAGGACTATAATATTGAATAATACATAGAATATCATAAGAAAAATAATTTGTGTTTGGAATTTTTTTATAGTAATATAAGAAGTGAAGCAGTCATTTTGGCTAAGTCAATTTTTTCTCTAGAGATATTTGATATTACAATCGAAAAATATGAAAATGTGTATATACATACATGATCTCATATCAAGAATAAGGATAAATAAAGCATGAAAGGTTTTTCTTCATATAACTATTTCCTTATTCATGTCCATGGATGTATGTAGAAGGATGAAGTCATTTTTGCTATTAACCCTCGCTATAAGCACAATTTCATCAATTATGGTTTGGTTAAAACTTAGATTTCAAGTCTCAACAAAGCATATCTAAAGCACACAAGTTGAGGGTGCGAGTGTTACTTTTTTAAATATTTGAAGACTAATATGGATATGTTTTACATTCCAATTTTCATGTTATAAATATGGATGATGTGGAAATTATTTTTGGATATCTTTGGATGGATTCAATTAGTACAATTAATATTGATGTGCAAAAAAAATATAAAAATTGGTAAGAGAAATAAAATCACACTACAAGGTATTTCTCTCACTTAAAAAAATGTCCCAAGGTGGCACATGAAGAAGCCCTTGCAAGGAAACTAATTGTAGTACCTACTAACACAAAATATAGAGAGTCTAAGGTATAATTACAAGAAGAGTCTACTAACATTTAAAATAAACAAATTTATTCAAATGAATAGATTTAATTGCTCAAAAAGAACCACATGTTCATATAAATATTGAATTCTCCTTAAACCAAGTGAATATATATCTTAATAGTGTTTATTATTATTTTTTCTTTCTAATGCCTCAATCCTATCCATTCAAAGTATTTGTAGGAAATCCTAGTTGGTAGAATCATTATGTAGAAGATGAACTATTGTTATAAATAGCAAGGGATGGGTTGAAAAACCAACCATAACTCCCCAACCATCCATCCCTCAATATTTAATGATTTTCCAATATTTATGAAAACCCTATCTAATTCAAAAATTAAGAGCACCTTTATCCTACAATTTTATCCTCTAAATATATAACAGGGATTATATTTCTAACAAACACTTATCTCTCTCAAAACCCCCTTTAACCCTAATTTTAGTTTCCTATTTACCATTTGTATGATGTTTCATTCACTCATAAGGACCACAATACACTTGGGACCTATACTAGCCTGACAAGAAGCTCCAATCATACCTATGGGATCACATGTTTCAATTTGATATTTATAACATGTTCATATCAAAATATTAATCAAATTAAACATAAATCACATTATACTTTTCTTGAGGTATTTGTAAACTCATTATATAGTAAAGCATGTTAGGTTTGAATATATAATATTTAATGCATTAATAAATGTTTGATTATTACACATAAGGCACAATTCCAAACAAATATATTCGTCCAATATCCAAGATAGATTGTATTTACATAAAAGTGATTTGTTCAAACATGGTTAAACATAAGCTTTGACTTGAATATTCAAGAATACAAGATATGGGACACTAAAAATTTAAGGAAAATATGGACTTACATGAAATTTCAACCTCATAAAATCTTATAGAATCAACTCAAACAAAGGATAAGGTTGGACATACCAAATAAGAAATTGTTATATTGATTGTATGGAAAAATGACTATTCAAAATAAATGATGCAAAAGTACACCACTAAATTTCATGTTCTCACTCTTGTTTCATATGGAATTCATCCCATCACAACCCTTGAAGATCAAATTTCCCTAAAGAAACTACATAGCTTATCATCTAATTGTTACTTAATGCAATACAAACATGAAAATCCTCATAAAATTTCCATGGAATTTCAAATTGTTTCATTGAATCTTGATGACAAAAAGGTCACAGTTTACTTGGATTCAAAAGGATTTAAAAGTAATGGTCATTCATGAGTGGCTAAATGGCAAGGGGATCAATGAAGTTTATTCTAGCTCTTTATTACTACTAACATAGATCCAAATTAAGTCTATATATATTATGAAAAAAGAGGGATCAAATTCATTGACGTATAATTTTTTCATCGCTTAAGATAGATCTAAGTGTAGATGAAGAGACACATAACAATATTCCTATATCAATATAATATTACTAGTGTTTCTATTTATCTATAAATATAATATTTTTTTTTATAGTTTATGTGAGTCCTGAGATGAATGCATGACTAACCTATCGATTGAGTATCTGTGACCCAGGGGCATCTAAGCTGTCAAAATCACCAAAGGTTTGCGCCAACCTAGGCCACATGACTAGCCCTTAGCATAGTTGTTTTTTTGTGCACAGAGTTTCGAACTTGTGACCTTTACACCATGGAGCACCTTAATAGAAGTTAGAACACCATGTCAATATTCGCTCTATGCCCCATGGGCTAAATCTAGTAACTATTCTTATCTTTTATATAGAAATTATTATATTAGGTGTGTATATTTTTTGTCACTCCCCTTCTATATTTGTATGTATCCATTTGTATATTAAACCAACATGCAACTATTATTCACATGACAAACATGAAAAAAAAATCTACTAAAGTAGGTTATAGATACATCATTCTACCCTTGATGTAATGAGAAATACAAGTTTTCAATGGATTAACAAATATTGTTGGCTAGATATAACATGCAAACTGTTCAAAATCTTAAAAATTAACGAGTCAAGGAATAATGCAAACTTAATTTGTTAGGAGTTTAGTTGTATGTCAAAATATTCCTCAAAGAAAATTTTATATTCATTAACAATTGGTTGGAGCTATATATGACCATAAGGTAGGGTCTTCTCCACTTTGACACCTTTAAAAGTTTCAAGAATACTTTTGGTAATAATCACATGAAATAGAACATTGTCGACGTGTTTCAAACCAACTAGTGTGCTTCATCTTTAGAACGAGATGAGAGATCAGATGTAGACATTGAGCTTAAATAGATGTAGAGAGGATCAAACTAGTCATTGGAATAACAACTAGTTTGACTACGAAAAAAAATATTTTTAAATTAATAATAAAAAAATTAATTATATTTAATTTCAAATTTTAAATTTCCACTAAGTCAAAAGTACTATTTTTAAATTAATAATTTAAGTATAAATTATATTTAATTTCAAATTTTATATTTCTATTAAATTAGGATTTTTTTTATAATTTTTAATAAATTCAATATATTAAATAATTTTCTATTATTTTAATTAAATCAATTTATAATTTTTGGAATTTTGTTCGTAGCAATATGTTAGAACTCCATGACATATGTTCCCAACCATGGAATTCACATTATTTATTAATGTTGTTTTATGTGTACCTACTTCCAAGGCTCCTAAGACACTATTTCATTCTATTGCTCTTAAGGTCGCTAGCTTACCTTTCTTGGTTTGTAATAATCAATTCTTATTCTCTAGATTGTAATATATGAAGTAATACTCTACTTGCTTTGTGTTCCATTCGTGTTATCTTATGGAAAGAAAGGTGTTAACAAGCTAATTTAGTTTCTTTTCTTTTTTTAATTTCGAGGTATATTGTAATTTCTCTCGACTTAGTTTAGTTTAGGCCACATTATGAACACTTTTTAATCTATTGGTTTAATTGCATTATTTATTTATTTATTCATAATATATAATACTAGTTCGCTAATTTCTCATTCTATCACAATAATTGGATTGCAACTTAAATGAATATGAAATTATAATAATATTGTTTATCTCTCGTTATTTACTTAGTTTTATCTATATAGCGTGACTTTATAAAGTTTTATTACTGAGACGTTCATTGTAAATATCTCGTTAATAATATTTTAATTATTGTGGTTTTCTTTTTTTGAGAGATAATTTGGATTTTCCATAATAAAATGTGAATTTTGTCGATGTTTTGAATCTTAAAGAAGATTCGTCATCACGATAGTGAATAAATGATAGAAGAGCCAAAGGAGTGGAGGAATAAATAGATAATAAATAAACAAATTCAAACCTAAATTAATATTATTAAAATAATTAATAAATAATTAAATAGATGAAATAATAATTATAATTAATTAATTGTTACAAATAAATAAATAATTATTATAATTAGTTAATTAATAATAATAATAATAATAATAATTTATTTATAATAATTACTAATAATAAGTAAATATTATAAGACTAATAAATCTAAAAAATGAAATCATTGCTATAAATAATTATTATAAATAATAATAATTATTTATTTATAATAATTACTAATAATTATTTATTTATAATAACTAAATTTATTTTTTATTTTTAATAAATAATTTTAATAATTTTTAATAATTATTTTTTATAAATATGAATAAATAAATTCATCGAGAGTTATTAAATTAAATTTGTTTTTTGAATTAAATATCAAAACTAAATAATAAAGTAAAAGATAGGCATAGAAGTTTAAGAACTAGAAGACCTAATTTACTTGATTAGAGGAAGTTAGTTTCCTGAACAACTCAATCAATAATGGATGCGATATATTCGGAAAAAAAATATATGCATAGAGGGAGTTAGTTTCCACTAATCTCAATGCCACCGTCCCTGATGAAGCATCCACATAATCTCAACAGGGACGGTGGGATCAAGATCAGTGGAAACCAACTTCCTCTAATCAGATGGATTAGGTCTTCCAGTTCTTCTCAGATATAGCATCACAAGTATAACCTTTTATCCCTATCTTTTACTTTATTATTTAGTTTCCATATTTAATTTATGAAAATTTTAATTTAATGGATCGAAATGAATTTATTTATTAATATTTATAGAAATTAATTATTAAAATTTATTAAAAATTAAAATTAGTTACGGTAAATAAATAATTATTAGTATTTAGTATAAATAAATAATAATAATTATTAATTATTATTTTTAATTATTATAAATAATTAATATTATTTATTAATTTTTTATTTATAATAACTATTTATTTATTTATTAATAATAATTATTTCATATTTTAGATTTATTATTCTAATAATATTTAATTATTATTAATAAATCTCTCCAGAAATACATATATTTATAGAACCGATAGCTCGGTCCGCAAATGTAATTCATCATTTGGAGAATGAAGATTGAGATGATCAGATTATATATATGGAAAATCTCATTAGCTCAATCTTCATTCTCCTCATGATGAACTACATTCAGTAGTTCGAAACGTGTCGGCTCTATAATTTCCTATGTGATTTCTCAGAAGATTTATTAATAATATGATATGGATCAAAAAAGTTTACACTCTCAATTATTATAAATAAAATATTATTATTATTACTATTTATTTATTTATAATAATTTATTAATTTATAAGTATTATTTCATCCATTTGATTATTTATTAATTATTTTAATAATATTGATTTAGGTTTTATTTAGGTTTTATTATTATAGCCGACCTTTTAGGTTTGAATTTGCTCATTTAATATCTATTTATTCCTCCTTTGTTTTGGCTCTTATATCATTCATTCATTGTTTTAATGATGGATCTTCTTTGGTATTCGAAACGTTGACAAAATTCGCATTCACTGTGGAAAATTTGAATTATCTCTCTCAAATGCTTCAACTATTTACAATTTTAAGAATGATGAAATATAGAAGTTTAAAAGAGATAGATATAATCTTATACAATGTATAAACACTCTACTTAAAATAACAAATCTGAAATAATGTCCTTGAATGTTTTCTTCATGTGAATGCATTTAATCAAATGTTACAACAACAATTTTAATTTTGTTAACTCTTGATTATCTCAAATAGGAGATGTGGGATAATAGGATGACAACAACCCATTCTTTTATTTTTATTTTCACTTGGAACCTTCGAAAAAAAATTCAATAAAACATCTTCAAAATTTGGGAAGATATAGAAGTTTGAAAAAGCCAATGTAACACATTTCCCTTTCCCTTGCAACTTATCCAAAACATAAGGGTCTAATAAATTAGCCTCTCAACCACCTAAAAACCCACATCAAGTGTTCAACACTTTGTTCTCATAGCCTCGAAGCAATATATATTCACTAAAAAAACATAAAATAACAAAACCAGGAAATTTTCGAGGGGGAAACCAAAGTCAATATGCTCCAATAATCATTCAAAGTTCACCTCTCTCCTCCCATAATATTTTTTGAAAAGAAAAAATACCCAAAAAAATCCTCTCCCTCTTACTTATCCATCATTCTTAAGGCTTCCCACCTAAAGAATCTATTCAACCCTATTTAGTACATCAACCAATCAATTTATGCTCACATTCATTATTTATTTCAAGTGACATAGGAGAAGGGTGTGTCATATGGTCTCCTTGCATCAACATAATGCACCACCCCACATGAATATGTTATATGGAGTATCAAACATTAAAAAATACTCTAATTTCCAATATCCCATATCACCTAATGTAATAAATGCATGATTTTTTTAAAATGGTCAACCCCCTTGATGCACATTTTGTAACCATGGAATTTTCTAAGAGTTAACTAAAACACTCGGCCCCATCCAAATCTAACAAATGACAAAATCGGTTTATGAATTTGTACATATCTAACTTTTGACACTTTGAATCAATTCAAAGATCCCAAAAGCCCTTAGATCACACTTATGAATTACTGAAATTGTATTTTTAAATGGTAAAATTATAGAATTTCAATTTCAATAAAAAAATATTGAACAATTGTAAAAGGATTAAAAAAAGGGAAATATTAATGAAAACCTAGCCCCATTTTCATATTCACAAAGACAAATTTCATTAATTAATAATAAAGTGGTCAGATTTCAATTGTACAAAAAAAACTTAATTATTTCATTAATATTATCATATATTCATCTAATTATTAATGTTATCCTACTAATGTACATGTTTTGGGCTCATATATAGCTATCATACATATACCTCACATATATCATGAACACATAGTAGGGGAACTATGAGCAAGAGATCATTTGAGATCCTAAGGAACAAAAGGAAACAAATTTCACTTATGGACTAGGATTTGTTGCCAATAATAAAGCAAAGGTGAAAATAGTTTATCAAGGTTTTTGTAAGTTAAAAGAATTAATATTGAAATCACCATTTTTGTGTGAGATTCCTCCACAATAATAAGAACCCTCTTCACTCAAATTATGCCAAGAAATATATCCTTAGCCAAACTGATCCGCAAATATTTGGATCTCACAAAAGATTTCCAAAGCATCAAATTATTTTTTATTAAGATTCAAAAACCACATGAGAATAATTGAATAAATCATTGTTTATTCAAGTTTCTCTGGAAATAATTATTAAATCATTATTTGATAATTATTTCTTAATTACTTTTGAATTAATCACCTTGGAATGATTAAATAAGTCACAATTTATTTATTATTCCTTATTTATTCTATAATTTCCTTATGAGATCATTATTAAACCACTATTTAATAATTATTTATTTCTTAAATCTCACAAAGTGACTAATAAATCATTTTATTTGTTAATTACTTCAACCACTTTCTAAATAAATATATTTGACCACTTTGAATATTTTTTTCCCTCTCCAAAAATTATAATAAAGTATTCCTGATGGATATATTTTGATTTGGTCAATATTTTATTATTTTCCACTTCCTAATTTATTTTAATATTTTATTTTAATATTTAATAAGAGGGTTTTCCATTCATTCTTCACTTTGATCACTATCATCGTCACCACTATCATCTTATCACATTTTACCTCCCACTTGAGTTCAAAATATTTTTGTTGATTTTTTTCCCATTGCATGTTGAGTGAGAGAAACATATCATTGAAGCACAAGGACATCAAAAGGAATCATCCCACGGAAGGGGATCTATATACCCAAGTTCATAAATTTTCCTCACTAGATGTTTCATTTACATTAATAAAATTTTCTTATTTATATAATCCATTTGGCTACTACAATTTCATTTTCATTGTTATATGTTTTGGATTACATATAATCTTTGTTGTAGGGTTTTTCTTCTTTTTTCATTGTAGATATGCAACGTGGACAACCATATTTTTTTGTTAGGGTTACTTTCTGCAACCACTTTTTTGGTACACTTGCTAATATTTTTCATACTAACAAATGGTGATTCCACTAGGGAATTAGTTGTGTAGTCGTCAAAAAATGGCGACTCCACTGGTGTAGTAATTTGGAACCTTGGTGACTATTTTTTAAGATATCTTTGGGGGTTTTCAGCTATTTTTAGCCCTCACAATTTCTATTTTTAGATATATTTTATTTTCTGGAAAAAATTTCGTTTTTGTGTTGGAATCACGATTGCCATTAGACCAAAACCCGCAGGCATTAGTCTCTACCATAATCGCCAAAGATAAGATCCATGAGAGGCAGTTGGTCCATGTCATGAAACACACGGGGATCATTAAATCCAATGTCCAACAATCTCCCCCCTAACGCGAGCCAAGTGAGTTTCAAACTCAAGACTTGTCGCTCTGATACCACTTGTTGGAATCACAATTTTCGTTAGACCAAAACCCGCAGGCATTAGTCTCCGCCACAATTGGCATAGTTAGGATCCATGAGGGGCGGTTAGTCCATGTCGCGAAACACATGGGGAGCGTTGAACCCAATGGCCAACATTTTGTTGGGGTTTTACATCTTTCTGTATGTCACAGGTATGAGCCAAACAAGAGACAACACAATATCAGTAATATCTTCCAAGCAAGAGACGCGGGAAGAAAGCAAAATTTTATCCCATTAATTGCTCCCAGTGAAATTTTTTGCCCATAATATTTTTCCATCACACTTTTCAATTCGGTTTCTACACATTGTAATTTTTCAGAAAAGATTTCAAATTTTTCTAATTTTATCAAGACTATTGCATATGTGCCAGGAAGGGTTCCTTTTATTTCCTGAGCCACCTCTAGGCCTAGATCCAGTTAGTAGTTTCTCATCGAGGAAGTAAAAATCCCTCTAGAGTTTATAGTACACCTCAGCCGTTTATGAAAGAGAACTCTTCAAGTGAGGATTCTAGTATGCAGTAGTTTCAACCATTGTTTTTCAGCCCTTTTGGAAGGTTTTTATAGTCCCTTTAGACATATTTTTCCAACACTTTATTCCCTTTAGAATATATTGTGAGCTTTCCTCTATAGGATCCCCTGGTGCATCCTTCTTTTTTGCAACCTATTCCCTACCATTTTCCAGCATTTTCACCCCTGTTGTTTGTTGGTTTTCTACACCATTTTCAGTATATTTTTTCTTATAGAGACCAGTCCCTTAGGCATTAGATTTTTTGGCCATTGTGTGTGTCCTTGAGTTATTTGGTTGCCATGTTTTATTTTTCTGCTTGATTGCCTTCTTGGGTGGGGGATTGTGTGCTTCAATTGGTTTTTTATTTACTATTCATTTTCATTATTATTTACAGTTTATGCACTTTATTTTCATCAGCATTGGCATCATCAAAACATGCTCAACCAACTCATAAACTTGACATATTTGTCACACACACACACACCCTAATATAATATGAGCTTGATTAACACCGTTAATCCAATACTTGAAACACTACACCTTAATAATTCAACTCACATAGATTACACTCACTTGGAAACCAAGGCCAAAACAATATTTTTATTTAGGTGTAGGATCAGTGGGATAGGCTTCCAATAACACCCATTGATCACTTACATTCAGACATAGAAATTTGACATATTAGGGAGCCTAAAATCCTTTACCATCCCATGGTCCAAAGTCAGAGTGCATCAAAAACTCAATTCAAATGGGGTTAGGCTAGATCACTATGCAATCGGTTCTCCTCATGGCTACCCAACTTTTGGTAGGGAATTATGTGCCATGGTTGATCACCAAGATGCTCAAGACTTGACCACCCTTGTGGGAAGAAGGTAACCTTAGTGGCCAATATAAGGAAAATTCCTTATAGGAATGGTTGTGGGAAAACAGTTAGTCCTTTACCCCACCTTTCTATAGAAAAATATGCTTGCAGGGATCTGATTTCATCAACTAAGAAGTATCTTGGAAGGCCATCTAAAACAATAGATCTAGGACGTGTTTTAGGATTTAGATCACCTTTAGGATAGAGTTAATTTTTCCTTTGATAGGATATGTTTTCTTGAACTAGATTAGCATGTCATTATAGTTATTATACACTTGGCACAAATTCACTAGGTGTTTTCTTGTTGTTTGTTACTCTTTTCTCCTATCATCACCCTTTAGTGTATTGAGTCATATTTTTCTTGACACCATTGTTCCGCCTAAGCATTTGTCACAAAGACTTTGTGGCCTTCTCCCCCATTTTCATTTAGGACATCTTACTCCCCCTTGTTGAGTTATAACCCATCCTCCTAGTCCTCCTTTGAGTTCCAATATTAACTCTAGTTCTTCTAATTCTTCCAGATCTTCCTCTGATTCTACATATTCCCATCTCCGCATCGCCACCATGTCAGACACCAATGTGAGTGGAGGAAACCAAGGTGGTAACAAAGCTCCTAACCAACATATCCCCACCAGTATAACTTGTACTAGTATGGACACTAACCCTCCCTTCCTTCCTTATATGGCTACTTTGAGCCTTCCTAATTTCAACTAGTGCATCAATGACCCTCTTCTCCATAACCCAAATTGGCCTCCAATGCCTACCAAGCTTCCTTCCAACATTCCAAAGTTTGAAAGTAATCCTAAAGAAAACCCAACAAATCATGTTCAATCTTTTTACATGTGATGTTCATCAAATTCCATTATCAAAGACTCCATTCTTCTTCACCTCATCCAACACACCCTAACAGGAACTACTGCTAAATGGTATGTGGATCGACCGCATGCCTCCCATTCCTTATTTATGACTCTCGCCAAAACTTTATTTCCTATTTATAGCTACCTCTTTGATACAACACAGGTACTTAACCCTTGACCTATTTTCATTAAAAAATCTCCACCTTCCTTCCTGAGCATGCTCAAGAATGGTGCAGAAGGAGGAGCATGTGTAGAGCCCCTGAGTTTGAAGATCATGTATATATGGATTACTTCCAAAGAAATTTTTTTCCCCCATAGGTAAATATGTCAACTCTCACTTCCCTCAGACTAAGGAAGAAGCCCTTTAAATGGCCTTGAAATATGATCTCATATATGCCCATTCAGGTTATGCTTATACTATCCTCCCCGATCAGCCTCGTCTTGGTGTTTCTAATGTGTTGGGGGAACCTCATGTCATTGATGATATCATTGGATATCTTTCCCACCCTTAACCATCACCATATCCTAACCCTCCTATTATTTATGGTCTACCCCGGGGGGTGGGGGAGGGGGGGGGGTGTGGGGGACCAGTACTTCTTACGCCCATCCCCCTCCTGATCCTTCACATGTCAACCCTTACCAAGGTACAAGCACATCAAATTCATATCCTCTTTTGCATCATTCGATGCCAATTCCATTTGTTTCTCCACATGGTCATCCAAATGTTGTTGTGAATCCTTACTATCCTTATGTACCTCCCAATGCTCCAACACCACCGACACCATCACCTCAACCTCCCATGCTTTCACCTCCTCTACCATAACAACTACCACCTCCATAGAATAAAGTGTATGCTCATAAAATTACTACCAATCCCCCTAAACCAAAGAGAAGGAATAAGGGGAAAGGTAACTAGAATAAATAACCTCAAGGTAACCAAGGAGATGAAGGTCAACAACATAATGCCCCTAAGGGTGAATAACCTAATCCCACAACCTGAAAATAGGGTGAGAAACCCAAGTAGAACAAGACTCTTAGAACTAATAAACCTGGTTCCTATTGTAGAGTTTTGTTTTCCATTATACTCATGAATATCCCCTTTTACCTCAGATGATGTCAGTCATGGGAAGCTCAAGCAACTGCCTCTAGAGGACCTTAGCCCATCGCTACACCTCCTCCTCCTCCTACTTCATCACAACATATATTTCTTACCAATACTTTTCCTCATCAAGGATATGTGGCTTTCCAACCCACACAAGGTACTTCTACCCATCAAACTTTGCAATCTGACCAAAACAATTAACAAATTATCATGATGAATTATGAAGAATTCAACACCAAATAAGTCAACATATAGACTTGGTCATGCAAATATGACAAAGCTCCTGTGAAATCAGTCACTGATTCCTAGCCCAAAGCTTCCACTGAGCCTCTATCGTCACCAAATGATACCTTATAGATCCCTCAACCTAAGGTTGAGGTTCCCTCAAAGATCCTCAAAGGCCCTATTAGCTCTCTCTAACTCCTCCATTTTAAGGAGAGGAACCCAGAGGTAACCAATAACCACTTAAAATTTGGAATATATCCCTTCCAAATTCAGAGAGGGATCTCTCTATCTAAAAATTTTAGTCACTTAGATTCTTAGGCTAGGTATGTTGCTTAGTGAGATATAAGATTTAAAAGGTTGTTGGTAGGAAAAAAGATAGGTTGATTGGGCATGGATTCATGTCAAGTTGATTATGATTCCAATGATAGAATGAAGAGAAAGAGTATCTTCTACAGGGGAAAGGTAGGTATTATTTTTGGAGTTTCTAAGTTAAAATTGTTGTAGGGGGTGATTAGAAGATAGGTGGAAAATTACATACAAAGCATCAAACAATAGGATGGATTATAAATGTCATTTGAAAACATAAATTTTTACAAAATAGAAACATAACACTTTTTGAAGAGAATTATGAGACAATTTTTTGTTCAACTAAACAAGAAGGCACATTTCAAAGCATGATCGACAACAAATTTTAACTTACAAAACAAAAAAGTGTGTCTCCAAAGCAACTAACATAGGAATTCCTGTAAAATTCGACACATGTCTTTTAGCCACTAGAAAATATATCAAGAAAAAGTGTAGTACACAATGTATTTTCTTCTAAACCTGACCAACCCCTTGATTTATAAAAATTATAACATAAATAGACTAAAATAATTTGGTTCCCACCTCTAGGGACTGAATTACTCAATAATATTTTTGTTTCTAGCTAATGCAAAGAATATAGAATAGTTTCTCTGGAAATTAGGAACTATTTTGACCAATTATTCTCAAATATATTTACACTAAATATTAATCCTAAATCGAGCCTACAAGTGCTTATATGCCTCATATTATTTACCAAGTTCATAAAAACAAATTACAAGAGTTTTTAACCTGAAAAAATTAGTCAAAATGATAATTGTGTGAAAGTACATCGTTGGAGTTGTGTAACCTCCTAATTGAACAGAACACAAAAACTGAGTAGAAAAGTGTAGTGCTCCATGGTTGAAGTAGCTTTGGTCCTTCCCTGAATTTCTTAATTACTTCAGCATGTGTGAAAATTCCTAGCAATCATCACCTTCCTCAGAAAATTTCTTTCAACACGCAAAGCTCCCAAGTATCTAAATTTCATCCACAACAAAAACACAACGCCAGTGAGAAAGCACAACACCACCTATTCTTCATGGTTTTGGTTAATGCTAAGATATTTGATAAATATACACATCTTGGTAATGATGTTGACATGATGCCATCCATAGTCAAAACCCCATTCAAGCCCATTTCACCAAAAATGACAAAACCCCCACTTTAACATCGATAAACCTAACCCTAATACTTGGTTAGGATACAAATGCTAGATTGAAATATTTTTTGAACAAAGTCTGATGGTTTCTTTGGATCTAGTTGATTGTATCCTCAATAAATCTTTGAAACATTACATGACCCCCTTATACAACTTCCTTCAATCACTATTCTTGGACAAAAAACAAAAAGAGGGGAAAAAGTGCTTTGATTTTCCTTTTTCGCCATTCAAACTTTGGTTTCTTCATCCAACAGGTCCAACTTACCTCTATCATTCTCCTGTATATCCTTCAACTTCTGCATGGAAGCCCTCAAATCCCTCCTCATAGTAAGATTTTTCCTGCATATATTTTTCAGTTTCCTATGTAGTGGGAGACACTTCTTCAAGATGTATTTGGCATTTTCCATGGTTGGCTCACATAGGTTCAAATGATCAAACATATTATTCCTATCCTTCTCATCTTTCTTTTTAAGATTTGTAAACTCCTTTTGGGCCTTCTTCAATTGAAACCTCAATCTGTTGAAATTATGTTTTCCCTAATCCATTTCAACCTCTACTACAACCAAAATACCCTCTAGCGAAGGTTATAATGGAGGCTTTTAGCGTTATAAAATTGGCCAAAGTTGTCCAAAAAACATTTGCTACAACATATGTTTTTGGTAACAGAGGTTTTGGTAGAGCTTCTAACAGAATTTCAAGACAACTAAAAAAACTAGGCGGCCAGAGGTTATTATGGATGTTTTCTCATCGGTGCACTACTTAGGTGTCACCGCACCGGTGCATTTTAGAGTGAGAGAATTGGTACTGCAAACCTATAAACCACCAGGATGGAAAACAAATATAGGATTCCCTAGGGCGTTTAGAACCGTCCCAGTGCATGTCAGCCAGACAGTCGCCCCGGGGTGGTCGAAAGTGCATGCACCGAGTCATTAACGTCTAAAACCGCACCAGGCACACTCTAGCTGATAAAACGGGATTGCTCAATTGGTATTGACTGCACAAGGCCCATGATCGAATCAATGCACCGGCAAGTGTATATTGTACAAACGCACCGACACGCACTATCACACAAACACACCGATCGTTATAATTGGTATTGGTACTTGTACGGTGCTCATAGGTCGTAGAAACGCACAAGTGAGCAGTATCACATAAACGCACCGGTGCGCATAATCTCACAAACACACCGAGAGTTATAATTGGTATTGGTATTTTTGTGGTGCACATGGGTCATAGAAACGCACTAGTGTGCATTAGAATACAAACGTACTAGTGCACAGTAACTGACACACATCGGTGTTCATTTTGTATTTTGTAGAAACATCGACCTGTGACAGTGTAATTATTGTGATTTTTTAAAATTCATTATTCATGTGTCAGTAATATCTTATAACAAATATTCATCATTAAATTTTTATTAGTGCATTTGAATGTGATCTTTGGATTAATTTGTTATATCATATCATCATATTTCACATCTCTTTATTATAATATTTAATATTCCATATATTTAACTAAATGTGTTACATTTCAAAGAAGAACAATGGAGAACGCAAATAAATAATAAAAATTAAAACATATTTTATTATATATATATATATAATATATATATATATATATATATATATATATATATATATATATATGTATATATAAGACACTCTTTGTCATACAAAATGGGTCAGTTATTGGTATCCCTTCGTCTTTCAATTGGGACACTATGTCCATTACATTAAACAAAATGTCTGATTTCAAAGAAAAATATTTCAAAAAATACAATGCCTTGCTTTGATATCCAGACATAGTGATCATCATTCTTCGATTGAACTGATGTCACTGCTCGAGCTACTTCCATGACTTAGGTTATTTTGAGAAATTTTTTGTTCACGGTGTTGATTGTTTTCTTCTTCTTCATCTTCCATCTAAAAACATAAAAATAAACTATAATGAGTGTATATACAATGGTGAGAATAATGAAAACTGTACTATTAAATAATATACATCAATTTAAATCGAAAAGAAATGACGTGCCATAGCAACAATTGACTCATGAACTATACAAATTCTTTCAAAACCAAATATCATGCCATCTTTCAACATTTCATTTGTGCTGAATGGGTTCCATTTTTTTTTCCTTTCTGCAATAAAATACTTTAAAATTAATATTGAATGCTAAATTGTTTATTTGTTGTTCCTAATCGTAAAATTCAATGATTACATATTACATTTGAAGCACATTGTTGTTGATATGGCTCCTCGTGCGATGCAATTATGTCCATTTATTTGACCATCTCCTTGTACACTTTTTTCAACATTCCTAATGACATATTTATCATATCAACTCGTTCATCCTTTGAGATTTTCATAATCTTCCTGAAATGTAGCATGACAATAAACTATTTAATTTTTATATTGATATATGAAAAGGAAATATAAAAAAATGATATTTATAAAATATTTATTTCTTGTAATATATATATATATATATATATATGAAAAACATTTAAAGGAATATTACTTTTTCATTCCTTCTTTTTTTTGTGCGTTTTTTATGTTAAAAGTCTAGCATGTCTCATTAACCAGTTCTCTAGAAACTTTTCTTGTAGTTTAGATAAAATTTGGTTCTTGGAATCATTGGATTGATTTTTGTATTGTAAGTGGAAATAATGTCTATACATTCATTCCACTAGATCCCTCAAAGTTTTGTAAAAAAATTTCCCCCTTTCGTTAACCTCCAGCGCTACTCCAGATGAGCTAAGGAGCAATTCATTTTCATTTTCATATTCTATTTTTTTCTTTTCTTAGAACAACATTCATTTTCTGAGTTTTTGGTCCCTATAGAACATTAAACATATGTGAATTAATATAGTTTTTAAAACATGTTATCTAATAATCTTGAGTATATTATTAATGAAAATTAAAAAAAGAAACTCATTTTGGATCGATAGTATTTTTTCATTCACCTGATTCATCCTTTTGTAATTTTTCCATCAAGATTTTACGCCTTTCTGGTCCTATATCATAAATAATCTTATCAAGATTCATCATTTTGTGGCTCTGCATGATACACAGTAAACAATACATATTAATTAAACTTACATATAGTTCAAAAATAATAATTTTTTCTTTTCCTTATGTGCTATCAGTATTTTTGTTACTTGATATCTTGTGAGAAATTTATTTATCAATATGAAACATGTACCATACCATTCATTAATATATTTTATAAATAAATCATCAAATTTTCAAGCAAAAAAAAATCATCAAGAAATCGGTGCGCCTTCAATTAGGTACGCACTGACATCAATGTGGACTGTTCTTATAAACGCACCACCAAAACCGTAGAAACAATGTACCGTGCTCTATATCAAAAAGGAGCACCAGTGCATTATATGATAACTAGTGCACCGATTAACACAGAAAAATTAATAAAAGTCCTCTAGTGTTAGTTTTTTTACCATATGGTCATGGAGAAGGTTGTGAGGCATATTATTATAAACGTATCGCACAAACAGGGGACCACCGTACAGTGCTCTCTGTCAACAAGGAGACCTGGTGCATTATATTTTAAACGGTGCACTGATTAACAAAGACATAAAATAAAAAATTATTTTTGTCAAATAGTACGTGTGCGGTGCACTAAAATGAAATAGTGCATCGATGCCCTATTTTACATATGGTTCATAGATTAAAAAAAATTATTGTTTTTAATTTTTTTTTATGAAATAGTATGTGCACGGTGCCCCATGATAAAATAGCGCACCAGTGCACTCGTTTACATAGGGCGCACTGATTAAAAAAATCTTTTTTTTTTTGTTTAGTTTACACAAGGGTTGACATGGATTGGGATCCAGCTATGAAATTCATACGGTGGGTTAGATGTCATAAGCCTATATATATAGCAATAAAACCCAATAAATCTAAAATGAAAATCCCTAATTCTAAAATCACA